>CM060447.1:172845041-174095041 GCA_030545235.1 Helianthus tuberosus
CACATCGTAAAAATGATCATGAATCTCGATACAAAAGACCCCAGTTGAAGAGTAGTTACAAAGTGTTGGAATGGCAAGATGTTGATATATATACAAAAAGTATTTTTTTGTGACGTTCAAGCTGAGCTTATTGGAGTTGCGGATTGCATAAATCAACGTTACGAAGATCAGCCTGATGGGTTTGTTAAGTTTTATGTAAATGACTTCCAACAGCTTTGTACATCCTTATTTGAGGTAAATAATGGCGTTTTGATTTTTATGGCGTTTTCTGTTAATGGTGTTTTATCATATGCAATGTGTTCTTTTTTTTTAGTTTTTTTAAGATAAACATTCTATGCATGGCGTTATAGAGATATTGTTTTTGGCGTTTTTCAGGTATTGTTCCGTAAGTCTGATTGCACATGCAGCTGCTCATGCAGACGTTTTCAACAGTTTGGTTTGCTATGTAGACATATATTCTATATTTTGAGACTTATGGACATTAAGGAATTTCCAAAACAATACATTCTGAATAGATGGCGCAAAGAGGCCTCCCCAAACTGCTCTCCTGAATTCTCAATTAGTCGTGAATATATGACCGAGCTTGATCCTGATGTGCAAAGTATGATGCGAGATGTTATTCATTCAACCGAATACACTTTGAACCGTTTATCTGGTAATAAAGAGGAGCTATCCTTATACAAGGATCATGTTCAATCTTATATGAAGAAGGTTCAAGATATGCAGATTGTTGCTCCTCCCGCTAGTTCTAGGGATAGATTTGCCGAGATAACTGGTCAATATAAAAATGACAAGAATCCGATAAGAGTCCCTGTAGGTTATAAATCCAAAGGTTCTGGTTCTCGGAAGCGCCTGAAATCTAAACAGGAGATAGCAGTTGACAAGAAGAAATCAAAGTCGAAACACGGGGCCAAAGAAAGACAGTGTCAGAACTGCAAAGCCTATGAACACTACGCATCAACATGCAAACAGGCTGTAATTAAAAGAAGACCGACAAGGTCTTCGAGAGCTAGTGAAGAGTAGTTTGGCGTTTTTTATTTGTCATTCTTACATATCACATACAGTTGTCTTTGGGACAGTTTAGAGGACTTTGGCGTTTTTTTATTTCAATGCTATAGAACACAGACATTTATCAGTTTGGCTTTTTTTTGCATCTTTTTCTTTTTTCTATCTCTTTTTTCATAACATGCTACTTCGAAGTTAAATAAGAAACGATATAAGATTGGGCAAGGAAATCAAACGCCAAAAAAAACAATAACGCCACTAAATAAAACTTCCATAAATTTCTATTTTTTCGTCGTGCTAAACTCAATAATGTTTTGCTGAACGAAATGGATAACAGTGTTAATCCTCAGTCAAGAAAGATGTGTAACAATGTTATCCATCCCGTTTAGCTAAACTTTATAGAGAACAAAAACAGAATCTCCATGAATGGCTTTTTTTTTAAGTTTTGTGGTTTTTGTATATTTTGACGTTTATATTGAGGATCTTGCTCATTGCATAGATTGAAAGTTTATTGAGAAAATTTTGTATATCAAAGAAACATGGATTTGAATCTTTAATATTTTTGGAGTTTATAAGATGAATGGTGTAGAGGAAAATATAGGTTTTTGTGGTTTTGGTTTGGATTTTAGTAATTCTGAGAGTTTGTTTATATAGGAAGTTTTTGGCGCGTTTTTTAGGCGCGATTTTTATTGTAGTAAATGCTAGTAATAAAGTTACGTCGTTTTAGTACTATTTTTTCAGCTTTATCGGTTAAAAACAAAGTTTGGCGTTTTATATCTATGGCATTATATTATGATGAAGTGTGCTATGTGTGTTGAGGCGGATTTTAATAGCGTGAGTTTGGCATTTTATGTTAAGTCAAAAGACCATTTTACCCTTAATGAAGCGTGCCAGATTAATAAAATTGATTTTATTTACGAAAATGCCACCGCGTCATCTAGTCCATAGATTGTTTTGATCTGACGATTCATAAACGTTCTCTCCGTTCTCACACTTTTGAGCATTTTCTCTAAATATATATATATATATATATATATATATATAGGGAGAGGATCATGAGAAAACTACATATAAATGAGAAAACTAACTAAAAAAACCTAAAAAAAAAGCTAAAAAACATACCAATTTTTTTTTGTTTACAATTTTTATAAAAAAATCGCTAGTTTTTATATATAAAAAAATTGTCAAAACAAAAAAAATTGTTGTACTGCACCTGTGCACTATATCCGTAATAGTGCACATGTGCAATACAACAAAAATGTTTATTTTCTATTTTTTTTTTAAATTTTCCATGCATAAAAACCTACGATTGTTTTATAAAACATAAAAAAATTGGTATGTTTTTAGGCTTTTTTAGTTAGTTTTTTGGTTTTCTCATTTAAATTAGTTTTCTCATGATGCATCCCCTGTATATATATATATATATATATATATATATATATATATCTACTGGTAATAATCAGATCCTTACCGAGTGTTAGATGGCATGATTGGCTTGGCGACTAATTGAGATTTGGCAGGGATAGTCGATCAACGATTAATAAACGGACACGATTTCTGATATCTAGGGCATGTCAATCAATGGTAATCGATGATTTTGTAATCGATTATTGAATGTAATAACAATCAATAACCGATGATGAATGATTTTGTTCAATTTGTGTCCTGAATTGTGCCCTAATTTGTACGATGATACGGTGATGTTGATAATGGAAATCGAATTGCAGAGATTGTAGACACCGTGTTATTAACATTCAGTATTTAATTACAATAATACCCCCTGTTTACACTGGTTCTCGTGGTTCTCGCATAAACCCTACCCTATATATATATATATATATATATATATAGGGCCAGGATCATTTCAGAACCATAAATATTTACAGAACTCGCAGAACTCTTAATAAACAATCTTTTTATTTATATATTTTTGTGTTTAGGATAATTTTATCATTTATTATGTGTATTTTTACGATTACATACATGTTAAGAGTAATTTTATCATTTTTTATATGTAATTTTATATTTACACATATGTAAACTAGTTTTTTTACGTATATGTAATTAGTTATGACACATATATATAATTTTGGCAATTAAACATATGTAAACTACTTTTAACATGTATGTAATCAAAGAAATACATATAATAGATGATAAAAAGATCCTAAATACAAATAACTTATATATAAAATGATTGTTTATTAGGAGTTCTGAAAGTTCTGTAGTTATTTAGAGTTCTGAAATCAACCATATATATATATATATATATATAAACCTAACAATCATCTTCTACAACACATTGAATCTCCTCCATCACTATAAATACCCAAACAATCCCCACAATAATACCCAAACATAAAAATCCAAACAATTCCCACAATAGTACAAGATTAAAGTGATTTTATCCCAAAACAACAATTTCTCCCATCCATGCGGCTTGTATCAACCCCAACCCCACCAGCCGGCACTAGGGCTGACATATCGTATATACCTGTACACGATAATATATGAATTTGATAATACACAAAATCCCATACACGAACTCGACACGATAAGGTTTCGTGTCCAGTTTTCCATACACGAACAAGAAATATTTTTTTAACAGGTATACACGATAATTACTTGTTAATACCTGTTTACGAATGTTTCAATAATTACATATCTAGAAACCTGTTTAGTTAGTCAAAAGTTGTCAAAAGTTCATACTAGACTTAAATAATGCATAAACGCAAGTTCACATGGGTCTTTCTTTTCAAATCTTCAATTCAAAGTTCATATTGGTCTTTTTTCTCGATGGTCGGTGGTTGGGGTGCTGTAGCTGGGAGTGGGGCTGGAGAAGGGAAGAATTAGAGTTTTTTTTTTTTTAATATGTCCATTGGAATATTGGAATGTGAACGAGTCGGAAGGGTTAGCAAAACTAGAGAGATAAGTAATAAGATCAGGTTTTCAAATCAAATTGTCCCACTAAATTATATTCTTTATTATATTAAAATTGTTAACATGTACTAACAGATACTAAATAGGTAAATATGTAGTTTACTTGTTTAGACACGAAAATTAACAGGTATTTTCGTGTCTATATGTTTAGTATTTGTTATCTATTAAGGCCATACACGATACCTATTAACTTCGTGTAGATTCGTATCGTATATTCGTGTACTTGTCTAAAATTATCAGCCCTACCGGGCACCACTTGCAGGACCAGCGATGGTGTGACCCCAGGGGTACCCCTTACTAGGGATGAGCATATCGGTATCCGATACCGAACCGATACCGATACCGATACCGATCCCGAATTTCACCCAAACTAGGTACCGATACCGATACCGAAACATGTCGGTTAGGTATCGGTACGGTACGGTATCGGTATTATACCGTATTTTGAGGGTCGGTATCGGTATAATACCGATACCGTACCGTACCGATACCGAAAACGCCAAAAAGTGGATACCGATCGGGATCGGTACGGGATCGGTACGGGATCAGTATTCGGTGGCATATGCTCATCCCTACCCCTTACCCGCACTCAAAAGGTTGAGCGCTCCAGATCGGTAATAACGATTAAATAATTTATTTGTCATAATCAATAATCAATATGGACGTTGATTTACTAACTTTATTATCGGAAAAAGTGAAAGTGTACATACGTGTCACCATAGACTATAACCAAGTTAAGCCCCCCTTCCATTATGGTCTTTATTTCACCTAAACCCTTTAGTTATCATCTGTTTGTCGCCACCACCCACACATAAAACACAAATGTTGCTCCCGTTTCAGGTAAGATTTCATCCAATAAACAAGAAAAAATGAAGGTATTCAATGGTTAATATTCATTATCTTTATGGCATTAACTTTATAGATTATTTCATTTTGCATCTGGGTAATCACAGATCTTTAGTTGGGTTCATCGTCAGTTTCACAACAAAGATAACGTAGCAGTGCTAGAAAATGAAGCTTTTGCAAGTGCAGGTGATGGCTGGAGAGAAGGTCTACTTACTATTGGCACATTGGGAATAGATCTTTTTCAAGAATTTAAGGAGAAAGACAATACATTTATGAACAACCAAGCGTTGTTCTTTGATGAGGATGAGGATGATCATGACCGTGATGAAGAAATGGAGTGTCCATTGGTTTTAAAAGCTTCAAAACATGGGTTTGAGGTTGAGTACGTTGAGAAACAAGATCTTTCACCATGTGATGAAGTTGCTAAACCTAAGAATCTTCAAGAAGATCATTTGAAAGATTCAACCAAGATTATAATGAGTACTAGAGAGCGAACAACTCTCGCTGACTTGTTTCGGGCCGATTCTGAAAATAACTTGTTGGAGAATAACGAGTTATCTGATGATCATAACATCAAATGTCCCTACCATGACAATAATAAATCCATCAAGAGTTTCTTGATCTCAAATACAAGGAAGAAGCTCAGGAAAGATTTTTCAGCTCAGCTGATGATAAAGAAAACAAAACAAGTGAGTTTCTAATTACTGATCATCTGAATCTTGAATCTTAATCTGTACCCATTTTCAGTATTTTGTTACTAATTTCTTAAACTCGTTAAGTTGATGAGAAAGATGTTGAAGAAGAAGATCCATCCAGACAATGGGATTCAAAAGGATGCATTGATCGTCAGTCTAGGCATGGATGTGCAAGCTTGCTGATGGATAATCTTTAAGGTATGGACTTGAAGCACGTACTTTCATGGTTGATGTAATATTAAACAAGATGATTTCATTCCAATATGTGTCACTTCCCTCCATATCTACACTTTCAAATAATAACTTAACCTGTTTTAGTAAAAGGTTGTGGGCTAATTAGTTATCTATGTTTTCTTTGTCTTACAGTTCATCCTTAGATGGGTACGTGGAATCGAGGATTGTGTAATAATCTTCATGCATTTGAATTGTTTGTATAATATGTTGTCTTTCCTAGTCTTGTACTTGCATTTGGGGGTCGTTTTTCTGGGTCAATTTGTAATGTTGTATCGTCTTGTTTAGTTTCTTACTAGCCGGTTCCTTTTAATAAACTTTTGCCATTAAAAAAAATATGTTCATTGTCAGTTTTGTATACTTTGTGGTTGAACTATGTAAGTTGTATTGCCCATGTTATTTATTTATCCAGCTGTACTAGTTTTGCTTAATGGAACAAGTGTTAATTTGGATCATCTTTGTATTTAGTCCATGGTAAATTAATCGTGAAAGCTGTAAAATTCCACAAAACTAAATCGGCAACGACGGTGTCAATTTGCAAAAGCCATAATAAAAGTTAACAAAAACTTAAATACCATAAACTCCGACCTTAAAGGAATGAATCCGTAAAGTGGCATTCATGAATCAAAGGAACTATAAATCCTTAAATGGAAAAAAAAAAGATATTGACTGAGAAATAGGGTAATACTTCATTGTATAGGTGTTTATTTTGGATAAAACGTAAGGAAAAAAATGAGCTATAATTAGGTAAGAGAAGGGGTTAGAAAGGATCAATTTATAAGTAGTAGGGGTGGTTCACTCTCCATCACTCACTACACCTAATCATGTTCTGTCACGTCATCAAACTTGATCCATTACTAGTGATGGATTTTAGTGGGGATACCCATCACTCACCACATGTGAAGATAAGGAAGTAGGGAGTGAAGGAGAAGGAAGCTGGAAGAAATCTTAAACGCGTCGTGGCTATAACGAGTTATCAAGTTCATGTGTGGTCGAATAGGGCGGCGGCGGTGTATCACACTACACCATGCGTGATACATGGTTCATAAAGGGATGCCCCGACCCCCCCCCCCCCCCCCCAATAATATAATTTGCCTAGGTTTGGAGCTAGGGAACCTATAAGTAAGGCCAATTTAAAATAGTATAACTTGTGTAGTATTTAACTATTTATAGATCAACCTATAAGAACAATATATTGTTTCTATTGAGTTTCTTCAATATTTTAAAGTAGGCTACACTGTACGTATAGCTATACCTATAGCCTCAAAATATATAACATGTCATCTCTATAAGTACACGTTTTTTAGGGTTTCTAATTTCTTAAACTAGAAATAAAAAACAAATATATATATATATATATATATATATATATACTAAAAAACGTGTACTTATAGAGATGACATGTTGTCTCTACAACTTTAAATATTTTTTTATTTTCTTTTATTATAGATAAAAATATAAGAAGATAAAAAAAATATATAATTTAACTTTATAGAGAACAAAGTTTGAATGTTAAAAAACATATTTAGACGGTAATATTTCCCACCACTCTACAAACCTATAGAGAAAAAAATTAATAATAATAATTATTAGAGAAAAAGATAATATTTATTAATACTAATATAATTATCATTATTATTAGTAAAATTAATTTACAGTTAATATAAAACTATCCTTACTTTGTTGTGAATATATAATAATTAGGTTAAATAACAAAATTTAATTTAATTTGCTTTTTTCTATTCTTGAATGCTAAATAATAAATAAAAAAATGTTTTCATTTGTATATGTATATGTGTATATGTGCATATGTATTTTTAAGTATCTGTTAATATATGGTTTTGCATGTATTTGTATGTATGTACCCTTATATATGTATCTTTATTTATGTGTACTACACAAACATATAAAAAAGTACATAAACTTAAAAAACCTACATAATTAAACATAAAAAAATGTTTGATTGAATCAAACAAGCAATCTGATTTCGTTGATCGCTCCTCTTCCTACGGGTATGTGAAGCTGTTATGTGTTAGTGTATGTGTATATATATATATGTATGTGGGTGTGTATGTATGTGCGTATGTATGTGTGTCCGTGTCTATGTATGTTTATTTGTATTTGTATGTATATGTATGTGCGAATTATATATGTGTATGTGGATGTGTATGTGTTATTGCATATATATGTATTAGTGTTTGTGTGTGCATGGATGTATATGTGTTAGTGTATGTGTATGTGTATTGATGTGTAAAATGTTTTTATATTATTTAAAATAACAAATTAAATGGTCAGACTAACTTATCTACACACAATCAGCAAGTGCACCTGTCGTTATGTAGTCGAGTCGGTAAGACCGAGTATCAATACGTGGACACATTGGCACGACTCTCAATACTAACTTTTGTCGAGTCCTAGGCTAGTAAATTTGGATGAATTTTCAAATTTGTCAACTAAGAGAGCAAATAAACAAGGAAACACAAAAATAGAACACAAATAACATATTTGAGTGCAGTCAAATGATGGAGAAGTAGCTACCTAGGCAAAATGCATGTCAACTCATTTATGGTTCTTGGAATAGGATAACTAAGTTTTGGCGACCGGGATCTTAGGGTTCGCTAAACTAGACCTAAACTAGCTCGCAGATCATTCTCCAAACATGACACAATCTAGGATCAAGAAAAGTGCGTAAACTCACAGGTTAATGTCAAATCACATTCGGTCTCTCTAACTAGGTTATAGTACCATAAATCTAGATTACCTCTTGGTCTCACTAGAAACAGTACATCCGAGCAGTGTAAGGGATGTACAGGGTGGTGACTCTAATCAACATCTAACAAGGTTTGCTAAAAGTCACAAGAAAATCCAGGGTAATTCACTCTCGTGCATTTAACACCTAACCAATCTAATGATTAAGAAAACCTGACATCTAATCTCCTCCCAGTCTCAAAGATGGTAGAAAATATAATTACAGAATAGTTAATTAGTTTGTTTCTAGGGTTTACTATGTCTAGTAACCACAAGATATAATCGTAAACACCAAGTTAACGAAATCACCTAACCCTATCTTTAATCAATACGCAATTAATATCAACTAAGATAAAGCGGAACAAATATAAACCATCAATTATTAAAGGGTCTACATATTCACACACCCAAGGTCCTATTTCCACACCTTCAAGACGCCTAGTACAGGCCTAGATGGGGTGTCTAGGTGTGACAACCGTCACTTTTCCGTACATTCCGTACACTAGATGAACAGTAATTTGTGCTTAAATGACTGTGCATGATCTGGTTTACCAGACAAATAAATTTCTGAATTCCATGCAAGTGAATTCATACACATTTTGTGCTACAAAATATAGCTTTATGCATAAACGAGAGCGTTGCGTCAGAAATATTAGTAAACTCACCGGTAAGACACATCGTGTCAATGGAACTGCAGAAAGCAGTCAGACATTAGAATTGGGGCCTAGGTGTAGGTCCGACGACAAAAGTACATTAAAACCCAAGAGTACATATAAGGGTTTAATTTATAGACATTGCGAAAGCAAAAATAAGCACTAAAAAGCACCCGAAACGCACTTTAAGTGCATAATTTATATAATTCAGCAATAATTCAGCATTTAAACATATGAATATTTTGCAGAAATGTCGTTTTATTATCCAGAATACTTCCCCAAGTGTTGGGAATTGAGAAGGATACAAAAAGGTACTTAAAAGACACTAAAAAGTGTAATTTAGCACTTTAACGAACCGGTGTCTAACCGAACAACCGGATATTACCCGGAACAAAAAAATATTGCCAAGAACATTGTTTTATTTGTTCTGAGCTAGTTAGGGTCCCCGAACACCCTAACCCACTATATATTATATAACACATCATAATGCATCTTACAAGTATATAACACAAAAAAAAAACACTAACCATTTTCCATTAAATCCTAACTAACCCAACTAGAACCCCCCTCCCCCATTATGGACGGTTGGGACATGGGAACTACATCAAGATTTTGTTAAATTGTTTATTTGATTTGTTGGGTATCTTGGAGACATAATATCCAAGAGTTAATTAAATGTTGGGAGAACTTCTTTATAAACCACAAGTCTATACCTCATGATCATTTCATCATCTCCACTACACCACAATCTCCCCTCCTTCCTCCATGGTTTACGGCCCAACACCCTCACCTTACAACCTCCATTTTTCAATCATTCTTAAACATTCTAAGGTAATCCAAAGGTGCTAAAGTGCAAACAACGAAGCTTGGTGCATTCGGGACGTGAAGGACCTCCTCTCATTGCTTTTATCCACTCATTCTTCGACTAGATTCTTCCCTAGCCTCGAGCTAGTAGTAAGTTGCTTGAAACACACTCTCGATCTATTTTAAAGTGGTTAAAATAAGATATGACGGTTAAAACTCGTGAACTTGCATGATGAAGTGTTAAAAGTCTACTAAAATGTTAAAAATGTTGGTTAAAAGCATAAGAGTTGTGTAAAACTTGTAAGACTTGTTTTGTGGTGATTATTTAGTGCCGATCTATGTTGTGGTAGCTCGGATCATCATCTAACCCGGATTAGTCATGTTCATGAAACATGACATAGAATATGTTAAGAATGAAAAGGGTTAAATGATGAAACTCTACTACACACTAAACATGAACTTGTGTAAAAATAGTTTTTCTTATGAAATGGAGTTCTAAACTAGTAGATCTAAAGATCTACAAGTGGTATTTTCGAAAGACCAACTGTAAGACAAAACCATGTTTTAAAACCGGATCTTTCATGAAGTAGAGGTGTTTTTATGAACAAACAAGTGTGTGGACACTTGTGTAACAAAAGTTTTAACAAAGAAATAATTTTCGTAAAAACAGACTAGAAGTTGTGAAACTTCATATTCTTTAAAAATAAAGTTTTTAAGAAATTAAACTTATTTTTAAAGATAACAAGACTTACTAAATGTGCTAGTAACTTACTACACATTTTTGTAAATATTCAAGTTCATGAAATGGAGAAATATGTGATTATTGTTGATAATTGTTGTTGATGATTGTTGACGATTTAAAAGAAAATAAACACATGTTTTGAAAACATGGGAAACCTCCATTTTTAGGGGAAACTCTGTCAAAATTTTTATAAATTTTGACACTTAGAAAAATATGAGTTTTTGAGAAACTTATTCCCTAAAAATGTATTTAAAAGTATTACCAAGGTTTCCCTAATTTTTGGTGATAGGAAATGAGGATTTCTTCAAGAATAAAAATGGTTATTAAGTATGTATATTTTGAGAAAAATATATATATTATTTGATCACCAACTTGTGTGCTAAGTGTATATAGTATGTGTTATACGTGCTAGTGTATTAAGACTTAAAAAATACACTAAATACTCATGAGGAGTATAAACACAAAAATACACATACAACTTACAAGATTCATAATTCGGGTGCAAAGTGCAAAACATGAAATACTTATATTAATTTTTGAGAAAATAATATAAGTAGGATGCTTAGTTAAAAATATAAAATATTTTTAACACAACAATTCAAATACAAAAGAGAGTGACTGTACTTGTGCGACGCAAGTCTAGTGACTAACGTTAAGAAAACGCGTATAGGTTACGACGTTAATTAAGCAAATCCGGTGAAGTTTACGACGCACAGGAACGCAAAGTTGTGAGTTCATGCTCCCCCTTTTCTTTAACTGTTTTTGGTTTTATAACTCTCGGGGGTGAAATACATGTTACAAATATTATAATTTTTACAAAGGGTAAAAATACAAGAAGCACTCTTGGTGAGAACGAGAACCGAGTGCTATATGATTTGAGAATACGAGAAGCACTCGTGGTGAGTGCAATATGATGAGCTTTAAGAAAAGCCTAGAGAATACTAAATCATGTGAGCTTAAACTAGATATTGAGATGCCATTAATACATAATTAGGGACGAGGGTTAGATCTAACGGGTACGGCCGAGCCCCACTCATGGTCCTTATGTGACCTCTTGAGTGCTTCGGTGTCCCAGTCGAGGGAAATCGACACAGTCGAGGTTAATCGATACAGTCGAGGGAAATCGACACAGTCAAGGGAAATTGACGCAGTCGAGGTTAATCGACACAGTCGAGGGTAATCGACACAGTTAAAGGAGAAAATACTAATGCTCCTATGTCCTCACATGCCTTAAGGGAGAAAATACTAATGCTCCCTATGTCCTCACATGCCTTAAGGGAGAAAATACTAATGCTCCCTATGTCCTCACATGCCTTGAGGGAGAAAATACTAATGCTCCCTATGTCCTCACATGCCTTGAAGGAGAATATACTAATGCTCCTTATGTCCTCACGTGCCTTAATGTCCTTATATAAACAATCATTTAAAACGTGGGGTACACAAGAAAACTTGAATGATACTTGAGTACGTGGGGTACTCAAGAAAACGGGAATTATACTTGAGTACGTGGGGTACTCAAGAAAGACTTGAATTATACATGACAAATACTATGTTTTCATACAAAGTATAAAAACGTGAAATACAAAAACGCATGAACTCGCTCAACTTTATGTTGATGTTTTCCAAAATTACATGTATTTCAGGTGACAGGATGGATCTTGGGCGCAAGTGTCGTAACTAGAAGTAGACTACAAGTCTAGATGTCATCCACTTTTGTTGAATTGAAACCTTGTCAAAGGTGGTGTTTTGAAAACTTAAATAACAAGTATTTGTAATACTTAAATTTTCATAAATGGATGAACATCGTTTTGATCATGTAGTTGTTTATTACGATTGAATGCAATGATAACAAGCTAGTCACACATCATACGCTTCCGCAAAAGACAGGGTGTGACAGTTTGGTATCAGAGCTTCGATTGTAGTGAACTAGGATTCTTTCTCGAGTCTAGACTACAATCACTAGAATTCTCTCACAAAAACATTTTACAAAAAGGTTTTCATTGCATTCACGAAAGCGCCAAGATCCACAAGTCAGACACTTTTCAAAAAGTGACAAGGCAAGGACATTAGTGAGGAAAACCTTTAAAATAAGGTGCCAATCAAAGCATAGTCTACACGAGTTAGACTTGCCAAAAACAAAATGACCCCCAAAAACGAGAGTTATACGTAATATAATGCATTAAATTGCTTGATTATGCTAAGTAGCATATATGTTATTGATATACATACATACAAATAAGTGTACGGAATGATTATTGACGTGAATGAGATACTTTCGACTCTGACTCCTATTACTGTACGTGACTCGCACGATGAAGCTACCGACCTCGCATCCTTTGCAAAGCTCATGGCTGGGAGTGATTACCAAACAAGATGCTGAGCTTACTTCTGTAGGAAATGGCTGCTCTTCCCTCTCGAACGTGAAGATGCCAGACTACGGCGATGATGACGAGGCAGAGGCGGCAACCTTGAACAAATTCTTGACCAACGGGACGAGATCCCTGCGGCTTATGAGAAGCAAGATTGACGACGCACTTGACCAGAAAAGGAAGATGAAGTATTCATCTCGAAGGTGCCCCTCCAATTACTAGGAATTTTCTCTATTCCTATTCCATCTAATCATCGTGCCTATACGCGCGTAACGATAACGAATGTTAGCGCGTGGACCATCGCAAAGGTCCTTTCCATGACAGAGGTATAAGGACAGTAGTGTCCCCTCCTTGATGGATCATCTGCTTGGACGAGAGAAAATTGGGGTAACTGTGCAAGACAATTTATTATTACGGGGGCCCACGTAATAACGACTTGTAGTGCACAGAAATCCTGGTGGACTCTACGGGTCAAGCTAATGAAAACCATAGAAAGTTTATCTATAGGTGTCCTCACCTTCATCTGGTAGAACAGCACATAGATCAGTGCTTTAGCACGTTAGAAAGTAGGAAGCCTGTCTTAGCCTACTTCGTGACTGACACATCTACCTGCATACGAGACGTTTGTGAAGACGATATTTAAGCAAGAGAGGTGGAATGACATTCAGGAAGAATCAGTGACGATACACTCCCTACCACCTCGACACGGACAATCCCATCAAATGGGAAATATACGCACCAGTAAATCTAAACCAATGTAGCAGGAAATAACTAAAACTTGAATGACCTAGGCGATGTAGCCTCGAGTTCATTTCAAACAATAAGCCAAGTTGGCAAGCCTATGTGAAGGCTCAATAACTGTTTCCTCGCTTATACACTGATTATATATACGTGTGAAATTGGGTGGCTTATGGTGCTATGTATCTCATAGACAATTGGAATGTTGTCTAACCTACTTCATACCATTTTGGCAGAAGAGAATGCCGCCCAGGCGAGACACAAACACCAGTACGTTGCCAAGGACAGAAGCCGAGCTGCAGGAATGCATCTCACAGGCAATTGCGCGACATGAAGCCCTCCGCTCTAAGCACAGCGATGGCACTACTGAAAATAACCCTCCAACTAGCTGCACCTTTAAACAATTCCTGGACTGCAAGCCATTGAATTTTGATGGCACAGGAGGTGCCGTCGCATTTGTTCGTTGGGCAGAAAAGACTGACTCCATTCTAAGAATGAGTAACTGTTCGCCCCGACAGAGTGTTACTTATATCTCAGGGTTATTTGTAGATAGCGCACTCTCCCGGTGGAACCTTCAGGTTCAAACCCTTGGTGCGGATGCTGCTTATGCACTAAGTTGGGACGAGCTCAAGGAAATGATGGAAAAGAAATACTGTTTTAGAGCTGAAATCCAGAAGCTTGAGGTGGAGTTCTGGAACTTGAAAATGGACGGACCGAAGATTCATGAATATGTCCAACGATTTCACGACTTGTCTAGGGTCGTCCCCTACTTAGTCAAACCGGAATTCAAAAGGGTTGAACGATTCATTTGGGGACTTGCACCTCAGATCAGGAGCATGGTTACTACCTCAAAGCCCTCAACCATTGCAGAGGCTATCGATATGAGTGTCACCCTTACTGAAGAAGCTCTACGTGCGGGAAAATTTTCAGAATCCGAGGATAACAAGAAAGAGACTCATGTGGAGTCATCAGGCAATAAGAAGAGGAAGTCTTCGAACCTAAAGATGAGCACCCAAGTCAACTATGGAAGCTCTAAAACAGGCAAAAGAAAGAAAGTGAACCCGCCGCCTGGAAGGAAAACTGATGGAGCCACTAATAAGGCTGGTGGTAAAATATACTCGGGGACTAAGCCGAGATGCGGGGAATGCACTTTTCACCATGAAGGTCGATGTCTAAGGCCTACGTGCGGAAAGTGTGGAAAAGAAGGGCACAGCAAGGATGCCTGTTGGGCGAAGGACCCAGATGGAAGAAATAAAAGAATACCAGGCTGCTACAAATGTGGTGAAGCAGGGCACTTTAGGAAAGATTGCCCTAGGAAGAAACAAGCAAGGAAGGGTTTTCACGATTGAAACTCGTGAAGCACGCCAGGACCCAGATGCGGTTACGGGTACGTTCCCTATTAACCAACCTTATGCATCTATTTTTAATACTGGCATCAACTTCAACCTTGCATGCTTAGAACTTAAGAAACTGCTTGGCCTAGTCTCAAGTAAGATAGACGCCCCGTATTCTTTAGAAATGGGCATATAGGAGGCTAGTTTAAACAGTCGAAGCGATTAAGGATTGTATTTAGGGACTCAGAAGGCCGGAACCTTCTGCTACTATTGACTCGCGAAGTCATAATATGATAATCAGCATGGACCAAAAATCCAAGTATAGAGCTGAAGTCGTTTGATATGAGAAAATCAGTCGCATCCCTCTTGCGAATGATGAAACCTAAACTTTCCTGCAGTAGGTGCAAGGATGCTAGACCCCACGAGGCGGCAGATCTACGACATCCCTCAATTGTCATAGAAACGCCTCCGAGTAGACTGCAGAGCCTGAGAACATCTCCGTGACGGAAGAAGTCCCAGTAGCTTTTTCGGAAGACTTGCCAGGAACGCCTCTCTGTAACGACAAGAGGAGTTCAGGATAAATCGCGTGCCAGGAGCAGCACCAGTGACGAATGACGCCATACCGACTAGCTTCACCAGCGAAGCATGAACCTCTTATACAACTACAAGAGCTGTTAGACAGAGGAAATTAAGGACATAACATCCTTAGTTAAGGAGACAAGGAGAAAGTTGGTAGTCTCCACTTTACATAAACTTCAGAAAATTGAGGATCAGAATCCTTTGTCAAGGGCTGATGACATAAAACAGACAAATCATAAGATCCTAGTTACCACTCAAGGATCGATTTGAGGACAAGATATCCTCCACTGTGAATACAAAAGGAAATATCCCTAAAACGACCTTTAGGACTTGCTTCGAGCATTACGAGATCCTTGTCGTATCATTTGGCTTAACACATGCATCGACAATATTCATGGACCTCATGAATCGAACGTGTGAGCCATACCTGGATAAGTCATATACATATTGACTACATTCTTATATGGCCAACGACCAAGGAAGGTCGTGAGCAACAGCCGCAATTTACTTTGCAACCAAGAGCTAAGGAGCTAGAGTTGCAATTATGTGACGTCTCTCGACAAAGTCTCGATTGTACGTCGATGCAACGAGACCACGACATTGCACACGCGGCACATTGATTAAGGAATCACGAGAAGAGATCTTGAGATAGATACAGTGATTGCGCGCCGCAACTGGACGCCAGTACCTGAAAGAAAACGTTGCACGATCTTTATTGATCACAAGGGTTGCAACACACCGATGATCGTAAGAACTCGAATATGAACTGAGCTGCTGAACGATGCAGACTGAATGGACATGATACGTGCTTGTGTGATAAACTTTAACGAAAAGTTGGAACACTCACTTGCCCATAGTAGAGTCTTCCTACAACCGTATTTATCACACCGCCGTTAAAAATCGCCTCGTGTGAAGCTTCAGATAGAACATAATAAGATAATCCCCGTCGCGTTGAACGGAGACCGAAAATAAACAATCAACTGGCCCGAAATGGCCCAGGAAAAACTAGAGGCAAGATCCTTCAGATATGTGATCATATCAGGACAGCCCGCAGAATACAGAAAAATTACGCCGATGAGCGGCATAAGTCGAAAGAATTTGAGACAAGAAGTATGACTAAAATGAGAGCCTCGCCTAGAGAAGGCGTAGTGTGGTTTGGAAAATGAAAAGGTAGAATCCCCGGTGTAGGGATCAGAACCATTGCTCACGAGATGAAGCTCCCAGAAAAAGATCAGTAGTGATCGCGACACATTCATGTGTCTAATCGTTAGAGGAGTCTGACTCAAGGAACAGTCGTTGTTTCCACAAATAAGATTCACGTCAATGACAAACGACAAGAAATACTATAGAAACCTGTTGAGGTTTTGGACCAAGAGTCCGTGATACTATAGAAACCTGCTGAGGTTTTGGACCAAGAGTCCGTGATACTATAGAAACCTGCTGAGGTTTTGGACCAAGAGTCCGTGATACTATAGAAACCTGCTGAGTTTTTGGACCAAGAGTCCGTGATACTATAGAAACCTGTTGAGGTTATGGACCAAGAGTCCACAAGATACAGAAAAGTCATGATCGACTTACTTGAGTATGATAGAATTCATGACATGACCCAGAGATTTCATGGGAACATGAAGACAAATCATGAATCTAAGTGACCATATTGGTTTCACAACTCCCCTGCGACCGATGGCATCGCTTGAAATTCGGGACGAAATTCTTTTAACGGGGGGAGACTGTGACAACCGTCACTTTTCCGTACATTCCGTACACTAGATGAACAGTAATTTGCGCTTAAATGACTGTGCATGATCTGGTTTACCAGACAAATAAATTTCTGAATTCCATGCAAGTGAATTCATGCACATTTTGTGCTACAAAATATAGCTTTATGCATAAACGAGAGCGTTGCGTCAGAAATATTAGTAAACTCACCGGTAAGACACATCGTGTCAACGGAACTGCAGAAAGCAGTCAGACATTAGAATTGAGGCCTAGGTGTACGTCCGACGACAAAAGTACATTAAAACCCAAGAGTACATACAAGGGTTTAATTTATAGACATTGCGAAAGCAAAAATAAGCACTAAAAAGCACCCGAAACGCACTTTAAGTGCATAATTTATATAATTCAGCAATAATTCAGCATTTAAACATATGAATATTTTGCAGAAATGTCGTTTTATTATCCAGAATACTTCCCCAAGTGTTGGGAATTGAGAAGGATACAAAAAGGTACTTAAAAGACACTAAAAAGTGTAATTTAGCACTTTAACGAACCGGTGTCTAACCGAACAACCGGATATTACCCGGAACAAAAAAATATTGCCAAGAACATTGTTTTATTTGTTCTGAGCTAGTTAGGGTCCCCGAACACCCTAACCCACTATATATTATATAACACATCATAATGCATCTTACAAGTATATAACACAAAAAAAAAACACTAACCATTTTCCATTAAATCCTAACTAACCCAACTAGAACCCCCCTCCCCCATTATGGACGGTTGGGACATGGGAACTACATCAAGATTTTGTTAAATTGTTTATTTGATTTATTGGGTATCTTGGAGACATAATATCCAAGAGTTAATTAAATGTTGGGAGAACTTCTTTATAAACCACAAGTCTATACCTCATGATCATTTCATCATCTCCACTACACCACAACCTCCCCTCCTTCCTCCTTGGTTTACGGCCCAACACCCTCACCTTACAACCTCCATTTTTCAATCATTCTTAAACATTCTAAGGTAATCCAAAGGTGCTAAAGTGCAAACAACGAAGCTTGGTGCATTCGGGACGTGAAGGACCTCCTCTCATTGCTTTTATCCACTCATTCTTCGACTAGATTCTTCCCTAGCCTCGAGCTAGTAGTAAGTTGCTTGAAACACACTCTCGATCTATTTTAAAGTGGTTAAAATAAGATATGACGGTTAAAACTCGTGAACTTGCATGATGAAGTGTTAAAAGTCTAATAAAATGTTAAAAATGTTGGTTAAAAGCATAAGAGTTGTGTAAAACTTGTAAGACTTGTTTTGTGGTGATTATTTAGTGCCGATCTATGTTGTGGTAGCTCGGATCATCATCTAACCCGGATTAGTCATGTTCATGAAACATGACATAGAATATGTTAAGAATGAAAAGGGTTAAATGATGAAACTCTACTACACACTAAACATGAACTTGTGTAAAAATAGTTTTTCTTATGAAATGAAGTTCTAAACTAGTAGATCTAAAGATCTACAAGTGGTATTTTCGAAAGACCAACTGTAAGACAAAACCATGTTTTAAAATCGGATCTTTCATGAAGTAGAGGTGTTTTTATGAACAAACAAGTATGTGGACACTTGTGTAACAAAAGTTTTAACAAAGAAATAATTTTCGTAAAAACAGACTAGAAGTTGTGAAACTTCATATTCTTTAAAAATAAAGTTTTTAAGAAATTAAACTTATTTTTAAAGATAACAAGACTTACTAAATGTGCTAGTAAGTTACTACACATTTTTGTAAATATTCAAGTTCCTGAAATGGAGAAATATGTGATTATTGTTGATAATTGTTGTTGATGATTGTTGACGATTTAAAAGAAAATAAACACATGTTTTGAAAACATGGGAAACCTCCATTTTTAGGGGAAACTCTGTCAAAAATTTTATAAATTTTGACACTTAGAAAAATATGAGTTTTTGAGAAACTTATTCCCTAAAAATGTATTTAAAAGTATTACCAATGTTTCCCTAATTTTTTGTGATAGGAAATGAGGATTTCTTCAAGAATAAAAATGGTTATTAAGTATGTATATTTTGAGAAAAATATATATATTATTTGATCACCAATTTGTGTGCTAAGTGTATATAGTATGTGTTATACGTGCTAGTGTATTAAGACTTAAAAAATACACTAAATACTCATGAGGAGTATAAACACAAAAATACACATACAACTTACAAGATACATAATTCGGGAGCAAAGTGCAAAACATGAAATACTTATATTAATTTTTGAGAAAATAATATAAGTAGGATGCTTAGTGAGAACGAGAAAACGCGTATAGGTTACGACGTTAATTAAGCAAATCCGGAATTCAAATACAAAAGAGAGTGACTGTACTTGGGCGACGCAAGTCTAGTGACTAACGTTAAGAAAACGCGTATAGGTTACGACGTTAATTAAGCAAATCCGGTGAAGTTTACGACGCACAGGAACGCAAAGTTGTGAGTTCATGCTCCCCCTTTTCTTTAACTGTTTTTGGTTTTATAACTCTCGGGGGTGAAATACATGTTACAAATATTATAATTTTTACAAAGGGTAAAAATACAAGAAGCACTCTTGGTGAGAACGAGAACCGAGTGCTATATGATTTGAGAATACGAGAAGCACTCGTGGTGAGTGCAATATGATGAGCTTTAAGAAAAGCCTAGAGAATACTAGATCATGTGAGCTTAAACTAGATATTGAGATGCCATTAATACATAATTAGGGACGAGGGTTAGATCTAACGGGTACGGCCGAACCCCACTCATAGTCCTTATGTGACCTCTTGAGTGCTTCGGTGTCCCAGTCGAGGGAAATCGACACAGTCAAGGTTAATCGATACAGTCGAGGGAAATCGACACAGTCAAGGGAAATTGACGCAGTCGAGGTTAATCGACACAGTCGAGGGTAATCGACACAGTTAAAGGAGAAAATACTAATGCTCCTATGTCCTCACATGCCTTAAGGGAGAAAATACTAATGCTCCCTATGTCCTCACATGCCTTAAGGGAGAAAATACTAATGCTCCCTATGTCCTCACATGCCTTGAGGGAGAAAATACTAATGCTCCCTATGTCCTCACATGCCTTGAAGGAGAATATACTAATGCTCCTTATGTCCTCACGTGCCTTAATGTCCTTATATAAACAATCATTTAAAACGTGGGGTACACAAGAAAACTTGAATGATACTTGAGTACGTGGGGTACTCAAGAAAACGGGAATTATACTTGAGTACGTGGGGTACTCAAGAAAGACTTGAATTATACATGACAAATACTATGTTTTCATACAAAGTATAAAAACGTGAAATACAAAAACGCATGAACTCGCTCAACTTTATGTTGATGTTTTCCAAAATTACATGTATTTCAGGTGACAGGATGGATCTTGGGCGCAAGTGTCGTAACTAGAAGTAGACTACAAGTCTAGATGTCATCCACTTTTGTTGAATTGAAACCTTGTCAAAGGTCGTGTTTTGAAAACTTAAATAACAAGTATTTGTAATACTTAAATTTTCATAAATGGATGAACATCGTTTTGATCATGTAGTTGTTTATTACGATTGAATGCAATGATAACAAGCTAGTCACACATCATACGCTTCCGCAAAAGACAGGGTGTGACACTAGGGTTCAAGTCTTCGACCAGTTGGTCAACCTCGTACCATGTCAAATCAATCACTTCATACACCATGTACAGGGCTAGACGTTCCGTCTGAAAGAAAAATATACACCGTGTACAGGGCAAGACTGAGCGTCTAGTGTAGTCCAAATGTAACATCCCACCCGTAACCTGGGTGTTTATGTACAATTGCTACACTTATAGCGGAAGCAAACTGAACTTTCATTAAAACTTATAATATTCTACATCAACACTTTATTTGTTTACAAACTTTTAGCAACTAAGAACTCTTTGATCTCTAAGCTCCACAATTGTCAAGTAGTTCCTATAGCATTCCTCACATCTCACCTGAGATAAGTATACTCAAAACGACGTCAGCTATATACTGGTGAGCTCATACTATACAATTTTTCTAAGAAAGACAGACCACAATTTACATTATATGTATACACAATATGGGCATGTGACCACATTATAGTCAGGTTACGCCTCATTGAACCTTATAGGCCACATTTGACTAATCACAAACCACCGTACAAGGGACAAACTGGTCCTCCAGTTGTGCCCCCTTACAGCCTTCATATAGGTACGAGTGTGTGTCACTGGACCTTATAAGCACGAAGTGCCTGTGGGTACAACACATTATTACCCTTCCCAGAGTAACACACCCCATTAAGCATAATAGGATCCCATATACCCCTACTGACACATGCATACTGCAGCATTCTCCTTATTAACAGTTATGGACGAGTATACTATCATAGTTTAAAAGACGAGAGTATGATGAGTCACATGATTAACAATTACTTAATAGCCGCTAATATGTCACACCCCGATATTTCCACATATTACCGGTGGGCCCGGTGGGGAGTATCGTGACGTAGTTGATATCATCATAGACAATTAACACAATAATATAGCACAGCGGAAGGCTTGGTAGATATTTACTATTACAAACCATAGTGTCTGAGTTTCCGAAATAAAAGAATATACAGACTGGTTGCAATAGAGATCCACAGGCGGAGCATAAAAAAATACAAGAAAAACTGAAATAACAGACTTCAGGCATTTAAGGATTTGTGAGATCCTCTTATTTGACACCAAGTAGCTCCAGCCTAATTTCGAGAGGTACCTGTCACTTAGTCTTCGGAAAATACGTTAGTTTTCACTGGTAAATACAATTAACCGACTCATTTGAAAAGAGTTTATGAAAATTGATTTAGGTGCACAAGGCACAAAACCATTTATAACTTGGGACAATTTTTATTAAAATCTTGTATACGGATTTACATGTTTGTCATACATATGGGGCCGGTTTGGAAGCCGGTCATGATTAACCGACTCGCCACTATAAAACCCACAAAGGAGTTATCCCCAACTTGTGGGTTATTTAGCATTTGCATCTGTCAGGTGTATGCCTACACCCCGTGCATAGGCCGTGGCAAGGGCTGTAAATGAACCGAATGTTCAGCGAACAGTTCGTGAACCGTTCGGCGGGAAGTTCGTTTATGTTCGTTCGTTTAAGAAACGAACGAACATGAACAAGAAATTCCGTTCGATTAGTTAAATGAACGAACATGAACAAATGTCTCGTTCATTCAATTGTGTTCGTGAACGTTCGGTAAGGTGTTCGTGAACATTCGTTCATTTGCGTTCGTTTATGTTCGTATGTTCGTGTTTTAATTAAATATTTTTATACTTTCATATATTTTATCTATACTTTTTATACTATTAAACTTTTATTTATATCATTACCCTAACAATTAAACTAGGAAACCCTCTTTCACCTTGTTTATGCACCATTTCTCTTTCTTTTCTTATTATTTACATCAACGAATATGATCTACCTCCGTTCCACAATAAGGGATTCAAGTTCTAGTGCTACTCTCTGGGCCATCCACCTTTATCCTTCATCGCGTTCGCCAAATTTATTTGTGTTCGCTTGTGTTCGTGAACCGTTCGTAAACACGCTCATTTCCTTAATGAACGAACACGAACATAAAATCTCGTTCGGTAAGTGTTCATGAACCGTTCGTGAACACATTTATTTCCTTAACGAACGAACACGAACAAGGCCTCATTCGTGTTTGTTCGGTTCGTTTACAGCTCTAGTCATGGCCATTTTCAAATGAAATGAGCCGAGGATATCCAGGACACGGTCGTATTAACCCCTAATGTTCATGTTATCAAACAAAACAGATTAAAACGGGTTATGCAAATTTATTAATTACAATCTGATTAAATGATTTCATACCCGACCAAGCGATATTATTATTATACCGTATCCCAAGCCCGTATAAGGGAAAATAAGTTAAAAGTATTTACCTGAGCTAGATGTGTAAAGGTGTTACTCAGCATTATGTTTCCTAAAGCCTTATGTAAATACCTTCTACCGAAGCTACTCAATCTGTATGGAAGGTTTATTAACATATTAGGATACTAACGGGTCTTATTCAAGTCAAAGACTTAGACCGGTTAGTTTGAAAGATACTTTAGGGGTCGAAACGCTAGATTAAGCGGAGACCGGAATAGAATGTGATTTAGAACCGACAAGTTTGGATACTTGTATAATATGGGTAAACTAAACACATTCTGGATTTTGAATATTTAATGATAAAGTTAAACCATTTCGGCTAATTTATGTAAACTAGTTACATAAAACCGAACCGAACGCATAGATGCATAACGGGTAACCAAATGAACTATATACAAGTCTCATATGTTATTATGCTTAAAATATGTTAATACATCAGTAGGATGTTAACATATATGCCTAAAAGTATTTAAAACCAAATTGAGTCCCGTAAGGGCATTTTGGTCATTTTAATATTTATAAAAGAGGTTTTAAAGTAAACTGATATTCTGGTCTAAAACATTCAGTAAAAATATTTATTTTATGGTGTTAAAACAGTAGGGTATCATTCATATGTGTGATTTACCATTTATGGCCAAACTATGTCTCGAAATGGTATTTTGGTAATTTCACATACGCTTTTAAGGACCTAATTGGAAGTCTGAGTTCATGACTTATACCTACTGTAAAAATATTAAAAATTATTTATAATCTTAGTAGGTAACAAGTCTTGGGTGCTAAATATGGTTTTAAATCATACTATGCACCTAATTAGCATAAAAATCGATACTTGACGATATTTGAGATGTTTATGTGATTCTGAGAATTTGATCAGCCTTGAAGGTTTAAAAATATTTTATTTTTCATATCAAATCAGTAGAAAAAGGTTTGGCATGTTAATCATATGTAAATCACATTTTATTAGCCAAAAGGGCATTATCGTCAATAAAGGAATTTATACAAGAACTCTAAGTTATGGTCAGTATCTAATCTGACTTAACATTCCAAAAGTTCCTAAAAATGATATCATAACAGTAGGTAATGAGGTTTGGGTCAAAATCTATATTTAAACATGAATCATGCATCAAAAGCGTAATTTAATATTTATAAAAGTTAATTTTTGCGATATCTTTCATAACATTAGTTTGAGACCAGAAAATAATGTCAAATTAATTTAGACATGTTTATACATCAGTACTTAACCTATCTGTATGCTTACATATTCAAAAATCTCATTTTTAGATCAAAAGGGCATAATGGTCAATTATAAGCATAATAATGGAAACTAGCATATAATTCAAAATATTAATGACCAGGTAATATAACCTCAGAGGGTTATACTACAACATAATATGGTCCTAATGGAAGCTTAAAACATAAAGAATTTATGCTTAATCGGGTCAGAACTGAAAGTCAAAGCAAAAGTCAAGCTTTTGTGACTTTCGGTTGCGAACCGACC
The DNA here is from genome assembly GCA_030545235.1 of Helianthus tuberosus. Classification (NCBI taxonomy): domain Eukaryota; kingdom Viridiplantae; phylum Streptophyta; class Magnoliopsida; order Asterales; family Asteraceae; genus Helianthus; species Helianthus tuberosus. Next base: position 172,869,914 of record CM060447.1, read on the forward strand.
TTAAACTCAGAATTGTCGGGTTGAACATGCTTAGACATGTTCTAATAATATTTACCAAGTTATTTAAGTGATAAAACATGGTTCATAACTTCTACATTATCAGTTTTAATTATTTTATGAAAATCTGACTAGTTTGACTTTTTAACTAGTTACTTTGACCCGACAAATAACTAAGTAAACGTGATAATTAGGAGGTGCCCTTTTTTGAGGGATTAACACCTACCTAATTACGATCACGTAGCCATATTCTCCTCGAACTATGGCTTGACCGTTTAGGTCTAAACCGAAAGTTAAAGCGTCATTACGACAACTTTGACCTTTGGTCTTTAAACACATAAAAACTATACTAAAGTGGCTAAGGACACTTACAACAGGTCCTTGCACAAAAATTGAACTAAAGTGGGCTCCCTCTTGATCAGGAATCCCAAAGAAGCTCAAGGAATGCTCAAGCAAAGTGAAAGAAGTGATTGTTTAGAATGAAGGTGCAAGTATTATGGCTGCCCAAAGGAGCCTATTTATAGTGCATGGAGATCACACTAGATCATTACAGGTGTTTTGAGATAAATTCAGATGTCTCCAGGTGTCCAGGTGGTATTGAAAACCATCAACAAAGCCATAGATTTCGATTTGTTTTGGTTTGGTTTGGTTTGGTTTGGAGCACAAGGAAGAAGAAGAAGAACAACACATGTCCTGCAGAAGAACAACACATGTCCTGCATATTCTGTCGAAACAGAGTCGTCACGTCGCGCGATGGCATATGATGATCATGGTCGCGCAGCGGGCCCCCTATATTACCAGCCAAACAAGTTTCAAACTTGTCATGTTCAGTCCCTGCACCTTTATAAGCTTAATATCTTTCATTTTAGGCACACTAGGCCCTTGTAGTTAGTTTGTAGATGATCTAGGGAGTATAACCAAACACCGTTAGGTCCGGTTCCGTTAAACGGTCACTGAAAACACAAGTTTCTGCATGTTAACGCTTTTAACCCTTGTTCTTGGGAATTTGCGTAAGTAACACATAATGATCATGAAACCTCGTGAATTGGTTATCATGTAATCTTGAGAGTATAATCGAACATTACGAAGTCCCGGGTTCGTTAAAAGGTCACTCAGAGGTAAGAATTAACATGTTGACATGTTTAACCCCTGTATCTTATAAACTTTTGTTTACTTTCACAAATGGCTTCATACGTCCGACAATTTACTTGTTTAAGAATATATTCATCGTGTGTGGTCAATCAGAGGCACAAGTTTGGCATGTTGACACTTTTAGTCCCTTCGCATGCATATTTTCATCGTTTGCCAACATTAGTCCTTATAATTCAATCTTTCACATGATTAGGGTTTAGGACACGTGTCTTCACATAATTGGACACGTTTTTACAAGGTGTTACATAATACGATCAGGTTATATCTCAAGGTCCTAACACAATTACATAATCCTAGTTTAGGTAATGGTATACCTAAGTAGTCATTATCGTGGTTGGATGTTGGTTAACGTCGCCTTGTTTAAGCATGGTTGATCAGTCCATGTCTAACTAAGGCTAGGTTACCCAACACCCACCCCTGACAATAACCTTGTTACCTAAAAAATAATACTAACACTACTACCAATAATAATATTATTACTACTAATAATAATACTAATACTAACTACTAAAAATAAATAATAAATAACTAAACATAAAATTAAATGAGAGCTTACCTTAAACTATCTACCGCATGTTGACGTAGAGTCACTCTACTCGCCCCCACTTGTGCTTAAAAAATGACTACTAACAACATCCAATGGGGGATTGATGCGTGTGAAGTGTCGTATATTTTTAATATATATTTTTTTAGCCCTTTAACACTTTTTAGCCAAGTTTTAAATTTATAAAACACGATATTTACTAACACTAAACACACATATGGGCAAGTGCACCCATCGTGAGCGTAGTATAGTGTTGGTAAGATACCGAGGTCGTCCAAGGACACAAGAGCTTTTAATACCGGTTTATCCTCAACGTCTAATCAAATCAAAAAATTAGAAAAGGGGATTTTAAATTAGAAAAATAAAACTAACTAAAATGCTGAAAAATAAAATAAAACAAAAATAGATAGACAAGATGAATCACTTGGATCCGACTGGTGTCTAGTGTAACCTTTGATTTTTTCCGCACTTTTGCACTTTTTAAGAGATTATCTTAGTTATTGTAGTAGGCCCCTCTTCTGAAGGTGACGTTACCCTCAACCCAGTAGTTTGAGTCAGCAAGGATACAATCCTAAAGGGTTGGATTATTGGAAGATAATTAATTAAGTTATTAATGCATATTGTGGTAGGCCACTCTTCTGGAGGTGACGTTACCCTCGGCTAAGTAGTCTGAGTCAGCAAGGATACAATCCTAAGTAGCCGGGTTAAAGTATTAATAGTAGTTTACATACGAGGGGATCAAGGAGTTCGGACCTCCGCCATCCAATACCAGTGGGTATTGAAGGAGGTCCTACTAAAGTTGACCCGGGTCCTTGCAGGATCTATACACTGAACAAGGCAAGACTCTTACCAAACCGTTCCCTTAACCCCCGACCAGGTAGCCAACATACCTCCATATAGACCGTGGAGATATGAATGGTGAAAATCTTTTATTTTATATAGACAGTAAAATAATGCCAAGACACCACGGACAAACGATAAGGAAGACTCACCTTCAACATAAGAAACTAGTTATTAAAATCACTAATACATAACCAAATAAAAAGTGTGAAAAGATTAAAAATAAAAAGTATTACACTTGACACTTGTCTTCACCAAGTGATGTATGGGACTTAGGCAAACATGGCCTTTGATTGTCAAGAATTCTTACGATCAATCTTGGATCCCGAGACTACTCACACACTCTATGATGGATGATGGATGATGGTAGTGGATGTGGGTTGTGATGGTGGTGGTGGGTGGGTGAAGTGTGAGAGGGGTGGTTTGCCAAGGGATGATTTGCAAATGAGCCAAGCACCCCTATTTATAGCCTGCACAGAAGCCCGGACACGGCCCCGTGTCCATTGGGCACGACCCCGTGTCCACCCATCTTCTCTTTCTTCATTAATTGCAGATCTTTGAGTTGACCACGGCCCCGTGTCCGCTGGGCACGCCCCCGTAGTGGGTGATAGAAGCTTCTACAGCTTTGTCTTTTCTGCAAACACTTGGGCACGCCCCCGTGCTCATTGAGCACGGGGCGTGTTCAGCCTTCTGTTCTCTTGTTTTGCTTGGGAAGATGCTGTCAAGGGGTCTGGCATGCCACGTTCTATTCATTTTCTTGTGTTTATGTTAGATTTAGCTGCCTTTTTGCTTCTTTTGTTCATTTGAGCTCATTTAATCTTGAAAATACAAAAGGAAGACAAAAACACACTTTTTCCAACATTAGTACTCAAAAAGGGTGAGTTTTATGCCACATTTGGTGTAATTTATATGTTGCATTTTGCACACATCAAATACCCTCACACTTGAATCTTTGCTTGTCCTCAAGCAAAACTCCTTATAATGTGGCTTTACACTCCCAAATGGAATGGGTAGAAGAGAAGATTTTGCGCTTGTCATAGAGTTTCGGGATTTCCAAGATTCTTTATTAAGTTCTATTTTTATTTATTTACAATCTTTATTCGTCATGATTTATTTAAAACATTACATAAGATAAATTACTTATTAGGGCATAACATGCCTTTTTAAAATTCCATTTATGTACAAGTTCACATACCTTACGGGGGATCACTCAACACTCGGCCGAAAGTGTATTTTTGGAAAACTCTCGAGAGCGGCATGGAACTTACTTCCACCATAAGCTTGCCAAGCAATCAATCCTCCTCATTTTTAACTATATACTTTTGTAAATATCAAGAGGACTTTGGGGGAAGGATTAGGCTTGGGTTAAAGGTAGGTGGTTGGGTTAGTGGTTAGTAGAAAAGGGCGAAAGGCGTAAAAAGTGTCGGTTTTCGCAAAACGTTTTTGTGACTTTTTATTCCAATGAAGCTTTATTCAAACAAACCTTCTTTTGATGAGCTTTGTTTGTTTATTGCTAACTTCATTTTTCTTTTCTTCTTTATCAATTTTTTTAACGATAAGGAAGTCACATGAAAACCGAGCTTTGTTACTAAAATAAAGGGTTTAAAATGAAAAAGGGTTTTGGTGGGTAAAAGGGTGTTTGATTTGGGTTTAGAAATGAAAAGTTTTAGGTTCAAAGGGGTTAACTAGGGGGATTTTGGGTAGTTGGTAAAAAAAAATAATGGTGTAGAAATAAAAAGGGTTAGTCCTAATGCCTCCATCATTTACTTACTCGGGTTTAAGTTGGTAAGGACCGGGAATGTATCGTCGTGGAAAGTTCTAGAGTTGTAAGAAACCAAGCGGCTATTCACACAAGAAACGAAAAATGAGCATTTAGTTTAAAGATGTGTATTTGTATGCTCAATAAAGGCTCAAAACTCACTTTTTGTGGGAATGGTTTTTTTATGTGATCAAGTATATATAATCAAATTTTAACTAGATTTGTCATGCCGTTTCATAATTTTCTTATGTTGGTTCTTTTTATCACGACGCTATCGGTTGTAAATTTGTAAAAATATCACCTTTTTAGAATTTGAAATTCCCAAATTAAACCTAGACAAGTAAAAAATGAACAATTTTTTGAAAAAAATTGGGGTGTTTAGCGGTTCCAATAGAGTTTTGTGTAAGGCTTGTAATTAGGACTTGCAAAATTCAAGGTTTTAGCATCCCCCCCACACTTAAATTACACATTGTCCTCAATGTGCCCCCAAAATAAGTTTTTAGGTTGATTGAATGTGTAAAAGGTTGTGAAAAAGCAAAAATTTATGTTATTGGGCGTCTGGACACGGCCCCGTGGTGTTCGGGCACGGCCCCGTGTTCAGATCGCTAGTAACATAAAAGAAAGTAAAGTAACAGAAGGCTGGACACGGGGGCGTGTTCAGTGAGCACACCCCGTGTCCAGGTACCTGAACTGGGCAATTTCCTGCAGATGGTTGAGCACGGGGCGTGTTGGCTGAGCACGTCCCCGTGCTGAACTTGCTGTAATGAAGAAAAATTGTCGGGTGACCCTGTTTTTGTGCATGGGGTGCTGGTGCAAGTTTTCCTTGGTATCCTTCACCATCCCAAGTGTGTTTTACCCATTACATCATCATCCAAACACTAAATTAATTAAAACCATCATTCATTCAAATAGAGAAAGTTACATAATAATCCTAATAAATTAAAATTCTAGATAAATAGGTCAAAAGAAACACAAGAAGTCTAAACCAAGAAGTTCTAGCCTAAAGTTTATTTTATTAGAAAATTTTCCGAAAAGATAACTCTTTCAGTTTGATGTGGCTCGAAGAACTTCTTCCTCCAGGTATGGGTTCCTCATACGTCGGCGAGCCACTCCTCTATCTCTCTTGGGAGAAGAAAGGCGGGCTCATTTGCATCAGTTTAAGGGGGTGCAATCTCCAACGGGACTTCTTGCAAATCTTCAAGAGGAGGCTCCGTGGGAATGTCATCCCACCCGGTGGGATTATTGACTCCAAGTGCTAGGTTCCAATCCTCTTGAGGGAGGATTGGCTCCATGGGAGGTGTCACAAGAATGTTTAACCTCTGGTGCAAGAGGTTGATTTCTTGAAAATTGTTTTCCAACCCCACCGTAAGATAATTTATACGGTCTATGAGGACCTCCTCTACCGAGGTCATTTCGTCAAGAGCTTCACGTAATGCCATCATGTAGCGTACGAGAGTTGCTTCAATCGAAGACCTCATTTCCCTCTGACTGTTTCTGGAATGTGAGAAGAAGTTCCACAGTTTTGGCTCGACATTCTACGAAAATAAACTGAAAAAAAGTTTATTTTAATGAAACAGTAGCCTCGGACACGGCCCCGTGCTCAATGAGCACGGCCCCGTGTTCACCTTTCTGCATATTCTTAGAACAAGGAATCTTGGAGTTTTAAATTATTTTTCCAACTTAAGAAGCGTTTTTGAGCTGAAATAACTTAAAACAATGTTGTAACACTTATTTATAACAAGATTCCTTGAACAAAAACCTAACAACTATCACAATAAAACTTGGAATCACGGTGATCTGAAGCTTTAATGGAGGTGTTGAGGTGAAAAATGAAGAAGAAGGGAATGGACAAGAGAGGAAAGAACAAGATGGTTGTTGAGAACCTTCTTTTAGAAAATACCTAGGATGGTATGTGTGAAGATCCCACCAAATTTTTGTCCCTCGAATGGTCAAAATGTGCAGGATTCTTGGCTGCATTTATAGAAAACGACAACACGCTGCACACGGCCCCGTGTCGGCTGGACACGGCCCCGTGTGCAGACGAAGCCCTGACACAATTTGTCTGTATTCTGACAAAAAGTCAGAAAGGAATGTTTTGGTGGACACGGGGGAGTGTTGACCTGGACACGGCCCCGTGTCGAAAGGCTGTTTATGAAGTTTCGTCTATTCCTAAGGAATTCATCCGGATCGGGTGGTTCCTTACTGGATAGAACAACCCCAAAGTGCCTGAGATACCTTAATTGCTCTAGACTAAGACGAGAACGCAAGAGGTTTTCGGTGAGGGTGATTCCTATGCAAAATGTAGGTGGACAAGTCCAACCCTTTCCCGGGCTCTCGTTAAAGAAGGTGTATGTCGAATCGCTCAGGTCTATGTATGCACCGAACGAAGTCGATGGGGAGTCCTTCACGGCACAATCGACACAGGGACGACTATCGCTCAAGTCCTCGCTAGAGTTAGAGGTGATTTCGGGAACAACGAAGTTGTTTTTATTCGAATGCGATCTCAATAATTCTTCTTGGGCTTCGTCTTGAGGTGAATTAATGAAATCCATCTCAAGTTCTTTCATCCAATTAAGAATTAGATCTTCCATTTGAAATAATTCATCGAGAAGCATTTCTCCTAGAAGGGTTGATTGAGAGCATTTGAGGGAGAGATAGGGATTATTTTTACTTTCGCCCCTCTTAAGGCTACAGGAAAACAATGGGTCTATATAATGGGGCTTATAATTTAGAAAATAACATTCTAACTCTTTATGAGGGCCACCACATATTTGACACCACGTACCACAAGAGTGCCGAAAGTAAAAAATATCAGTATCACTCAGGTTTGTGTCAGAAATTACCAACCGTCGGGATCTTACGGTTCTGTTTTCAGTAACTGAATCTTGGGCACGGGGCGTGTTGAGTGGGCACGGCCCCATGTTCAGCTTATTGTCTGACTTAAAACAGGATGGCCAGTACCAAAGATTGGGCAAGGGGGCGTGTTCAGCGGGCACGCCCCGTGCTGAGTTCTGCAGAAGCTAGAAAAATTAAGAAAAATCCAAAAAAATAGAAAAATAAGAAAAAACGATTAGGCCGTTGATTCCTAACTTTCTTAAAATCCTTGTGTCCCCGGCAACGGCGCCAAAAACTTGATGCGTGTGAAGTGTCATATATTTTTAATATATATTTTTTAGCCCTTTAACACTTTTTAGCCAAGTTTTAAATTTATAAAACACGATATTTACTAACACTAAACACACATATGGGCAAGTGCACCCATCGTGAGCGTAGTATAGTGTTGGTAAGATACCGAGGTCGTCCAAGGACACAAGAGCTTTTAATACTGGTTTATCCTCAACGTCTAATCAAATAAAAAATTTAGAATAGGGGTTTTTAAATTAGAAAAATAAAACTAACTAAAATGCTGAAAAATGAAATAAAACAAAAACAGATAGACAAGATGAATCACTTAGATCCGACTGGTGTCTAGTGTAACCTTTGATTATTTCTGCACTTTTGCACTTTTTAAGAGATTATCTTAGTTATTGTAGTAGGCCCCTCTTCTGAAGGTGACGTTACCCTCAACCCAGTAGTTTGAGTCAGCAAGGATACAATCCTAAAGTGTTGGATTATTGGAAGATAATTAATAAAGTTATTAATGCATATTGTGGTAGGCCCTTCTTCTGGAGGTGACGTTACCCTCGGCTAAGTAGTCTGAGTCAGCAGGGATACAGTCCTAAGTAGCCGGGTTAAAGTATTAATAGTAGTTTACATATGAGGGGATCAAGGAGTTTGGACCCCCGCCATCCAATACCAGTGGGTATTGAAGGAGGTCCTACTAAAGTTGACCCAGGTCCTTGCAGGATCTATACACTGAACAAGGCAAGACTCTTACCAAACCGTTCCCTTAACCCCCGACCAGGTAGCCAACATACCTCCATATAGACCGTGGAGATATGAATGGTGAAAATCTTTTATTTTATATAGACAGTAAAATAATGCCAAGACACCACGGACAAACGATAAGGAAGACTCACCTTCAACATAAGAAACTAGTTAGTAAATCATTAATACATAACCAAATAAAAAGTGCGAAAAGATTAAAAATAAAAAGTATTACACTAGACACTTGTCTTCACCAAGTGATGTAAGAGACTTAGGCAAACATGGCCTTTGATTGTCAAGAACTCTTACGATCAATCTTGGATCCCGAGACTACTCACACACTCTATGATGGATGATGGTGGTGGATGTGGGTTGTGATGGTGGTGGTGGGTGGGTGAAGTGTGAGAGAGGTGGTTTGCCAAGGGATGATTTGAAAATGAGCCAAGCACCCCTATTTATAGCCTGCACAGAAGCCCGGACATGGCCCCGTGTCCATTGGGCACGGCCCCGTGTCCACCCATCTTCTCTTTCTTCATTAATTGCAGTTTGTCTGCATTAGTTGACCACGCCCCCGTGTCCGCTGGGCACGACCCCGTGTGTAGAAGCATATCTGTACTATCAAGATTTCCTCAGATTCTGCGAATCTTAGAGTTGACCACGGCCCCGTGTCCGCTGGGCACGCCCCCATGGTGGGTGATAGAAGCTTCTTCAGCTTTGTCTTTTCTGCAAACACTTGGGCACGCCCCCGTGCTCATTGAGCACGGGGCGTGTTCAGCCTTCTGTTCTCTTGTTTTGCTTGGGAAGATGCTGTCGAGGGGTCGGGCATGCCACGTTTTATTCCCTTTCTTGTGTTTATGTTAGATTTAGCTGCCTTTTTGTTTCTTTTATTTATTTGAGCTCATTTAATCCTGAAAATACGAAAGGAAGACAAAAACACATTTTTTCCAACATTAGTACTAAAAAAGGGTTAGTTTTATGCCACATTTGATGTAATTTATATGTTGCATTTTGCACACATCAGGGATTGTGAACTCGGGTTTCTTCGTTAAATAACGAGAGCGTTCCTAAATATTTTTGATACACAAGTAACTTATATAATGTTTCTAATTGTAGATGAGAGTGGCTATAGAATTTGGTGTTTCTTTGTTGTGGGACACAACTGAGCTGTGTATGCTTGTTTTCTCGGTTGCTTCCATATCATGTAAGAGTTTAAATATTATTATTTTATTATTATAATTAATTCAGCTGCTTCACTTGTTTTTCTCGTATAACTTTCAAAATGTGAAGTTTTGTAAAACGACGAATATGCTATTGGAACGAGCTCATTTTTATCTACATTTAACTTAAGTTTCATTAAAAATAGTGCACGGTCAAATATAATATATTTTATTATTATTATACGGTCTCTTATAAAAATAAGTACTCGTCTAACCACTAGATATTTTAGATGATCATTTTACTCATTACTTACTAGTTTGACAATATAAGAAATATAAATTTTATATACTTTTATTTTTGTCTAGAAAACGAGGTGTTACAACTCTACCCCCCTTAAATTAGGTTTCGTCCTCAAAACATGTCGAATCGTGAATAACTGAGGGAAGGATTTCTATATCTCGTCTTCACTTCCTTTTATGTAGCATTTGATCATATCATATACTAACATTTGTTTTATTGTTTTATGGCATAACTAACTTATTTTTGTGTCTGGAACCTTTATGTTTTACTCGACGGATGTTAATTTTTCATTGACCTTTCTATCTACTAAAGATACACAACTAGTTAGGTCAGCCAAACATGATAAATATTGTTGTATGAAAAATCTACGAGTGATAAATACAAATCTCAATTACCCATAAAGTCTGTCATGCATGCCTTCGAGCATTCAAATCATAGTGTTCCTTTAAAGGCGATACCTCTAGCATCACCTTATTAGCTACCTGAAATCCTAAGAGCTTACGTTTTTTATTTGCCTAACTATTTTATCGGTTGTGAGCATTTTTCATGCTTTCTTTAATATGCTCAATATAACCAGTTGTATTGCTAGATAACCTTAGATCTAGATAACTTACGTTTGACTACTTTAGTGTAACAAGTAGGAGTCCTACATTACCTCAAATAACGCTTCATATGGTGCTCCTTTTATGTTGATGTGGTAACTATTATCATATGAGAATTCGATCAATGGTAGATGAATGCCCAGATTCCTACCAAAGTTAAATACGTATGTACGAAACATATCTTCATTGGTTTGGATACTTTGTTTGCTTTGTCCTTCAGTACGGAGGTGGTAGCTAGTGCTCAAATTTATTCATGTTCCTGGCTCTTTTCGAAAACCTTTCCAGAATCTCGAGGATAAACAATTATCTCTCTTTGATATAATCGAGATAGGCTCACCGTGTCACATCTATCTCTTTAGTAAAGAGTTTGACTTACTTTCCATCTTATATGTGACACCTGTGTCACTTCAACCATCAAACAAATATGAAACCAATGAAATATTTTATTTCATACTTGGGATTTGTAAAAATATGTGTATCATTTGCACATATCAATTCTTGTTCGATTTCGGGCTCTAAATCGTTTTCTGGAAGGTTATACGCGCACTGATGCGTAAATATAACCAGTTTAATGCAACAAACACTCCGGAACAGTGACATAGGCTTAACATACCTTATATAACCTATACATAACTTAGAAATAAGTTTTGGAAGCTTTGGTGTGCCGAAATCAAGTTTATTCGCTTACAGGGACTAAATTCGACAAACTGTGAAATTATGCCGATTCGTACTGTAACGGACATTCCGGAACTTGACCATAAGTTAAACATACCCTAAATATCCTTTACATAGCTTAGAAATCGGCTTTGAGGTGTTCGGTGTGCTAAAATAAACTTTTTGGTCATTCAGGCACTAAAAGCGTCAAAAAGTGCATAAGTTTGCATTTTCGCGCATATTTTACGTTCTGAATATAGCTGGATATCCAAAACTTTATGTAATCATCAAAATATTTTATTTTAGTGATTGGCATGATAAAATTCCATTCATCGCGTAATTTGGATCGTTTTTTGCATTCGTTCGTGTTTCGTCGTAATTAACCGAACAACGCAATCGTACGACCAAACGAACCGACATCCAAGATATTTTTTAGCATGATTCATGTTCCCTATACTTTAACTTCATTTTAGAGCCTTGAAATGGGATTAACGGGGCTTAAACGTGTCAAAAATGCATCAAAAACCATATTTTGCACATTCAGGGACCAAAATTGACAATCTGCCATAGTTATCTTAGGAAGGGACCAAAGTTGAAAATCTGATTTCCAGCTTGTTCCAGCTGTTTCCCTCATTTTCACATGGTTTTAATGAAACTAGGGGCTTGTTTTGGGGTACCCATGGTATTCTAAAACCATGGGCACACATGTAAGGTCCAGATCGAAGCTCGGTTTTCGATGAACGATCCTAACGGTCTTGGTTTTCCTATAAATACCCCCACCCTCTTGCTTCAAAACTCACATTTGATCTGATTTGGCTCTCTAAGTTGAGGTATACACTTCATACCTGAGAGTAATCGGATTAAAACTCCATAGCTTGGACCCGTTGTAATTCGTCTTTCGTTCTTTTACGCGTTTTTAGCGTGATGCATTGACCAGTTTATGGTCAACACGAAGTTCATTTGAACTTCATAATGTGAGCGTAATCACGATGGTTTTAGTCTCTGATGACTATACCTACTGATTACCACGTTATCTAGGCATAGTGGCGAGTCGTAGTTTCGGCCAAAATACGTATTCTTGCGTATTTTGTAACCAAACTACTTTTAGGTATCAAAACCATTTGTTTTGATACCAAATCTGTTTTCAAACCTCGTTAAACATGTTTTAACATGTTTAGCTCGTCACTTTAGGTTTAGTGCTTATATCGGGTCGTAAAGGTAAGCGGTCTAAACAACCGCTTATACTTTCGAACCCGACCCGTTTGGTCGATCATTAGGATCCGACCAAACACACTAGGTGACCATAGTTGCATAGGGAATAACCTTCCGCGGTTATACCTTATGGTCACTTCATTTAAGTAGTTGTATGATAGGTAGTTTATATGCCTTAGGTAAATGACCAAAATGCCATTTTTACGCCATAATTCATTTTAAGCATATGTAACATAACTTTTGACATCTAAACTGATTTGGAAATATTATTAGACATGTTAAGGCATATATTACTTGTCATAGGACTAGTTAGGGGGTCCAAACGCGTTTTACGCGAACGACGCGTTAAAGTAGCGTAAGCTACCTAAACGGGTCGTAATGGGTCGTAAGCACTTAGGATAGGTTTCGTTTTAGAATGTAGGCTTTGTTAAACCATATTACATGAGTTCCTATACTCATTTGTTTTAGGAAACCTCATTCTATCCGATCTTCCGATTCAGGTCCGTTTATTAACATAGATACCTATATTAGGTGCCGATTGATTCCGTGATCTTTCTAGCATTGCTTGGTGGTTATCTAAAGACTATTAAGCAATCTCAAGTGAGTACATGTTCCCCTCTTTTACTGTTTTTCAAACATTTTGGGGTGAAACACATGTGCCTACTTGTTACTTCCATGTTTTCATATCATATACTAGCTATGTTCATTAGTACCCTATTAGTACATGATTTCATTATGTTTTTGCTATGTATGCCCATTTAGTGCATACTTAGTACATCGTTTTACATTACATTTCATGCTATGTATCTCCATTTAGTGCATACTTAGTACATTATTTTACATTTCATTTCATGCTATGTATATCCATTTAGTGCATACTTAGTACATTATTTTTCATTACATTTCATGCTATGTATGTCCATTTAGAGCATACTTAGTACATTATTTTACATTTCATTTCATGCTATGTATGTCCATTTGTTGCATACTTAGTACATTATTTTCATAAAACATGCTTACATTTTGGTATGACATTTGGTTTGTTTAAATGGCTCAAAAATACATTCATTAACATTAGCTACGCCGTTCGTTAGTAGGTAGTGGTACCATAGGAATTGACAACTGTCGTTCCTGACATCCTAGGTATGTTTGGATGGAAGGAATGACCGAATTCAATAAACATAACTCAGATAAATCCTAATTCGTTTAAGGGTTTATCGCCACATTCTCAAGGCTTGAATGTATGCATTTTCACAATACCGCATATATGTTTATATCAGTAAAGCATGCATTATTTTACAAAACATAAATTTTGATTATAATTTGTCAAATGCATTGTTTTGTACATTTCTTTCTTATAGGGTTGAGTAAATGCTTTTAATCAATAAAGGCTTTTTATTCACTCTACGTTACATTTGTTTACACAATAACATTTCAACATTTGTTTAAAACATTACATTTAGTTATCCATGAACATTTTTACATTGGTGGTTTGTTTGGGTAAGTGATTTAAGTAACGAGACGTGTGTAATATGATAAAAGCATGGTGGATACACCGCTGGTACTTCCTATATATAAGTGCTTTTATGATATTACATATCGTAGCGTTATTTAAACCATTTCAATTTTGACATATTACATTTTACACAGATTAACATATCTTTACAAAACATTGTTTTATAAACAAAACATTTTATACAAATTCATTTTACTTGGTTATTTATTTAACCATACATATTTCCTTTATATCATCTGTTTCCTTATCGATTTTTATATGATTTATAAAACAAAAACAATTTACAAGGATCATGACTGACTTTTGTTAAACAACTTTTTCTAAACTTATAAGTCATGAATCCTAAATCAATAAAACCTATGTATATCACATGCATTTTTATGCTGACGTACCTATTTTCACATGTGTTTCAGAAAATGATGCATAGGATTGATCAAGATACACATAGGCAGACTCAGGCCTTAGTGACATTAAAAGATGCAAGACTAGTTAATTATGTTATGCTTCCTTGTTGTTAAGACATTGTAACTCTTTTAATCAATAAAACAAAATTTCAAATTTCCATTTGTTATGAAACAATGATTCTGTTACAACACTTCCCGACGTTTCCGCCTCGATTTGTTGTTTTACGTGGTCGGGGTGTGACATTATAGCTTCTAGATTATCACCTAAATAGCATTGTCCCATGACTCTATCTTGAAAGTATAGTAACAACGTCCCTTGTTATCTTCTCTCATACCATTCTGGGATTTAGTTTGTTGTAGGTAGTCAGGTAGTTTTTGACGCTCTGCTTTTGCTTTAAAATGGGTGAGACATTTCTCTCATGTCTAGCAATAGGTCTTTTCATTCTCTTCCACTGTTAATAATTTCTTAAATCTTTATACATTTTATCACTACTAGGGTGTATTGTGTATTTAAACTTATGGACTTCCTCTAGTATCATATCTTATAATCCACTAATTCTAGATCCACGGGTTCTTATTGGTTATGTTCTTTCTTCTGTGCTGAATGCATCCATGAATACGTTTACCTAAGTTCATGAGATCCCTGAATGCTACAGGTGTGTTGTTCTTACATTAATGACATCCCTATAAACTTATAATAATTGTATTCAAATTTCTATAATAATCTCACATATCCCCCTCATGTATTTCTTTTTAACAAGGAATCTGAAATTGCGGGTTTGGGTTACAATGATGTTCTTTATCAATTCCATTTGTTTCTTGCTATGACCAGTTTTTTGTTGTTAAGCAATCTAAGTCATGGTATCTTTCTGGTGCACAAGATTTCTGTTTAATAAAGAGCTAAGCAATCCATTTCTATGACTACATTGAATTCTCCAAATTCCATAGGCATCAAGTCCGTATGTATCGGGTTGTTGTTCAAGCTTATCATACAATTCTTAATGATTTCCACTATCACCTTTTTACGTCTATCTGTCATTTCAACTATAATGTTATGGCTAAAACTCCGGGGTTCTTGATTTAGATAGGGTTTAGATACGGCTGATACAAAGCTTCTATTTACACTAGCTTTCAAGATTTCAGAGAAAATCTTAGGGGCTCTATCTTAAATCACCGTTCGACTTTCTAATAATAAATCTCTCATGACTCATTCATTATTCATTTTTCTGTTACTATCACACGAGGGACTATCCTAGTTGTTTCGTTAAACTTCATGGCATATTCTCTGTATATCTGATTTCTCCAATTCTAATTTGAAGTATTTTATTTCTAGTTATTCTATCTCACTTAAGGGACATAATTTCTTAGGACGTTCTTGGGTGAATTATTCCCAACTAATTTGCTAGACAATGTCTTTTCCTTTAGTACGTAGTATACTATTCTAATAATACAGTGCTTTTTGATTGAACCTAATGCACTATGAATTGAAATTCGCATATGTCTATGACATATTCCATTGTACTTAACAACTTGTGTGCCTATATAGCTCCTATATTGACATCAAAGGTTGGAGGGTTATAAAACTTGCTTAACTCATAAGTACACTCCTTGTACTTACCTTTCTTTTTCCTAGCTTCTTTATCTATAACTTCGTCATAGATAATGAAAAACTTTCCTCTTCTTGATTCTCTGGTTCTCCGGGTTAGTCCTCGGTTGAGTGGCATCCATAATGTTGGTTACTTCGAGGGTTATTCTCTGAATTGTTTCCCAGTTTAACTGTACTTTTGTGTTTCCCACCGTGACCGGAGATTTTTAATGAAGTTTTGGTTCTAGAAGTACCATTATTTCTATTATTAACAGAGTGTTCGATGTTCACACATATTATATATATACATATATTGGAATGTTAAATAAGTTAGTACATAGATTACTTTCATTGTATGATGTATCAGGATGTATACCTAACTTACTAAACCATATGGCCATGTCATACATAATAGCATATGTTCTCAGTTTGATTGTTATTTAAGGAACACAAACTTAGGTTCGAACATGTCCTAACTAACTTCGCATGTGCTTTTGTAGGTGTGGGTATACATCTCATCCACTTTACAGACTAAACAAATACCCGTATAGGACTGGCGTACTGTCATTATATAAGTCAGTGGCATACTGCTTATTATGACTGTATTTTACTACTGGCAATCCATACTAGGAGGACTCATCCTTAATAGCTCATTAGGTATCCATGGATCCAGAATACCCTAAGCCCATGCATGTATGATACATCACATTCATTTATTTATTACACAAACATATATCACAGTTTTAGGAAAACAAACATGATACTTAGGTTCACACGAGCCTAGTATCAAACACTTAACAATCATTGTTCTTAGTCGAGTACAATCTAGCTATGATAGTATTCATAGTGACATGTCTATTAAGTCACATTATTACTTAGTAGTCAAAATCCAAGTAATCAAACCTAATAGTTCCATATTCATACTTAAGTATTATTAGGACAACTAATGTAATCAAGTCTTAATGTCCAAGTCTTAGTCATCCTGGTGCGTCATGATGACAGTTCCTTTTGCGGGGTATTGAGTCTTGGGTTGCAGCCACATGAAAATCTAGTTAGAGGGCCCGAGTGGGTTTACCCCGAGGGCAATCTTTCGCTCAAGTCAGTATAATGTATGGCAAAGATAATTATAGGTTGTAGTGTTGAGAAATGGAACACAAGTTTAAGTTGTAAGAAGATAGAGAGACAGGAGAAGAAGGACCCCCATGCGGGTAGGGAGAATGTAACACCCTTGTTATTATTTTATAGGTTTTCGTATAGATTACGAAAATAAACATGAGGTTATAAGTATATACTGTCGAATAATACGGGTGACTTAAAACTTTTACAATTTGAAAATAATACAATTTATTATCTACGGAATTGCCGTTTAAAATGACGACGAAACAACGTGCGGAAGCTTTATTCTCGTGTGTTCGGTTCTTGTACACTGCTTGATCTTCATCCGGGCACCCTTGGTGATCACCTATGATCAAATCCAACTTAAAAGTTAGTTTTGATAGTCAAATAATAAGTTTAAACTAGATACATGGGTCAAACAAAAAAAAAATTCCCGGAACAAGGGGGCGTCGCGTGACGCCAAGGGTCTACGCGTGACGCCTAGCCCTTGTTTTCACAGAATGTTGTTTAAGCTGATGCTGTACATTCCCAGCATAACCCGATTTCACAGAAACGAGCATAACTCTCTCGTTTTTAATCCGTTTTACTCGATTCTTTTTCCTACGCGTCCGTAATTCAATTCTCCATCTTATGGAGTAAAAATCCGACATCCGGATTAACAAAATTTCAGTCCTTTAAGTCTTCGGCTTACTACCCTTTTTACCAAATATTGACCCGTTCATGATTTTATCACACCAACATGTTTGTTTGATCTTTAACTCATGAAATTCATTATTTCAATATCTCCAATCATATTAATCTCAAATCACGGTTTTCTTACATAATAAAATCCCGTTTACGCTTAAATGCTTATTTTGACCCGTTAAGGGTATTTATGCATTTTAGTCTAGAACTTGTGCTTTTCTTTTGACGTTTCTAAAATTCCATGTCTAATTAACTACAAATATTCCACCACAACTATTTTCTGGTGGATTTAACATATGAACCCCTTTTTCCCAATTTTACCCATCGGTTGGTCATTTTTCGCAATTGACTATTTCTAGGTGTTCAACCCACAATTGTTTTTGCCTAGAACTTTTATACACATCTAAGGGTTACAAACTCATAACATAAGTTTCTAAACAACCTCTAAGGGTCGTTTACACTGTTTACCTATTAAGGGCTCTTTTGGTCACATTTAATCCTTCATCTTTAAAAATGAAGGACTTCGGCTAGATATTTGATCTTCTTTGCACTTTTAACTATAAGTCCACATATGCGTACCTGGCTCGGGTCATAGCATTGACCCGTTTACATACCTCTTGCTTTAAATTTTCTAATTTAAGCAACGCAACACATGTTATTTCCTGTAATCACAAAACTCAACAAGTAGGCGTCAATTATTAATGTCAAATGGTATTAACACACCATTTGACCCATTTAGTTGATATGACCATTTATCAACGTATGATGGTATATTAATTTCATCATGCTCCTTGAACCAAATTTCGGTTCGCGCCGTGAGTTTTACTACATAAAAGACATTTTCTTAATGTGTCCGACCCGTTATAACTTTTACCAAATTGTGTCTTTAATTTCTTTTGTTATCACTATTATTTTAACTATTAATTTGACCCATTTGGTTGTAGAGTGAATTTCATCACCTCATTGACATACCAACTCAACCATTTTCGCTATATCACTTTAAACATATTTTAACGAAGCTTGTCTGTATAAATGTAACGAGACGACAAGTCGCGTACCTTTTAAGCGTTCCCTTCAAGCGCATGTCCACTCCGGTTTGTCCGCTTGAAAAATCGACTCCTTTGTCTATAGAGTTCAATCAACGATGTGTTTAGAACTCCATTCATGACGTATAACGCATATTTCACAATGTCATTCGAATATGCGTTTTTATTCGAAACTTAACATCTTAGCTTTCTCTTAGGCGTTTTAACAAACACCTTATGGGCATAAATTTACACGATTCATATTCAAGTTCATAACTTGTCATATAGCCAAATTTAACATCAATCGGTCTATTTTATATAAAGGTTAACATCAATAAATCAGAAATCGCTTCATAAATATCAAATTACACTAGAACAACATTTGAAATCCTAGTGTTTATCAAGTTCTACATAACCCACTAATCACCTACAATGGTGTTCATGGATTTTACTAAAATTTCACATGATCTCAACTTGTATTTGTCTAGGGTTTGTCCCTAGACACTATATTGTTCCTAAATCATCATAAAACAAACATGCAATTATGAATTTCAGATTTTCCCAATTTCATGGGAATTTCGAGTTGAGAGTTTTCATCAAATTTTACATACCTTGTAATCCTCTTGTGATGAGGATCAATAATCTATGCTCGATTTTCGATTTTAGCTTGATTTGAGCCCTCAATTTTGTGAATTATGTGATGAACTAGGGCTTGGTGAGGAGCTCTGGTCGCCCCCTGCGTCCCATGTACGACCAGACACACTTTTGTGTGTGTGGTCCTTGTTATTATTTTTTTTAATCTAATTAAATTACAGATTTTACAAGATAAGCCCCTCTACTTTTGTTTATCATAAAGTTTTGTTGTTTTTAACCCTATTATAAGTTACTTCTAGAAATTAGCTAACTAGGTTAAAATTCCTAGTTAGTAAATTCTTGTTTATTTATACTTTATAATTCTAATATAAAGTTTTATATTTTCGGGGTGACTTTATCGGATTAATTTTTACCACTAACGGTATTTTACCCATCTTTACTATTAACGTGATTTGATTACCAAACCCGTTTTTGGGATGTTACAAGTCTACCCCCCTTAAAGAGGTTTCGTCCTCGAAACCTTTTCTTACATAATTTATCGAGTTTAATTCCATGCATTTGCTCTCGATAATCAATTGAGCATTGCTCATATTTTAACCAATTGTTAGTATTACCAGAAAATTATTGTAATATCTTTTTGGTTACAAAACATCTACGTACCTCATACGACATAATGCAACTTGAAATAACGTAATTTTGTTATTTCTACTAGTTTAGTTAACTTAGCGATATCCATCGCTTTTATATATTATCGAACTCTTTGTGAATCCTTTACCTTGACCCGTTTAAAGGTCTTTAGTGAAATCTTTCACTTTTAGCAACAATTTCTTTTGTTTTCAAATTCATTTATTCGGTTCAGTTATACCGAATCCACCGCTTACAAGCAACCAAATTTATTTAAATGAACTTAACCAGTCTCACTAACTAGACTTATTAGTCCAGTTACTCTTTACCGCTCGCTTGGTTATAATGTGATTCCACTTCACATTGCATTTCTTGACCGTGATCGTGTCACGCCATGTTTAATTTATATCAATGTTTCTTTATCATACTTCTTCTTTTCGAATGTATTGTCTCGCACCTATCGATGTTAAGACCCATATTCTTTGATATTTGTTATTTCTGAATCCGTCTTATAGTATTCATATTTGTTAAAACGTTATTTCTTACTAAAACTGAATTTTAGTTTAACGTTTTTCTCTTTAACTATGTCAATTACTCATATCAAGGAATTTGACAACCCATAATTTATTGTTTTCCGTTCTCGTTTTACGCGGGGAATCGTAACAAGTTCCCTCACCTTACACTATTGACCCATAGGTTCCTTCACTTAACCTCGTAGGCTATTTCCTTAAGCTTTCACCTCTTTAAGGCGAGGCCCTTATGATCCCTTTTGCTTCAATTCATGACCCGTGGGTCATTTTGGCCCCGTAGACGGTTACACTAATTAATATCCCGTAGGTTATGATGATCTCGTAGATCATCTTTTATTCGAGTCTTTATTCAAATGTATATACGTTTATATACGCATATTACGTTAAGGCACCCCTTTTTATGTTTAGAATTATTCACCTTTACTTTTTAGATTTTGTTTGACCTTGACCGTAGTCTAAGGCTACATTGTTTTCTTTCGAATTATCTTTCCGACTTCTGGACTTCTAACGTCAATTACACGTCAGTTTGCCCTACACTTACCGTTACCCGGTTCTTACCTATACTTCTTTACGTCCCATTACCCGGGTTCTTTTATTTTAATGTTTTAACGCGTATAACTCCTTACATAGGTTTATTAATATTTCACACTTTTATTTATTCGATTCGCGCTTACTTACTTTAGCAAGTGTCATTCTTTATTAAATTTGTTTGACTTGTTCGTGTGAAAAGTCATCACTTATGAATGTCAAACTTCAGTCTTTGTTCGAACCGTTCAGCTTTGAAATAGTTGAACGTAATTTATCAAAATTTCTATTTGCAGTATCTTATCGTCCTTTAGTCATGACCCAAAACCCGAGTCTTTTTTACTTTCCATACGCGTTCCTGTTTCTCAGTCTACGCATACGTTTAATTCCTTACCCATCAACCGGGTGTTTTACCGAAATCGTTATCATTGCACCCCTTCCTGTATGCGTTAAGACTTCATTTCGATTTACTTGGTCATCTTAGTGAAATCCGTCGCTTTTATTCGACCATGTCTTTTATTCTTTACGTGACCACCATTGGCGGCCTTATTAATTATGAGTGACGATTATCATCGTTATCCTTGCTTTACTACGACTAAAGTTAACAACCTTGATTATCTTTTTCGTGTGGACAACACCTTTGTTTTCATGACCCGGCGGATCATCTATACTTTGGTTTTACTTGCCCCTATTGTTCACCATGGCCCTTTCGTCCAAGATGACTTATTTTCGTGAATTTTCTTTTGATCATTCATTTATATCATCATTTACATTAATCCTTGCCCCTTCTCTCGGGCTCATTATCCTAATGTAATACGCTTCCGTCACTCGGCTGTGCGTTTACATTATTATCAACTATTTTGTTCATTTGTTTCATTTGGGTACTTTTTAATTTGTTCCATTCACCCCGTCCTTACTACATCGGATGTAAATGTGTCCGCTATAAGAAGTTCATGGTATCATATGCCACTACTTACTTGGCCAGAGTAAGCGATTAACACATGACACGCATGACCTTTTTATAGTTTTCACATCACGCCCTATGTAAGTAATGCCTCTATTTGTTTCTCTTGGAAACAATATCCCGAATACATTTTCTATTCAGTTTTCCAAGTTTTTTTTTAATCTACAAATGCAACTTTCAATTTCTACATATTTGTTGCATATTACTATTTGTTGTAGTTAAATTTAAAATGTGCACCTGGTAATGTTTGCCCTAACGGGCTCCTCTTGCCATTAGCCTTGTTGGCGACCGTTACGCGATTTAGGTCCTTGATGAGCATACTCTTTGGACCGTTCCTTTGTCAAATCTGCGATTTATTAAACTCTCGCTGTCCTCATATGCGAGTGTCCTTCAACTAAAACATATACAACAATTAGTAATTTCAACATTAAAGGATACCCGTATTATAATACAAGGCTTTTCTATTATACGCATTAACGCGTGTAATTTCGTTGACTATATCTATTCTATATCGTTTTTATTGGTGTAACGTGTATTACACGATAACCATATGTGTTGTTCTCAACACTTTAATCATACTAAACCATTGATATACATTTACTTACCGGATTGCGATCAAGCCTCGAACCGAACACATTTTGTCAACAACCTTGAGCTCTGATTACCAACTTGTAACACCCTTGTTATTATTTTAAAGGTTTTCGTATAGATTACGAAAATAAACATGAGGTTATAAGTATATACTGTCGAATAATACGGGTGACTCAAAACTTTTACAATTTGAAAATAATACAATTCAATATCTACGGAATTGCCGTTTAACATGACGACGAAACAACGTGCGGAAGCTTTATTCTCGTGTGTTCGGTTCTTGTACGCTGCTTGATCTTCATCCGGGCACCCTTGGCGATCACCTATGATCGAAACCAACTTAAAAGTTAGTTTTGATAGTCAAATAATAAGTTTAAACTAGATACATGGGTCAAACAACAAAAAAAAAAAAAAAAAATTCCGGAATAAGGGGCGCCGCGTGACGCCAAGGGTCTACGCGTGACGCCTAGCCCTTGTTTTCACAGAATGTTGTTTAAGCTGATGCTGTACATTCCCAGCATAACCCGATTTCAAGGAAACGAGCATAACTCTCTCGTTTTTAATCCGTTTTACTCGATTCTTTTTCCTACGCGTCCGTAATTCAATTCTCCATCTTATGGAGTAAAAATCCGACATCCAGATTAACAAAATTTTAGTCCTTTAAGTCTTCGGCTTACTACCCTTTTTACCAAATATTGACCCGTTCATGATTTTATCACACCAACATGTTTGTTTGATCTTTAACTCATGAAATTCATTATTTCAATATCTCCTATCATATTAATCTCAAATCACGGTTTTCTTACATAATAAAATCCCGTTTACGCTTAAATGCTTATTTTGACCCGTTAAGGGTATTTATGCATTTTAGTCTAGAACTTGTGCTTTTCTTTTCACGTTTCAAAAATCCCATGTCTAATTAACTACAAATATTCCACCACAACTATTTTCTGGTGGATTTAACATATGAACCCCTTTTTCCCAATTTTACCCATCGGTTGGTCATTTTTCGTAATTGACTATTTCTAGGCGTTCAACCCACAATTGTTTTTGCCTAGAACTTTTATACACATCTAAGGGTTACAAACTCATAACATAAGTTTCTAAACAACCTCTAAGGGTCGTTTACACTGTTTACCTATTAAGGGCTCTTTTGGTCACATTTAATCCTTCATCTTTAAAAATGAAGGACTTCGGCTAGATATTTGACCTTCTTTGCACTTTTAACTATAAGTCCACATATGCGTACCTGGCTCGGGTCATAGCATTGACCCGTTTACATACCTCTTGCTTTAAATTTTCTAATTTAAGCAACGCAACACATGTTATTTCCTGTAATCACAACACTCAACAAGTAGGCGTCAATTATTAATGTCAAATGGTATTAACACACCATTTGACCCGTTTAGTCGATATGACCATTTATCAACGTATGATGGTATATTAATTTCATCATGCTCCTTGAACCAAATTCCGGTTCGCGCCGTGAGTTTTACTACATAAAAGACATTTTCTTAATGTGTCCGACCCGTTATAACTTTTACCAAATGGTGTCTTTATTTTCTTTTGTTATCACTATTATTTTAACTATTAATTTGACCCATTTGGTTGTAGAGTGAATTCCATCACCTCATTGACATACCAACTCAACCATTTTCGCTATATCACTTTAAACATATTTTAACGAAGCTTGTCTGTATAAATGTAACGAGACGACAAGTCGCGTACCTTTTAAGCGTTCCTTTCAAGCACATGTCCACTCCGGTTTGTCCGCTTGAAAACTCGACTCCTTTGTCTATAGAGTTCAATCAACGATGTGTTTAGAACTCCATTCATGACGTATAACGCATATTTCCCAATGTCATTCGAATATGCGTTTTTATTCGAAACTTAACATCTTAGCTTTCTCTTAGGCATTTTAACAAACACCGTATGGGCAGAAATTTACACGATTCATATTCAAGTTCATAACTTGTCATATAGCCAAATTTAACATCAATCGGTCGATTTTATATAAAGGTTAACATCAATAAATCAGAAATCGCTTCATAAATATCAAATTACACTAGAACAACATTTGAAATCCTAGTGTTTATCAAGTTCTACATAACCCACTAATCACCTACAATGGTGTTCATGGATTTTACTAAAATTTCACATGATTTCAACTTGTATTTCTCTAGGGTTTGTCCCTAGACACTATATTGTTCCTAAATCATCATAAAACAAACATGCAACCATGAATTTCAGATTTTCCCAATTTCATGAGAATTTCGAGTTGAGAGTTTTCATCAAATTTTACATACCTTGTAATCCTCTTGTGATGAGGATCAATAATCTATGCTCGATTTTCGATTTCAGCTTGATTTGAGCCCTCAATTTTGTGAATTATGTGATGAACTAGGGCGTGGTGAGGAGCTCTGGTCGCCCCATGCGTCCCATGTACGACCAGACACACTTTTGTGTGTTTGGTCCTTGTTATTTTTTTTTAATCTAATTAAGTTTCAGATTTTACAAGATAAGCCCCTCTACTTTTGTTTATCATAAAGTTTGGTTGTTTTTAACCCTATTATAAGTTACTTCTAGAAATTAGCTAAATAGGTTAAAATTCCTAGTTAGTTAATTCTTGTTTATTTATACTTTATAATTCTAATATAAAGTTTTATATTTTCGGGGTGACTTTATCGGATTAATTTTTACCACTAACGGTATTTTACCCGTCTTTACTATTAACGTGGTTTGATTACCAAACCCGTTTTTGGGATGTTACAGAGAAAATAACCCGGTCCCTTTAGAAGGATGAACTTTCCTTATATAGCAAGATTCTTGGGTCATAACCCTAATGGGTTGGCCTAAGAATGGGCTTATCAGGACTAGGCTCACTACTAGGCCCACTAGAACCAACTAAGCATGCTGAGAAAACACAAATGGGCACAGGCCAGTCATCTTTCAAGTGGATTGAGTCCAGACGGTAGTTAGCTTTAGGGTTTAGTTTTTAGCATTTAGATTGGGTGGGGGAAGGTTTAGGTTTAGGGGGGGTTTAGTTTTTTTTTTTTTTTTTAAGGGGGGGGGGGATGGGGGTAGGTTTTTTTTTAGTTTTTTTTAGGGGGGAGGGGGTTAGGTTTTTGTCGGTGGGTGGGGGGTGTTTAGGTTTTTTGGTGGTGGTGGTGGGGTGGGGTGGGGGTGGGGGTTTAGGTTTTGGGTGGTGGTGGTGGAGTGGGAGGGTCCTTGATCGCTCATACTGTAAACTAACAAATAGTTAAATAACACACAACAGTAAAATACAGATGTGCACGTATTTCTGTAATTAATTTCCTAACAATTTGAATAATATCTTGGTGTCAGCAGAACACTTCTGTGGCTGAATCAGTGGCTTAGCTCTGATACCACCTTCTGTCGCAACCCCCGTCCCCTATCTGTCCCGGGAACGGGCGGCCGTGAGACCAGTTTTGGTGGTATCGGTGTTTATCATTTTGGCAGCGGAAATTACATCAGGACCGTAGTTAGGAAATATTTTATCAGAGTAAATACCACGCTTTTATAATATTAAACATATTGGGATAAAACCCAAGTTTTCATTACAACCATTTTCATAGGGAAAATCCCTATTTTATTAAATAAAACATCTTCTTTTATTTAGATAACTTTTATAGCCACTTGTTCCAAGCCTTCAGTGCTGTCCAGCTGGCTTCTAGTTGGCTTTCACATTTTGTTACCTGAAACGCGTTTAAAAACATTTTGTCAGTGGGAAATACTGGTGAGTGAATCCCAGTTTAATCAAGAAGAGTTTTATCCTTTAATAGTATTGAGAGCTATTACAATGTTTATTTCTACACAATTACTCATTCAGTACTGTCAATCCTGACTGGTGGGTCATATTACCCATTGGCTAACTCTTTGTCCAATGGTAACGTGTTCCACATTTTGTATACAAAACCCCAACATACTGGCAGTAGTTGAAGAATTACAAAGACTCAATCGCTGCTAATTATAATAAAGGTTTTGTAAAAACAGTTTGCAAAAAGGTTTACAAAAAGGAGATTACTCACATTGTTGTCTTAGGTTTTCTTTAAGGATTTCCTGGTGATTATCAATAATTTACACAAATGCACACGTGTTAGTATAATAACCAAATATTTACATTAGCAATTCCCTCCCCGAGACGGTATTCCAACGACTACGTCGGGCAGAACCACGACAGCCATTACGGAACCCTGGATCAATCGGGCAGCGTATCTAATACGTAACCGGGGTTATAATACTTACAACGGAGCAGAACTTCGTTATTTGGGGGGTATTATGCCCGAAAATTACTTTGACTATATAGAAATTCGTGAGAGAGAAAGAGATTTGAATTAGGGCCTGATTTTGGTTCCGTCGCGCCCCGCGTAGAATACGGCCAGGGCCTTCGCGGCCCACAAGGCTAGCTAGGGTAGCCCCTAGCTACGCTGATTCGGCCACTAGGCATGACACAAGGCTACCACGTGGCGACCTGGGGTCTCGCCTGAGATTGGAGCTGTCGCAGCCCGTGTAGGTGTTCACGGGGGTTTTCGCGCCCCGCGACCAACGCTATTTTATTGTTTTTATTTTGTTTTTAATTATATAATGTATTCGGGGCCCGGTTTTCGCATACGGGGTAAGTTTTAAGACATATAGGGATACTTTAAAATAAATTAGGGTGTTGAAAATATTTTAGGAGGGTTGTTATAGTTATAAATGCACGAATATACCTGTGGACCTGTTCGGGTTGGAACACATTTTGGTCAGAGTTTGTTAAAGTTAAGTGGTTCAGGTCATTACAGAAGTTAAGTGGTTCAGGTCATTACGGGTTGATGAACAATCAAGTCATTACAGAGTTTGTTACAGGTCAGAAGTGGTTCAGGTCATTACAGAAGTGATTCACGTCATAAGTGTAAAAGTGTGCTTCTATTTATTGCAATTTGATCTTTTTTTAACAAAAAAAATGAAGCCTTTTACTTTTTTATTTGAGGGATTGATGGTAGAATCACACTGGGGCCTTTCTCATTTCTCTAAAAGAAAGTGATGAACCAGTATATGATTTGGCATGTTTAAAGTGTTAATTAATAGAATATTATTGTGTTAATATTGTCATTATTGTAATTATTGTGTTTCCATATATACGAGATCCTAATTGATCTCTCTTGTATTATTTATATCGTTGAATGAGATTAGAGGAGGCAACCTTGATAGCAATCTCTTCTTACATGGTATCAAGAGTTTAACCTAATCCCTCCTCCCACCACCTATCGCCGCCGGCTCATCCCTGCCGCAGCGCCTCCCCCTTCTCGTTTTTTTCTCTCCTGTTCCTTTCATCACCACCATGGACGACACAACAAAACCCACTTCTCCCGGACAGTCGCCTGATACCACCAAAATCCACCCCGCTGCCACCGTCATGAAGATCAAAAATCTGATCCCCATCCTTCTTGACATGGAAACTGGCCAATACTCCTCTTGGTCAGAACTTTTCCGCATCAAGTGTCGTGCTTTCAAAGTCATCGATCACCTAAAACCTAAACAAACAGCCTCTTCCTCAACTTCTGAAAAACCTCCTGTAGATGAAGAATGGGATAGACTTGACGCCATTGTCTTACAATGGATATATAGTACTATCTCCAATGACCTCCTCAACACCATCATACGCCCTGGAAATACCGCCTATGATGCATGGTCCACATTGGAAGGCCTCTTTCAGGATAATAAAATGCACGTGCAATTCATCTAATGTAGCGTTTTACCACCACTCGCCTCGATGGTTTCCCCAATATGTCTGCCTACTGCCAAGCCATAAAATCCCTTGCGGATCAACTGGCAAACGTCGGAGCACCTTTAGACAACAAACGGCTGGTTCTGCACCTTCTTGTTGGCCTGACGGATCAGTACGAAGGTATCTCCACTATATT
The DNA here is from genome assembly GCA_030545235.1 of Helianthus tuberosus. Classification (NCBI taxonomy): domain Eukaryota; kingdom Viridiplantae; phylum Streptophyta; class Magnoliopsida; order Asterales; family Asteraceae; genus Helianthus; species Helianthus tuberosus. The sequence goes on from CM060447.1 coordinate 172,898,081, forward strand.
ACAGCAAAAAGACCATACTCCAACCTTCTATGAGGCCCGAATCCAGCTTTGTTTGATTCAAAGTCAAAAGGCAGAAAAAGCACTGCATGTTGTCACCCCAAACAGGCCCTCAACACCACCACCAACTAGTCGCTTTCTCAGTCACCATCGCTTCCCACTTATCAGCCGGACCACAACTCTACAGCCACACGCGGCCGCGGCCGCTCACGGGGTCGGGGTCGTGGCAGGTCTTCCGGGTCACGTGGTCGCGGGCAGCCGTACGGCTCGTGGACTTCACCTACCACCTACACCTGGACCATACCCACCGCCACCACCGGTGCCACTGCCTCACCGCCCCCTTGGCTCTAATGGGCGGCCCCTCCTCCATGTTCGTACCCTACCACAGCCATCCCTCCTTCCCATAACTCGGGTCAGGGCATTCTCGGACCACGTCCACATCAGGGACACCAGGAAACTCACTCCCCGACAGACATCCAGCAGGCCCTTTACACCATGTCTCTCCACCCTCCCGAGTATCAACATGGCGTTATGAATACGGGAGCCACCATTAGCATGGATGCCAATTCAGGTAATTTTTGTACTATTTTTAATAATGGCATGAATGAAAATATCATTGTTGGTGATGGAAAAACCATCCTGGTACTTGGACATGGCCCTCAGACCTTCGTGTCCCCTTATCCGCCCTTTGTTCTAAATCGCGTGCTTTATGCCCCTAATCTCATTCGAAAACTTATTTTTGTTCGTCAATTTACTAAAGATAATTCCGTTTCAGTTGAATTTGATCAGTTTGGTTTTCTTGTGAAGGACTACAAGACCCGGACTCCTATAATCCGGTGCGATAGCAGCGGTGATCTCTACACCTTCTCCAAAGACTTTCATTGCTTCTCTACCTCCACCAATGCTGCTCAGTCCTCCAGTCTATGGCATCAACGGCTTGGTCACCCGGCCCTGCACTACTTCAGTCTTTAAAAAATTCCAATTCAATTGTTTTCAAGAACCTTAATAAAAATATTTGTGAACCTTGTGTGTTTGGCAAGAGCACTAAGCTCCCATTTTATCCTTCTAAAAATAATACTTTACAACCATTTGATATTGTGCATAGTGATGTTTGGACCTCCCCGATTCTAAGTTCGCAAGGCCATCGTAATTAAGTTTTATTTTTGGACGACTACACCAACTTCTTATGGACCTTTCCCATATCCAACAAATCACAAGTTTTTGCCACGTTCGAAATCTTCACCAAACTTGTGCACACCTAGTTTCAACGCACCATCAAGACGTTTCAATGTGATAATGGAAAAGAATCCGTTAATACGTCATTTAAACAATTTTTTGATAAACATGGCATACTTTTCCGACTTTCTTGCCCCTATACCTCGTCCCAAAATGGAAAGGCGGAACGCAAAATCCGCTCCATTAACAATATCCTTCGCACTCTTCTTGCCTAATCTTCTCTCCCCGCTAATTTTTGCATCATGCCCTTGATACCGCCACCTACCTAATAAACATCACTCCTTCCAAAACACACAATCTTCATACACCTACCCGCCTACTCTAACACCAAATACCGACCTATGACCATCTACGCGTATTCGGTTGCCTATGCTACCCGCTCAAACCCTCCACCACCACCCACAAACTACAACACCGTTCATATCCTTGCGTCTTCATTGGATACCCAACTGCTCACCGTGGCTACAAATGCTACAACATTAACTCACGCACCATTACCGTTTCCCGACATATCCTATTTGACGAATCAGTTTTTCCTTTTAACACTCTCATTCCCTCATCACCCATCACTTCCTATAAGTTTCTCACTGATTCCTTTCCCTCCAACCTCTGGCCCTTTGTCTCTTTTCCTACGGCCCAACCTACCCACACCACTACCCCTCTCCCTTCGGACCACACCTCTCCCTCCCCAGCCCATATCCCTTCACCATATACCACTCCCATCGGCCCTCTCTCTTCAGCCCACACCTCTCCCTCTCCAGCCCATATCCCTTCACCACATACCACTCCTATCGACCCAGCTAACTCACTCCACAGCCCACCCTCTCACTCGCCCTCAGCCCAATCCAACCCCACCTCGGCCCAATCCGACCCCACCTCAACCAATTCTACCCAGCCCCCCAATGTCACCCACCTGATCCCAAACCAACCGACCCAAACCCAACCGGCTCCCAACGTTCAACCGGCTACCACTCGCTCAATGCGAACCCTGTTGATGGATGGGATTGTCAAGCCAAAACAACACTTTAACCTTCACACCACCGCCATCGTTCCTGTTCCCAAAAACCCGTCTGAGGCCCTGTCCGTACCGGAATGGCATAATGCCATGACCAATGAGATTCATGCCCTTATTAATAATTCCACGCCAGCCGCACATGAACATAATCCGTAGCATGTGGCTGCTCAAACATAAGTTTCGGTCCGACGACACTTTGGAACGGTATAAGGCTCGTCTTGTGTGCGATGGGCGCTCTCAACAAGTTGGTATAGATTGTGGGGAAACCTTCAGTCCAGTAGTGAAACCGGCAACGATTTGCACAGTTCTAACTATCACCTTGTCAAAATCTTGGCTGGTACACCAACTGGACGTCATAAATGCGTTTCTTCATGGTACTGTCAATGAAACGGTATACATGCATCAACCAATGGGTTTTCGCAATAAACAGTTTCCCGATTATGTGTGTCGCTTAAAGAAGTCTCTCTACGGGTTAAAGCAGGCCCCTCGAGCTTGGTATCAACGCTTCACTGACTACGTTCTTACCTTGGGCTTTGTTCAAAGTGGCTGTGATGCTTCCCTCTTCATTCTTCACAACAATGGCAACACTGCGTACCTTCTTCTGTATGTCGATGACATCATCCTCGTCACATCATCTGCATCTCTTCGGGTTCATCTTATGGGTCATTTGTCTGCCGAGTTTGCAATGAAAGACTTGGGTGCCTTAAGCTTCTTCCTTGGTATCTCCGTCACTCGTGACCGTGACACGATGTTTCTATCTCAGCACACGTATGCCACGGACATCATTGAGCGTGCAGGTATGTCCTCATGCAAGCCCGTTGCTACTCCAGTGGACACAACTTCTAAACTTAGTGTATTTAAGGGTACAGACTTTGATAATCTGACACTTTACCGAAGTTTAGCAGGGGCGCTTCAGTACCTCACATTCACTCACCCCGACATCAGTTACGCCATCCAACAAGTTTGCATGCACATGCACGCTCCAAAAATGGATCATTGGAATGCACTTAAACGCATCATCCGATACATTCAAGGCACCATCTCTTTCGGTCTCACCCTTTCATCTTCGAAGGACCCTGCCCTTCTCGCCTATACGGATGCCGACTAGGCTGGATGCCCAGACACACGTCGTTCCATGAGTGGCTATTGTATTTATTTTGGGGATAATCTAGTCTCTTGGTCTTCCAAGCGTCAGCCTACCATCTCTCGATCCAGTGCAGAGGCGGAATACCGCGGCGTTGCAAATGTGGTTGCTGAAATCTGCTTGCTCCGCAACCTCCTTCTCGAGCTTCATCGTCCTCTGTCCAAGGCTACTATTGTGTACTGTGACAACGTTAGTTCCATCTATCTCTCAGGTAACCCGGTTCAGCATCAACGGACGAAGCACATAGAACTTGGCATTCATTTTGTACGCGAACAAGTTCAGCGAGGTCAAGTCCGGGTTCTTCACGTCCCCTCCCGCTACCAGGTCGCCGATATATTCACCAAAGGATTACCGCGAATTCTGTTTGAAGACTTCCGTTCCAGTCTCAGCATCCGATCACCTCCCGCTTTGACTGCGGGGGTGTAATAGAATATTATTGTGTTAATATTGTCATTATTGTAATTATTGTGTTTCCGTATATACGAGATCCTAATTGATCTCTCTTGTATTATTTATATCGTTGAATGAGAATAGAGGAGGCAACCTTGATAGCAATCTCTTCTTACATTAATCATTAGGAAATTATGAAGCTTTTTAACTAATAAATTTTCAGATGGATTTATAAAAGTGTTATTAAAGCAAGTTATAGTAAATCACTTTTGCCAAATTGATTTTTGGTATTATTCAATTCAACATATATCTACTTTTTTTTTATTGCGCACTTATAGTTGTGCACATAATGGATCTTCATTTGTTAATAAGATTTCTTTTGTTTTAGGCATGCTAAAGGGTGAGCGCAACAAACTTGGCATCGGTGTTCAAAAAGAAGCAGTTGGAGATGGTTTGTTAGATTGCTATAGCGGCTAACAAGTGTTTGGTTTTCAAATCAAGGTCACCTATATGAAATCCATAATTAATAATTATGAGGTATACGAAAACAAAATCCCCTGCCACTCAAGGATCAATGGTATGGCATTTGTAGCACCCACCTTCACTCGGAATTAAGTTTGTTAGGGATCTTAGTTGCGAAGGTTTTCTAACTTTTATGTATGTTTCCTATGTATGCGTTAGGTCATATATAATACATTTTGATTCTGATTCGACGATGTTAATTTGACTTAGTTTGTGTTTTGACCCGCCGCAACACGTGGCGGGTAGGTTTTATATCTCAGCGTAAATTATTTTGTTCGTCAAATGTACGTATGGAGTTGGTCTACGTTTTGATGTAGATTGTGTTCAGTGAAACACGTCTTCAAAAAGGAATCGGGTACGCCGCCACAATGCACGGCTGCTAAAAATACTAGTTCTGGGTTGATATTGCCACTTTACAACAAAACATAACATGTCCACTTTGCTTTTAAATTATTAAGTTAACTAGATTTTTATTGGTGCCACGCATTGTGGTGAAACGGAGCAAATGATAATATTAAACAAAGGATATTTGAAAATGAAGAATGTTGTTTCAAAAGCCAAACAGTAGAATCGGTTTAGTTTATTATCGTACCATAAAATGATACTTAATAAATACTCTAGTTTGAATACAACTTCATTTTTAACGATACTTATATGGGAATCTCTAGTGGGGAAAAATAAACAAAACTATGTACATAAGTTTTTTATATTAATTAATGAACGAAAGTTATTAAAAATATTAAATTAATTGACAAAGGCAATATCATTTAAAAAAAGAAAAAAGAATTATGAAAAACAAAAAGAAAATGACAAAAGGGAATATGCTTTAAAAAAATAAAAAAAGGAAATATTTTAAAAATAAATATAATAGGGGAATTGGAAAAAAAAAATTATCCCACATAACTCAATTGGTCGATAATAATCCGATACTAGTTATATTACAAAATCAAATTAGAGTATGATTTTTAAGTTATTAATGTTTATTATTATTTTTGGGAATTTTATATTAATAGCGTTGGGCAATAGGATTGGACTCGGTTTGAGAACCCAACCCAGTCCCAACCCAACCAAAATCGATTTTATAGGGTTCAGTTCTCTAGCCTCCCAACCTGGTTAGAACCTAACCCCGTTTGAATGCCAACTCTGTTTGAATATTTTTAAGAGTAAATTACAAGTTTTGTCTTTTATGTTTGTCACAAATTGCATGTGGTGTCATTTGTCTATAAATTTGATGAGTTTTGTCCTTAACGTTTCAAAATCGTGCACGTCATGTCCCTTAGGGCAAACCCAGTTATAATTTCCAGTTAAGTTATGTCATGTGCACTGCACATGAGGATATCATTGTCTTTTCACATCCTAATTTATAATAATTTTTAGAAAACAAATAAAACATCATATCCTGCAATTTTTCAACACACCCACACACACTCTCTCTCTTTCCAACCACCTGCCGCCACCACCTCCCACCCTCACATGCTGCCGACCACCCACTATCCCCACCATCGCCTGAACAAACAAAAAATACAGAGCTACAAACTATCCCCAAATCTCTAAACTATCCACCCCTACGAAATCATCTGAACAAACAAAAAATACCCAAATCTTTTCTTCTCTCTCAAACCAAGTGAATGAAAAGTAGTAACAACAAATTGAATGAAATGTCAAAATTAGTAACACTTTATAAAAACTGATCAAAATTGAAGTGAATCAGACAATTAGTAATGAAATTAGATCATAATCAAACATCTCACAAGTCAAAATCAATCAACAATTCACAAAAACTTATCAAAACTGAACTAAATCACACAATTAGCAACAAAATTGAATATTACATACTTATACTCCATGTATCTATCGAATGAATCACCACTCCGTCCTTGAGTTTTATCAGAAACCATAACAAAAATAGGAGATCTGATCGGTGACGATGGCGGTGAACGTGGAGGTGGAGGAGATGATGTCGTACCGGAAAAAGGAGATCTGATCGGAGATCGGAACTTGTAGACAGTGACGATGGCGGTGGAAGTGGAGGTGGAAGAGATGATGTCGTCGGAGCGGAGAGGTGAGTCGGCACGAAGAGGAGAGTGGAACTCGTCGAGTTGAGAGTCGGTGTCGGTGTCGGAGATTGAACGGTGGCTCGTGGCGGAGCTGTGGCGGTGGTGGTGGGGAAAGTCTCTCCCTCTCTCTTCTCTCTCTCACTCAGAACTTTTGATCATTTTTTATACACAATACCCCTTCATATAAGTTTTTGATCAGAACTTTTGATCATTTTTTTACACATAATACCGCTTCATATAAGTTTATTATACAATAGTCCCTGGAAGGTGAAATGACAAAGTTGTCCTCATGTGCAAGTCACATGACCATAATTAACAAAAAAAAATTTGACTGAGTTAGGGCTAAAGGGCATAATGTGAAAGATTTTGAAACGTTAAGGACAAATCTCATCAAATTTAAAGACAAAGGACACCGCCTGCAATTTGGGACAAACATAAAGGACAAAACTTGTAATTTACTCTAGTTTTAACCTAACCCCAACCAAGTTTAAACCCGATTTACATTGAAACCCTAACCCGATTTATGCACCTCTAAACCGTATATTCCATTAGAAATTAATAATAGAATTTTGATGGAGTTAGTGACTAGACCTAAATTATCTATATTAATTCAAAGTCACGATTTATCTATATTAATTCAAAGTCACGATGAAGAGTAATTTAACTTTCTTTTCTCAATGTTGTTTTTCTAAGTTTTCATATTCTATTGTTTTATTACATTAATTGATTTTAAACTTAGTTTTCTCATATAACTTTTAACGTACGATCAAAGTAACAGTTATTAAACAGAAAACCATAAAAATAAATGTGAACCGATACCGAGGTTGTTTGGTTTAGTTCGGTAAGGTATGATAGTGACACGGTGTCAATTTATCAAAAGCAAAAACAATAAAAATAAAGTACCGATACAAATGTTGTTCAGCCGGTTTTGATTCGATTTGCTACTATAGCGGTACAATATCCATTCTCGAAAAAAAATATCGCAATGAACTAAAATAAACATAGAATGCAAATGAACCAAACCGATATCAACTAAACACCATTGCTACCAGTATCGATATTCATTTTTATTGTTTTTAATCGATATATTGTTTTCTCTTTCGATTACTATAGCATGTGTCAGTACCATATTAAAACCAAATTGTTACTGACTAAATTCCCGTCACGAAGCGCAAGAGAATCTTACTAGTTGATAATAAAACCAAACTATTGAATTAAAAAAAAGTAAAAAAAAAAAAAATCTTTTAGACTAATTGATACGCAATCTTAGGAATAATAAAGTTCTTATTTTTTAATTTAAAAACATCACTTTTCTATTTTACATTTTACAGTTTAACCCTTAAACTTATTTAATTTATCCTTTTCACGGTTTTTCCTATTTTACTAGTTTCCTTCATACAATTTATTTGTCTTACTTAATTTTTTAATTAACTAGTGGTATGAAAACTGGCGCATTGCGCCGGTAGATTCCCCATGCTACACGATAGGAATTTAAGTGGTATCGCTTCATCTCGTTGTGTTACGGTACCTACACTCGTTATAGCAACCAAAAAAGGAAAAACAAAAAATTAAAATCGTGATATGACCAAAAGAATATCAACATGTGATCTACATCGATTCAAAACAGTTCTTTGGTAGGAATCGGTTCGGTTTGTCAGGGTACCATCACGATACTGGCATGCACTCATATACCATATATAAACAAACAAATGTACACTCTATTTTCAATATAACTTTCCTCTCAAAAAAAATTACAATGTATGGAAAAATTAAACAAAGTTACGAATTTAATTTTTTTCAATTATATAAGATACAAAAAAGTTAGAAATTAAAAAAAATGCCACGTGGCAACTTCTTAGTGGGCCAACCGCCATGTGGCAACTTTTTAATGGGTCTGTCACTATTCATTAGGTTTGTTTTTTAATATATAGATAATTTTTTTTCTAACTTAAACTTTAACTAGAATTTAAGACCCGCGTGTTACGGCGGGAACGTGAAACCAAAAAAAATGGACTTAAAAACGTTGAATCACATACACGGGTTACAACGTGTTAATTCACAAAAAAAATAGAAGGAATCATAAAACATAGAAAAAAATAACCAACTCGACTTAGGACCTGTGCATTGCCAGAAAGTTATTTAACTGGAAACAAATAGACATAAAAGTGCTGAATTCACACACGCGCATTGTGATATTCACCAAATTATACATACTTTATTCCCCCATTTTATGCGTTTTCGGCCGTAAAACCGTTAATCGGATACTTAATCAAGTTTACTTTTGTTTACAGGCCTAAAACAGCATGCCAAACAAGAAGATGATGAAAACGAGGACTTTCCAAGCAAAACGACAAAGCTGCGAACATTCTGTGAACATTCTGACCCGGGCATTTGGCACGACCGTGCATATGATGGCACGGGCGTGCGGATCCGATAGAAGAGTCCATCCCGGCAGTGCACGCCAGTGCGATCAGGAGTGCAAGCCTCTCTCAGAGTGGAACGATCGTGCGACTGGAGGCACTCCCATGCAACCCCGACGACCAAGCCCAGCCCGGAATTGCACCACCAGTGTAGTTGGTCGTGCCAGTAGAACCCGGAGATGCACGCACGTGCAACAATTGGCACGACCGTGCGAGATCGAAGACCGGTCAAGATAAGATGATGTCACACGGTATGGTGAGCAGTGACTCCAATGATTCAAAAAGTGAACGGTCGTGCACTTTATTGGCACGACCGTGCGATCGCAAAATGTTATAAAAGACAGGCAGAAACATTTTGTTCGAAACTCTGGAATTTTGGGAGCTTCACAGGCGATTTTACAGGCTCCGGATGCTTTGCTTTTAACCCGGATTCAAGCCACATTGTGCCGTTTAGCTCCGTTACTATCCGGATTCTTAATCTAGTGCTTGTTTGTGGTTTGATTCTCTAATCTTTCCATAATTTTGTTAATGTTTCAAGCATTTAGATTAATGTTTTATGTATTATTGTAGCCTACGGGCAAAAACATTAGAATCCCTTGCTTAATTACAACCTCTAGTATGTTAATTATGTTTGTAATGACATTTTAAAGCATTTTCTATGTTAATCTTTGATGATTAGTTTGCAACCTTGTTTATTGATGTTGATTTCTTGATTATAGTAAATTATCTGGGATGATTAGTATATGGTTAGTTGTGATATTTGAAAGAAGATGCTTAATTAATCATGTATTAGTAGATTTTAAACTTGGTTAACTAGTTTAGCTTGGTTAAAAATGTGTGCACCATGATACTAGAAATGGTTAGTGGTTTAATAAGAAGTAATTATTGTTAATCAAGAAAGCTTTCCTTCACGTAAGGACCTTAACGGGTTAAATGGTGTTGTTATGAATTCTTGCCATGAATTGTTAGCTTAGTTAGTAGTTTAGGCCAAAATTGCTATCTTGGTGAATTTATGTGCAAGATTTGTAAAATGAAATCTGTTGTGATTTAATCTAGTTTATGCTTGTCTCGGTGGTTGCATTGTGTTTATCGGTGTCCTTTTCCTTGATTAAGTGAGGTTAGAAAACTCTTAACAGATGACTAACTTATTTTTAGGGGATTTTCATAGGCATTTATCAATTGCACGTTAAAGAACAATTTAGATGGTTAAAGTGTGTTTATCGTTTTAGCTTTCCGAATGATTGTCATGTTAGGATTCCCGAAAGGGATACTAATTGTCTTGAAAATGAAGAATTGATCAAATGTTTTAAGTGGCAAAACCGACTTAGTTCACATGCTTGGGTTGTGTATAAAGCAAGGCTATATATCTATTTTCTTATTTGGAGTCTACTATGTTTCTGTTTATATTTATTTATGCTTATTTTAGTGTTTAGAAAATCACACAACTTATATTTCTTCCGTTAATTTAATGACAAAGGTCTAGTATTATTCCTCCGCTCACTTCCTTGGATCGATACTTGGTTCTTACCGATACTTTACTACATATATGACGGGGTACACTTGCCTCTTTCGTGTGTGTTTTGATGTTGAAGTATAAATCACTTTTATAAATTTAAAACCGAATCGTGTGTAAATTCATTATAAAAATATGTATATACGCGCACACGTCAAGTTTTTGGCGCCGTTGCCGGGGACGTGGCGAGCTTTAGGAACGACCCGAGTCATTAGTTTATCGGTGTATATACTTGTGAATATTTGTGAATACTTTCATGTTTATTTATTCATTTATTTATTTGTTAATATTTCTTGTTTTTAATTCAATTTATTCGTTTTCATGATTATTTTTGTACACTCGTAAATTTTTATTACATTTATTTGTTCGAATTCGAACTCATTATTCATTTATTCTTTGAGTTTCCGGCTCCGAAAAATCATTTTTACACTAGTCGTTTCGATTATTTCACTAGTTTTGATTTTTGAAAAATTTTGGGCCCATTTTTGGATTTTTATAAAATTTTCAGCCCATTTAAAATAATATTCTGTTTCATTTTTCAACAAAAAAAAAAAGAAAGAAAAAAACAGCATTAGTATGATAATAAAATATTCATTGTGTCAATTTTTCGTTTGGAGGTTGATGTCCTCAACCCCCGCTCCCGATCCTGTTGAGCCGTCAGACGAGCCCGAGCATGATCTGAGGAGGCGTATTCATGATAGATCCCGCGCGGTAGCGCTGCTACTCGCAGCTGGTGAGCCGTAGCAGGTGGTACCCGATGAAGCCGAGGGCTCAGGGCAGCAGGAAACGCAATCATGGCGGACGACGAGCGACCTTTGAATGAATCGAATCAGCCCGGAGGGGCATGCCTGGAGCCGAGTATCCTATAGCCTACTATAGATGCACCTACTTTTGAAATTAAATCTAGTATTATTAATATGGTGCAGAATTTGGTGCCGTTTGACGGGCGTGAGCATGAGGATCCTGGAAGACATATCGCTGCTTTTCTCGCAGTCTGTTCGACGTTTAGGATTAGAGGTGTTTCGGAGGATGCAGTTCGGTTGAGGTTGTTTCCATTCTCATTGCGTGACAAAGCTAGAGCTTGGCTTATGTCACTTCCAGCTGGGTCCATCAGGAACTGGAATGAGATGGCAGAGCTGTTCATGCAAAAATATTTTCCACCTGAGAAAACAACCAAGCTACGGAACCGGATTGTGACCTTTCGCCAAGATGAGGGAGAGTCGTTGCACGCGGCCTGGGAGAGATTTAAAGATTTGTTAATTGATGTTCCATATTAGGGCTTCTCCAAAAGACAGCTGGTCTTGACGTTCTATCAAGGGCTTAGTTACCATACGCAGGAGAGATTAGACGTGAATGCAGGAGGCGATCTAGGAACGAAGACGCCGAATGAAGCTTATGATATCATAGAAAAAGCTGCGTTGAAGTCTAGCTCGCGTCGCGAAGGAGATAGAGGCCGGGCAACATCATCATCATCAGCAACTCGCCCAGGAGTTCACGCTGTGGACGACTACACGGCCATTACTGCACAAATCTCGGCTCTTGCAGCGAAATTCGATAAGTCCCAAATAGTCGCGCAAGCTGGTTCGGGATGTGACCAGTGTGGAGTGTCACACGAGCCTGGTGCATGCTTTCAAAAAGTCGTGTATGAAGGCCACGAAGAAGTAGATTTTGTGAGTAATCAAGTGAGGCCGCAGAACAATCCCTACAGCAATACCTATAACCCCGGATGGAGGAATCACCCAAATTTTGGGTGGCGAGCGAATGCGGTCAATCAAAACCCATTGGGATTTACTCAGCGCGCTCCAGCGCCACAGCAGGCTCAGGGTCAACAATTTCAGCCATACAACCAACCTTACCAGCAACATCCATATTCATATCAGAATCAGGGTACTGGAGTAGTTCCCAGCAGCAGGCCCCTCCATCGAGTTCCAAGCTGGAGGATATGATGGCTCAACTTCTTACTAGCTCCTCGAGTGAAAATCAGTTGGCTGAAAAACAATACCAACAAAGCGAGGATTGTTTTTTATCCCATGAGGGAGAAATGAGGAGTCACAAAGCCTCGATTCAGAATATCGAGAACCAGATTGGTCAGCTGGCGAAGATGATGTCTGAAAGACCCCCAGGTGGTCTTTCGGGCAATACAGAGCCAAACCCGCGCGGGCATGTGAATGTTGTCATGACCAGGAGTGGTAAGACTACCGGATCCGCATATCGGACTCATCGCCGATCACTGGAGCGGTCCTGAATGATACACCGAACGAGGTGCAAGCCACGCTACGCCCAGCAAGTACAGCACAAGTCCAGGAGCCAGTCAAAGATTACACTCCCCCAATACCATATCCGGGCAAGCTGAAGAAACAGAAAAATGAAGAACAATACGGTAAATTCCTTTAATTATTTAAACAACTTCATATAAATATACCGTTTGTTGAAGCCTTGGCCCAGATGCCAAAGTATGCGAAATTCCTAAAGGACATCCTCTCGAATAAGCAGAAGCTCGAGGATATATCATGTGTGGTGATGAATGAAAGTTGTTCTGCCATTCTGCAAAACCGTCTGCCCACGAAAATGGGAGATCCGGGCAGTTTCACGCTCCCTTTTTTTATTGGAAATATGTCAGTTAGCCATGCATTGGCTGATTTAGGAGCGAGTATCAACCTTATGCCCTATAAGGTTTTTACTAAACTGGATCTGGGTGAGCCGTCACCCACTAGAATGAGCATTTGGCTTGCAGATCGTTCAATCAAGTATCTGCGTGGATTTGTTGAAAACATGCTTGTTAAAATCGATAAATTTGTTTTCCCCATGGACTTTGTTTTTCTTGAAATGGATGAAGATTCAAGAGTGCCTTTGATACTTGGACGCCCGTTCCTCAATACTGCGAGGACGATTGTTGATGTGGCAGCTGGCCAAATCACGCTCCGAGTAAATGACGAGCACGTGACATTTGATATCAAAGATCAATGCAGCATCCGCAAAGTCACGATGACATGCTTTACTATGTCGACATTGTCGACGCATGTGTGTGCTCTCATTTTCAAGGCACTGTTGACGAGATTGATTCAGACACACGTCTATCGTGTGGGGACCTGATTGGCATTACGCAGGAGGGCCACGATTTCAAGCAGCCAGTCTATCAGATTGGTGAGGATGGTTCCCAGAGTCCGGAGCGATTTCTAGAATTTGGCCATGTAGAAGAAGATAAAGCAAAACCTTCGATTGAAGATTCGCCGTCTTTGGAGTTGAAAGAACTCCCGCCACATCTCGAGTATGCATTTCTGGACGAGGAGTGTCGCTTGCCGGTCATCATTTCGGCATTATTGAAAAAAGATGAGAAGAATCAGCTTCTCGAGGTTCTTAGAGTTCATAAGAGAGCAATTGCGTGGAAGATTATGGATATCAAGGGCATCAATCCTTTTTTTTGTACTCATAAGATTCTGATGGAAGACGAGTACAAACCCTGTGCACAGCATCAGAGGCGGTTAAATCCGAATATGCAAGACGTGGTGAAGAAAGAAGTGATTAAGTTGTTGGATGTCGGGTTGATATATCCTATATCTGACTCTGTGTGGGTGAGTCCAGTGCAGGTAGTACCCAAGAAAGGTGGTATTACTGTAGTCTCAAATGATAGGAATGAGCTGATTCCTACCCGTACCGTCACTGGGTGGCGAGTTTGCATCGAATACCGCAAACTCAACGATGTTACTCGTAAGGATCACTTCCCGCTTCCATTCATCGACCAGATGTTGGAACGTCTGTCGGGGAAGTTGTATTACTGTTTCTTGGACGGTTTCTCTGGGTACTTCCAAATTCCTATAGCTCTTGAGGATCAGGAGAAGACTACCTTTACCTGCCCCTTTGGCATATTCGCCTACCGGTGTATGCCTTTTGGGTTGTGTAATGCACCGGCGACCTTCCAGAGATGCATGGTTGCAATTTTTCATGATATGATCGAGGATTCTATGGAGGTTTTCATGGATGACTTTTCGGTATTTGGGGATTCCTTCGATCATTGTTTGGAAATTTTGAAAAAGATGTTGAAGAGGTGCAAAGAAACGAATCTTGTCCTAAACTGGGAAAAGTGCCACTTCATGGTGAAAGAGGGGATAGTTCTGGGACAAAAGATTTCTCGTGCTGGTATGGAGGTCGATCTAGCTAAAGTTTAAGTTATTTCACGACTTCCGCCTCCCACCTCTGTGAGAGCGATATGGAGCTTTCTTGGTCATGCGGGGTTCTATAGGCGATTCATCAAGGACTTCTCAAAAATTCCTAGGCCCATGACCCGTTTGTTGGAGAAAGACGCTCCGTTCATATTTGAAGATGACTGCTTGAGGGATTTTGACCTTCTCAAGCAAAAGTTAATGGAGGCCCCATTTTTGGTTGCACCTGACTGGAGTATGCCATTCGAGATTATGTGAGACGCAAGCGATTTCGCTATAGGGGCCGTTCTGGGTCAAAAGAAAGAAAAACACTTTCACCCGATCTATTATGCGAGCAAGACTCTTCACGACGCTCAGGAGAACTACACCACGACTGAAAAAGAGCTCTTGGCGGTTGTTTTCGCATTTGAATAATTTAGGTCGTATTTGGTGCTTTCAAAAACAATTGTGTATACTGATCACGCAGCCATCAGATATCTTTTCAGCAAACAGGACGCCAAACCGCGTCTCATCAGATGGATCTTATTGCTGCAGGAGTTTGATATCGAAATTCAAGTTAAAAAGGGTGCGTTGAATGCAGCGGCTGACCATCTATCTCGGTTGGAGCATGGAAACATCAAGGACACGCGTTGGGATTCAATCAATGACAATTTCCCACATGAGTCGTTGATGGGTGTTGAGATATGCGATGAGTCACCTTGGTTCGCCGACTTTGCGAACTATCTTGCTTGCGGGATTCTGATTAAAGGGTTGACTCACCAACAAAAAGAGGAAATTCTTTTCGGACGTCAAGCACTACATTTGGGACGACCCTTTCTTAATTTTAGGGTGGGTGCTGATCAGGTGATCAGAAGATGCGTTTCAGGAAAAGAGGCGACCGACATTATGCGCCATTGTCACGAGGGACCTACCGGAGGCCACCATGGAGCCAATTTCACCGCCAAGAAGGTGCTGGATTCCGGGTTTTATTGGCCGACTATATTTCGTGATGCGCAGAGTTGGGTTAAAGCGTGCGATGCCTGCCAGAGGGCGGCAAATATATCGGCACGTGATGAAATGCCTCAGAACTGGATTCAAGTTTGTGAAGTCTTCAACATTTGGGGGATAGACTTCATGGGACCATTTCCCCCCTCCCGAGGAAATAAGTACATCCTGGTCGCAGTTGATTATGTATCAAAGTGGGCGGAGGCACAGGCCTTACCCACCAATGATGCCAGGGTGGTCGTGAGATTTTTGAAAAGTTTGTTCGTTCGGTTTGGTGCACCGAAAGCGCTTATCAGTGACAGAGGGACTCACTTCTGCAATACCCAGCTTGAAAAAGCTTTGTCCCGCTAGGGTGTGCATCACCGTTTATCCACGCCCTATCATCCACAGACGAGCGGGCAGGTGGAGGTCACAAACCGGGGACTAAAACTAATCCTTAAGCGGTCAGTAGGTGCAAATCGCAAGGAGTGGTCGGACAAACTAGACGAGGCGTTGTGGGCTTTCCGTACGGCTTACAAGACCCCTATTGGGACTACTCCCTTTAGGCCTGTATACGGAAAAGCATGTCATTTACCTGTGGAGTTGGAGCACAAAGCGATGTGGGCTCTAAAAACCGCAAATCTGGACTTAAAAACCGGAGGTGAAGCCCAGTTTCTTCAGATTCATGAATTGGATGAGCTGCGACAACACGCTTATGAAATCTCCGTGTTATACAAAGAGCACACCAAGAGATTGGATGATAAACGCTTGAAGGTCCATAAACAATTCCAAGCAGGCGATCTTGTTTTTCTCTACAACTCGAGGTTGCGTTTATTTCCAGGAAAATTACATTCACGTTGGACAGGACCATACACGGTAAAAGAGGTATTTCTACATGGGAGTATTGCAATAGAGAACGCGGACGACGTTATTTTCAAGGTAAATGCTCATCGTTTGAAGCTTTATGTTGCCGGGCCGATCGAGTCGGCGGTGGAGGTTATCGAGCTCCACGTCCCGCACACATCATAAGTGTGGGGAGGAGAGTCTACGCTACTGACTCGAGGATTAAAAATGTAGCAAGAGCGTCTTTGGCGCTTTAGGGGTAAAATCGTCCATTTTTTTATGTTTTTGTCGTTTTTAGGTAATTTAGGTGTGATTTGTAGATTTCGTTAGTTTGTACTATTTTTAAACGTTCCGAGCGTAGGGTCTATGTGGGAGTAATGTTTGATCAGTTTGCGGATGATAAAAATGGCGAAAAAAGGCGAAATCGGCTGCTGAATCTGCATTCTGCAGAAAACAGACAAGTCTGCAGATCTGGCACGACCGTGCCATAGGCCGCACGACCGTGCGGTTGCGGGCTAACCGACACCTTGAGTCGCACTCCCGGTGCAGTTCCGAGATCAGCGTGCCAGGGTGACACATGTCCTGTGACGCACGACCGTGCGAGTGGTTGAACGACCGTGCGAATGGCTATGGGCAGTTTGGTCATTTGGCAGTATAAATACCCTTATCTGCAGCCCCCATTCTCATTCGCAAAAAACCTAACTGCACCAGCCGTTTCAGACCGATTTTGCCTCAAATCGCACGATTTTTCGCACGGTTTCTCAGATCCTTTCGCACGGTATGTTCTTTCTCTTCGATTTTCTGTTTCATCCACGTTCTAGGTTAGATTCGTTCGATTTCTTCAAGGCTTTTTAGGGTTCCCTTCATAAACACAAGCGAAACCCTAGCCCTTGCAAGAATCATATGTCACGTGAACAACCGGTTGGTTTTCTGACCCCTGTTTGCCCAAAAATTTGTTGATTTTCGGAAAAATATGGCTGTTTTAAATCAGGGGTTGAAAAACTGCAGAAAACGTGGTCGCACGGTCATTCCATTGGTGGAACGGTCGTGCAGTAGCGGGTTGTTCATGATTTCTGTTGTGGTCTCAGTAATGCACGGTGGTGCCGTTGGTTGCACGTCGTGCAGTCATGACATAAGCCGACCATCGTTGCTGATTCTCGGGAACGCACGACCGTGCGGCTGTTCGCACGCCCGTGCCAATCGCCCAAATCAGCGAGACAGTAGCTTCATAACTGTGTGCTAGGCTGTTCCGAATGATGTTTTTTCTGTTTCTCCTGTTCTTACTGTCATCCCTCATTGTAGATGGACCATCCCTTCCCTACAATTCAACGAAGACGACGAGAGGGAAAATCTTTGCATCCCAAAACTTCACTCATTGTGGAATAGGCGGGGCCAGTTTGGCATCCCTAGAAGGTTGGACTGGGATGTTATGACTGAATTAAATCAGCGCGACCGTCTGGAAAACATGTTAACAATTCCGCTTTCGCGTTTGGTCGCCATCGACCGCCCGATCTATCGAGAGCTTACGATTGAATTCTTCGCTACCTATTCGTACGACAAGCCAAAAGCGCATAAAATTCCAAACTTCCGCTACAAGAATAGGATAAATTTCAGACTAGGCGGTAGTTGGCATAATTGGACAGTGGGAAGGTTGGGTCGAAGACTAGGAATCTACACCAATGAGGATATGGATTCGGAGTTCTTTACAGATCAGTTCACTTTCCCCAGCGAAGAAGCGCGGGGCGAGTTTTGGGCGCAAATTGCAGTTGGAGACCCATATGATCCTCGGATGTCAAAGGCTTCAAGGTTACGAGACCCTTTGCATAGAGTCATGCATCACATCTTCAGCCATACCATATGCGGGCGCATGGACAGTTTGGGAAACTGTCCAACACCGGATCTTATATTTCTTTATGCGCTAGCGGAGGGGGTGCACGTCAACCTCGTCGCGCGGATGGCGGAGTACTTTGTGAATAGTTCTAATAGGACCAACAGCAGTCAAATACATGGTGGTCAGTATGAGACCGAGATCGCTTACAACTTGGGAATAATGACTGATGAGGTGCTTCAGGGACTTACTTTGGTGACCGAGGGTATGTATGTTGACATCCGCTCCTTGAAAGCCATGGGGCTTATAGCTGAGACAGATCATGGGGATAGGTTGAAGGGGCTCAACAACGAGGTCTGGGACCCGTTGCCTCCACTCCCAGCGGAGGATGAGGATGAGGAGATGGGAGAGCAGCACGAGCAGCATCAGGAGCCACCACACATACCACCACACTCACCACAGCCGCACCACTCACCGTAGTATCAGCACTGGCCCCCGGGCATCCCTTCGTACCCAGAGTTCTATGGCCAGTTTCAGCAGATGCAGGTCAGTTACGAGCATCAGCGGGCCAATTTAGAGCAGTTGCATGCTAATCACGAGCAGCGGCGGGCCAGTTTAGAGCGGTTGGATGTTAGTCAGGAGTAGCTGCGGGCGAACCAGGAGGCGCTTAGGGTGAACCAAGACTTCATGCGCCAGGAGGTGCAGGCCGGTTTTTCATACCTTTTTGGGGGTCTTCATAATGCCTTCCCGAACTACTTTGGGGAGCCCCCACAGTTCCCATACGGGAACCCAGGTGGTTATGGAGGGGCAGGCACATCTGGCACGGGAGGAGATGCGGGTGACGACGACGAGGAGTAGGTGGAGTTGTGAGTTGGTGGTTATGGTATTTTAGTAGTTTATTTATCGGGTGTTCATTTTAGTTACTATTTCAAACACCCCCGGATATGTACTTTATTTTTCAGACACTTTCGTATGTTTGCTTTATCTTTTGTTTGGATATTTAGTACTTGTATTATTTATGTAAATTATGGTTTGTTTGCGTTTAGATTGTCTATGCCTTTTATTTTGTTTTGCTGTGCCTTGTGACATTCTTACAGATCTCAGAAGCAAGTCTTGGACCGGAGCACACCACAGATCCAGCTTTGAAGTCTCGTTTCATCAAAATCATTTTCAGGGGAGTGTTATTCTCCTTTTACTCTATATTTCGGGTTTCGCATTGGGGACAATGCGAAGTTCAAGTGTGGGGAGGGGGTTTAACATGTTGACTTTGTTTGTCCTTAAAAAAAAAAAACCAGAAAAATCAATAAAAAATATCAGTAATTTGTATATATTTTTAGTAAATAAACCGGTTGGTTGTGTTTTAGAAAGCTTCGGATATGATAAAAAAACCGACAAGCCAATTTTGAAAAATATAACTAGAAAGCGTGACAAACAAAGAAAGACTTGCATGATGATTTTCACACTATTACCCATTCCTTCCGTTATGTGAGCATATTTGAGCCTTGAAATTGTTATGTGTTTGTTCATTTCGGAGTAGGAGTGAGCCGGATGTCACGTGTAATTTAGAACTTGTCACTAGCATGCTTGTTAAGACCATGAACTTGCGAAATTGTGTAGAAGTGATAGAGGCACCTAGAAAACCCCTTTGTTGTTATCCTTGTTCTTTGTGTTGTGTTTCCCTTAAACCCTACATTACCCCTTAGGATTAACCGTGTTGAGCCTTTCCCGTGTTTCCCTTTGTTTACCCAACAAAATCACCCACTTAGACAAATTTAGCCTTTTTATTTTTAAACCTTTTGTGTTAAAACTCGGTCAGAATCATCGTTTAACTAGCGCTTGTTATAGTTAATTGTTCATTATACAATTCCATTAGATTATATATAAAAAAAAAAGAAAATAAAACACCCTAAAATAGGGTGAAGTCGACAAAATTCGAGCAATTTTGATTGCTAAAATGATGAAATCTCGTTGATGAGCTCGATATCGCGAAAGTCGCCTTTTTAAGGCGTTAGTATGTATAGTTTTATTGTTTTACGCTAGTTAAACGCTATTACCGAGTTTTAACCATTTCGCCACTTTAAAAATTCCCATTCCATACCCTTCGTCCAAGCCTATCGTTAAAACCCGTAAAGACCTCTTGATTTGCACTTTTTCGCATGTTAGTTGGTGGAGATAAGATCTTGTGACTGTCACACCCTGGCTTTGCGGAAGCGTGGTTAATTTTGGTGTGACTTCTTAATACCATAGCTTAATCATAACAAGCTATATGAATTTAAAAACCATGCAAGTCATCCATTAAGTTTTGAAAATCAAAATACAGTACCATTGTTTTTAACCAACAACCATGACCTTGTTCAACAACATTACAAACTGAAACATAACATAAACGTGATTTAGAGACTGTGTCTTGTCCAGGTAAGAGACACATCCCCTAAACCCTGATGACTTCATGACAATATGCAGCGGAAAACGTTCCATACCGTGCCAGATCCGTTTAATTCCCTGAAATACATGTGAGTTGAAAAATCAACAATAATGTTGAGCGAGTTCATGTGCAAGTGAGTAAGTAAAACACTTGTAAGTATAAAAGTTTCCTGGTATGTAGCAGTGTAAGAGGACTTGTGATCACCAATGGTTTGCAAGGCCATTAGCATGTTGTGAAATGCAAGTAGGAAGACTCAACCCTAGCGGATTTATGCGTTGGGCACAAAGTCACCCCAAGGTCCGTTCTGTTTGGCCTGGGGCTGGGCTCGCTACACCCAGATAGATCTACCGCTCCTGTCCCTCGGTCCTACCCTGAGGATTAATAGCCTCAAGTTTCCGCCTACCTATTCACATGATCTAAACCTCCTTACGTTATCATACCGTGTATAAAAGTACTTGTAAACAAAGTAACATGTATTTCACCCCCGCAGTTAAGAAAACTGAAAACAGTTAGAGAAAAGGGGGACATGAACTCACAGTGAATGCGCGTCTCTACCAAGTGTCTCCAATACAGTAAGCTGTGCAACGACCTACAAGTGCTAATTCTATTAGACGGACGGCCGTGCCTTAGCTTTACAGTTTATGTCTTTGGGAAATAGTTAGACAACTATTTCGTGTTTATGTTCCGTATACACTTGGTAGTTATTCTTCTTCCCAAGGATGGGGGATACAATACATGTGCGTAAGTTACGTTTTATCAATCTTGTGGTAATGTAATTACCGGTGTAACTTATATGTTTGTGGAAGCGTTCGTAAGTCTTGGAATCATTAACGCTTGTAAATATTATTTTCACTCTAAAATAATATTTATGTATTTCGCAAAATAATCATAAACAGTGTTGTGACAAATATCTTTATCACGTTAATCTTTGTGAGAATCCCACCTCCGGATATTTAGTAAAATAAAGTGCTGGCGAAATTTATGTTTTGAAGATATGTCCAAAGATAGTTCTAACACTTGTTGTGTAAAAAGTCTAAGTGTTAGGTTTTTAGAAAATTTTGCCAGAGTTTCCTCTGTAACTGGAGGTGGCCACGCTTTCAAGCGTATCATTTTCTTTTAACAAAACAATTCAACAATCTTCTTTATTCAATCAAACAATTTCCGACACAACAAACTAGTCGACAAGTGTGTAAATTTGCATAATCGCATGAACTTGTAGTTTTTCCACATCTTTAATGTAAATCACCTTTATATATGTAGATCTTTATATAAAGTAACTTTGATCTTGTAAAGCCTCGTGTTTAGAGAAATCCGTCTTTACAACTTCTAGTCACTTTTTCCCAAAAATAGATATTTGTCGGATCTTTTCATTTCACAAGTGTTTACACACTTGTGGTTTATAAAATCATATTTATTAGTGTAAGATCCATCTTTAGAAAAACATGATTTCTTTAAAGTGTGGTCTTTCAAAAATACCACTTGCGGATACGTAGATCCGCTAGTTTTAAACACCATTTTACCGGTTAAATCACTTTTACACAAGTAAAAATATTTTCACACAAGTTCATGTATCTTGTGTGGTAGAGTTTCACCTTTAACCCTTGTATTTAGTCAAAAACGAGCTTATGTGAAGATACATGATCTTACAAAGTCGGGTTAAACGAAGATCCGAGCTACCACATCATAGATCGGGTCTCAATAATCACATATTACAAGTCCTACGACTTTTACACAAGTTATATGTTATTATCCACCATTTTTGTGATTTTACTAGACTTTAATGCATCAAAACTTATGTTTTCGATATTTAACCGACAATATTCCTTTTAACCACTTTAGACATGCTTAAATATGAGTTTTAAACAATATACCTCTAGCTCGGGGCTAGGGAAGAATCGTGATGAAAAACGCGTGGATAAAAGCTAACGGTGGAGGTCCTTCTTGTTCCGCTTGCACCAAAGCTCCTAATACGCGACCTTGGATGTTTGTATGATGATGGAATAGAGTGAACAAGAGTCGAAGGTGGGTGTGTGAATGAGGGGTGTTCGGCCGAGAGCTTGGTGAGGGAGAGAGAGTAGTATTGTGTGAAGTGGTTAAGTGATAATGATCAAGGGTGGTTAGTGTTATTTTATAGACAAACTTAATGGCAATTAACCAAGGGTTAATATGTCCCCTAGATTTTAAGCATACATGATCTAGCAAATCACATGGTACAAGGGTGGGGTCACTTGGTGACCGAGTTCGGTCAAGAGGGGGGGGGGGTATTTGGTTAGAAATCAACTAGATGGTTAGTGTTTAGTTATGATAAACCAAGTTAGGTTAAGGGTTAAACTCCGTTAGTTATGTACAACGTGTTATGACGGGTGTTAGGGTAACCAGGGACCCTAACTGGCTCAGAAAAAGAGTAATAATAAAAATAGTAATATTTTCATGTTTCGGGTAAAGTCCGGGTGTCCGGTTGGATAGAAATCCGTTAAAGTGTTACAACAGCTTTAAAGTGTCGTTATTACATTTTTAGTGACACAATTTGTTTTCAACACTTTAGAAAGTGTCTAGTGTTATTTTCTCATTTTCTGGCACTTTACTAGTCAGCTAGAAGCTGGATTAATTTTTAAAGTGCTGTGTTTGGTACTTAAAGTACGTTCTTGGCACATCCGAATCAGTGTATCTTATCCCTAGAGACGCGGTACCACAACCCTTACATCCCTACACTCACTACCAGTGTAGTCAAAATATATGAGGCTCTTAACAGGCCTTAGAGGCAGTGTCTGCCTGATGCTGGTTATATCAGCATGTTCACTGTGTATCCGTTTAGTGCTACTGTGCTTTTTGTGCATCAAGTTTGTCACTAGGGTTCAGTATGTAATTAATGTAGTGACAGCAAATAAAGTATGATGCGAGTAAGTGCATGTATCAATATGCAGGTAGCAGTTTATCAGCTAGTTCAAACAAGCACAGTAATCAAGTAGTAATTAATCATTAATTAAGTTGTACGGATACCTGGTTTAGTGCGGGTTGTCACATTCTCCCCCCGTTAAATAAATTTCGTCCCGAAATTTAAGTTCTGCTTGTAGAAGCAGGGTTCTTAGGAAATAGGTGGGGGTATTTTTCTTTCATCCGGTCCTCACGTTCCCAGGTAAATTCAGGACCATGTCTGGCATTCCAACGTACTTTGACGAGTTTGACACTGCTCCGGCGGGTCTTGTTAACTTTCCAATCCGTGACCTCAACAGGTTCTTCAACGAAGTGGAGCGTGTCGTCAATATGAATCTCGTCGATAGGAATGGCAACGTCAACTTGAGTTGGACTTTTCTTTAAATTGGATACATGAAATGTATCGTGAACACCATTTAGTTCAGCGGGTAGGTCCAACTTGTATGCTACCGTCCCAATTCTTTCTAGAATTTTAAAGGGACCAATGTAGCGTGGATTTAACTTCCCACGCTTTCCAAAGCGTGCTACCCCTTTCCAGGGTGAAACCTTTAACAACACCATTTCTCCGACTTGGAAGTCCACATGCTTCCGGTTTGGATCCGCGTATGCCTTTTGTCTGTGGCGAGCTGCTTCGATGCGTTTAAGAATTTGCGCGATCTTGTCTGTCGTCTCTTGGACGATTTCGGGACCAGCAAGCTGCCTATCACCTGCGTCAGACCAACATAGAGGTGATCGGAACTTGCGTCCGTATAGGGCCTCAAATGGCGCGACACCAATACTGGTGTGGTAGCTGTTGTTGTATGAAAATTCGACCAAAGGTAAGTGTTTATCCCAGCTACCGCCTAAATCCATAACACATGCCCTCAGCATGTCTTCCAACGTTTGTATTGTTCGCTCGCTCTGGCCGTCTGTTTGCGGATGGAACGCAGTGCTCAGATTCAATTGTGAGCCAAAAGATTCTTGGAAAGATTGCCATATTCTTGACACAAATCTTCCGTCTCTATCAGAGATGATCGAGAGTGGTACCCCATGACGTGCTACGATCTCTCTCATGTAAATTTCCGCAAGTTTACTAGTACTGTCTTTCTCTTTAATTGGCAGAAAGTGTGCGGATTTTGTTAGGCGGTCAACAATCACCCAAATCATATCATGGCCTCTTGGCGTTCTTGGCAGTTTTGTAACAAAATCCATTGATATTTGTTCCCATTTCCACTTGGGAACCTCAGGTTGTTGCAGAAGTCCCGAAGGCTTCTGGTATTCCGCCTTGACCTTAGCGCACGTTAAACATTTGCTCACGTACACAGCAACGTCGCCTTTCATCCTAGGCCACCAATAGTAATTCTTAAGATCTTGATACATCTTATCCGACCCAGGGTGGATAGAGTACCGTGACTTGTGCGCTTCATCGAAAATAACTTCCCTTAATCCACCATACAGAGGAACCCAAATCCTTTTCTCAAAACATAACGTTCCTTCCTCGTTCGGTACCAAAAGCTTCTCCATTCCACGGAGATATTCTTCCTCAAGATTTCCCTCCTTGAGAGCTTCCTTTTGTGCGGCGCGAATGCGCAAGGAAAGATCGGTTCGTATAATCATTTCCAAAGCTCTAACCCTTATGGGTTTGATTCTCTCTTTACGACTTAGGGCATCGGCAACTACATTCGCCTTCCCTGGGTGATACTTTATCTCGCAGTCGTAATCGTTCAACAATTCGACCCATCGTCTTTGCCTCATATTTAACTCCTTCTGGTTAAATATATGTTGTAGGCTTTTGTGGTCTGTGAAGATTGTGCACTTCGTACCATACAGGTAGTGTCTCCAGATCTTTAGTGCAAAAACCACTGCGCCAAGCTCTAAATCGTGGGTGGTAGTTATTTTCGTGTACTTTCAGTTGGCGTGATGCGTAAGCAATGACCTTTTGGCGTTGCATCAACACACAACCCAGTCCTTGACGCGATGCGTCGCAGTATACCACAAAGTCATAAGTACCTTCTGGTAGAGCTAAGATTGGCGCGTTACAAAGCTTATCCTTTAATATCTGAAATGCTTCATCCTGTTTGATTCCCCAATCAAACGTCTTGTCCTTCTGCGTGAGGAGCGTCAAAGGTTGAGCGATTTTCGAGAGATCCTCGATGAACCTTCGATAGTAGCCAGCCAAACCCAAGAATTGTCGAATCTCGGTTGGCGTTGTAGGCGTTTCCCAACTCTTGATTGCCTCGATCTTTGTGGGATCAACATGAATTCCATCCCCATTAACCACATGTCCAAGAAACTGGACTTCGCGTAGCCAAAACTCGCACTTGGAGAATTTGGCGTACAACTGTTCCTTCTTTAGCAGCTCCAATATGGTTCTAAGATGTTGTTCGTGTTCAGCCTTCGTCTTTGAGTAAATCAGGATGTCGTCGATGAATACAATCACAAACTTGTCTAAGTATGGCTTGCAAACTCTATTCATTAGATCCATGAATACCGCAGGTGCGTTTGTCAAACCAAATGGCATAACGAGGAACTCGTAGTGTCCATAGCGAGTTCGGAAGGCTGTTTTCGGGATACTTTCCTCCTGTATCCTTAGTTGATGGTATCCAGATCGAAGATCGATCTTAGAGTAACAGCTTGAGCCTTGAAGTTGGTCGAACAGATCGTCGATTCTTGGCAGGGGATACCTGTTCTTGATCGTCAGCTTGTTCAATTCTCTGTAGACAATACACATGCGGAAACTTCCGTCCTTCTTCTTGACAAACAAGACTGGAGCTCCCCAAGGCGAGAAGCTTGGTCGGATAAAACCCTTATCTAACAGCTCCTGAAGCTGTGTTGACAATTCCTGCATCTCCGATGGCGCAAGTCTATAGGGTGCCTTAGCTACAGGCGCGGCGCCTGGAACCAAGTCAATGTGAAACTCCACTTGTCTCTGAGGTGGCAGTCCAGGTAAGTCTTCCGGGAAGACTTCTGGATACTCCCTTACGACAGGGATGTCTTCGATTGTTGGCTCAGCAGCCTTCTTATCTACGATGTGTGCCAGAAAAGCAACACATCCTTTCTGTAAACACTTCCTTGCTTTCAAGCAGCTGATAAACCTTAGCGGCGTGTCACGCTTCTCTCCGTGAACCACAATTGTCTCACCATTATCGGTTGGGATACGAACAACTTTCTCGTGACATACTATCTCAGCCTTGTTTCCGGATAACCAATCCATTCCTACCACCACGTCGAAGCTTCCCAATTGGACTGGCAGTAGATCCAAAGCAAACTCGCGTTCTCCCAATTCTATCACACAACCTCGGATTACTTCGTCGGCTCCAACTAACTTTCCATTAGCTAATTCGATCGAGTAGGGTATGTCTAACTTATTAGCAGCTAACCCAAGCATATTCTTAAATTCTAACGATACGAAGCTATAACCGGCACCAGCATCAAACAAAACAGGTGCAAAAGTTTTGGTTGTTAGAGAACGTACCAGAAATCACACCTGGATCCTGGCATGCCTCACAAGCTCTGATGTTGGATTTTCTCTCACGGTCTTGTTTCAACTTCAGGCATTCCCTCTTAAAATGTCCAACTTCCTTACAATGGTAGCATCCTATCATTCGGCCATTTCCTTTCCCATTTCCACCTAGAGCGTTGTTACTGTTTTCTCCTTGTATGGAACTCTTCATCCCACAACCTTCCTTGTTGTGTCCTTTCCTCCCGTACCAAGGCTTCTGACATCCACCATCACGGTGACACTTGCACTCAGCACATCTTGGTTTGGTTTCTAAGTAAATCTTATCATTGGCCTGTTTGTTGTTAGGGCAATCTTTCTTGAAATGCCCTTTGTCCCCGCAGTCAAAGCAACCTCGAATAGATCTTTGTTCATCGTTGTTCATTTGGGTATCTTCGGTAAGCTTCCTTTTGTTCTTTCCAGACGACTCTACCTGAGTTTTCTTGTCAGGGTTTGCAAGTTTTTCTAGTCTATTTGCTTCCGTAACGAGTGCCAAACCCATCTTACTTGCAACAATGGTTGTTGGTGGCGTAGATGCTGTCATCAAGCTCAAGACTTGAGGCGCCAGTTCCCAAACGAATTGTTCCAATTTCTTCAGTTCTGGTTTTACCAGGTATGGAACAATTTGTGACAGGTCATGGAGTCGTTGCATGTACTCCAATACCTTCGGACCTTCCATCATTAGGCTCCGAAATTCATCTTCCCACTTCTGGGTTTCCGTGTGGGGGCAATACTTCTTATGCATCATTCCTTTCAACTCATCCCAAGTTAACGCGTATGCTGTAGTTAGGCCCATTATTCGAACCTGAAGATTCCACCATAATCGAGCTCCATCTTGAAACAACTCAGAAACGTATGGGATCTGTTGTTCTGGCGTACAGCCACTCATTCGAAAGATGGATTCCATACTTTCAATCCATTTTACAAAAGTTATGGCACCCCCAGTGCCGTCGAACTTCGGAGGTTTGTAGTTGAGGAAGTGCCAGTAGGAACAACCGTTATTTTCTGAGGTACCTTTGATTGGTTCGGAGCGTAGGGCCTCGTGCTGTGCTATAGCTGCAGCAATTATCTCTTTAAGTTCTGCCTCAGAGGTGGGCATGCGCATTTCGCGTCTTGGCGGCATCTTCTAAAAGATGTTTCACATAGGTTAGGTCATAGCAAGTGAAGTGTACGTATGCATTCAACAATACCAACACATAACATCTCATGTTATCAGCAAGTCAATCACATAACCTCTTATGCTATAGGACATAAACAATTGATTGAGCATCGTATGTGATGAGAATACTGCGATTGTATTGCCACAATTCGAGACCACAATGTAAAGCTCACAAGTACACCACTATATCATACTACATCAATGACTTAGTAGGGGACGACCCTAGACAAGTCGTGCGATCGCTGGTCATGTTCAGGAGTCTCTGGTTCGTCCTTTCTTCAAATTTCAGGACTCCACGTCAAGTTTCTGAATTTCTGTCCTAAAACAACATTTCTTCTCAATCGTTTCCTTGAGCTCGTCCCAGCTCAGTGTATAAGCAGCGTCTGTGCCAAGGGTCTGAACCTGGAGGTTCCTTTAAGAGAGTGTGCCATCTAGAAATATCCCTGAGATGTAGGTAACACTCTGTTGGGGCGAACAGTTACTCATTCTTAGAGTGGAGTCGATCTTTTGGACCAACGAACAAATGCAACGGTGCCTCCGGTTCTGACAAAGTTCAAAGGCTTGCAGCTCAGGAACTGTTTATAGGTGCAGCCAGTTGGAGGGTTATCTCCAGTAATGCCATCGTTGTACTTAGAGTGGAGGGCTTCATGTCGTGCATTTATCTGTGAGATGCGTTCTTGCAGCTCGGCTTCTGTCCTTGGCGACGTACTGGTGCTTGTGTCATGTCTAGGTGACATTCCCTTTTTGTCGAAATAGTGTGAAGCGGGTTGGACAATGTTTCAATTGTCTATGGGGTATATATATAGCAACGTAAGCCATCATGTAATCACCCCATTTCACACGCAAATATACTTACTGTATACGTGGGGAAATAAATTCCTGAGCCTTTACATAGGCTTGTCAATTTGGCTTGTTGCTTGTAATAGAATGAACTCGAGGCTATATCGCCTAGGTCATTTGTGTTTAGGTTATTTCCTGCTGCATTGGTTATCATTAGCTTGGCCTGCAGAGTCCACCAGGATTCCTGTGCACTACAAATCGTTATTACGTGGGCCCCCGTAATAATAAATTGTCTTGCACAGTTACCCCAAATTTTCTCTCATCCAAGCAGATGATCAATCAAGGAGCAACAGCCGGTGCATTGGCATGAACAGGGTCATACTCCAAATGCGGGGTCAGGAGCAATGCCTGGCTCAGGGGCCACGGCTAGCTTCGAATCAAAAACTCCATCTCGAAATCAGCTGGATCAACAATCACAGGGGTCACAGGATCCCCCGAGGGCTGGTCTAAGTGCATGAACTCAATGTCATAGTCTGGATCAACACCAGGCGGAAAAACAGAATTGTCCTCATAATCACGATCAAACTCAAAGCTGTGTGTGGGATCCGGTGCAGCTGATGATGCCATATCAGGGTCGGCGTCGTGTAAGTGGTGCTGCATTCCCTGTATGTGCGAAGACGCGGATGTCAGAGACTCAAATGAGTCTGGGATAGGGGAATGAGTTTCCCCTGCAGGAGCGTTCGCATGCAGTAGTCTAATGCTAGCAGCGAGAGGGCCTTGCCCTCAAGTGGGTCCTCCTCTTAATAGTTCGACATCGTCTTTAGAGGCAATGTCGGGGGCATATCAACAACGAGATAAGTGGCAAGGGGCACAGGAGCATGGATCACTGCCAATGGCAAATTCCCAACAAGATGGCCATCAGTAGGCTCTGCTACGACTTCAGGCAGTGCACAAAGGGCTGAAAGTCGTCATTGTCTGTGCCGGTAGTATCAGAAATGTACACCTCGTGCTTCGTTGAACTATGTCGTCTGATACTATGGTTATGGGGTTCGTAGTGCCCATCTTTCTAGTACTTGATGAAAGCATAACGTTTGTAACACAAACACATATACGTATAATAATCAATCATATAATCAGTTAATCACATAAGTCACCAAGTAAGGTATCACATACTTCTCCTAGTCTTACTAGCCAATTTCATTCAGTCTACAAGACTGCTCTATCCTTCACTTAAACCAAACCTCGATCCTCCAGATCGATCCTATAACAAACCAACGTGCTCGACTACCTTGATCACCTCGATCCTCCAGACCGATCCTATAACAAACCAACGTGCTCAACTACCTTGACCATCTCGATCCTCCAGATCGATCCTATAACAAACCAACGTGCTCAACTACCTTGACCATCTCGATCCTCCAGATCGATCCTATAACAAACCAACGTGCTCAACTATCTCGGTCACTTCGATCCTCCAGATCGATCCTCAGCCCTCCAGGCTGAACTTATAATTAATAAAATGTGCTCAACATTTGTTTGTAAAAAGTGTGGATCTGGACTTAAGTGGTATGCAGAAAAATGTTTTCGTGAGAGCCCTAGTGATCATAGTCTAGACTCGAGAAAGAATCCTAGTTCGCTATGATCAGAGCTCTGATACCAAGCTGTCACACCCTGGCTTTGCGGAAGCGTGGTTAATTTTGGTGTGACTTCTTAATACCATAGCTTAATCATAACAAGCTATATGAATTTAAAAACCATGCAAGTCATCCATTAAGTTTTGAAAATCAAAATACAGTACCATTGTTTTTAACCAACAACCATGACCTTGTTCAACAACATTACAAACTGAAACATAACATAAACGTGATTTAGAGACTGTGTCTTGTCCAGGTAAGAGACACATCCCCTAAACCCTGATGACTTCATGACAATATGCAGCGGAAAACGTTCCATACCGTGCCAGATCCGTTTAATTCCCTGAAATACATGTGAGTTGAAAAATCAACAATAATGTTGAGCGAGTTCATGTGCAAGTGAGTAAGTAAAACACTTGTAAGTATAAAAGTTTCCTGGTATGTAGCAGTGTAAGAGGACTTGTGATCACCAATGGTTTGCAAGGCCATTAGCATGTTGTGAAATGCAAGTAGGAAGACTCAACCCTAGCGGATTTATGCGTTGGGCACAAAGTCACCCCAAGGTCCGTTCTGTTTGGCCTGGGGCTGGGCTCGCTACACCCAGATAGATCTACCGCTCCTGTCCCTCGGTCCTACCCTGAGGATTAATAGCCTCAAGTTTCCGCCTACCCATTCACATGATCTAAACCTCCTTACGTTATCATACCGTGTATAAAAGTACTTGTAAACAAAGTAACATGTATTTCACCCCCGCAGTTAAGAAAACTGAAAACAGTTAGAGAAAAGGGGGACATGAACTCACAGTGAATGCGCGTCTCTACCAAGTGTCTCCAATACAGTAAGCTGTGCAACGACCTACAAGTGCTAATTCTATTAGACGGACGGCCGTGCCTTAGCTTTACAGTTTATGTCTTTGGGAAATAGTTAGACAACTATTTCGTGTTTATGTTCCGTATACACTTGGTAGTTATTCTTCTTCCCAAGGATGGGGGATACAATACATGTGCGTAAGTTACGTTTTATCAATCTTGTGGTAATGTAATTACCGGTGTAACTTATATGTTTGTGGAAGCGTTCGTAAGTCTTGGAATCATTAACGCTTGTAAATATTATTTTCACTCTAAAATAATATTTATGTATTTCGCAAAATAATCA
Organism: Helianthus tuberosus; assembly: GCA_030545235.1. Lineage (NCBI taxonomy): Eukaryota > Viridiplantae > Streptophyta > Magnoliopsida > Asterales > Asteraceae > Helianthus > Helianthus tuberosus. The sequence goes on from CM060447.1 coordinate 172,929,734, forward strand.
TAAACAGTGTTGTGACAAATATCTTTATCACGTTAATCTTTGTGAGAATCCCACCTCCGGATATTTAGTAAAATAAAGTGCTGGCGAAATTTATGTTTTGAAGATATGTCCAAAGATAGTTCTAACACTTGTTGTGTAAAAAGTCTAAGTGTTAGGTTTTTAGAAAATTTTGCCAGAGTTTCCTCTGTAACTGGAGGTGGCCACGCTTTCAAGCGTATCATTTTCTTTTAACAAAACAATTCAACAATCTTCTTTATTCAATCAAACAATTTCCGACACAACAAACTAGTCGACAAGTGTGTAAATTTGCATAATCGCATGAACTTGTAGTTTTTCCACATCTTTAATGTAAATCACCTTTATATATGTAGATCTTTATATAAAGTAACTTTGATCTTGTAAAGCCTCGTGTTTAGAGAAATCCGTCTTTACAACTTCTAGTCACTTTTTCCCAAAAATAGATATTTGTCGGATCTTTTCATTTCACAAGTGTTTACACACTTGTGGTTTATAAAATCATATTTATTAGTGTAAGATCCATCTTTAGAAAAACATGATTTCTTTAAAGTGTGGTCTTTCAAAAATACCACTTGCGGATACGTAGATCCGCTAGTTTTAAACACCATTTTACCGGTTAAATCACTTTTACACAAGTAAAAATATTTTCACACAAGTTCATGTATCTTGTGTGGTAGAGTTTCACCTTTAACCCTTGTATTTAGTAAAAAACGAGCTTATGTGAAGATACATGATCTTACAAAGTCGGGTTAAACGAAGATCCGAGCTACCACATCATAGATCGGGTCTCAATAATCACATATTACAAGTCCTACGACTTTTACACAAGTTATATGTTATTATCCACCATTTTTGTGATTTTACTAGACTTTAATGCATCAAAACTTATGTTTTCGATATTTAACCGACAATATTCCTTTTAACCACTTTAGACATGCTTAAATATGAGTTTTAAACAATATACCTCTAGCTCGGGGCTAGGGAAGAATCGTGATGAAAAACGCGTGGATAAAAGCTAACGGTGGAGGTCCTTCGTGTTCCGCTTGCACCAAAGCTCCTAATACGCGACCTTGGATGTTTGTATGATGATGGAATGGAGTGAACAAGAGTCGAAGGTGGGTGTGTGAATGAGGGGTGTTCGGCCGAGAGCTTGGTGAGGGAGAGAGAGTAGTATTGTGTGAAGTGGTTAAGTGATAATGATCAAGGGTGGTTAGTGTTATTTTATAGACAAACTTATTGGCAATTAACCAAGGGTTAATATGTCCCCTAGATTTTAAGCATACATGATCTAGCAAATCACATGGTACAAGGGTGGGGTCACTTGGTGACCGAGTTCGGTCAAGAGGGGGGGGGGGGTATTTGGTTAGAAATCAACTAGATGGTTAGTGTTTAGTTATGATAAACCAAGTTAGGTTAAGGGTTAAACTCCGTTAGTTATGTACAACGTGTTATGACGGGTGTTAGGGTAACCAGGGACCCTAACTGGCTCAGAAAAAGAGTAATAATAAAAATAGTAATATTTTCATGTTTCGGGTAAAGTCCGGGTGTCCGGTTGGATAGAAATCCGTTAAAGTGTTACAACAGCTTTAAAGTGTCGTTATTACATTTTTAGTGACACAATTTGTTTTCAACACTTTAGAAAGTGTCTAGTGTTATTTTCTCATTTTCTGGCACTTTACTAGTCAGCTAGAAGCTGGATTAATTTTTAAAGTGCTGTGTTTGGTACTTAAAGTACGTTCTTGGCACATCCGAATCAGTGTATCTTATCCCTAGAGACGCGGTACCACAACCCTTACATCCCTACACTCACTACCAGTGTAGTCAAAATATATGAGGCTCTTAACAGGCCTTAGAGGCAGTGTCTGCCTGATGCTGGTTATATCAGCATGTTCACTGTGTATCCGTTTAGTGCTACTGTGCTTTTTGTGCATCAAGTTTGTCACTAGGGTTCAGTATGTAATTAATGTAGTGACAGCAAATAAAGTATGATGCGAGTAAGTGCATGTATCAATATGCAGGTAGCAGTTTATCAGCTAGTTCAAACAAGCACAGTAATCAAGTAGTAATTAATCATTAATTAAGTTGTACGGATACCTGGTTTAGTGCGGGTTGTCACAGTGACAAGCTTATGATATTACACGTTTCATTGACGAGGCATTGAGTGTTTGCACATACACATTTTATGTATGTTTCACAAATAAAACCGAGTGTATGTGAACATTGTGAGGTGTGTGAAGATTAGCATGTTAAGTCAATTGAAAGTGAAGTCACGGCTTTTTGGTTATCCATACATATATTTGAATGTGCTTGTTTGGTTTGATTCAATTGATGTTGTCTTTCGAAAAACCGGCTAACCGTATGTTTGTATTTTAGTAGGTATTTTGTAAATACTTGTTCTCGTTAGATTCTATCTTTTATTTCATTTTAGTTTTAGCTTGCTTGAGGACAAGCAAGGTTCAAGTGTGGGGAGGTTTGATATTCACCAAATTATACATACTTTATAACCCCATTTTATGCCTTTTCGGCCATAAAACCGTTAATCGGATACTTAATCAAGTATACTTTTGTTTACAGGCCTAAAACAGCATGCCAAACAAGAAGATGATGAAAACGAGGACTTTCCAAGCAAAACGACAAAGCTGCGAACATTCTGACCTGGGCATTTGGCACGACCGTGCATATGATGGCACGGGCGTGCGGATCCGACAGAAGAGTCCAGCCCGGCAGTGCACGCCAGTGCAATCAGGAGTGCAAGCCTCTCTCGGAGTGGAACGATCGTGCGACTGGAGGCACTCCCGTGCAACCCCAACGACCAAGCCCAGCCCGGAACTGCACCACCAGTGCAGTTGGTCGTGCCAGCAGAATCCGGAGATGCACGCACGTGCAACAATTGGCACGACCGTGTGATATCAAAGACCGGTCAAGATAAGATGATGTCACACGGAATGGTGAACAGTGACTCCAATGATTCAAAAAGTGAACGGTCGTGCACTTTATTGGCACGACCGTGCGATCGGAAAATGTTATAAAAGACAGGCAGAAACATTCTGTTCGAAACTCTGGAATTTTGGGAGCTTCACAGGCGATTTTACAGGCTCCGGAGACTTTGATTTTAACCCGGATTCAAGCCACATTGTGTCGTTTAGCTCCGTTACTATCCGGATTCTTAATCTAGTGCTTGTTTATGGTTTGATTCTCTAATCTTTCCATAATTTTGTTAATGTTTCAAGCATTTAGATTAATGTTTTATGTATTATTGTAGCCTACGGGCAAAAACATTAGAATCCCTTGCTTAATTACAACCTCTAGTATGTTAATTATGTTTGTAATGACATTTTAAAGCATTTTCTATGTTAATCTTTGATGATTAGTTTGCAACCTTGTTTATTGATGTTGATTTCTTGATTATAGTTAATTATCTTGGATGATTAGTATATGGTTAGTTGTGATATTTGAAAGAAGATGCTTAATTAATCATGTATTAGGAGACTTTAAACTTGGTTAACTAGTTTAGCTTGGTTAAAAATGTGTACACCATGATACTAGAAATGGTTAGTGGTTTAATAAGAAGTAATTATTGTTAATCAAGAAAGCTTTCCTTCATGTAAGGACCTTAACGGGTTAAATGGTATTGTTATGAATTCTTGCCATGAATTGTTAGCTTAGTTAGTAGTTTAGGCCAAAATTGATATCTTGGTGAATTAATGTGCAAGATTTGTAAAATGAACTCGGTTGTGATTTAATCTAGTTTATGCTTGTCTTGGTGGTTGCATTGTGTTTATCGGTGTCACTTTCCTTGACTAAGTGAGGTTAGAAAACTACTAACGGAAGACTAACTTATTTTTAGGGGATTTTCATAGACATTTATCAATTGCACATTAAAAAACAATTTTAGATGGTTAAAGTGTGTTTATCGTTTTAGCTTTCCGAATGATTGTCATGTTAGGATTCCCGAAAGGGATACTAATTGTCTTGAAAATGAAGAATTGATCAAATGTTTTAAGTGACAAAACCGACTTAGTTCACATGCTTGGGTTGTGTATAAAGCAAGGCTATATATCTATTTTCTTATTTGGAGTCTACTGTGTTTCTATTTATATTTATTTATGCTTATTTTAGTGTTTAGAAAATCACACAACTTATCTTTCTTCCGTTAATTTAATGACAAATGTCTAGTATTATTCCTCCGCCCACTTCCTTGGATCGATACTTGGTTCTTACCGATACTTTACTACATATATGACGGGGTACACTTGCCTCTTTCGTGTGTGTTTTGATGTTGAAGTATAAATCACTTTTATATATTTAAAACCGAATCGTGTGTAAATTCATTATAAAAATATGCATATACAAGCACACGTCACATTGCAACATGTTAACTCGCAAAATATATACCAAAAAGCAAAACATTCTTGTAAAAAAGAATAATTAAGTCAAAACAATAAAAAGAACCATATAAAGTGTTAACTCACATATTAATAATAAAATAATAATAATTATATAATATTTAATAATATAAGAACATAAAAACCTTCACTTGAATAAATTACAATAAAACTTATTAATAACTTAAAATAATAGTATATTCTTTGATTCTTATGCTTCACAAAATTATACCGAACGTTGTATAAGGTTGTATTTATTTGTTTAACTTAATTTTTTAATTAATTTTGTTTTCTAACTTAAACTTTAACTAGAATTTAAGACCCGCCTGTTACGGCGAGAATGTGAAACAAAAAAAAATAGACTTAAAAACGTTGAATCACATACACGGGTTACAACGTTTTAATTCACAAAAAAATAGAAGGAATCATAAAATATAGAAAAAAATAACCAACTCGATTTAGACCGTCCGTAGTGGGCGTTTTCTTGTCAAAAATACACCCCAAACACGCCCGAATTCGCCCCGAGCCCACCCCACTCGGCGTTATCTTACGTTTTTCGCGAAAAAAAGTTGAACGGCGTTGTTTAAAACACGCCAAAGAAATGCATGGGGGAGTGAAAAAAATGCAGGTTTAATTATTTATTGGTGTTTATTATTGGGCATGTTTATTTATTTATTTTTTTAATTCCAATTTAATAGTTTGATGGGGCGTTATTGGGCATTATTCCCACTACGTCACTTTTGCAAAAACGCCCAATAATGCCCCCATGCTGACTGGACTGCCACATGGCAGAAAACGCCTCAGGGTGGGGGCATTATTCAACAAACGACTACGCATGGTCTTAGGACCTGTGCCTTGCCAGAAAGTTATTTAACTGGAAAAAAAATAGACATTAAAATGCTGAATTCACACACGCGCATTGCAACGTGTTAACTCGCAAAATATATACCAAAAAGCAAAACATTATTGTAAAAAAGAATAATTAAGTCCAAATAATAATAAAAACCCATATAAAGTCTTAACTCAAATAATAAAAAAATAATAATAATTATATAATATTTAGTAATATTAGAACATAAAAACCTTCGCTTGAATAAATTATAATAAAACTTATTAATAAGTTAAAATAAAAGTTTATTCTTTGATTCTTATGCTTCACAAAATTGTACTGAACGTTGTATAAGGTTGTAAAAAAATGAATAGTGAAAAGTAGACACAAAGAAAAGTTTCAAATTAATAGTGGGTAAATATAGTTACGATACACCTCGGATACTTATTAGATCATGTGTAATCAAAACTGGGTCACCACCATACTAATGTATAATGTATTATCTCGATTTTCTTATTTTTATTTACATTTAGCCCATGTGTAGTGGTTTAGCCAAATAATGCTCCCACCATGGGGCGTTTTGTGACACGTGGCAGTCCAGTCAGCATGGGGCATTATTGGGGGTTATTGCAAAAGTGCCGTAGTGGGAATAATGCCCAATAACGCTAATGCAATCATTTCACAATTATTATTTTTTTTAATTTAAAACATAAAAATCTTTATTAATTTAAAATAAAAATTACACTAGTTGAAATAAAAAAAAAACCGAAAAAAACAGGAAACAAAAAAAACGAAAAAAAAATAAAGTTAAAAAAATAAGATAATCTAGTTTTCGTCTTCGCTTTCTTCACCATCGCCAACTTCGTCTTCCCCGTCCTCCGTTTCTTCCTCACCCTCAGGTGGTACATACCGAACCGACCATGCGTGGTGTACCAAATCAACCATTAACTGGGAATGGTACGGTTCGTAACGCAACTCTCGCGCATTATTCACTCTTTCTTCCATTGACGCCTGTGGATGGTCCTCTTGAACGGCTTCTGGCACATAATTCTAGCATATCGCCTTTCTTTCGTCTTCCAAAATCATGTTGTGCATGATTATACAAGCGTACATAGCATTTCTCATTTTTTGCTTGCTCCATGCACGACAAATATTTCTCAAAAACTCTTTGTAGTAAAAATTTACTATGGACGAAGAACTAGGGGAATCCATCAAGTTTTTTATAAAATGGTAGTGTTTTTGAGAGAGTTTTGGTTAATTTTGAATGAGTTTATATATATTTATTGGTAAAAGGTTTTTTTTTTAAAAAAAAGAAATAGCCGTTAACTAGCCGTTGGGGTTATTGATTGGCCGGTCAAACATGTTCAAAGCGTTGTTTAAACAACGCGAAACGAATTTTTTTTCGAAAAAACGCTCAAAAACGCCGGGTGTAATGGTCCCGGGGCGTTATTTGGCTTTTTTTTTGAATTTTTTTTTTAAACCGCCCCACTACGGGTGGACTTAGAACCTGCCATAAATATTCTTTTATACGATAAAGTTTTACATTTCAGTAAAAATTTGGCGAGTTAATATTTCGCAACACACGTGAGTAATTCAAAGTTTTTATGTCTATTTTTTAATAAGTTTAACAGTCTAGTCGCAACATGTAGGTCCTTAAAATTATTGTACATATTAAAAATCAACTTTATGAATAGTGTTTATCCTATTTAGATTGTGCCAAGTGTTAGGTTTGTTTTTCTTAAGAAGGTTACGATTATCATTTAAATTTTTTTTTATAAAGCAACTTTTGTCCATTAACTTCTTTTAAATAAATCCAAATATACAGAGATATTTAGTTTTATTTTTTGTCAACATCACGATATAAATTATTTACTAAATGGCTTTTTCAGTACCCAACTGATTCAACAGAACAAAATTTCGATACGAGTTAGTTTTGATATTTCTCTGAATTTTTTCAATTCTACTACAGAATCAATAATGTACCGCCATGGTCGTGATATGGTGTTTGGTCTATGTTTTACCTCATTTTTGGTATCAGTACTGAATATGTATATATTTTTTTAACATTCGTATATAAATTTTACTAAAAACGGAGTTTATTCAAAGTAAATTATTGTCGAAACAAAACTAATATCGACCGAATAACATTGATACATGTATTATTTTTTTTTATGTTGAGTCGAACAAACGTCAATCCTTCTAAGTATGTCGACTTTTATTTGTTAGTGACATAAGACAACTTTTGTTTACTTACACCAAATAAGATCGTAAATAAACCTTTCTAATTAGTTAATTAAAAAACGTTATTTCGGACCTTTCTAAATATAGTTAATTAAAAAAACATTATTTCGGACAAATTCATTGAATATTATTTATAATCATGCATATCTTATTCTCATCGTAAATAGATTTTAAATTCACCTCTTTGTAGATTTCTGGTTCCATCTATAAATCCGTGCCTGTCGGTAATTAGTAGTACAAAACGGAAAATAAAGATGCAAATATGTTCTTTAAAAGAAATCAAACACATGGGAAGTATACATGCATATGAATACAAAGCATCAGTCTTCCACGTATCTTGAAACCTTGACCCACGTGTAACCCATCTCCATTGCCAATTAAACCTCGACCGCATCGAAGACTCTTTACGTATCCCTTTCAGTTCACTCTCCAGTACGTTCTACTCATCAAACCATCATTAATGGGCACCGCCACCGCCGTCTTTAACCATGGACGGAGGAAGCCGCAACAAAAGCAGGTGCCAAAAGGTTGTTTGGCTGTGAAAGTTGGTGAAGCCGATGGCGAGCAACAAAGATTTGTGGTTCCGGTTATCTGGTTCAACCATCCACTCTTTGTGCAGTTGTTGAAGGAAGCCGAAGATGAGTACGGGTTCGAACAAATAGGCACCATCACTATCCCTTGCAACGTCCACCACTTTCGCACCATCGTCAGTCACATCATCCACCATAACCACAACCAAAATTCTGGGTGCTTTAGGGTCTGGGCTGGCTAGCTATATATGTATATTTCTGAGAATGTAGTTGTATGATTATCCATGTTTCCATGCAGTTTTAATCTTTTCTTTAAACTGTAGAAGATGAATGGTTGATATATATAGGTGGCTTTCCAAGTGGATGTTTATTATTTTAATAGTATACAACATAATCCATATAGTCATCTTTAGTATGGTTAAACAAAAGTATTTAATGACATTCATATTATTTTAAACTTTATGTTTTGGAGCAATGTTTTCAAAACCGAACTGGGTGTCGAACCGGTCTTTTTACTGGTTCAATGGTCCGATCGGTCGGATCGGACGTAAGAACCGGAAGGTATCGTAAATATTATAAAAATTAATAGGGTTAAATATGAAAAAATATATAAAAAAACGGTTCAACCCTTCCAAAAGCCGGTCCGACCGGCCGGTTTCCCGGTCTAACCGCCGGGTCGCCGGTTCAACTCCGACTCAATGCGTTTCCGGCCCGATACCATGACCCGGACCGGCTCAACCTCCGGTTCCTGGTCCGACCGGCCGGTCCGGTCCCGGTCTGAAAAACACCGTTTTGGAGTCTGAATACGTTTTCTTTGTTTGATCGTTATATATGTTTGTTCGTTCGGGGTCAGTTACTATCAATGTATATTAATTTTCTTGGTCATGTTTTAGTCGGATTGGATCGTATGAAAAAGCTAAATCAAACTAAATTTCAGATACATAACAAAAGTATGTTAAACATCATGTAAATTCATATCGTATCCAAGAATCTTAGGAGATGATTCATGACAAATTATTCCATTATGGAATTCAAATTTCTTAAAACATAGATTAAAGGTTTAAGTCAAATAATCATAATCACCAACTTATAAATAAAAATTTATCAAATAACTAACCTAGTAACTTATTTAGTTAAATCAAAATTATAACCTTAGACTAAACTAAATATCAAAATCAAGGAAAGTTAAATTAAATAAATTTAGAACCTTGGATAGTTCATAGAATCATTAATCATAGTTAATAAAATAAGAAATATTAAAATTGTCTAAGTCTTTAAAATTTGAATAAACCAAATGTCTAAAACATACTGTCCTAACTGCTTATCTGAGAAGTCAAGTGGAGGCGGACCCACATTGAAAGGATCGTGTCCCCAGACCTTAGTGTTTTTTTTTAAAATTAGTAGATCCGGTATATTAAATTTTGTAAGGACCCCATAAATATAATTACGTGAACATCATAAACAGAAAAAGAAAGCTGGTGTAGTGGCAAACCTCCCTCTTTAACAACAAGAGGTCATGAGTTCAATACTTATATAGCCTGTTTTTTTTTTTTTTTTTTAAATCTAGTTCAAACCTCGCTCTGATCCGACCCAATCGAGGACCGACCCGAAAATTTTAACGTTTTATTATGTAAATTTTGAACACCGAAAAAATCGACCCCGTTGAACAAAAATCATGGGTCCGCCACTGGAGTCAAGCCTGAAGGTTGAAGCAACAAGCAGAAGTGCAGTCGTGCAAAACGGGTGTTCGACTCCGGTGAAGCAGACCAGTAATCGGCACACCGATGAATCGGGGATCGGAAGGATGCTGTGCTGAAGGTCATCGATTCGTTTCCAGTTGTGAATTGCCAATTCCTGCTTCGTATTTCGTAACGTGTTTGGATTTGTTTGTTTAATTGTAAACCGTTGAAACCTTTATGAATTTTCTTTACTTACATCGAAATAGAAGGTAATTGTTAATTATTAAATCTTAACAATATAAATAAATGGGCTGGTTACAATTAGTTGTGGGCTTCAAAATCTAATTTATATGATTTATTTTTATTTACTTAGATTTAGTTATAGGCTTAATGTTAGTATTTGTGTTTAATTGGGATTAATCATTAATTTTAGGTTTATCTTTTTTTATTATGTAAAGTTGGAACTTAGTTTTTCATAGGTGTTCGTCACGAAATTTTATGGAGGTTGATGTCAAAATTCCATGAGGTCAATGTCAAAATTTCATGAGGTCAGTCAAAATTTAACATGTATAGGGTACTAAAATTTTATTCGGGGGAGTAGGGACCCCCTTCCTATGTCTGACCATGCCCGTAACCCTTAACCTAAACGTTCTCATGCATATCTACACCATATGACTACTACACAATGCTAGAGATATAGGGTTACATATACAATTAATCAAAATTTAAAAACGAGTTAATTATTTGGTTGGTTCAGATGTTATGTTCATATTTCACGTTTGCTCCCTGTTTTTCATGTTTGGAATCTTCAATTGCACGTCCTCTAACAAAGAATTAAAACTTGATTTCATGGTATCGAACAAACGAACTAATACTTGATTACTTGGTATTGGACAAATAATTACAAATTGGTTTCTTTGGTAAAGAAACCGTGCAAAAAGATGGATCTCGAATGTGACAACGGGGTCAAGTTAAAAATCTAAGACTATGGGGTGTGAATGTGACAACGGGGTCAAGTTAAAAATCTAAGACCATGGGGTGTGCTTCCCCTTCCCCCTATGTCCACATCAACCTCACATCACCATCCTCTTTCACCTCATCATCCTCCCCCAAACATGGGGTGTGATTCCTTCTTCTTCACCGTTTCCCTTCCATTTTCTAATATTTTTTTACTTAATATATTTTATTTTTAAACACATTTTTTATTTATAATAAATACAAATATTTTTTTAAGAAAATTCAAATTTGCATAAAAATTCTAGAAAATTACAACTAAAAAAACACAAATTACATACTAAAATCATAAAATAAATTTTGCCTAAACCTACGAACATCACTACTCGTCATCAATGTGATCGACACGATAGTTATTTCAAATATAGTCGATTAAATCCGCACATAGGTTTTCATGCACGTGCTCACTGCATAGCGCCCACAAATTTGATTCTTGTTGTTCCTTGTCAATCAGCTCAACATTCCCATGAATGTCATTTGGATCGTATTCACATATTGCTTTACCATTGTCTACAATAATCAAGTTATGTAGTATTAAACAAGCATACATAATGTATCTCAATTTTTTTATTCAAATGCACAAGCTGGTTGTTGTATTATCCCCCATTTTGCCTTTATCACACCAAACAACCGTTTGACATCTCTCCTTGTCGATTCTTGCAACTTCACAAACGTTTTTTTCTTTTTTCATCACCGGGTTCAGTAATAGTTTTAACCATGGTTGTAAAACAAGGTTTCCAAGGCCGAGTACTCCCCGAGTAGTCGCTACAAGGTAGGCTGCCGAGGCGACTTTCTTCAACTCCGACTAATTACTTGGAATCGATCAAATACGGTCAACATTGGCCAAAATCGGATCTAATAGGTCAACTCGGGCCGAGTTTGACTTAAAATAAAATAAAACATAATTTCTATGCCTATCATATTAAAGAATTAATATCAATATCACATATTTTGTTATAAATATTAGTAAATTTATATTATTTGACATATATTTAATTTTCGAAAACTAATTTCTTTATAATTTGGCATCTCCGAGTACTCCTCATGTACTCTCCGGCTAGGCCGAGTACTCTCAACTCCCCGGTCGACCGACTAGGGAGTGCCTAACGACTTTTACAACAATGGTTTTAACCATAGCCGTATAGGATGGATATATACCGTCGGCTAGGTAATACCCATGCTTGTTTGACACCCCATTGAGCATGAAAGAAGAATCAGGCCCCGTACCTGCAACCCCAAAAAGGGCATGCCAAATCCATAAATCTTGTGAGCAAGCGACCTCTAAGATTATTGATGGATAACCAATATCACCACACCATAAATCTTGTGAGCAAGCGACCTCTAAGATTATTGATGGATAACCAATATCACCACACATATATTGATCGCGCCATGCGATAGGGCAATTACGCCATTGCCAATGCGTACAATCAATGCTTCCTAGCATCCTAGGAAATCCATGTGTCTCTTCATTGAATACATAAAGCTTTTCGATATCCTTCTTCATTGGCCTACGTAAATAGACCTCCCTTTAAAGGTTCACAATACCTTTGGAAAATTCATACAAACACCCCCGACTCATTCTCTCGGACATTGTTAAAGATTCATCCCATGAATCACTAGCAGTGCCATACGCTAATTGAAGAAATGGCGAAGTGCAATTTTTAAACGTAGTAAAACCCCTTCTCCCTTTAACATCGTAGCGTAATGTGAAAAAGTCATGATAATTAACAAAATCATTGGCAATACGTACGAACAATCATCGACTCATTCAAAACCGATGCCTAAACTGTTCATCAGTGTACACACAGTTTTTAGCAAAATAGTCACCAACCAAACGTTCATAAGCACCTTAAATAAAAGTTGAAAACTAAATTTAATAGATTATTCAAAACATTCCTAAAAATAAGTAACAAAACTTTCAAAATAAAAATTGTTTAAAAATAATATACCTTCGCGATCTCTATTTAACACAACGGCCCTTGTTCTTGGTTGTGAAGTTTCTTCGTCTACACCATCTTCTTCCATCTCGGCAACAATTTTAGCCATCTCAAGCATCATGCTAAGAAAAAAATTCTCAGCATTTTCCTCGTCCGGATGAAGAACTCATGGCGATTATTTTTTAAAAGATATAGATAAAGAAGAGAAGAATATATAAAAGATGGAGACTGTGGTGAGTTTTTTTAAAAGATATAGATGAATGTAAGTAAAGAATATATAGAAGATGGAGAGTATGATGATTTTTAAGGAATAAAATGATGGTTATATAATGCTTAAAATAAAAAAATTGAATTTTTTATGTAAATAACCGTTGAATAACGGCATAGTTTTGAAAAACACGTAGGGATGAACGGGAGGAATTCACCGATTGTTGTACCGAAGGTGGGACGCGGGGGGGGGGGGGGGGGGTGTTCCTTGTCGGGGTCCCCCTCCACGTTTGTACCCCGCTGCTTGTCCGTATACCACACCTGATAGTCTAATAGTTTATTTGTAAGTTTGGTGTTTGTAATCATTTGGTGGTATGTACTTAGATGAGATATTTCATTTGGTGTTTGTTATGAGTTTAGAGGTCACTATTTATATGGCTTTGTGATCTAGCTCCTTGTTAGGCGTGCCATATTTTCCTGCTATTGAAATGTAATCTTGTTGTTTAAAGAAAACAAAAACATGTATAACCTGGTACTTAATTAGCAGTGATGGACCCAGAAATCCATTTTATTAGGACGGAAATTTTTAGGGTTCATTTGTGTATCACTATATAATTTTTTTTGGTTGGGATTGGGTCGAGTCGGTCATATAAAAAAGTATAATCAAACGAAATTTTACATAATCAACAATTTTTTATGATATTCTATTGCTAAATAATTATTTTTTTTGGTCCGGACTGGATCGGACCGGTCATATAAAAATTATAATTAAGCGAAATTTTATATAATCAACAGTTTTTTCGATGATATTCTATCGCTTAATAATAACTTTTTCGGTCCAGTTATTGTGGTGTCTTGTGTTCGAACAATCTATAAATTATAAAGAACACTTTATAAATTATACATTATATATTTCATATATATATATATATATATATATATAGGGTAGGATTCTTGGAAAACCACATTTATTGCGAGAACCACGAGAACTAATGTGAACACAACAAAATAAACATACTACACCACCCAAAACCAAAAAAAAAACATAACCCCCCACGCCACCCCCCAAAAACCTAATACCCCCCCCCCCCCAAGCTAAATGCTAAAAACTAAACCCCACAAAAACCTATAAAAACATCTAAACCCCACCCAAGCTAAATGTTAAAAACTAAACCATAAAGCTAAACCCCAAAAAAACTTAAAAAAATCTAAAAAAACACACAATTTTTTTATATTTTTTTAATAAAAATCGCTAGTTTTAGTCTAAAAAAATAATTTTTTATTGAAGAAAAATAGCGATTTTTATTAAAAAAACGGCGCGTAAAAAACGGCTTATAAAAAACCGGATGACGGGTCAAAATGTAGTTTTTTGCTGCAGATGTTATGTTTCAATATTTGAATTCTGTAATGGCATGGGTTGGACTTCAAACTCGGCCTTGTGACATGAGATTTCATTTGATGAGGGTACTTTAGATTAATGTTATTCTTGCTCCCTTCTGGTCAATTTATTTTTTTAGTTTGTAAACTAATACCAGCAGTTAAAAAATTGTGTGCAGCCATTTCCAAACGTGCTTTAAAACACACTTTTGCTAGCCTTTATACATTTTTTGTAATTTAAAATGTCATCCAACGTGCGTGTTTTTAAGCAAAACTATGTTATTTAGTGCAAATGTGACAGGTTCTTTGGGTAATTGAAATATTTTTTTAGGAGATATCACTGATATCATCTTCATTAATGGAGGATACATCCTAAGTGGCTGCATCTCCAAATGCAATGGGGAAGACATCAAGCTCTGGTAATGCAAGACTTGATAAAGCTGACAATTTTCCGCGCATTGTAACTTACTATCAGCTGCTAGGTTTTTTTTGTTCAAAGTTCTGTTTTTTTTTTTTTTTATTCAATGTTCTATGTAGTTTCACTTAAAAGTTATGTTTACAAAAGATATTAGTTCAGCCCGTGTGTCACAACAACAACAACAACAACAACAAACAACAAACAACAACAACAACAACAACTACCACCACTACCACCACCACCACCACCACCACCACCACCACCACTACCACTACCACTACTACTAAGAAATAAAAAAAAAATTAACTGCCCCATCTATGCCTCGTATAGAGGTAGACGGGGCATCTTGTTCTACCCATTCATCTTCAACAGTCAAGAACACAACAAAATTCAGGCAATCCTAATGTAAAAACGAATGAAGAATACTGAAATATAGGTTGAAATACGTACCAGGGAAGCTTCAATCGTAAAAAATACGGTCTGAATACATCTGAGTTGAGTATGTCCGTATGTTTGTGTGTATTGATTTAGGGGGGGGGGGGGGGGATATGCAGGGGCGTCTAGGGTTTCCCCTGATGTACGAGTCATAGACGCCTCATAAAGGGCTAGACGACCCGTCTATGTTGGCAACGCAATTACCATTTTACCCCTGAGTTGCCCCCCGTATAGGCCACATTCAGGGGTAAAATGGTAATTAACCATTTCAAAAAGATACTTCTGAAATGGTTAATTACCATTTTACCCCTTAATGAGGCATATACTAGGGGCATTTCATGGGTAAAATGGTAATTTCCTAAATCCTTTTTAATTATTCAAAATTAAAAATCCCAAAGAGTTGCCGCTCAAAACATACGACTAGTCTAGGTCTGTACGTGGCGTCTAGGGTTTTAAAATTACCTTTATACCCCTAATTGAGGCCTACACTTGGGAATATCAAGGGTAAAATCGTGATTATATAAAAACCTTTTTAAAATTCAAATTTTAAACAAATGAAAATTGCCGCTCATTATAGACGACCCGTCTAGGTCTAGACAAGTCATCTACTTTTTGTAAAATTACTTTCATACCCCTGAATGAGGCCTATACAAGGAGCATTTCAGGGGTAAAATGGTAAATCTACAAGTCCCTTTTAAATATTCAAAATTTAATCAAAACAAATTTGCCGCTCTTTATAGATGACCCGTCTAGATCTTTACGGGGTGTCTTGTTCTGGTAAAATGACATTTATACCCCTGGTTTATGACTATACTGAGGGAATTTCAGTGGTAAAACGATATTTCGGAATACTTGTCCTTCCTATATGCTTATTAAAGTAGTATAGATATATATATATATATATATAGGGGACCGCTAAAATGAAAACCACCTCCAGTTGTAAGAACCATGAGAACCACTTTCTGGCCATTAGATCAATGAATATGGATGGATGAGAGTAAAAGTAGTTAAAATTAATATTAAAAACGTTTTGTCTTATTATGCTTTTAATATTTTATTGTTAAAAGGTATATAAGTAAAATTGTTTTTTTTGTCTTTTTATATATATTATTTTTAATTGCCTTTTTGTCCTATTCATTAATTACTTTTTGTCTTAGTTATTTTTTTATTAAGAAACAGTTTTTTTTGTTAAATAATTTTTTGAAATCAGATTTTTATGATAATTTTTTGAAGATTTGTTTAAAAAAAACGTTTTGAAGAGCCGTTTTTTACGCTCGGCTTTTTCAGACGTCGTTTTTTTAACGCGCCTTCATTTACGTTAAAAAAATTACGTTTTCCGTTTTTACGCCCGTCATTTACGTTAAAAAATTACGTTTTCCGTTTTTTAACGCGCCGTCGTTTACGTTAAAAAAATACGTTTTCCGTTTTATGTTAAAAAATTACGTTTTCCGTTTTTACGACCGGCTTTTTCGCGCATCGTTTTTTAACGGGTCGTTTTTGCACACCGTTTTTTACGCTTGGCCTTTTCAAGCGTCGTTTTTTTAACGCGCCGTTTTTACGTCCTGTTTTAACGCGGCGTTTTTTACGTCCCGTTTTTTTTCGCGGCGTTTTTATGGGCCGCATTCACGCCCCTTGTTTAGGCGCCGTTTTATCACACGGTTTTTTACGTGTTACAATTTACGTAGAAAAAGTTTTACGTTTTACGTAAAACTTTTTACGTTTTACGATTTACGTAAACAATTTTTACGTTTTACGTTAAACTTTTTATGTTTTACGTTTTAGGTTTTACGTTAAACTTTTTACGTTTCACGTTAAACTTTTTAAACTTTTTATATTTTACGTTAAACTTTTTACGTTTTACGCTTTACGATTTACATTTTACGTTAACCTTTTTACATTTTTCGTTAAACTTTTTACGTTTTACGTAAAACTTAAAAAAATCAGATATTTTACAAAAAAACAATTTTTTTTACTAAAAAACTACTTTTTTACGGGTTTAAACCTTTTTACAAAAAAACAAAAAAATTTACGTCACATTTCCCCATTTTTTACGTTTTACGTTTTATGTTTAACTATTTTCGTTTTTCGTTTTTACGGAAAACGGACAAAGTTTCCTCTATTTTTGGAATAAGCCCATAACTCAAGTTGTCGTTATCTTTTCAAAACTCAACAATTTTCAACAATATAAACACAATATATAAAATTTCTATCAAAATGCCAAATCTAACAAGTCACTAAAGTATCGGTTCGAGCTCGGTGCGCGTTAACTAAATAAAATCTAAACTAACGTAATAATAACTCGCTACGATTAAACTTTACCGGGTCCGTTGACTGCTTTCGACCCAAACCAAAACCCGAAATTGACCCGAGTTGCACCGCGTCGAGCCGAAACCCGAGTCGCTACTGATCTGTGTCACCGCCCTGTTTTCTTTGTCGAAACTGAACTGGGTAAACCCAAACCCAAAATCGAAAACCGAAACTGTTTTCTTGAGTCCCCTCCCTGTTTTCTTGAGTCACCTCGAACCAACCCAAACCCAAAATCTGAAACCGAAACTAGAACGAAACGATCCAAATCTTGAACCACTCATAACCACCACTGTCGGTAACTCTGAACTACCACTATCACCTGGAAAACAAGGAGAAAAATGAGGGGAATATGTTTACCGTTCAGAAATCAAAGAATATTAGTTACTTACCGAATGAATTACGGCGACCGGAGCTCGGAGACACCACCGCCGTCGCTGACTCTGGCGACCATTGCCGCTGTCGGACCATCATCATCCTCGTAACTCTTCATCGTCATCAGAAGCAACCGCCGTCACCACCGCCGTGGCGGCGGCGCCGTTGCCAGAATTCGCCACCGGTCTCTCTCTCTCTCATCTCTCTGTCACCCCAACCCCGCCACTACTCGCCGCCCCCTAAATCGCTACTGTGGCACCGCTGCTCCACGCCCTATCGCCGCCGCCATAAGCCGCTGATGATGGTCCGGTTTGAGAGCTTTTCAAAATTTGCCACTTCTCTTTTGAGATCCAGATGAGAGCTTTTCAACTACCTCCACTTCTCTTTTGAGATCCAGATGAGAGCTTTTAAAAATTTTGCTCAAAAGGAAAACAGAGATGACATTTAAATGAGAGAGGTAATAAAAAATTCAGAGATTTAAATGAAGAGAGAGGTGGATTTGACATTTGGGGTAAATGACTAAAATACCCCTTCTTCTGATTGGTTGAGAGTGGTTCTCGTGGTTCTTACAACTGGATGTGGTTTTCATTTTAGCGGCTCCATATATATATATATATATATATAGGGGACCGCTAGAATGAGAACCACCTCCAGTTATGAGAACCATGAGAACCACTTTCTAGCCCTTTGATCAACTAGATGGATGGATGAGATTTAAAGTTGTTAATATTAATATTAAAAGTTTTTTATCTTATTATGTTTTTATTATTTTATTGATAAAGGGTATTTATGTAAAATTGCTTTTTTTGTCTTTTTATAAATATTATTTTTAAATGTCTTTTTTGTCCTATTCATTTATTATTTTTTTAATAAAAAACAGATTTTATATTAAAACAATATTTAAAATTCAGGATTTAAATGATAATTTTTTTATTGACTAAAAAACAGATTTTTATATTACGTTTTTTACGCCCCGTTTTTTTACGAGCGTTTTTTTACGGAACGTTTTACGCCCTGTTTTTTTACGCCCCGTTTTTTTACGAGCGTTTTTTTTATACGATCGTTTTTTTACATTTAACGTTTTACGTAGAACTTTTTACTTTTTACGTTTTACGATTTGCGTTTTACAAAAACTTTTTACTTTTTACGTTTTACGTTTTACGTTAACACTTTTTACGATTTGCGTTTTACAAAAACTTTTTACTTTTTACGTTTTACGTTAACACTTTTTACGATTTACGTTTTACGCGCCGATTTTTTCACGTAACACTTTTTACGTTTTACGCGCCGGTTTTTTACGTTAACGTTTTTTTACGTTTTACGCGCCGGTTTTTTACGTTAATGTTTTTTTTTACGTTTTACGCGCCGGTTTTTTACGTTAACATTTTTACGTTTACGTTTTACCTAAAACATTTTACGTTTTGCGAAAAACCTTTTACGTTTTACGTAAAACCTTTTTACATTTTACGTAAAACCCTTTACGTTTTACGCTCCGGTTTTTTATGTTAACGTTTTTTACGTTTTTACATTTTACGTTAACGTTTTTTACGTTAACATTTTAAATTCAGGTTTTTTACGTTAACGGTTTTTACGTTAACGGTTTTTTAGGTTAACGTTTTTTTCGTTTTAGTAAAAAAAATTACGTTTTACGTTTTACGTAAATAGTAAAACATTTTACGTAAAACGTAAAACATTTTACGTTTTACGTAAAACTTTTTACGATTTACATAAAACTTTTTACGCTTCACGTTTTTACGCTTTACGTTAAAAAAGTTTACGGGTTATTTTTTTTTACAAATTTTTTTACGCAAAAAACGAACGCACCCAGAAATCGCAAACTCGGGAGGTGTCTCAGATATATTGTTATCATCATCGACGCCTAAAAAAAAATATAAAAACCCAACAAACATAAAAAACAAAGGGTATCTCGAAAAAAAAACGGGGTTTGGCTCAGATTATCCGATAATCAAGAGGCTGCAAAAGTGGGGTTGCAGGATCAAAAACCCTACCCTCCGCCATCCTTGCCGCGCCATCGTCATCAAAATCTACGGGTTTTTTTTTTTTTTTGCATCATCGCCACCCGTCGATCGTATCAAAACCCACAGATTTAAATATCACAAATCAAAACCCACAGATCAACATGAACAACATTTAAACCCAGATTCAACCCAGATTCATATCATTCAACCCCAGATTCAACATGAACAACATTCAAGCCCAGATTCAAGAACACCCAAAATCAAACCCAGAAAAATCAAGAACACCCATCAGATTCAAGAACACCCAAAATCAAACCCAGATTCAAGAACACCCAAAAATCAAACCCAGAAAAAACAAGAACACATACCAAAAAAACCATCGGTATCACCGGCTTCACCGGCTCAGCCATCGCCGCCGGCCCTCTCCACCCACCCACCATCCCCAACGCCACCGCCTCCAACACCACCGCACCCACTGCCACACCACCAAAAAAATCAAAACCCACCAGATTTTTACAAACCCACCAAAATCATCAAACCCACCAATAAACAGCAGATTATCATCATCCTCATAATACATCCCGAAGCCGTCGCCGTCGCCGTCGATTCTCATCATCATCGTCACTAATAAACAGCAGATTATCATCATAATCATCTTCAACAGCAGAACGACGGGATGGGGTCTTGGGGTGGATGCGGCGGCTGAGGGATGGTTGTGGGTGGCGGAGAGGAAGGGAGGCCGAAGATGGGGATGGGGATTTTTGGCTTTGAAGATGATTGTGGTTTGGTTTTGAGTTTTGTTGTTGAAGATCTTCAAACTTTTAAGATTTGGTTTCAATCCCCTGGTTTCAATATACGAGAGAGAGAAGATGAAGACTATAAAATGAGAGAGGAGAGAGAGATTAGAGAAAGTCTGCAAGTTTTAATGAGGAGAGAGGAGAGATGAGGGATTAGACATTTAAAGGAAATGACCATATTACCCCTTCTCCTGATTGGTTGAGAGTGGTTCTCATGGTTCTCATAACTGGGAGTGGTTCTCATTCTAGCAGCTCCCTATATATATATATATATATATATATAGAGAGAGAGAGAGAGAGCGGTTAACATAAAAAAGCCCTTATCATACTTCACGTACGCGACAATCGTAACCATCAGATCTGTGCAATAATCACGCATGGAACAGTTAATAACGCATGGATCAGTTTGTTTTGTGATAATCACGCATGGGAGCCATAATCACGCACGATAAGTTGATCAAAATGTAATCACGCATGTTATCTATATTAATCACGCATGTTGTGATTTGGTCGCGTACGTTAACGTACGTTAAGCCGTGAAGTACATTATACTTTCTCTCTCTATATATATATACTAGGTTATATACCCGTGAGCTTCACGGGTTATGGGTTGTGTTAAAAAAGTATATTTACAAAAGAAATATTTTTATATAATTTGACTTTAGGTTTTATAAAACCTAGATTATTACCCGTGAACTTCATGGACTTTACAATTTAAATTTTATAAAAAAGTGTAAATCTTTATATATAAAATGTACGATGTGTGAGGATAAAGTATATTAATCAATTTAAGAGATTAATTATTGAATTTTTACAATTAATTATTATTAACTACAAAAGCCATTGATAGGGCCACCTCAACCAAAATCATATTTATAGTGGACTTTTTAAGCCTTAAGCACCAATGGACATTTGATCTCATGTTGGGTTTCATTCTTCATTCTTTGATGGAAAGTTGACCACTAAAATATTGACGGTTCTTCAAAACTCTCCCTTCTGGACTCGGGTTCAGTTTCCAGCTCATGTTTTGATTTGCTTCCTTTGATCATAGAACTAAATATTCCATGTTGCATGCAACATGAACAAACATCAATACCATATTAGTCAAGTCGTCGAGTTATAAAAATAATATATATATATATATATATATATATATATAGGACAAAGATCCGTTAGGAACCACCTCTTATTGCGAGAACCAATGTGAACACAACAAAAAATGCCTAAAAATAGCTAAAAATCACACAAAATTTTTTTTTTAATATTTTTTATAAAAAAATCGCTACTTTTCGAAGCCAATTTTTTTTTTAATTTAAAAATTTTTTTTTTTTGCAACTAAAAGTAGCTATTTTAACATAAAAAATATTAACAAAAAAAATTTAGATTTTTTTTGATTTTTTTAGGTTTTTTTGGGTTTAGTTTTTAGCATTTTAGCTTGGGGGAGGGGGGTTTAGGTTTTTTTTGGGGGGGTGGTTAGGTTTTTTTTAGGTTTTTTGTGGGTTTTAGTTTTTAGCATTTAGCTTGGGGGGGGGGGGTTAGGTTTTTTTTTTGGGGGGGGGGGGGGGGGGGGGGTTAGGTTTTTTTAGCTATTTTAGGTTGTGTTCAATTGGTTCTCGCGGTTCTCGCAATAAGGGTGGTTCTTGCATGAACCTTACCCTATATATATATATATATATATAATTGTTGGTGAAATTATCTTACCCTTGTTATAAATATTATTTGTGTTGCTTGAAGATTTCTCTTTGGAGTAGGATTTAGGCAATAAAACTTGCTGAATGCATATCATGTAGTTTAACGCATACAAATAAAGGAGTATACAATTTAGGTCTATAAACACCAACAAATCTTATAAGGATAATAGAAAAACAGTTTACCTTACAACAAATCTTATAAAGATAAAAGAAAAACAGTTTACCTTAATATGAGACCTTGCTAGCAAGGACAAATATGGGTGTATACCACAAAGACCTCCCTTACTAAGCTAATCCCGTCAACAAATATATAACGCTCTGATTCAACCAATAAACTATTAATTCACATAATGGTTACATGAGATAAATGGATAAAAGGAAAATTAACAACTTTGCGAGGTTAATCTTTTGTCACTTAATGCAATTTTGTGAGATTAATCTTTTGTCAGTTAATAACTCAATACAATTAAAAATGATAAGACACGGGTTCTAACAAAAGAACACATCTTATTGTAATGAAGCTTTTACAACCTATTATTGTAATGAAGCTTTTACAACCTATTAAGAGAGTTATTATTCATAGAAAATGCATCGTATAATGGCCAACTTCCTAAACACATACTTGATATCGACATAACACTGTGTATTTTATCTTGTCAAGCTTAAACCCAACATTTTCTCCTATTATATGATCATAGCCCCTACCAAATTCATCATTACCATTTATGTCATCACTGTATGTTCTTTATTCTTTTCCATATCTTCTAAATCAATAAATTGGCTCAACTTGTCCCACAAACCGTACCTCATTACTTTCTTAATTCTGGTTAGCCCATCAAACCATGTTTTCTTTTATGCATTTTTTTTATCAGTTTGAAAATAAATTTAACTACATTTGACCATTTTTCTAAAGTTAGCAGGACCAATTACCATCTCTAAAAAAAGCATAGTAGCTAATACCTGAGACATTGTCTTAGTAGTATTGAATTTTCTCGTGTTTTCACCTTTTACATCTGTAAGTTTTTATAAAGAAAGAAAAGGCATTAGTAAATGACAAATAAAAATCATGATCAATAAGTTGAATTTTAGACATCAAGCAAAGGTCATATTATTCTTTCTTAATATTACAATTGTAAATCTTATGTTACAAAATAAAACTCTTTAACTGAAATTGCAAAAGACCAATTCAACACTTTAACCATTGTGTTCCCAGCAAAAAGAGGCTATTTTCAACTGATTTATGCATAACATATAAAAGGATTTCGACAATAAGAAAAGCAAACAATAGTCTGAAGCCAACATTCAAAGTATCCACTTAAAGAAGTGGAGTTGGTACTTTAGTTATTATCGTTTTTTTGTTGATCAACAAATACATAACATATAAAAGGAATTCGACAGTAAGAATAGCAAACAATAGTCTTAAGCAAACATTCAAAGTATCCACTTAGAGAAGAGGTGTTGGTACTGTAGTTATTATCAATTTCTTTTTTTTTTGTTGATCAATAATAATATTACAGTTAAGGCATCAAGTTAAGGAGAAGCACTTGGGAAAAATTATCAAACCTTGCCACATGTATGCCAGCTGAGGTAAGATGAGCAACAATTGACACGTGTATACCACTTTTTCACATTTTCCCTTAAACTATGCCTCTTCATTAATATAATGATTAGTACTAATTAAGAATTCTTACCTTTTAGAAATTTGAGCGCATTTTAGACGACTCCTAACTTATTAACCAGTTTAACGGACGAATCTACATCATTTATAATAACCTTTATTACATTTGACCCATTAACAAACAGAATGATTAGGGGAGCCATTTAAGATTCAAACACACAATCAGAAAAGCAAAAATATTATATCATTGCCTAAATAGTCAAGTCATCGGATGCTCCTGTTAGCATTTGACCATCAAGTTTTGTTACAAACAAATGGGAGATCCCATTTAAGAGAAGCCCAAACAGTTTACTTTTGAGTTTGCTTTTTTTTTTCAAACCGTACTTTAGTCCTAACAAACCCTCATAATATTACAACCCATAAATATAACCAATAAATCTCATCACACACACACACACACACACTTGTACCAAACACAAACACCTAAAAACAACAACCATGTGAGTGAAATAAGCAACAAATCATTATATCAATCCTTTGAAGATCCAAACTCTGCAACATAAATATAAATAAAGACTGGGGATGCAAAGATCGCATAGAGATGTTGTCTATGATGCTAAGGGTTTGGAACTCCTAAAGAAGCCTAGTTTACCATTACAAAATTTATTTTCAAGCGGCTCAGGGGTCTGCTTTTCTCATAATCAAGTTATCGTATCTAAATGCATGTGGCGACAAAAGGTTTTTATAATATTTATTTTAGTATATATACTTAAAGAAGGTTTTTATAAAATGAGATTAGCATTCACTATAACCAAACAAAGGACACACAATCCATCGAGAGTCAAAGAATCACCAACAAAATCCACAAAAATAAACAAACAATGTACTCACATAAACAATGTATATACCAATTTTCACCTTGAAAACACCAAACAACACACATTAATTAACTAAATCCAGTATAATATAAACAAAAGAAATAGAGTAATAATATACCTGAAGAAGAGTAGTAGCATAACTGAGGTAGTTACGAACTAATCAAATCCCTGAGAAGTGATTCTAATATCATTTTCATTAATTCTGCTCCACCTTCGTGTACCTATCCATGGCGTTTCAAAACCCTAAAGAGAGAAACTACCCCTAAAACCTTTTTTTAGAGAGAGTAATATAAATGAAAAAGAGGCTAAATCACTACAAGATAATGGTTTAGGGTTTGTCATAGTGAGATGATGAAAAAAGGGGGTTTCTTAATGGAACGACTGAAATGAAGGAAATAAGCGGTTGAATTAGGGTTTCTCAATGGAATGTGCTGAAAGGAGAAGCAAACAAATGGCGGTGAGAGAGAGAGAGAGAGAGAGAGAGCGAGTGAGAGGAATTCAATTGAATACCGTGAGGACTGAGGAGAAAGAGGCGAAGAGTATTGTGTTCTTTTGCCGCTCAAACCACCGTAGGTTTTGTGTTTCTTGAGCACGATTTGGAGTTTTATGCAAATACAGATCTGTATGATTTGCGTTTCAGAGAGAAAGTAACATACAGAAGGGTTGCTTTGAGTATTTTAACCATATCTTGAAATGGAATTGAAAAGAGAAGAATCAGAGGGAACGAAGAAGGAGATGAAGAGGAAAGGGAAAGATGGGTATGGGGGTGTAGGTTTTTTTTTGACATTTTGTGTGTCTTGCAGTTGCAGAGGGAGAAAGGGATGGTACACAAAGAGAGAGAGAGAGATAGAGAAAGAGAGAGAGATTGACTGTATGGCGTGTAGGGTACTCTGATCAGATTTGACTTTAGGTTTTCTAAAAACAATATTCTCAGAAACAGACACATAGGATAAAAATAAAGGAGGGGCTTGATATGATGACACGTGGCAGAAGAGACTTTTGCTTTATTATAGCAGAAGATATATATATAGGATAATGCTCTATAAAAAACCCTTGAATTTTAGAAAACTTTGCAAACCCAATGCATGGTCTAGATTTTGCCACGTGTCCATAGTAAATATCATATTCTTTTTGTCCTTGAGGGCATTATGGTATTTTCACATCTAACTTAGATATCTTCCCCTATTTGATTTAACAATAATTAATACCCATCACATCCAAATCTACTTTCAAAACCCAAGATCCACCATTCAAAACCTCCATTTTTTCATTAACTTCATCTCTGTGTTTCAAGATCCACCCTTTCAAAACCTCTATTTTCCATTAACTTCATATCTTTTTCAAGTTCTACCCAAGATCCATTTCCATGAACTTCATTTCGGTTTCAAGATCCACCATTTCAAAACCTCCATTTCAAGATCCCCACTGACGGGAACGTCATTCACAACGAGTTCCCTACTGACGAGGACAAGAATGATCAAGGTTTTTCATCCTTTTTTTTGATGGGCTCGAGTTTTTTTTTTTCTTTTTTACACCCCTAATTCAACTTTACATGTTAATTTCTTAAAAGAAATCGAAGAACCAAGATACTGTCGAAGAATCAAGATCCTGTCAATAATAAGTTGGTTTTGATTTTTAATTGTCATTTACTTTGATTTTCGTTCTTCACAATTGGTTTTATTTTTTCCAGAATTAAGAATGTTGCCAAAAGATTAATTATTTTTCAATACCATTGATTATTGTTTCAAAAAAAATGACGTTTATAGGTAATAAATTTCAATACTATTGATTTTAGTTTGGTTTTCATTCTCCTGGTGTTTATAAATTTTGATTTTGATTCATGGATTACTTGTTTTGGTTTCAAACTCGTTTGATTTTGATCCATGGATTAGTTATTTTTGTGTTAAAAAAAATGTGTTTGTTGGTTTGGGGATTTTGATCTGAACAGTAACTGTTTTTTTGTTGGTTTAGTTGCCTTGTTTGGTGCTTTTTGATCTGAATAGTAACTGTTTTTTGTTGGTTAGGTTGCTTTGTTTTGGGCTTTTGATCTGAATAGTAACTGTTTTTGTGCGTTATAGTACAGAAACAGACCCATAACATGTGTTAATCCCCTGTTAGAGTGATATATAACGTGTGTTGCTTTACAGAAACAGAACAATAAAGATATTCAATCGACAAGCTGGATGGATGTAGGCAACGCTAATGCGGGGACATGTGTTAAAAAAAAAGATATTCAATAGGTCACATTTTTTGGGAAGGAACTCTTCATTCATTTATAACATGTGTTAGTGGTTCATGCTGTAACAGAACTCCATGATGTAACCTGACATGTGTTCATGTATAACATGTGTTAAGCCCCTGATAGAATGATATATAACATGTGTTAACCTTTGTTAATTTAAAAAGTATGTACAAAGGACAAAAAGAACATGGTTACTTCTTTGACCATGTGGATAAATGTAGACCATGTATTTTATTTCATTTGACTAGATTGACATTCGAAATCATTGTGAAATTCTATGAAGCCAAACATCAACCATTGATTATGTTTTATTAACTAGATCTATGGTTGTCATTTTTTATTTTTAGACGTCTAATAATCGGCACATCTGTTTTTAGAAACGAAAAGCCAAGTTTGTCTTACAGGACAACCAACATAACACGTGTTATAGTCTGAACTCACCATTACGATATTAACTAAGCTCACCATTATAATGGATGCTTACATGTTATCATATGTATACAAGTGGGGTTACAACAAGATTACGATATTAACTAAGCTCACCATTAAACCCATCGCCCCCGTCGACTGTTTTCACCCTTGTCACATGTTAAGCAATTACATGTTCCGAACAGACAAATTGTAACACATGTTAGATCAGTATATACACATCATGGTGTTTTGTAAACCCCTAGCTTATACATGAATATATGTCAGGTTACAAAAAGATTATAACAGAGGCTTAACACATGTTATACATTCCAAAATGTGCAAAACAAACACATGTTATAAACGAACGAAGAGTTCTTTCCCACGTTATATATCATTCTAACAGGGGCTTAACACATGTTATACATGAACACATGTCAGGTTACATCATGGTGTTCTGTTACAGCTTGAACCACCAACACATGTTATAAATGAATGAAGACTTCTTTCCCAAAGGTCTCTTCCCCCCATTGAATTGACATGATCATTAATGCCCATCACCTCACAAATCACCAAACCCCCCATTTATATAGATTTTTTCATTTTTAAAAGAAACAAATTATTAATCTCGTCCCTCATATCTCCTTCATCTTCACCTGCATTTCATCCTTTTCTCCATTAATGTCCATTAATGTTCCCCAACAGGTGCATAAAAATATATTATGTTTGGGTTTGGGATTTTGAGAGATGGAAATGATGCCGGAAGGAGGTGGCGGAGGGAGGAGGTGGCGGAGGGACAAATCCACCAACCTCCGAGTTAATGTCGCCCGTATTTGTACCTCTACTTTACAGTTACTATTGAAGTTTTATGCATCCATTCTGGAAGTCTTAACACATGTTATAATAGATGCTTAACACACGTTACAACAAGATTATAATGGTGGAGGCGCCCGTGTTTGTACCTCTACTGTTACAGTTCCTATTGAAGTTTATGCATCCATTCTGGAAGTCTTAACACATGTTATAATAGAGGCTTAACACACGTTATATCAGGTTTTTACTCTGTTGTTATTAAGTTACTATTGGAGTTTATTCATCCATTATGGAAGTCTTAACACACGTTATAATAGATGCTTAACACCCGTTATACATTTCAGTCGCTTAACACATGTTACAGTATGTATATACACATCATGGTGTTTTGGAAACCAATAGCTTATACATGACACCATGTTAGGTTAAACCAAGATTATAACAAAGGCTTAACACATGTTATCCCAGGTATACGGTGTTACAATATTAACTTGTCTGTTCCATATTAACTTGTACACGTGTTACGATCAGTATATGCACATCATGGTGTTTTGCAAACCACTTTCATATACATGAATACAAGTTGGGTTATAATGGATGCTTACATGTTAGGGTTACAACAAGATTACAATATTAACTAAGCTCACCATTAAACTCATCGCCCCCGTCGACTGTTTTCACCCTTGTCACATGTTAAGAAATTACATGTTTCGAACAGCCAAATTGTAACACATGTTAGATCAGTATATACACATCATGGTGTTTTGTAAACCACTAGCTTATACATGAATACATGTCAGGTTACAAAAAGATTATAACAGAGGCTTAACACATGTTATATATTCCAGAATGTGCAAAACAAATGACCCGTTTCATATTATATTTTCCAAAATTACCGGTACATATGTTACCATAAATGGCTCATTTCATATTACACGTTACATACTAACTTGTACATTTATTAGTTGTACAAGTTTTACGCTCAGTATCCACATTATCGGATATTTTAAACATCAACAAGATTATAATGGTGGAGGCGCCCGTATTTGTACCTCTACGGTTATAGTTACTATTGAAGTTTATGCATCCATTCTGGAAGTCTTAACACATGTTATAATAGAGGCTTAACACACGTTATATCAGGAAGTCTTAACACACGTTACTATTGGAGTTTATTCATCCATTATGGAAGTCTTAACACATGTTATAATAGATGTTTAACACACGTTATACATTTTCAGTCACTTAACACCTGTGTCAGTATGTATATACACATTTGTTATATTGCCTAAACATCCACAAATCTCAACAAAATAGGTTCATAACAAAAACAAATTAACGGAATCTTGAACAACTTCATCTTAATTAAAGAAACAAGAATCATAAGTGGGACACCTCATCCACCAAAGCCTAACACCCCCGATTCAGATTTAATTGGGGAAAAACATATGCTATAACTTAAGACCGATTTAATTGTGAAAAAACACCAAACCATGATTCAGTTGCAGAAGACGATGGCGGTTGTAGCAAGGGTTAGGTCAAAACAAAATCATCACCACCGAATACCGCCCCATCAACCATCACTGCCCACTACTGCCCCTGCCACCATCCAACAGAACACACCAAATCAAACCACAACCCCACCTGCCACCATCCAACACACGAAAACCCCCTTCTCAATTTCGAACAATCTCGTCACCATCCAGCACCACCAACCACCCACCATCCACCACCTTCTACAACCACCCACTGTCGCCGCTATCAACCACCAACACCCTAGAATGAACCAGTCACCACCTTCCACTAACCACCAGATCTGCAACCACCATTGTGCCTCACTCATTCCCCTGCCCCAACCATAACGGTTAACAACACCACCGCCACAGCGCTGCTGCTGCCGTGGGTGGCTGGAAACCCACCAGTTTTCTCTCTCTCTCTTTCGATTTCTCTGGACCTCTCTTTCTCTTTCGATTTCTCTGGTACTCTCTCTCACGGCTCTCACTCTTTCTCTAGGCTTGCAGGTTGTAAGTGTTGTGTAGAGAGAAGGGAAAGTCATGGGGGCTAGGGTTTTGATTCGGGGAGGAGAAGATGAGATCTGTGATTTTAGAGAGAGGAATTGTGATTTTGAATTGGATATGAAGAGAGAGAAAGGGAGGTGCATTAAAGAGAGATGATATGACTAGACATTGGAGAGAGAAGAAATATACTACCCAAAATGCCCTTTTCAGTTGACTAATTGTACCAGCATGGAGTATTTTAATGTTTTAAATGCTAAAAGTTGTCTAAACAAATCATGACCCTTAATCTATTAAGATGAAACAAGATCAATGGACCACATAGAGTTTCCAAAGTTTTTTAAAAAAGATGGGGTTTCTTGTATAGCCAAGCCCTATATATATATATATATATATATATATATATATATATATATATATATATATATATTGTTATTAAATTGTTATATGCAATTGTAATTATAAAAAATTATAGAAGTTAATAAAAAAATCTTATTAAATTGCTTTATGCAATTGTAATTATAAAAAAATATAGAAATTAATAGAAAATCTTATTAAATTGCTTTATGCAATTGTAATTATAAAAAAATTATAGAAATTAATACAAAGAATCTTATTAAATAAAATAAGAATAATTATTGATACAAAAAATCATATTAATTACAAAAATCATTCTTTTGTATCACTGTCGATGTAATTAAGACTCGGGTTTGAGTTTGGTGGCGGATTCATTATCGATGCATACCATTCTAGACGTGGCATGTACATACCTTCCCATTGTCCCGCATGAGGTCTTCGGTGCGTCAACCATAGCACGTTTATTGGTGG
Source organism: Helianthus tuberosus (assembly GCA_030545235.1). Lineage (NCBI taxonomy): Eukaryota > Viridiplantae > Streptophyta > Magnoliopsida > Asterales > Asteraceae > Helianthus > Helianthus tuberosus. The sequence continues at coordinate 172,960,755 of CM060447.1, forward strand.
CATTGGAAAATCCCCTTCGATCTTAACATGTATGAAGTGGTTATCATTAACATGTGCAAATGTTATGAACAGTGGTTGTCGACCAGCCGAAGGACTTAATATCGGGAAGAAAGTGGCACTCGCATCGATGCTTAACAGGTGCACCCCGATACCGTACGTTTGTGCAATAAGAAACCCTGCTAGGGGGAAGTCCATCCATTGAATCGGGGGACAACCGGACACTGAATCCTAAATTAGGCCCTCACTATGCGTGTTAAAATATCCTTCTTCCCATGCTTCAAATATTGGGAGCCAGGTTGATTCGTTCTGATCCATTTCTTGGACAAGGTATCTTCAAATGTGCCCCCATAAACGTTTTCCCATACCTAAGCCCACAGCCACAAACCGAAACCCACAATGACCGTCCGGTCTCAAATCTTGTGTGTACGAGATATGCGGGTGAAACACTGGCGGAAGGGCAGACTTAAACTGTTTGATGATTGCCACGTTCTCGTCCCCAATTACTAACGGAAAACCGTTATCATCTTGCATCTGTTTCTTCTTAGAACTCGTTGAACGACTTTGGCCCGCTTTGGGTTTTTGAGACCTTATAACCGACTGTTGAGAGGCCGGTGACAGAACGTACGAGTTGTGGCGGGGGTAATCGTATTTACTTTATCGGGAACCTTCAAAGCATGTGTTTGCATCACCGAAGGAGCTTCCCCTCAATTCTTTGTCTATACGAGCGGCCTCATCCTACCTTTGTCGTACCTGCTTTGTTGTTGGTCGGCCATGAGTATTTTGTTGGATAACCGGTGGTTTCTTAGTAGATTTGTTTGGAGTCAACACCGCTTTAATCTTTGACATCAAGCTTTTTTTCTGAGCTAGGGGGTGCGACTCTAATTGTTGTTTAACAATATTTAGCTCTTCAACCACGTCAACGTCATCGTCTATCAATTTACAACGTTGGAAGTTAAGCTTCCGCCAGAAGACGTCTATGTCTTCGAGTTGAATCGGACGCTCTGCACGGTTAAAAACAATATTGTTTAAGTCACATGATTAACGGACATATATCACACAAGTGTTGTACGTTTAACAATTATTACTTGTACGTAGGTACTTTTCCAGCCTACAAGCACACGGCGACCCACAGCTGTACCACATCTGGCAACCACATGATGAATGATAGCACTGCAAGACTTCTAGCTTCCTAAGTAGCTCTCCACTCAACAAGTCAAGGGCTGTATGGGAAACTTTTCCAAGTAGGTGTTGGAACATCGGGTTTCTGTGGCGGTTCATTATTTTTTCGATGCTTTCTCGAAAACTCCTCCTTATTTCACCGTACTCTGTCTCAACTATATCCCGGAAACAACCAACTATACGGTCCAACGAGCTCCTATCTAGGACGTATCTCTTTAAGTTGGCGTGATGGCTCTCAACTCTGTTTGTGCTATGATTACCAAAGTTGCGCCTCTTATCAGTCCACGCAAAGACGAACATTTCCTTATAATCTTTCAGCCAGTTATCGTACACGTAATTGAAGACCCCTAAAAAGTAAAAATAATTTATTAAATGTACATAGGTGAGTCATATGTTATTAAAAAAAACTTACTTGAACGTTTGCACTCCACAAGTCGCTTTTGCAGGTTGCGCAAGTGGTACTCGTATATGGGTACTGATGGAGACTCACACAATGACCCCCAGAATGAAAGAAATTTTGCCAGACTTCTTCTGTGAAGGCACTCTTGCAGTGTTTTATAATATTCTGTTGTATTTGAAACCTGCAAAGAAGCCTGGAGGCGTCTAGAAAAACTTTAGCACACGTGCTCATTAGGGCCAGGTCTCTGTCCGTTACAATCACACGTGGCTCCATACATTCATCTGACATTGACTTGGTCCTCTCAAGCACCTATACAAAGTTATCACTCCGTTCTTTACAGATAACGGCATGCGCGATACAAAACGAATGGTTGGTATGCGTCATACCAACAATCTGGACAAATGGCATATTATATATGTTTGTCTTGTACTTCGAAACGATCAGCAAGACGTGGGGGAATGCACGCCACATTTCACTCGAGTAGTGATGAAGAAAGAAGATCTCTGTTACGACCTCTGTTCCGGGTTCCTCCCGTGTCTCGTAAATTAATTCGTTGTTTATCAGCATGTTTTCTAGTGACTGCATGGGAGTCAATTGGTCTCTTTGTTCGGCTCTAATCTTCTGTACAGCGGTTTGAACGTCTTTCTGAACATGAAACCTGTCGGGGTCCTGCTTCCTTATCGTTTGAAAAATTTTGCGCGGCTCCATGTTTTGAGCTGTCAGCTGCTCGATCAGTTTCTTTTCGCTTGAAGTAAACCTTCGCACAAACGCGTGGGCCGACAGGTCCTCACAAAGCTCGTGGTTATGTTCAATATTTCCCCCTTTTATCTCCCAGGTTTCATACGGATGGTCTCACACAGCCAGCAGGTAAAACGAGCAACCGGTTTTTTTACTTCCGGCTTTTCTAACTGTTGTTGTAGTATGGTGCTCACCACCCGGTCCTTCCCCCGATTTTCTTTGATCGTCGGGTCACAATAATGAAACCATCCGTGTTTGCCATTTCTTGTGTCCATTTCTTTAGTTCATCTAGAAAGTTGAAAACCTGTAACATCGACAATAATAACAATATTAATAACAATATTAATAACAACAATAATATTATTAATAATAATAATACAAATTTCAATAATAATAATAATAATAATAATAATAATAATAATAATAATAATAATAATAATCACAATTTTAACAATAATAATATTAATACAAATTTTAATATGTACACTAGACACAACCTCCTCTTGCTCGTTAGAATCGAGAACGTCAGACTTTTCCAAAAAAGGGTATCATCATTAGTAAATTAATTAATTAAAACAACAAGTAATTATAACAGTTAAGCTAATAACTGTTACCGGAACGTTTTCGGACACCCATGAGTCGCCAGAATACTCCCCAAAGACATAGTTGCCGTCCCAATATGATGACATTTCAGCACCTCACAAGTGATAAAAACACGAATGCAAAGAAGAAAACTTCTTTCGAAGAAACAGAAGATGCCTCGGGTGGATGAAGAATGCTCTGCATGTCCCTATTTATTGGAAACATAGACGCCTCGTATAGCCCTAGACGCCCCATATTGCTTTAAGTCGCGTGCCAGACACATAGTCACATCAGTCCTCAAGACGCCTCGTATAGCCTTAGACGAGGCGTCTTGGTCCCTCATATTGCTCCCTCGTACAGGCCTAGACGCCCCGTCTGATGTGATTGATTTGACGTGGTACGAGATTCAGTGGTTGGTCGGAGACATTAGCCCTAGACACCTCGTATAGACCTATACGAGGCGTCTTGAAGGGTGTGGGTGTGAATATGCACAGCCTTTAGTAATTATGATAAGCGTGCGTATTCTTTTTAAATTTAAATATTTTCTTTTGTAAACCGTCATGATTCTCACAAAATAGTTATTATTATGATCTCACCCATTATATTGGTTGGCTCGTTTTATATATAACACAAATGATTTGCTCCAACCTCTATTTATTCTCGTAACACCTAGACGCAAACCATTTTTTGCCAATTATAAAACGAAAGAAAAAGGAGTTTTCTAGTTGAGCCATGGATGATTTAATTCTCTCCCCATCTTCATCTTCTTCCATTGTTTCCTTTCCCACTACAACCCCTTTAGATACCCTCCAGCAAAAGCTCCGAAACCTTCTTCAAAACCAGCCTCAACAATGGGCATACGCGGTTTTCTGGCAGACCTTCACCGACGACTCAAACGGCCGTGTCTCCTTGTCCTGGGGAGACGGTCATTTCCAAAACCATAAGGAACTACAAGACGACCCCGCAAGCAAAAAGTTTGCTCTCAAGGAATTCCAGTGTTACAATGCCGAGTGGTTCTATGTTATATCGCTGACCAGATCGTTTATTCCTGGAGACTATTCGGTTCCAGGTACAGCTTTTGCTTCAAATACTATGATATGGTTAGGTGGGGCGGATCAGCTAACTGCGAAAGAGCTAATGAAGCTCAGGTCCACGGTTTGGAAACATTGGTTTGCATCCCAACTTCAAATGGTGTTGTGGAAATGGGTTCGTATGATGTCATCCAGGAGTCTTGGAACTTGGCTCATCAGGTCCAGATTATGTTCGGTGGTGGTGCTATAAAGTTTCACAACATTAACGATGGTCATCATAATGTTGTTTCTTTTGTTGATATGATACTTATGGCTGATGAGGAGGAAGGCGGTAAGAATGTTATGGACTTTGACTCAACTACACCGGATGACCAGATGTCTAAGAACAAAAGAATGATGTGCACGAACACTACGATGACAGCGGTGACGGATACCTATGCCGAGACTGCGTCTGAGAATTCAGATTCCGATTGCCAGTTGGTTCTTTCAACAACGACCAAGCAGAAGAAGAGACAACATAATAAACTGCCCAATGGTATGCTCTTTTCTTAACATAGTTACACACAAAATGATCTACTCACTTAAATTGTGAGTTAACTCCCATTTTCGTCTTTTGTTAAATTATGCAAGTTTAAGTCAAATTTCAAATTTGTATCTTTTTTGTCCCTGACATTATTGAAACATGTCAGTTCCGTCTAAAAAAACATGAGTTAACTGTCATTTTCGTTCCTGTGTTTTGTTCAATTATTCGATTCAACATTTGATTTTTTTACGGAATTGACATGTTTCAAGAACATCAGTTACAGAAATTATACAAATTTGAAATTTGACCTGGATTGGCATAATTAAACAAACCACGGGACGAAAATAACATTTAACTCTATATTGTGGACAGATCTAATGCATCTTCAATACAACTTTTCTAGATTATATTTATACATGTTATATTCATTGTGGTTGTATGAGACGGCCGGGCTCGATCACCACCATCCATCCGGGCTTAGTCTGAGACACCGGATGAACACAAACAAATGTCTAAGAGGACGTCCCCTCTAATGGCAAACACAATGGCGTTTGTTCAGGTCCGAAAAGCATCATTTCTTGAGAATGTTTTTCTAACATCTACAACGCTAGACATTTCAACGTACAAAACTATGTCATGTGAGTTGTTATCGTAGATTAATTCCAATCACCATTTAATTTTCAACACTGGACATTATAATAAAAGTTCTTTTGGAGGTGCTAAAAGTTCTTTCTGGCTCATAGTGGTCTATCACTTGTAGATACTATAAAATATTTACATGTATGTTATAAGTGTAAACAGTGTCATAAAAGTTATACATTTCCCTAAGCTTGTAAATAATAAACGTGACCACTTTGTGTCTTTTTGTAGTGAAAGGAAAAAAATCAGGTGGCAGGTTTCCAGCATTGAACCACGTGGAGGCAGAACGACAGCGACGTGAGAAGCTCAACCAACGATTCTACGCCCTCCGATCTGTTGTCCCGAATGTGTCAAGGATGGACAAGGCGTCCCTCCTATCAGACGCTGTTTGCTATATCAACAAACTGAAAGAAAAAGTCACGTATCTTGAATCTCAATTACACCGTCATAACAATCACCAAGGGAAACCCAAGAAACTGAAGGTGGAAATGGTTGATACAATGGAAAATCACGAACAAAACAGCAATACTTGTGATTTGTACCTATCTTCGAAGAAAACATCACGTGTTAACAAGACAACCAAACATAAAACAAGTAGCTTGAGGGAAGTGGAAGTGAAGATCGTTGGCAATGATGTAATGATACGGGTACAATCGGGAAACACAGACGTACAGGCTGGGAAACTAATGGATGCTCTAAGAGAAATGAAAGCACAAATCCAGCATGCAAGCATGTCGTGTGTGAATGAGATAATGTTGCAAGATGTGGTGGCTAGAATCCCGGATTCCATGGATGAAGATGAACTAAAATCTATTCTAATTTGGAAATTAGACCACTAATCACATATAAAGCAAACTAGTAGCATGTGTTAGGTTTGAATTGATGTCATAATAATGTTGTGCTATTAGGATTATAGCACATATATATGTTGTGCAATACTTATGTTTGTGGCTGGCCTAATTTTTTCTTTTTAAATTTTATTTATTTGTTTATTTATCGAAATTTACCCCTTCACTTTCTATTTTATACAACTTGACGATTACAGACTAATGACAGGTAGACAAGCAACAAGTTGCGCCGCTACCCCCTTTTGAATAGCAAACTCTACCCTGCTAAACACAAAATTCTGCCCCTTAACATGCGCGGTGTTACTGTTTACCACCTGTTAAACCCGCTTGCGCAACCGCACCGCGTCAAGGAACAAACTAAGCTTTATTAATGAAAACACTTCCTTAAGTGTTTACTTTTCTGGTGTGTCAGTCTCCAAAGATACAGCGATACATTTGACTCATAGGCATGGGGTGTTCAAAACCGGATATCCGAAAATTCGGATATCCGAAATTCGGATATCCGAAATTTCGGATCCCGGATATCCGAAAATCCAACTTTTTTTTTATTATTTTTTTCATATTCTGAAACAGATATTTTGGATAGTTTCGTATATCCGAATATAAGTTTTCGGATATTTTTCGGATATTTCGGATATTTTTCGGATATTTTTCGAATATTTCGGATATTTTCGGATACTTCGGATATTCGAAAAAAAATGAAAATTTAATTTTCGGATATCCGAAATATCCGAAAATTTTGAAAATCACTATTTGAATCCGAATCCGAAAAATTCGGATATCCGAATTTCGGATATCTGATTTTTCGGATATTTCGAATTCGGATATCGGATATTTCGGATCGGATTTTCGGATACGGATACTTTTGAACACCCCTAGGTCATGTGATATAAGATGAGTTCAACTCTGTTGTTTTGGGTATCCATGTGCATGGTGAGACTGAATGCTAGCCCTATTACCAATTCTAGTTCTAGTACTAATACAAATGAAGTGGTCCTCCAACATTGGTTCTATATTAAAAATAAGTGACCCGAAATTTAATTTAGAGTCATGTACTTTCTGAAAATTATCGTGTCCAGTGGATCGGTGGATTTATTCATTGCCGCGTGTCGGGATAATGAGCAAACGGTCACGCTATTCTTTTGGTAATACAGTTATGTGATTGAACATGTCGGTACGAGTGCTTTAATGACTTTATAGGGGAACGAGGTGGGTGCGGGAAACCATTCGGTGACCCGTTTGCCTAGCGGCAACGATGCCGCCGTCACCCTATTTGCCGTGCGGTGACAAGAAATTCGGTGACTACTCATCGCATGAATGTTTGAACATTGGAGGAGGCAACGGCTAGAATTATAGCCGTTATTAATTTAAAAAAAAATTACAATATTTATATTTATACTATATAAACCAACCCCAATCACAATTTATCTCAAACAATTTCATATCAAATTCTCACCAACCTTTTTTCTCATTTCTCCAAAACTAATGGCGGATGAAGTACCGATATTTTTTCCACCTGATAGCGTTGACGACGAGTTAGCTTCAACTGATTGTAGCATATATTTTTTTTCGAAAGTCTCATCGAGCTAGCCGAACTACAAGACACGAGCACATCTAGCAAAAAAACGATATGTTCGCCGTGATCGTGTGAGCGGCCACGAAACCCTTATGGCGGGTTATTTTGTTGACGACCCGAAATACAACGATGATATTTTTCGTTATAGGTTCCGTATGTCAAAACATTTGTTTCTTATAATTGTGAGCGATATGGAAGAAAATAACCGTGGTTTGAAGTGGCGTGGATGCGAGAATGAAGAAGGGTTTTTACACCGTTGCAAAAATTAAATCGGCTATTAACAAGTCACGACATGGCGCTTTTGTACCAAGCACAGGAGGAGAAAAATCACCTTCCTGGTACGGTCGGTAGCCTTGATTGCACCCATTTCATCTGGAGAATGTGTCCCACAGAGTTTCGGGGCCAATATACAGTAGAAACTCTATAAAATAATACACTTGGGACCACCAAAATTTATTAATTAAAAGAGTTATTAAGTAATCGATAAATTAATAATTATTAATTTATATATTAATTAATATTTTATTAATTTATAGTAGAATACTTAGTTTACAAACACCTTTCAAGCTTCCACTTAATTATTGTATACAATGCATGTATATCAAATGAACGGCCCAATTTGAAAGAAACCTTCAATCTTCCACCTTATTATGCTTCTTGTGTTCAATGTATCACTTCGCGAAATTATTGAAAGCGTTATTGGAATTAATAAAGATGATATCGATGAAGAAGATGAAGAAAGTTCTACAATGGAGCCCTCTTCGCGAAACGAAGCTATTAAAGCGGCAATCACATTGAATAATTTCTTGTTGAGCTATGAGAAAACAACACCAGAAGTTCTTACCATGCTAAGGAAAATTAGAGACGAGATTCAAGGGGAAATTGATTTCAACAAAAAACAAAAGACAATTGAGTCATTTTTCAAGAAACATTCATAAATCATTCATGTAATATGCTATATATAAGGAATTATTAATTTATATTTTATATGGGGTCTAAAGAAATTATCAAAAATGTATTATCTTATAATTTTAGCGAATTATTAATTTAGCACCCTATCCCCGAGTCGGGACCGGCAAAAAATATTATCTTAAAGAGTTTATTAAATAATCGAGTATTAATTTATCGAGTTTCTACTGTATGAGAGAAGATCACCAATACCCGATATTTATGCTCGAAGCGGTGACCTCTCAAAATTTGTGGGTATGGCATGCTTTTTGCGGTCCACTAGATGCACAAAACGTCATCAATGTGACAGTGTGCTTCAGCAATCTCCATTATTTCTTACTGAAAGAAATGGAACTACGCCAAAATGTTCATTTCACGTTAACAACCCCTTATACAAACGTGGTTACTATCCCGTGGATGGAATCTACACTACATGGGATGTGTTTGTCAAATCATTTCCATATCCTCACCAACTAGACGAAAAGAAGTTCAAGAAGCAACACGAGCCGACAAGAAAAGACGCGGAACAGACTTTTTGTGTTTTGAAGACAAATTGGTATACTGAATCCGCCAATGCGTGCTAGGAGTGTGAAAAAAATTAGGTATGTGATGTATACTTGTATTATTTTACATAACATGATTTAAAAAAAAACGACAGAAACGTGATAACACTAGTACACATGCGTGATCCTCCAGTCCAGCACGTTTTCTATGACAGTGTGTTAAACGAGCTTATGGATGAAGATACGCATTGGAGACTAAACACTCGTTGAGCATCTCAGAAGACTAGATGTACCCCACCTATTGGTGGAATCCGATGAAAAATAGTAATTTTATGTAGTTTAATTTATTTTGATTAAATGTAATTTTAATTATTTTTAATTTAATGTAATTTTTTTTAATTTAATGTACTTTTTTAATTTAATGTACTTTTATTTTGTTAAAAAAATGTTTTATTTATTAATTAGTGCCAATTTATAAAAAAAAAAAAAATAATAATAATTTACCTCTACCCAAGAGAGTTCAGTAGGAGAGAACTTAGATCGTGGGGTATGGGGGGCTTGGGTTTGGGTATTTGTTGACACGTGGAATAGGAGCCCCCCACCACCAAAACCCACGCCCATGGGGTATGGTGGGGCTTGGGTTGAGAGCATGAATTTGGTTTGGCCATTGAGAGTCTGCCATGTCACTTACTAGCCCGCCCCACGTCCGGCTTCAAACCCACGCCAATGGGGCCACGCCCAAACCCAAACCCACCCGGGGTGGTAGCTTGGGCGTTTTCCCCCAACCCACGCCCAAACCCCCGCCCCATACCCCACGGTCTTAAAATGAGGAGTTACATTAAGTTTACATGTGAGGTGACCACCCCTTTCACCAAAATACCAAAACAGACAAAAAAAAAAATTACGGTTCACAGCTTCACATTTTGAGGATCCACATCCATGTGTTGAAACTTTGCAAAAGGTTTATTGTACCTAGTGGGCTAGTACACGACAATTATGACTTACGTCCTGCGTATAATAAATATTATATATTACATATATAAATGATAAAAAGGATCCCCCCCTAAACACCTAGACCAATTACCTACTTATACATTTCCATTTCCAAGTTAAAGGAATAGTGTCAGGCAGCTTGTCTGGCACTTCTCTATTGGACCAACCCATTTTTAATTTAATTTTATTCCCAATTTAAAATTACGCTTTCGTCCTTCGTTTAAAATTACGTTTTTGCCCCCAGCTCAAATTACCTACTTATACATTTCCAAGTTAAAGGAATAGTGTCAGGCAGCTTGTCTGGCACTTCCCTATTGAACCAACCTATTTTTAATTTAATTTTATTCCCAATTTAATAATTTTGCCCCTTGCTAAAATTACGTTTTTGCCCCCGGCTCAAAATAAAATTATAATTTTGCCCTTAGGTTAAAATTACGCTTTTGCCCTCGATTCAAAAACTCATTTTTAATTTTGTTCCCAGTTTAAAATTACGGTTTCGCCCTCCGTTTAAAGTTACGTTTTTGCCTCCAGTTCAAAATAAAATGTTGTTTTTCCCTCTAGCTCAAAATTACGATTCTGCCCTCAGCTCAAAATTACGTTTTCGCCTACAGTTCAAAATAAAATTTTCTTTTCCCCTAGCTCAAAATTATTAGCTGCCTGTCACTTCCCTGTTGTACCAACTCATTTTTTATTTAATTTTATTCCCAGTTTAAAATTATGTTTTCGTCCTTCGTTTAAAATTACGTTTTTGCCTCCAGCTCAAAATAAAATTATAATTTTGCCCTAGCTCAAAATACGCTTTTGCCCTCGGTTCAAAAACTGTTTTTTTTTAATTTTGTTCCCAGTTTAAAATTACGGTTTCGCCCTTCGTTTAAAATTACGTTTTTGCCCCCAGTTAAAAATAATATGTTGTTTTTTCCTCTAGCTCAAAATTACGATTCTGCCATCAGCTCAAAATTACGTTTTTTTTTCTCACAGTTCAAAATAAAAATATGTTTTTCCCCTAGCTCAAAATTATGATTTTGCTCTCAGTTTAAAATCATGATTCCGCCTCCTGTTCAAAATATAATTCCGATTTTGCCTCTGTACAGACATACATGTTATGAGAGAGAAATATTCGGTTTATTGCCACGCAACGCGGCGCGAGGCAAAAACTAGTTAAATTTAAATGATAGAAATATCACACCAAGCTTTTAATGATTTATTTATTGAATTTAACACACGACTACGAATTTTACAAATAAAAAATGAATTAACCAATCGTTCTAAACATGCGTCACCAACCCCTTTAAACAAACACACAAAAATCACAGACATGATTTAAAGTAACTAGAAAATGACAACTTAGCCGCCTAAACATGCTACCATACCAACATTCGGCACCTTGAATTAATAACGTCCTTAAGGCTAGACGGTATGGGGGTCGTCCCCCTCCGTCTTGGACCGTCGCCGACCCAAACATCACGCCGTCCCCCGTCCTCGTCCTGACCGTCGCTTCCTAGACGTTTGAGACGGAGCAATAAAGGACAAACTTTGTGGGGGATCAAACTCGTTTGCCGCTTTCCAAAACTCACCGAACGTTTTTGAGCACACGCAACAAAGTCAAGCCATACAACAATTGATGATTCGGAATGCTTTTAATATCCAACCCGTGCAACCCGAACCGAACCCGACGCAACCCATTCGGATCCGAACCCGGCGAGGATGTTGTCAGAGTTGTTCCCGAGACCCGACCGCAAAAAGGCAAACGAAGAAAAGGCAAGCAAGTTGCGGGTGAGCAAAGCCAACCGTCCAAACCAAAGGCGAAACCATGGACGCAACTCGAGGAAGAAGCCTTAGCGAAGGCTTACTTAGGCACACCCACACACCCGATTAAAGGTACGAAAAATAACTTTTATTTTTTTTAAGTTTATATTTTGTAGTATTAGTTTTATTATTTTTTTGTAACATATAATTTTGTCCAATATAGGTAACAATCAAACGGGTGAGGGGTTTTGAAAGGCGGTTTTGGCGAAGTTTCTTGAGCTAATGGACCAAGGGTCGTATCAAGATGTCGACTCGGTGTCTTCTAAGTGGCGAACAATGAGCGGGTTCGTCAATAGGTTTTCTGAAGAATATAATAAAATATATTTAAGTGGCCGTCGTAGCGTGATGAGCGAGGATGATGTGTTCAAAAAAGCGTTGGATGTTTACAAGTCGAACCATGGTACCACGTTCGCACACATTCGGGCGTGGGAAATTATGCGTGTACACCAAAAATGGGCGCCGGTTCCGAACTAGGTGGAGATGGCAAAGCGGCAAAGAACATCGGAATCCGGTAGTTATAGCACCGGCGGATCGGACGCGAGATGTCACATAAACTTAAACGATGACGCCGAGTTCGATGAAGAAGAATATGCCGTAAAAGAAGCGGAATGTCCCCCGGGCCGAGACAAATCAAAGAAGGAGCGGGCGAAGGAGAAAGAAAAGCAAAAGGTCGACCCGAAGATGGAGGTGTTTATGACGCAATTTAAAACGTACACCGAGGTCACGGCCCAAAAAGCGAGGGCGAAGGAGCGGGCAATCGAAGAAAAGTCACGCATGGCGGGAGAAAAGTTACGCGTGGCGGAAGAAAAGATACGATTGTCTGATGATAAGGTTCGGCTTAAGGTGTGGGAAATATTAACGATGGATGTTGATAGTTATCCCGAACCGAAACGCTCGACTTTGATAAAATTGCAAAACGACATCATGAAAAAGCATCAAAGTGGTTGATTTTTACAAGTTTATGTTTTTTTTTATTTATTAGGATTCTTTTAAGTTTATCTTTTTTTTAAGTTTATGTATTGTTTCTTTAATATTAATGAAAGTATTTTCCTACTTTATTTGTTAAATGCTAAAAAAAGTGGAAGATTTAAAAAAATAATAATAAAGTGGTGGGGTATGATCATCCTCTCATTTCCATTGTTTTTGTGGGATGGACTATCCTCTCAAGGACTATGATGTGGCGCCTAGGTGGCGGATTATCCTCCAAGGAAGGACCATCACTATACCATGTAGCCTAATAAAACGTGTTGATACTTTTGGTCCTTTCATGACATACCTGGCGCCTACACCAGCAGAGCATATCCAGAAGCTTCTAGAAGCTTTTGGAAGAAATCACAGGTGACACCAAAGATGCTCCTCCAGAAAAAAGGACAACACGTGTCACCAATGATCGGACGCCACCCGGACCTGTAACATAATCCTAGGACAGGCCGACAGCTGCTGATACAATTCTTCTATCTGGACAAATAACGGTGCGCCACGTGATCCACTACTCTGAGTACAACAGAGGAGACCAAGAGGATATTCCTCTTGGTCAGACAGCTGGCACCCGGTAGCAGCAGGCAAGGCCTTCCCTTCCTCCTTCATCCTTCGGCTATAAATAGGACACTCCTCCTTCAGGTTCAACATTCTGCTCTCTCTCTCTATTTCACCTTCAACACACACTATTCTCCTCAGAACAGTACTTATTCTCACGCCGGAGGGTGGTCACAAGAAGAACCCCCCTATTCTCCTCCTTGTGACGAGTCACCGGTGTTCTGTTTTGCAGGAATCCAACATCCGGCGAGTGGAGAAAGAGATTGACCCCTAAACACGAGACGACCCAATTGATTAACCTAAACGTTAACCAGTGTTTCATCAACCTGTTTCTTTGATGGATACAAATTCACTTTGCTTATCATATAATGGAAAAATATCCTTTACCTCAATCCCAAGTTCAGTCACAGAACCTTTAAGCCGTGTAAGTTTTTTCAATTCTTTAAGCCATGTAAGTTTTTTCAATTCTTGAGTGAAATTAGGGGTGCAAACGAGCTGAGCCGAGCTCGGATAGGCTCGAGCTCGATTAACTTATGAGAGCTCGGGCTCGAGCTCGGCTCGATTTGAGCTTTGTTTTCAAAGCTCGAGCTCGGCTCGTTTCTATTTTATCAAGCTCGAGCTCGGCTCGGGCGCGGCTCGTTTATTATCTATTAATTAGTATATTAAATAAAAATAATATAAATAATAGACTTTTTAGGCTTGCAAGCTCGATAAGTAAAGCTCGGGCTCGTTTACTAAATAAGCTTATTTTTAGGTTCGAGGTCGACTTGTAAACAAGTTTAAATAAACTCGGCTCGACTCGGCTCGTTTACACTAAGGCTCGACGAGCCTAACGAGCTTCACATGTGAGGCTCGAGCTCGGGCTCGATAAACAAACGAGCTTTGTTTTGAGGCTCAAGCTCGGCTCAGGCTCGATAAGGCTCAGCTCATTTCAAGCCTTTTCTCGAGCCGCTCGGCTCGTTTGCACCCCAAAGTGAAATAATAAGATTAGTTAAAAAGGCTACAACATAGCTTTCCAGCTAACAAGGCCGCCAAAACTTGAAACACATAATTCGTAGAGAAAAATGCTCGGATAGTCCTTGTGTTTTGCTCATTTTTCATCTTTATTCCCTAACTTTCTAAAATTACACCTATAGTCCCTAAGTTTTTTTTATTTCGTCCCCGAATAGTCCCTGGTGTGGATGGGGGTTAGTTTTTGGTGTTAGGTGCGTGTGAAATGACAAAAAATACCCTTATTGTCAAATTAATAACTAAAAAGTTAAAAGAAATATAATTAATATTTTACAATTTATGTGAGACCCACCACCCACTCTGCTCACTTCATCTTCCCCACTACACACCACCACCACCATCTCCACCTTCAACCACCAACACCATCTAGCCCCTTGTTCTTCCTTATCAGAACTACAGACATTAAAGAAAAGTAGTATTTGTCGTTTAGAATTTCTCATGAGAGCAGAATTAGTGGCAGGAGACATTTGAAAAATCTTTAACTAAACATCAATTAAAGAAATCGAACTCATAACTAAACATAAACTATTAAAGAGAAAATTATTACCAATCAATTGAGAAGACGCTAATCCTTCACCTGAAAATGATGAATGAAAACTGAACAAAGCGATTGTATACTCGACAATTAGGGTTCTAACAGATTGGAGTATCGTCTAAAATAACAACTAACATTGACTGAAAGACATTTGAATCCTCGGGAAATTTACCCATCGATTTGATATAGAAAACGATAGATTAAGAATTCAGATGAAGAACAATTGCTGAAGAAGCCATATGATCATATGATCTGAAGAAGCGACGTAATTAGGGTTAGAAAGAATTGCAGCGTAACGAGAGGGTTTCTTCATTATTATAGAAACACCGAGAGAAAGAGGCCTTTGATTGAATAGGGTTTAAGGAGAATAAGCGCAAGATGAGCATATTGGTTTGCCGCTCAAAACAATCCAACAAGAAGTATTACAACTACACATGGCAATTATTGGCTTAAGTGATCGCCAAGTGGACAAAATCCGTTTTGCTTTATTCTAGTGTATAGATATAGATATGGCAAATTAGCAACATATATAAGACTCATGTTTTTATCATGACCATTACCAAACACCTAACATATCCAAGAAGTTACATGCTAGAAGTAGATGATGAGACAACGTTCTTTTTGTTAGATTGTATGCTACAAGTTACATATGTCCTTAAAACAAACAAATGAAGACATGGATGCAAAATCTTCACAAAAAGCTCGGATCCTCTAGAACAAGCTCATACCTCTCATTCAACTGAGGTCCAAATAGTAGCCTCCAATCTTCCCTAACCCAGAGATTGGGAGAAAACAAACACTTACGGATTAAAATGTATGATATTGAGTTCTTTTAAAGGTCAGAATGGTTAACTATGATGAGAAATTCAGTGTCCAGATCACTACTAGAAAATTTGGCAATTGTGACCAAAATTTGCTACCGAAAAAATTGGTAGCAAATTTAGCTACCGAT
This sequence comes from Helianthus tuberosus, assembly GCA_030545235.1. Lineage (NCBI taxonomy): Eukaryota > Viridiplantae > Streptophyta > Magnoliopsida > Asterales > Asteraceae > Helianthus > Helianthus tuberosus. Next base: position 172,976,555 of record CM060447.1, read on the forward strand.
TTGCCACGGAAATGAAAATGGGTATATTTATCATGATATGGTAGCAAAGTGGTTGCAATTTTTGCCACCTTTTTATTTTCGGTGGCAATTTTCGAGAAAAATACGCAAAAGCATGAAAAATAAACAGGTATTTGTTAATTGTGACCATGTAATCGGTGACAAAATGAAAATTCAAATAGGCGGGTTTTATTTTTTTGTGTGAATCTGCGCGTTCAAAATTCAATTAGTTAGGGTTCCAACCAAATGACTCCCATCCCAAAATTTTAATCCCTGCTTCTCACCCTTTCCCCTATGTCTAGCCATTCAAAAAACTCTGCTCCCATACGTTTGATCAGATCGAAGAACTAAGCCTCTTTGAGAAGCAATTTCACCTTTCAGGTAGGTTTTCCCATCGCCCTTTTTTTTCTTTTATTTATGTCAGTTTTGTGAAATTGAAGCTGCAATCATGACTTTTGGTAATTCGATTTATGTTTTTGAATTGATACTATATGATTTCGTTAATTTTTTTGTTTGATTTTGATTTCTGTTAAACCCAATCCAGATTCTCTCTTGTTTGTTTATAGTTACCCACATGTGTAAGGCTTTGTTCGTTTTGATTTAATGATTTATCATACAATCCGGACATGAATTAGATTCGTTGATGGTGTTCTTCAAAGGAGATTGAACCTGCAGTAATCAGGATAGCACTTGTTAATTAGTAAACACTAAAGAACTTGACTTTTGTAAAATTAATTAATTAGGGTATTAAGCATGTTAGAACACTTTTTTTTCTTTGGGATTAAAGAAACAGAAGTTATATTTTGGATTATGGAACACTTAAGAACTCGACTTTTATAAAAGGATCAGTGTTGTAACTTGAGACCCTTGCAGAACCTCAACTCTTGCCTTTAGTCTTAGGTATTCATGGTAATTGTACTTCTCTGATATTTTAATGTCATGGTCAAGTATGAATCATGATAATACTGAAATATCTTGTCCAACATATCATATCATATCTAAGTAAATACTTAATATTGTTGGGTTAATGGAGTTGTTCACGGGTGAGCGGGTCAGATGGGTTACGAATTCAAGGGTGTGGGTTTTGGATACGGGTCAGATTTGGTTCCAAACTTGCAGCTAGAATTTCATATTATTCACGTTTATTTACTTGTTTTGTTAGAGTTTAATTAGTGTATGAATTGGTTAATATGTTGACGGAGGCGGAGCTGAAGGAGAACAGGTTCAGGAGCACGCGGAGGACGAAGCTGGTGTGCACGATCGGACCAGCGACATGTGGGTTCAAGCAGCTGGAGGCGTTGGCTGTTGGGGGGATGAATGTGGCGAGGATTAATATGTGTCATGGGACACGTGAGTGGCACAAGAGCGTGATTGATAAAGTGAGGAGGTTGAATGAAGTTCATAGTTAGAACCGTTCTGAAGCTCGGTGAGAAACATGATGGGCCTATGAAGATGAGTAACAAAGAAGACGTCTTAGAGGGGTACAAGATGATGATGTACAAAGGTGACTTTTGGTTAGAAAACGAAATCATGAAGTTTGGGTTGACAAGAGATTGGAGGTTCATAATCATGTCTTTGAAGTCTGCAATTCTCACAGAAAAGGCCGTTACGATGGTTTGAATCTCGTATGGTCGGCCGCTAAGGACAAACTATGTATGCATGAATCGTTCAATATTTCTAGCTTAATCTTTTATAGCATGGTAGATAATGCCAGAAATACATGTTCAAAATGGGTGATTTACCCAAGATTTGTGCAAATTCTCATCACATCAAAACTTGCCAAACGACGTGACCTGTATAAGTTTAAGCCTGCAACCGGTCGCCTCTTTACTGACGTTATCGGTAGTGCCTAGGGTTCCAGGAGAACTCCGACGAGTCAGATCTCCCGTTTTGGTGAAGCTTGGCAAACACTGAGGTGTACCGACATTGTGGTAAGTTCCCACCTTATTGCTTCAGTAGTTTTTTTACAACTGATGAAAGATTACAGTGGTTTAGGTCTTTAGCTGGTGGTTGGTGATGTTGGGTTTTATAACATTATTTATAATAAAGACAAGCGAGTCTTTTTGTATTCAGATTTTTTCTATGGTGAGACAATATCCATTTAATTTCTAGCACTTGAGTTGTAGCTTACAATTGGATATTGTTATCTTTGCAACAAACTTGACCCGTTATTAGTATTCGTTACTTCTGAATTCTTGATTTAATTCATTGGTTGTTTTGTAGATTGAAAAGTTGAACTTAGTTATCAAGGAGCTCGTTAAGGAAAATGGTTAAGAAAAAGAAAGGCTAAATGGAATTATTGCCGGGTTGTTGGCTGAAAAAGAAAAAGATAAGGTGGATAAAGATGCTATGCTCGATACGATGTCACAAATTGAAGCCATGTTAACAAGTACAACTTGAAGATAGGCTACAAACACTTGGTTTTGAATGTTTCGATGTTTATCGTATTAGGATTTTTTAGTTATTTGATGTTTTAGCTGGTATTTCTATGTAACACCCTAAATATTTTGACGGAATTTAACTAAATATTTACATGAACTTTATAAAAATCAGAGTTTACAAAAAGATTTCGTGTTTAAACCATACACACTTGAGATAGTACCAAACACATCCCAAGATAATCCATAACAAGTTTAAAAGTTAACCTTTGTTAGTAAACTAACCACTAGTTTAAGGGATTTAAAACATGATTAACAAAAGTGTTTACAACATGATTATGTCTAGACAAGATTAAGATTATTGCGGAAGCTTCAAAATGCGTGTTCGGTTCTTGACATTGTACTTGATCACCATCCAGGAGGGCTTCATACATACCTAGGGTCAAACACTAAAATATTAGTTTTGACATTAATACATTACGTATAAACGAATTTTAACGACGCAAAGCAATAAACAAAATATAAATTTCCTGGGTTCCACCGTAACTTACGGTGTCACCGTAAGTTACGGTGGACTCTGAAAGCTTATGGTTCTACCGTAACTCAGGAAGAACTCACCGTAGCAGTTTGAGCTCCACCGTAAATTACGGTGGAACCGTAAATTACGGTGGGCTCTGCACATTTACCCTTTTACTATTTTTCAACTTTACAAGTTCATAACTTTTTACTCGTTTGTCCGTTTTAACCGATTCTTTTTACTATGAGTCTGTAATAAAATTACGGATTCAACCATGTAAATTTTATATCGCGGAAACCAAGATACCGACAATCGGTTCACAATCTCCTTGTCTAAATTATCCAACCCATTAGTGAAGATGCATAGCACTTCATCCCCATTCTTAAAAACCTTTTTGACGTAATTACCCAAATTCCCGGGCTCATATATTTGGAGTATTCGTGCCATTCATGGCTTTGTGTAACAACTCTCATCAAAAGTCATATTTATTTAATTAAATTGACCAATAGGAAACCCTAATTGAGAAACTCAAGTGATTCTGAACAAACCCTAAAATTTTCAAGATAGTTGGAATCAGGATCAGGGCCCCTAAAACTCAGGGGGGGGGGGGCAAACCCTGGTTGGTATTATCTAAACAGTTTTACGTGTATTGTGAATTTTAACGCAAGACCAACTCAGCTAAGCTAGTTGGACACGTACCTACCCTACCCTAAAAAGTCACCTCTCGCGCCACGCGAAAGGAACAAGAAGACCTGTCGCGCCACGCGACAGGGACCATTTTTCATGTATAAATAGATGAGTCTGGGACTTGATTTTGGGCACTGAAACGACGTAAATTCTCATAATATACACTGAGATACGTTCTGTTTACCACAATTAACACACACGGATCACTAATCGACGCCGCAATCAGGGTATTAACTCGATCGCTGATACGATTCAATGTCCGATTGATCAAAATATCCAATGGATGTTTAAGTGCTGCCCACATTAGGGTTTATGCTTTGTCATTCGTCATTAATTCGATGGATGTTTAAGTATCGCACTTTGTCATTCGTTGTGAGTATTTGATCTCGTGAGTTATCGTAAATGCGGTATTAAGTTACTGACTGAATTGTGTGCCTATTATTAATTTAGGTTAAAAGGCTAATCAGTAGGCTAAACTCTGCCCGTATAAATCTGCAATGTGAGTCATTCTCTTTTTATCAACTATTTTACAATACCTCAAATTATTTTCAAGGTTATAATTACAGGGACTAAGTTGTGGATATCTTGAATTACTGGTTAGTGGGGTATTGTGCACATTACTAATTTTCTCCCAGTTAGGTTCATTGACCTACTCGGGATAATCACTGTTAGGTTCATTGACCTACAGGGATAATCATCACTATTTAGGTTCATTGATCTAATAGTGGTATGACCATCGTCACCATTGTGACTTGTCACCATTGTAACAGAGCGCCAGATAAAAATAAGATAGAAGCCATTGTAATCGCTCTTATACTGTAATTGATAACTATGCATCATTATGCAAAATAGAATGATTCACTCAGTATTTCCCGCTGACAAAACCTTTTTCAAACATGTTTCAGGTGATCTGTTATGATCTAGGAAAAGTGCCATAAAGCACTACAAGCTCAAGGAAGTGGCTCGGTATAAAATAAAGAAACATGTTTTGTAAAATAAAGATTTCTCCGTGAAATCAAATGATTGTAAATTACCGGGGTTTTATCCCGAGTTGTGAAATAAAATAATTGGGGAAATGCTTCAGTTTTAAAAGATCCTGATGAAAACTTCCGCTGTAAAACTCAATTAATTAAATACCACGGGATTTTCTGTCCCGCGGCTCCTGAAACGGGTCAAATCGGGTCGGGGGCCGTGACAGAAAAAGGTGGTATCAGAGCCACTGATCGAGCCACTGATTTAAGCCAATTAAGTATTTGGAAAATACTTAATTTTTATTAATTGCTATTTTGTGATTATATGTTTTATTATCTGACTAATTTTGAACAGTATGGGCAGATTTTTATATGTTAGCTACTGTAGTAGTAAATATAAATCTTTAAATATTCTGACTCAATGTTTTAGCACCTCTATTATCTACAGTCTATAAACCATATTTAGTAAATAAATTTACAAATAAAACCTAGTGTGTTTTAATTTTCAGTTGTTTTGGTAGTTACCCAGTATGAAATAATATTTAAAAGTTTTTCTATAAAATTTTGTCATAATTTTAACTTAGTAATTGTGTGTATCTTGCATAAACAGCATGAGTGATCTGTCGGAAACCCTTCAGAATCTAAATCTCTATCCAGTAAGAATAGAAGTTTCCATAGATTTCAATAGGTATATACCAGACTTAGAAGAGCCTATAGAATTCAACGCTTTACCTCTCGAGAAACCCAAGTCTAATAAAATGGAAATTGGGGAAAGCTCTAGGCAAATTGAGGGGTTACTATCTCAAGAAGAACTAGATTTTATAATAGCAAACGACGATACTATTGAGCCTATTAATGAAATGATTTTATTCATTCTCTTGAAACACAACTACCAATGAACTTAGAACCAGCTATTCCAAACCCTTCAATCCACTCGCAAATAGACAAATGGTTGACTAATGAAATACAGTTACAAAACAATCCCTATAAGCTTTTTCCTAAGTTCAAACCAGAACCTTTACCAAATCCACCAATGAGTAACGAGAATATGGCTGAACTCCGTTATTTTAACAAAGAATTAATGGATGCTGGGAATAGGATCCAAGAGATTTTGGGACAGATCTCCTGGAAATACGATGAGAAGGAACGCTGTTACTAGAATATCATCTGACAAAGGATAGGGGATTTATGAAACTGTGGTTATGTAATAGTAATAGTAAAATCCGTATGCGTAAAATAAATAATAAAACGGGTGTATATAGAAGTTTAATCTATAAAACAAATAAAAATTTACAATTTTGTTTGTATATTCGTTTACATGATTATGTGCAATTAATTGTGACATTGGATTATTTCTTTTATACTAATTATTTATCTATAAATTAGTTATCAGATGGAAAACGCTAATAATGAACCAGTTAATGAGGTTAATCAATCTGAGCAACAACCGGGGGATCAATATGTGACTAGGCAGGATACAGAAAATATCGTTGCTCAACGGATAGCCAACGCTATTCCAGCAATAGTTACTCAAGGGATAGCCAACGTTATTCCAGCAATTGTTGCTGCTATTAAAAATCCAATCGAACCTCAACAAATCGTTCCTAGCAAACGCATTTCTGAAGATAACTTCAGTAATAGCGTAAATGGAGGCGGTAATCATGTTAATCATGATAATGAACCACGGCAAGCTCCTCCTCCCAAGAAAATGAAAGCTGCAACTCCTGGTTGCACTTACAAAGAATTTCTTGCTTGTAAACCCACAGAGTTTGCAGGCAATAAAGGAGCGACTGCGGCACTGCGTTGGTTAGAGAAAACCAAGGCAGTAATTACCATAAGTAAATGTGCTCAGGATGATCAGGTCATGTACGCGTCAAACCTTTTCAAAGAAGGAGCACTAGAATGGTGGAACACGGTGTTACAGGCAAAAGGAAGAAGGATGACGTATGCTATGAACTGGGAAGAATTTAAGAGTCTTGTAGAAAGAAAATTTTGTCCCGAGTATGAAAAGGAACAAATGACAAATAAGTTTCTAACCCATCGGATGGTGGATGTAGATTGTCGAGGGTATACTACGAAATTCTTCGAATATGCTCGAGTGGTACCAACCCTGGCTTCGCCAGAGCCGGTACTTATTTCTCGTTATATTTGGGGATTGATTTCCGAAATCCGTAATATCGTCAAGGCTGCGAAACCTCGTACAATTGATGATGCGGTGGATTTAGCCAATACTCTGACTGACGAGCTAGTACGGACAAGAGAAGAAAATAGAAGGAAGGAAGTAGCCCAAAAGATTACCCAAGAATTCCGTTCGGGTAACCATAACAATTTCAAGAAAAGAGAGAATGGGCAATCTACCACTAGTCCATTTTGCAATTCTTGCAAAAGGAAGCATTTTGGAAGATGCAAAGGATATTGCAATTTTTGCAAAATTCCGGGGCATCAAGAAGAAGACTGCAGGAGGAAGAAATTTTCAGTCTGCTACAACTGTGGAGAAGCTGGACATCTTAGGCCAGATTGTCCAAAACGGAACAAACCATCTGACAATAAAGCCAAACCTGCAGAAGGAGCAAAAAGGAATGTTAGAGCCTTCCAGCTGACTACTCAAGAAGCCGAAATGATTCCAGATGTGATAGCCGGTACATTCTTAGTTCACAACGTTTACACAAAAGTATTATTTGACTCTGGTGCAAACCAAAGTTTTAGAAATACTTCATTCTGCCAAACTCTTAATTTACTTTTAACCAGCATTAGGCAGATTTCTACGATAGAAACGGCAGATGAGAATTCAGTTAAAATAAATAAGATTCTGCAAAACATAGAAATAGAACTTTTAAGTTATAAATTTTCTGCAACTATATTAGTTGAATTAGATGTTGTGTTAAGAATGGATTGGTTAGTAAACAACCCTGTTCGAATTATCTGTGATAAGAATTCCATAGAAATTTGTGCAACCACTGGAGAAGTAATATTGATTACAGGAGATAAGCCATGTAAACTCATAAAGTTCATATCTAATGAAAGTTGTTAGTTATGAACGAAAGCAAGGAATAGTATATATGATTTCAGTAATCATTTATACTAAGGGTAAAAAACTTAAGGAAATTTCTGTAAGTTTCAGAATACCCAGATGTATTCTCAGAAGAATTATCAGGATTACTATCAGATTAGGAGGTAGAATCTAGGATTCATCTGATTCCGGGAATTATACCGATAAGCCCGAGGCACCTTATCGGTTAGTACCCACAGAAATATTAAAACTGAAAAAGCAATTAGATGAATTATTAAGTAAAGGTTTCATACAACCTAGTTTTTCCCTTGGGGAGCACCCGTGTCGTTTGTTAAGAAAAAGAATGGTTCAATGAGAAAATGTGTATTGATTATAGAGAATTGAATAAAGTTACAATTAAAAATCGATACCCATTACCTAGAATTAATGATCTATTCGATCAATTCCAGGAAGATAAATAGTTTTCTAAGATCGACTTATGTTCCGGATATTATCAATTAAAAGTACAAGAGGAAGACGTACCTAAAACTGCTTTCAGAATTAGGTATGGTCATTACAAGTTTGCAATCATGCCCTTCGGATTAACGAATGCACCTGCAGCATTCATGGACATGATGAATAAAATCTGTAAACCGTATTTGGATAAATTTGTAATTGTTTTTTATAAACGATATACTTATTTATTCCAAAAGTCAGGAAGAACATTGTCAGCATTTTCATATACTCTTAACTTTGTTAAGAAAAGAGAAGCTTTACGCCAAATTCTTGAAGTATGGATTTTGGATGCTAGAAGTGCAATTTCTAGGTCATATGGTAAATCATGAAGGTATTCACGTAGATCCTGCTAAGATAGCAGCAATTATCAAATGAAAGGTTCCGCAATCCGCAATGGAAATTAGGAGTTTTGTAGGTTTAGCTGGATACTATAGACAGTTTATTAAGGATTTTTCCAAGATAACTATACCCTTAATTAAGTTAATCTGTAAAACAGTTAAGTTTGAATGGGGATCTAAACAAGAAGAAGCCTTTAGTATCTTAAAGCATAAATTAACAAAATCCTAGCCTTACCAGAAGGAACAGAAGATTTTAAAGTATACGGTGATGCTTCAAAGTTAGGATCTGGATATGTGTTAATGCAACGCAAAAAGGTAATTGCGTATGCATCAAGGCAATTGAAAAAGCACGAAGAAAACTATACCACTCATGAGTTAGAATTAGGAACTATAATTTTGCCTTAAGATTTGGAAACATTATCTGTATGGAAGTAAGTTTACTATCTATACGGATCATAAGAAATTAAGATATATACTTGGGCAAAAAGAATTAAACATGAGGCAAAGGAGATGGATGAAAATCCTAAGTGATTACAACTGTGATATTCAGTATCACTAAGGAAAGACTGAAGACGACTAGAGATCGCCAAAAGATTTATACAGATAATAAACGAAAATCGTTGGAGTTTCAAGTTGGAGACAAAATGCTATTGAAAGTATCTCCTTGGAAGGGAGTTGTTAGATTCGGTAAGAAAGGAAAGCTAAATCCAAGGTACGTAGGACCATTTCCAGTGATCCAACATATAGGACTAGTTGCTTATTGTTTACAATTACCCGGAGAGTTAGTTGGAGTACATGATGTATTTTATGTATCCAATCTCAAGAAATGTCTATCTGACGAATTTTTGGTAGTACCTCTCCAAGATATAGAGGTAAACGAAAAGTTAAAATTGTGGCGAAACCTCTTCAGATAAAAGATAGAAAGATCAAATGATTAGTGTTAGTTCAAGTAAAATGGGATTCAAAGATGGTACCCTGAATACACTTGGGAGCTGGAATCCGAGTGTCTTCATTCATTCAATCTCGAGGACGAGATTTTTTTAAGGTGGGGAGAATGTAACAACTCTCATCAAAAGTCATATTTATTGAATTAAATTGACCAATAGAAAACCCTAATTGAGAAACTGAAGTGATTCTGAACAAACCCTAAAATTTTCAAGATAGTTGGAATCAGGATCAGGGCCCCTAAAACTCAGGGGGGGGGGCAAACCCTGGTTGGTATTATCTAAACAGTTTTACGTGTATTGTGAATTTTAACGCAAGACCAACTCAGCTAAGCTAGTTGGACACGTACCTACCCTACCCTAAAAAGTCACCTCTCGCGCCACGCGAAAGGAAAAAGAAGACCTGTCGCGCCACGCGACAGGGACCATTTTTCATGTATAAATAGATGAGTCTGGGACTTGATTTTGGGCACTGAAACGACGTAAATTCTCATAATATACACTGAGATACGTTCTGTTTACCACAATTAACGCACACGGATCACTAATCGACGCCGCAATCAGGGTATTAACTCGATCGCTGATACGATTCAATGTCCGATTGATCAAAATATCCAATGGATGTTTAAGTGCTGCCCACATTAGGGTTTATGCTTTGTCATTCGTCGTTAATTCGATGGATGTTTAAGTATCGCACTTTGTCATTCGTTGTGAGTATTTGATCTCGTGAGTTATCGTAAATGCGGTATTAAGTTACTGACTGAATTGTGTGCCTATTATTAATTTAGGTTAAAAGGCTAATCAGTAGGCTAAACTCTGCCCGTATAAATCTGCAATGTGAGTCATTCTCTTTTTATCAACTATTTTACAATACCTCAAATTATTTTCAAGGTTATAATTACAGGGACTAAGTTGTGGATATCTTGAATTACTGGTTAGTGGGGTATTGTGCACATTACTAATTTTCTCCCAGTTAGGTTCATTGACCTACTCGGGATAATCACTGTTAGGTTCATTGACCTACAGGGATAATCATCACTATTTAGGTTCATTGATCTAATAGTGGTATGACCATCGTCACCATTGTGACAGAGCGCCAGATAAAAATAAGATAGAAGCCATTGTAATCGCTCTTATGCTGTAATTGATAACTATGCATCATTATGCAAAATAGAATGATTCACTCAGTATTTCCCACTGACAAAAACTTTTTCAAACATGTTTCAGGTGATCTGTTATGATCTAGGAAAAGTGCCATAAAGCACTACAAGCTCAAGGAAGTGGCTCAGTATAAAATAAAGAAACGTGTTTTGTAAAATAAAGATTTCTCCGTGAAATCAAATGATTGTAAATTACCGGGGTTTTATCCCGAGTTGTGAAATAAAATAATTAGGGAAATACTTCAGTTTTAAAAGATCCTGATGAAAACTTCCGCTGTAAAACTCAATTAATTAAATACCACGGGATTTTATGTCCCGCGGCTCCTGAAACGGGTCAAACCGGGTCGGGGGCCGTGACACTTTGCGTTCCCTTAGGACTATTTACTTGTTTCTTCGGAATTCAAGCATTCCGTTTCAAACGACACTTTCATAGAGCTTCTATTGTTTGACCCGATATCCCGGGTTCTTAGTCTTAAAATTTATATAACCAATTTAATAGCGTGGTACAATCCACCACTTAACGAAATATGAGACTTTCAAGTCTCTATTTTCATGATTCTTTTTATAAAAGCATCTTTTGACCCATTTGGCTAATTAGTGAAAACTATCACTTTGTTAACATGCCAAACTAAATTCCAAGTTCTTATTTTGACCCGTTTGATGGTCGAGTGTACTTCGTCACTTAAACGACACATCAAACGCATCCTTTACACTACAACATCAAGTACATATCAAACCAAAGCATTTAAGCATAATTTAACGGGACTAAAGTCACGTACCTTTAAAGCACACCTTTTCCGCGGGTATCACTTCCGGCGTGTCCACTTGACGTTCCGGATTTCTTGCCTAAAGAGTTCAATTCATAACAAGATTAGAACTCTCTTTCATAAGCTTTAACGCATTCATTCATAACATATGCAAATCTGCGTTTTTAGCAATCTTTAACATTTTAACCCTCATTTAGGCGTTTTATCAAACACCTTGCGGGTCAGATTTCTACATGATTTAAACCAAGTTCATAACTTGTATTTATCACTCAAATTAACTTCAATTAGACAATATACACATATTTTAACATCAACAATTTAGAATTTCCCTCATAATTTCAGTTTACACTAGAACAAGAGTTTTAATCCTAGTGTTCATCAAGTTCTACAAGCATACTAATCACCCACTATGGTGATTTTAATTTATACAACTATTATGCAAGAATTTGACAAGAAATCGTCTAGGGTTTGTCCCTAAACCTTACATTACTTCCAATTTTATGTTTACAACACATAATCAAGCTCTACATTCGATTTTGATCACATGCATGAACTTTGAATCAAATGAAAATGACCTAATTCAGCATACCTTATGACCCCTTGACGAGGTGATCACGATTCCATGTTTAGATTTCGATTTCTATTGGATTTTGGCCTTCAATTTGAGAGTTTAGTAGATTTTTAGGTTTTGGAAGTGTGGGTGTCGCCCCCTGCCTTCTGTTGATCGACCAGCCCTCATTTGAGGTGTTTGGTTTGTTTTATTTCACTAATATTAGTATCTTAAGTTTCAATTTTAACAACTTAAGTCCCTCCACTCTTATTTAGTTTATATCCTTGGCCTTTTAACTCATTCAAGTGTTACTACTAGACTCCTAACTAACTAGGCTATTTATCCTAGTTAGTTTATTCTTGTTTATTATACACTTTATAATTCTAGTATAAAGTTTTGAAATTTCGGGATGTTACAAGTCCACCCCCCTTAAAAAGGGTTTCGTCCTCGAAACCGTAATACGTACCAAATAGTTTAGGGTAGAGCCGTTGCATCTCTTCTTCGGATTCCCACGTGGTATCCGCACCCTTCCTGTGCTCCCATTTAACCTTCACTTGGTTAATTACTTTGTTCCTCAGACTCTTCTCTTTTTGATCTAAAATTGCAATTGGCCTCACAGCAAAGTTGAGGCTGTTATCCACCTCGATGTCATCATAGCAGATACAAGTAGTTTCGTCTGCTAAACATTTTCGGAGATGTGACACATGGAATGTGCTATGAATTCCAGTCAACTCCTCGGGTAGTTCAAGGCGATACGCTACCTTACCAACCCGTTCAGTGATCCTGAATGGCCCAATGAACCTCGGACTCAACTTTCCTCTTTTTCTGAACCGTATGATTCCTTTCCACGGGGATACCTTCAGCATTACCTTATCGCCCACTTGAAACTCAATAGGCCTATTTCGCTTATTCGCATACGACTTTTGTCTATCCTGAGCTGCTTTTAAGTGAGCTCGGACCATATCGATTTTCTCATTCGTAGTTCGGATTATATCAGTAGGTGCTAATCCTCGTGGTCCCACTTCTCCCCAACACACCGGGGTTCGACACTTTCTACCATATAACATCTCATACGGGGCCATTTTAATGCTCGATTGATAGCTATTGTTATATGAAAATTCGACCAAGGGTAGATGGACATCCCAACTACCCCCGAAGTCGATGATGCAAGCCCGCAACATATCTTCCAACGTTTGTATCGTTCTCTCACTTTGCCCATCTGTTTGCGGATGATAAGCAGTGCTAATGAACAGTTTAGTTCCCATTTGCTCTTGGAATTCGCGCCAGAATTTAGAGGTAAACCGAGTATCTCTGTCTGACACAATGGATATCGGTACTCCGTGACGTGCTATAATTTCATTGGTGTACACTTCCGACATCTTCTCGGATGTATAAGTCTCACGAATCGGAATGAAGTGAGCACTTTTTGTCAATCTATCCACGACTACCCATATAGCATCAAATCCGCGATTGGTTTTGGGCAATTTGGTTAACAAATCCATCGTGATTTGTTCCCATTTCCAAACTGGGATATCCAACGGTTGCAACTTACCGTATGGCTTTTGGTGCTCTGCTTTTACTTGTAAACAAGTCAAACACTTCTGTACATATTTCACAATATCCCTTTCCATTCCGGGCCACCAATAGTTTTGTTTTAAGTCATTATACATTTTGGTCACCCCCGGATGAATTGAATAATGGGATTTATGAGCCTCGTCAAGAAGACGCGCCTTGGCCCCACACGTATTTGGAACCCAAATTCTCCCAAATCGAGTTTTCAATCCTTGATTACCATCCTCCAGGTCTTTTAGTTGCCCAACTATCCTTTCCTTCTTCACATTTTCTTCCTTGATTGCTTCAATTTGAGATTTTCGGATTTGTTCAAGCAAACCCGATGTCACAATTAATTGCATCGATCGTACTCGAATAGGCATATAATCCGTCTTTCGGCTCAACGCGTCTGCCACTACGTTAGCCTTCCCGGGGTGGTAATGTATTTCACAATCAAAGTCTTTGACAGTTTCTAACCACCGCCTCTGCCTCATATTTAATTCCTTCTGATCGAAGAAATACTTTAAGCTTTTGTGGTCGGTAAAGATAGTGCACTTCACCCCATACAAGTAATGCCTCCATATCTTCAAGGCAAACACCACTGCTGCCAACTCGAGGTCATGGGTAGGATATCTCTTCTCATGAGTCTTTAGCTGTCTCGAGGCATAGGCTATAACCTTGCCCCGCTGCATCAAAACGCAGCCAAGTCCCGAATGCGATGCATCCGAGTAAACTACCATATCCTTCGTTCCGTCCGGTAATGTCAACACCGGCGCATGGGTCAATTTTTCCTTGAGCGTTTAGAACGCCCTTTCTTGATCCTCGGCCCAAATAAACTTTTCATCCTTACGGGTTTGTTTGGTCAACGGCGTAGCAATTTTGGAGAAATCTTGTATGAATCTCCGATAATAACCCGCAAGCCCCAAGAAGCTTCTGATTTCCGAAGGATTCTTCGGTGGAGTCCATCTTGACACAGCTTCTATTTTTGAAGGATCTACTAGCACCCCGTTTGCACTAATGATGTGCCCAAGAAATTGTACCTCTCGTAACCAGAAGGCACATTTTGAGAATTTCGCATACAATTTCTCTTTCCTGAGCGTCTCCAACACTTCACGCAAATGACTTGCGTGTTCTGCTTCATTCTTGGAGTATATCAAGATATCATCAATAAACACTATCACTGACTTGTCTAGCATGGGTTTGCAAACCCGGTTCATGAGATCCATGAAGGTCGCGGGTGCATTAGTTAACCCAAAGGACATCACGAGAAACTCGTAATGTCCGTACCGTGTACGAAAAGCCGTTTTCGGTACATCCTCCTCTTTGACTTTCAACTGATGATACCCCGATCTGAGGTCGATCTTTGAGAACCAACTTGCGCCTTGTAATTGGTCGAATAGGTCATCAATTCTTGGAAGCGGATATCGATTCTTTACCGTGAGTTTATTCAACTCCCGGTAATCAATGCACATACGCATGCTCTCGTCCTTCTTTCTCACGAATAATACCGATGCGCCCCATGGAGACACGCTTGGCCGAATAAATCCCTTGTCGAGCAATTCTTGGATTTGTGACATCAATTCTTGCAATTCTGATGGCGCGAGTCGATATGGCGCCTTGGCCACAGGTTTTGCGCCCGGAACCAATTCGATCCCGAACTCTACCTCCCGTACTGGCGGTATTCCCGGTAAATCTTCCGGAAATACATCGGCGTATTCACGTACCACTGGTACGTCTTCCATCTTTGGCGTCTCTTTATTAGGTTCGTTTGCGTATATCATGAATGCTTTACATCCGCGCCTCATAAGTTTGTGGGCCTTTAGTATTGAGCACATAACGGGACTGCCCCCTTTTTCGCCATAAATGGTGACTTGCTTTCCACTTGGAGATGTCAACTGTATCTCCTTGCGGAAACATATCACCTTTGCATGATGTCGGGATAACCAATCCATCCCTACCACTACTTGAAATTCTCCCATTGACATAGGGATCAAGTCTATCAAATATTCCTCATCATCAACGCTTATTTTGCAATCTCGACATACATCACATACAAGAAAACTTTTGTTATCACATATTTCTACCTCTAATGGCATAGGCAATTTTGTTAGTACAAAAGAAGGATGTCGAATAAATCCATATGAAACAAAAGATTTATTCGCACCCGTATCAAATAACACATGTGCTGGAATTGAATTTATGGCAAATATACCTGAGACCGCATCGGGCTCTGTTTTTGCCTCCATTGCTGTCAACTGGAAAGATCTCGCCTTTGCTCTTGGTGTCTCAGTATGTGTATTCTTGTCATCTTTCTTTCCAACCAACTCCGGGCACTCAGATTTCTTGTGACCCGGTTGGTAGCATTTGTAACACACCGACACCTTTCCCGGGCACAATGCAGCCGTGTGTCCCGTCTTCCCACATATAGGACACGGTTTGTCCTTGAACCGGCACTCACCTTTGTGCCCCTTCCCGCATATCTTGCAGTTTGATGACCCGCCTTTACCTTCTTGTTTCTTTGAGGATTCTGTTGTGCACGCCTTTTTCGTTGGGCTTGGATTGACTATCTGAGCCCTTCTTCTTTCAATTTGTTTCTTCAACTCTATCTCCCGTTCCCGAGCAACGTTTATAATTTCGGTGAGAGTCTCATACTTTGAAGGAGTTATAAACTCCCTATACTCGGCGCTCAACATATTATAATAATAATATATTTTCTGCTCCTCATTCGTTATCAACTCATCACAAAACTTCATCTTATCCATGAATATTCCCGTGATTTTGTCAATAGATTCACCCTTGTGTCGAAGCTGCATGAATTCTTCCTTGATCTTGTTAATGACTGCCTTGGGACTGTGATGTTTAAGAAACGGCGTCTTAAACTCATCGCATGTCATAGCCTTAGCCGCTTCGCTTCCAATTTCCTTCTTCTTGTTATCCCACCAGTCTTTCGCTTGACCCCTTAACTGACACGTGCCATAGGCTACGTAGTCATCCGGATCACAATGAGTCCTTTCGAACACCCCATCTATATCGCTTAACCATCGCTGACATATGATCGGGTCAACCTCCCCATTGTAAATGGGCGTTTTACACGCCATGAACTCTTTATAAGAACAAGATTTTCGTCCTCCCGACTTCTCCTTTGCTAAATTGGTATTATCCTCCAATTTCTTGATTCTTTCTTCCACCACTGATAATACCGTGGTTTGGATTTTGTCGATGAAACCCGACAAACTGTTTTCGATTGCTTTTCCTACCTCTTCAGCAATCACTTCTCTCGTTTGCTCGGTGACTCTTGGCACCGCATCATCATTGCCTTTATCCGTCATCTTTAACTGAAATGTTTACATTAAGCGTTAAACATTTCACCTATGACGTATGATTTATTTACTTCGGTTTATTCAAGTTCATGACTTGTTTTCACCGTTCTTATTTAATGCACTTTCCGGGTTTGAGTGTGTTAACACGCTCTTCCCATGCATTTCCATTCATTACTTCCCTTTTTATACTTAGTAACTCTACTTTAGAACAATTAACTCTTACCGGATATTTGATCAAGCTTGAACCGAACACTTGTTAACAACCTTGGGCTCTGATTACCAACTTGTAACACCCTAAATATTTTGACGGAATTTAACTAAATATTTACATGAACTTTATAAAAATCAGAGTTTACAAAAAGATTTCGTGTTTAAACCATACACACTTGAGATAGTACCAAACACATCCCAAGATAATCCATAACAAGTTTAAAAGTTAACCCTTGTTAGTAAACTAACCACTAGTTTAAGGGATTTAAAACATGATTAACAAAAGTGTTTACAACATGATTATGTCTAGACAAGATTAAGATTATTGCGGAAGCTTCAAAATGCGTGTTCGGTTCTTGACATTGTACTTGATCACCATCCGGGAGGGCTTCATACATACCTAGGGTCAAACACTAAAATATTAGTTTTGGCATTAATACATTACGTATAAACGAATTTTAACGACGCAAAGCAACAAACAAAATATAAATTTCCTGGGTTCCACCGTAACTTACGGTGTCACCGTAAGTTACGGTGGACTCTGAAAGCTTATGGTTCTACCGTAACTCAGGAAGAACTCACCGTAGCAGTTTGAGCTCCACCGTAAATTACGGTGGAACCGTAAATTACGGTGGAACCGTAAATTACGGTGGGCTCTGCACATTTACCCTTTTACTATTTTTCAACTTTACAAGTTCATAACTTTTTACTCGTTTGTCCGTTTTAACCGATTCTTTTTACTATGAGTCCGTAATAAAATTACGGATTCAACCATGTAAATTTTATATCGCGGAAACCAAGATACCGACAATCGGTTCACAATCTCCTTGTCTAAATTATCCAACCCATTAGTGAAGATGCATAGCACTTCATCCCCATTCTTAAAAACCTTTTTGACGTAATTACCCAAATTCCCGGGCTCATATATTTGGTGTATTCGTGCCATTCATGGCTTTGCGTTCCCTTAGGACTATTTACTTGTTTCTTCGGAATTCAAGCATTCCGTTTCAAATGACACTTTCATAGAGCTTCTATTGTTTGACCCGATATCCCGGGTTCTTAGTCTTAAAATTTATATAACCAATTTAATAGCGTGGTACAATCCACCACTTAACGAAATATGAGACTTTCAAGTCTCTATTTTCATGATTCTTTTTGTAAAAGCATCTTTTGACCCGTTTGGCTAATTAGTGAAAACTATCACTTTGTTAACATGCCAAACTAAATTCCAAGTTCTTATTTTGACCCGTTTGATGGTCGAGTGTACTTCGTCACTTAAACGACACATCAAACGCATCCTTTACACTACAACATCAAGTACATATCAAACCAAAGCATTTAAGCATAATTTAACGGGACTAAAGTCACGTACCTTTAAAGCACACCTTTTCCGCGGGTATCACTTCCGGCGTGTCCACTTGACGTTCCGGATTCCTTGCCTAAAGAGTTCAATTCATAACAAGATTAGAACTCTCTTTCATAAGCTTTAACGCATTCATTCATAACATATGCAAATCTGCGTTTTTAGCAATCTTTAACATTTTAACCCTCATTTAGGCGTTTTATCAAACACCTTGCGGGTCAGATTTCTACATGATTTAAACCAAGTTCATAACTTGTATTTATCACTCAAATTAACTTCAATTAGATAATATACACATATTTTAACATCAACAATTTAGAATTTCCCTCATAATTTCAGTTTACACTAGAACAAGAGTTTTAATCCTAGTGTTCATCAAGTTCTACAAGCATACTAATCACCCACTATGGTGATTTTAATTTATACAACTATTATGCAAGAATTTGACAAGAAATCGTCTAGGGTTTGTCCCTAAACCTTACATTACTTCCAATTTTTGTTTACAACACATAATCAAGCTCTACATTCGATTTTGATCACATGCATGAACTTTGAATCAAATGAAAATGACCTAATTCAGCATACCTTATGACCCCCTTGACGAGGTGATCACGATTCCATGTTTAGATTTCGATTTCTACTGGATTTTGGCTTTCAATTTGAGAGTTTAGTAGATTTTTAGGTTTTGGAAGTGTGGGTGTCGCCCCCTGCCTTCTGTTGATCGACCAGCCCTCATTTGAGGTGTTTGGTTTGTTTTATTTCACTAATATTAGTATCTTAAGTTTCAATTTTAACAACTTAAGTCCCTCCACTCTTATTTAGTTTATATCCTTGGCCTTTTAACTCATTCAAGTGTTACTACTAGACTCCTAACTAACTAGGCTATTTATCCTAGTTAGTTTATTCTTGTTTATTATACACTTTAAAATTCTAGTATAAAGTTTTGAAATTTCGGGATGTTACATTCTATGAGAATGTTTTATATGCTTTTGATACACATATGTTTTATATAATTTTGGGTTTTCGTGATCTTATTAGTCTTTTTATATAATTTTGTAATTTTATTGATTATGTAATTTTTATGAAAAAAGCAGAGAAAAATGAAAAATCAAGCTGAATAAAAAACCAATATTCAAGCAATCACAAAATGATAGCAAATAATTCAACATGCTCGCTAAATACCCACCGGTTTTCAAAGAAAATGGTGGTTAAATGGTGGCAAATCGGTAGCAAACATGGTGGTAAATCGGTAGGAAACAAGGTGGACCGTATAAAACTTTTCAATGAAAATTGTGGTTAAATGGTGGCAAATTGGTAGCAAACATGGTGGTTAAATGGTGGCAAATTGGTAGCAAACATGGTGGTTAAATGGTGGCAAATCGGTAGCAAACAAGGTGGACCGTAGCAAACAAGAAGCGGTGGCAAATAATTTTGAACAATTTTGAGGTGGCAAAAATAAGGTGGCAAAATATAAAAATGGTGGCTATTTGGTAGCATTAGGGCAATTGAAGAAAACTAGTATTTGCCGTTCAGAATTACCCAAAGGAATTTCTCATGAGAGCAGAATTAGTGGCAGGAGACATTTGAAAAATATTTAACTAAACATCAATTAAAGAAATCGAACTCATAACTAAACATAAACTATTAAAGAGAAAATTATTACCAATCAATTGAGAAGACGCTAATCCTTCACCTGAAAATGATGAATGAAAACTGAACAAAGCGATTGTATACTCGACAATTAGGGTTCTAACAGATTGGCGTACCGTGTAAAATAACAACTAACATTGACCGAAAGACATTTGAATCCTCAGGAAATTTACCCATCGATTTGATATAGAAAACGATAGATTAAGAATTCAGATGAAGAACAATTGCTGAAGAAGCCATATGATCATATGATCTGAAGAAGCGACGTAATTAGGGTTAGAAAGAATTGCAGCGTAACGAGAGGGTTTCTTCATTATTATAGAAACACCGAGAGAAAGAGGCCTTTGATTAAATAGGGTTTAAGGAGAATAAGCGCAAGATGAGCATATTGTTTTGCCGCTCAAAAGAATCCAACAAGAAGTATTACAACTACACATGGCAATTATTGGCTTAAGTGATCGCCAAGTGGACAAAATCCGTTTTGCTTTATTCTAGTGTATAGATATAGATATGGCAAATTAGCAACATATATAAGACTCATGTTTTTATCATGACCATTACCAAACACCTAACATATCTAAGAAGTTACATGCTAGAAGTAGATGATGAGACAACGTTCTTTTTGTTAGATTGTATGCTACAAGTTACACATGTCCTCAAAACAAACAAATGAAGACATGGATGCAGAATCTTCACAAAAAGCTCGGATCCTCTAGAACAAGCTCATACCTCTCATTCAACTGAGGTCCAAATAGTAGCCTCCAATCTTCCCTAACCCAGAGATTGGGAGAAAACAAACACTTACGGATTAAAATGTATGATATTGAGTTCTTTTAAAGGTCAGAATGGTTAACTATGATGAGAAATTCAGTGTCCAGATGAACACCCAAACATATATGCTTTATAACTCTCATTAGCAAAATAAAAGAATAAAGGGGAATTTGCCTGTAATAATCCCACCTAGACCTTATTGGCCATTAATAATCCCACCTAAGAATATTCCTCTCACCAGTCCCACATTTCACCTATTTTTCCTACAATGGTCCCCCTTTAAAAAAACTTAACGGAGTTAAGCTTTTTTCCAAATTACAAACAGATTTTTTAGGGTTTTCGATCAGAACGATGATACGAGTCCATTGATGTAAAACTTACTTCAAAATGGTGCTCCAAGTGACTTGATTTTGGTTAATTGGAAATTTAAACACCCGAATTGAACCGCCATTTTCATCGTTTGGAGCACCGTTTCGAGGCAAGTTTTACATCAATGGACTCGTATCGTCGTTCTAATCAAAAGCCCTAAAAAATCTATTTGTAATTTGGAAAAAAGCTTAACTCCGTTAAGTTTTTTTTAACGGGGGACCATTGTAGGAAAAATAGGTGAAATGTGGGACTGGTGGGGGGAATATTCTAAGGTGGGATTATTAATGGCCAATAAGGTCTAGGTGAGATTATTACAGGCCAAATTCCCAAGAATAAAAGACACACTAAATAAAAGAGATTTTGGCATCACCAGGTCTAGGGGGGATTGTTGGGTTATGCAAGATCTGCTGATAATGAAAGCCAAAAATCAAGGGAAACCATCTCCTTGCCAATGAAATAAGTTAGTTTGTAATTCAATGTCCAGATTTTGCTCCCTTAAAAGTTATCCAAACAACCAGACTAAGTCAACTAGTCAACAACCAAAGTCAGTAAAGTAAAGAATGAAAACCAGAAGACCAAGTCAACAAGTCAAAGAAAGACCAGAAGTACTTGATTCTAAAAGTGCTGGATTTTAACAGCAGTTTTAGAATCCCAGTTGTTTACTTGTATTTACAACATTTTTTTTTTTATTTTAGTTATTTATCTCCTAAGTATCTAGCAATTTTGTATAACTGCTAGCAATTACACATTTAATGGGCTGTTTATGGCCGCTTTCATGGTGATGTCACCGACAGTTTTCTACTCTATAAATAGTACAGTCTGTAATCTGAAAATGTAACTCTAAGAGCTGAAAAGTAGAACTTAGAGAGAGAGTTCGCCTGGTAGTGGGGGTACTTTTGTACAATTGATTGTAATCTGACATATGAATAATATATGAATCCTTGACAATCATTTTCAAATCCAATAGTGTCTATAATGATGTGTTTATTATTAGGGTTTGTTTGATTATCTTTTAATTACAAATTGTTTTATTAAAAATGCACAAAATTCACTAACTCTCAGATCCAACGATCCAACAATATGAGAACGATTATCTCCACAAATTGACAGTCACTAAATCATCACAACTTAAGGCCAGGCGGGGTGGTCATAATATAACGAGTGATAGACCAAAATAACGCGTGGAAATAACGAAATCCCACCCCCACCTCCATATATAATGCGTTATATATTAACGAAAACATGATTTCGTTATTTTTACAACGCGTGATGGTTTTATTTGTGAGTGTAATTGTTGGTTGGGGGGGATTGTTGGGTGTGGTGGTGAGTGATGACCACCCCCACTAAAAAAGGTTGTGAGTGATGAAAAAATGATTGCTGACATGACGGAACATGATTGGATATTGTGAGTGATGGAAAAATAGTCACTAGTGACCACCCCCTCCCCCTAATAAAACCTAAAAAATTTGTTAATTTCTCCCCGTTTTCCATCTAAAAGAGAGTATATTTGAGTTTTTGTTTCATGGTTAATAAGATTTTAACCCTTCAACTTTTATTCTTTTTGTTTTTTATTATAAATGTTTTAATTTTAGTTTAAATTATTAGTGCTTTATCATAATCTTTTTTTTAATTTTGGTTTACTGGTTAAAATATTTCTAGAACGATTTTGAAATTACTAGTGAGTGTAAATCTTTTAACCACTGAAAGATGGTTAATAAGATTTTAACCCAGGGAGGTTTTTATAGGTGTAGAGTAAACTTCAAACTTAACTGGAGTTGTTTTTGTGTTCTCTACTGAAAGATTTGATTTTTGTATATAGAGTAACAATATGATATATTACCTTAATTCAATTGAAACTCCTATTTAAATTATATTTTGGATGTGTTATACCTGTATTCTCATACTTAAAACAAAGATCATGAGACATGTGATTAATAGTCGCGATTTACTTTATTCATGTTGAACTTTTCTCACCAATATTGATTTAAATAATGTAATAAGTGACACTAAGGGCATGTTTGGCTAAGCTTTTTAAAATAACTTAGTGACTTATTAACTTTTTGAAAAAGTCAGTATAGAGTGACTTAGGGGCTGTTTGGTAGCCTTTTAATGACCATTCAGATGCTACCTCTTAATGGTTTAAAACCTCTGAATGAATAAGAGGTAACCTCAAGTCTGAATAGTTAAGAGGTAACCTCTGAATGGTAAATCATCACATGTCAAATTCTTCTACTTTCTCATTGGTAAAATTCTTAATGGTTCCATTAAGAGGTAGCCTCTTAATGACCATTCAGAGGCTACCAAACAGCACCTTATTGACTTATTGGATTTTTTCCCTCACATACACCCTCATTGTCAAACATCATTTTGGAGCTTATAAGAGCACAGGGCCGTCTCCGAAAATCACAAAAAAAAAATTGGCCCTATTCGCAAATCTTCATATAACATAAACTCATCAATCATTCAATCATATATATATAAATACTAAAAATTCATAATACTACGATAATTGTTATGAAATAGATAAAACAAATTAACAAAAATAGTGTAGCAAAAATGATCAAAGTATCGAACTTACTTGCTATGCAAACAGTGTGGTTCTCCTAACGTTTTTTGAAGCAAAGCTCTCGATCAACTCCTTGTAATCCATAGTATCTAATATTTCATTTTCAATAGATATTGTTGCCAACCCGTTTAGCCTTTCTTGTGACATTGTAGAACGTAAATAGGTCTTCAACAACTTTAACTTTGAGAAACTTCTTTGTGCCGATGCCACGGTTACCTGAATTGTCAACAACACTTTATATGCATTTATAGCATAAGGATAAGTAGTATTGTGTTGAAAGATATAGTCTAAAACGTCAAAAGGGTTGTCAATGTGTCTCGGTAAAAATGTAGTAATCAACTTCAACTCCGTATACAATTCTTTAGCAAAAATATCGGATTCTCCTTCATACTTCAATGCATCTTCAAGGAGATAACAACACTCCTTAAGTTTGGCTTCATCATCTCCTTTCACATTGTCTTCACCCACATTATCGTCACCCAAATTAGAACTAGAACTTTGAGTTTCTTTTGAAAAAAAAACTTGTGTATTCGGTTTTATTTTACTTCGTCCACCTTTCTTTTCTCTTCCTCTAGCTTCTTCTTCTTACATTTTTTATGGCTGGTTAGGTGTTTATATTTAGGAATGGGAGGCATAATTTCTACATATTAACAAATAACATCCATTCAATCACAATTCACACGAAGTCTAATACATTTAAAGTATAATTAATAAAACATAAATAATTATTATTATAAATATTTTACCTCAAGATGAAGTCACTTTAGGCTTCGGTTGAGCAGCAGTGGGCTTAAGAAGACGGATATCAACTGCAAAAAAAAAAAAAAAAAAAAAAAAAAAAAAAAAAAAAAAAACAACAATTCACATCATTCATAAAAGTCTAAATAAACAACAGTAAGATCATGAATGATTATAACTTGCGACTCGTAAACTCGAAATCAGGATATGAAAACACTTGGACTCTGAATCTTTGTCGAAATCAAGATGTAACTGGCTGCGACTCAGATGAGGTGTAAGTTGTAACTGGTTGCGACTCAGATGAGGTGCAACTCGGAACCGTAACTCGGAACCGTGGTTGCGACTCGTAACAGATAACAACAAACAAAAATCAACAGACAACAAACAAATACCTCACTACAAGAAATTTGGTTCTTTACCAACACAAAGTATATGTGGGAAAAAACATATAATGTGTTGGTAGTTGTCTTTACCTACATATAAAATAAGTGTAATGATGTGTAGGCTCATGACTGTGGATATAGGTCATTACCTACACATAAGTTATATGTAGGCATATAGCAAGCTATACCTACACATATATGTGTGGCTAAAAGCCATTTATATGTGTTGTTAAAAGTACAACAATTTGTTTAGAAGACATCTGACGTGGCAGATGACGTGGTATCCGACGTGGCAGTTGATGTGGCATCTGACGTGGCAGTTCACGTGGCATGAATATATGTGTGGGTAAAAGTAATCTTATGTGTAGGTAAAAGTAATATTATGTGTAGGTAAATGTTGAAGATGTGTAGGTATTGATCTTAATTTGTGTTGAAAAAAAAAAAACGTTGATGTGTTGGTAAATATATTTTAAAGTGTAGACATTAACCACACTATATGTAGATAAAAATATTCAATATATACAAACAAATACCAAAGCAATATGGAAACATATGTGAACAAATTAAGATTCTTAATTAAACTAATAAACATCAATCTTACAAACAACCAATAAAAGTACTAGTTCATCCGGTGGACGGCTACTTTGCCATAGTAATATGAAAAAAAAGCTCTGAATATAAACAAAATCAACTGCTTACAATTGACACAGGTCCATTCAACAATATGTTTCATAATCAACATGAATTGCACACTTCTAAGTGCCAATTTCTCTCCACTTGATGTGATAAACTCCCAACTAACTTTTCCAGGTTTGGAGAATGGTGGCAGCTGGCGACGATCATGTTGTGCTTGGCTCGTAAAGTTGGTGGCTCCTGGACTTGTCTCTCATCACCATTCTTTGAGCTCAACAAAAGGTTGTTTCACGTATGTATTTGACCTCTTTTGATTGTAACTGGAAATGTAGCTGAAAACAACATAATTTGTCACTGCTTGGGTCAAAATCCAATTACCTCTTACACTGACGGTTGAAACTAACAATTTATGAGCCTGTATTAAGCCAAAAAACCATATTTCCTTAACTTAATTTAAAGTAAGTTAATCAACATATGCAATTTGCATTGAATATACAGATTTGTTTACCCCATCCATGACTAACAAAATGATGTTCCTTAAAGCTGTATATGCAAAATCAATTGTAGAAGAAGTAAATGGAAGTCTTCCTTTTCCAAAAGCACCACAGGCTTCCAGCAATGTCAAGATAGAAATCAAATAAGTAATAAGTATCCAACAAAAGAAGGGTGATTGTGGTGAAATACGTACCTGTGGAGATCCCACGTACAGCTGAGGACACATACTTTATCAAGAGGGGCGAGAGGGTTGATATTTGCAAGAGATCCAACACGAACAACCATGTACTCGCTGAAAGTAGAAGTCCCAACAAAATAGAAAATGGTTTTGCCGTTGAATTAAAATTGTAATCATGAAGCATGACTCCCCTATCGGTGTTGATCCTAAGAAGGTTGCTCGTGTTGGACTCTGCAGATTTATAGTGAGAACATTCCTTGCATTCCCATGGATGTAGATCTGTCACTCCTTCCCAAGCACTCTCCACAACCCTGCGTTCATGTTAATCAAATTCATAAGATTATGTATAGCAAATCAATACAGAATTACACACCATTTTTAATTTGACACAAGAACGAACTTACCCTCCAGCCTCATGTCCTAAAATCCAAGGAAATACAGGAATTTGCCCCTTAAATTTTGGCACTAATTCAAGATTTGAGATTAATAACAAAATTATCTAATTTGGAATTTGAAATTGGAGTACTTATTGTGGCTTCCCACTTTCCCAAAACTAAACATTGGTGTGGTAAAGGGAAGTGAAGGGGATCTTAATTCGGACATCCATTTTATGCGGTGGGGACACCTCCACTTCTTCAATCACCAGCGGCTTTCCGGCTTCCCAAGCCATGGGCTGTTACATTAAGAAAATCTACACGTTTATATCAATTACTAAGTTATAAAAACAACTAAAAGAATGAAGAAAATTCTTACCTTTGCATCGAATCACTTGACCATTAGCGATTAACATAGTTGTAACTTGATCTCTGTAAAGAATATGAAATAGTTGTAATTGTTTTCGTTTGCTCTTTAGTATGAATCTACAATCTACAATATGAGGAAGTGGGTATTTAAAAGGAAGGTTTGAATTAATTTAATGATTATAAAAGTTGTTTTGATAGAATCATGTGAGTTGATTAAGTTAGTAATCAAGTGGTCAAACCAGAATTAGAAACCAAGAACCAAGTTTTGGGTTGTTGGGTTCGATCTGAATAAAAGATATGCTTACACATTTATTATTTATCTACACAAACATGGACGTATGTTGTGGTATGTTTATATTTTCCATACACGTAGTTAGCGAACATGGTCCATGGGGTTACTCAAGATAATTTAGATTCCTTGTACAATAAATAATTTTGTTTTAGTTTGATAGGTTTATAAATAATTGTGAAAATAATAATAAATATTTATTGTTAAATAGGTCAAGAATCTGCTGATAATCTACTTATAAAAAAACGGATCAGCATTGCTACAAAAATGCAAATAATCACAAGCTACATGAATTAAATGCAAGCAATCACAGGCAACATGAATTAGTGACCTATACATTTGTTTGTGATAAAAGAGATAAGAAAAATGAAGAAAAAAAAATACTTGCAAATGATTCACCTCCTATGATATGTGGTATTTTGGAGAATACACTAATTCTGTCTTTGTGGTTTCTTCACCACTTTCTATTAGAGGGGAAATCTTGACCCAAAGCCTTCCAAGTGGGTCACTTTGGGTTGCTTTTTAAATTATATGGGTTGGCTTGGGTAAGATATTTTCACTCAATGGGTCAAAATAGGTCAATTAAAATTCCATCTCATATATTTTCGGGTCAAAACGGGTCGACAACTTCAAAGAAATGGATCAATGTGGGTTGGTGTCTTAAAGAAACGAGACAAGTTTCGGATCGAAACAGGTTCGGTTCGGATTGAGTTTCGGGCGGCCGGGACGGGTTTCGGATCAGAACGTAGTTGGTTCGGATCGGATTTCGGGTCGGCACGGGTTTCAGGCCGACATGAGTTTTCGCACGGGACGAGTTTCGAGTCGGGATGGATTTTAGCACCCTACACAGGCGAACATACCATTAAATAAGATGAAATCATCATCAAAGTCATCTCCCCACAACCTAGAGCTTGTTTAGTAATGGCAAAAAATTATAAAAGAAAAAGACAACCATGCCAGCAACCTAAAATAATAATAAACAATCACTGAAAGCATACGAGTAGAAAATAGATGATTTGAAATACTTTTTGAAATAGTTTATAGAAAACTGATAGAATTCGTAGAAACACAAAATTGAAACATACAAACACAAATTAGACCTTCATTTTAACATTAACAAATTTAGGTTTAATAATTCGTTAGTTCCTAAATGAGTTTCAAGCATTTTACATCAAATTTCAAAAGCCCAGCTCGTAAGTTCTAATGTTCAACAACAGATGCTTAAAAGGTTGAAATCAGTCTTCTTCTTACCTCTGATTAGCACATGAATTGAACAAATTGAAAACCCTAAAATCCCTAAACACAATCCCCAATATCATAACAAATATACAGAGAGATGACGTACAAGAGCTGTTATGGCAGATGTCATAAAACCCACGGTTTTATGGTTGATTCAATCGTATCGTTGTGGTCAGAATGTCAACCGGCCTCCTGGTTGTCATGATTCACAAAGGACAAACGGCGGGCTTGGACCGAATTGGATCCCAGAAAGTACAAGCATTGATGATGATGGCTACAACAACTACTGAGAAGAAATATTGATGGTGATAATTAATATGCTTTGGAGTTTTTAATCGAACTCATGAGATATGGTACACAGTTGCGAGGAAGTAGGAGAACGAGGGGAGCGGGGAGGGGTTCGTAACTCTGTTAACTGATTGTTAACTGCTGCTTCTAGAAGGTTTCAGTGTATTTAAAGGGTTAAGATTTAAATTTGAGGACTTTGAATGGTTGAGATTATCCTAAAAAACAGTTGCATTTAATGGGAA
The DNA here is from genome assembly GCA_030545235.1 of Helianthus tuberosus. Classification (NCBI taxonomy): domain Eukaryota; kingdom Viridiplantae; phylum Streptophyta; class Magnoliopsida; order Asterales; family Asteraceae; genus Helianthus; species Helianthus tuberosus. The sequence continues at coordinate 173,005,397 of CM060447.1, forward strand.
CATTAGTATATATAAAGATGCGCGCTATGTTTCAACACCATTGTTTTCGTTGAACAGATGATGATTCGATGTTGAAAGTGACGATTTAGATGGACAACCGATTGTGATTACTGTTAGGAATGATTATCGAGATGAACTGGTTATAGATGAAAACCGTAGTTTACTGAAGATCGTGGGCAGGTCAAAGTGAATCTAGAATAATTGTGAAAAAACATCCCCCTCCCTTCTAGAAGCTTTTCATGAATTACAAAATTTAATTTAATTTCATCTCGATCCAATGGCTCACATTGCATATTGTTGTCTAAAAATAAGCTTTTTAGTAACGTTCGAGTTTGAGCTGGCTTGTGAGCCTTTTTATTTATAAAACTAGGTTTTAATGCTGCGCGGCGCGACAAAACTAAGTCATTGTAAAACTATTTATTGCGACTAAATACTTGGTTGTTATTAAAGCTGTGCTATTTAGTGTCTTATTTTTAAGTTGACAAGTGGAGTTTTCATACAACAGAGCCGTTGGCAGCAAGCGAGTTAGTAACTCCTGGCGATGGCGACTATTGCGATGTCTAAGCATCTACTAACCCAACAAATAAGGAATAAAAATTGTATAAATACAATCAGAAAAACGTGTGAAAGAGGAGAAAAAGGAAGATGACGTGAAGTTATGTAAGCATAAAATGGAAAAAAAAAAAACCCCATTATTTGAACTTGAGTCTCTTTAAAACACATAAAACAGAGATGTATATAAAACCCCCTTGTTTTATTAACCGAATCACATTATTAATATGTGTGTGTATATAGTAAGTAATAAGTATTTTAATATTTAAGTATTTATAAAAAAACAATTTTTAAGTGTTATTCAAAAGTAAACAATTTCGGCCAAGGGAGGGTGTTTCGGGTGGGTATTTCGGGTGGGTAGTGTTGGGTGGGTAGTGTTTCGGGTCGGTATTTTAATATTTAAGTATTTATAAAAAAAAAAAAAAATTTAAGTGTTATTCAAAAGTCAACAATTTCGGCCAAGGGAGGGTGTTTCGGGTGGGTATTTCGGGTGGGTAGTGTTTCGGGTGGGTAGGGGTGTTTGGCAAAAATTCCACTTTATTATTCATTAACTTTGTCACGTGTCTATATGTTATATGTGAGTGGATGTACGTGAACCAATAAGGAAAGTTTACTATTGATTATGATGTTTTTTTTTTTTTTTTTTTTTTTTTTGAACGGTGACTTTCTTATGAGTGACCCATTGTCACTGAACCCCGTCGAAGACGGTATTCCCCAGCCAAGATCTGCCGACGATGTTCTATCGGGCCCCGTACGGTATCAGACTTGGATGGCGTTCCCCCGGAAAACCGTGCTGCCTCCACACGAGTTGCCTCGCTGGAGTAACAGGCGGATGAAAACCGGGGTGACGCTCAGGATCAAACCCCCCTCGGTGGGTTAGTCACCATCATTGCGCACGAGTGTCCTACCCCCTTTCGCCACAAGCGGGAATCGAACTATTGATTATGATGTGACAAGTACTATTCATTAGCTTTGTTTTTTAATATATAGGATAACTTTTATTTAATACATATATATATATATATATATATATATATAATATTTATTATTTATCAAACTAAGAGGCTGTTTGACAACTTCTGAATTGTTAAGTGCTGAATCAGTAAGAGGTTTGAACCACTAAGTGCTGAACCAGTAAGAAGTCTGACCCATTAAAAGCTAGCATAATGCTTAACCGTTCAGAGGCAAATGTCTGACAAATTCAGATTAGAGGTCTTAACTATTCAGACTAAGTATAATACTTAACCATTCAGAGGTAAATGTCTGAACCATTCATACATATGCTCGCGAAACAAATAGTTTGAACCATTAAGTGCTGAACAAGTAAGATGTCAGAACTATTAAGATGCTCATTAAGAGGTAAACAAACAGCCCCTAAACTATATATGAATATATATATGTATAAAATAATATGATATATAAAAAAAAGTTTGAAAAAAATATATTATTATAATTAATATAAACTAATTAATAAATAAAATACGAGCCGAGTCGGAGCTTGAAAAACTACCAACGAACCGAGCTTGAGCTTTAGATTGAGCCTGGAGCCCTCATAATTTATTTTTTATGTATCCAATATCTACACATATTGAACATTTCTAAAAATGTGTAAGTATTTTTTTGCCATGTCATCTTAAAAAAAGATTTAATTATTTATTTTATACGTATTCAATATCTACACATATTGTACATTTTTAAATATGTGTAGATATTTGTTTGTCACGTCATCTAAAAAAATATATATTTACTTACTTTATAGGTATGTAATATCTACACATACTGTACATTTTTAATCATGTGTAGGTATTTAATTTGCCACGTCATTTAAAAAAATAAGTATATATTCACTTAGTTTATCTACATATTTTTGTTTAAATTCTTATGTGTTGGCAAACATAATCATTTACCTACATATATATCATGTTTTTACATAAGTGTAGATAATTTAGCTACACATGACAAAAATTTGCTACATGTGTGGGCAATTTTTGGGGGGAAATTTTCCCACCAACACCAAGTGTGTCTAAAATGTATTACCAACACATGTTAAGTGTTAATCATTATGAAAATATATCATCAACTATTACACACACATATACAAACATGTGTAGGTAAATTCCCACACATTTACATGTGTAGGTAAATTATGTATGGGTAAACACCCTAATTTCTTGTAGTGCCTCCTGGCTCCTGCTGTGAATCTGCGGATGATGATGAATGATTATGATGTCCTGAATCGCGATGATGATGATGACTATTATATGCGAGACTGCGAATCTGGCTGGCAAACTGTTGTGTACTTGTGTTCGATCAGAAATCCATGGTGCAGAAGAACCGCGACGTTTGGTTTCCTGCAGCGGCAATTGTATTTTTGACAAAGGTTTGGGCCTGTAATCGGTTAAGGGATTGGGTTTGTTACAAAGGTTTGGGCCTGTAAAAAATTTGGGCTATATATATAATAGAAAACTTAAAAATTTTTGGGCCCTATAATGATTTGGGCCTTGTTCTCAAACCCACCCGACACCTGGGGATAGCCGGCCCTGTAAGAGCATTCACATCCATTACATCATATTTTCACCTTAAATTACACTAAAAACACTACATTTTCTTTCTTCTTTTCAATTAAATAATATTTTTTATACTTTTATCATTAACTTTTTTTCTCTCCTCCACTCACAACCGCTGTCAAAATATATTAAAAAATTATAGGGTGTGAATAGTGTCCCCCCAAATATATAGATGAACAGTAAAAAAAATTTCCTCCACTCACAACCACTTTTTAAACTCTTTATATTTTAAAAACACAACACAAAGAATTTAATACTATGGATGTGAATGCTTTAACTTTTGAAAAAGCAAATAAGTCAATAAGTTGTTTTAAAAAGCTTAGCCAAACATGCCCTAAATAGTTCTCATATAGATTCAAGTGTGTAATGTTATAATTCGGGTATTGAAAAAATAAGAGTATGTGTAACCATCGCACGATGGAGCGCTTTTCTAGGCCACGTCGGCAGTGGCGGAGCCACACTTTGAACAACGGTGTCGTCCAACACCATTGGATTTTGTGTAGCAAATACAACGTATAATAGGAAAAATTCGAGCGACACCATTGTCTTTTTACAAACGACACCATTGTTTTGTTTTCTTCTAAAAGAATTTTATAATAAACAAATTTATATTTCAAAAATTAAGCCTAGTTACTTGAATTTAATTAGTATACTTTAAATCATTAAAGGTCCATGCTTAATTTTTATTTAATTCTAATCAAGTAAGCATTATAGCCCTATGTCTAATTAGTTTTGTTTCAATTGTTTAACCTAATAGGATGTTTGATGATCATTTGAATGATGCATGCACTTGTTTGTTATAATGAAAAAGAAGTTTTTTTTTTTGCAAGTTGCCATTGAAAACATTATGAATCGTTTTCAAAACATGAAAATGCGTACAGAGCAACTATTAAATGCATTTTTTTATATATTTCAAATGACTTTGTAATTTTATTATATGTTTTTATTCAATGACATTGTATTAAATGCATTTTTTTATATATTTCAAATGACTTTGTAATTTTATTATATGTTTTTATTCAATGACATTGTATTTTTACTGTGATATTTGCTTTTATTATGTAATTTGACCCGACTAGATCCGAACCGATCCAAAAAGTTCGACTCCGAGTTACTATAAACCAGGGTATCTATAAAAAATGACACTATAAGAAAAATTTTCTGGCTCCGCCACTGCACGTCGGACCAACACCGCCCAACACACCACAACATACCGGCGTGAGTGTAGGAACGACAGCAGTCGGAGGGCCAGCCACAACATAAGGGCGGGGAAAGTGGACGTTGGAGTGCATATGGTTTAGTCATTAGTGTAATTAGCATGAAAAATCAGAAAAATGTATGGAAGCAGTGTTCCTTTACTTTGACCGTCCGGCAAACAGTAACAATTAAGAGCAAAAGAGGAAGAAGAAAACCTAATATCACTGTGATGTGTGCTTTTTTTTAAAATAAAACCTTGGCCCACTATTAACCAAACATAGGCCTTGTTTTTTCACGCAAAAAACGTTAAAATAAATAAATAAAAAAAGTAAAAAGTTTTTTTTATATATAAACAGCAAAACTTTAAGCACAGTTTTAATTTTAACAATTGTATTATTGGTTTAATTTAACAATAGTTTTATTTTAACCATTTGTAACTTTTTATTTTAAGTTAATATATAAACTAACACTAGCTTTGTTGACATCGCGTGGTGCGGTGAAACGAAGCAAATGATAATGTAAAACAAACGTTCTTAAAAAATGAAGGCTATTGTTAAGAAAGTCAAACCATTAGCACTGGTTCATTTCATCATTGTACCGTTTTACAATAACAAATAAATATTATACTTTGAATATAACATTTTTCAACAAAATTTATTTGTGTTAAAAATATATCAATTAGAATGTCAAGTAAAAAATATTAAGTACAACTACGTATCAATTAGAATGACAATAAGAACGATATTATAAAAGCAAAATAGTTATTTGTGTTAAAAAAATATAATTAATTATATAATAATACATTTTGGTTTGAATTAGACAAGAAAAAGTTCTAAGAAAATATATGAATTAAAATAAAAACATAATAAATATTACCTTCTTGCTGGTTAAATAAACAAAATTCAGCTTTGAAATTTTTTTGTTTCGCCAATACAAAAAATAAGAATTAAAAATGTTTGGGCTCAAGAATTGAACTTGAGTCCAAAGTGTTGTAGATAACAACTTCAACCGCCATAATACCAAACTTGGTTTGTTCAATATCCTTCTTTAAATGTATATATTATGGAAAAGAAGATCACTAAAAGATAAAAAGAACTGTTGTTGATCCCTTACCACTAATATATATAAAGTATATCGTATAATATGCATTAACATACGACGCGTACGCGATGACAAATCGCATGTTATAATAAGAAGTCGCATGTTGAAAAATCAGAAGTTCACATGTTCAAAAAAATAGCCCAAATCGCTTGATGTTCAATCGTACCAAAATCGCATGTTGATAATGTCTCGCGTACGCGTCGTACGTTAACCGGCCTATATATATGTGTGTGTGTATATATATATATATAGGGTAAGGATAGTGTAAAAATGGCCTAAAGTGTGAGAAGTGTATTATAACACTATATATAATACTATATAACACCATATAAACACCGTATAACAATATGTAACACCATATAATACCATATAACACTATGTAACACTATATATCATTATATAACAAATATAACACTATACATCTATCATAGACTTGCTATCAGACAACCTATAGTGTTATATTTGTTATATAATGATATTCAGTGTTACAAAGTGTTATATGGTATTATATGGTGTTACATATTGTTATACGATGTTTATATGGTGTTATATAGTATTATATATAGTGTTATAATACACTTCTCACACTTTGAGCATTTTTTACAGGATCCTCTACCTATATATATATATATATATAGGGAAGAGTTCATGCGAGAACCACGAGAACCAATGTGAACACCTTTTTTTTCACCTTTTTTTTTTGCATTTTTTTCACCTATATATATATATATATAGGGATCCTAAGAGAAGTCCACCCTATTTGAGAAACTTGAAAAGCAATCTAGACCACATATTTTCCCTAAGCAAAAAATGCAAAAAAAAAAAAAAAAAAAAAGGTGAAAAAAATGCAAAAATTATTTTTTTTTATTTTTATTTTTTTTTGAAAAATCGCAGCTTTTTCTTTAAGGATTAAAAAAAAAATTTTAAAAAATTTTTTTTTTTTGGATTTATACACATGTGTATATTGTTAATTTTTTAACTATACATATATGTATATTGTCAATTATACATATATGTATATACATGTTTAAAATTGAAAAAATGTGTATATTGTTAATCTTAAACCATAAACACTAAAGCTAAACTCTAAAGCTAAACCCTAGTTCTAAACCCTAAAGCTAAACCCTAATTCTAAACCCTAAAGCTAAACCCTAATGCTAAACCCAAAAGCTAAAACTAAACACTAAAGCTAAACCCTTAATGCTAAACCCTAATACAAACCCTAAAGATAAAGCTAAACCCAAAAGCTAAACCCTAATGCTAAACCCAAAAGCTAAACCCTAATGCTAAACCCTAAATACTATTGCTAAACCCTAATACTAAACCCTAATGTTAAACCCTAAAGCTAAACCCTAAACCATAAAGCTAAACCCGAAATACTAATGCTAAACCCTAAATAACACTTATTTTTCAATTTTAAACATGTATATACATATATGTATAATTGACAATATACATATATGTATAGTTAAAAGATTAACAATATACACATGTGTATAAATAAAAAAAAAATTTAATTCTTAAAGAAAAAGCTGCGATTTTTCCAAAACAAATTTTTTTTTTTGCATTTTTTCACATTTTTTTTGCATAGGGAAAATGTGTGGTCCAGAATGCTTCTCAAGTTTCTCATTTAGCCTACTACTTCTCACATGATCCTTATCCTAAGAGAAGTCCACCCTATTTGAGAAACTTGAGAAGCAATCTGGACCACACATTTTCCTTAAGCAAAAAATGCAAAAAAAATGCAAAAAAAATACAATTTTTTTTTTTTTTTTTATAAATCGCAGCTTTTTCTTTAAGGATTAAAAAAAAATTTTAAAAATATTTTTTTTTTTTTAAAAAACATTTTTTTTTGGATTTATACACATGTGTATATTGTTAATCTTAAACCATAAACACTAAAGCTAAACCTTAATGCTAAACCCTAAACTCTAAACCCTAAAGCTAAACCCTAATGCTATACCCTAAAGCTAAACCCTAATGCTAAACCCAAAAGCTAAAACTAAACACTAAAGCTAAACCCTTAATGCTAAACCCTAATACAAACCCTAAAGATAAAGCTAAACCCAAAAGTTAAAGCTAAACCTAAAAGCTAAACTCTAATGCTAAACCCTAATGCTAAACCCTAAATACTATTGCTAAACCCTAATGCTAAACCCTAAACCTAAACCCTAAACCATAAAGCTAAACCCTAAACCCTAATGCTAACCCTAAATACTAATGCTAAACCCTAAATAACACTTATTTTTCAATTTTAAACATGTATATACATATATGTATAATGGACAATATATATATATATATATATGTATAGTTAAAAGATTAACAATATACACATGTGTATAAATAAATAAAAAAAAAAAAATTAATTCTCAATGAAAAAGCTGCGATTTTTCCAAAAAAAAAAAAAAAAAAATCGCATTTTTTCACCTTTTTTTTGCATTTTTTTGCTTAGGGAAAATGTGTGGTCCAGAATGCTTCTCAAGTTTCTCATTTAGCCTACTACTTCTCACATGATCCTTATCCTATATATATATATATATAGGTAGAGGGTCCTGTAAAAAGTGCTCAAAGTGTGAGGAGTGTATTATAACACTATATATAACACCATATAAACACTGTATAACAATATGTAACACCATATAATACCATATAAGAGCATTCACATCCAATCCACTAAAAATATACATACATTCTACTAAAAAACAACTCTTATATTAATATATTTCCACTAAAAACAAATATTTTTTCTCTCTCATCTCTATACTTATAAATTAAAATGATGTTACACTTGGCATAGTTTCAGCCCTCCTCTTTTAATTTTCTCCTAATTGGTTTATTCCTATGCTGCCACATAGGATAACTGTACACGTGTCATATTTTTAGTTTTACGCGTTTTTTCCTCATACGTTGTGCCTCTAATTAGGTTTTTTATTTACGTAAACATCTCAACCCTTCTCCTACCTTCAGCCCCTTACATATGAAGAAACCCAAATCTCCTTTTGATTTCATCACTACCGTTGTGATGAAACCCTAAATCTCATCTCTCTTTGATCAAAAGTAACATGCTACCTACCTTGAGAACGCCTACATATGAAGAAAACCCCAATTCTGTTTTCGATTTCATTATTACCGTTGTGATGAAACCCTAAATCTCATCTCTCGTCGATAAAAAATAACCTGGTAAGTTTGTTTTCTCTATTTGTAACCTGACTCATGTAAGTTTCTTATGTTGATTTATGTTTCATATCTGTGTAAACCTGATTTTTCGTCGGAACCCTAGATTGTGACACAATGTGACCATCGGTTTCTAGGGTTTCCGTATTGATTCTTGAAAAAACCCTGTTGAGTTTGTTTTGTATCATCGATTAATTTTATGTGTTGCGAGTTAACCGAAAAATGATTTCTTAATCATATCAATTTATGGGATACTGATACATGATTCTTCTATCTCTGATACGAAGGATTATGAGGAAAGTTAATGATTATATTTTGTATTTATTTCTATAAATTGTCATAAAAAGGTTGTATGCAAAGGTTTATTAACATAGAACTTTTATTAAAAATGATGTAAAGCTTAATTTGTTGATGGAAATAGCATAGGATGTTTGCATTCCACATGGCGGTGGTGGTCCCGGAATGGGTCCCATTGGCGTTAAGAAACGCTTGGCACCATACTTGCCTTCACATCCTGTGGTAAGTACCAAAATCAAGTATTAAGTAACAGAATAGAACTAAGATAGCTGTGAAAGTGGTTTTCTTTATATAATTTAATTTTGTACATCTTGTTTTTGAAGGTGGCGACAGGTGGCATCCCGGCCCCTGAAAAGAGTCAGCCACTTGGTACCATCGCTGCAGCCTCGTGGGGTTCCGCTCTTATCTTGCCTATATCATATACGTACATTGCCATGATGGGATCTCAAGGAATAACAGACGCATCAAAGTTAGCCATCTTGAATGCAAACTATATGGCAAAACGTCTTGAGGTCTCTATTTCTTTCCTTTATTTTCCAACAAACTGTCATCTTGTTATTTAATAACCGAGGAATATAATATAATATGATATAACTTTGTATTACATTGCAGAATCATTATCCAATTCTTTTCCGCGGTGTTAATGGAACAGTTGCCCATTAATTCATTGTTGATTTGAGACCATTGAAGGTAATCTTTATTAGTGATTAGCTTAGTTATGTTTGTTAATTTTGAGATATCTGGATTAAATTGATTCATATGCAGACCACTGCTGGAATAGAGCCAGAAGATGTTGCTAAACGTCTTATAAATTACGGGTTTCATGGTCCAACAATGTCTTGGCCGGTTCCAGGGACACTCATGATTGAACCTACCGAAAGTGAAAGCAAGGTATGGCCTAGAGTAAAGTTTTTATCAAAATTATGACAGTAATTTTTCTTATAAGTTTTGAACTTCAATTTGTAGGCGGAGTAATTTTTCTTAACATAATCATTGCTCACGGCTTAACATACCTTCATTTTCCGTTCACTTTTTTTTCAAAAGGGTGTTTGGATATGTATTTTGGAATATATTATTTAATTATATAAAGAAATAACAAAATAAATTGTGTATAAAAGAAAGTTATTAAGACGACTATCGAGCCCGAACTGACCCATTCAAGTATAAATGGGTATTGCCACCTATGTTAGTAAGTTGATCTCTTTTGTTTGACAATGTCTGTGGTGATATCCATGAGGCACACCTTAGTTTGCAACTTTTGTGGGAACTGTGGGTATTTTGAAATCATCTAGCAGTACTAAGGTTACTTTTTGCGAAGAACAACTGTATAATGATTTGTGCTATAGTACAGTTTCCTTTATGGAAAGTTAAAATGAAAATTGTTGTTTGAGAGAATAACAAATTCTTGGGTTGAGAGACTAAATTTATTATAATTTTGTATGGAATTTTGATTCATAGACTATTAATTCTGTTTGTATTTATAGCCGTAATTAGAGTTAATCTGTGTGTTTGTGCGGATGAATTTTTTATAGGTATTAATGGCTGGGATAAACAGCCAGAGAGAGGGGGGGACTGTAGACATCATCATAAATGGTAAAACAAGATTTCCGCATCCAATAGAAAACGAATGGATGAGTCATGTTGCAAAAAACAATGGTGGAACTGGCAATTGCTGCTGACCGGCTTTTGTTTATGATTTGTTGTGATAATTAGGATAAAATTGTGAGTTTTATTGTTATTTTAACCAGTAACATGTTGTCTCATTGTAATTATGTTTGACTTGCATACTTAAAATGTTAAGTTTGTCATTATTCAGGATGAAAACAAAGAGAATAGCCCATTAGTTAATTTTGCCCCTGGCGTCAACCGACCTTCAGTTCAAGGTCAAGATTTTATCGATTAAATACTTTATTTTTTTAATTCCGGCCACCTGTAAATACAACGAATAAGATGGTCTCTATTTTTTTCTTAATTTTCGTTGGTATTAGAGGTTAGTATGATCGAATAGACAAATTCGTTGTCAAAGGATTTGAATGGCCGATACCGCTACGCCGGCGGCCCAATTGTTAAACTTTCTATTTTTAATCCTCAAAATTCGAAGTTCATACGTTCTGGCATCTGCGTTCTTTAAGATTTTTAAGATTTTATTACCTTCTCTATCCAAAACAGTTCTTTAAGATTTTCATTATCAGTATGTTATGCAATGACTATTAATAAACGTCAGGAACAATATCTAGAGTTGTTTCTAAAAGATCCGGTTTTCAAGCATGGACAATTGTATTTGGCGTTATCAGGAGTTAAAACCAGAGACGGAGTTAAACTACTTATATTCGATGAAGATGATAGTGTCACGAATAAACAACAAATGTTGTATGCAAAGAAGTATTTAGAGAGTTATGAATTATTATTACATTTATTCTATATGTAGGTATTACTTTAAATTACAAGTCTGTATTCTTTTAATCAATCTGTCATAGTTTTATTTAAAACGTTTATTAACATAAGATATTATATTAGCCCGTGTATCACACGGGTAACTAACCTAGTTTTCAATATATATTACATTTTTCTCTCTCCTTCACTCACAACCACTTTCAATATATATTAAAAAATTATAGTGGGTGAACAGTGTCCCCCCAAATATACAGATGAACAGTAATATTTTCTCTCTCCTCCACTCACAACCACTTTTTATACTCTTACATTTTAAAAACCTCACACTCACAATATGATGCCTTGGATGTGAATGCTCTAACACTTTGTAACACTATATATCATTATATAACAAATATAACACTATAGGTTGTCTGATAGCATGTCTATGATAGATGTATAGTGTTACATAGTGTTATATGGTATTATATGGTGTTACATATTATTATACGGTGTTTATATGATGTTATATAGTATTATATATAGTGTTATAATACACTTCTCACACTTTAGGCCCTTTTTACACTATCCTTACCCTATATATATATAATGTATATAAAATAATAAATATTAATACTGATTAACTAATCACCAACCAAGCCTTAAACAAGACCAATTTAAGCATTTCTGGGTGAGAAAAAGTGTGCCTACGTGTCGCCTATGTGATAACACATTTTTCTCACCCAAACCCTCAACATAATAATACATAGCCTAAGAGCTTAGAAGAGTAAATGTATCTACACGACTATATGTACATGAAATAACTCTAATATATGTTTCTTTCTTTGTAGTACATTGAAAGTTACAAAGCTAACATCTACCCTTCATTTACTGGGTATTTACATTTTGTTAAAAAAAAGCCTGTTACTTGGCTTGTGCTATAATGGTGTTGAAAGGGTTTGTGGTAAAGAAGAAGCTGCTAAAGCCTGTAATCCTGTTAGCTTGTTGGTCTATTTGGCGGGAAAGAAATGAAGCTATTTTCAATTTGAAAAGGTTGGAGATATGCAATATATTGGATAATCTACGCACACTTAGATTTCTTTGGGTTAAAAATCGATCCAAGTTAGTTTCATACTAAGAACACTAGTGTAGTTTTGATATTTGTAATTGACTTGTTTCTTCGGTTTATGTATTAGGCATTGGGATGTATGTATTTGGGTTGCTAGTTTTTTGCTAGTTATTATTATTTTTTTTTAACCGCTAATGTTAATCATTTCCACTCATAATTCTAAATAAGAGATATGTGCCTTTACCAAGTGGGATAAACCACACTAACACTGTTTTGCTAGTTGATGTGAATAAAATTGCCTAAAAAAGGTTGGCATGTTCTATTGCCAGTAGTACTTCCTCAACATCAACTTTGTTGTTTTCTTGCTACAAAACACCTTGCCATATCCGACCCAACGTCGTCTCCATAACATCCAAAATCAATTTTGAAGCATCAAGATAATAAAAAATACAATCTTATTCTGATAATAATAAAAAAAAAAAACCATACACGTGTGAGCATGCAGCAAGTAAGCCAACAATTCCCTCCATTCCCAAGTTTTCTGGTCTCTCCCACGTTCTCTTCTGAAGGAAAACTGTTACCTTCGTTTATTTGGTTTCAACTGAATTAGAAGAACAACCATATGAAGCCCCACCACCATTAAACTACATAATTCCTTACCATATTTATCTTTTAAAGTTTAGGCTAATATTAGGGGCTTCAATTTAATTTATTAATGTAAACCGTTCGGGGTGTTGATATTACATCTAAACAAGTTTATTATAATATTGAAAAGGTTTTTTCTTATCCTAAACAAACTCTCACTTCAGCTTCAACAAACTTTTCAAAAATTAAATAAACAATCATCTTTCCTTTACAAAACGGTATCACAACCGTAAAAGGCTTGTTCTGGAGTACCACCGTAGTCAGACAACTAGTTTTAGCTCACTAATAAACAATCATCTTTCCTTTACAAAACGGTATCACAACCGTAAAAGGCTTGTTCTGGAGTACCACCGTAGTCAGACAACTAGTTTTAGCTCACTAATCAGACAACTAAACCTTTCAAACTGTTGGGTTAATAACTCTCCCTTAACATGACAAAACGTTTCATATTATTGGTTCAACACTTCTCTGTTGTTCTCAATGACCTCTTTTGTCCCACCGAATTGCTCTTTTAGTGCATCCCATAGCTCCTTTGCATCGTTACAATGTAACAGGCCAGCATATATGTCATTGGGTAGTGTTGTAGCAACTATACTGAATGCTTTAGCATCTAACTCAATCTTCTGAAATTCCTGCTCAGAGTAATTTTCAGGTTTCTTAGGTACTTGGACCTTGGGATCTTCTGCACTCGGTATCATCGGAACATGTGGTCCGAAGATAACCGATTTCCAGCAACCGGTGTTTTGTTGTGCAAGGACATGGCCCATCCTACGTTGCCAGATATTGTATTCAGATCTGAAAAGCATAGGTGGCTTGTACAGGGTGTCAGTGTTATGAGGATCTTGTGTGTTTGAAGACATTTTGGTTGTTTTACAAAGTTTTTGTTTAAACAACTTTGAACGTGATTAAACTTTTAACTCTGTTTTTCAACAAATACGAACAAACGATATCAATGAAATTGAGCTGATCTTTTATATCAAATTGACTGTTAAATCGAATTTGATTGACCTATGCTCTCATAGCAATTGTTAGGATTTGAGTTTGAATTGTTTGTGTTTGTTTTAAGATGAACAAATGGAAGATGATAGAAAGATGAATAATATGCAGCGGAATGAAGAAAAACTTTATAACACAAACAATGGAAGATCTGCTTTCATGATGAATACTTTAAGTTGAATGATTCAATCACGTATGTATGAATTACAATTCTCCCCCCCCCCCAGCCTGAGATCACAGAGTTTGTTTGTACAAAATGCAAGTGTGTGAAGTGATCTAATAGAACAGTACATGCACTGTCTATTTATAATACAAACCTAACCATTGTGGAATCTTTGCTGATGTCACCGAGACAATGACATCTAACAATACTAACAACCTCTAACCTCTGCTAATAGCTAAATACTGTTATATTACAAACACTGATTACAGACTCTGTTGACTCTAAACTCTGATGAGCTCTATCCTCTGATGAAGCTTTAGCAGACCTTCTTCAAAGGGTGATCAAACCTTTGCTTCCAGCAGACCTTTGGTCTTCATCAGCGGTTTAGCTTTAACATTCTTTATAATCCAGCAGACCTTAGCTTGTAGCAGACCTTAGAAGCAGCAGTTGTTTGAATGCCTTTGTCATTGAAGGAAGAATGTATTCAAAGCATTGTTATTCTGGAACAATAGATTGCAGAACTATTTTTACTTTGTATCATCTGTTCTCAAGGTGGGATCAACATGAGCAAACAGTCTGTTAGCTAGATGAGGTTGATGGTGAATGGTGATTTTACATGTCTAGTGATATATATTAATAAATAATTAAAATTATATATATAATATCAATAAAATACAAAAAAGTTTAAGGAATAAATAAAATTATATACTTGTATCAGTAAATTACCGAAATACCCCTACCTTAAATTGAAATTTTTATCTGAGTTAGAGCCTTAGAGCAAACTGGAGACAAAATCGAAACATCATGGATGAAAATGGCTATTTTTAACGATTGGAGCAAAACCGTTAAAATGACTAAATCACAGGAAGCAAAATGGAAGTGAACTAAAAAATTAACTAATCCAAGAGTATGAGAAGACATAGAGATTACAACCATATGAAGATCTTAACACTTTCACCAATGGTGATTACCACTCTTCATGATATTCAAGCTCTAGCTCAAGTGCAAGCGCCAATATATGTGCAACAAAGTGTCTCTAATCTCTCATTAGAGTAAAATGCACGAATAGTCCTTATGGTTTGTCAAAATAACACCTTTAGTCCTTAACATTTGAAAATTACATTCATGATCCCAGTGGTTTGCTCGGTTGTTACTCGAATAGTCCCTAGAGTGGATGGGGGTTAGTTTTCTCTAATAAATGGAAGTAAAATGACAAAATTACCCCTACGAATTAAAAAAAACAATAAAGAAATATTTAATCTTTTAAAAACTAAAAAAAAGACTTTTAGTTTATTCGTGGAACCCACCTACAACCTACTTCATCTTCTACCACCACCTTCAACCTCCACAACAACAAAACCCTAGCTAGTTAAACAGTGAAAACTAACAAACAACACTAGCGTTCAATCAATCAATCCATCAGATCATAACAATTAACATTAATCAGTAATCACCGCTAACTTCATTCTCCAATCGATTAAGCTCAACCTTCGCCGGATCTGATCCATGAAGCAAGTTTATATGATCATCAACGTCTAAACTCGGCCTCACCGTAGCTCTCATATGACTCGTAGCACCGGATCCCCTACCTCTTCCACCGCAAACCATCAACGGCTTCGTTCACCGGCCGGAGACCGTAAATTGCCGCCGTTATACGTCTCCGGCGAGTCGGTCGTTCTCGCCACCTTGCCGTCGCCGGAAACCTCCTCCATCAGTTGGAGCTGAACTCAATCTCTCATCAATAAGGTGTGACTTGAAGCGGTTATTGTGTTTAAGGTTTGTGGAATGTGAAATAATATGAGTAGAGTATGACTCTAGATGCAGAAGTGTGTGTGTGTTGATGAGAGAGAAAGTGAAGAGAATGAGTTGAAGTAATGGCTCCGTTTAAACCTGTATCTTCATGTCTGAATGAGTTGATTGTTTTTGTGAAGGTTGAAGGTGGAGTATGTGGTGGTGGTGGTAGTGATGTGTGTAAAATGCAACATATAAATTACATTAAATGAGGCATAAAACTAACCCTTTTTTAGTACTAATGTTGGAAAAAGTGTGTTTTTGTCTTCCTTTTATATTTTCAGGACCAAATGAGCTTAAACGAACAAAAGAAACAAATATGCAGCAAAAAATAACATAAATACAAAGAAAAGAAATAAACGTGGCATGCCCGACCCCTCAGCAGCATCTCCACAAGCAAAAACAAGAAACAGAAGGCTGACCACGGCCCGTGCCCACTGGACACAGGGGCGTGGTCAGGTGTCTGCAGATAAGGACAAAGTTGTGGAAGCTTCTACGCCTACCACGGGGGCATGCCCAGCTCAGCACAGGGCGTGGTCAATGCTAAGATTTGCAGAATCTTGCAAATCTTGATAGTACAGATACGCTTCTACACACGGGGCCGTGCCCAGCGAACACGAGGCCATGCCCAGCGAACACGGGGCCGTGCCCAGCGAACACGGGGCCGTGTTGAGCCTAACGCAGATAATTGCAATTAATGAAGGAAGAGAAAAGGGTTGGCCACGGGGGCGTGTCCAGGGGACAAGGGGCCGTGGTCGGGCTTCTGTTCAGGCTATAAATAGGGGTGCTTGGCTCACTTCAAAGGCATCCCTTGGCAAACCACATCTCTCCCACTTTGCCACCACTCCACCACCACTACAACACCCACATCCACCACCATCATCCATCATCCACCTTAGAGTGTGTGTAGTAGTCTTGGGATCCAAGATTGATCGTAAGAGTTCTTGTTAATCAAAGGCCATGTTTGGCTAAGTCTCTTACATCACTTGGTGAAGACAAGCATTTAGTGTATTACTTTTGATTTTTAATCTTTTCGCACTTTTTATTTGGTTTTGTCTTAGTGACTTTAATAACTAGTTTCTTATGTTGAAGGTGAAACTTCTTTATCATTTGTCCGTGGTGTCTTAGCATTACTATACTATCTATATAAAGTAAAATATTTTCACCATTCATATCTCTACGGTCTATATAGAGATATGTTGGCTACCTGGTCGGGGGTTAAGGGAATGGTTTAGTAAGGTTCTTGCCATGTTCAGTGTATAGATCCTGCAAGGACCTGAGTCAAGCTTACTAGGACCTCCTTCAATACCCAATGGTATTGGATGGCGGAGGTGCGAATGACTTGATCCCCTCATATGTAAACTACTATTAATACATTAAATCGGCTACTTGGGATTGTATCCCTGCTGACTCAAACCACTTAGCCGAGGGTAACGTCACCTTCAAAAGAGGGGCCTACCACTTTTCGTATTAATAACTTAATTAATTATTGATGGGTGTCAAGTGTTATATATATTAGGTGTATATTTTAAGCCCCTTTAACACTTTTTAGTCAAGTTTTAAATTTAAAAAACACGATATTCACTAACACAAGACACTCATATGGGCAAGTGCACCCATCGTGAGCGTAGTATAGTGTTGGTAAGATACCGAGGTCGTCCAAGGACACAAGAGCTTTTAGTACTAGTTTATCCTCAACGTCTAATCAAATCAAAAAGTTTAGAAAAATGTTTTAAGCTAAGAAAAATAAAAACTAACTAAAAATGCTGAAAATAAAAATAAAAAAAAAACAGATAGACAAGATGAATCACTTGGTTCCGACTCGTATCTAGTGTAACCTTTGATTATTTCCGCACTTTTGCACTATTTAAGAGATTATCTTAGTTATTGTAGTAGGCCCCTCTTTTGAAGGTGACGTTACCCTCACCCCAGTAGTTTGAGTCAGCAAGGATACAATCCTAAAAGGGTGGATTATTGAAAGATAATTAATTAAGTTATTAATGCAAATTATGGTAGGCCCCTCTTTTGGAGGTGACGTTACCCTCGACTAAGTAGTCTGAGTCAGCAGGGATACAGTCCTAAATAGCCGGGTTATAGTATTAATAGTAGTTAACTTATGAGGGGATCAAAGAGTTTGGACCCCCGCCATCCAATACCGTTAAGTATTGAAGGAAGTCCTACTAAATTTGACCCAGGTCCATTGCAGGACCTCTAAACGCTGAACAATGGCAAGACCTTTACCAAACCGTTCCCTTAACCCCCGACCAGGTAGCCAACATACCTCCATATAGACCGTGGAGATATGAATGGTGAAAATCTTTTATTTTATATAGACAGTAAAATAATGTCAAGACACCACGGACAAACGATAAGGAAAGATCACCTTCAACACAAGAAACTAGTTATTAAAGTCATTAATACAAAACCAAGTAAAAAGTGCGAAAAGATTAAAAATAAAAAGTATTACACTAGACACTTTGTCTTCACCAAGTGATGTAAGAGACTTAGGCAAACATGGCCTTGATTGTCAAGAACTCTTACGATCAATCTTGGATCCCGAGACGACTCACACACTCTACGATGGACAATGGATGATGGTGATGGATGATGGTGTTATGGTGGTGGTGGGTGGTGGGTGAAGCGTGAGAGAGGTGGTGTGCCAAGGGATGGTTTGAGCCTGAGCCAAGCACTCCTATTTATAGGCTGAACAGAAGCTCGGGCATGGCCCCGTGTCCACATCCTTCTCTTTCTTCATTTAATGCAGCTTTGTCTTACTAGTTGACCACGCCCCCGTGTCCGCTGAGCACGACCCCATGTGCAGAAGAATCTTTGTACTATGAAGATTTGCCTAGATTGTGCGAATCTTATAGTTGACCACGGCCCCGTGTCCGCTGAACACGGCCCCGTGGTGGGCAATAGAAGCTTCTACCACTTTCTCTTTTCTGCTGACACTTGGGCACGCCTCCATGCTGGCTGAGCACGGGGCGTGTTCAGACTTCTATTATCTTGTTTTGCTTAGGAAGATGCTGTCGTGGGGTCGGGCATGTCACGTCTGGTTCCTTTTCTTGTAAATATGTTAGATTTTGATGTCTTTTTGCTTCTTTTGTTAATTTGAGCTCATTTAATCCTGAAAATACAAAAGGAAGACAAAAGCACACTTTTTTCCAACATTAGTACTAAAAAAGGGTTAGTTTTATGCCACAATTGATGAAATTTATATGTTTCATTTTGCACACATCAAATACCCCCACACTTGAATCTTTGCTTGTCCTCAAGCAAAACTCTTTAATATGTGGCTATTACACACCCAAATGGAATGGATAGAGAAGAAGGTTTTTGGGCTTGTCATAGAGTGTCGGGATTTCCAAGATTCTTTATTTAGTTTTATGTTTATTTATTAACAATCCTATTCGTCATGATTTATTAAAAACTTTTCATAAGATAAATTACTTATTAGGGCATAACATACCTCTTTAAAATTTTATTTATATACAAGCTCACATACCTCACGGGGATCACTCAACACTCGGCCGAAGATGTATTTTTGTGGATCACTCGAGAGCGGCATGGAACTTACTCCTACCATAGGCTTGCCAAGCAATCAATCCTCCTCCTTTTTAACTTATATACCTTTGTAAACATCAAGAGGACTTTATGGGTGAAGGTTTAGGCTTGGGTTAAAGGTAGGTGGTTGGGTTAGTGGTTAGTAGAAAAGGGCGAAAAGCGTAACAAGCGTCGGTTTTCGTAAGACTTTTTATTTTTGTAACTTTATTTTGATGAAGCTTTTATTCAAACAAAGTTATTTTTGATGAACTTGTTTGTTTATTTTCTTTTGCTTCATCATCAACACACAAATTTTTTTTTTTTTTTTGAAAAGTCATATGAAAAACCGAACTTGTTACTAAAACAAAGGGTTAAAAATGAAAAAGGTTTTGGTGGGTAAAAAGGTGTTTGGTTTGGGTTATGAAATGAAAAGGTTTAGGCTCAAAGGTGCTAACTAGGGGGATTTTGGGTAGGTGGTAAAAAGAAGAAAAATAATGGTGTAGAAAAGAAAAAGTTAGTCCTAATGCCTCCATCATTTACTTACTCGGGTTTAAGTTGGTAAGGACCGGGAATGTATTGTCGTGGCAAGTTCTAGAGTCGTAAGAACCAAGCGGCTATTCACATAAGAAACAAAAAATGAGCATTTAGTTTACTGATATGTAATTGTATGCTCGATAAAGGCTCAAAACTCACTTTTGTGGGAATGGGTTTATATGTGATCAAGTATATATAATTAAATTTTAACTAAGTTTGCCATGCCTTTTCATAATTTTCTTATGTTGGTTCTTTTTATCACGACTCTATCGGTTGTAAATTTGTAAAAATACAACCTTTTTAGAATTTGAAATTCCCGAGTTAAACCTAGACAAGTAAAAAAAAATTGAAAATTTTTGAAAAAAATTGGGGTGATTAGCGGTTCCAATAGAGTTTTGTGTAAGGCTTGTATTTAGGACTTGCAAGATTCAAGGTTTTAGCATCCCCCCCACACTTAAATTACACATTGTCCTCAATGTGTCCCAAAAATAAGTTTTTAGGTTGATTGAATGTGTAAAAGGTGTGAAAAAGCAAAAATTTTGTGTTACGGGGCGCTGAACACGGCCCGGTGTTCAAGTGCCAGTAACAAAATTAAATCAAGAGAAACAGAAGCCTGGACACGGGGGCGTGTTGGGTGAACACGGCCCGTGTCCAGTTACCTGAACTGGGTCTTTTTCTGCAGACTGTGCAGCACGGGGCCGTGTTGGGTGGACACGGCCCGTGCCGAACCTACTGTAAACGAAGAATTTTGTCGGACGGTCCTGTTTTCCTGCATGGGGTGCTGGTTCAAGTTTCCCTTGTATCATTTGCCATCTCAAGTGTGTTTTATTCCTGAAAATTAAAACTAACTAGAAAACATGAAAATTAATCTAAATTAAACTAAGGATACTTCCGCGCAATGCCTCCGTGGTGCGCCACGTTTATAAGGGTCCTTGGCTAGACCCAAAACCTGGTCATATTTTGCCCAAGTGGGATGTATTGCATCCCATGTTACACCGTCGGAGAACGTCATCCAAGCTTGAGTCTATGACCTTCATGTAGTTGACCGGGTCTTCGTCCTCTACTCTCTTTCCACATTCAAACTTCACTTCCTTGTCCCCAAACTTCAATGTTAACGTTCCGTCATTCATATCCACCACGGCTTGGGCGGTGGCTAGAAATGGCTTCCCGAGGATGAGAGGGACAACGGTGTCTTCTTCCATGTCTAGGATGACAAAGTCGGTTGGGAAAACGAAGTTGTCAACCTTGACTAACAGATTTTCAGCGAAACCTTGTGGAAATTTGACGGATCTGTCGGCGAGTTGTATGCTCATCTTTGTAGGGCTTGTTGCTCCTAGGCCGAGTTTGAACATTGATGTGGGCATGAGGTTAATGCTAGCCCCAAGATCGGCTAATGCATTACGAACGGGGGATCCCCCAATCGAGCAAGGAATTGTGAAGCTTCCGGGATCGATTTTCTTTTGTGGAAGTTTGTTGAGTACTAAGGCGGAGCATTCTTCGCCTAAGTTAACTAATTGCAATGATTCAATTTTCCTTTTGTGAGTGAGGAAACCCTCATGAATTTTGAATACCTAGGCATTTGGGTTAGGACCTCAATAAAAGGAATATTAACATGCAATTGTTTTAGTAAATTTTCGAACTTTGCGAATTGCTCATCGGTCTTTTGACGATTTAACCTACCAGGGTACGGAATTGGAGGAGAAGCCTTTTCTGGTTGAGGTGTGGTTGAAGTCGTGCTTTGGCTGAGTTGACTTCCTTCAACCGGTGGTAATGGGGCATCCTCGGGACCCACGGTTCGGTTTCTCAATGTGATGAGGTGTACTTGCGCCTTTGGGTTGGTTTCGGTATTACTCGGTAACGCGCCTTGTGGTCTCTCGGAGAAATTTTGAGCTAGTTGATTTAATTGTTTTTCAATGTTTTGAATGCTAGCTTGTTGATTTCTAAAATTCGATTCCAATTGTTGAAATCGATCCGAGCTTTTCTTTTCGGTGTTGGAGATGAGGCGAGATACAGTATCTTCAAGCCTTTCTCTTCCACCTTGTTGTTGAGAAAAATTTTGTGGTTGTTGAAAGTTAGTTCGTTGGTTTTGTTGGTTACTACTATTGCCGGGATCTCTCCAACCAAGGTTTGGGTGATTTCGCCATCGTTGGTTGTAGGTACCCGTTGGAGGACCCGACGGCCTAGGTCTGTTATCAATGTAGTTTACCGTTTCCGTTTGATCATCTACTTCTTTCATACAACTCCAATTTTCATGTGGTCCACCACACCCTTCACAAGCCATAACCGAGGCCGTTTTTGCCATCTCTAATTCTTTTATCTTTGAAGAAAGGGCCTCGATTTGGGCTTGTAAAGAAGTTCTTTCATCAACCTTATGGGCGCCCGGGGCAATAGACTTATTGCCTCGGGGAGTGTGCCACTGAAAATTGGTTTGAGCAATTTCCTCAATTTGATTGTATATTTCATTTGGGCGACGATTACCTAAAAGTCCCCCGGAGCTAGAATCAAGTGTTTGTCTTGTGTGTGGCAACAACCCATTGTAGAAAGTGGATACTTGTTGCCACACCGCTAGACCGTGATGAGGACACTTTCTTAGTAGCTCCTTGAACCTTTCCCAAGTTTCATATAAGGATTCCCCATCCTCTTGTGAGTATGTATTAATTTCTGTCATTAATTTAGCCGTTTTAGCAGGAGGGAAATACTTATATAGAAACTTTTGGGCTAGTTCATCCCAGGTGTTTACCGAGCCAACTGGGAGGGTGTTGAGCCAAGCCTTAGCTCGGTCCTTTAGCGAAAATGGAAACATTCAAAAGCAGATGGTGTCATTTGATGCTCCATTGATCCGAAAGGTATCACATATTTCTAAGAAATTAGTAATATGTAGATGGGGATCCTCGTCCGCAAGCCCATGGAAGGTTGCGGAGTTTTGGAGCATTTGTATCAAGTGCGGTCGAAGTTCGAAGTTATTGGCTTCGACATTCGGCGCATTGATAGCGGCGCCTAGATTACCCACGGTGGGCCGAAGGTAATCCATGAGGGTACGTTGGTCCGCCATTGGAAGTGGGTCCCCCGAAACTTTCTCTTGTTTTTTAGCTTTAAGTCTTTTTCTGAGAAAGCGTTCGGGTTCTTCGAGAGGTTCTTTTATGTCTCTACTAGAACTGGAGCTCATGCACTACATAGGAAGTTCAAATGTGGCGCCTGGATTCCAAGTCCTGCAATAAAAACAGAAAAGAACGTTGGTCAGAATGTTCACCACGGCCCCGTGCTCAGTGAACACGGCCCGTGGTCGGAGGCACAGTTATTGTTTTCCGGATCCCTGTTACTGGGAGTTGGACACGGCCCCGTGTTGCACCGACACGGCCCCGTGCTCATTTCTCTGTAACTCAGAAAATAAAAACTGCAAGTGATGGTGCTGGGCACGGCCCATGTCCGACCAGGCACGACCTGTGCTGGGTTCTGCAGAAACTGAAAAAAATTAAGAAAAAATCCTAAAAAAATGAAAAATAAGAAAAAAGATTAGGCCGTTGATTCCTAACTTTCTTAAAATCCTTGTGTCCCCGGAAACGGCGCCAAAAACTTGATGGGTGTCAAGTGTTATATATATTAGGTGTATATTTTAAGCCCCTTTAACACTTTTTAGTCAAGTTTTAAATTTATAAAACATGATATTCACTAACACTAGACACTCATATGGGCAAGTGCACCCATCGTGAGCGTAGTATAGTGTTGGTAAGATACCGAGGTCGTCCAAGGACACAAGAGCTTTTAGTACCGGTTTATCCTCAACGTCTAATCAAATCAAAAAGTTTAGAAAAATGTTTTAAGCTAAGAAAAATAAAAACTAACTAAAAATGCTGAAAATAAAAATAAAAGAAAAACAGATAGACAAGATGAATCACTTGGTTCCGACTCGTATCTAGTGTAACCTTTGATTATTTCCGCACTTTTGCACAATTTACGAGATTATCTTAGTTATTGTAGTAGGCCCCTCTTTTGAAGGTGACGTTACCCTCACCCCAGTAGTTTGAGTCAGCAAGGATACAATCCTAAAAGGGTGGATTATTGAAAGATAAATAATTAAGTTATTAATGCAAATTATGGTAGGCCCCTCTTTTGGAGGTGACGTTACCCTCGACTAAGTAGTCTGAGTCAGCAGGGATACAGTCCTAAATAGCCGGGTTATAGTATTAATAGTAGTTAACTTATGAGGGGATCAAAGAGTTTGGACCCCCGCCATCCAATACCGTTAAGTATTGAAGGAGGTCCTACTAAATTTGACCCAGGTCCATTGCAGGACCTCTAAACGCTGAACAATGGCAAGACTTTACCAAACCATTCCCTTAACCCCCGACCAGGTAGCCAACATACCTCCATATAGACCGTGGAGATATGAATGGTGAAAATCTTTTATTTTATATAGACAGTAAAATAATGTCAAGACACCACGGACAAACGATAAGGAAAGATCACCTTCAACATAAGAAACTAGTTATTAAAGTCATTAATACAAAACCAAGTAAAAAGTGCGAAAAAATAAAAAGTATTACACTAGACACTTTGTCTTCACCAAGTGATGTAAGAGACTTAGGCAAACATGGCCTTGATTGTCAAGAACTCTTACGATCAATCTTGGATCCCGAGATGACTCACACACTCTACGATGGACAATGGATGATGGTGGTGGATGATGGTGTTATGGTGGTGGTGGGTGAAGTGTGAGAGAGGTGGTGTGCCAAGGGATGGTTTGAGCTTGAGCCAAGCACTCCTATTTATAGGCTGAACAGAAGCTCGGGCACGGCCCCGTGTCCAGTGGGCACGACCCCGTGTCCACATCCTTCTCTTTCTTCATTTAATGCAGCTTTGTCTTATTAGTTGACCACGCCCCCGTGTCCGCTGAGCACGACCCCGTGTGCAGAAGAATCTTTGTACTATGAAGATTTGCCTAGATTGTGCGAATCTTATAGTTGACCACGGCCCCGTGTCCGCTGAGCACGGCCCCGTGGTGGGCAATAGAAGCTTCTACCACTTTGTCTTTTTTGCTGACACTTGGGCACGCCCCCGTGCTGGCAGAGCACGGGGCGTGTTCAGTCTTCTGTTATCTTGTTTTGATTGGGAAGATGCTGTCGTGGGGTCGGGCATGTCACGCCTGATTCCTTTTCTTGTATTTATGTTAGATTTTGATGTCTTTTTGCTTCTTTTGTTAATTTGAGCTCATTTAATCCTAAAAATACAAAAGGAAGACAAAAACACACTTTTTCCAACATTAGTACTAAAAAGGGTTAGTTTTATGCCACAATTGATGAAATTTATATGTTGCATTTTGCACACATCAGTAATTTTGTCATTTTACTTTCACTTAACAGAGAAAACTAGTCTCCATCCACTCTAGGGACTATCCGAGTTACAATCGAGCAAACCACAAGGAGCATGAGTGTAATTTTCTAAAGTTGGGGACTAAAGGTGTCACAACCACAAAATACCGCATGCGGATTTCACCACGAGGCCTGTGACGTACCAGGATCTAGCCACTAATCATGTCGAACCAATAGTAATTAACAATAGCACATACATCATGTTCAACATGAATAATGCATTTCAATAGCAAACCTTTCAACAAAACAAAGTATTCAGCGAAAGCAATGTAATCGTTTAAACATAATTAAAAACCAAATCGTTTTAAAATGCAAAGCGTTTAGTGTTTCCTCAAGTAATATGCCCCATGACACCTTCCACTCTCCAGATAGCAAGTTCCAAAGCATGATGTATCTAACGACCTGCAAGCATGCAGAAAAGTGTGTCCACATAAAGTTGGCGAGTTCACAGTTTTGCTTTACATAAATCAAGTGAGCGTTTAGTTTAAAGACATGTTACGAATAATAAACTCGGTACCGATTGACTGTTCTGTTTGTTGTGCTCTCATCAATGTATATCATCATTTATCAAAGTGTTTAAGGTCATTAGTTCACGCCCGGTTCCCAGCACTGTGTGAGGTTTGTCAAGCTTAATAGCACTATCAACTAATACCCCGTTGCATCCCAGGCAACTAGCTCGGTATGTAAGTAGGGACGTTCGTGATAGAGTTTGAGTTTATTAACTAACATCGAAATTGAACCAATACATTTAAAAATATTACTCCCAGGAATATTAGTTTGTTTGTTCCCCTACGACGTATGCTTGTGAAAGAGTAGTGAACTCACCTTAGTTTGCTTAGTATAGATTAACGTACCTTTACTCGTTAATTAATTGTTAGGTCCATTACTTGCGACCTAATGTATATTAAATGTAAGTATGCATACAAGTAAAGTTTTGCAACCCCTAAGTGTCCAAACAACCCATCGTTTAAGTAATCAGGTTAGTCATGTTTAACATACAGTGGTTTCCCTAGTTGGTGACAATAGTTGGTAATGTGTAATGTGGTTTTGGGGAATACTAACAACATATATTATTTATTACCAAACTCGAAAATCATAACTATCACATATAAATTCGGATTCAATAATATCTACCAAGTTCGGATCCCTGAACCTCTATTAAACATTAGAACATATAAACAATAAACCCGAACTATTATAATCACGATGTAAGTTCGGGTGCAATATGAAAATAAATCCGAACATCACACACTTTACTAAATCCGGACCCTTGAAACAAACACATAAACTCGGAACTCACTTAACTTGCTTTTCGGATAGCATGTATATCATGAAACTAGGTTATCACCCGGGATTGCTTCCCGGACTGGGGAAAAATATTTAGATAAATATTAAGTGTGCAAATAAAAAAATACAAACAAAGTGCTATGTTGCATGAATTAGTGACAAAGTGGAAATACAATTTAAAGATAATCGAGTCCATTTAAAGATGCATATCCTTCGAGTTGCCAAAACATTTCTCTTAGTAAATCGAGTCCCTTCTACAAAAAGAACCAGCCAAAAAATCATGATGATAGTCTTGAATGTAATGTCCCCTATAAAAAATCTTGAAAGTAAAGAGGTATATACCTGAAATGTCGGTAATGGCGATGGTGTTTGGAGACGCGCGTGGTCGCTTAAAAAAACATTAACTCCCACTTAAAAAGCACATCTATTTAAAACAAAGTGATTAAAATAAAAAAAATATGCCATTCGTGAAACTGTTACCTCGGATCCTCTAAATGTTGTCTTCCTAAGAATTAAGGTAGTGTTTGGTACGAAGGAATGAGAGGTGGAATGGAATGGATGATTACGAGGGAATGAAGAAAAGGGTGTTTGGTTGGTCAATGGAATGGAATCACCCATTCCAAAAAGCATTCCATTCCTTCAAAATCATTCATTCCACCCCCCATGTTTTTTTCCATTCCATCCCCTCTTGCACCATTCATCAATAACCCCAAAACCCACCACCTTCGCCACAACCCACCACCACCACCACCACCCACCACCGACGCCATCACCGCCACCCGCCACCACCTACGACAGCCACCGTCGTCGTCGCCACCCACTCTCCTCCGTTATCAGCACCGCCGCGACCAACCGCCAACGCCACTCGTTGCCGCCGCCCACCCCCATCGTCGACACCCACACCACAGCCACCGCCACCGCCACCACCAACCACCGACGCCGTCCACCGCTACCTCTGCTACCACCTACAACCAACGGCCACCTTGCCACCACCACCACTCGTCGTCACCGCCGCACCGCCACTCGCCGCCGCCACCGCCGACACCCACCACCGTCACCTATAACCACCCACAATCACTACCACCGACCACCACCACTCACCGCTGATTTTATTACTCCGTTTTTCTTGCCTACCGAACAATATACCATAATAATTCATTTCATTCACACATGGTAACCAAACAAGACATGGAATGGTAATGATCCATTGCATTCCCTCGTCCATTCCATTACCTCGTTTATTCCATTCATTCCTCCATTCCATTACCCCATACCAAACAGACCCTAAGTAAGTGAGGACGGTGGTGCAGAGAAATAATAGTTTGACATGAACTTTCTTATGAAGGTGTTTAGACTAACTATGGCCCATTATTAATTAATAGATGAGAAATTGTGTGATGGTTAAAATGACTATAGTCATAATCCTGAAATCCTCTTTCTTAAACATTTCGGATCGGACAAACAAAGTGACCCATCCGAAATGTAAACCTAAAGCCTACATCCATTCTTTTGACATTAAGTGTTTCCGGTCATTACAGTATAGATTAAAAAATAAAAATAAAAGTTTCATATTAAATAAAGTAACAATGAAGTGAGATTACAAATATAACTCACGTACATATACAAGTAATCATAATCACTAAATATTTATCATATTAAAACGATGTTACCAGTATCGTTTACTCAACATCTCTATAAGAATTTCAGCAGCTTGGCATCAATTTCCAATACCTCACTTCCATAAGTAGGTACTTTTACATAATCATTTGAGGACACAAGATCACTTGATGTTGGAATACTTTTGCACTTGGTGGATGAATTTTTTTTTACCAATATGAGCCTCCCCTGCATAGAAGATGTATATTACATAAAGTAAATGTAGCGTGCAAAACACCAAAATATGTTAGAAAGAAACTACCTTAGCCTTCAGTATATCATTCGCCATTGCATTTTTGAGCTCTTCAGTTTCCTAAAAGTTACCAATAACAAATCAGTGCACCAATGTTTTCAAAATTCAAACACATTGCTCAAGACAACTAAGATTAGACCTCATGAGGCCATCAACAACAAAGACACCCAATAAGAAGCCTCCAGCCGAGGAAAAAACATGTGCTTCTTGAATGTTCAATCCAATCTCAAGAAGTAAAGAAGTCAACTGCCCAACCCCAACCTTAGAAGTGATACATGCATTAAAGGGGGTGGAACGATGGCCCCAAGCGGAAAAAAAGTCATGTTTTGGTGGAAATATACCACCACCCAGCAGGAAAAGTTAACGACCCTCACAAGCCCCTCCACTTAAAGGTTTTTGCAGTTCTAAATAGTTCGAATAGTTGTGAAAAGGATAGCTATATGACTGCTGAAGACTCAGGACCAGTTTGTTCGACCTGGTCAGAGTGAAGCTTCAGATGACCTAGCAAGAACCTACAAGATCACAAGAAAAAAACACACCGTTAGCCTCGTCACAGGGAGGGGGGCCTCTCTGTGACCAAGCTCGGGCGTGAGAATAAGTATTTGTGAGGAGAGAAAAGGCCAGGGAGAGAGAGAGGAGAGTTTAGAGAGAGAAAGTAGTGATTACCCTTTGCTGGAAGCCTTGGCGGGGTATTTATAGCTTTTGGGTATGCTGACGTGGCGAGTTAGTTAGGGTCGGACCAGTCATTGTCAGGGCAGTTAAAGCTATGGGCCCAGGTTAGTTAGGCCGGACCAGGGAGTGTGATCGTTCCTCTTTGTGATACTAGGTATGATCGCTCCTTTGGCCATTCGGTTCGGTCATGTGTGCTCTGGGTGTTCGGTCCGACTGTGGACGTATCCTCATAAAGTCCCCCTAGTTCGTAGCGTTTCCTTGGTAAAAGCTTCGAACTAAAACGGCGTAAATTTTGGCGAGTTGACCCCCTGATTTGTCGTTTGTATCGTTGATTTTTTTTGAATTTCAAATTTTGGGCGGTGACTTTTGTTGGATAACTGACGGTCGTTTTATCTTCCCCTCTGATGTGACGTTTGATATGCGTCAGTTATAATGACGTGTCGACATCTTATTGGGGAGGCTATGGCGGTGAAAAAATATCCTTTATATATAAAGAGGAAGTTATTTTTCTTTTTTCACTTTTTACCTGTGTTGTCTTCTTCTTTTCCCCTTTCTTCCCTCCTTGAAAACAGAAGATTCCGATCAGGTTAGTACCTTCTTTTTAGTATGGCGAACAAGAGCAACTAATCTGGTTGCTTCAATATTTTGAATAGAAATGGTTTAAAATGGTATGTGGATCAATATGCGATTCCTGCCTCCTTACACCCTGTTCTCCCTGAAACGAATACGCCCATTTATCCTTTCGTTCCGTGGATGATAGGGGTTTATACTCGTCTATTCGACTACTGTAACTATCGTCTTCCTCTGACGAAGTTTTTGATTAAAGTTCTTTTATTTCACGAGGTTCATCTTTTTCAAATGAACCCCTTTGGCCTTGCCAAGGTATGTCATTTTGAGTTGTCCTGTCGTGGTTTGGACTCCGACCCGGATTTGGATGTGTTTCGGGCTTTTTACAAGTTGAATCGGTCCGGTAGTTGGTACACCTTCGAGGTTAGGAATAAGAACGCTTGTTGTTACTCGTGGATTACCACTAGTATAAAGGATTGGAAAGACCGTTTCTTCTTGGTGGATGACCGATGCGTTCCGGCCGAGATGTCATGGAGACTAAAAAGGTCGCGCCTCCCACCCCCTCTTCCTGAAGATTTTGAATTCAACAGAGATTTATATGCGACTTTGATCAAGGAAGCAGGGCGTGTACAAAAGTTTCCGGAACACATTCTCGTCATGGGACGGATTAGCACGATGTGGGCCGAACCGGAGTGGTATCCCACCCTTAGGTGGAACGGCAAGGGTTAGTCATGTTTTTCAACTTGATACGGTGTTTCCTGTACTATTTGTTAGTTATTTTTTTGTGTCGTATGCCTTTTATTATGCCGGACTATGGATACTATTCGTTATTTGTTTTTACGCAGTTATGGGTTTGAAGGAAGCTCTGAGGCTGAAGTCCTTCGACTCAAAAGAGCTTGATGTCCGGGCCACTAAGACGCCACAGGGTGATCCTCCGTATCTAAGCATCGTGCAGGAGAATCTTTACCCGATTCGGGAACCCGAGGCTCCGGGTAATCAGGGAGGTTCGGCTGGTCAAGGAGGTTCAGGTTCAGTTCCTTTGGCACAAGAGGTGAGTTTGGCTTCGGCTCAATTGGCAGTGTCAGGTGGTGTTGGTAAAGGTAAGAAAACGAGTTCAAGCGGGACAAAGGGGTCCAGTTCCAAGTTTGTTATTGAAGACGAAGGAGGGCATCTTTCCATCGAAGACGAAGGAGTGCATGCTGAAGGGGGAGAAGAGGGTGATGATGATGGTGATGAGGAGCGTCCTCAAGTTATCTTGAAAAGAAGACGGACTACCTCTTCCAAATCCAATCCGAATATCAAACAGGTGAAGAAGAAGAAAATGGATTTCAAAACCATCACGTTGGAAAATGAGGATGATCAGGCTACCGGCTTTTCTGCTGCCGGGGGCTTGTTGGCGAATTTGGATGCCCACCTTCATGGTGGTCGTACCCCGAGGGATCATCTGGCCAACCTTCCACCGAGTCCGCTATCTTTTGGAGGGCCGGCTACTAAGGTTATTGAAGATATTCATATGCCCGATCCTTTATCTTACAAGAAGATTGAACCCTCTCCTTCGGGTAAGCCTACAACTGGGGTTGCTTCTAATGTTTCAAGGCCAAGTCCTCAGGCAATTGATGGTGGGGATAGTGCCTCTTCCTCCCCTTTATGGTACGAAACTGAAGCTGTTTTCTTATGCCGGGAGCTAGGTTCGGGTGATGCTGCGGATATGGATTCAGCTCGTGCTTTGGAGAAGTATGTGCCTGAATGGTCGTTGGCAAACAAAGATAGGATTGTTGATGCCTTATCAGCAAAGATGGCATTGTTTCATCTTGGGACTCCAGCCAAGCATGCGCATTACTGGAAGATGAGTGGTCTGGAGCTTGGGAACGCCCTGATGCTGAATCAAGCTTAGTCGAACTCTTTGGTGGTGGAGACTTATAAACACTGGGTCGAGTTGGAGTCGAATTGTCGTAAGTTTGAGCGGGAGATTGCTAATTTGAAGAATGAAGATAATGTTCGGTCGAAAACCAAACAAGAGCTTTCATCTCTCCGGTCCCAGGTGGATCGTCTAAAGGAGCAGGTCTCGGAAGCAAAGGAGGTCAACAAGTCTTCCCAGGCTTCAGCTGCGGCTGCTTTCGAAGCCCGAGACAAAGCTCTGCAAGACCTGGAAGCTCTTAAGTTGAAATTTGGCGATTTAGAGAATAAGCTATCTGATGCAGAGAAAAGAAACAAGGCTGAGCTGAAAGAGATGCAAACGTCCTACGACCAACTTCTGGCCGACCATCACCGCTTGATCAATGGTACGTTCGTAATTTATGCTTTACTGTTTCCTTTTTCTGCTTCTTATTCAATCTTGTATCTCTTCAGACAAAGACGAACTCGAGAGGGCTCGTGATAGAGCGATCGAGTCACACAAGACAACGATTGAAGAAGCGAAGGGCATGTTGACTCGTTGTGACGGCGAAATGGTCGAGCTGTACGCTCAAGTGTCGGAGCTCATGCTTACCAAGCAATGGTTTTTGGCAGATGGGATTGCTTGGGTGGTTAAATTGGTTCATCAAAGCCCTGAGCTAGAGAAGGTGGTTGCTGACTTAGTGAATAGTGTTAACGTGGTTGGGGTGAACGAAGGGATCAAGCAGGGTTTTCAGGCGGCCAAAGGCTCAGCGCGTTCGTTCGAAGAAGTCCCTGGATACGACGAAGGAGCCCAGGACGTACTAAACGCTGCGATAAAAGCTTTCGATGATTTTCAAATCTCCGTTCTTGGGAAAGTTGCAGATTTAGTAGACAAACCCTTATCCGTTATCAAGCAAAGGAGCGAACTTCCCACTGTGAAGGAGGATTTTGAACCTTAACTTGATGTTTGTTTGTGTAATCGTACAATGATATGTTACCGTGCAACTTTAACTTTCTTTAGCTGTGAATCTTGGTGCTTGAACTTGTTAGTCGTATAGAACATATTTTTCTAGTTTTTTTATGAAGTAATGTTTTTGATAAAATATTCGTGCCTGGCTGCTTAGCTTTTTAGTTTGCGTCCAAACTTTTTGCGGTTCGTCCAGGTCGTGGCTCGGTCATCTAGGTGACCGGATCATGGCAAGAACTTCTTTGACTTCTTTTGCTTAGTAGATTGTTTATAGTCGGATCATATTAGATACGAACCTTGTGCTCAATAGATTTTATTGTTTTTTGGAACTATTTAAGCCTTCTCGATCGGCGCGAGGCATGGGTCGAGGCCCGTTTGTGCACGTTTTTATTTAGTTCGAACTTATACATATGTGATGCCTTATACTTGTGAAAATGCAGATCACTTTATTTATTCTATATAATCATAGTTCCGGGGAAAAACCCTCCCGGTTTACAAGGAAAAGGAAATATGCTCTGGGCATTACCCTCCCGATTTGTACATGGAAATTGGAAATACTACGAAATAAGAAATATCAATCTTTTTTGGCCGTACAGGCTGCCGTTTACATGAAGCACTTCTTTAAATGAACTCCGTTCCATGTCCTGGGTACGGGAGTTTTGTCGATTTTTTCCAACACATATGAGCCTTTATCGCTTGCTTCTTTGACTCGGTACGGCCCTTCCCACTTTGGGGTCAATTTTCCCGGAGCTTCGATGCGGCTTGCATCGTTGCTTCAGAGCACATAGTCTCCGACCTTAAACTTGTAAAGCTTGGCGCGGGCATTGTAATATTTTTCGATCTTCTTTTTGTATCGTGCCTCCTTTATGGCCGCAACCTTTCGACGCTCTTCTAGCAGATCAAGATTGGATCAGAGCTCCTGTTCGTTTTCTTCCCAATTTTTGCACCTTTGATTTGGGAGTCCGATTTCTGCGGGGATCACGGCCTCAGTGCCATATGTAAGACTGAACGGTGTTTCTCCGTTACTAGTCTTGTGTAACGTTCGGTGAGCCCATAGAACGTTCGGTAATTCATCCGCCCAACCTTTGCCTTTGTTACCAATTCTTCTCTTTATCCCATCAACGATTCGTCGGTTTATCTGTTCGACCTGCCCGTTCCCCTGGGGGTGGGCAACCGAGGAAAAGACTTGGTTAATCTTCAAGTTTTCACACCAGCGTTTGAACGGGTTTTTCACGAATTGCTTTACATTGTCGCTTACAATGTAAAGTGGAAGACCGAAACGGCATACGATTTGTTCCCAAAAGAATCTGGTTACATTGTAGCCGGAGATGATTGTGAATGGTCGGGCTTCCACCCACTTGGTGAAATAATCCACCGCGACTAGCAAGTATTGGGCACTTCCGCTCGATCGTGGAAAAGGACCGACTATGTCGACGCCCCACTTCTGGAAAGGCCATGCGGCGGTTACTGGGATCATCTCATTCTTTGCTCGGAGACTTACTAGTGCGTGCTTTTGGCATTCATCACATTGCTAGAGTTCTTTGACTGCACTCTTGTGCATCCCGGGCCAATAATATCCTGCGTTTTTCACCTTTGTTACAATCATTTTTGGCCCGGCGTGAATCCCTCAGATGCCATAATGTATTTCTCTGATGATATAGCTGGCCTGCTCCGGATCGAGGCATTTTAACATAGGCCCGAGGAAAGTCTTTCGGTACAAACCTCCTTCCTGCATCTGGTACTGAAGTGAGTTGATTTGGATCTTTCTCGCCTCTGCTTTGTCAACTGGCAAAACATCGTGCACCAGGTAATTGATTATGGGAGTCATCCACGTTTGTGACGGAGCTTCTACTTGCATAACATGAGGAGTGGCAATTGAAGGTGCGGTTAATACCTCCACCCTTACCTCATTGGCCAAGTGACTGAACGATACGGACGTCAACTTGCTCAATGCGTCGGCCTTTTTGTTTTTGCTGCGGGGAATGTGTTCAACTTTACATGAATCGAACGATGCCATAACTTGTTTTACATGTTCGAGATATTCAATCATGTTGGCTTCCCTTGCTACATATTCTCCGTTCACCTGATTCGCTACGAGCAACGAATCTACGTGGGCCACAACGTTTCTTGCTCCGACTTTGGTTGCCAGACGTAAGCCAGCTAGAAGGGCCTCATATTCAGCTTCATTATTAGAACTCTTGAATTCTAATCGGAGCGCATACGTCATATCCGTGTCGTCCGGATCGGTGAGAATCAAACATGCTCCCGCCCCTTCTGCGCTCGAGGCCCCGTCTGTATATAGAGACCAAGGCTTATCTAGAGCTTTCTCCGTTTCTTCCATTTCTTTATCTTCTGGCATTTCTACTTAAAATCGGCTATCACCTGTCCTTTTTACGGACCTTTAGTTCTGAAGGTGATATTGAATGCGCCCAGCTCTATTGCCCATTTTGCCATACGACCTGAAACTTCGGGCCGTCGGAGAACATGCTGGATTCTTTGATCCGTGCGTACCTCAATTGGATGGGCTTGAAAGTATCGACGAAGTCTTCTTGAAGCATGGCCTAATGCCAGAGCTAGCTTTTCCAAGCTTGAGTATCTCGTTTCATAATCTTTCAATGTTCGGCTCACGTAATAGATGGGGATTTGTGCTCCAGTTTGGTGAGCAACTAGCACTACGCTGATAGCACCAAACGATGCGGCTAAGTAGACCGTTAGTACCTCGTCTTTTTCTGGTACGGTGAGGGTTGGCAAGGTGCCGAGATAAGCTTTAAGCTCTTCAAAGGCTCGTGCGGCTTCTTCAGTCCATTTAAACTCCGACCTGGAGCTTTTTCTGAGCACGTCCATGAATGGGAGAGATCTATCTGCCGCTTTTGACAAGAACCGATGGAGGGCGGCCAATCGCCCATTTAAGGACTGGATCTCTTTAACCGACGTTGGAGGCTTCATGGTAAGAACATCATCAATTTTTTCTGGGTTGGCTCGCAAACCTTTTGACCCAACCATGACTCCCAAGAACTTTCCTTCTTCTACCCCGAACGTACACTTCTTAGGGTTTAACTTCATGTTGATGCTTCGGAGTCGGGTAAATGTTGCGAATATGTCTTTCAACATGGTGGCTTCATCATGACTTTTGATTACAATATCATCAACATATACCTCTACATTTCGTTCGATCTGGTCTTTGAAGGCTTTGCTCATTAAACGCTGATACATAGCACCGGCGTTTTTCAACCCGAAAGGCATCTTAGTGAAGCAGTAAACTCCTTCGTTGGTGACAAAGGCAGTCGTGTCCTCGTCTTCAACTGCCATTTGTATCTGGTGGTATCCCTTGTAGGCATCTAGAAAACACTTCATCCTGAACGTGGCGACGGAATCAATTTTCTCATCAATCTCCGGTAATGGAAAACAATCTTTCGGGAACGCAACATTTAGATCGGTGAAGTCGATACACATTCTCCATGAGTTGTCCTTTTTTCGCACCATAACTGGATTCGACACCCAGGTTTGGTACCGGACTTCTTGAATGATTCCGGCATCTAGGAGGCTGTTTCCGTCTTTTGCAAGTGCCTTGGCTCGATCCGGCGCCATATGCCTTTTTCTTTGTGCTATTGGCTTGATTGATTCTTTTACGTTCAGGTGGTGCTGTGCCATAGACCTGGGGACCCCTTGCATATCGGAGTGCTTCCATGCGAAAACATCAATCGAGGTACTCAATAACTCCCATAGGAGCTTCTTCGTTCGTTTTGGGAGCTGAGCACCGATAACCACTTGCTGTTCGGGGAAGTCCGGATGAATCGCCCAGAGTTCTATAGGCACTTCGGACTTTTTGGAGCTCGTTTCTGCTGCGTGTCTTACCTCAGCTACGAATAAATTTGATTCTGAAAGGATAGTGGCGACCCCATCTTTGGTAGGGAATTTTATGGCACCGTGTATCGTCGAGCTAATTGCTCCGAGAGCTCGTAGCCCGGGTCGCCCGAGTATTATGTTATGCGACGAATGAGTACCAACAACCTAAGAGGTTAGTTGAACAGTTCTACTTTTGTCATCATCCTTGAATGTGGTCGGGAGGGTCATCTGCCCTATCGGACGAACCACCTCTCCCGAAAAACTTACTAGAGGGGTGGATACTTCAATCAATCTCTTCTTCGTTTGGGGGTTTAGCTGCTGGAAACACTGCAAGTACACTATCTCAAAGGCGCTTCCTCCATCTACGTAGATTCGCCGGACCAAATGTCCCGCGACTACGGCCGATATCGTGATTGGTCCGTCTCGAGCATCGTCCGGATCGATCGGAGGAAAGTACGTTGGTTGGTGCATCCAAGATGCCATGTGTTGGCTCGACCGCTTTATCCCTCTTGGCTCGGTAGACCGAATCATATTGATTCCGGCCTCGGTTTTCGGATTATCGACCACAACTGCGGATTTCTTCCCATCTTTTACTTCTTTCACGAGATGAGAGAGCTTTCCGGATCGTACAGCCTTCTCGATCTCTTGTTTCAAAGCCCAACATTCATCAGTTGTGTGCCCTTTGTCCCGGTGATATTCGCAATACTTCTTAGAGTGCTTATCTAAGGTAGGCCGCTGCTTCGACGGTGTAGGAAACCGGGTGGTTTCCGTACTTAGGATCTCACTTGGCGATTTTGTTCGCTCGGAGAAGGTGTTAAAACGTACGTTTCCAGTTCGGAAACTGTTTCGATCCGACTTCTGGTTTGGGCCACGACTTCTGTTCCAATTGTTGCCTCTATCTTTTGCCGGTGACGCGTTCCGTCTCCACGATGTGGTTCGAGCCTTAGTTGTTGCTGTTTCATTCGGTTGACCGCAAGCACTCTTCCCTCGGACAAAGGCTCGAGCTCATTCCATAAGTATCTCCATGGTTTTTGGGAGATCTTCGTGGAGCTTTTCTACGAGCTGATTGTTCCGGACTCCATGACAAAATCCAGAAACTCGGAGCTGGCAAACTGCTCTGCTTATCTACATGCTCTCGCGATTGAAGTGATCGATAAAGTCTTCTACAGATTCTCCATCGCGGCGTTTTATGTGGTGAACCTCGGTGATGTCTTTCTTACAGTGTCGCTGCTGGCAGAAATTTTGCAAAAAAATACGTCGGAAATCTTCAAAGTGATCAATCGATCCTTCTGGCAACCCATCAAACCATACCCTTGCCGATCCGGTGAGAGTTTGAGAAAACATGTGACACCAAGCCGGCATGGACCATTGTTCGACCTTAGGCGCTCCGGTGAATGCGAACATGTGGTCGTCCGGGTCGGACGTACCATCGTAAAATTTCAACGTGGGGGGGCATCTTCAATTTTGCTGGGAGTGGGGAATTAACTATCCGTAGCTTGAACTTCGACTGAGAAGTCATAGACGTAGGATGATACGGCATGATCAACTCTTGATCCTGAGGGTTTAGTCCCATAGATCCCTGGCGAAACAGGTCATTGAGGCTGTTACTCATCGGAGCACTCGTAAACGAGGAAAATTGTGCAAGACATGTTACGGGAGTGGAGATTATAGGAATTACCATAGATCCAGAGGTGAAAGTTCTGACGGAGACGGGATTAGCCCTTGGATAAACACTGCTGAACAAGTTCGTGCGGAGGCTCTGCAACATTTCTTCTCGCTGCTGCTGCTGTTGTAGTTGCCGTAGTAAGTCAGCATTCCGTAGGAGGAAAGCGTTGTCGAAAGTAGGCAAAGGCGTAGCGACTGGAGCGGTAACCGAGAGCGTGGTGACAGAGCTCGCGATCATAGAACTTGTAGCTGGAGGTACTGTCGCTGATCCTGTCAAGACCGTTGCAGTGGCAACTGATGTAGGGGCAGTTGCGGATGCAGCATTTCCTTCCCAAATGTCATTATAAGACGGGAAAGTATTTGTGGGAGCCGCTGTCGTAGATTCCATGATTTGGAGTAAACAGGATCAACGAAATGAATAATGTGAATTCGAGGGGATGGCGCCACTGAAGACTCAGGACCAGTTTGTTCGACCTGGTCAGAGTGAAGCTTCAGATGACCTAGCAAGAACCTGCAAGATCACAAGAAAAAAGCACATCGTTAGCCTCGTCACAGGGAGGGGGGTCTCTCTGTGACCAAGCTCGGGTGTGAGAATAAGTATTTGTGAGGAGAGAAAAGGTCAGGGAGAGAGAGAGGAGAGTTTAGAGAGAGAAAGTAGTGATTACCCTTTGCTGGAAGCCTTGGCAGGGTATTTATAGCTTTTGGGTATGCTGACGTGGCGAGTTAGTTAGGGTCGGACCAGTCATTGTCAGGGCAGTTAAAGCTGTGGGCCCAGGTTAGTTAGGCCGGACCAGGGAGTTGGATCGTTCCTCTTTGTGATACTAGGTATGATCGCTCCTTTGGCCATTCGGTCCGGTCATGTGTGCTCTGGGTGTTCGGTCCGACTGAGGACGTATCCTCATCAACTGCCAAACATAAGGACAAAAACACCGGCTTAATAAACCATGTAAAAGCAAACACATAGACTCGGAATTCACTAAACTTGCTTTCGGATAGCATGTATATCATGTAAATTCATAACAATCAACATCCACTAAACTCGAATCTTATACCCCACCATAAGTTCGGACGGACTCAACACATTACAGTGAATTAAACGCATACTGGTGTGCGTTAGGTGTGATATGATTTTATTAATATTTTGAGACCATTTTACGCATTAGTCAAGTTTTAAATTTATAAAACACGATATTCTACTAACACTAAACACACACTTGGTCAAGTGCACCCATTGTGAGCGTAGTATAGCGTTGGTAAGATACCGAGGTCGTCCAAGGACACAAGAGCTTTTAATACCGGTTTATCCACAACGTCTAATCAATCTAATTTTTTTTTGAGAAAAGATTTGAAACATGAAAAAAAAACTAAAAATGCAGAAATAAAATAAAATAAAAACATATAGAAAAGATGAATCACTTGGATCCGACTCGCCTTTTATGTATCATTTGATTATTTTTGCACCTTCGGACTTTTTAAGAGATTATCTTAGTTATAGTAGTAGGCCCCTCTTTTGAAGGTGATGTTACCCTCAACCCAGTGGTTTGAGTCAGCAAGGATACAATCCCAAAGGGTCGGAATATTGAAAGATAATTAATTAAGTTATTAATGCGAAAAGTGGTAGGCCTCTCTTTTGAAGGTGACGTTACCCTCGACTAAGCGGTTTGAGTCAGCAGGGATACAATCCTAAGTAGCCGGTTTAATGTATTAATAGTAGTTTACATATGAGGGGTTCAAGCTATTCGCACCCCCGCCATCCAATACCAGTGGGTATTGAAGGAGGTCCTAGTAAGCTTGAACCAGGTCCTTGCAGGATCTATACACTGAACAAGGCAAGAAACTTACTAAACCATTCCCTTAACCCCCGACCAGGTAGCCAACATGCCTCTATATAGACCGTAGAGCCATGAATGATGCAATCTTTTAATTTATATAGACAATAAAGTAACGCCAAGACACCACGGACAAATGATAAAGAAAATTCACCTTCAACATAAGAAACTAGTTATTAAAGTCATTAATACAAAACCAAATAAAAAGTGCCGAAAGATTAAAAATCAAAAGTAATACATAAAAGACTTGTCTTCACCAAGTGATGTAAGAGGCTTAACCAAATATGGCCTTTGATTGGTAAGAACCCTTACGATCAATCTTGGATCCCGAGACTACTACACACTCTAAAGATGGATAATGAATGATAGTGGTGGGTGTTGGTGTTGTAGTGGTGGTAGAGTGATGGCAAAGTGGGAGAGTAGTGGTTTGCCAAAGGATGCCTTTGAAGTGAGCCAAGCACCCCTATTTATAGCCTGCATAGAGCTCTGGCAACGGCCCCGTGTCCAGTGGGCACGCCCCTGTGGCAAGCCTTTTCTCTTCCTTCATTAAATGCAAGTGTCAGCAGAGGGTCCCACACGGCCCGATGTTCAGCGGGCACGGCCCCGTGGTCAGCATCGTATCTATACTATCAAGATTTTGCAAGATTCTGCGTATCTTTGCGTTGACCACGCCCCGTGTTGAGTTGGGCACGCCCCCGTGGTGGGCGTAGAAGCTTCTACAGGTTTGTCTTTTCTGCAGGCACCTGACCACGCCCCCGTGTCTAGCTGGGCACGGCTCCGTGGTCAGTCTTCTGTTGTCTTCTGCAGGCAAATCTTCATAGTACAAAGATTCTTCTGCACACGGGGTCGTGCTCAGCGGACACGGGGGCGTGGTCAACTAATAAGACAAAGCTACATTAAATGAAGAAAGAGAAGGATGTGGACACGGGGCCGTGCCCACTGGACACGGGGCCATGCCCGAGCTTCTGTTCAGCCTATAAATAGGAGTGCTTGGCTCAAGCTCAAACCATCCCTTGGCACACCACCTCTCTCACACTTCACCCACCACCCACCACCACCATAACACCATCATCCACCACCATCAACCATTGTCCATCATAGAGTGTGTGAGTCATCTCGGGATCCAAGATTGATCGTAAGAGTTCTTGACAATCAAGGCCATGTTTGCCTAAGTCTCTTACATCACTTGGTGAAGACAAAGTGTCTAGTGTAATACTTTTTATTTTTTATCTTTTCGCACTTTTTACTTGGTTTTGTATTAATGACTTTAATAACTAGTTTCTTATGTTGAAGGTGATCTTTCCTTATTGTTTGTCCGTGGTGTCTTGACATTATTTTACTGTCTATATAAAATAAAAGATTTTCACCATTCATATCTCCACGGTCTATATGGAGGTATGTTGGCTACCTGGTCGGGGGTTAAGGGAACGGTTTGGTAAAGGTCTTGCCATTGTTCAGCGTTTAGAGGTCCTGCAATGGACCTGGGTCAAATTTAGTAGGACCTCCTTCAATACTTAACGGTATTGGATGGCGAGGGTCCAAACTCTTTGATCCCCTCATAAGTTAACTACTATTAATACTATAACCCGACTATTTAGGACTGTATCCCTGCTGACTCAGACTACTTAGTCGAGGGTAACGTCACCTCCAAAAGAGGGGCCTACCATAATTTGCATTAATAACTTAATTAATTATCTTTCAATAATCCACCATTTTAGGATTGTATCCTTGCTGACTCAAACTACTGGGGTGAGGGTAACGTCACCTTCAAAAGAGGGGCCTACTACAATAACTAAGATAATCTCTTAAATAGTGCAAAAGTGAGGAAATAATCAAAGGTTACACTAGATACGAGTCGGAACCAAGTGATTCATCTTGTCTATCTGTTTTTTCTTATATTTTTATTTTCAGCATTTTTAGTTAGTTTTTATTTTTCTTAGCTTAAAACATTTTTCTAAACTTTTTGATTTGATTAGACGTTGAGGATAAACCGGTACTAAAAGCTCTTGTGTCCTTGGACGACCTCGGTATCTTACCAACACTATACTACGCTCACGATGGGTTCACTTGCCCATATGAGTGTCTAGTGTTAGTGAATATCGTGTTTTATAAATTTAAAACTTGACTAAAAAGTGTTAAAGGGGCTTAAAATATACACCTAATATATATAACACTTAACACCCATCAGTTAGTCACCAATGTTCGAGAGTTATTGTCGCAACCCCCGATCCCTGGTTCCCAGGGAACGGGCGGCAGCGAGCCAGATTCGGTGGTATCATGTATTGTCTAATTTGGCAGCGGAATTTTTCATCAGGACCGTAGTTAGGAAATGTTTATCAGAGTAAAATACCACATTTTCATAACATTAAACAAATGGGATAAACCCAAGTTCATAGTACATGCTTTTTCATAGGAATAAATTCTATTTATTTAATAAAAACATCTATTTTATTTTTAGGTAACTTTATTGCCACTTTTCCAAGTCTTCAGTGCTGTCCAGCTGGCTTCTAATTGGCTTTCACATTGTGTTACCTGAAACGCGTTTTAAAAACATTTGTCAGTGGGAAATACTGGTGAGTGAATCCAAGTTTAATCAAGAAACATTAATTTAATTTAAACAGTATTGAGAGCGATTACAATGTTTATTTATATCTACACAATTACTCCATTAGTACTATCAATCCTGACTTGTGGGTCATATTACACATTGGCTAACTCATTGTCCAATGGTAACGTATTGTCATCCCGACTTACTACTCACAGTGTAGTACATTTTGTATACAAAACCCCAACATACCGGCAGTAATTGAAGAATTACAAAGACTCAATCACTGCTAAATTGCATTGTAAAATAGTTAAGGTTTTGTAAAAACTGTTAACAAAAAGGAGATTACTCACATTGCTGTCTTAGATTTTTCGTAAGGGTTTCCTGGTGATAATCTAAAATTTACACAAATGTACACGTGTTAGTATTAATAACCCATTTTAACATTAGCGAT
Organism: Helianthus tuberosus; assembly: GCA_030545235.1. Lineage (NCBI taxonomy): Eukaryota > Viridiplantae > Streptophyta > Magnoliopsida > Asterales > Asteraceae > Helianthus > Helianthus tuberosus. The sequence continues at coordinate 173,048,387 of CM060447.1, forward strand.
ACCCTCCCCGAGACGGCATTCCAATGACCACGTTGGGCAGAACCACGACAGCCATTACGGAACCCTAGATCAATTGGGCAGCGTATCTAATACGTATCCAGGGGTTATAATACTTACAACGGAGCAGAACTTCGCTAATTAGGGGGGTATAATGCCCGCTTATAAAGCCTAATATTCAGATTTTGAGATTGAGAAACGAATTGTGAGCGAATTCTGGTTGAACCCGATGGCCTTCTTATATAGGTGCTGAAACTGGTCCTCACGCGGCCCGCGTAACACATGGGCTGGGCTTACGCGGCCCGCATTGACTCCAGGTCAACGTGTAGCTCGTCCGGATCAGCGTATAGACTTGACACGATGATGACACGTGTCATCACCGGGCTACGCCATTATCTTGATCTCTCGCGGCCCGCGTAGACTATTCAAGGGTCTTACGCGGCCCGCCTGAACTTAAGAAAATCAACGAAATCAGGCTTTAGCCTTTATACCGCCCGCGTAAGGGTTGGGGTGGGTCTACGCGGCCCGCCTCAGCCCTAGATTTCAATTTTTATTTATTTTTAATACTATTTAATATATTTGAGGCCCGTATTCACGTATGGGGTGTATTTTTGGGACATTTTAGAATATTTTAAAATATATTAGGGTGTCGGTAAAATAATTGAGGGTGTCGGTTTTATTGAGGATTGTTACATCCTCCCCACCTTGTTTTAGAGCTCGTCCTCGAGATCTATTGGAACAAGTATGGATATTTCCTTTGCATTTCAGATTCGAGCTCCCATGTGTACTCAGGTCCTCTTTTGGAGTCCCACTTTACTTTGACTAGAACTAATCTCTTGTGTTTGAGATTCTTGACTTTACTGTCTTCAATCTGTAGAGGTCTTTCTACAAACTTGAGTTGTTTATTTACCTCTATATCCTTAAGAGGTACCATTAGCGATTCATCAGCTAAGCATTTCTTGAGATTAGATACATGAAACACATCATGTATTCCTGCCATTTCCTCTGGCAGTTGTAGCTGATAGACTAAAGGTCCTATTCTTCTAATAATCTCAAAAGGTCCAATATACCTGGGACTTAGCTTTCCTCTTTTGATGAATCTTACCACTCCTTTCCAAGGAGAGACTTTCAATAATACTTTATCTCCTACTTGAAATTCCAAGGGTTTGCGTCGGTTATCAGTATAGCTCTTCTGTCTATCACGTGCTGCTTTCAGTCGTTCCTTGACTTAAATGATCTTGTCGGTTGTTTCTTGTACTATCTCAGGTCCAGATAGTTGCTTTTCCCCAATTTCTACCCAACAGACTGGGGTTCGGCACTTTCGTCTATAATGTGCTTCGAATGGTTCAGCATTGATACTTGTGTGATAACTATTATTATAAGAAAATTCTATTAAAGGTAAGTGATCGTCCCAATTACCTCCAAAATCAATTACACATGCTCTAAGCATGTCCTCCATTGTCTGAATTGTTCTTTCGCTTTGTCCGTCCGTTTGAGGATGATAAGCTGTGCGTAGATTTAACTTGGTTCCCATGGCTTTTTGGAAACTTGACCAAAAATGAGAGGTAAATCGGCTATCTCTATCAGAAACAATTGATAAAGGAATTCCATGTAAAGAAACAATTTCATTTACATACAATTTAGCTAGTTGTTCCATACTGAAAGTTTCCTTCATTGGTAGGAAATGAGCTGACTTAGTTAGCCTATCTACAATCACCCAGATTGTATCATTACCTTTCCTTGTTTTGGGTAATTTAGTAACAAAATCTATTGTTATTAATTCCCATTTCCATACTGGCATTTCTAATTGCTGTAACAAACCTGAGGGTTTCTGGTGTTCAGCTTTGACTTGTGAACAAGTTAAACATTTAGAAACATAGGCTGCTATGTCTTTCTTCATTCCTATCCACCAGAAATTCTTCTTTAAATCCTGGTACATTTTATCATTTCCTGGATGCATCGTATACTTAGAATTATGGGCTTCTTCTAATATACGATGACGTAGGTTTCCTAATTTAGGTATCCACATTCTCTTCTTATGGAATCTCCAAATTCCATCTGTTCCTTGTTCTAATTCCTTTAGCATACCTTTTAATTTTTCAGTATCATCCTTGATTACTGATTCTTGTGCTTTTCTTATTTGATCATTTAAATCTACTTGTAGATTTAATTTAAGAGAACGTACCCTTTTTGGCTTTTCATGATACTTTCGACTTAAAGCATCTGCCACTACATTTTTTTTTCCTTCATGATACTGGATATCACAATCATAGTCACTAAGCATCTCCATCCAACATCTTTATCTCATATTCAACTCCTTTTGCCCAAAAACATACCTTAAACTCTTATGATCAGTGAATATGGTAAACTTACTACCATAAAGGTAATGTCTCCAAATTTTAAGGGCAAAAATTATAGCTCCTAATTCTAGATCATGGGTTGAATAATTTTCTTCATGATTCACTAAATGTCCAAGAAACTGTACCTGTTCTAACCAAAACTCGCACTTTGAAAATTTAGCATAAAGCGTTTCCTTTCTTAATAGACTTAAAAGTGTGTGCAAATGCTTTACATGATCTTCTTTACTCTTAGAGTAAATTAGAATATCATCTATGAAGACAATTATGAATTTATCCAAATATGGCTTACATATTCGGTTCATCATGTCCATAAATGCAGCTGGGGCATTGGTTAAACCAAATGGCATGACAGTAAATTCATAATGATCATACCTTGTTCTGAAGGCAGTCTTAGGAATATCCTCTTCCTGTACCTTTAATTGATGATATCCTGACCTTAAATCGATTTTAGAGAAAAATCGAGCTCCTTGCAGTTGATCGAACAGATCATCGATTCTCGGTAATTGGTACCGATTCTTAATCGTGACCTTGTTTAATTCACGGTAGTCAATGCACATACGCATCGATCCGTCCTTCTTTTAACGAATAATATCGGTGCTCCCCATGGTGACGAACTTGGTTGTATAAATCCTTTCTCCAGCAATTCATCCAATTGTTTCTTCAGTTCCTGCATTTCGGTGGGTGCCAAACGGTAGGGTGCTTTGGCAATCGGGGACGTTCCTGGTAGCAGGTGAATTCTGAATTCAACTTCTCTATCAGGCGGTAGTCTTGGTAATTCCTCTGGAAATACATCTGGAAATTGGGACACTACTGGAATGTCTTTTAGTTCTTTTCCTTTAGTGTTAGTGATTATGGAAATCAAATACACTATAGATCCTTTTCTTATATATCTTGCAGTTTTCATCACAGAGATGAATTTCGTGAATCTAGATGGTTTATCTCCTTTAATTGTGATCATTTCACCTTTTGGTGAATTTACTTGTATTGACTTTTGATCACATAAAATACTGGCTTTATTGGCTATTAACCAATCCATTCCTAAAACAATATCGAATCCTGCCAGATTCATGGGATAAAGGTTTGCCATAAACTTTTGGTTTAAAATTTCTATTCTTGCTCCTTGCAAGATTTCAGAAATCCTAACTGTTTCTCCATTAGCTGTCTCTACTAGACATTCTTGTGGTAGTTTAGTTAATGACTGATTTAGAATTTTGCAAAATGATATATTAATAAAACTTTGGTTTGCACCAGAGTCAAATAATACTTTAGCAAAAACATCATTAACTAAAAACGTACCAGCTATGACATCTGGAATCATCTTGGCTTCGTCTGCAGTCAGAACAAATGCTCTAGCATTTTTAGTGTTCTTGTTATCTGCAGCTGGAGCTAGTTTTGGACAGTTTGGCCTGATATGACCTTTTTCTCCAAAGTTGTAGCATAATCCATTACTGGATTTTCTCCAGCAATCTTCTTCCTTGTGTCTTGGCATTTTCCAATAATTGCAAAGAGTAGAGCATTTTCCCGAATGCTTTTTCTTGCAGACCTTGTAGAAAGGTGCAGAGGTAGAACCCATATTCCTACGGTTGTAATTCCCAGAACGGAATTCTTGAGTAAGTCTTTGGGTTAGGTTTCTCCTCTCTTCTTCTCTGGTACGGATTAATTCATCTGTCAATGTATTTGCTAGTTCTACAGCTTCTTTTATAGTTTGAGGTCTAGCTGCCTTGACTACATGTCTAATTTCTCCAATTAATCCCCAGATGTAACGGGAGATTAATACCGGTTCAGGTGATGTAAGGGTTGGCACTATTATAGCATATTCAAAGAATGTGGTAGTATAACCCTTACTATCTACCCCGGTCATTCTTAAGTTTAAGAACTTATTGGCTATTTGTTCCTTTTCATTAGGAGGGCAGAATTTCCTTTCTACCGTATTCTTAAATTCCTTCCATTCCATGTTGTATACCCTATCACTTCCTCTTGACTGGAGGATAGTGTTCCACCATTCTAAGGATAAGTTTTTAAACAGATTAGAAGTAAACATTATTTTGTCTTCTTCAGCACACTTGCTTATTTTTAAAACAGCCTCAGTTTTCTCTATCCAGCGTAGAGCTGCAATGGGTCCTTAATTGCCCGAGAATTCTATTGGTTTGCAGGACCAGAATTCTTTGTAAGAACAACCATAAGGCATGGTTCTTCTTCTTTTGGGAATGGGCACTTGAAGTACAGGGCCATTGTTTATGTTGTGTTCTGGTTCAATTGGTCGCTTACTGCTATGTTTACTTTTATTATTCGCTTCTTGAACCGTTTGAATAATAAATGGCATTGCATCTATAATTCCTTGTGCCACTATGTGTTGAACGACACTATTATCCATTTGGTTTCCATTGTTATTGATGCTCGGATTCTCATTAACCACGTTAATGTTACTCTGGTTATCGTTATTCAGATTTCCTTGATTTCCTTCATCGGCCATCTGAATTTTAAACATTTACCCCGTGTTAATATCACAAAATAATATTAATATAGTTAATCACATGACACACATTTTTTTGCAAAAAGTGTCGATCATTGCGACTTTACTCTATTCATCTATTATCTATTACATACCAGTACTGAAATAAAAATTACAATACTAACAGAAATAAATAATAGTAGGCATCCGTACACATATATTTTAATTTATTTTTATTATTATATTACTATTACTAGTACCGTCTCCTCCATCACATCTACGGATATGGATTCATCCAAAAATCCATATTGCCGCTCATCGTATTTCCATACGAGTCGCTCTCCCACCTGTCGCATTCTCTCACTGCTCTCTAAAATTTCCTCTCCAAAAGTCCTAAGTTCTTGTACGTTTTCTGCACTCATTGGGGTGCAGGTTCTAGGACTGGGTTCGGAATCCGGGGTGCGGGTTCCTGATATGGGGGTGAAAGTGCCTGAAATCGGTAAGGATCTTCTAAGATCTCCTTAACGTATTCATCATGGTAATAGAGATCTAAAGGGTCCATACCTGGGTAGGCTCTTATGATTTGCATGGGTGTGTCTTCATGTATCGGGTAGCGTTGCACATAGTCCCTAACGTCATCCCACCAGGGATCGTAATTTGGGTCTAGGGGGTTAGGTGCAGGTACCCTAGGGATTTCTTCCGGATTGAAATCATGCATCTCCACTTGGTTTTCAGGGTTTTCTATCTCAATGGGTTGGTCAGGGATTGGTGGCTGTGGTTGGGGTGCTATTATTTGCTCCAGATTTGGGTCAGCTGCAATGGTTGCTAGTATGCGGATGTTGGCTATACCCCTATTTATCATATCCTGGGCATAGGCATCTGTCTCTCTCTTAGCTGCTGCTAGTACCCTCTGTTCCTGTAACTTTTTCATATGTTTTCTACGCTCGTGTGCCCCTCTACTGAACCATCCCCTCTTTTTATGAGGAAATGGCTCTTCTGACTGAGCCTTAAACATAAAGATTCCTTCTTCCGTATCAACAGAGTACCCTGAGAGGGCAGGCTGAGAAGAGGAGGTGCCTTCGCTTCTAGGCGAACCAGACAATTGACGATACGCGTCAGATGGTCCTTGGTCGCTCATACTGTAAACTAACAAATAGTCAAATAACACATAACAAATAAATGCAGTTTTGCACGTATTTTCGTAATTTATTTCCTAACACTGTACATTTTGATGTCAGTAAAACACCTATGTGGCTGAATCAGTGGCTTAGCTCTGATACCACCTCATGTCGCAACCCCCGATCCCTGGTTCCCAGGGAACGGGCGGCCGCGAGCCAGATTCGGTGGTATCGTGTATTGTCTAATTTGGCAGCGGAATTTTTCATCAGGACCGTAGTTAGGAAATGTTTATCAGAGTAAAATACCACATTTTCATAACATTAAACAAATGGGATAAACCCTAGTTCATAGTACATGTTTTTTCATAGGAATAAATTCTATTTATTTAATAAAAACATCTATTTTATTTTTAGGTAACTTTATTGCCACTTTTCCAAGCATTCAGTGCTGTCCAGCTGGCTTCTAATTGGCTTTCACATTGTGTTACCTGAAACGCGTTTTAAAAACATTTGTCAGTGGGAAATACTGGTGAGTGAATCCCAGTTTAATCAAGAAACATTAATTTAATTTAAACAGTATTGAGAGCGATTACAATGTTTATATCTACACAATTACTCCATTAGTATTGTCAATCCTGACTTGTGGGTCATATTACACATTGGCTAACTCATTGTCCAATGATAACGTATTGTCATCCCGACTTACTACTCACAGTGTAGTACATTTTGTATACAAAACCCTAACACACCGGCAGTAATTGAATAATTACAAAGACTCAATCACTGCTAAATTGCATTGTAAAATAGTTAAGGTTTTGTAAAAACTGTTAACAAAAAGGAGATTACTCACATTGCTGTCTTAGATTTTTCGTAAGGGTTTCCTGGTGATAATCTAAAATTTACACAAATGTACACGTGTTAGTAATAATAACCCATTTTAACATTAGCAATACCCTCCCCGAGACGGCATTCCAATGACCACGTCGGGCAGAACCACGACAGCCATTACGGAACCCTAGATCAATCGGGCAGCGTATCTAATACGTATCCAAGGGTTATAATACTTACAACGGAGCAGAACTTCGCTAATTAGGGGGTATAATGCCCGCTTATAAAGCCTAATATTCAGATTTTGAGATTGAGAAACGAATTGTGAGCGAATTCTGGTTGAACCCGATGGCCTTCTTATATAGGTGCTGAAACTGGTCCTCACGCGGCCCGCGTAACACATGGGCTGGGCTTACGCGGCCCGCGTTGACTCCAGGTCAACGTGTAGCTCGTCCGGATCAGCGTATAGACTTGACACGATGATGACATGTGTCATCACCGGGCTACGCCATTATCTTGATCTCTCGCGGCCCGCGTAGACTATTCAAGGGTCTTACGCGGCCCGCCTGAACTTAAGAAAATCAACGAAATCAGGCTTTAGCCTTTATACCGCCCGCGTAAGGGTTGGGGTGGGTCTACGCGGCCCGCCTCAGCCCTAGATTTCAATTTTTATTTATTTTTAATACTATTTAATATATGTGAGGCCCGTATTCACGTATGGGGAGTATTTTGGGACATTTTAGAATATTTTAAAATATATTAGGGTGTCGGTAAAATAATTGAGGGTGTCGGTTTTATTGAGGATTGTTACAGTTATCATGCGTGTGTTCCGGTAATTCCCCGAATTACCAGGTAGACTCATTTAACTAATCCTAGTTAAATGCAGTGCTATGAATGTATGTCTAAATTAATTGTGGTTAAGTTGAAGTAGTAACCTGAAGTTGCGGGTTGTCACAAAAAGTGTTATTTTGACAAACCACAGGGACTATGCATGCATTTTACTCCTTTCATTATTACATTTCTAGTAAAGTAAGCTACTTGGTGACTTATTTTGGAGAGAAAGGTAGAAGGGAGAGGCACTAGAATCCTCCAGAGAGAGCTCTGGTCGGACCTAGGAGGCCTCTCAAGAAATGGCACACTTTGGCATTGATGTATTGGAAAATACATCTGTTTCCGGTGTATACTTTGTACAGTTTTCGAAGAGTTTTGTGTCGTTTTGTTTAGAATATCGCGTGGTGCTTAGTACTTTGTGTTTTGCAGGTGTTCGAATGAAAAAGGGAAGTGAAAACGGGAGAAAATGAAGAAAACTAAGCTTCCGGACGCGTCGCAGGTGATCGGGGGATCGAACGAACAGAAAAAGCTAAAAAGGCCCTGTCGTGTCCCATGATAGGGTAAGGACATCTCCTTCGCGCGACACGAGAGCCAGTAATTTCCAAGGAAAAAAAACATATCACAAATCAACCAAAGAAGAAGCCTCAGCAAAACTTCATAGACCAAAACAAACAAAAAAAATGTTTGAAATAAAACTAAAGAAGCATCAAAAACCAAACAATACAATGAGACACAAAAAGTAGAAAACACAAATGAAAACAAATATAAAACGAAAAACCAACAAAATAAATGTAATTCTGGCGAATAAAAGGTAGAAAACACACATTCAAAAAAATATAAAACCAAAAACGTAACAAAACACGCAACCAAAAAACCAAGAAACACTAAACTCCAGCCAAAGTAAACGAACCACTCATACTGGAAAAGCAAGAAACAGTAAATATCCGCCAAATTAAACAGAAACTGTAAAAAATAGTCAAAACAACAAAGACAAAGGATAAAACAAAACGCACAACGTAAAGAAAACTAAAACGAACACATACCCAATGCAGACAACAAACTCTAAACCTAAAAGCACGAAATTGCGGCCATTGTGAGGACAACCTGCGAAACAACGTACTTGTCATAACAAAAACCAAAAACGAAACAACAAATGTTACAAAGAAAACTCACCGACGGGGCAATAAACAACAGTCATAAAAATCGGAACACAAAACCTATAACAAAACAAAAAAAATGACACAGAAAAAAAAAAGTTAAGGCTTAAGTGGAAGGTAGAGCATACTCGTCAAAAAAAGCAGCAAGACACCTACAACATACAAAACAACAATGCAACTATACAACACACTAACGTTAAGAAAACAAACAAACCGCAAGGTAAAACCCATGATGCACAAAAATATTGATATTAACATTATATAAATTAACAAAAATCTTGTAAAACCGCATGTATACGCGTCAAAAAAGAAGCAAGACACCTATTACATACAAAACAACAATGTAACTATAGAACACACCAATGTTAAGGCGGAACTAGCCCAAAAAGTTAGGGGTATCCTATTCTTTTTAGGATCAGGGGTATCCTTTATATAACGAAAACGGAATTGAGGGGTAATTTTACACTACAAAAATAGAGTTAAGGGGTATTTTTACACTACGGAGACGGGGTTGAGGGGTAGCCTGTGCTACCCCTACTAACACTCTAAGTCCGCCACTGAAATAAACCACAAGGTAAAACCCATGATGCACAAAAAATTCATAAATTAACATTATATAAATTACACAAAATGTCCCAATATGTAAACACACAAATTAAAATGTCTTTCTATGTGACAGAAAAATCTGAAAATATTAGTCGTATGTTACTGGAAACAAAATGAAACTACAGTAAGTGAAAGTTTTAAATTATTAGCAGATTTAAACTAGAAGTGTTATTTTAATCAAACACCGAATCTAAAATCATATTTACTCTAATATAAAATACACTATTTCATTGATTTTGAGTGTTTTAAATAATAATCTTCTAAGATAAATAATAATAATAATAATAAGTCACCCCCCCCCCCAAGCCGCCCCACGCCAAAGGGGCACCGCCCCAACCAACGCTAACCCAGAGTGGAGCAGTTGGCGTTGAAGGGCTTCGCCCACCCCAACCAACGCCCCACTCCCTACAGTCTTAATAGGCATCATCGCCAACCAACAAGGCCAATGGATACGGACTAAGGATACAGGGTGTTTGTTTTTTGTTTCCTTGACAGAAAGCTTGCTTGGTAGACTTGTAGTCATTCTACAGAGTCTAACTGAATTGGAATGACCAGGTTTCGTTATAAATAAATATTTTTAGATGGACGAGAAACCGGATTAATTAACTACATTACATGTCGATGTGTATGAACCTAAGAACGATCTCGTCTTTCCAACAAGTGGTCTCGGTCTCGTCAAGTTTGTTTAATTAATTTTTTTTTTGTTGCTTTTTCTAGCTCCCTACTAGCCATTTTGGAATAACATTTATGATTAGAAAAAGAGAAAAATCCCTGGATAGTCCTTGTGGTTTGTCCATCTTTCACCTTTAATCTCTAACTTTCTAAAATTACAGCTATAGTCCCCAACTTTTGCAATTTCGTTCCCGGATAGTCCCTGACGCGGATGAGGGTTAGTTTTTGGTGTTAAGTGGATGTGAAATGACCAAAATACCCTTACTAATAAAAAATATTTAGAACATTACAAAATCTAATTAATCGTTATAAATGGGCCCTACAATTTCTTAAAAATATAAAACTAACTCTCTACCCCACCCCTATCCCACTCCTTCCTTCCTTCTGGCTTCCCAACAAACCCTCCCCCACCAGTTGTTCCGAGCACCCCAAACCCCCACCGCAGTAACTCCGAGTACCAAAACCCCCACCAATGTCAAGAAAATACCACCAACCAATTGTAATCCATTCAAGACTTTCCACAAGCGACTTCCGAAATATTTCACATCCACTTAACATCAAAAACTAACCTCAATCTGCACCAAGGACTATCCGGGAATGAAATGACAAAAGTTGGAGACTATAGCTGTAATTTTAGAAAGTTAGGGACTAAAAATAAAAAATGGGCAAACCACATGAACTATCCTGACATTTTTCTCTTAGAAAAATATATATATTAGTTAATGATATTCAGCTACCCTCTTATTTACACATACCCTATATCTTATTTTCACACCCCCTATTGTATACGGGCCGTATAACATTATACGGCTCGTATAGAATGTTTTTGAATAGGAAAATGCACAGGGAATGTTTTTTTGATATTACTATATACGGCCCATATATAGTTATACGGCCTGTATACATGTGTATACGATCAGTAAAATGTATACGGCTCAATGGATTTATTTTGTGAGGTTTTTTCAAACCTTTTGATGTTACCAAATGTATACAGGCCGTATAACTGTATACGGGCCGTATATAAGGTTGTTTTTTCCAGTATCCCGTTTTTTCCAATAAAAACACAATCATTCTAGGGTTTCTAAACTCTTCATCACCTTTAACAATGTCGATAAACGTTGATCAGAACACGCCGCTTAAATCGGAGCACAAGTAGAGTAACGTTACCGATCAGTCCGTTGATGGAAACCTTAGCGATCGCAGAGATCTTCGTGTTGGTTATTTATCGCTTCTGCTAGTTATCGGCGAGGATGGGTACAGAAACCATCAAGGATGATAATGGATTGGTTACAGAAACCACTAGCAGAAGAACCCGACACGCCTTCTATGATGATCCGAAACATTCCGAATAACTAGCAGAAGAACCCAACACAAACTAGCTCTCCACAGTTTGATCACATTTGACTTCATCTGTCCAAGTTTAAGAACCTAATTCAGATACACAACGGTTCTCTAATTCCAAATCAGTAAGCAAATACACAATGGTATATGTTCATATCAGCGTTGTTTATCACCCTGTGTGAGCATTGGAAGCCCGACAAACAGTCTTTGACGTGGTTTAATATCTTTAATCTATTAGAACGATCCTTGTTTTTTCACGTACATGCGTTTAATTCCCAAACATCATTACTAATACCACGTTTTCTTCTGCTAGTTATTCAGAATGTTTCGGATCATCTTTAGTAGTGTTTGTTTGACAACCTGATTCAGATTTAAACAATGCACGCCTCATTTAATCTTTTTACTCATTTCTTCGATTTCAACAAATCTTTTCAACAATCAGTAAGCAAATACACAACGTAAGGAGAAACATTGAGATAATGGACATCCATCAAGCACAAAAAGAAAAATTGTGTTCAAGATTTCTTGTTATGTAAAGTATTTGGTTTCAAGTACAATCTTGGATTAATCATTGACGTATTCTCTCTTGCTTGTCGAAAATGCATCTCCTTCTCGCGGGTATAACACATAGTCAATGTAGTTAAATGTGATGGGTACATTCCGAAGGGATGGGTACAGAAACCAGGAAGGGTGATAATGGATTTGTTACAGAAACCACTAACAGAAGAAGCCGACACGTTTTCTTTGATGATCCGAAATATTCCGAATAACTAGCAGAAGAACCCGATACAAACAAGTTCTCCACAGTTTGTTATTCAGATCTCTATTCGGTCATCTTCCCAAACTACAACACACGATAACTTTAAACTTTTTATTGTGTGATTTGACCAGGAAATGATTGGAGGTGATTTCTACTTTTAATAAGCTGTCACATTTGTCAAATTCGTTGCGTGCATTCATATTGTTGAGACAACAATAGGTAATGAATGGATTATTGGACTTCTTGTTCCAAATGCAGCTGTAGGCTCCGTACTTAAAGGTCTCTCTAAAATATGCAATCGAGACCTCCTTGTTAATTTTAATGAAGCAATGAAGATTGAATGTGCAAACCGCAACCGTCTTTGACTACGAAACGGTGGCTATGGGAAATCACCATTTCCGTTGTGTATTTGCTTACTGATCTGGAATTGGAGAACCGTAGTGTATCTGAATCAGGTTCTCAAACAAACACCACTAAAGATGAGTTGGAAAATTGCATCAACTCTCCTATATCAACATACTCTTCTCCAGACGGTTGATCAGCCTGTACCGAAGAAACCAAATTTGCAACAATGAAAACGCCGATAAACGTTGATCGGAAAACGCCGCTTAGTTGTTATCAAATGACAATTTCATGGGTCTAGTCCTAGCTAGTTTCTCCCACGTGTGATCCAGAGAATACGTTTCTCGGGTTTTAGGAAGAAAAGAAGGGGTTTAAGGTGTTTTTGTAGGTTGAAAGATGTGAATGATCTTGAAAGATTTGTTGAAATCGAAGAAAAGAGTAAAAAAGATGATATCATTGTCTAAAGAAGCTCTTTTATCATGTGTCATCTGATTGTCATTCTGAATAACTAGCAGAAGACATGTCGGGTTCTTCTGCTAGTTATTCGGAATGCTTCGAATCATCATAGAAGACGTGTAGGGTTTGTATTTCCCATAGCCACCGTTTCCGTAGTAAAAAACGGTTGCGGTTTGCACATTCAATCTTCATTGCTTCATTAAAACATAACCTGACATTCCTTCAATGCTATTTATTTTCGCATGGTGTATACCGTATAGAATTATTTCCACGTGTCGGGATCTTCTGCTAGTTGTCGGGCTTCCAATGCTCACACAGGGTGATAAACAACGCTGATATGAACACATACCAACTGCTTTATCTTGAGTCCATACATGCATTTAATTCTCTCTTGATGTTGAAACCGGTTTTACCTCATGAAAAGGAAAGAAACAAATATTTTTAGAGAAGCATTGGGATTCAAGGGTTTAGTTAGAAAATAATCCTAGATTGTCTAAAGAAACGCTTTTATCATGTGTCGTATGACTATATTAAAACGGAAGCTATCAACGTGGGGATGGGTACAGAACTCGACATGTCTTTCATATCAGCGTTTTTATCACCCTATGGGAAATACAAACCGCAATCGTTTGTGACTATGGGAAACATAAGTTTTCTGTTTGAGTTGGTTCAGATTCAGGAAGCAGATGTGTTGATAACTTTCACTATTTGTTTGTTTCAAACAAGTGATGATCCGAAACATTCCGAACCACTAGCAGAAGAACACACACGATAACTTTAAACTTTATATTGTGTGATCTGACCAGGAAAGGATTGGAGGTGATTTGTACTTTTAATAAGCTGTCATAGTTGTCAAATTCGTTGCATGCATTCATAAGTTTTTGTGTTTTCTAGGTCATTTGAATTAACCAACATACATTGATCGTCGATTTAACTTGAAACCGGTTTTACCTCATGAAAAGGAAAGAAACAAACCAACAAAATCCGAATACTGAAAAACAAACATTCCTTCAACCATTCTAAACCCTAGCTGGAAACAAATCAACAAAATCCGAATACTGAAAAACATCAGCAACCATTTTTCCTTTTCCTTCAATTTCGAGAACATTCTCCCTAACATGATAAAAGCGCTTATTTTGCTAGTGGGTTTTATAAGTTAAAGTTAACTTTCAGATTCAGATTTAGGAAGACATGTTGGCTTTTGTACCCATCCCCGCATTGATAGCTTCCGTTTTATCACAGTCATACGACACAGCGACGGAGAAACTGTTCGACATGCTTGGTAACAAAGAGGAACACTTTCTTCTATCTTTGTTACTTGCTAATGTTTTATTTTTTTTCTACTTTTAGAAAGGTTTGACCACCTCACGACTGTGTCATATGTTGGACGGAATATATGGATGGAAAGCCCGCATAGTTTGTTTTTTTTATAATTTTACAGATGATTTAGAGAAACAGAGAATACGTTACGAGATTCTTCGAGAATTAGAAAAGGAGAAAATACGGAACGACAAGGGTGCTGGTCTTTTCTCCCACGTATTTTATCAAATGAATTGTCGTGTGTGATTATCACATGACAACTTCAGGGGTATAGTCCTAGTTAGTCCTCAGTTATGTCTCATTGAATTATGACAATACTGAAAGGGGTGACTTCATCTGTCCAAGTTTGAGAACCTGTCCAGTTATGTCTCATTGAATTATGAACTGTCTTGTGTGATTGGCCCCTTAAAACCCCTTATATACTTTGAGAAAAATCAATTTTCGAGGAATACGGGCCATATAAGATTATACGGCCCGTATACAATGTTCGTATACATTATATACGACCAGGTAACTTATTTTCACATGGTGTATACGGGCCGTATAAAGTTATCCGGCCCGTATAGAATTAAATTAAGTGACAAAATCTTCTGACACAGCTTTTTGTCAGTTAATTTAATTCTATACGGGCCGGATAACTTTATATGGCCCATATACACCATGTGAAAATAAGTTTTTTCCATGTGTTATTATTAAGACCCTATTATAATCAATATAATAATAATAATTTAATTATTGATACATTCCATAAAATAAAAAGTAAATATTAACAGCCACTCGAATCTACAAATAATTGAAGCCTACCAGGGTATGGGGCATGGGGTACAGTCAGCTACAAAACATATCATCGCGTACGATACGTGTGACCGTGGGCCCCACCTTTCATCCCCTGCATATCCTTCCTTGTTCAATTCTCTATCCAAACCATTTGCGTCCTCTTCTTTCTCACTCTGTTTTTATTTGCATCTTTTAACTTCTGCTTCATTCTCATTCATTGCAACTACAGAAGTAACCCTAATTATCAATCTGTTACACAATGAGCAGTGTGAAGAAGAGGACACGTGTCGGTAATTACGAAATCGGCAAGACCTTAGGTGAAGGAAGCTTCGCCAAAGTTAAGTTCGCGCGAAATCTCGTTACCGGTGAACCTGTTGCCATTAAGATTATTGATCGTGATCGTATTCTCAAACATAAGATGGTTGAACAGGTTTCTTTTTTTTTTTTTTTTAACTTTCTTCCTTATTTAAAATTTTAAATTATTATTATTTTAGTATCTGTTTTTTTCTTCCTGTTTGATTGTGTTTTTTTTTTTTTTATTTGTTTTGTTAGATGAAACGAGAAATATCGACAATGAAGTTGATTAAGCATCCGAATGTTTTGAATCTGTATGAGGTATGGTGGATTATGCTTTGTGGTTTTTCTGTAATTATTATTATTTTTTTTTAATTTTGTTAGGTATGCAGTTGGCTTGGAATATCTTGTGATCATTACTGATAAAATATGATTGAATTCTAATTTGATTAGTTTATTCCCATGTTAGCTATGAAATTGACATCTGTACATGTATATCCTTGATTAATTGAGTTCACACAAGCCCTAATGATTGATTAAAAAAATATATATTGAGGTTTTATAGTTAAGGATTGAATGAAATTAATTTAACATAGCCTTTATACAAGCTCATGGTTTGTGTATTCAATTCTTGATTTTTTTTTCACATTTTAATAGGTTATGGCAAGCAAAACAAAGATCTATATCGTTCTCGAGTATGTTGATGGAGGGGAGCTTTTTGACCAAATAGTAAGTAACGTTTTTTTGTTATATACTTTAGTCAGTGATACGTGGAATGAGCTATGTAGTTAATATCCCGATATATCAGTGATATATTAGTTATCGGTCCCTTACCGAGATAACTTTGGAAAATATCGGTGAGAATATTGGTATCGATAATATCGGCGATATTGACTGATAATTGACCGATATTTGACCAATGTATCACTGATTTTCCCGATATCAGTACATTTCTTCTTATTTCTACCATCTGCCTTCTTATTGCTGCTATTACGTCAGGTAGATGGCCTTTTAAGGGGTTAAGCGAGAAACTAGTACAAGTTTGATTCTTGCTAGTAAACTTTACTAGAGGAGAATTAAGCGAGTTCGCCACTCCTTGAAGATTACTTTTGGACAACTTGTTCCTGTTTTCTTATGTGTAATGTTACTATACAGGCAAAACATGGGAGGCTTCAAGAAGATGAAGCTCGGAGATACTTTCAGCAACTCATTAATGCTGTGGATTACTGTCATAGTAGAGGCGTGTATCACCGAGATCTCAAGGTTCATCCTGCCTTTCGCTATTTTTTATTATTGTAACTATTTATTTAACTATGTTCATCTTCATTCCCGCAAAGGATATTATGTTGTTAATCCGCGAAAACCTTTTGTAGTTCGTACAACTTTGTTAAGTTGTTCCAACAACGTGCTGTTTTGTTACTTTGAATGAGTTGTTGATATTCATACATTGCAGCCTGAAAATCTGCTCTTGGACTCGTATGGTGTTCTAAAAGTTTCAGACTTTGGATTATCTCAGCAAGTGGTATGTTAGTTAAAAGAATTAATTGTGGATGATTCCCTAGTGTCTTGATGATGGTAATTATCTATTTCAAATCTATTGTTTTATAGGAAAATGGAATGTTACATACGGCCTGTGGGACGCCAAATTATGTTGCTCCTGAGGTAATTACAGCTTCAAAGTTTACTGATGTAAATGGTGCAAATTTACATGAGTTGTTGCATTTCATTAAAAAAAAAATTGTTTTCAGGTGCTCACTCTACAGAAATATAATGGTGCAGCCTCTGATATTTGGTCATGTGGAGTTATCCTTTTTGTCCTTATGGCAGGATACTTACCATTTGATGAAGCAAACCTCATGGGTTTGTATAGGAAAGTAAGTTTAAATCTTTTTAGGGAAAATACAATAAATATCCATCATACTTTGTTATTTTACAAGTGGCAATTCTTGACACGACCCGAAATATGACACGAAAAAAAAAACAGATTTTGGGTCAACTAACACGACTTGTATAAAAAAACAGGTTGTGTTTAGGTTAACCCATTTTAAAATAATGCAGGGTTCGGGTTGATCCATATAAAAACGGGTTGACCTATTAACCCGTTTGAGTATTTAGAAAAAAACAACTGTTAAAATTTAATTTTTATTTTTTTCGTGTTCCATTTTACATGGTTTGTGGTAATAATGTTAGGTTTGTCATTCTATATTAACTACTTGTCAAACTCATACTCACCATTAACCATGTTACCAATAACCCGATTACATCCCAACAACTCGCTTATAACTTGTCAACATGTATGTGTCATTTAAAAAAATGAGTTAAACAGGCCGTGTTCGGGCTACGGTTGAAATCTTTGATACGGATAGTAATAAGGGTTTGGTTTGGGTTGCACATATCAATCCGCTGACCCGACACGATTGGCACCCAACTTGTCAAAAAGATGCACGAAGAAATCCCTCAACCCAATCTTGGATATTAAAGTCCCTAAAATGCATGTATTTGTGAAGGAAAAAACTTAAAATAATGATTGGTTACCTCCTAAACTAGTCAACATGTATGCACAAGAAAAATTATATCTTATTTTTTACCAATTTAAGAGGTAACAAGTCATTATTAAAATAAAGTTACAAGTACAGTATAGTAGACTAGTTTACGGACTAATAATATATTGGGTTGGGTGACTGATTCGTATTTTCTTAACAAGTATAGGACTTTAATATACCAAAATTGTGTTGTTTGACTTTTTCGTGTAAAATAATGAAGCATGTCTTATTTCTAATTGAAGAAACATCAAACTTTTTTCAGATTGAGAAGGCTGATTATAGATGCCCACCATGGTTTTCATCTGGTGCAAAGAAACTGTTGGCACGGATTCTTGATCCAAACCCCAACACCGTGAGTGGCTTTGTTGATCTTTTATTATATAGATTACGAAATTATATTTGTGACATAAAGCTCCATTTCAGAGAATAACTATTCCTGAAATCTTGGGAAATGAGTGGTTCAAGAAAGGGTATAAACCCCCACATTTTGAGCAGGATGAGGATGTGAGTCTTGATGATGTTGATGCTGTTTTCAATGAATCAAAGGTACAAGTTAATGATTATTGTCTCATATTTTTAACATGGTCAAATGATTTGTTTAATGAGGGTACAACAAACACCAAATATATATTCGTATATCGGTTCATTTGATTTTTGTCATTTTCAGGAACATCTTGTTACAGAAAAGAAAGAGAAACCTGAATCCATGAACGCGTTTGAGTTGATATCTCGGTCACAAAGTTTTAGTTTAGAAAATATGTTTGAGAAGCAGAAGGTATGTTTTAAAGTTCTTTTTATAAAAGGTTGCTTATATAAGAAAAATAAGGAAAAATATTAGTTTTTTTTCTATGAATGTAAAATATAATTATTAGTTTGGGCTTCCACAAAACAGGGTCTTGTAAAGAGAGAAACAAGTTTTGCTTCAAAGTGTCCTGCTAATGAGATCATGTCTAAAATTGAGGAAGCTGCAAAACCCATGGGTTTCAATGTTCACAAACGAAATTACAAGGTAATATTCATCATTTATAAATGTGTTTTAATTCATCATATATTATTACATTATTATTTACATATTTACAAAAAGGACGATTTCACATCCTCAACACGTAGTATAATATCGCATATGCCCATTTTCAAATGTATGAAATTCATACCTTCTTAAAACTTGCATCAAAATATGATAGTTTACGTATAATGGTTATATTATAAACTGTATTTAATGAAATTTGTCGTTACAGATGAAATTACAAGGCGGCAAGACCGGAAGAAAGGGCCACCTTGCAGTGGCTACAGAGGTTTTTGAAGTGGCCCCCTCACTGCACATGGTGGAGCTTAGGAAAACTGGTGGTGACACATTGGAGTTTCACAATGTAAGTATGAAGTATCAATATCTCCCATTAGTCTAATCTCACATTTATATATATATTTACATTTTATATTTATTTATTTATTTATATGTTGTATCGAATGGCAGTTCTACAAGAACTTTTCATCAGGATTAAAGGATATAGTTTGGACCACCGAATCAAATACAGATGACAACAGGTGAGACTCTTGAACCCAGTTCTTGGTTTTTGTTTCATAATTCTAATTTGGTGTTTAAAAATGTTGAAGAAGGAAAGGGTGAAAAGGGAAATTGTTTACAAGTGGTAATCATTCAGGCTGAAGATTTGGTGATTCGTGACATAATTTGAGCGACGCCCTCAACTCCCCTCTGTATTATTTGTGGTATATCGGTTTAGTAACAGAAGTTGCAATCTTTTTTGTGTTGTAACCTGGAATAATATGCCAACTGTATGTTTAAGAACCGAATGAAGCATGCTCGACTTATGAATTCATCCTGAAATTTATGTTATACATACTTTTTGACATAGCGTAGAACTAACAATTTATGACACGGCCCGTTAAAACAATATATATAACTCGACACAGAGTTAAACAGGTTGGTGATTGGGGTAAATGGGTTCAAGTCATAACGGGTCGACAAATTAAAAACGTGTCTAAACAAGTTCAACCTACTTAAGTTGTTTACGCATAACTTAACTTATCGTGTCAACTAGGTTATTGTGCTGACACGACACATTTATGACGTGTTTATCAAAACGACTTAGTTTTGAAGTTATAATATAATTTAATTCGTTATAATTAAATGTGGATTGTATTTTTTGGTAACTTTAATTTATCGTGTTAATTGTGTACGTCATATAATGTATCAATAGTGTTTAGCAAGCTGCGTAAATAATCGTGTTAAATTTGTTGTGTCATTGAAATGCTTATATTTAATCGTGTTAGATGTGACTGGTTACATTTAATCCTATTAAACTTGTCGTGTTGTGTAACCCGCTTATTATACATGTATGTGTTAGTGCTTAGAAATATTACACATTTAGTTAAACTAGCTATGTTAGACGTAAACATGACTAGTTTAGCACAACATGATAGTTTTGCGGGCTCTAACAATCTAACATAGTGTTTTCTTTTATTTACTTGGTCAACAACGGACACATCAATTATTGGCACAACTATTACTTTGAACAACCGGAGGAGGACACTTATATAGTTATTGTTTCTCACTCGTCTTTTTTTAAAGTTATAAACCAAATATAAACAAATTAGTTTGATTGTTCTTATAAGTATATATATCTACACACATGCGTAAGTTCAATAACTTACACATTTCTAGGTAATTGGTACAAAATTTTAAATAAATGAATAAATTAGTTTAATGGTTTGTTATGTACATATCTCCAAATAAGTAAGGGGCTGTTTGGTAGCCTCTTAATGGTCATTAAGAGGCTACCTCTTAATGGAACCATTAAGAACTTTACCAATGAGAAGGTGGAAGAATGTGATATGTGATGATTTATCATTCAGAGGTTACCTCTTAACCATTCAGACTTGAGGTTACCTCTTATTCATTCAGAGGTTTTAAACCATTAAGAGGTAGCATTTGAATGGTCATTAAGAGGCTGCCAAACAGCCCCTAAGTTGTATAGGATCTATAAAATATGACACATGAGAAAAAAAATAGTTTAGATTTGTTATTTGTGTTCTTAAAAAATAATATTCTGAAATAATTATCTCAATATATGTGTATCTATTATACATGATTGTGTACATACGTGTATTTTTTTAGTAGTCAAAATGCCTTTATATATAAATAAATAGCCCCTACCCATCTCCTTGATTAATTTTTCATTGTGTAATTAGTTCAATACCTTTCTCCCCTCCAAAGTTGATTCTGATTCTCCTTTTTCTTAATAAATGAACTCATTGCAACTCACTAGCTTGTTTAATCTTTCATCTCTTAATGGCTGAACAACTTACAATCAAATTCCATCGAAAACTAATTGGTTTCTTACAAGATTTAGACCTCAAATCCATAAAACTAAGCCATGCATCTTTATATCTACTCCTCATTCATCTCACTCTCTCTATCCTTCACTTTAAACTCCACCATTTTTGGATCATCACCACCTTCTTGTTAGTTTCACAAATTTACTTGGCAAAACGTTCGAGACCCACCTATCTTGTCGACTTCACTTGCTTCAAACCCGATGACAACCTTAAAAGGTCCATTGAAAGTATCTTGGAAGGGTCACGAAAGATGGGGGTGTTCAATCAAGATACAATGTATTTTCAAGAACGCGTCATGACTAGTTCCGGTTTAGGGGACGAGACATACGTCCCCCCGGGTCCTGCGGCTCAGCCCCCACAACTAAATTGGGAGGCAACCATGGCCGAGGCCAAGATGGTCATGTATGGTGCTTTAGACTCTTTGTTTCAAAAGACGGGAATTTCACCACAAGATATTGGTATTTTGATAGTGAACTGCAGCGGATTCAACCCTAACCCGTCTCTAACCTCCATGATCGTTAACCATTACAAGCTCAAACCTGATATCGTGACATACAACCTGAGTGGAATGGGCTGCAGCGCGGGTCTTATTTCTATCAGCTTAGCTCAAACTCTTCTCCAGACTCACCACGACACGTACACTGTTGCTTTGAGCATTGAAGCCATGTCCCTCTACTGGTACTTGGGAAATGATCGTTCCATGATATTAGGAAACTGCCTTTTCCGGATGGGTGGTGCTGCAATAATCCTCTCCAACAAGTATAGTGATCGAACACGTTCCAAATACGTGTTAGCCCATATGATCAGAACCAATAAAGCATCCGATGATGAATGCTACAACAGCGTGCAGCAGAGAGAAGACGACAAGGGTATTATCGGAGTTTCACTTTCCCGGGAACTAATGAGAGTTGCTGGAGACGCCCTAAAGACAAATATAACAACTTTAGGACCTTTAGTGTTACCTTTTTCTGAGCAGTTGTTTTTCTTTATTACCCTTGTGAAAAAGAAGATACTAAAGATGAATGTGAAGCCTTACATACCCAACTTTAAGCGTGCTTTCGAGCATTTTTGTGTACACGCGGGCGGTAAGGCGGTGCTGAATGAGGTTCAGAAGAGTTTGAATCTAACGGACCAGGATATGGAGCCATCTAGGATGACGTTGCACCGGTTTGGCAACACGTCAAGCAGTTCCTGTTGGTATGAGTTGGGTTACATGGAGGCTAAAGGTCGAGTTTTGAAAGGGGATCGTGTTTGGCAGATTGCATTCGGGTCCGGTTTCAAGTGTAACAGTCTGGTTTGGACCGCTTTAAAGACTATTCCACCAGGTGGCTTCATGGGTGAAGCATGGTCTGACTGCATTGGTGGGTACCCGGTCAAGGTCCCTCTTAATTAGGGTTACCGATATATACAAAATAATAATTTGGATTTTGATATCATATTAATGTAGTTGTTTATTAGATAACTAGTTTAAGTTCTCGTATATTACATGTGTTGTATAAAGGAACTCCTGTATTACTCAGCTTGAATAATAAAAATGATATAATCCATAAATATATAAATATTACATATATACACAAAGAGTCCTATATAATTCAACTGAAAAACCCATATTTATTTTTTAAAAACATTTCACATCCAACCCTTTATCTTTTTCTCTATCATACTCACAAACACTTATTTTATTACCTTTTTGCTTTCATCCACAACATTCTCTAACAATTTTTGTAGCATAAAGTGAACATAAAAGAAAAAAAAAATAGAATAAAAAACAAAATGTTCACAGGAAAGGAACAAATACAACAAATTTTAAAGATGATGGCTAACATTAAAGAGAAGATATGGATAGATGTAGATGAACCATATGGTGTATCCAAATCCTACCAGTTCCAAGAACTTGGGAACCTGCTTGCAACAGAGACATCAAATTTTTGTACTTTTTTTTTATGTAGGTTCATTTACCACAGGAACTCCATTGATTACTTGAACAACTGTAGAAGATAACCATAGACCAAGAGTTGCTCCTCCACCATATATAACAACCATGGGCTTGTTTTCAATTGCATCTAGCGTTTAAAAATATTAGAATAAACATTTCTTTTATTTAGTAAATATTAAATTTAATTTTTTTATTTTTTTTGCACAAACTTGTAGGGACGACATGTCGTCTCTACAACCTCTTCTATAGCAACGACACTTCTATAGCAACGACACCTACAGGGACGACTTTTATGGCCTATAGAGGCGAGGCTGTAGAGACAAATTTTATAGAGACGATATGTCGTCTCTATAGGTGAAAAAGGCCTATAGAGACAACATGTCATCCCTATAAGCTATAAGCTGAAAAAATGCCGTCCCTGTAAGGTTTTTTTCTTATAGTGAATGTTGGTAAAAAGTTTGAGTTTTTAAGAAGATTAAATAGTGGCTAACTTCTTCCTTCAAGCCCGAGAATACTTCCCCCTTCTGAGGTTTCAGATGAGTCCTCTGAAGATGCCTTAATGCGATATGAATCAACATACAAAAACATGCTTTTATACCTGAAGAAATTTATTGCAACACTGGAAATCCCATCTCATATATTGGCTGTTGAGTTTTAATTCTTTTTTTTTTTTTTTTTTGCTTATACGGTTAACTGACCCATATCAAAAGAAAGAACAACAGATGCAGAGGGTTTTTTTCATGCATTTGGAAGGAATACTTGACCAATCATCATAATCAGTGGGCGGATCTAGAAAATTCGCATAGGCGTAACATTTCAAAAAAAAAAAAAACCTTGAAAATCGAATACCTTTGCACTGAATTTGGATACATTGGGTCTGGAGATCACGTTCAGTTGAAGCGGTTGTACATATTTCAAAACAAAATAAAATCTATTAGAATAGAGAAACATATATAGAATTATAGAAATTGACATTGAACGAAGCGGTGAATGAATCAAAGCGTACCAGGGGGAATTTGGTTCATCGACGTTTGTCTCTGGTGCTACAGCCGCTGATGTTGTTGCTTACTTCCACACACCACCATCATCGATTCAGCAACAGCGACTTTGTGAAGGTATGGGTTCCAAACAGCGACATTCAGCAACAATTGCAGAATTTGCATGACATGTGCAGCTTTTGCAAAAATTTGGAAGAAAGTCGCTGTTTCAAACAGCGACTTACCTATCTTCACTCAAAAAATTTCAGGGCACCTTGAAGCACTCTTTTCTGGTTCAAAACACCTACTTCTGCAAAAAATTCCAGACTATTGGTGTAAGTTCCACGACCACCTTTTGCACAATCAGCAAAAGGTAGGGCGGGCAGCAAGGAACCATAGAAGCTTATCCTTGAATTGTATTGTAGTGGGACAATCATTTTGTAAATCTAAATGACGGAAACACTAAAATGTAAAATTTTCAGTTAATCGCCATTGCCAAGTTACATCTAAAAAAACTTCCATGAAAAATCATCAAAATCTCACTTACCTTTCTAATTTCTTCCATTAAAAAATTCTTAGCAAGGTTAGTTGCAAAGAACTGCAAATACAATAAGATATCATCATCGTTTTTAAGGCTATAAGGCATGACCATGCCCATGGTCAAATATACTACCTAACTACATAGTGTGACATTATTTCTCTACAAAGCCAAAATCTGCAATTTAATTTAGCCCCTTATTATTATTATCCTAATAATCAAACAACTGTTAAAGGAAAAAAGATAGATTTCACATATGGTAGAAAATTTCTTAAAAGACAATAACAAAACAAAATTTAACAAAACCTGTTAAAAGGAAAATAAAATAGATTTAGCATATGGTAGAAAAGTTCTTAAAAGACAATAACAAAACAAAATTTAACAAAACCTGCCTTCACCCGAACCGGTTCATAGACTCATGCATACACCAAAAGAAGAATCAAAATTCCCTCATGGGGAATTATATAAAGGATTAGTGTCATTCAGAAAAAAACGATCATCAAATTAAGAGACTTCCTACTTCCTACCAAATTGTGAAAATATATGGTATTTGTTGTTTTTTTAAACGTTTTTAGCCATAGATTTAATCTTTAATACCAAGTTCAAAAGGACCTTTTTGCTCGTTTTGTTCAGACATGTTGTCTCTATTGGGTTTTGTCTCTATAGCCTCGTTCCTATAGCCTAAAGAGTCGTCCCTATAAGTGTCGTTGCTATAGACAAATTTATAGAGACGACATGTCGTCTCTACAAGTCTGTAAAAAAAATAAATGAAAAATAAAATTAATATTTACCAAATAAGAACTAATATTAAAATATTTTTAAACCCAATAAAGACGACATGTCGTCTCTATAGGTTTTTATAAAAAAACAAAACAAAAAAAACAAAAATTAACCCAATACTCCATATCAACTCTATATACACAATACACAAAAATATATGTGCACTAAACCCTAACCCTTCACAAACCATATAGAATAGTTACCTGGGAGGCTGGGACGAAAGGGATGAAATACCTCCGTCATTGTAGGAAGACATGAAGACTGCAAATTAGACCATAGGGTGAGGTTAGTCCTCAAAGAGACCACCCGCCACGTAGGCGCCACCTCACCATAGGTGGAGGACCATGACTACCAAGAGCAATGTTTTAAAAACCGGTTTTTTAATCATACCGGGTTGGGCTAAAAAATGGTTCAACCGGTTGAACCGGGTTGTACCGAGTGGTTTAACCGGGTTAACTAATTAACTCTATATTACCAACAAGAATCTCAACCAACAAGTTGCTGAAATGAATAAATGTCAGAAACATATTAAAATCTACACATTATAAATCACATTCGAAAAAATACCCCAAAATAGATTAAAACCTACACATAAAATATGATAGAATCAAAATTTAATAGTAACACATGTTTTCACACATGTCAAGACCTCCCAATAATTATAATATACTATATACACGGGAAATCCTACTATATATATACATGATTACTAATAACTACTAAATAATATTATATCCTAGTTCAAAAGAGTGAAACCAGTAGCAGCGCAATGACGTACCTGAAATATTGAATGAAACTAGAAGCCACGAAGTGATGAAGACGAAGGGATGGAAGTGATGAAGAGTTGAAGACAAAGGGATGAAACGATGAATGATGCACCGATTGCACCGTATACCATGGAAGATTGATATGCGCTAGGTTATGGAGTAAGCTAATTAATGGGCTTGATGAAATTATAAAAAAAAAACCCCAAAATTTACCTTGGGCCGGTACCGGTTTACCGGTTATAACCGGTATTTCACATTTTACCGGCGGTACGAATCGCATACCATTTCCAGGTTTTACCGGGGTGTTTCGTACCGGCTAAGCATCCGGAATCCGGTATTACCGGTATAACCGGCCGGTACGAACCGGTTTTTAAAACATTGACCAAGAGTGTGGAGGGGAAGCCATGACTACCAAGAGGGCCCACCAAAATTAAAGCAGCCAATCAAAATTAAAGCATGCAAGGAGTGAGAGAGAACAAGGAAGAGGTGGCCCACCACTTTGCTTTGTCAGAGACGTCTTGGAAAAGACGGGAGGGACGCGATGACCCTCTAGGGGGCGGTGTGCGACAGGGCCGACAACCCGGGACGGGGAGGGGACAACCCCACACCCAATGGTCTTATTAACCAAAAACAATTGTACGTATGTGTTCCAAATGACGGTTAACTTAACATTTAGACAAAACATGAAAAAATGTAACAGACTGTTTAAAGCGAGTCAATTTAAAATTTCAAGTAAAAAATTTATTGTTACATAAAAGGGTATGATAAATCTAGTACCAGTTGAGAAGTTCAAATTTACCCAGGTCCTTCAAAATCTTCAAGAAACAGGACCATTCTGATTGATAAAGACAATATATATATATATATATATATATATATATAGGGGAAGGTTCAAATGAAAACCACTAGTTATTGTGAAAACTCGAAAACTAGTTAAAAACCACTAAAAAGAAGGGGGGGGGGGGGGGGAGACTTTTAATGAAGGAGGGGTAAAATTGGAAAAAAAAATATGTAACTTTTCAAACATTTCCCATTTCTCCATACGTTATCATTTTAAAACAAAAATGGCACCATAAGATCACAAATTTTTGTATCTTTCATTCAAGTATATTCGAGCATATTTTTTATGACATAAAAAAAGATTTATGGTGTCGTCTTGTTTTCAATACTATTATTATAGTAGCGCACATGTGCAATATAACATGTACTACAATTGCATTACATGCTTAAAATTAGCTTTTTGAGTCTAGTTTAGCTTTTAGGGTTAGTTTTTTTGGAGGTTTATGATTAGGATTAGGTTTTTGGGTGTGGGGGGGAGGGGGAGGGGGTTTTTGGGGGGTGGGGGTGGGGGGTTTAGGTTTTTTTCGGGTTTATGTTTAGGGTTTAGTTTTAGGTTTTCGGGAGGGTGGGGGTGAGGGGGTTTAGGTTTTTGGGGGGTGTGGGGTTAGGCTTTTGGTGGGAGGGTGAATTTAGGTTTTTGGGGGGTGGGGGTGGGGGGTTTAGGTTTTTAGGGGGTGTCGGTGGGGGGTGGGTTAAGTGGTTTAGGCTTTCCGTATTAGTGTACTACACATGTGCAGTACAACCCAAAAAAAAAAAAAAAAAAAATTTTTAAATTTTTTTTTTCATATATAAAAACCAGCAAAATTTATAAAAAAAAAATTGAATTTTTTTTTGTGTGTTTTTTAGGCTTTATTTAGTTAGTTTTCGAGTTTTCACAATAAAAGTGGTTTTCATTTGAACCATCCCCTATATATATATATATATATATAGGACAAAGATCCGTTAGGAACCACCCATTATTGCGAGAACCGCGAGAACCAATGTGAACACAACAAAAAATGCCTAAAAATAGCTAAAAAACACACAAATTTTTTTTAATATTTTTTATGCTAAAATCGCTACTTTTAGTAGCAAAAAAAAATTAATTTTTTTTTAAATTATTTTTTTCTACTAAAAGTAGCGATTTTAACATAAAAAATATTAGAGTAAACTGCCATTTTGGTCCCTGTGGTTTGGCCAGTTTTGCCACTTTAGTCCAAATCTCAAACTTATTACATCCAGGGCCCTGTGGTTTGGTTTTTGTTGCCATTTTGGTCCAAATTTCAAATTTGACCAGATTTCCCATTAATGACCTATTTTGTCTTTAGCCTCAGAGGCATTTTGGTCATTTTAGATTTATTATCTCTTTATAATAACTCATTTATAATAAAACCCTTAGATCATCATCTTCAACCTCATCTCAGACATCTCTCTCTCTCTCTCTCTCTCTCAACATAAAATCTGCTCTCTCTCTAAAATACCCCCACCACCACCCCCACCATCGCATCATCCCCACCACCATCCCACCGCCGCCAACTTTGCTCTCTCTCTCTCTCTAAAATGACATGCTCTCTCTCTAAAATACCACAACGCTCGAAAACACATGGTAAATCGAAGCTCAAACGCTTGAAATCGAAGCTCAAACGCTGCTGGTGCTCAAATCGAAGCTCAAACGCTCGAAAACCCTAACCCTAAGAACACACAGATCTCCGCCTCAAGAACACATGGTAAACCCTAACCCTATAGTGTTTACCCAGTCGTTTTTTGGGTGGAGGTGCTCACCGGATTGAGAGAGAGGGGCGGTGGTTGCAGGGGGTGCGAGAGGGTGGTTGCAGGGAGTTGCAGGTTCATCGGATGTGGTTGCAGGGGGTGCGAGTGGGTGGTTGCAGGGAGTTGCAGGTTCATCGGATGTGGTTGCAGGGGGTGCGAGTGGGTGGTTGCAGGGAGTTGCAGGTTCATCGGATGTGGTTGGTCCCTGTGGTTTTGGTAGAATTTTGTTGTTTCAATTGCTGATTTGGATTACTTTTCTGTGATTCAGTGGATTTTTTTTTTGAGTAAACTGCGAGGCTGTGATGATTTCACCTAATCCGAGTCAAAATTGGGTCAACATTTGAGATTTTCCGTAGCTTGGCGTGGCAGAATCGGAGGAGGGCAAGTGCGCTTGCAACCTCTGTTTGCAGCCATGGCAGTTTTGATTTGTTGTTGGAGCCTCGTTTCTTTTTACAAATCGGTTTTTGATTTTCTTAAAGATGATGTTCTTGATTTTCTGGGTTTTGATGATGATGTTTGATGATGTTCTTGAAGATACAGATCTGAGCCTCGTTTCTTTTTACAAATCGGTTTTGTTTTTGTGATGGTTTCTGGTTTTGTTCTGGGTTCTTGATTTTCTTCAAGATGATGTTCTTGATTTTTTGGGTTTTGATGATGAAGTTTGACGATGTTCTTGATTTTCTGGGTTTTGATGATGAAATTTGATGATGTTCTTGAAGATAGATGTTATTAATTACTGAAATGTTATAATAAATTAACATGGACCAAAATGCCCCGGCACTACAGGACAAAATAGGAGGTTGCAACAGTCAAAAAAGTAGGGTTTTTGGATTTTGGACTAAAATGACAACAAAATGCAAATCACAGGGCCCTGGATGTAATAAGTTTGAGATTTTGACTAAAGTGGCAAAACTGGCCAAACCACAGGGACCAAAATGGCAGTTTACTCAAAATATTAAAAAAAAATTAGATTTTTTTTATTTTTTTAGATTTTTTTAGGGTTTAGTTTTTAGCATTTTAGCTTAGGGGGGGGGAGAGGTTTAGGTTTTTTTTCGGGGGGGGGGGGTTAGGTTTTTTTAGCTATTTTAGGTTGTGTTCACATTGGTTCTCGCGGTTATCGCAATAAAGGTGGTTCTCGCATGAACCTTACCCTATATATATATCAGGCAAAAGTGTAAATAATTAGAAACAACAATATCATCAAATTGTGAAAGAAATTGAACATGATTCAAAACAAAATCAATAACAGAATGATGATTTCTCAATATTATATTTAACCATCAAGGTTTCATATATCGAAAGAATGATTATGTAAGGGTATAAACTAGTATAGGTTTGCGTCTGTCTTGGTTTATTATAGTTGTTTTGGGTTCGAACTGTGTAGTGGGCTTGTTTGAATGTTTTGATGTCTATGGGGTATGGGCTTGGCCCAGTGTAAAAGGATCTCCTATGCAGGTATAAATAGGAGAGTCCTTAGTCATTTTAGGTTGTTGATTCACTAGCAAACTTTGTGCCCTTTGTGCGTTTTGAGTACCAGACGGTTCTAGGAATCGTGTGCTCTTGTTCTTGAATCAATATACTTTATGTTTCAATCTTCGACATCTTACTTGTATTTCCGCTACTTGTTTGGTGTTTGATATTCGATTGTATAGTTCCTGGACTTACAATTGGTATCAGAGCCTAAGTAGTCTTGCGAAGGCTCGGTTGGATCGGATATCTTGAAGATTGAAGGCTGTTTTGCTGCTGAGTGTGTTCAAGATCGACAAGAAAGATAGTTTGAAAAGTTGTTGCTGGAAATATTGAAAGGATTCAAAATTAAATTCAGCAGATTTTTCGGAATTTTAGTTGAAAATTTGGAATATTATCTTTCCAAACTCAGCTTGTACGATTGGTGTTTTGGGCTTTCAAAGCACTGAGGCCCAACAATACATATTGTGCGATCAGTTTTGGATTGTGCGATTAAAATTGTTTGGGCTATTAAAGATACAGGCCCAACATTGAACTCTTGTACGATTGAAGACATCTTGTGCGATTGAGGAGATATTGTGCGCTTCACTGTCGATATTGAACTGGTGTCCGTGATCTTGTACGACTGGACCTCTTGTGCGATTGGATTTCTTGTTCGAAGTAAAAGGCATATATTGAAAAGGTTCATAATAACTTGTGCGTTTGGCAGAAGGTTCGAATTAAAGAAGTCTTGTGCGACTCATCTTGTGCAATCCATCTTGTACGATTGGACAAAGGATCAGGTGAAAGGTGTCTTGTGCGATTCATCATTCACGTGGACTGGACTGTTTGAACTCGTGAACTGTTTGGATTGAATTCTGAATTATTTGTATACCATCCAAATTATTGTGAACCATCTGAATTATTTTCTGAACTGTATTGTGATTGTTAGTGACATTTATTTGAATTTTACATTTAATATTACGTGTCACTTATACATTCAACTATTTTTTTCAGAAATGGCTCAAACTAATCAATTGGGATTGACTGAAATTGCTGCTATTAATCAGGACCTAGATAACATCATTGGAACTAACAATAGGGTTCCCAGGCTCATTTCTGGGGGATCTTTCTCTGAATGGAAGTTCAGGTTCATTCAGTATATGAGGATCAAGGATCCAAAGGCGTGGAGATCTATCTGCAACGGACCTACTGCAATCACCTATGTTGTGAATGATGCTGATGGAACAACTGCTCCTAAGCCCGAGTCTGCGTTTACTGATGAGGAACATGAAAAACGTGATAATGACAACAAAGCTCTTGCAATGCTGCACTCTGCTCTTGCACCAGAAGTAAGCATTGGAGTTCGTGACTGCACATCTGGTAAGGAAACGTGGGATGCTTTCCTGGCTCTCTATGAGGGAAATGAAGAAATGAAAGAAAGTCGAAGAGAAATGCTTACCCAAAGGTTTAACTTATTCAATCACTTCCCAGGGGAAACATTAGAAAATCAAATCCAGAGATTTGTTGCCTTAGTCAGTGATATGAAAACTCATGATATCAGCCTTGAAAAAAATGTCATTAACAAGAAATTGCTCAATGCTCTTCCAAGAAATTGGGATACAAATGTGACTCTCATCAAAAGGACCAGGGACTTAGCTAGAATGACTCTCTCTGAGCTGATTTCTTTGTTAAAGTCCTATGAAATGGATGACAAACAAAGGCTATATAACCATGCTGCAAGTTACAACAACGCAGGTGTGTTGACCAACAGCGCCTTGATGTCTCAGCAAGGAATGAGTTCACTGACAGGGCCTTCTACTATGCCTCTTCCTGTTAATCTTTGAACGTATGTTAACCAATCTGGCTACTTTCCCGCTGCTACTCAACATGTTAACCAAACTTCGTCTGCTGCTCAACCCACTAATCCATCTGCTCTCACACCCACACAGTTTCTTTCAAACATTACCACTGCTTTTGCTGCAACAAACTCCTCAGTTGCTACATCAAAGGATTTCGAACAAGCTATGGCTTTCATGACAGGGGTCATGAACTGTTATCATGCCTTTATTGCTGGAAGAGTAAAGAACAACATTGACTCTACTGAACTGTTGGAAGTCCATCCTGATGATGTTGAAGAGATGGATATTACTTGGCAAATGGCCATGGCAGTGTTTCGTGCCAGAAACTTCGTGAAGAAAACTGGAAAGGGCAATTGGGACAAGATTAATGGTGAGATTGGCTGGAATAAGGCAAGGCTTCGGTGTTACAACTGCCATGAGCCTGGGCATTATGCTAGAGAGTGCAAACAGCCAAAGAGGGAAAGAACTGATCCAAATGTCACTGTCACTGTTAGTTCAGCAGCTCGACCAGCTCCAAATGTTGTTTCAACTTCAAACATTACTGTTACTCGTCCCACTCAAAGTTCAGCCTCAAACACTGGTGCTAGAACTCAAGTTGCTGAACCAATTGGAGCTACTGGAAATGCATTGGTGATTCAGGAAGGAGGGGGTTTCGAATGGAGTCAACAGATGAACGATCTGCAGATTACCACAGACACCTTGTACCAACAGAATCAAGCTCTCGTGGCAGAAGTGAAAGAAGAAGCTGAGTCTACTATTGAAGAAGATGCTGAGGTGTTAGATCCTGCAACAGGAAAGCCTTACAAGACTGTGAAGTGGCCTGCAACTAAACAGGCGAATACAGTGCCACTGCTAAAGGAACTTCCTGATGATTCTCTGAAAAATTTTCAATTTTGGGTGTATGATCCAATTTCTGGTCAAGCAGTGATTGTGTGTGATGATGCAGAGTACAGGTTCATTGATACTAGAGATTTGATGTGTTTTGGTGAAAAGGACATTAATCTCTTAGCAAAATCACAAATTCAGAGTGATCCTCAGTACGAGGTGTGTGCCAAAAGTTGGACTGGAGCTGTGGCCAAGATTATAAGTCTCAAGTTGTGGTCAGGGCAACATTCGAGAGTTGAGACACAGCTGTTTGGTCCGTATGTGGGAAAGAATATACCGATTTTGCCTGAATTGCAAAGGAAACAAAAAGAACAAGCTAGGAAGCAGAAAAGAAAGCAGCAGTGATTATGAAGACGCCAAGTCAACACAAACCTAGGGGGATATTGTAAGGGTATAAACTAGTATAGGTTTGCGTCTGTCTTGGTTTATTATAGTTGTTTTGGGTTCGAACTGTGTAGTGGGCTTGTTTGAATGTTTTGATGTCTATGGGGTATGGGCTTGGCCCAGTGTAAAAGGATCTCCTATGCAGGTATAAATAGGAGAGTCCTTAGTCATTTTAGGTTGTTGATTCACTAGCAAACTTTGTGCCCTTTGTGCGTTTTGAGTACCAGACGGTTCTAGGAATCATGTGCTCTTGTTCTTGAATCAATATACTTTGTGTTTCAATCTTCGACATCTTACTTTTATTTCCGCTACTTGTTTGGTGTTTGATATTCGATTGTATAGTTCCTGGACTTACAGATTATTTCTCAG
Source organism: Helianthus tuberosus (assembly GCA_030545235.1). NCBI lineage: Eukaryota > Viridiplantae > Streptophyta > Magnoliopsida > Asterales > Asteraceae > Helianthus > Helianthus tuberosus. The sequence continues at coordinate 173,082,131 of CM060447.1, forward strand.
TATTATAGTCGTTTGTTTCTGAATATTATACCAAAACATATGGAACAATTGTATAAATTTAAGGCCGAATGTAGTGGGGCGCCACATAGCGGGGAAAGATAGCGCCACCGCACACCACTACGGCCGGCGCTATAGGGTCTGAATTTTGAATCCCCGCGAAATCATCACACCGCCTAACCTTCTCCACTCACACACATATATATACATTCATATGTATGTACATATGAATAAATTGAAGGGGTTATATAACCCCCTTACCATAAAGCCCATCTTTTACGTATTTCGCCATCTGTCGCATAACGCCCCAAAGGGGCTTTATGACTACACATGGTCTAATAAGTAAAATCGAAATAGGGCAAATAAATACCTTGAGAAAAATGTCCGGATAATCCATCTAGTTTGTTTATATTTCACTTCCTACACATTTAAAATTACACATATGTAGTCCCCAACTTTTGTACATTCGTTCTTGGATAGTTCCTAACGTGGATAGGGGTTAGTTTTCTCAATTACGTGAGTGTAAAATAACCTAAATATCCTTACTGCTAAATTAATAACTAAAATGTTAAAAGAAATATAATTAATATCTAAATATTTATGTGGGTCCCACCACCTACCCACTTCATCTTCCCTACCACTACCATGTCCGCATTTCACCACCACATAAACCAAGGGCTGAAACTGTGCAACCCAACACAGCAATTGATGGTCCTCCTATGCACATCAAACAACGGAGAGCGGCAGTAGTGCCCTGACGATGATGACGTTGCTGGTCGGAGACGGCGATGGACAACGACAAGGATGGCGGTGGACAACTTTTCTCTCTCTCTCTCTCTCTCTAGATTTTGCATACATCATAGTCCGATTGAGGTAATGTTGCCACTATACATCGTCTGATTTCCTCCCTGTGTTTTTCACCTCCTCCTCTATCTACAACACAAATTTAAATGTAAAAAATGCATATATGTGAAGAATTTGCATCTAAAATAAAAGGGTTATTATCATCCAAAATCTTGGATTCATTCGGCGATGACAACAGTCCCACGTATACACAAATCATCCTAGCATCTTCAATTGGTTTGATCATTTTCGCTGTTATGCACATTAGATTATGGAAAATAATACGCTACAATAAGAAAAGTATCCCATGGATTCGAGTTTCTAAAACCATACAACCATTCAATCTCGAGAGATTCCCTGATTATGTAGTTATAAACACCATCCAACGTTAATTAAAACCAAAACAATAAAACAGTTTGTGTATGCAAGATGGGTGATGGTGGAAGTGGTTGAAGATGATGGTGGTAGGGTGAGGTGGTGGCGTTATCTGGCGGGGTGAGGTGGTGGTGGTGGTGAAAGGTGGAGGTGGTGAAGATTGGGGAAGATGGAGAGGATGGGGTGGGTGGTGGGTCTCACTTAAATTTTTAAGTATTAGTTATATTTCTTCTAACTTTTTAGTTGTGAATTTAACAAGTAAAGGTATTTAGGTCATTTCACATCCACTTAACTGAGAAACCTAAGCCGCATCCATGTTAGGGACTATCCAAGAATGAGTGTGCAAAAGTTGGGGACTATAGTTGTAATTTTAATAGGGTAAGGACTATGGGTGAAATCTGAGCAAACCACATGGACTATCCGAACATATTTCTCTAAATACCTAAGAAGTACAAAGCATATCTTAATGGAAAACTTATATATCAGAAATCCGCAATAGGTGAAGAACAATTTTAGGGTTTCACCAAGGGTGAATCAAACGATTATAAAGCAGAAAAATAGTTAGATTCGAAGAAAAGAGCATATCACAAACATGAAGCCATTATATTAGTTTCGATAACATATTTAAGAACAATTCTAGGTTTTAATCGAAGATTGAATCAATAGATTAGAAAAAAAATGACGTAACCAAATAGAACGCATAGTCAAGATGATGAAGTTCTAGATGAAATCAAATAATGAAAGCGTACCAGTAGAATAGGCAATGTAGAATACGGCAGAGATTTAGGGTTCTTGATTGGAAGAAGCTTCAATCAAATAGGGAATAAAAAAGGAAACTTTGATCCTAAAGAAATCAGATATTCGACGATTTAGTAAGAGGGAAAATGATTACCGCCAAAAAAACAATTTCTTGGACTAATAGTATGCCACGTGGAAATAAGTGGTGTAAGTGGCTGACAAGTGGTCATAAATTGTTTTGCTTTATTATAATGTACTAGCGGTAAGACCCGTGTGCAAACTCGGGTCGTTTCTTAGAAAACCTTGCATAACACATATTGATAGAACATATAGATACATGTATAGATATTGTAGGAAAATGTGTTATCTATTATAGCTAAAAGACAACTATAAGTAAATATAAAAGATATTTAACAAACTTAATAAAAGATGTCTAACAAACTTAATAAAATTCATCAGTTACATATGATTATTTCCATTCTCTTATTCAAAAAAGAGAGTATCCACCCATTGACAATGTAAATTGTTATAAACATAAGTACATATAAAAGATGTCTAACAAACTTAATAAAATTCGAATACAACTTAACTTTAATAAACATTAACTAAGAACATACGATCACCTGCCTAAACAACACACATCAAACCTCACTCAAGAATTTGTTACGCAACAACATGTCATTTGCTACATGTTGTGATCTGGTTAAATATGCTACTGCAAACAATGTAACAGCTGCTGATCCAACAATCTCCCTATACAACAGATGATACGAAAACCCTTCTTTATTACTGATTTTTATTTCTCATCAACATCTCCCTGATTTGTCCTTTGAATTGTAGTTCAAATTCCAGGGAGAACATGTCTTCTTCATCATCCCTCTCAAGTTGAAGGTCCAACAAATCTTGGAGATCGTATGCATTCAGATTATATGCATTATCCATTTTAATCTCTTCAACACTACCATCTGATCAAAGTCAATACTTGGGTTTTCTAGCATGACTTCCACTTTACTATTTTTGGACCAGTTGGTTTTCTTGGGCAAAGAATTATTGAAGATGAGTTTGGTAATTGTGGTCTGCTAACTAAATTTGCAATTGATCCAGACAAATCAGATGATGAGAGAAGATTTTTCGGAGTACCGATTTTTAGAGACAGAGCAACAGTTGTAGGATAGAGTGGTTTTGAAGAACATTTGAATGTTCAGCTCTAACTTCTTCCAGCTTTTTGTAGGTCTCAACTATCTTCAGTTTAGACCATCTGGCAATGGATCTAACTGGACCATAACCAGCAGCCGCAAGCTCTGATCACATTCTTTTAAACTTCAATACCTCATCTGAATCCATTGTTTTGACTTTCTTCCAATTAGGTGGAGTTGGCTTTACCAGAGGATCATTGTTCATTTTTGTGATTCTATCGATATGAGTTTTTCTCTTACTTGTGGAGATGATTTCAGGTGAAGGAGAATGTTTTGGTAGTGAAGATGAATGTATGCGAAATCTTTGTGACGTTGGAGATGGTTGGATTGTGGTTGGTGTAGTGAAAATGATCGTGGCAAATGTTTGACAAACTTCTTCTGAAACAACTGGTGTCTCAGCAGCTGTTTGGTAAACATCTGCTGATACTTTTGTGATCCCAGCATCTATTGACAAAATGGGTGATGATGGTATGGAAGGTATTTTCTCCTTCTTTTGTGGTGGTTTTTTTGGAGAAGGTTGGGATTTAGATTGAGTAGTGTCACACCCCGACCACGTAGAACAACAAAACGTGGCGGAAAACGTCGGGGAGTGTTGTAACAAAATCATTGTTTCATAACACATGGAAATTGAAATATTGTTTTATTGATTAAAGTAGTTACAATGTCTTGACAATCAAAGAAACATAACATAAATAACTAGTCTTGCATCTTTTATTGTCGCTAAGGCCCAAGTCCACCTAAGTGTATCTTGACAAATCCTATGCATCATATCCTGAAACACATGTGAAAATAGGTACGTTAGCATAAAAATGCCTGTGAGATACATAGGTTTATGAAAATAGGATTCATGACTTATTGTTTAAGAAAATGTTTAGTCATGAACCTTGTAATTTGATTTGTCTTGTAAATCATTTGAAAAACGATAAGATCAGATGATATGTATAAGTAAGAGAATAATGTATGGTTAAATGAATAGCCATATAAAAATGAGTTTGTATAATTTAAGTTGTTTGTAAAACACGGTATTGTGAAAAGTATGTTATTTGTATAAAATGTTATATGTCCAAATTGAAATGATTCAAATAACGCTACGATATGTAATACCATACAATCACTTATATATAGGAAGTACCAGCGGCGTATCCACCATGCTTGTATCATATTACACACGCCTCGTTACTCAAATCACTTACCCAAACAAACCACCAATGTAAGATGTCTATGTTTAAACCAATTGCCAAACGTATTGAATAATTTGTCAATATGTAAATCATGTAATGTGTAACCAATGTCAATAATGTTTATGTGTCAAATGTAAATCATGTAATGTGTAACCAATGTCAATAATGCTTATGTGTCAAATGTAAATCATGTAATGTGTAACCAATGTCAATAATGTTTATGTGTCAAATGTAAATAATGTAATGTGTAACCAAAATGATATGTATGGCTAGTGAAATATATCAACTAAACCATATGCACAAAAACAAAGTATTGAAGTAAAACACGGTTTAAATCAAAGCTATGTTTTGTGGAAATGCATGCTATACTGATACAAATATCTATGCGGTATTGTGAGAATGCATACATCCAAGCCTTGAGACTGTGGCGATAAACCCTTAAACAAATTAAAGGTCTATCTTGTTGTAAGTGTATATCGAATTCGGTCATTCCTTTCATCCCCACCTACCTAGGATGTCTGGAACGGGAGTTGTCAATTCCTATGGTACCACTACCTACTAACGAACGGCGTGATCGGTGTTAATGAATGTATATTGATCCATCAAAACAATCCAAATATCATATCAAAATGTAAGCATGTGATGAAAACAACTGTACTAAGTATGCAACAAATGAACATACATAGCATGTATTGTGATGTAAAACGATGTACTAAGTATGAACTAAATGGACATACATAGCATAAAATTCAATGTAAGACAATGAAATCATGTACTATAAATGTACTAATGAACATAGCAAGTATATGATGTGAAAACATGGAAAGCACGAAAGTAACAAGTAGGCACATGTGTTCCACCCCAAAATGTTTGGAAAACAGTAAAAGAGGGGTCTATGTACTCACCTGAGATTGCTCAGAAGTCCTAAGATAACCACCAAGCAATGCTAGAGATCACGGAATCAAACGACACCTAATATAGGTAACTATGTCAATAAACCGGACCTAATATCGGAGGATCGGATAGAATGAGGGTTCGTAAACCAAACGAGTATGGAGACTCGTGTAATATGGTTTAACAAAGCCCACATACTAAAACGAAACTTAACCTAAGTGTTTGTGACCCATTATGACCCGTTTAGGTAGATTATGCTACTTTAACGCGTCGTTCGCGTAAAACGCGTTCGGAACGCCTAACTAGTCCTATGACAAGTAAAATATGCCTTAACATGTCTAATATGGTTGTCAAATCAGTTTAGATGTCAAAAGTTATGTTACATACGTTTAAAACGAATTTTGGCATTAAAGGGGTATTTTGGTAATTTACCTAACGCATATAAACTACCTATCATACAACTACTTAAACGAAGCGACCATAAGGTATCACCTTGGAAGGTTATTCCCTATATGCTATGGTCACCTAATGTGTTTGGTCGGATCCTAATGATCGACCAAATGGGTCGGGTTCGAAGGTATAAGCGATTTATTAGATCGCTTACCCTTACGACCCTAGACAACGTGGTAATCAGTAGGCATAGTCACAAGGGACTATAACCATCGTGATTACAATCACGTTGCGAAGTTCAAACGAACTTCGTATTGACCATAAACTGGTCAATGCATAAAGCCAAACAAAGTTTGACTTTCGGACTCGAAAAGCAATAAAAGAACGAAGGAACACTTACGAAGGGTTCCCGAATGCTAATCTAGATCAAAATAGCTCAGGTATGAAACAAAGGTTTCAACTTAGAGCACAATTGATCAGATTCTTGTGAGGAATGAGTGAAAATGTGATGGGTATTTATAGATTTCGGTCCACCGTTAGGATCATTTCTTGGAAAAGGGGGCACGATCTAAGCCGTACACTTGTTGGAAAGTTGTGGTAACTCATTTGCCATCCACCATAAGAGTTTGACACTTGGCACTTGGCCTTTGGGGAGTGTTAAGGGTTGTTAAAAGCTGAAAAAAAAAAACGTTTTGCTGCATCTGGCCCCTGTTTACGGACCTAGTTTGGCAGATTTACAGTTTCAGTCCCTGCAACCTCAAAACTTGGTTTTCGATGCGTTTTTTTGACACGTTTAAGCCCCGTTAACCCCATTTCAAAGCTCTAAAATGAAGTTAAAGTATAGGAAACTTAAAATGTGTTCAAAAATATCTCGGGTGTCGGTTCGTTTAGCCGTACGGTTACGTTGTTCGGTTAATTACGACGGAATGCCCATAAGCGCGAAAAATGATCCAAATGGCGTGACGAATGGATTTTTCTTATGCCAAACACTAAAATAAAATATTTTAGTGCTTACATAAATTTTTGGATGTCCGGATGTATTCAGAACGTAAGTTATGATTGTGCACTTTTTCGACGCTTTTAGTCCCTGAATGACCCCAAAAGTTTATTTTAGCATACCGAACCCCTCAAAGCCTATTTATAAGCTATGTAAAGGATATTTATGGTATGTTTAACTTATGGTCATGTTCCGGAATGTTCGTTACAGTTCAAATTGGCATACTTTCGCAGTTTGTCAAGTTTAGTCCCTGTAAGCGAATTAACTTGTTTTTGCCATACCAAAGCCTTCAAAACTTATTTCTAAGTTATGTAAGGGTTATTTAAGGTATGTTAAGTATATGTTGATGTTCCGGAGCGTTCGTTGCAATAAACGGGTTATATTTACGCATCAGTGCGCGTATAACCTTCAAGAAAGCGATTTAAAGCTTGAAATCGAACAAGAATTGATAATGTGCAAGGGATACACATATTTGTACATGTCCCAAGTATGAAATACAATATTTCATTGATACAGTATTTGTTTGATGGCCGTGGAGGCACAGGTGTTACAAGCAGGGGATACAATTTCTGTAGGATTAACTTTTGAATCTGGTGGCAACTTTCTTAGTGAATATTTCTCCCCCTTTTTGGCATCATTATCATCATCATCATCATCTTTCTCAAAGATTGATGTAGAGGTGGGGCTAGTGAGTTTCAACAGATATTCCTTAATGTTCATAATGTCTGCTTGTGTGTCTTTATACCTGGCAACAACCAAATTTCTGATAAATTCCAAACTGAAATTGCGGTTACTTTCAGCCAAATTCCTCTGAGCTTGAAGGATGGGTTGCATAGAATTCCAAAGCTCATTAGCAATTTCCTGTCTGGTAGGTTGACTTTTAAAAAGCTCTATCATCTGCTTAATCAATTCTTTCATTTCAGCAACATCTGTTTCAATGGTAGACACTCTAACCGTCAAATCCTTATAAGTTAATTCATCACCTACTTTAATAGGATAATCTAAATTCCCACCTGTAGTGGTTGTATTTGTTTTGATAATAGGAGAACTCTCCATATCATTAGAAACAGATGCCCCTTTTTCTTCGTTCTGGGGACTTCCCACTGAAGCTGAGATTACAGTTGTAACGTCATCAGTGGTTGCCTTCAAGGGAGTCTTAATGATGTAACCATTGTCCAACTGATCACCAATGGGTTCAACAGTTGTAGTGGCTGCTCCACTTAAACTACCACCAAGAGTTTCGTAATACTCAACGGGGATAACCTCCTCAACTGTTTGTAGGATAGGAGATTGAATTGGTTCAGACACAGTCATTTGTTGCGATCTACTCTTGGTAATGTGTGCATTAGAGGAACTGTTTTCTTTCTGAAATTCAATTGCTTCAAACAGAAGTAATATTGTTGATGGAACTTGAGTAGAGGGTTAAGGTGTAGAAAGCGTGATTGCCCTGGGAGAGGGACTTTTAAAGATACTTTCATATGAAAGGTCTACTTCATGTTGTGGTGTCCTTGTGCTTACAACATGATCCTTTTGTGAGGATACATGAGGAGTTTGGATGGGTTGAAATCTTTCCAACAACTGTGAGGAAGTAGCAGCAGTGGTTTCAAGTGACATTTGTGTTGTCACTGCATTAACCTCAGGGATCTCATCTTCCAGAGGAACCATTTTATTTTATTTGGTTTTGGTGGGCTTTTTGGATGTCACAGCTTTCTTTTTGCGTTTTCCTGGTGTGTGGTTCACAATACCGGTTGTGGTGTCATGATCACCAGGAGCAGTTCGCTCAACAACAGAAGTTTGAGCAACTGATGCGGACGCATCTAAAACAGGCTCATCCCCTTTTGTTTCCGTTGTTGAAACTTTTGACTCTTTATCCATAAGTTTAGTTGTTGGGATTGAACCCTACAGAGGAACAGTTGATTACAGCCAAAACTAGATCAGATCAGTGGATCCAGAATAAGCAGATGTTTGTATTCAGTCTTTCCCCTTGGAAGTGGCCCTAACATCTGATGACCTCCATCCATTGTTCGTCTACAACAACTGCTGATCTTCAATCACTACTAAAGACTGATAAAGACTGTTGAAGACTAAAGCACTGATGCTCAATCTACTGTCATGGTTCAAGTACTGCTGAAGACACAAAGCACTGCTGGGAGTATAACAGTGGAATGAGAAGCAGTAGTTAGTTTATTTCTTTGTATTGTATTGTATTGTAATCAGTGGTTAGATAACAGTGCTTATATAGATCAGTGGTTGTAGGTTGTTAGGAGGTTAGATGTTACTTTCATGGTGACGTCAACAAAAATGCTTCAGTGGTTTGCTTCGCACTATAACAGTACCCTGTACTGTTCTATTAGCTCTTTCTTCATAACTCATTCTGTACGAACAAACTTTGAGCTCAGGCTGAGGGGGAGATTGTATTACATGCATGCAAGTGTAATTGAATCATTGTAATAAATATAATCATTCGATTCTCTGTTAAAAATGTGTGTTGAAAGCAATTCTTCCATTTGATTGTGTTGAAAGTTTATTCCATTTGGTTTCCGATGCAATTGTTTATCATTCATCTTCACTTTAATTCAAACAAACACAATCATAAGAAACTCAGATCCTAACAATTGGTATCAGAGCTTGGACAGTCAAACTTGATTTAATAGTCATTTTGACGTAAAAATTTGGCTCAAAATCGTTGATACTTATTAATTGTTCGTTTCGTTGAAAAACAGAGTAAGGGTTAATCATGAGCAAAGTTGATTAATCAGTGCCTGTAAAACAACCAGGATGACGTCACAATCACAAGATATGAACAATAACATTGGTTTTCTCTTCAAACCACCCATGTTGAAAAGAAATGAATACCACATCTGGGAGCGAAGGATGGGTCACATCCTAGCTCAACAAAACACCGGATGTTGGAAATCGGTTATTTATGGACCACATGTTCCAATGGTGCCGAGTGCTGAGGATCTAAATAGTCAATACCAGAAGGGCTGGAAGCTGAAGAAGGACAGTCAAGTGATGAAACTGTCACACCCTGACTTTTGCGGAAGCGTGATTATGGTGTGACTTTCTTAATACCATTTCATTCAATCATAACCACAACTATATGATAAAACCATAGATGTGCATCCATATATTAAGTTTAAAATCATGACAACATTGTCTTAAAACATAGAAATTCAAATACGAGTACAACCATACAACTTGTTTAAAAGTTCACAAGACCCGACAAATGACATTAAATAGAACCAGGATTTGGAAAACGTGTCTCGTCCAGGAATAAGACACGCTGACCAAACCCGAAGACCATGGATGACATCTTTTATTCCCAATGCAGCATGAAACATCCAACGCCCACCAGATCCACTACTAATTCCCTGAAATACATGTATTTTGAAAACATCAACAAAAGTTGAGCGAGTTCGTATGTCTGTTCGTGTATATGAATAAACCTTTGAAATCATTGTAAGTATGTATGTAAGTTTATAAATCCAGGTATGAAAGCAACAAGGAAAAACAGATCACCAATGGTTTGCAAGGCCATTGATATGTGTGAAGTGATGTAGGAAAGCTCAAACCTAGCATATTTTGCATCGGGCTTCCGGCTGTAAGACATAGTCTACCCATGGGCCAACCCTGGTCCAACATGGGCGGGGCTCGCTACACCCAAATAGATCTATCACTCATATCCCTCGGTCCTACAACGAGGATTGATGGCCTTAAGCGTTATACCCACCACTCACATGATCTAGGTGTCCCCTTCCTTAGCTAACCATACCAAATTGGTAATGTTTGTAAACAGTTGTAACATGTACTTCACCCCTGAAGTTATAAAACTGAAAACAGTTAAAGAAAAGGGGGACACGAAACTCACAGTCTTGCCTTTTCAGTCACAGTAACTCAAGCTTCTTCCGGTGTACACGACTACCTACAACGTACTAATGTCTATTAGACGAACGGGTCGTGCCTTGACTTAGTATTAATGTCTTTGAGTTACGTTCCTTCGTACCTTCTATATTTTTCCAAGTTATATAATTATTTGTTAAAATAATTAATGTTTTAACTTAAATTATATTTATTTTAATTTTTGGAATAATTGTTAAATCAATTATTTTAACTTAATACTTCCCAAGTATTTATACTTGTATATCCTTCCCAATGATTGGGGTATTTGTATTCGTATTCTTATACTTGTATATTTTGCCATGTATTAGGGTCGTATTAATTTTTTCAGAATATTATCTCTAATAAAGATCCAATATATATTTCCAACATATATATATATATATATATATATATATATTTAGGAATATTACTTAGAAAAATTATTTATAATTTTCGTTGTCAAAAATATTTGTATTCTCTTGTAAGTTCAAAAAAATATATATATATTTTCAAGTCCAACTTGTAATATATATATATATATATATATATATATATATATAAATTCATTTTTCCCAAAAGTGACATACTTCGCATTTACTTATGAAAGTGTATATTTTTCCCAAAAATATTTTATTTCACGTTTGTGTAAGAAAATATATATTTCTTAAAAATAATATATCTTCTAAAAATTTTAAGAAAAATATATATTTCACACTTGCCAAAAATAATATATTTTTCTCTTGTCAAAATATGATATATTCTTGTAGTAATTGTAAAAATCATATTTTTACTTCCTTGGTGTCCAAAATATTATTTACCAAAATATCCTTTATGAATAAATTTCCGGAATATTTCGTAAGTCCTATATTCCATAGTTTGGTTTCAACAATATTTTGTATAAGTATGTAGATTTATTCCTTGGAATTTTGGTAATATTTTGGGTGGTAATTCTTGGTATTTTTGTGAGTTATATTATTTCAAGCCTTAAAATTATATAACTAATACACAAATTATGCAAATAGTCACACATATGTGTCTTCAATATATATGTATTCTAAATACATATTTAGTCACTTTTATTTATAAAAACCAACCTCCAATATTTGTATTTTTGTAACCAAAATTTATGACAAAGTTTATGTAACAATTTATGGTTTAAAATACACTTGTAAATATTTGTTTAAAAAATATTTTACTAATGTGTTTATATTTTTAGAAAATTTTTCCATAGTTTCCCCTAAAAATGGAGGTTTCCATGCTTTCAAACATATCATTTTCTTTTGTAAAAATCGACACAATCAATTCACAATCATCAACAAATAATATTTACTTACCAATCTTCCCAAAATCATGCATATTTCACTACTTCATGAACTTGAATATTTGTAAAAATTTGTAGTAACGTACTAGTATTTTTAGTAAGTCTTGTTACCCTTTAAAATGTGATTAGTTCTTTAAAAACTTCATTTTTAAAGAAGTTAGATGTTTACAACTTCTTGTCACATTTTCTAAAAATATTTCTTTATGCATTCTTTTTGTTACACAAGTGTTTCTACACTTGGTTAACCACTAAAAATAAGTCTTGTTTATGTAAGAACCAAGATTATATGAAACGTATGTTTTTAACTTGGTTTCTTTGAAAAACCATTCATAAATCTTTAGATCTATATGTTTAACAACTTACTTTGATCATGTTTTTTCAAGAAAACAACTTTATTCTTTCAAGTTCATGATTTTCATAAGGATGATCCATTCTCTTTCATCAAGTTCATCATCTCATCTTGCTAGATTATGTTTTTAATCATAATCTAGTCAAGATCATATGATGATCAACATCATTTCTACAAACAATCAATGATCAACAATCATAACAACTCATATTCATCAAGATTACTTCATTTAATAAGCTTATGTTCATGTTTCAAGCTTATGATCTTTAGTGTTCTTCAAGTTTTTGATCATGATTGATCTTTAACCACTTAAAATAGATGTGAAATAGATAGATCAAGGTTCTTACCACTAGCTCAAGGCTAGGGATGATTCAAATGAAGAAAATGAGTGGATAAAAGCAAACAAGAGAGGTCCTTCAAGCTTCAAGACCACCAAGCTTCCTTGTAGGATCTGTAACACCTTTGTATATGCTTATAATGGATGTAAGATGAATGAATGATAGTGATGGTGGTGTTGTTGATCTTGGCCGAGAGCACAAGAGGGAGAAAAAATAGAGTAGTGTGTGTTTAGTGTGTGTAAGTGAATGAGCTTAAGATCTCTCATGCCTTTCTTACAACCATTTTACCACTTAAACCCTGGTGTAATTTGTCACTAAAATCATAAACAAGATCCAATTAAATAAGGAAATAAAATCATCTTGTGGGGGCTATGTTGGCCGTGAACTAGGTGGGGGGGGGGGTGGTCTAGATTAGGTTTTAACCAAATTGGTTAGTTACTAGTTTAAATCCAAGTGTTAGTTAGGATTTCTAGTTATTAGATGTTTTTAGGAGGTGTTATGATGTTCGGGGATCATAACTAGCTTGGTAATATTAAAACAGTGCTTCTAGTGTAAATTTGGTGTTTCGGGTAGTGTTCGGTTGTTCGGTTAGATACTGGTTCATTAAAGTGCTAAACTACACAGTTTAGTGTTCTTTATGTACCCTTTTGTGACACTTTTGATTCCTGACACTCAGGAAAGCATTCAGGACCATTTAAGCATATTTCTGCATGAAATTAGATTGTTAAAATGCTGATTTTTGCTGAATCCAGCACTTTGGGTGAGTTTTAGGCACTTCCCGGCACTTAAACTATTACTTAGAAAGGCAGTTTTGGGATCCTTACTTTCCTACACACTATACTAGTGTAAGACTTAGTGTCTGGCTCATACTGGGTCTCCAAAACACTGTCTGTCTATGTGCTGAGTTCTGTCAGCATTTTGCTGATTTATCCGTTCACTGTGCTAACTGTGCTTCGTGCATCCTTTATGTTAATATGTTTGTATAAAATAATGATATGACATTATGCAATATGTGATGCACAGGTAAATATAATGCAGTGATCAGAAAGCAGTTAATTGTAATGCAGCACAGTCATTAAGCACTAATCATGATTAATTAATTGTACGGATACCTGGATTTTTTACAGTTGTCACAGAAACAGTGGACAAAATTGCTGAAGCAGTGGTTATTGCTGTTGCTGATGAAATACTGCTGGGAGAAAGTTCAAAACCCCTGTTGGAACCACTGTCCGACCCCTGGTCTGAAGAAGAAGAAAAGAAGAAAGAAGGTGAAAAAGAAGAGAAAACTCAAGAAGAAAGCGATCATACATGTGATTGTGCCATGATGGCTGCAACTAAGGTATCACCTTAGGTTCTTAAAAATCAGTGTTCAGACAAATGCATCATAGCATTTGCTAACATCATAGAGGTGAATGAAAACCTTAGGGATAGGTTATTAACTTCTGAAGTTCAATTTGAAAAGTCATTAAAAGAACTGGAAAAAAAAATTGAATGAAAAAGAAAATGAAATTTGCAAGTTTGCAAAAAGGATTGAATGAAAAAAAAATTGAATGAAAAAAAAATTAAAGGACCAACTTCAAACAATGATAGAAAAACATCAAGTTTGCAAAAAGGAGTTGGAAGCCACCCAAATCACTTGTGAAAAATGGGTGGAATCCTGCAAAGGTTATGAGATCATGCTTGAAAAACAGCTTGAAAGTAATGTAAAATTTGGCATAGGGTTTAGAAAAAAATGACCAAGTTGAAAACACTGCTATAAATCAAGCTGCTTCTGTTGAAATCATACCAACCAACAAGAATGGCCAAGAAGTTAAAATAACTGATAAACTTGGTAACAAAATCACTTTGGAAAGATCTGTGGGGTCCTCAACTTTTGAGGAGATTGAGAAATACCAATTCAAACCCATATGGTCTGATGAGTGTGACATTCTTGAAAATTTCAAACCAATGGACTTCACAACCATTGATGGTGTAAAAGCTCCTAAGGCAAAAGTCATTCCTCTTAAGGACATCCCAACAGTAGTTCAAAACTCTGTTGTGTTAGTGCATTCATCTGTCGACTTCATCTTATATCGAGTCTTAGTTGCTTGAATGTAATTTAGAGGTTTAGCTTGAATTGCATAGAGGTTTAGCTTGAAACTGTCATTGGGGGGTTTAGCTTGAAACTGTCATGTCATCTTCAAGCTAAACCTAGAATAGTATAAATAGGGGAGTGGTCTTGTCATTTGTAACAGTTCTGAGATTCCATACCGAGGTGCTACCGGTGTGAAGACTTGTTGATGCACAAGAATGTCTGTTGACTGCATCTTCATCAAGTCTTAAATCATGAAAGTCAAGATTGGATCTTAAAAGTCAAAATTAGGGTTTTATGCTTGATTTCGCTTCAATGTACATTGTTAAGTGTTGATTTCGCTTCAAGGGACATTAGGAGATTTCGCTTTAATGTACATGAGGTGATTTCGCTTCAGTGTCACTGACACATAAGCGAAATCAGCCTTAGTATAAATACCCTACTTGTGTTCATTCATGGTAACCATTGAAGCGAGACCAGGTCATTGTTACGGTACTGAAACTCTGTCAAATTGATCTCAGAAAGCAATAAAAGTGAAGGAATTGAATAGGAAAGCTGTTGTTACATTGCGTATACTGATTCCGCCTTTATACATGATGATGAACTGCCTTGACTGATCGTTTAGGGTCACGACACGGTCCAACAAGTGGTATCAGAGCTTCAGGACGAGGAGTTCATACTACTACAGCTAAATCTACAAAAATCTCTCATTTCTACTCACTTTCTTTGATACCTTTTCGAATTGAACTGGTTCCTACGGTCGAAATGGTCTGATTTTTGAACATAACGTGTAAAATACAGTAATAACAAACCCTAGAAAGTTTCAGGTTATAAAACGGACTAAAACATGGTGAAAATTGATTAAAAGGTGATTCCGCTTTAACGGACAACACTTGATTTCGCTTTAAAGAACATTAATTGCTGATTTCGCTCAAACGAACAAGTTAATTTCGCTTTAACGGACATTATTAACTGATTTCGCTCATCCGAACATACTTGATTTCGCTTTAACGAACATCATCACTTGATTTCGCTTCAACAGACAAAAGCTAATTTCGCTCCAATGGACAAAAGCTAATTTCGCTTCAATGGACAAAAGCTAATTTCGCTCCAAGGAACATAAGTGTGATTTCGCTCGAGTGAACAATTGTGATTTCACTCGAGAGGACATTGTTGTTGATTTCGCTTATCAGTCAATCTGACTGATTTCGCTTCAGTGTCAGTATTTGTAAAAATTTCAAAATTTGTCTAAGTGTTTGATAATCTTGCAGGTACATTCACGATGGATGATCTTTTCATGAACCCGTTCAGTGACATGTACGCATTTGCTGGAAACTCGGGAGATGTTTCATCTACAAGCAATGAGAACGAGAATCCACCAAAAGAAAGGAAAAAGGAAGCTTGGGAATCTGAAAGTGCATTCGGAACATTCAATAAACCCCCAAAGCTAATGGCTATCGAGGAGTACAGTCGTTGGTCCAGAAAGTTTGAAGATTGGATGATGGCATTCGCATTTCCAAGTTGGAAAAGTCTGAAGAACGGTTATGATCAAGGAAACAAGAATGTGAAGTCTTAACAGCATCTGATGAGATTGATTCATTCGTAGCCGAACAAAAGTGTGTGGCATTGTTATTTCAGTCTGTTCGGGAGGATATCATCTCACTGATAGACTATACAAATGCTAAAGATCTTTGGGCAAAGTTAGAAAAGAAATGTTTAGGAAGTACTGAAATCGTGAAAAACAAAAAGAAACTTCTTAGGAAAGAGTTTGATATGTTTGGTTGTCTTAAGAATGAGTCAGTATGTAAAATGATAGAGAGGTTCGGTCATCTGAAGCTGGAATTAGCAAGACATGATATCAAGTATTCTGATGATGAGCAAGTAGACAAGTTATTCGATTCATTGCCAGACGAGATGGAGTGGAGATATTATGCTCTCATGCTGAAGAATACTATTGCTCCTGAATTGTTGAAACCAGATTTGGTGATTGAGAGACTTGAAAGTCATGAACTGGAGTTGAAGAAGACGTACAAAGTTAATCATTCATCTTATCAACAGAATTTGGATCTATACTATCCAAAAAGCATGATGCCAAAAGCAACTTCTCCAAAAACTGCGTTTTCTGTTGAAAATGTGTCGACAGTCGGCAAAGAAAATCAAAGTGGTCAAAGCAGTGGAAGTCACAGTGGTTATCACAGTGGATCTTCATCTTCTGGAAGTCATTCTGATGCAAAGAATCGTTTTCAATGCAACATTGCAATAGACTTGAAGAATGCTCAGAACTTTGATGAGGAATCGGCCAAGCAGCATATGATCTTTCTAGCATCGGTGTTGGAATCGTATGAAGGATTAGTAGCTGGGAAGATAGGTAACACAAATCTGACGAAAGAAGATTACGATCAGATTGATCCGGAGGAAATGGAACTGATCGATATTCGTTGGGCTATGGCAAGTGCTGTTCATCGTGCACAAAGATTCATGGAAATCACTGGCAGAAAAACAATTGGTGGTGCTTCTACTAAGTTGGGATTTGATAAATCGAAGGTGACTTGCTTCAAGTGTAAGCAGAAGGGTCATTTCAAGCGAGAATGCCGAAACGCTTATGCTGATGAATCGGAGAATCCTTTCAGAGATGATTACTACAAGAAGGCGATTTATCACCAGAATAAATACGAGCCGCCTAGATTGAAGCAGGTTGAAGACAACAAAGAGAAATCTAGAGCTCTTGCAGTGATTTATGATGATGAGGGGTATGATTGGAGTCAAGAGGTTCTACCAGAAGAAGATGCGGTTGGTTACGCATTCATGGCGAAAAATGAACCAATTCCATGGAAAGATGAGAGAACTGAAGAGCAGAAGTATAAATACAGAAAAATGATTTCGGAAAACAAAATTACTAGACTTTCTAGTATCTATTTGGATGCAAAGAGAGCCAACAGATGGGATCCAGACAGAGAGTGTTATCTTGATGAGTATGGAAATATTGCAGTTGATCACAAAACTCTTGATCTGGAAGTCTTAATCAAGGAAATGAAAGAAAATGATGAATATTGGCAACACAAATGGTGGGGAACTCCAACTTCGAAAATGATTGAAGAAGAGAAAGAGGAGAAAGAGAGAAAAGAGAAAGAAGAGATCGAAAAATCAAAGAAGATTGATACTGGAATTATCGATACAACGCAGGAGTTGACTGCAGAGAACCTGGGAAAAATGGCTGACAAAGCACTTGAGGTAGACTCTAACTCCGTGTCTGAGTCAAAAAGCCAGGTCAGTTCAAACGTGTCAACCAATGCATCAGGTAAGAAAGTTGAAGGAAATGCTGATTGCAAAAATTGCAACAAAGAGTGCAAATTTTGTAGCACAGTCACATATCTCAACATTAAGAAAGTTGAAGATCTGACAGCTAAGGTCAGAAATGTTGAGAATCAGATTCTTGGTCGTGACAAAACAGTTAAAGCTTCAACTGAATGGATAAAAGAATTAACTACTCAAATTGAAACTGATAAAATTGATCATGACAAAATTAAACAAGAAAATGAAAAGTTGATTCTTGAAAACCGTCAGATTTCTGAAAAAATTGAAAAACTCAAAAGCACAATGAAAGATTGTGATGATCGAAATGGTAAAACTTTTAAAGAAAATGAACATTTAAAAGCAGTGCTTAGAGTTAAAGAAGAATCAATCAATAAACAACTGGATGAAATCGCTAAATTGAAACTTAAAGTTCAAGAGGCTGTAATTAAAAACGAGCGAATCCAGTTGAAGCTTAACAGTTATAGCTCCGCAAGCTTTGTTTTGCAACATATCATTCCCAAACCCATCGGGAAAGACAAAGCGGGCGAAGATGTGTATTCTGATGGAACCGGGGTGGGTTTTCATCAAGTTCCACCACCTGTTCTGGCTAACTACACGAAAAAGCAATCTGGTTTGGTTGAAATTGAGGAAGAAAGTGTAGTTAAACTTCCTGAAAACATTGATGTTACTTTTACATCATCTGATGATAGTGTTCAGACAGAGATTGTTAAGAGCACAGCTGAAAGTGTTTTGATGTCTGATTCAACTGAAGATGATGGGTGTTTCTTAGATAAATACATTCAGAAATCAAAGTCCAAAAACAACTTAAGTGATGAACCGGGTCTTGTGATGTACAAGATGGCTGGATCTGATAAGTTGTATTCGGATTCTGAATTTCCGATTGAGAATGTTAATGTGAAAAAGTTGACAAATGTTTTCAAATTGGTTGAAGTTGAGTTGTCGGAAGTGAACTATTTGAAACAAACAAAACGGCAAATGAATTTTGAGAAAGATAAAGCTTACTACAAAAAGCCTGTTGTTCCACCAAGGTTTTATAATAATAATCGAAACAACTGGTCGGGTGGTTATCAGGGTGGTAAGAGTTATCAGCAAAGAAGGTTTCAAAACAAAAGGTTTGTTGAAAAGAAGGTGTTTGTGAACAGTTCAAGTTCACTTTCTGATGAGGAAAATGAAATTTTTTCAAAATCAAACAAAGAGTTCTTTGAGAAAAGAGCTTCACATTATCAGTCTGAAGGCACAAGTCGAGTTGTTGATACTCGTACATGTTTTAGATGTAACAAAGTTGGTCACATTGCAAGAAATTGCACCAACTCCAAGCCTAAGATTGAAACTGTGAAAATCCAACAAAAGAAAGTTGATGTGAAGGGTAAAGCACCAATCGTTGTTGAGAAAAAGAATGTGAAAAATGACAACATCAAAGTGAAAAATGAACCCGTAATGAAAGTGGTAACTAAAAATGACAAATTTTATAAGCGGGTTGCATTATCTCAACAAGTTTGGAAACCAAAAGCTGAATTGAAAATTTCAACTTCTGAAGTGAAAAAGGCTGAAGAATCAATCACGGTTGATTATGATGCAAATTTTCCACCTTTGAAGGCTGAAAATTTCAAAATTCAAATTGCTAGAGTCAAGGTTACACCTAAGGCTGATGAGGCCTGGGTGGACACCATGTTCGAATAAGCAGTTTGAATTGCCGGAGCTTCCTTGTTCGCGAAGCATGAATCGGCATCTTTATTGTAGTTGATTAAATTGAAGTTTGTTTTGTGCAGGATCTTCCACAACTGATATCCAAATGGATTATGGATAGTGGTGCATCTCGACATATGACAGGAAAAACTGCATTGCTGTATGATGTGAGAAACATTAATGGTGGTTATGTGGGATTTGCTGGTCATGAAGGAGGTAGAATTGTTGGTGAAGGAACGTTATCCAATGGGATTGTGACGTTTGAGAGAGTTAACTACATCACTGAGCTGGAGAACAATCTGCTTAGTATCTCGCAGATTTGTGACAATCAGTATACTACTCACTTCACTGATAAAGAATGTTTGATTCTGAAACCTGGTTTTGTTATCCCTGAAGAATGGATTATTATGAGGGCACCTAGAGTGAACGATTTATATGTGTTAGATATGTCTGTAGCAACTACAACTACTGGTCAAGCACATTGTTTTGTGTCTAGAGCAACTGAGAAAGAATCAAGATTGTGGCACCGAAAGATGGGGCATATTCACCTAAGGAAGATGAATCACTTGGTGCACAATGATTTGGTATTAGGAGTTAATATCAAAGGTTTTCATCTGGAAGGGGAGTGCATTAGCTGCATCAAAGGGAAGCAGAAGAAAAAGTCACACCCTACAAAGCAAGTCAATTCAGTTTCGAGACCTCTGGAAAGACTTTACATGGATTTGTTTGGTCCGGTGAATGTCAAGAGCATTACAGGAGATTATTATTGTTTGGTCGTTACTGATGATTATTCCAGATTTTTGGGGGTTTCTTTCTTGAAGACGAAAGATGAAACATTTGACAGTTTGATGGGGCTGTTCAGGAAGATTGAGAATTTGTACCAAAGGCGTATTAAGAGAATTCGAAGTGACAATGGTACTGAATTCAAGAACAGCAGGATGGAAGAATTTTGTGATGAAAGAGGTATTTTGCATGAGTTTAGTGCTCCGTACACTCCGCAACAGAATGGAGTCGCAGAACGCAAAAACCGGACACTAATCGAGGCAGCTAGAACTATGCTCGCAGATTCAAAGTTACCGATTAATTTTTGGGCTGAAGCTGTTTCTGCTGCATGCTATACTCTCAACAGGGTTCTCACTGTCAAGAAGTTCAACAAAACATGTTTTGAGCTAATCAATAACCGCAAACCGAATTTGAAGTATCTAGAACCATTCGGGTCACCCTGTACGGTTATAGAGCCTTTTGGAAAGTTTGGTCCGAAGTGCATTGAGGGAATATTTGTTGGTTATTCAAATCCGTTGAGACGTGTCTTCGTTCCAAGTGAGAAGCGGATTATTGAAGCTGCAAATGTTGAATGTCAAGGTTATACTATGCCGCCGCAGAATCCTGGTGATTCATGGCGTTATCATTATGACAAACTTTGGGATTCGTTTGACATGAGAGAAGAATCAGAGGATAAAGAAGATTTCTTTGATGAGTTGGATATTTTGCGTGAATATGAGTCGCAGTTAAGGTTCCCAGCTGAGTATTCGAGGAGACCACGGGAAACTTCAAATGATGATGAAGCAGGTCCAAGTAATGCTGGTGAACATGATGATGTCCAACAGAATGAAGTTGCTCAAGATAATCAGTCGGCTCAGAATGATAATCTAGAAGCTGAAAACATGCCAGTATTTGATCACGGTGATTCAGATTCAGATTCTGAGGGGGAGCAAATTCAGATTTCAGGTCAAACAAACCAAGTTGGTGAACAAGATGCAGAGCAGAATGTTACTAATCTGGAGGGAAATGTAGAGGTTCCGAGTGAAGTGATGCCGCGAACTTTTTCATATCATCCAGAGGAGTTGATCATAGGAGAATTGCAAGCTGGAGTTCGCACTTGAAATCAGATTGATAAAGGACTTACATGTTTTTATACAAAAGTTGCTCCTTTGCAAACTGAATTTTCATTAAGTTGTTTTATCTCGCAGATTGAACCAAGAACTTACAAAGAGGCGCTTACTGAAGACTCTTGGGTCAATGCAATGCAGGAGGAACTTAGTCAATTTGAGAAATTGGGAGTGTGGAAGTTAGTTGATTTACCGGATGGTCAGAGGAAAATTAACACTAAGTGGGTATTCAAGTGTAAGAGGGACGATAGAGGAGTTGTTGTAAGGAACAAAGCTCGACTCGTTGTTCAGGGATTTAGTCAACAGGAGGGAATTGATTTTACCGAAGTCTATGCTCCTGTAGCACGACTAGAGGCAATCCGAATTTTCCTAGCATTTGCGTCTTGGAAGAACTTCAAAGTTTATCAGTTGGATGTTAAATCGGCGTTTCTCTATGGGAAGGTTAAAGAGGAGGTTTATGTTGGTCAGCCACCGGGCTTTACCGATCCAATCCACAAAAACAAGGTCTACTTATTGGACAAAGCGTTGTATGGTTTACACCAGGCCCCGCGAGCTTGGTACGAGACTTTGTCTCAACACCTACTAGCCAACAAGTTCATTCGTGGAAAAGTGGATGCCACTCTCTTCACTAAAGAAGTCGATGGTCATCTTCTGATAGTTCAGATTTATGTGGACGATATAATCTTTGGGTCGACAAATGAAAATCTATGCAAAGATTTTGAATCAGTGATGAAGCAGAAGTTTGAAATGTCATCAATGGGGGAGATGAAATTCTTTCTGGGATTACAAGTTGAACAACTTCCTGAGGGAATTTTCATTCATCAGTCAAAGTACGTTCATGATATTCTAGAGAAATTTGGGATGTCAAGTTCTACTCCAGCTGCTACCCCACTTGCAACAAATCATGGGATTCACCCAGATCTCACCGGAGACAGGGCTGATGAAACGTTTTACCGTTCCATGATAGGGTCTTTAATGTACCTAACTGCTTCACGTCCTGATATCATGTACCCAACGTGCCTCGCAGCAAGATTTCAGTCTAACCCGAGAGCATCGCACATGATCATTGTGAAGAGGATATTGCGCTACCTGAAAGGAACTCCTTCATTGGGGTTGTGGTATCCTAGAAAAGGCGATTTTACGCTCGAAGGGTATTCCGATTTGGATTTCGGATGCTGCAAAGTCAATTCAAAATCAACAACTGCAGGATGCCAGTTCTTTGGTCCTAGATTGGTTACCTGGCAGTGTAAGAAACAAACGTCTGTGGCATTATCTACATGTGAAGCGGAGTATGTTTCTGCTAGCAGTTGCTGCTCTCAGATCTTGTGGATACAGCAACAGATGCGCGACTACGGTTTGCAGTTTCTTAACACACCTCTTTTTGTTGATAATGAGGCCGCAATAAATATAACTAAAAATCCAGTACATCACGCTAAAACTAAACACATAGAAATTCGTCATCACTTTATTCGTGATTGCTTTGAGAAAAAGTTGATACGAATTGAGAAAATCCACACTGACGAACAGAAAGCTGATTTACATACCAAAGCTTTTGATAAAAATCGGTTTCAATATTTGTTAAAACTGAATGGTATGAAGCTTCTGTCGGTGTCGGATGGCATAATTGGCGTTGATGAGAGTACTGTTGCGGATGAAGACGAGAAACAATCTGCAATGGTTTGTCGAATTTTTACTTGTTTTGGTATTTAGGGGGAGTAGATGTTTGTACATAGTTTATTTTCAGAAAATACAAAAACAGTAAAAAATGCAAAAATACAAAAACATGATAAAATGAAAAAGAGCTTGTGTATATAGGAAAATGATAGTACATCAGCTAGACGATTACAGTATGCTAAAGATTTGTAAAGTATAAAAGAGTTAAACAATCTCACTGATGATGTGTCGATAGGTTCTCACACATTTAGTAGATTTATTCGGGATATAAACCTAAAATTCAAACTTGTGAATTCGTGGGGAACACTACTTGGATATATAGGTAACCCCTGAAATCTCGTTTGAAAGGTCTCGTAATCTGATATACTAGGTTTTTATACTCTATGATATCTGGGGTATTATTCCGGGACTTCTGCTGAACGGTGGTTCTGACCTAGTCCTTGGCTAATACTTGCTGCAATGCTTGAAACACAGCATTAAACCCTCAGCATGCTGAAACAATAAAATTGATAAATGCTGCTGTTGTAAGCAAAAAGATCCTCTAAAGGGGACACACCGAAAAGTCGAAGCTGATATCTCTCTGCGTATACGGAAGTATCGACCTGAGATCCCTCGGCCCTCGCATACCTAAATTATATACAGATATCATTGTAGTATTCTCACCTGTAAGACTGATTATTGAGATTCTGGATACGGGAGTATATTCAAGAGGTGGGACACATGAATGATCTAAGTTCATAATTCATCTAAATCGTATCCTGAGTAGATTGAAATTTGTATGAGAATTTAAGATGGATCAGTATATCGACAATCGAGGTGAATTGTTTAAGTCTGAGTATGAAATGTAGCTTAACGGTACTTGTGATTTGTCTGAAAAGCTGATATGATTCCCTGACACGCTTACCAAAAATATGTTTGTAAATAGTTTACTTAGTTTACTTTATGCAATTTAAGTTTTCTGTATTTCGTTTCTTAGTTTAGAACACTTTATAAAATCCAAAAAAAAAAAAGATTTTATTTTTGCTTTATTTTCCGACAAACCAAAGTGGAGAGTTGATTGTTGGATTCTCAGATGTTGAAGCAAATGCAGGAAATTCTGAACTGAAGAATGAGGAGAGCTTATATTTGATGAAGTTTGAATTGTTTGAAAAGTCAAACACAAGTTCATTAATTTGATACTTGTTATTTTCAGAAAATGTTTGAAATTGTTGTTTTAAATCAGTTTGATTCGTCAAAAGATCAACCAAGGTCATTAATTTGGACTTGGTAGATTAATCAAGTAATTAGGGTCATTAACTTGAACCTGAATACTTGAGTGGATTTTTAAAGCTGATTAAGTTTATGAGTTATGTTTGAAAGATAGAATTGTAATGTTTATTGTTGAGTAACAGGTTTTGGACTTCATTATTCCCAATGGAAGTTAAATGTCAAAACTTGAACCAGATATCTCAGATTCTAGCATATCGAGAGGGGGAGTCTGTGAAAGGGGGAGTCTGGATCAACATTCAAAGGGAAGAAAGAAGTTAGAGCCAGGAGGACAAGATCCTGAAACCTGTGAAGATAGAGTGCTTATAATGAGACGACAGAGTGTTAAAGAAAAGACTAAGACTGAAGACTCAGGATCTGAAGACTACGTCAACATCCAAGGGGGAGTCTGTTGATGCACAAGAATGTCTGTTGACTGCATCTTCATCAAGTCTTAAATCATGAAAGTCAAGATTGGATCTTAAAAGTCAAAATTAGGGTTTTATGCTTGATTTCGCTTCAATGTACATTGTTAAGTGTTGATTTCGCTTCAAGGGACATTAGGAGATTTCGCTTTAATGTACATGAGGTGATTTCGCTTCAGTGTCACTGACACATAAGCGAAATCAGCCTTAGTATAAATACCCTACTTGTGTTCATTCATGGTAACCATTGAAGCGAGACCAGGTCATTGTTACGGTACTGAAACTCTGTCAAATTGATCTCAGAAAGCAATAAAAGTGAAGGAATTGAATAGGAAAGCTGTTGTTACATTGCGTATACTGATTCCGCCTTTATACATGATGATGAACTGCCTTGACTGATCGTTTAGGGTCACGACACGGTCCAACAAGACTGATTGTAAACGCTATTATATCAATCAAATCAGTGTTTAAAGTGATACGCAAGCTGTTTCGTCGTTCGTTTCTTATTTTCCGCAGCTGAAACGGATATAATCTCTTCTGAATGACTCATTCGGGTCACAAAACGATCCTACAAATGGTATCAGAGCTCAGGAGGAAGAGATCTTGCCAAAACAGTCTGTTTTCATCACTTTTTCTAATTTCTACACCATTCTTTTTCAAAATAAATTTTTTTCACGGTTAAAATCGGATCAAATTCACACATATTGTGCGCAATTACGAATTAACAAATCCTGGAAAGTTTTAGAGCTAAATTCGATGTAAAACCTGTAAAAATGACCTGAAAACCTGGTTTAGCTTGAACTAACAGTTGGCTTTAGCTTGAAAATGTCAGGTTTAGCTTGAATTTTGCTGAGGCTTTAGCTTGAAAAACCTTGTTGGTTTAGCTTCAAATCATCTTTAGCTTGAAAAATCTTGTTGGTTTAGCTTCAAATCGGCTTTAGCTTGAAAAACCTTGTTGGTTTAGCTTCAAATCGGCTTTCGCTTGAAAAGAGGATTTTTCGCATCAAGATTATTTCACAACAATCAAGTATCAGTTTATTTCAAGTTGATTAACATTATTTGTACTGATTGTCTTTGTTTTGTTATTCATGTGTTTTACAAGTTGATACAGCTCATTTGAAAATCAAACCATGGAGAACGAGTTTTACAATCCTTTTGCTAGTCCGATATCAATCACTCAGAGTACATTGCTTGAGAATGAAACAGGGACATCACAGAAACCGCCTAAGCTTTTAGATATTGATGATTACAATGCGTGGTCCGAACGGTTTGGAAATTGGGTTGAAGCTTATCATTTGGATGCGTGGGAACACACTGAGGAACCATATGTTAGACCCACAACAAATAATGTGCAATTAACAATTCGAGAAATGAGTACGGAAGTTAAAACGAAATATCGAGATGAGAAATTGATGGTGAGTCTGCTTCAGCAAGCGATAAAAGAAGATATTTTGATATTACTTCAACATGATGGAACTGCTTATTCAATCTGGACAGAATTGGAAGCAAAATTTGTTGGAAGTGATGATATGCTCAAAAACAAAATGTCGCTCATGAAGAAAGAATTCGATTTATTCCGTGGTTTGAAATCTGAAAACACCAAGCAAATAATTGATAAATATTGTAACTTGGTGAGAAATATGACAAAACTTGGTATTAAAAAGGATACTGATGAATTGATTGAAAAACTTGCAGATGCGCTACCTCATGAAACTTGGGGAACGTTTCTGATGATGCTGAGATCCAACAGAAAAGATTATAAAAACATGACACTGGGAGACTTCATCAAACACCTGGAAGCTCAAGAGATGGAGCAGAGAAAGATTGCCAGGATAAAGAATTACGATGGAGAACAAGATATCAGCTTGTATTACAAAGGTGGTGTCAACGAAAAGTCAAATTTTTCTCCAAAAGTCGAAACTGCTTACAGTGCAAAGGATTCTTCAGAAAAGAAATCATACCAGGGATCAAGCAGCACTAGATTTTCATCATTCGATCCAAACATTTCTGCAACAAAGAATGGAAGAAAACTTCAATGCAATATTGTATTAAATCTTGAAAATGATCAAGATTATTCTGAAGAAGTAGCTAAAAATCAAATGTCTTTGTTGGGAATGGTTCTAGAGTCTTATAGTAGTTTTGTGGCCGGAAAGATCGGTAATCCAATGCTCACGAAAGAAGATTACGATCAAATCGATGCTGAGGAAATGGAATTGATGGATATTAAATGGTGCATGACCAGTGTAATGAGAAGAGCTGAGAAGTTTAAACAAATTACGGGAAGAGATGATTTCCGTGATGCAAGTGTTTCAAATTTAGGCTTTGATAAATCTAAAGTTACATGTTTTCGTTGCAGGGAAAAGGGGCATTTCAAGAGAGAGTGCAAAAATCGTGAAGCTACTGGAGCTCATAATCCTTTTGGAAACAACGATTATCACAAAAAGGCGATTTATCATCAAATAACACCAGCATCGCATCAGGCACAAATTGCTCATGGAAGAGATGTGATTGAAGGTTTAAAAAGAGCATGTCTAGTTAATCAGGGAAAATATGATAATTTTACCTGGGATAAATATCTTCCAACAAACAGCAAAGTGTGTTTGGCAGAACAAGATGATGAAAAATTGGCTGAAGGTTTCAGTTGGAATGATTTTTGCCCAGATCAAGACTCTTCAAATGCTAAAGCTTGCATTGCAAATGCTTATGATTTGAAATGTGCTTAAAAGTGCAGAAAAGTCATGGAAGCCGCTGAAGCAAGACGGAGAAAGCTTGAAGAAGAGGAAGAAGAGGAAGAGAGATTAAAAGCTGAAGCTAAAGCTGAGAAAAAGAGAAGAGCTGAATTTTTACAATCAAACCGAACAGTCAAAGAGGTTCCTGTATTTGAAGTCAAAATTGATGCTGAACCTGTCAAAGTTCCTGAAAAGTGCATGAACTGTGATTCTTTAATCAAGCAGAACAATGAGTTGCTGCATAACATAAACAGATTGAAAGAATCCTATGATACAATGAACAGAGAAATTAACAAGTATACTGATTCAAACGGTGAACAAGTTGTGGCAATGAAAACGCTGAAGATAGCATACCTGAGACAGCTGGATGATGTTAACTTTCACATAAAGAAATGTGCTGATCTAGAGTTGAAATTGGCAACACAAAAGATAGAATCCGAGAGAGTCAACTAGTTATTAGAAAGTTACTCATGTTCTACTTTTGTTGTTGACAGGATTTATCCAGTTGTGGAGAATTTGAAGACGTTTGAAGAAGTGAAGACGTTCGAAGGAAAGAAATCTGTGACAAAAGATGAAGATAAAGTGAAGAATTCTGGTAAGAAACCAATTGTGGTCTACAATAGATGTCCGCCTCCGGTTGAAAATGGATTTTCACCTCGAAATCCAAATTCTGAAAGAGTCGAAAAGGCAATAAACTTACAATGGGAGTCTGGGCCGTTGGATAACTTGCCAGAAAATATTGATGTCACATACACGTCGTCCGACACTGATCATGAGTCAAAGTTGATAAAAAGTGTGGTCGATCAGGTGTTAGATAAAGATGACAGTGAGAAGTCAAACATGGAGTTCAAACCTAAGTCAAAGTCTGAGTCTGATGCGTCAAAGTCTATAATCAAAAAGGACAAACGGGTTTATGACAAACAATTTTTGTTATCGAAATCTAATTTGAATGAGGAACCGGTCAAAGTAGCATATACTTTGAAAGATTCTGACAAATTATATTCTGATGAGATTTTTCCAATAAGAGGTGTTAAATCAGACATGATCAAAAAGGTTTTCAAAATAACAGAAATTAATATTTCTGAAATAAAAGATTTAAATCTTAATGATAAACCTAAATCCTACACCTC
The DNA here is from genome assembly GCA_030545235.1 of Helianthus tuberosus. NCBI lineage: Eukaryota > Viridiplantae > Streptophyta > Magnoliopsida > Asterales > Asteraceae > Helianthus > Helianthus tuberosus. The sequence goes on from CM060447.1 coordinate 173,110,796, forward strand.
AAGAGAACAACAAAGAATTAACAAGAAAATGGGTTACAATTATGGTTATAGTTTCCAAAAGAAACCAAACCATAATCGTAATTTCAAAAAGAAAGGATTAGGTTTTGTACCACCGAAAAATTATAAAAATGAAAAAATGTATAAACCAAAAACTGTGTTTGTTTCAGGGATAACAACAAAGGCTGAGAAAGAACAAGCATTCAGAAAGCAGACAAATCAGGAATTCCTTGCCAAGAAGCAAGAAGAGTTGAAGAAGAATGTTGTTCAAAAGAAGATTGAAACCAGAACCTGTTTTCAGTGCAAGACTGTTGGTCATGTTGCTAAGAATTGTCCGAAGACATTCAAACCAAAACAGGAAGTCTCTGGTAAAATGAAAGAGAAAATTGTGGATAACACTGAACTGAAAACCCGAAAGTTTACAGGCTTTGAAAATTCAACTTTTGAAAAAGGAGAATGTTCAAAGAATGTTTTGAAAAGAAAAGAAAATTTGAAAAATGAAAAATGGGTTGTGAAAGGTTCAGGTAATAATTCTGGTGATGAATCTGATTCCACAAAATCAGAGGAGCCACGTGTTGAGAAAAAGATTGAAAAATCCGTTCCAACTATGAATGATGAAAATTTTCCACCTTTGCGTGCTGAAAATTTTATGAAGAAAGTTGGAAAAGTAGAAATTTCAAATCAATTTTATTCTGACAAGAAGAAATTTGATGTTGATAAGGCTTTCAATGGAACTGTGAAACACATTTTTGGCAAAATGGTCAATGGTAAGGCCAAAGGTGTTAAAGAATTTTATGCTGCCAAAAGAGGAGTTCACAGGTTCGTTGAAAGAAAAGATGAAGAAGAAAATGTTGTTACACCCAAGGAAGGTCAGGCTTGGGTGGATATATTTTTCAAAGAATAAAAACCTGACTTGCCGGAGATCCCAAGTTGGTAATCATGGATCATGAATCGGCATCTTTCTTAATCTGTGTTTCAAAAGTTTTTGCAGGACTTGCCGGAATTCCCAGCTCTGTAAGCAAGGAGTAGGAATCGGCACCTTGAGAATTCAACCAACAAGATGTTGATTGGTTGAAAATGTTTGATTGGATTGATTTTACAAGTGGTAAATCAGGGACATTAAGTTGTATCTGATTTCCTACAAGTGGTTGAAAAACAAAGTGATGAACCAAATCCCTAACCTACTAATGGTTTTACAAAATCAACAAAACTAATTTTCCGGAAAAACCATTTTGATTAAAACAAACTTAAGTGTTTTGAGATCATAATGTGAAAATAGTTTGTTGTGAGGGGGAGTTCTGATTGTTTATGCCTAGTGGATGGAGAATTGAGGCAATTCGATATCAGTTGTCATGTTTGTGTACAGTTTGTTTTCAATTTCCTTTAGATGTATTTGTATTTTAGGGGAAGTATAATTTCAGAAAATCCAAAAACATTAGAAATTTGAAAAAGCAAAAAACATGATAAAATGAAAAATGAGTTTTTGTTGTATAAAAGCGGAAATGATAGTACATCAGTGGACTGTCACAACACGCTAAAGAAATGAAAAGTTAAAATGTGATAAACGGTCTCACTAAGGATGTGACGATAGGCTCAGCTAGACTAATAGATTTGCGATAACGATACAAACTTAAATGAAAAAAGCCTAATTCTAGTGGGAAACATGGTCGAAAGCATAGTACTTAGTTTTGTCCTTCTTGACTGTGTGCCTACTCAGTAATCGCTGATTGTCGAAAGACATAAAACTGGTTAAGTTTGTGAACTTTCACAACTTTGCTGAAAAGTCGCTGTGATTGTGCATTTCATTTTGCAAAGATTTAAACTTGTTTTATTTCTTTATTTTGTTTAAGCATTGGACATCCTCTGCGTATACGTGAGTATCGACCTGGATGTTATTGCCTAAACGTTCTGCTTTATTTTCTTTGGTGTTTCGTTTAAGCTTTGGATCACCTCTGCATATACGGAAGTATCGACCTGGTGGTTAAAGCCTAAACAACTTCAACTTGTTTTATTTTTATTATTTTGTTTAAACATTGGACTTTCTCTGCGTATACGGAAGTATCGACCTGATTGTTAATGTTTAAACATTCTGCTTTATTTTTTGCACAAATCACAGTTGATAAAAGTTTAAAGGCATTACTTGAGATAGTGTATTGCATGATGAGGGGATATGCTGAGATCGTGGGATCCATAAGAATTTAGTGCTATCTAAATATACCTTAACATATCGGTAAGCATTTCGAAAGTTTTAGATTGAGTTTAAGTGGATAACAATATCGTCAATCTATGTGAATCGTTTAGAGCTTAAAATGAAATCAAGCTTAACGGTGTTGGTGATTTGTCTCATAAACTGATATGATCCTCTTGCACAAACTCACAAAAATATTGTCTGTATATATTTCGTTACTGCATTTCATTTATGTTTTAAAAAAAATCAAAAAGATTTTCAGTGTGTTTTAGCATAAATTTTGAAAAATACAAAAAGATTTTCAACAACTGATGTTGGAAAACTGATATTCAAAATTTCAAGTGCTGAACATGATGAACTGGTTTGGGAGTGTGTGTATTGAATTGAAAAATTTTGATTTGAGAAAGAAGTTGAGTTTAGTTAATCAGGGTCATTAATTTGAACTTGATATAACTATTACCAGTGAGTTTTTCTTATTGATTTAAGTAAAAACTTCTGTGTTTGAGAGAATTTTGTGCAGGAAATGAGCTTAAACAGAGATAAAGTCAGGGATTGATCTCAATGTGATAGCTAATTCCAGACGGCGATCCCATCATGATGAGAGGGGGAGTCTGACGAGGTTAGAGCCAAAGAGAAGATTCTGGTTTATGCTAAGAAAGAAAAGAGACTGATAAAGACTGAAGATGTGAAGACTCGACACTTAAGACTCGTCAACATCTGAGGGGCAGTCTGTTAGTGCATTCATCTGTCGACTTCATCTTATATCGAGTCTTAGTTGCTTGAATGTAATTTAGAGGTTTAGCTTGAATTGCATGGAGGTTTAGCTTGAAACTGTCATTAGGGGTTTAGCTTGAAACTGTCATGTCATCTTCAAGCTAAACCTAGAATAGTATAAATAGGGGAGTGGTCTTGTCATTTGTAACAGTTCTGAGATTCCATACCGAGGTGCTGCCGGTGTGAAGACTGATTGTAAACGCTATTATATCAATCAAATCAGTGTTTAAAGTGATACGCAAGCTGTTTCGTCGTTCGTTTCTTATTTTCCGCATATGAAACGGATATAATCTCTTCTGAACGACTCATTCGGGTCACAAAATGATCCTACATGTTGCAAAAGAGATTGAAAAGAAGAAAAGAAAAGAAAAGGTTAAAAACTTGTTTTGTGATTTCTGTGAGAAGAAAAATCATTTGACCAAATATTGTTTTCATCTAAAAGCATATGATATTAACAAAACAAGTATAATTATGCTTGCTAAGAGCTGCACCATCTGTGGTAAATCAAACCATCTCACTCAGGAATGTGTGTATCTCAAATCCTTTGATGTAAAAAAGAGCGAGTACACTTTAAAAACATCCATGAGTTCATCAAAACCACCAATCAAGAATCAACCACTGTTTGTACCAGTCCAAACAGCTGTTACCAAACAGCTGTGTGACAACCCGAGTTTTCAAGGTCTTTCCTCGATACGTTACTTGTTTCACAATGTGTTTTCATAATTCGTTTGCATTGTATCATGTGCATGGTTTGATGTATGATTAAGGTTGTGTTATGTGTGTTTGTTAATGAAATTTACTTAGGACTAGTTTATGGTTCATGCCCTATTCATTTCCTCTGCGACAAAACTCTACTCGACGAAGATAAGATCTTCGTCACAACCAATGCTCGGTGAAGTATATCTTCGTCACAATCAATGTTTGGCGAAGTATGAAGCTTCTTCGTCAACCATACTCGACGAAGTATGGTTTTCGTCGCCAAAAGGTCCTATGGCCCAAGTGAAGCCCAGCATGACTCGGTCATATTTATTTGTATTCGCACATAGTTGTACGTGAAGTTACAATTAACAAACCCTAGACCTTTCTTTCTCTCCTTCCTATGTGACGACAACATTGCACTGATTGAAGCTTTCTTCTCGACCTTAACACTCTCCTAAACATCTCGAAATCTGCGGTTAGTACTACAATATCTGTTTTAATTCTGGTTAACCGTATTTGTTTTTGTGCAAACTTAATTTGATTCATGATGTTGATTCCGAGAATCCTTATGTTTGAGTATAGATAAAAATTGTGATCATGAATGGGTTGTAATGTATTGTGTGATGTATTGGTTATGGCTAGGGATTGCACGTTAGCATTAGAAACTATTAGTTTGTCAATTTGATGTTTGAGTGGATGATGACTGATCAGGTTTATTATTTATGAAATAAATTTCGTGATGGGAACTGTTACTAGGGGACGAAGTTCGATGTTGTTAGGAGATATGATTGATCTGTGAAACATGCCGATTACTTGCTAACTGTTGTTATGAAACTACATGATCATGACTGATTGAATTAAAGGGGTTGATCCGTTTTAGGGACTAGAACAACTATGTGATGAAACAGTGAAACTATTAGGGTTCAGATCGACGAAGAATCATCTGAATCTTCGTCATGACGAATTATAGTCCTTCGTTGGAGACCTTCGTCACAAGCTTGTCGACGAACTATGGTCTTTCGTCGGGGATCTTCGTCACAGTAGTGGACGACGAACTATGATCCTTCGTTGGGATGCTGTTTAAGAACAAATTAACAGAACAGTTAATATAGCATAAAATGTGATTGATGTGAATGTTGGTTACACGATTTCGTCTGTGCTTGATAACAACACTAGTTGGAAATGAGGAAACTTGTATGTATTAAGGTGAATAATCACTTCAACTGTTGAATACGATTGTGTGATATGCCTGTGGAATGTGGACTAGTATGAAAACTGAGTATTTGCTACATATTGCACGGTGTTCTTGTGATGTATACAAACTGTGAAAATGCGTGACCTAGTTGTTTATGGAACTGATAAGTATTGTTGACCACGATAGGGTTGGTTGACTAACTGGAAAGGGTAACTAAATAAACGGAGCAAATCTAAGGTGGGTTCACTGCTCTTTTATCAAGCATGTGTCCCGGGGAGGGACATCTGGTAAATGTTCCGGGGAGGAATGTCGGGTAATTGGGTTTGACTGGAATGTTAAACCTGGGATGTTGGTTAATACACACATATCTATCATTTAAGTCCCTTCTACCGATTTGTTGCCGGGGAGGCAACGGGGTATTAGTTAATAGCTCTATTTAGGTTTGGCACTCTCACACCGTACTGGGGAGGACGGGCGTGAACTAATGACCGCAGTCTTGACCATTGCTTTGATAGAGGCATTGGGGAATATGGAAAACAATCTGGAGGCATCGGCGGTAATCGAGTTATTAACGACATCAAATCTCTGAAATGTTTTAAACTCATATCTGGTAACTAAACTTGTTAACAAACTTTGAACTCACCAGTGTTGTGTGATACACTTGTCTGCATGCTTGCAGGTCTATAGGTTTATGTCATTGGGACTTGCTGTCTGGAATGCTAGAGTGGTCATGGTTTGACTTGCATGGAATCAGGAGACATGTCTAAAGGCCTTTATACACTTGAGTTATGAAACTCTTAATTAATGCAGTATGCTTCCGCTGAAATGTAAACAATGTTTTGTACGAATATTTTAATAAATGAAAGTTTTATTTGAATTAATATTATGAGTTCAATGTGATTGGTGGCCGGATCCTGGTACGTCACACGCCCCGCGGGGTTTCCCGCATGTGGTATTTTGGGGGTGTGACAGTTTGGTATCAGAGCCACTGGTTATAGTGAACTTGGTTTTAAAAATGTTTTTATAAAACCCGACTATAACCGAACAGTTCTGAATATGTGACTACGACCATGACACTCAGCTCCAGATTGCAAGGTTCGTCTTTTTCACCTACTGCATACATTACATGATTAGTACACATTTGTTTATGATGTAGCGTACGGACATACACTCGTCATTATAGCATGATTACATGAATTGCTTGCTTACATTATGATGCGTTGATAGTATGTCATAGTCCCTGGAATTCTATGATCTTATCCTTTTGATAACCTCCGTTTGATATCTGAATTTGAAGAGCCATTTGACATGAGTTAGGAGGAACTGAGATGAGCATGCAAATCACAATATTATTGTGGATGCACACATAATAATAATGTGGGGTGCATGCGAGTCCCAGTGAGCCTTAACAAGTGAAGAAGGGGTTCTGTTCTGTTATTTGATCAATGAGAAACGTAACAAACCTATAGGGGTCATAACAGTGATTGTCCCCTACTCGAAAGTGATCTTTTCACTCCTCACTGTATCCTTACGAATCTCGAAGCTATCGAGTATTACCTGAACACACATCTGAACGTCTAGCGAATTGTGTAGAATGTTAGGTGCTAGTACGAACGTCTTAAGTTGGATGTCGCAGCGTCGAATGATTGGTCTATACATTTCTCACTTTTCTCCGTTTGCAGGAACTTAACGCATTGACGCCTTAGATCCCGAAGTGCGATCACTTCTGCAACACTCTCGCAACATACCGTGTATTACTCAATCAACATGCGAGATCGATGGACAAGAGGATGAGCGTAGTACTTTACCGACCTCGGTATTTGAACGACTCTGATTATCGGCAACGAACACCAGTGAATTGACTTCAATCGAATTCTTAACCCTAGTTTGTGACAACTGGCCCAAACCAGTAATTTCCGTACACATTAATTATTGCTTAATGACTGCAATTATATGCTTAATTGTCAGCAATATCTGACTTCGTACTAAATAAGTGAATTCATGCACGTTGTATACTACAAAATATTGCTTTATGCATAAACGAGAGCGTTGCGTCAGAAATACTAGTAAACTCACCGGTAAGACACACTGTGTCAACGGAACTGCAGAAAGCAGTCAGACAATAAAATTGGAGCCTAGGTGTAGGTCCGACAACAAGAATGCATTAAAACCCAAGAGTACATGCAAGGGTTAATATATATGCAATACGAAAGCAAAAATAAGCACTAAAAAGCACCCGAAACGCACTTTAAGTGCAGAATTTATATAATTCAGCAATAAATCAGCATTTAAACATATGAATATTTTGCAGAAATGTCGTTTTATTATCCAGAATGTTTCCCTAAGTGTTGGGAATTGAATGAGTACAAGAAGGGTACTTAAAAGACACTAAAAAGTGTAATTTAGCACTTTAACGAATCGGTATGTAACCGAACAACCGGACATTACCCGGAACACCAAAATATTGCTAGAAGCATTGTTCATTTATTTTTGAGCTAGTTATGATCCCCGAATACCCTAACACCCACTAAAAATATCTAGTAATTAACACTTATAACTAATACTTGGATTGGAACTCTAAACTAACAACATGGTTCAAACTTACACTTTGCCCCCCCCCCTCCTTAAGGTGGACGGTCATGGTGGCCCCATAAGGATCTTTATTTGATCTTGTTAAGAGATTATGTAATCTTGTAAGATTTGGGGGGAGATTATGTCTAGTACTTGACCAACATATTATACTTTGGTTAAAACCTTAACATGGTCTATAAGAAAAGCATAAGGATCAAGATCTTTCACACACCACCATACTCTCATCTCTCCCTCACATAGGCTACGGCCAAACAAGCCCCTCAAGCCACCACCATTTTCGATCCATACACATCCATTCTAAGGTGATATTAAGGTGTAAGAAGGTCGCTAACGAGGCTCGGTGCTCACGGAACTCGAAGGACCTCTCTACTTTGCTTTTATCCACTCGATTTGTGCTTAGATTCTTCCCTAGCCTCGAGCTAGTGGTATGTTGCTTAAATCACTCTCTTGAACTATATTGAAGTGGTTAAAATGATTTGTAACGGTTAAAACTCGTAATCTTATAAGATGAAGCATAAAAGTCTACTAAAAACACTAAAAGTGATGGTTAAAAGCTCATATGTTGTGTAAATGTTGTAGTAATTGAAATTTGTGAATATTTAGACCCGATCTATGTTGTGGTAGCTCGGATCATCATTTAACCCGGTTTAGTCATGATCATGAATCATGACATAAGGTTGTTTTGAATAAAACAAGGGTTAAAGGGTGAAGCTCTACCACACACGAATCGTGAACTTGTGTAAAAGCGTTTTACTTGTGAAATAGTGTTTAAAACTAGCCGATCTATGTATCTACAAGTGGTATTTTCAAAAGACCAAGCATCAAAAGAAATCACATGTTCTAAACCGGATCTTACACAAACAAAAGTGGTTTTTGTGAACAAACAAGTGTATGGACACTTGTGTAACAAAAGTTTTAACAAAGAAATAATTTTCATAAAAACCGACTAGAAGTTGTGAAACTTCATATTCTTTAAAAATAAGATGTTCTAAACCGGATCTTACACAAACAAAAGTGGTTTTTGTGAACAAACAAGTGTATGGACACTTGTGTAACAAAAGTTTTAACAAAGAAATAATTTTCATAAAAACCGACTAGAAGTTGTGAAACTTCATATTCTTTAAAAATAAGATTTTTAAGAAATTAAACTTATTTTTAAAGATAACAAGACTTACTAAATGTGCTAGTAAGATACTACACAATTTTGGTAAATATCCAAGTTCACGAAGTGGGGAAAAGTAGTGATTATTGTTGATAATTGTTGTTGATGATTATTGATGATTGATGATGATTTAAAAGAAAATAAACACACGTTTTGAAAACGTGGGAAACCTCCATTTTTAGGGGAAACTCTGTCAAAATTTTTATAAATTTTGACACTTAGAAAAATATAAGTTTTTGAGAAACTTATTCCCTAAAAATGTGTTTAAAAGTATTACTAAGGTTTCCCTAATTTTTGGTGATAAGAAATGAGGATTTCTTCAAGAATAAAATGGATATTAAGTATATATTTTTGAAAGAAAAATATATATTATTTGATCACCAACTTTTGTGCTAAGTGTATATAGTATGTGTTATACGTGCTAGTGTATTAAGACTTAAAAATACACTAAATACTCATGAGGAGTATAAACATAAACATACACATATAACATACAAGATACATAATTCGGGTGCAAAGTGCGAAAATACAAAAAGCTTATATTTATTTTTGGGAAAATAATATAAGTAAGATACGTAGTTAAAAATATAGAATATTTTTAACACAAGAATATATACAAAAGAGAGTGACTGTACTTGTGCGACGCAAGTCTAGTGACTAACGTTAAGAAAACGCGTATAGGTTACGAGGTTAATTAAGCAAATCCGGTGGAGTTTACGACGCTAGGAACGCAAAGTTGTGAGTTCATGCTCCCCCTTTTCTCTTTAACTGTTTTCAGTTTTTATAACTTCGGGGGTGAAATACATGTACAAATGTACAATATTTATAATTGGTATGATATAAATACAAGAAGCATACTTGGTGAGAACGAGAACCAAGTGTGACGAAATATAAGAATACAAGAAGTACACTTGGTGAGAACGAGAACCAAGTGTGACGAAATAATAGAATATGAGAAACGCACTTGGTGAGAATGAGAACCAAGTAGGATGCGCTATGAGAAATGATAACAAGAAACGCGCTTGGTGAGGACGAGAACCAAGTAGGATGCGTTATGAGAAATAGTGTCACGAATAGGGTACAGAAGCACCATTAATCGTGTACATACTTAGACCGCAGAACAAAAGGTTAGATCTAACGGGTGCCTGGCAGCCACACACTCGGTCGGGGCGAGAATCGAGTAGTGCTTTTGTGTCTCAGAATATACCAATTAAATGCCTTAGGTTTGGTGACTTCCTATGTCGTGCCACATGTTAATGGCTTTGCAACCCATTAACAATCTGATAATTACAGAAATACTGTATTTACATAAAATTCATACCATACTAAAATTGATATATAACTTGAAGTACGTGGGGTACTCAAGAGGATTGATATATAACTTGAAGTACGTGGGGTACTCAAGAGGATTGATATATAACTTGAAGTACGTGGGGTACTCAAGAAAAACTTGATTTATTCACAACTATGTTTTTATACAGAGTATACAAACGTGAAATACAAAACTGCATGAATTCACACCAACTTTATGTTGACGTTTTTCCAAAAACTCACATGTATTTCAGGTAACTAGGATGGATGTGCGCGTGGTCTTGCTTATGCTCGTGGATGTCGCTTGTGTTTAACTTTAAATAAAGTTGTAAACTCTTAAGACAGTGTTTTAAGCTGTCTAGCGATGTAAACGCTAAACTTATGTTTTCAAATTATGGTATTTGATGTTATTTTACGAGCATGTAGCATGTTTACTCTTCGTATGCAATGAGAACCTTTCATGATCACACCTCGTGCTTCCGCCGTAGAAAGGGGTGTGATAGATTGGTATCAGAGCTGCGATTGTAGTGAACCAGGATTCCTTCTCGAGTCTAGTCTACAATCTCTAGGATCCATTCATGAAAACAATTTTCAAAGAGTTTTCATTGCATAAAACGTCCTGCGACATCCACTACCTGAAACTGACTACATGAGTCTAGAAAAGACACTACGAGACTTAGAGTGCACTTGAGTAGCACTTGTCGTTGACTAGAAATTACTTGCAATTATGTGTGATAATTAGCATGTACTAGAAGTAGAATGTCACAAGTATATGTGACTTTACCTGTAAGCAATGGCCTACCTGAAGGAAGAAATACGAGGATGAAACGAACTGTGCGGACTGTGCAAGGAGTTACGTAATTATGGATGCATACATAATTATGGAATTCAGTGCACAGAAACCACAGCAAGTCTTGTCACGTATAGATTCCCTCAGAGCAAGCCTACTAAGTACTCTGCTAGAGTAATAATTGTTTGATGTCACTTATGTGGTATATATACCTGTGAATATATATATACTACTACTGCCTAGTAGGACGATATCAAACAAACGTGTAACACTGTTGTGTTATGTTCTGTCAGAACATGGCACCCAGGAAAACTGTGAATGCTCGCAATGACGATCAACCTCCTCCCCCCCACTGCCAAGAACTGCTGATGAGCTGAACGCTCTACTGGAGGAAAGGATCTCCGCTGCTATCGCTCAGTACGAGGCGAACCGAACTCAAGACAGTGGAGGACTAAGCAACGCTAGCCGTAATGGAAATGGAGATTCGTCTGGAGGCAACGCAGCTCAAGGCTGCACTTTCAAGCAATTCCTCGACTGCAAGCCGATGAACTATGATGGCACAGGAGGTGCAGTAGCATTTGTGCGCTGGACGGAGAAGACTGAAGCTACTTTCCGCATGAGCAAGTGTACCACGGATCAACAAGTCACCTTTGCTACTGGGTTGTTTGTCGATGAAGCTCTGACTTGGTGGAACCTGCAAGCCCAAACTTTGGGTGATGATGCCGCTTATGGCTTAACTTGGGAGGAACTGAAGGAAAGGATGAGAGAGAAGTACTGCTCTCGTGCGGAACTCCAAAGGCTGGAAACAGAGTTCTGGCACTTGACTATGGAAGGTGCTGACATCAATGGTTACACTCGAAGGTTCCACGACCTGTCGAGAGTGCTTCCCTACATGGTGACTCCTGAATTTAAGCGTGTGGAACGCTACATTTGGGGATTGGCCTCAGAGTTTCGTGGCATGGTGACGTCGGCCAAACCACAAACAATCACCGAGGCTGTAACTCTGGCTGTCAGCCTGACTGAAGATTGTGTTCGTATGAAGAAGTTATCACTGAACCCAACAGAAAAGACCGAGACACATGTTGAGTTTTCCGGTGACAAAAAGAGAAAGCATACAAGTTTGAACCAAGCTACTCGCAACAACAAGGGTTTCAACAAGAAGCGCGACACTAATCCACCTCAGGAGACGAAAACCCATGCAACCAAAGCATACCAAGGCTCCATGCCTAGATGCCAAAAATGTAAGTATCATCATGATGGAGCTTGTCGCATTCCAAGGTGCGACAAATGTGGTAAATTGGGTCATCAAACAGAAGACTGTTGGGGAAAAGGAAAGAACCGAAATGGGAACGGTGCTGGTAACAAGAATGGCAACGGGAAAGGGCAAGGATGCTTCAAGTGTGGAAGCAATGATCATTTCATGAAGAACTGCCCAGAGAGAAACAACGCTCCGGCTCGAGCATTTGTGATTGGAGCAAGAGAAGCACGCGAGAACCCTAACGTGGTCACCGGTACGTTTCTCATTAACAATCACTTTGCATCCATATTATTCGACACTGGCGCCGATTATAGTTTCATGTCTGTGGAATTTAAACGCATACTTGGAATAGAATCCAGTAGATTAGAAATTCCTTATTCCATAGAACTAGCCAATGGCAAAATTGTTGAATCGAGTGAAGTTGTTAGAGGCTGCACACTGGAACTGGGCGAGCGAAATTTTAGCATCGACCTCTTACCTATTCAAAAGGGTAGCTTCGATGTAGTAGTCGGAATGGACTGGTTGTCCAAGAACAGAGCAGAAGTTATTTGTCATGAGAAAATCATTCGCATCCCTTTAGCGAATGATGAAACTCTCATCGTGCATGGAGAAAATCGAGACGCGCCTCTTCGAATCATCAGCTGTATGAAGGCACAGAAGTGCTTGAGGAAAGGATGTGTCGCTTTCCTAGCACACGTTATAGACAAGAAGGCTGAGGTGCCAAAACTCGAAGACATTCCTGTGGTGAAGGAATTTCCTGATGTGTTCCCTGAAGATCTGCCAGGCCTACCTCCGCAACGACAAGTCGAATTCCACATAGACTTGGTTCCAGGAGCCGCTCCTGTAGCCAAGGCTCCATATCGACTTGCACCATCCGAAATGCAAGAATTATCTACACAACTCCAGGAGTTGTTGGATAAAGGATTCATAAGGCCAAGCTTCTCACCCTGGGGAGCTCCAGTATTATTCGTAAAGAAGAAGGATGGAACACTACGGATGTGTATCGATTACAGGGAACTGAACAAACTCACAATCAAGAATCGGTATCCGCTACCGAGGATTGATGACTTATTTGATCAACTGCAAGGATCAAGCTACTATTCCAAGATCGACCTTCGATCTGGATACCATCAGCTGAGAATCCAAGATGACAGCGTGCCAAAGACTGCATTCAGAACGCGCTATGGGCACTACGAATTTCTTGTGATGCCATTTGGATTGACAAACGCGCCAACGGTCTTTATGGACCTGATGAACCGCGTCTGCAAACCATATCTCGATAAATTCGTGATAGTATTTATCGATGATATCCTGATTTACTCGCGAACGAAAGATGAACATGAGCAACATCTCCGAACTATTCTGGAACTACTGAAGAAAGAGAAACTTTATGCAAAGTTCTCGAAATGCGAATTCTGGATTCGCGAAGTACAATTTCTTGGTCACGTGGTGAATGAGAAGGGCATTCATGTAGACCCATCCAAGATTGAAGCAATAAAGAATTGGGAAGCTCCCAAGACCCCAACTGAAGTCCGACAATTTTTGGGTTTAGCGGGCTATTACCGACGATTCATCGAGAATTTCTCAAAGATAGCTCAACCGCTAACGACCCTTACACAGAAGGACATGAAATACGACTGGGGTCACAAACAAGAAGAAGCCTTTCAGCTACTTAAGAACAAGCTCTGCGATGCACCGATACTATCGTTACCCGAAGGCACTGAAGACTTCGTGGTATACTGCGACGCCTCACGACAAGGCTTGGGTTGCGTGCTCATGTAACGCCAAAAAGTCATCGCTTATGCTTCAAGACAACTGAAGGTTCACGAGAGAAATTATACCACTCACGACCTGGAGCTGGGTGCAGTGGTATTCGCCTTGAAGATTTGGCGACATTATTTATATGGTACTCGATGTACAATCTTCACAGATCACAAAAGCTTACAACACATATTTGATCAGAAGGAATTGAATATGCGCCAGCGACGTTGGGTCGAGCTGCTGAACGATTATGACTGTGAGATTAAGTACCATCCTGGAAAGGCGAACGTTGTAGCGGACGCGTTGAGCCGAAAAGAAAGGGTTAAGCCCCTAAGGGTTCGAGCATTGGAAATGACCATTCGAACGAACCTCACTGCACGCATTCGGGATGCACAACAAGAAGCTCTTAAAGAAGAGAACCGCAAAGCTGAATACCTTCGGGGTATGCTGAAATACATGGCGCCAAATGAAGAGGGAGCCTTATACTTTAAAAAGCGCATTTGGGTTCCACTCTATGGTGGCCTACGAGAAGTCATCCTTGATGAAGCGCATAAATCGAGATACTCGATCCATCCAGGATCAGACAAAATGTATCAAGATTTGAAAGGATATTATTGGTGGCCGAGACTCAAAAGCGACGTTGCTGTCTATGTTGGAAAATGCCTAACCTGTGCTAAGGTTAAGGCAGAATATCAGAAACCGTCCGGCCTACTACAACAACCAGAGATTCCCGTGTGGAAGTGGGAACAAATCTCGATGGACTTCATAACGAAATTACCCAGGACCCCGAGAGGGCACGATATGATATGGGTAATCGTTGATCGATTGACGAAGTCTGCGCATTTCCTACCAATCCGAGAAAAGGATAGCACTGGAAAGCTTGCAGAGATATACTTAAGAGAAATTGTGGCACGTCATGGAGTGCCAATCTCAATCATTTCAGACAGAGATGGACGCTTTGTCTCAAGAATCTGGCAATCATTTCAGGAAGCCTTTGGATCTCAGTTAGATCTGAGCACGGCATTCCATCCGCAAACAGACGGCCAGAGCGAACGGACTATACAAACGTTAGAAGATATGCTTCGCGCATGTGTCATGGATCTAGGCGGCAGCTGGGATACTCATCTACCTTTAGTTGAGTTTTCCTACAATAACAACTATCATACGAGCATAAAAGCCGCGCCGTTCGAAGCTCTGTATGGCCGCAAATGCCGATCGCCCTTATGTTGGGCAGATGCCGGAGATAAACGTATGGTTGGTCCTGAACTTGTACAAGAGACAACCGGCAAGATTGCGCAGATCCGAGAGCGCATTAGGGCGGCTCGAGAGCGACAAAAGAGCTACGCTGATCCAAATAGAAAATCGGTAGATTTCAAGGTGGGAGACAAAGTGTTGTTAAAAGTCTCACCATGGAAGGGCGTAGTCAGGTTTGGAAAGCGTGGAAAGCTGAATCCACGATACATCGGACCATTCAGAATTTTGAAGAGAATTGGTACCGTGGCATACAAGTTGGAGTTACCGGAAGAACTTAATGGAGTACATGATACGTTTCATGTATCCAACCTGAAGAAGAGTCCAACACAAGAAAACGTGATCATCCCGATGGATGAAGTGCATATTGATGAAGCCCTCCGATTTACAGAGCAACCCGTTGAGGTTACTGACTGGAAAGTCAACAAGACCAGGAGGAGCAGTGTGAAGCTTGTCAAAGTACGTTGGAGCTCTAAGCACGGACCCGAGTACACATGGGAACGTGAAGACCAGTTCAAGAAAAAGTATCCCCACCTATTCAAGAAGACTCCAGCGAGAGTGAGTTCAATCTGAATTTCGGGACGAAATTCTTTTAACGGGGGGAGACTGTGACAACTGGCCCAAACCGGTAATTTCCGTACACATTAATTATTGCTTAATGACTGCAATTATATGCTTAATTGTCAGCAATATCTGACTTCGTACTAAATAAGTGAATTCATGCACGTTGTATACTACAAAATATTGCTTTATGCATAAACGAGAGCGTTGCGTCAGAAATACTAGTAAACTCACCGGTAAGACACACTGTGTCAACGGAACTGCAGAAAGCAGTCAGACAATAAAATTGGAGCCTAGGTGTAGGTCCGACAACAAGAATGCATTAAAACCCAAGAGTACATGCAAGGGTTAATATATATGCAATACGAAAGCAAAAATAAGCACTAAAAAGCACCCGAAACGCACTTTAAGTGCAGAATTTATATAATTCAGCAATAAATCAGCATTTAAACATATGAATATTTTGCAGAAATGTCGTTTTATTATCCAGAATGTTTCCCTAAGTGTTGGGAATTGAATGAGTACAAGAAGGGTACTTAAAAGACACTAAAAAGTGTAATTTAGCACTTTAACGAATCGGTATGTAACCGAACAACCGGACATTACCCGGAACACCAAAATATTGCTAGAAGCATTGTTCATTTATTTTTGAGATAGTTATGATCCCCGAATACCCTAACACCCACTAAAAATATCTAGTAATTAACACTTATAACTAATACTTGGATTGGAACTCTAAACTAACAACATGGTTCAAACTTACACTTTGCCCCCCCCCCCCCCCTCCTTAAGGTGGACGTCATGGTGGCCCCATAAGGATCTTTATTTGATCTTGTTAAGAGATTATGTAATCTTGTAAGATTTGGGGGGAGATTATGTCTAGTACTTGACCAACATATTATACTTTGGTTAAAACCTTAACATGGTCTATAAGAAAAGCATAAGGATCAAGATCTTTCACACACCACCATACTCTCCTCTCTCCCTCACATAGGCTACGGCCAAACAAGCCCCTCAAGCCACCACCATTTTCGATCCATACACATCCATTCTAAGGTGATATTAAGGTGTAAGAAGGTCGCTAACGAGGCTCGGTGCTCACGGAACTCGAAGGACCTCTCTACTTTGCTTTTATCCACTCGATTTGTGCTTAGATTCTTCCCTAGCCTCGAGCTAGTGGTATGTTGCTTAAATCACTCTCTTGAACTATATTGAAGTGGTTAAAATGATTTGTAACGGTTAAAACTCGTAATCTTATAAGATGAAGCATAAAAGTCTACTAAAAACACTAAAAGTGATGGTTAAAAGCTCATATGTTGTGTAAATGTTGTAGTAATTGAAATTTGTGAATATTTAGACCCGATCTATGTTGTGGTAGCTCGGATCATCATTTAACCCGGTTTAGTCATGATCATGAATCATGACATAAGGTTGTTTTGAATAAAACAAGGGTTAAAGGGTGAAGCTCTACCACACACGAATCGTGAACTTGTGTAAAAGCGTTTTACTTGTGAAATAGTGTTTAAAACTAGCCGATCTATGTATCTACAAGTGGTATTTTCAAAAGACCAAGCATCAAAAGAAATCACATGTTCTAAACCGGATCTTACACAAACAAAAGTGGTTTTTGTGAACAAACAAGTGTATGGACACTTGTGTAACAAAAGTTTTAACAAAGAAATAATTTTCATAAAAACCGACTAGAAGTTGTGAAACTTCATATTCTTTAAAAATAAGATGTTCTAAACCGGATCTTACACAAACAAAAGTGGTTTTTGTGAACAAACAAGTGTATGGACACTTGTGTAACAAAAGTTTTAACAAAGAAATAATTTTCATAAAAACCGACTAGAAGTTGTGAAACTTCATATTCTTTAAAAATAAGATTTTTAAGAAATTAAACTTATTTTTAAAGATAACAAGACTTACTAAATGTGCTAGTAAGATACTACACAATTTTGGTAAATATCCAAGTTCATGAAGTGGGGAAAAGTAGTGATTATTGTTGATAATTGTTGTTGATGATTATTGATGATTGATGATGATTTAAAAGAAAATAAACACACGTTTTGAAAACGTGGGAAACCTCCATTTTTAGGGGAAACTCTGTCAAAATTTTTATAAATTTTGACACTTAGAAAAATATAAGTTTTTGAGAAACTTATTCCCTAAAAATGTGTTTAAAAGTATTACTAAGGTTTCCCTAATTTTTGGTGATAAGAAATGAGGATTTCTTCAAGAATAAAATGGATATTAAGTATATATTTTTGAAAGAAAAATATATATTATTTGATCACCAACTTTTGTGCTAAGTGTATATAGTATGTGTTATACGTGCTAGTGTATTAAGACTTAAAAATACACTAAATACTCATGAGGAGTATAAACATAAACATACACATATAACATACAAGATACATAATTCGGGTGCAAAGTGCGAAAATACAAAAAGCTTATATTTATTTTTGGGAAAATAATATAAGTAAGATACGTAGTTAAAAATATAGAATATTTTTAACACAAGAATATATACAAAAGAGAGTGACTGTACTTGTGCGACGCAAGTCTAGTGACTAACGTTAAGAAAACGCGTATAGGTTACGACGTTAATTAAGCAAATCCGGTGGAGTTTACGACGCTAGGAACGCAAAGTTGTGAGTTCATGCTCCCCCTTTTCTCTTTAACTGTTTTCAGTTTTTATAACTTCGGGGGTGAAATACATGTACAAATGTACAATATTTATAATTGGTATGATATAAATACAAGAAGCATACTTGGTGAGAACGAGAACCAAGTGTGACGAAATATAAGAATACAAGAAGTACACTTGGTGAGAACGAGAACCAAGTGTGACGAAATAATAGAATATGAGAAACGCACTTGGTGAGAACGAGAACCAAGTAGGATGCGCTATGAGAAATGATAACAAGAAACGCGCTTGGTGAGGACGAGAACCAAGTAGGATGCGTTATGAGAAATAGTGTCACGAATAGGGTATAGAAGCACCATTAATCGTGTACATACTTAGACCGCAGAACAAAAGGTTAGATCTAACGGGTGCCTGGCAGCCACACACTCGGTCGGGGCGAGAATCGAGTAGTGCTTTTGTGTCTCAGAATATACCAATTAAATGCCTTAGGTTTGGTGACTTCCTATGTCGTGCCACATGTTAATGGCTTTGCAACCCATTAACAATCTGATAATTACAGAAATACTGTATTTACATAAAATTCATACCATACTAAAATTGATATATAACTTGAAGTACGTGGGTACTCAAGAGGATTGATATATAACTTGAAGTACGTGGGGTACTCAAGAGGATTGATATATAACTTGAAGTACGTGGGGTACTCAAGAAAAACTTGATTTATTCACAACTATGTTTTTATACAGAGTATACAAACGTGAAATACAAAACTGCATGAATTCACACCAACTTTATGTTGACGTTTTTCCAAAAACTCACATGTATTTCAGGTAACTAGGATGGATGTGCGCGTGGTCTTGCTTATGCTCGTGGATGTCGCTTGTGTTTAACTTTAAATAAAGTTGTAAACTCTTAAGACAATGTTTTAAGCTGTCTAGCGATGTAAACGCTAAACTTATGTTTTCAAATTATGGTATTTGATGTTATTTTACGAGCATGTAGCATGTTTACTCTTCGTATGCAATGAGAACCTTTCATGATCACACCTCGTGCTTCCGCCGTAGAAAGGGGTGTGACATAGTTAGCGACTTATGGGAGTCAACTCTTACGAATCAATCGGGACATAAGCGATGACAATTGACTATAGTGTGGAATGTGTAACTGCCAGCACAATGAATAACGCCTTAGGATGTGACACGGAATGTGACAAGATGAACCATATTGGTGAAAGATTGTAAGGATCCATTACAAGCAACGACATTAGAGGCAACAGTCACGGCGACATCAAGGTACTCGTAATCATAGCCTACAGTATGGGAACGAAGGTGACTTCGACAAGGATTGA
Organism: Helianthus tuberosus; assembly: GCA_030545235.1. NCBI lineage: Eukaryota > Viridiplantae > Streptophyta > Magnoliopsida > Asterales > Asteraceae > Helianthus > Helianthus tuberosus. Next base: position 173,130,330 of record CM060447.1, read on the forward strand.
CTGTTGATAAGTCAAAATGTCAAACAACCAAGGGAACGATGACAGTGTTGGGAATCCTCGTGACCGTAATAACAACACTGATAGTGGTGCACGTGGAAGGGCATCTAGGATGGGCGTAGGCGACGCCAAGCACAATAGCAGCATGGTAGCTTGTATGGGTAGCAAATCGCTTCGTCTCTGTTCCGTTTAACCCTGATGCTTCTCGAAACTGAACCTGCTGTGGAATCGGCAGATGGGAATTCAATTGAAACCTCATATGTTTGTTGGGATGAAAACTCGACCTTGTGGGACAAGTATTCGACATCGACCTTCCTTCTGCTACCCTTGATGGTTTTGATGCAGTAATTAGTGTGGATTGGTTATCCAGATATCGCGCAGATATACCTTGTGAGAAGAAAATTATGTGTATCCTTCTCCCTAATGGAGAATCGTTATCTGTTCTAAAGCGTCAGAGTGGTGCAAAGGTTAGCGCCATTTTAGCTATGAAGGCCCAGAAGTGTCTACGGATGGATTACCCCGCTATGTTAGCAACCGTTAATGATGTTAAGGCTAAGGAAAAGAGGATCAAGGATCCACCAATTGTTCATGATTCCTCTCGGAGTGCTACCCGAGGAACTTTCAGGTTTACTTCCATAGCTGTTAGGCGGAATCTCAGTTTATCTCACGCCAGAGGCACCTGATTACTCGTACTCCTTACCGTCTTGCACCAGGAGGGTTGCAAGAACTGTCTAATCAACTACAAGAACTGTTGGACAGGAGTTTTGTTGGACCTAGTTTTTCTCTTTGGGGAGCCCCAGTTATATTCGGGAAGATAAGCCTTTTCGTATGTGTACAGGCTATTGAGAACTCAGCAAGGTGACAGTCAAGAACTGTTCGCCTCGACCATGTATTGTGTTAGTGTATATGTCTGTTGACTTCGTCTTATGTCTTGTATCGAGTCATGTAACTAGAATAGATAGACCAGAACGCGTTGTACGAGAGAATCGGGAAACAGGCCTGAACCAGCCACCTCACACGAGGTGACTAAGTTCATGCGACCTAGCAGGTTCATGCGACCTGGAAAGTTCATGGGGTCTGGCCAGAAAGCATGAACTGGTTCGTGGGGTCTAGCATTCTTATAAATAGGTGAGTCCAAGTCTTCATTTGTAACTTTGTGATTCCAGAGACGAAGTGTTGTCGAAGTGTCAAACGATCTGTAAACACTATCAAATCAATACAATCGACAGTTAAAGTGATTCTACTTGCAAATATAGCTGCTATAACATCAATACGTCTGATTCCGCCTTTTGTATTGATCAAGAACTCTTCTAAACGACTCGTTTGATCGAATCCTGATCCTACAAGTGGTATCAGAGCTCAGGAGGAAGAGTTATTACAATTTCAGCTTGTTTTCACGGATAAAAACTGCTTTCTACTCATTCTTCTACACTTTTTCATCAAATTTACCGAGATTCCACGGTTAAAATGACCTGATTTTGTGATATAACACGTAAAACTGAGTTTTAATCAATCCGTGAACAAATCAGAACCAAATTCAATCTTAAACTTGATAAAAAAATGACAAAATGAAGAACTATTGGACTTAGAATTCTCAAACGGTGTGAATCTTGTTCAAACCGTGTGAAAAACATTCAGATCGTTCGAAAAATATTCAGGCCGCACGAGCTGAACAGCCAAGTCGCACGACCTGAACCAGGTCGTTTGAAAATCCTCCCAGATCGCACGGTTTGACCCAGTTCGTTTGAGTCAGGTCGTTCGAAGTGTCACTTAATCACTTAGTCAACTTTGTCGATATTAAAGTTCACTATATTCACAGTTCAATTAATGCTTAATATCTTCGGCCCAATTAAAGTCTTGTATGGAAAATGTTGACAACCCACTAATTCAGACGGTCCAATAAAGCAAATTGGTTATCGGTGTTGTTTAGTCCAAGACATTAATTGACATGTTGACAGTATCAATTCTTTATCCAGTTTGCATGTGATATTTCTTGAAATTGCAATTCAGTTAGTGTCAGTTTTTGTCATGTGAATATTTTGGCCCAAGATCTTTACGTAAATCAGATTGTACCAAATTAATCAGATTGTTTGAATCTCTGATCCAGACCGCACGAGGTGAATTGTTTACCAGATCGTTTGAATTAATTCTTTCAGTTCGTACGGTTTGAGGATTTCCAGCTCGCGTGACATTCCAGACTGTTTGAAATTGACAGTTTGTGAAATTTTTCGTACCACAACATGGACAATGAATTTTACAATGTGTTTGCTACTACCCTGGTCGCTCCAGTTACAGTTGCTGAAACTGTTGGAATCGAGAATGAAACGGGAACTTTCCAAAAGCCTCCAAAGCTTATGTACATTGAGGACTTTAAAGGGTGGCAAGACCGTTTTGAAAACTGGGTACAAGCGAACAAGTTTGATGCATGGGTTTCTTTATAGAAAGATTATACTTTACCGAAAGATGAACTTGGAAATGAAAAACAATTAAGTCAATTTTACCGGATGAAAAATTAAAATACACAAGTGAAAAAATGATGATTAGCATTCTCCAACAAGCGGTAAAAGAAGATATTTTTGTTTTGCTTCAACATGAGGGAACTGCTAGATCAATTTGGAGAGCGTTGATTAAAAAGTTTAAGGGTAGTTCCGATATGATAAAAAATAAACGAGCATTACTAAATAAATAGTTTGATATGTTTACAGCTTTTGAAGGTGAGACGACTAGGAAGATTATCGAGAGATATTGTCATCTAGTCATGGAGATGAAAAGTTGGACATCAAGAAAGAAGATGAAGAATGGGTTGATAAGCTAGCTGATGCGTTACCACAGAATGAATGGGGAACATATCTGTTGATTTTAAAGCATAACCGACAATTTGAATATATGAATTTGAGTAGGTTTATCCAGAAATTAGAAGAACATGAGCTATCAATTCGAAAAACTGCTACAATGAGAAGTCCGGGTGCTCAACAGGATGTTAGTCTATACTACAGAGAAAACAAGATTGAGACTACTCCTAGTCCGGAGATTCAAACTGCGTTCAGTGCTGAAAATTCTTCCGGAACAAATGCAAGCAATACAAATCAAAGCAGTGGATATTCTTCGTCCTATTCAAGTTTTGAACCAAATTTCTCGACACCGAGTTCACAACAACAAAGTTCAACAAATTTTACCGGTCAAGTATTGCAATGCAATGTTGCATTACATATTCAAAATGGTCAAAAATTTTCTCCAGATTTTGCGAAGCAACACATGGCATCTCTTGTTACTGTGTTAGAGTCGTATGAAAGCTTAGTTGCTGGACGAATCGGAAATCCGATGCTTACTAAAGAGGATTATGATCAGATTGATTCTGAAAAACTTGAGTTGATGGACATCAAGTGGTGTTTAGCTAGTGTTTTGAGAAGAGCAGAAAAGTTCAAACATATCACCGGAAGAGATGATCTTCGTGAAGCTGCAACATCTCAGCTAGGTTTTGACAAATCGAAGGTTACTTGTTTTCGTTTCCGAGAAAAAGGGCATTTTAAACGAGAGTGTACAAACAGAGAAGCAACCAGAAGACAAAATCCTTTCGGAAACAACGATTATCATAGAAAAGCAATTTATCATCAGGTTGCTCAACAACCATATCAACAATAATCTTCACACTCACGTACTATTCGGATTGAAGAATCAAAGGGTAAAGCTTGTTTTGGTCTGGTAGACCAAGAAGATGAAAGGATTTCGAAAGATTTCAATTGGGATGATTATAATCCTTCTAGACCTTCAGTTTCTAAAGCATTTGTTGCTCGAATCTTTGAAGATTCAACCTCGAAAGAAGAATCAATCAAATCTAAGAACAGTCCTAGAAGACAACCAATTTTTAAATCTTCAAGAAGTGATAAAGACACTGATGATGGGGAAGAATATATTAATAAAGCTAGAAAACAATTGGATCCTTATAGTTTTGATTTGTTTTTTGCAGATAACATCGAGATATTGAAATAGAAAAGGGCTGCTAGACTGAAGAGAGAAATGGAAGCAAGAAGGATTGCTGAAGAAAAGACTGAAGTTAAGATAAAAGCTGATAAGGCAAAAGTTGAAGAAAAACCAACAGAGAAGGTCGAGGTTGAAGAAAGTGAAGTGAAGATAGATGTTGAGAAAGAACCGATTGTGATTGAAAAGGTGGTGGAGAAAATAGTTGAAAAAATTATCGAAGTTGAAAAAATTGTTGAAGTTGAAAAGATTGTTGAGGTTGAAAAATCTTGTGTTGAGTGTTTAGAACCTTGCAAAAATTGTGCTGAGAAAGATACAAAGTATGCTGAATTGGAGAAGCTCAAAGAGAACTTATTGCATAATGTGAGAAGCATAAAGGAATCATATGATCTCCTAAGCAGCAAAGTGAACTTGTACAAAGGAGCTTGTGATGAGGATATCCAGATGAAGAATCTTCTGAAAGCAACAGTTCTTCAAAAGCAAACTGCAATCAACAAATACATTGAGATTATTGCAGGGCTGAAACAAGAATTGGCAGCGATGACGATTGAAACAGAAAGAGTTAATACTTTACTTCGAAGTTATTAAAGTTCTGAGTATGTTATTGATCGCATCTATCCTACCGTTGCAGCTCATAAGTATGCAGAAGATGAAGAAAATTCTGGTAAGAAAACTGGTTTGAATTATAACAGAGTACCAAATCCAATGTGGGATGGCGGCTATACCCCCCGACACTTTGAAAAGGTGGCTGAAGCACTCAATTTGAATATGAAATACGAGTCTATCGATGGATTACCAGATGATATTGATGTCACCTTCACAGCGTCTGACACAGATCATGAGTCCGAGTTAATTAAGAAAGTGGTTGATCAGGTGTTGGAGAAAGATGAAGAGTCAAATTCAAAGTCTAAATCTGAAAATTCGAGTTCATCGGACAAAAGTTCGAGTTCACCAGTCAAAATGGTTTACAATAAAGATTTTCTGATGTCACAAAATAATTTGAATGAAGAAACATTCAAAATAGCATATACTTTGAATGATTCCGACAAATTATATTCTGATGAAGAATTTCCAATAAGAAGTGTTAAAACTGAAATGATTAACAAGGTTTTCAAATTAACAGAAATTAATATTTCTGAAATAAAAGATGTAAATCTTACTGAAAAACCTAAAAAATACACTTCAAGAGTTCAACAAATATTGAACAAGAAAAAGGGTTACAGTTCTGGTTCGGGTTATCGAAATAAACTAAACCATAACAGTAATTTCAAAAAGAAAGGATTAGGTTTTATTCCACCTGAAAATCATAAAAATGAGAAAATTTATAAACCAAAAACTAAATTTGTTTCAGGAGCGAGTTTAGAAGAAGAGAATGAGAAACCTTTCTGGAAACAATCAAACAAGGAGTTTCTTGCCGAAAAGCAAAAGAATATGTTGAAGGAATTTGAACCGAGAGTTGAAAGAAGAACCTGTTTCAAATGCCGAGAGGTTGGACATATTGCTTGGAATTGCCCAAAGCCCACCAACACAAAACAGGGAGTTTCTTCTAACTCTAAATTGAAAGAAAAATGTGTTGATAAAAGGAACAAACAATAGAAAAATTTAAAGAGTTCAAAAATTCGACTTTCGAAGTTGGTGAAAGTTCGAAACATTTTTACAAAAGAAGAGCCAATCTTAACAAACATAAATGGGTGGTTAAGAAATTAGAAGTTAGTTCCAACAATGGATGATGAAAATTTTCCACCATTGTCAAATGGAAATTTGAAATAAAAAATTGGTAAGATTGAGATTTCAGATCAATTCTTCTCTGATAAGAAAGAATTTGATGCTGAAAAAGCATTTAATGGTAAAGTGCTATATATTTTTGGTAAGATGGCTGATGGGAAGGTGAAGGGAGTGAAAGAATTTTATGAATCGAAAGTTGTTAAACCAAATGATGATGGTTCACCCATGATTGATCAGGCATGGGTGAGATTCTTTAAAAAGTAAAATCCTGACTTGCCGGAGCTCCCAAGTTGGTAATCGTGGAGCATGAATCTGCATCATTCTTGAAAAATGTTTTTGTGAAAAACCTACAAGTGATAGTTTTTACAAAGTGGTTGAAAGAACAAAGTGATGAATGAATCCCCATGATGTGTGAAATCAACAAATCTAATTTTCCAGAAAAACCATTTTGATTAAAACAAACTTAAGTGTTTTGAAATCATAATGGGAAAATAGTTTGTTGTCAGGGGGAATTCTGATTGTTTAAGCCAAGAGAATGGAGAATTGAAGCAATTCACATCAGTTTGTCATTTTATTTGTACAGTTTATTGCTGTTACTTTCAAATTTTCCCGGAAAATCCAAAATTGAAACATATTTTTGATTTTAGGGGGAGTAAAAAATTAAAATTTTGAAAATTTGAAAAATCCAAAAACATTATAAAATCTAAAATCCAAAAACATCGAAAAATCAAAAATGAGTTTTGTTGTGAAAAAAAGGAAATGATAGTACATCAGTAGACAATCACAGTATGCTAAAGAATTGGAAAGTTAAAATGTGATAAACGGTCTCACTGATGATATGCCAGTAGGTTTTTACACATTCAGTAGAATATTTTCGAGATATAAACCTAAATATAAATAGTTACTTATCTCGTGGGGAACATCTCTCGGATATATAGGTAACCCCTGAAATCTTGTTTGAAGGGCTTTCTATTTCTGACATACTAGGTCTTTGTGCGTGATGATATTTGGGGTATTATACCGGGACTTCTGATTTTGCGGGAGCAATAGCCTAGTCCTCGTATAATACTCTGCACTGCTTTAATCATAAAGCCCACCCTCAGCATAAAAAATGATGAAAACATTGAAAAATGCTAATCATGTGATGTTGAAGAAAAGATCCCCAATCGGGACACACCTAAAGTCGAGCCATCATCTCTTTGTCTGAACGGAAGTTCTAACCTGAGCTCTCATGGCCTCGCGTTACCCATTTACAAATATCATTAGTGTACATTCACCTGTAAGACTGAATATAGGAGTCTGGATACGGGAGTATATTCTGAGGTGGGAAACGCGAATAAGTTAAGTCCATTAAAACACTAATCCGTATCTCGAAACAGTTGAACTTTGTGTGAAAATTTAAGTGGATCAGTATACTGACAATCTAAGTGAATCATTTAGATCTTAAAGTGTTTAAAGCTCAACAGTACTAGTGATTTATCATAAACTGATATGATCCTCTTACACAAACTCACAAAAAGATGTCTGTATATAGTTTATTTCCCAAAATCCAAAAAGATTTTCAGTGTGTTTTAGCATAAAATTTTGAAAAATCAAAAAGATTTTATTTCATTTTATTTTCGATAACTGATGTTGAAAAGCTGATTTTCGAAATTCCGAGTGCTAAACATGATGAACAACAGTGGATTGGGATAGTGTGTTTGAAATGAAAAATGAAGTTAAAGTTTGAGATAATTTGTGATATTTTGAGGCTGATTTTACTGTTAGTTAATCAAGGTCATTAATTTGAACTTGATATAACTATTGTTGATGTTGAATGATTTCTACAAGTGGTTTCTAAAATGTGTTAAATTTTAATCATTGTGAAATTTACTGTTGGGTAGAGAATTGTGCAGGTTACCAGGTTCCTGATCCTGTTGCTACGGAGAGCCAGGAGACGTTCTTGAACCTGTGAAAGCTGAAGAGTCAGATCCCCGTGTCTAATCCTGGGCAGAGTTTGAGCCAGAACATGATCATAGAACGAGTGCTATGTCAGATTGCGATCCCGGAACAACTTAAGGGGGAGTCTGTTAGCAAAGGGGAGTCTGTTAATTGAAAGATAGAGATTGAAGGATGCTTACAGAGAAAGATACTTTGGAAAGAGCGAGAAGACCGATCAAGACTGAAGACTCAATACACTGAAGACTCGTCATCATCCAAGGGGGAGTTTGTTAGTGTATATGTCTGTTGACTTCGTCTTATGTCTTGTATCGATTCATGTAACTAGAATAGATAGACCAGGATGCGTTGTACGAGAGAATCGGGAAACAGGCCTGAACCAGCCACCTCACACGAGGTGACCAAGTTCATGCGACCTGGCCAGTTCATGCGACCTGGAAAGTTCATGGGGTCTGGCCAAAAAGCATGAACTGGATCGTGGGGTCTGGCATTCCTATAAATAGGTGAGTCCAAGTCCTCATTTGTAACTTTGTGATTCTGGAGACGAAGTGCTGCCGAAGTGTCGAACGATCTATAAACACTATCAAATCAATACAATCGACAGTTAAAGTGATTCTACGTGCAAATATAGCGGCTATAACATCAATACGTCTGATTCCGCCTTTCGTATTGATCGAGAACTCTTCTGAACGACTCATTTGATTGAATCCCGATCCTACATATTGGCAACCTGTTGACCAGTTGCGAGGGCCAAGCTCCCACTCAAGGATTGGCTAATAAACGAACAATCGTCAGATGGAAGTCCAAGGGGAGAATGTTCCTAAAACGACATATGGAACGCAATGCGGTCATTGCGACTCTGTATTCCCTGACCTTTGGGTTAGTCAACACACCAACAGCTTTATGGATCACATGAATCGACCGTGTTTATTGATGATGTTTTGAATCATTTCCAGGAGAAAGGAACATCGTGGGCGGCATTTGTATCTTATTTTAGAGCTTTTGAGGGAGGAGCCACTCCGCGCGAAGTCTTGTTAAATGTGACTTTTGGATTCGAGAGGTACATTTTTGGTCATGTAATCAACGAAGTGGAATACACGTGGATCTCGCTAAGATCCATTTTGTTACAAACTATTCGACACCAAAGAATCGCAGATTTATCACGGGATTTTCAAAGATTGCACAGCTTTAACCTCTTTAGCACAGCGGAGTGCTGTGAATTCATGGAGACAAAACGGGGGAACGTCTTTTCAGCTTTTGAAATCCAACTCCACAATGCACTGAGCATCGTCTTTACCCGAGGGTACGGGTGATCTAGTGGTATACCATGATGGTTCGCATCAGAGTCCCAGTTACGCGTTAATGCAACACGAGAGGGTGATGACTTACGTAGAGGATTTACGAAAGGGAAATTGCACGAACCACAACCTGCGGTGGAAACCGTGGTCTTTGGATTTAAGTTGGAGGCATTACTTGGACAGTACCAAATTCACTACTTAGACCGATCACAAGGGCCTCCCGTGTACCCTTGTTTCGAAAGAGCTAAAATATGTGATGACATCGTTGGATGGAACTCTTGAGCGATTACGATTGCGAAACCTAAACGTGTAGAAACTTTGCAGCTCACCATCAACTCTAACCTACCGATCAGATTCGTTCGGCCCAAACCGAAGCACTGGGGGAGAGCATCCTCAAGCTGAATACATGCGGGACATGGAGAAAGCAACTTTTGGTAAATCAGACGGTATTCCCTACTTCATGGAGCAAATATGGGTCTCACTATACGGCAACCTTAGGGAACTTGTGTTGGGCGAAGCACACAAGTCTTAATATTCTACACGTATGGGTTTTGATAGCATGTATTAGGACCTAGGGATCTTGTACTGGTGACCGGGCATGAAAGCCCACATAACCATGTATGTGAACTATGTTTGACTTGTGCGAAAGCCAAGGTGGAATATCAGAAATACTCTGGTTTGTGTCAGCGACTGGAAACACCCATATGGAAATGAGAACAGACTGCCATGGAATTTTGTCACTGACCTTCTTGGAACCCGAAGCAGAAACGCTATCACCTGGGTGATCGTGGATTGTCTCATGTAACCAGTACACTTTCTTGCAATCAAGGAAGATTAACAAGTCATCGTATCCTGTGAGTAATTACCAGTGAAGACCGGTTTCTAGGAACGGGGTGCCAACTCCAGTTACCTCTGAATTTGATCTATACATGATTTATGACAGGCAATACACAACACCCTTGGCTCACGTCTAGACATGAGCATTACCTACCACCATAGGGCAAACGGTCTGAGTGAACGAACCATCCTGACACTCGAAGACATGCTGCAAGTATGTGCGATTGACTTTAGTAAAGATTGGAAGAACACTTACTTTTGGATGAGTCCTACTGCAGCAGATACCATTCTGGTATTCAGACAGCTCTGCTTGAGGCATTGCATGGACGATAATGCCAACATCCTTGTTGGACTAAGGTGATTGACAACTTAATTACGAGACCAGGACTTGTACTCGAAACTCTTAGGAAGATTGTTTGGATCGGGAATCATTTGGCGGCAACGCGTGACCGTCAGGAAAGCTGATAAGCTTAGGAAGCGCTGGAAGATCGCTGTAGGTGATCGTATCATGTTGAAAGTCTCACCCTGGGAGGGTGTGGTACGCTTGAGAAGCGTGGCGAGCAAAATTTACGTTACGTTGGACCATTCAAATTCTGGAAAGAATTGGTAGCATGATCTATAAACTCGAGATTACCCGGTGAAGTAAGTATCGTACACAGTGTCATTTATGTCTCGAACCTAAAGAGCGTTTGTTCGATGAAACACTTGTGATACCCTTATTAGAGCCCGAGATTAACGACAAGTTATAGTTTGTTAAGGAACCCATTGAAAACATGGACTAGGAAGTCAAGGTTCGTTAACACAGTCGAATTCCAATCGTGAAAGTTTGTTGTAACTCAAGACGTGGACCGGAGTTCACGTGGGAACGCAAAGAACAGACGAAGCTCTAGTACCCTCACTTGTTCAACGGTTGTTTCAACTTCTGATATCATTGGCGAATTTCGGGACAACATTCCCTTTCAAGTTGGGGATGATGTGGCACCCGCGGAAAATACACCGTCATCCAGATCTAACACCATGCTGATTTGGATTACTTATCAAATTTCGGGACAAAATTTCTTTCAAGTTGGGGATGATGTGACAACCCGAGTTTTCAAGGTCTTTCCTCGACACGTTACTTGTTTCACAATGTGTTTTCATAATTCGTTTGCATTATATCATGTGCATGGTTTGATGTATGATTAAGGTTGTGTTATGTGTGTTTGTTAATGAAATTTACTTAGGACTAGTTTATGGTTCATGCCCTAGTCATTTCCTCTGCGACGAAACTCTATTCGACGAAGATAAGATCTTCGTCACAACTAATGCTCGGCGAAGTATATCTTCGTCACAATCAATGTTTGGCGAAGTATGAAGCTTCGTCGTCAACCATACTCGACGAAGTATGGGTTTTTTCATCGCCAAAAGGGCATGTGGCCCAAGTGAAGCCCAGCATGACTCGGTAATATTTATTTGTATTCGCACACAGTTGTACGTGAAGTTACAATTAACAAAACCTAGACCTTTCTTTCTCTCCCTCCTGTGTGACGGCAACATTGCACTGATTGAAGCTTTCTTCTCGACCTTAACACTCTCCTAAACATCTCGAAATCTGCGGTTAGTACTACAATATCTGTTTTAATTCTGGTTAACCGCATTTGTTTTTGTGCAAACTTAATTTGATTCATAATGTTGATTCCTAGAATCCTTATGTTTGAGTATAGATAAAAACTGTGATCACGAATGGGTTGTAATGTATTGTGTGATGTATTGGTTATGGCTAGGGATTGCACGCTAGCATTAGAAACTATTAGTTTGTCAGTTTGATGTTTGAGTGGATGATGACTGATCAGGTTTATTATTTATGAAATAAATTTCGTGATCGAAACTGTTACTAGGGGACGTAGTTCGATGTTGTTAGGAGATATGATTGATCTGTGAAACATGCCGATTACTTGCTAACTGTTGTTATGAAACTACATGATCATAACTGACTGAATTAAAGGGTTTGATCCGTTTTAGGGACTAGAACAACTGTGTGATGAAACAGTGAAACTGTTAGGGTTCAGATCGACGAAGAATCATCTGAATCTTCGTCATGACGAATTGTGGTCCTTCGTCGGGGACCTTCGTCACAAGCTTGTCGATGAACTATGGTGTTTCATCGGGGATCTTCGTTACAGTAATGGACGACGAACTATGATCCTTCGTCGGGATGCCGTTTAAGAACAAATTAACAGAACAGTTAATATAGCATAAAATGTGATTGATGTGAATGTTGGTTACACGATTTCGTCTGTGCTTGATGACAACACTAGTTGGAAATGAGGAAACTTGTATGTATTAAGGTGAATAATCACTTCAACTGTTGAATACGACTGTGTGATATGCCTGTGGAATGTGGACTAGTATGAAAACTGAGTATTTGCTACATATTGCACGGTGTTCTTGTGATGTATACAAACTGTGAAAATGCGTGACCTTGTTGTTTATGGAACTGATAAGTATTGTTGACCACGGTAGGGTTGGTTGACTAACTGGAAAGGGTAACTAAATAAACTGAGCAAATTTAAGGTGAGTTCACTACTTTTTTTCCAAGCATGCGTCCCGGGGAGGGACATCTGGTAAATGTTTCGGGGAGGAATGTCGGGTAATTGGGTTTGACTAGAATGTTAAACCTGGGATATTGGTTAATACACTCATATCTATCATTTAAGTCCCTTCTACCGATTTGTTGCCGGGGAGGCAACGGGGTATTAGTTAATAGCGCTATTTAGGTTTGGCACCCTCACACCGTACCGGGGAGGACGGGCGTGAACTAATGACCCCATTCTTGACCATTGCTTTGATAGAAGCATTGGGGGAATAGGGCAAATAATCTGGAGCGATCGGCGGTAATCGAGTTATTAACGACATCAAATCTATGAAATGTTTTAAACTCATATCTGGTAACTAAATGTGTTAACAAACTTTGAACTCACCAGCGTTGTCTGATACACTTGTCTGCATGCTTGCAGGTCTATAGGTTTATATCATTGGGACTTGCTGTCTGGGATGCTGGAGTGGTCATGGGTCGACTTGCATGGAATCAGGAGACATGTCTAAAGGCCTTTATACACTTGAGTTATGAAACTCTTAGTTAATGTAGTATGCTTCCGCTGAAATGTAAACAATGTTTTGTACGAATATTTTAATAAATGAAAGTTTTATTTGAATTAATATTATGAGTTCAGTGTGATTGGTGGCTGGATCCTGGTATGTCACACGCCCCACGGGGTTTCCCGCATGTGGTATTTTGGGGGTGTGACAGTTTGGTATCAGAGCCACTGGTTATAGTGAACTTGGTTTTAAAAATGTTTTTATAAAACCAGAATATAACTGAACAGTTCTGAATACGTGAATACGACCATGACACTCAGCTCCAGATTGCAAGGTTCGTCTTTTTCACCTACTGCATACATTACATGATTAGTACACATTTGTTTATGATGTAGCGTACGAACATACACACACACTCGTCACTATAGCATGATTACATGAATTGCTTGCTTACGTTATGATGTGTTGATAGTATGTCATAGTCCCTGGAATTCTGTGATCTTATCCTTTTGATAACCTCCGTTTGATATCTGAATTTGAAGAGCCATTTGACATGAGTTCGGAGGAACTGAGATGAGCATGCAAATCACAATATTAATGTGGGTGCACACATAATAATAATGTGCGGTGCATGCGAGTCCTAGTGAGCCTTTACAAGTGAAGAAGGGGTTCTGTTATGTTATTTGATCAATGAGAAACGTAACAAACCTATAGGGGTCATAGGAGTAATTGTCCCCTACTCGAACGTGATCTTTTCACTCCTCACTGAATCCTTACGAATCTCGAAGCTATCGAGTATTACCTGAACACACGTCTGAACGTCTAGCGAATTGTGTAGAATGTTAGGTGCTAGTACGAACGTCTCTAAGTTGGATGTCGCAGCGTTGAATGATTGGTCTTTAGATTTCTCACTTTTCTCCGTTTGCTGGAACTTAACGCACTGACGCCTTAGATCCCCAAGTGCGATCACTTCTGCAACACTCTCGCAACATACCGTGTATTACTCAATCTACATCCGAGATCGATGGACATGAGGATTTGCGTAGTACTTTACCGACCTCAGTATTTGAACGACCCTGATTATCGGCAATGAACACCAGCGAATTGACTTCAATCCAATTCTTAACCCTAGTTAGCGACTTATGGGAGTCAACTCTTACGAATCAATCGAGACATAAGCGATGACAATTGACTATAGTGTGGAATGTGTAACTGCCAGCGGAATGAATAACGCCTTAGGACGTGAGACGGAACGTGACAAAATGAACCATGTTGGTGAAAGATTGTAGGGATCTGTTACAGTATGGGAACGAAGGTGACTTCGACAAGGATTGACTGTTGATAAGTCAAAATGTCAAACAACCAAAGGAACGATGACAGTGTTGGGAATCCCCATGACCGTAATAACAACACTGATAGTGGTGCATGTGGAAGGGCATCTAGGATGGGCGTAGGCGACGCCAGGCACAATAGCAGCATGGTAGCTTGTATGGGTAGTAAATCGCTTCGTCTCTGTTCCGTTTAACCATGATGCTTCTTGAAACCGAACCTGCTGTGGAATCGGCAGATGGCAATTCAATTGAAACCTCATATGTTTGTTGGGATGCAAACTCGACCTTGTGGGACAAGTATTCGACATCGACCTTCCTTCTGCTACACTTGATGGTTTTGATGCAGTAATTAGTGTGGATTGGTTATCCAGATATCGCACAGATATAACATGTGAGAAGAAAATTATGTGTATCCTTCTCCCTAGTGGAGAATCGTTATCTGTTCTAAAACGTCAGAGTGGTGCAAAGGTTAGCGCCATTTTAGTTATGAAGGCCCAGAAGTGTCTTCGGAGGGATTACCCCGCTATGTTAGCAACCGTTACTGATGTTAAGGCTAAGGAAAAGAGGATCGAGGATCCACCAATTGTTCGTGATTCCTCTCGGAGTGCTACCCGAGGAACTTTCAGGTTTACTTCCACAACTGTTAAGCGGAATCTCGGTTTGATCTCACGCCAGAGGCAGCCCTGATTACTCGTACTCCTTACCGTCTTGCACCAGGAGGGTTGCAAGAACTGTCTAATCAACTACAGGAACTGTTGGACAGGAGTTTTATTCGACCTAGTTTTTCGCTTTGGGGAGCCCCAGTCAAATTCGGGAAGATAAGCCTTTTCGTATGTGTACTGACTATCGAGAACTCAGCAAGGTGACAGTTAAGAACTGTTCACCTCGACCATGTATTGGCAACCTGTTGACCAGTTGCGAGGGCCAAGCTCCCACTCGAGGATTGACTAACAAACGAACAATCATCAGATGGAAGTCCAAAGGAAGAATGTTCCTAAAACAGCATATCGAACGCAATGCGGTCATTGCGACTCTGTATTCCCTGACCTTTGGGTTAATCAACACACCAGCAGCTTTATGGATCACATGAATCGACCGTGTTTATTGATGATGTTTTGAATCATTTCCAGGAGAAAGGAACATCGTGGGCGGCATTTGTATCTTATTTTAGACCTCCTGAGGGAGGAGCCACTCCGCGCGAAGTCTTGTTAAATGTGACTTCTGGATTTGAGAGGTACATTTTTGGTCATGTAATCAACGAAGTGGAATACACGTGGATCTCGCTAAGATCCATTTTGTTACAAACTGATCGACACCAAAGAATCGCAGATTTATCATGGGATTTTCGAAGATTGCGCAGCTTTAACCTCTTTAGCACAGCGGAGTACTGTGAATTCATGGAGATAGAACGGGGGAACGTCTTTTCAGCTTTTGAAATCCAACTCCACAATGCACTGAGCATCATCTTTACCCGAGGGTATGGGTGATCTAGTGGTATACCATGATGGTTCGCATCAGAGTCCCAGTTACGCATCAATGCAACACGAGAAGGTGATAACTTACGTAGCGGATTTATGAAAGGGAAATTGCACGAGCCACAACCTGCGGTGGAAAACGTGGTCTTTGGATTTAAGTTGGAGGCATTACTTGGACGGTACCGAATGCACTACTTAGATCGATCACAAGGGCCTCCCGTGTACCCTTGTTTCAAAAGAGCTAAAATACGTGATGACATCGCTGGATGGAACTCTTGAGCGATTACGATTGCGAAGCCTAAATTTGTGGAAACTTTGCAGCTCACTATCAACTCTAACCTACTGATCAGATTCATTCGGCCCAAACCGAAGCACTGGGGGGAGAGCATCCTCAAGCTGAATACATGCGGGACATGGAGAAAGCAACTTTTGGTAAATCAAACGGTATTCCCTACTTCATGGAGAAAATATGGGTCTCACTATATGGCAACCTTAGGGAACTTGTGTTGGGCAAAGCACACAAGTCTTGATATTCTACACGTATGGGTTTTGATAGCATGTATTAGGACCTAGGGATCTTGTACTGGTGACCGGGCATGAAAGCCCACATAACCATGTACGTGAACGATGTTTGACATGTGCAAAAACCAAGGTGGAATATCAGAAATACTCTGGTTTGTGTCAGCGACCGGAAACACCCATATGGAAATGAGAACAGACTGCCATGGAATTTTGTCACTGGCCATCTTGAAACCCGAAGTGGAAACGCTATCACCTGGGTGATCATAGATTGTCTCATGTAACCAGTACACTTTCTTGCAATCAAGGAAGATTGACAAGCCATCGTATCCTGTGAGTAATTACCAGTGAAGAGCGGTTTCTAGGCATGGGGTGCCAACTCCAGTTACATCTGAATTTGATCTATACCTGATTTATGACAGGCAATACACAACACCCTTGGCTCACGTCTAGACATGAGCATTACCTACCACCATAGGGCAAACGGTCTCAGTGAACGAACCATCCTGACACTCGAAGACATGCTGCGAGTATGTGCGATTGACTTTAGTAAAGATTGTAAGAATACTTACTTTTGGATGAGTCCTACTACAGCAGATACCATTCTGGTATTCAGACAGCTCTGCTTGAGGCATTGCATGGACGATAATGCCAACCTCCTTGTTGGACTAAGGTGATTGACAACTTAATTATGAGACTAGGACTTGTACTCGAAACTCTTGGGAAGATTGTTTGGATCGGGAATCGTTTGGCGGCAACGTGTGACCGTCAGGAAACCTGATAAGCTTAGGAAGCGCTGGAAGATCGTTATAGGTGATCGTATCATGTTGAAAGTCTCACCATGGGAGGGTGTTTTACGCTTGGAAGCGTGGCGAGCTTAATTTACGTTACGATGGACCATTCAAATTCTGGAAAGAATCGGTAGCATGATCTATAAACTCGAGATTACTCGGTGAAGTGAGTATCGTACACGATGTCATTTATGTCTCAAACCTAAAGAAGCGTTTGTTTGATGAAACACTTGTGATACCCTTATTAGAGCCTGAGATTAACGGCAAGTTATAGTTTGTTGAGGAACCCATTGAAAACATGGACCAGGAAGTCAAGATTCGTTAACCCAGTCGAATTCCAATCGCGAAAGTTTGTTGGAACTCAAGACGTGGAATGGAGTTCACGTGGGAACGCAAAGAACAGACGAAGCTCTAGTACCCTCAGGTGTTCAACGGTTGTATCAACTTCTAATATCATTGGCGAATTTCGGGATGAAATTCCCTTTCAAGTTGGGGATGATGTGGCACCCGCAGAAAATACACCGTCATCCTGATCTAACACCCTGCTTCTTTGGATTACTTATCAAATTTCGGGACGAAATTTCTTTCAAGTTGGGGATGATGTGACAACCCGAGTTTTCAAGGTCTTTCCTCGACACGTTACTTGTTTCACAATGTGTTTTCATAATTCGTTTGCATTGTATCATGTGCATGGTTTGATGTATGATTAAGGTTGTGTTATGTGTATTTGTTAATGAAATTTACTTAGGACTAGTTTATGGTTCATGCCCTAGTCATTTCCTCTGCGAGAAACTCTACTCGACGAAGATAACATCTTCGTCACAACCAATGCTCGGTGAAGTATATCTTCGTCACAATCAATGTTCAGCGAAGTATGAAGCTTCGTTGTCAACCATACTCGACGAAGTATGGGTTTTTTGTCGCCAAAAGGGCCTATGGCCCAAGTGAAATTACAATTAACAAACCCTAGACCTTTCTTTCTCTCCCTCCTGTGTGACGGCAACATTGCACTGATTGAAGCTTTCTTCTCGACCTTAACACTCTCCTAAATATCTCGAAATTTGCGGTTAGCACTACAATATATGTTTTAATTCTGGTTAACCATATTTGTTTTTGTGTAAACTTAATTTGATTCATGATGTTGATTCCGAGAATCCTTATGTTTGAGTATAGATAAAAACTGTGATCATGAATGGGTTGTAATGTATTGTGCGAGGTATTGGTTATGGCTAGGGATTGCACGCTAGCATTAGAAACTATTAGTTTGTCAGTTTGATGTTTAAGTGGATGATGACTGATCAGGTTTATTATTTATGAAATAAATTTCGTGATCGGAACTGTTACTAGGGGACATTGTTCGATGTTGTTAGGAGATATGATTGATCTGTGAAACATGCCGATTACTTGCTAATTGTTGTTATGAAACTACATGATCATAACTGACTGAATTAAAGGGTTTGATCCGTTTTAGGGACTAGAACAACTGTGTACTGAAACGGTGAAACTATTTGGGTTCAGATCGACGAAGAATCATCTGAATCTTCGTCATGACGAATTATGATCATTCGTCGGAGACCTTCGTCACAAGCTTGTCTACGAACTTTGGTGTTTCATCGGGGATCTTCGTCACAGTAGTGGACGATGAACTATGATCCTTCATCGGGATGCCGTTTAAGAACAAATTAACAGAACAGTTAATATAGCATAAAATGTGATTGATGTGAATGTTGGTTACACGATTTCGTCTGTGCTTGATGACAACACTAGTTGGAAATGAGGAAACTTGTATGTATTAAGGTGAATAATCACTTCAACTGTTGAATACGATTGTGTGATATGCCTGTGGAATGTGGACTAGTATGAAAACTGAATATTTGCTACATATTGCACGGTGTTCTTATGATGTATACAAACTGTGAAAATGCGTGAGCTTGTTGCTTATGGAACTGACAAGTATTGTTGACCACGGTAGGGTTGGTTGACTAACTGGAAAGGGTAACTAAATAAACCGAGCAAATCTAAGGTGAGTTCACTGCTCTTTTTCCAAGCATGTGTCCCGGGGAGGGACATCTGGTAAATGTTCCAGGGAGGAATGTCGGGTAATTGGGTTTGACTGGAATGTTAAACTTGGGATGTTGGTTAATACACTCATATCTATCATTTAAGTCCCTTCTACCGATTTGTTGCTGGGGAGGCAACTGGGTATTAGTTAATAGCGCTATTTAGGTTTGGCACCCTCACACCGTACCGGGGAGGACGGGCGTGAACTAATGACCCCAGTCTTGACCATTGCTTTGATAGAGGCATTGGGGAATAGGGAAAATAATCTGGAGCCATCTGCGGTAATCGAGTTATTAACGGCATCAAATCTCTGAAATGTTTTAAACTCATATCTGGTAACTAAAGGTGTTAACAAACTTTGAACTCACCAGCGTTGTCTGATACACTTGTCTGCATGCTTGCAGGTCTATAGGTTTATATCATTGGGACTTGCTGTCTGGGATGCTGGAGTGGTCATGAGTCGACTTGAATGGAATCAGGAGACATGTCTAAAGGCCTTTATACACTTGAGTTATGAAACTCTTAATTAATGTAGTATGCTTCCGCTGAAATGTAAACAATGTTTTGTACAAATATTTTAATAAATGAAAGTTTTATTTGAATTAATATTATGAGTTCAATGTGATTGGTGGCTGGATCCTGGTACGTCACATGCCCCGCAGGGTTTCCCGCATGTGGTATTTTAGGGGTGTGACAAGCTGAACCAAACCTCTGTTAAAATAGATGTTCAGGTGACTGATGCACCCTCTGCTAACCAATACCGATGAGGTAAAGGTCAACCACCATACCCAAGGGTCCCACATGTTTATGGAGCTTACAAAAGGCCTTCTAAACCAAGAGTGAACAGGCATCCCTTTGGGTATCAATAGCTGATAGGACAGGACCCCCAACAGTGGTTAGAGAAAAATAGTTCCAAAACTGTCCAAACCCCTGAGCTAACCACTGTCCATCCACCTGAACTTAACACAGACACTGTTGAGACCCCATCCAAGGCCTTATTGGCTTTGGAGACCCTCATGAACTAACCTTTTACTTGATGTGCAGGGAGCTTCTGCATGCTTAGATAGTCTTTTGGTATATAGATAGTATAGGCTCCAGGCACATGACAGGATGTAGAGCCCTACTCAAAGAATTCAAAACTCATGGAGTGGGTGATATATCTTTTGGTAATAATAGTAAAGGGAAGGTGATGGGTTCTGGTATAGTACAGTCTGGAAATGTTAAGTTTGAAAATGTCAATCTGATAGACAATCTAAAATTTAACATCCTTAGTGTCTCTCAAATGAGTGACAAGGGCTATGGCTCATTCTTTACTAAGGATGTTGGACCAGAAATGGTTAAAAAAATTGAAGAAATAAAAAAAAATGGAAAAACCCAACTTGTTACTCAAAGAAGTGGCAATGTTTATGTAGTTGATTTGTCAAAAGAGAGCCCCGTGACTGATGCTTGTCTGTTCTCAACTGCCTCTAACAAAGAGACAGAACTCTGGCACAGAAGATTGGGGCACACAAATCTCAAGACAATCACTGCTTTGTCAAAACAGGGGTTAGTAAGAGGTCTTCGTAAAAAACTGTTCACCTGTCCTGAGCATTGTGTTTCTTGTTTAAAAAGAAAACAACATAAAAGCTCATTTAAGTCCATTGAAGAGTCCAAAATAACCAAGTGCTTGCAAATGCTGCACATGGATCTGTTTGGCCCAGTTAAAGTCATGAGTCTTAAAAAGAAAAGATATTGCTTGGTAATTGTAGATGACTTTTCTAGGTTTACATGGACTTATTTCTTACATTTCAAAGATGAGACTGCAGGCATTCTGCAAGACTTTGTCAAACAGGTTGAAACGTAGTTTGACTTGCCAGTAAAAGTCTTCAGGAGTGACAATGGCACAGAGTTCAGAAATAGGGAGTTGGATGAGTTTTGTGTGTCAAAAGGAATTGTAAGGCAGTACAACATTCCAAGAACACCAGAGCAAAATGGGGTTGTTGAGAGAAAGAACAGGACACTGATTGAGGCTGCCAGAACCATGCTTGCTGATTCAGGTTTGCCATTAACTTTCTGGGCAGAGGCAATAAACACTGCTTGCTATGTCCAGAACAGAGTTTTAATCAACCCTAGGCATCAAAAGACTACCTATGAACTGCTGTATAAAATCAAACCACTGATCTCATACTTTAAAGTATTTGGTTACCCATGCTTTATTTTGAATTTAAAAGACTCAATTTCCAAATTTGCAGCCAAAGTAGACAGTGGATATCATTTAGGATAGTCAACCACTGCTAAGGCCTACAAAGTGTTTAACACAAGGACCAAAACAGTGGAAGAGACTTTGAATGTGAAGTTCAATGAACTTTCTTCAATAAAAATACCTGCAAATCCTGCAGAATTATTTGATCTTGATAAGTTTACTTTTGAAAATGTTTCTGTCAAGACTAACAATGCAGGTCCATCACAAAGTCCTCCATCAGACTATGGATATGAAGTCATCATTCCACAACAAAAGTCTGCTTCAATTGGTAGAGCAGCAGATGTTCAAAACAGCTATCAAAGCTCAACCACTGCTACCTCAACAGTTGTTGACCAAAGTAGCCCATTAACCCCTGCTTCCACATCATCAAGCACTGTTGATAAAAATCCCCAAAAGGTGGATAAAAATCAGCCTGATTTCACACCACTTCCTCCTATTCCTCCACCTCCATTTGAAACCATTGTTGGATCATCAAAGTCACCAACAGTGGTTAGCTCAGATGATTCACATCTGCAGCCCTCACCCTTAAATGCCCTTGTTCCATACAAAGGAGATCTAATCTTCTTGATGTCTCATCCACCTGACCAAATCATTGGCAACATCAGTGAAGGGGTGCTAACAAGAAGTCAATCCCAAAACATCTGTCTTTTCGTTGGTTTCCTATCACTCCATCAGCCAGTCAAGTACCAAGAGGCACTAAAAGACAACAGTTGGGTAGAAGCAATGCAAGAGGAGCTCCAACAGTTTAAAAGACAACAAGTATGGGAGCTTGTACCTCTGCCAGGGGGTGTGAGTCCTATTGGCACAAAGTGGGTCTTCAAAAATAAAACTGATGAAAGGGGTATTGTTGTCAAGAATAAAGCAAGGCTAGTGGTTCAATGGTTCAGACAGGAAGAGGGCATTGACTATGATGAAACTTTTGCCCCTGTAGCAAGATTAGAAGCTATCAGATTATTCCTGGCCTTTGCTGTCAACCACAACATAAAGGTGTATCAAATGGATATCAAATGTGCATTCCTCTATGGTAAGATTCAAGAAGAGGTATATGTTTGTCAACCTCTAGGCTTTGAGGATCCATTTAATCCAAATCATGTCTACAAGCTAAATAAAGCTTTGTAAGGCCTGAAACAAGCACCTAGAGCCTGGTATGAAACTCTTTCCACCTTTCTTCTTTCCATTGGGTTCACAAGAGGTAAAATTGATAAAAAAAATATTTTTAAAATGTAGAGGGAAAGATTTGATGATTGTCCAAATTTATGTGGATGACATTATCTTTGGAAGCACATGTTCTAAAATGTGTGAAGAGTTTAGAAAACTCATGACAGCTGAGTTTGAGATGAGTGCAATGGGTGAACTCCAGTGCTTTCTTGGTCTCCAAGTAAGGAAACTGCAAAATGGTACTTTCATCCATCAAGGCAAATATGCCAAAGAACTTTTAAAGAAAATTGAGATGGATGATTGTAAACCATGTAGTACACCCATAGCAACCACAAAAATAGTCATGTATTATGAAAAGGATGATCTGTTTGATCAAACTCTTTATAGAAGCATGATTGGGTCTTTATTGTACCTAACTGCATCTAGGCCAGACATCATGTTGCAACATGTGTTTGTGCAAGATCCCAATCAGCCCCTAAAAAGTCAAACCTTATTGCTGTAAAACGGATATTCAGATACCTAAAAGGTGCTCCCACACTTGGTATTTGGTATCCAGCTGATGCAAATATCAAGCTTTCAGGTTTCTCAAACAGTGACTTTGCTGGATGTGACAAAACAAGGAAGTCCACATCAGGAGGGTGCCAATTCCTAGGCAGTTGCTTAGTGTCTTGGCAAAGCAAAAAAGCAAGCAGCTGTTTCAACATCCACTGCTGAGGCAGAGTATATAGTTGCTTAGTGTCTTGGCAAAGCAAAAAAGCAAGCAACTGCAAGCTGTTATGGCTTCAAAATCAATTGTTGGATTTTGGTATCACTGCCCTAAAGACACCTCTCATGTTGGACAGTCAGGCAGCAGAAAATATCATCAAAAATATAGTATCCCATTCAACCACCAAGCACATTGATATCAGACATCACTTTATGAGGGATTGCTATGAAAAAGGTTTGATTTCTCTGCATCATGTTCCAACTAAAGATCAACTGGCAGATGTGCTAACAAAAGCATTAGACACATCCACCTTTGAAAGCTTGATCTCTAGTATTGGCATGTTGAACATGGAATAACAAGCAAAATCTTGTTTTTCTATGAATAAAAGCTTTAAAATGTTTTCAGAAAATCAAAATTCCATCCTTAAAAATAGCTAAAAATGAAATTTTTCATTAATCCTTAAAAGTCTACCATAACCACTGTTTTGGTTCAAACATCGGTTCTGATGATTATTGTCCACTGATGAAAGTCAACCATTGTTTCCTCATTTCCTTGTTTATCAATGTTGTTCAAAATCAATGTTTTAACCCACTGATAGGCTATCCACTGATAGTTTAAAAAAATCAGCCACTGTTCTCATTGTAACCGTTGCAAGCCACTGATATTGTTCTATCAGTGGTTTCCTAAACAAGTGTCTTTCATTACTCATCAGAGGTTGGCACGTGGACAGTACATATCCGTCAGATCTTTGTAACCGCTGCCACATCAGCATTCACTTTTTCCCTTTATAAAACCCTGATCAAAACCCCAAACAGGGTTTTCACTGTCGAATTGAATTCAAAATTCCTTTCTCAAAGAAGTTACCATCCATTTCTCTCAAATCCTTCATCATTTTATTCCTTTCGCAATCACACTCAAATCGCCATGGCTCTTCCATTCAAAGCTCCTCACAATTACCTGTGCATACTTACTAAACCAAGTCAAAGCACAACCTTCAATTCCGTCATTGATGCTCTTTCAACCACAAAGTACAAAACTTTGTTAACTTGCAATGCCACCATCTACCTGGATACCCAACGAGAATTTTGGAAAAATGCTAAACTTGATGTTAAGGACAAAAATCCCTTAGCAATAAATTCTTCAATCTGGGGTATTGCTGTTTCCATCACACCTAAAACTCTATCAGAGGTCTTTGAACTAAATGATCTTCAAGGTAAAAACCTTTCCCTAAAACAGAGTATCAAACTGATTTTCTTGAGATAGGATATGAAGAGGAAAATTAAAAAGGACAACTTACAAAAAGGTAGTTTTCTTCCTGCCATGAGGTTTTTGTTCCATACCCTCCTCATGTGTGTGTCCAATAAAACAACTGCTTTCAATGAGATACCATTGAAAATTCAATATCTGGGTTATGGAATTTTGAATAAAGAAAACTTTAACTACTCCCAGGAAATTTTCAATGACATGGTTAAAAATATTAATAATATTAATGATAATAAGAAACCATTTCACTTATTTCCAAGGTTTCTAAGTTTTTATTTTCAAAAGAAATTTTCCAAGGATAATGCACATGTGCTAATCCAAGGAAATCCTACTCAAATAAACAGCCTTTCGTCTGAAACTTTTACTAGGCTGTCAAAACCTTCTAAAACACAAACAGAGGAGCCTGAGCAGAATTTAGCAGCTACCACTGCTCCTCAGGTCCATGCTGTTGAGCCCACTGCTCAAGTTAATCACAGCAGAAACACAATTGCTGTGAAACCCACACCTAAAACCACCAAAAGACCAAAACAGAAAAAATCACAAAAGCCCCCCAAACCTACAAAAAAGGTAACTCTGGAAGATGAGATCCCAGAGCAACTACTAGTGACAACACAAAAGTCACCAATAACCACTGCTGCTACTTCCTCACAGCAGTCGAATGAAAGATCTCAACCTGAGCCTCAAACTCCTCCTGCTTCTTCTCAAAAAGATCAGGTTGTACGAATAGGGACACCAAATTATGATGCTCTGGAATCACTTGATTCCATCATCCACAGCCCAGCTCCCGGGGCAAATTCGCTTTCTACTCCTATCCTCATTGCACAAATTCCACCAACCATATTACCTCTATTGGATGCAGTTGATTTAGCCAAGACACAAATCAGTTCTTCTCAATCACCTGTTAATGAGAATATGCCACAACAAGTGACTGAGTCTGGTGTTTCAATCTCTGCTAACCCACCAATAGTTGAAGAGGCTACACTGCAGAAATTACAAGTAATTCCTGTCAGTAGTTCAAGTGGAGCAACTACTACAAGTGTTGAACCCACTGGTTTACACTTGGACAGTAGTTTCATCAGTCATACTCCCTTGAAGGCAATTTCTTCATTGGGAACCAGAGTGTTTCCAGTATTCACTGGTTCACTTAAACTGGTCACCCCTGCTGAAGGAAGAAGTCCCCAGTACCAAGAAAAAGGGGCATCATTGGATGACTTTTGGGAAAATTTCCCTAAGTCAACCACTGATACAACCACTGCTAGTGGGAAATCAGATGATCCCATTAACTTGAGTGATGGTTTAATGTACAAAGAATTGACGGGGATGGTTGATAAACTGGACACATCTGTTGCAGACATCAAGTCTATGCTGCAACAGTTGTGACTAGCACAAAAGGCAACACCCACTGCTGCACCAGCTCAAACATCTGCTCCATCATCTACTCCTACTCCCACTGAGCTCTGGAGTTTACTTCAACCTATGCTTATTCAACAAAGACAATATGCTGATCAGCAACATGAAATTCAAGTTCAAAAGATCAGAAATTTAATGGAAGCTAGGTTCAAGGATACCAGGCAGATATCAAGGCAATCAAGGCCCATTTACTACAAACCACTGGCTCTGCTCCTCCTACAATTATCTTTGTTGATAATCCTCCTAATGATGCCAAAAAGGAGGAGAAAAAGAAGAAGGGATGGGAAGATGGTCTTTACATTGAACCAAATGCAAAATCTAGTCTGGTTGCAGAAATCCCTAGGCCAGATGGTTCCAAAAAAGGTTGATGTAACCTTAAATGCTTTTGCTGATGAAAAAGCAAGGCTAAAAAAGGATATGGAGGCAAAGGGTAAATCAAGGTTTGAGCAGGAGAAGAAAGTTTTAGTGAGAATGGAAGAACAGGGTACTTCTGAGCCCAAGGATGAGTAGGAAATCCTAAGCCTAAAAGAAGACAGCCCGCTAGAAAGTGAGGCAACCCAAATCCACACCTTCTAGAATCACAAAACATACTCCCCAAACTCCCAAAAACTCCACTCATTAAACTTCCAAACCAATAGATGTTAAAACACTTGTTGTATCAACAGTTGTTGGTACTTCAGTGGTTTCAACAGATGTTAACCCAACAACTGCCACTAATACTACATCAACACACACTTCAAGCACTGCTCTCACCATACAATCCACTGAGACACCAAAAACTTCATCACCACCACAAAAGCCACCTGCCAAAAAGTAGAAGACATCAGATGACACATCATCTGTTGTAATGACAACAGTGGTTGAAACACCAGTTGTTTCAACAACTGTTAGTCAGCCACCTACCACTCAAATCACCACCACTCAACCCACCAAACACCACCAACCTCTCCTAAACCCAAAAGGAGAAGGATAATACTGGAGGATAACTCTCCACCACCTCCAACATCTTCACAACCACTGACCCTTGCTACCATTCCAAACCCTATTCCACTCTCTTCAGTACAAGCTCAAAATCCAAACACTGCCATTATTCCTGCAGTAGTCCAGTATCCATTAGATCTTCCAGCAGTTAGAGAGGAGATAAAATCCTTCTACTCTGAAGATGATCCTGCAAAAAGGAACCTGCCATCTCTTCAAGGGTATCCTAGGCCTAACAACATAGAAGAATATTTGAAGTTAAAGGCTCAACAAGCAGAGGATATCTCTAAAAGAAACACAGAAGGAAAATCTGACAAAGAGATTCAAAGATACTTTCAATATCTGCTCACACAAGTTAGAACTTTGGAGCAGTTTTCAAAAGATCTTTGTCAGAAACTATCAGAAAGAGATGATGAAAGCCTGAGAAAAGATTACATTGATCACATCATGGCATTCAAGAAATACAAGGCAGAAAGAGCTCAATATAGAGAATGGACCATTGGTGAGCTTAAAGAGGAGTTAGAAAGAGTGCAAATGATGAACAAAGACAAAGTAAAACACACTCCTCCTGTTTGGTCAAAGTACAAGAAAAATGTACTTGAAAGGGCTTTAAAGCTGAAGAGAATGAAAGAAGAACTTATTGCTGCTGATTATGGGTCTAGGAATCAGGTTAGCAGGTGGAAAGAAGAGAAAGTGATAGACACTTACAAGAGGTTGGAAGAGTTGAGAAAGAAAGATCCAAATGTGCCTCAAAAGCCTAATTACCCTGAAACAGTGGTTCCAGCTAAACCACAAAAATTACAAATCAGGAAATCCACTGCTCCACCTGCTGCCATCCTTTATCAAAGAAGGAAACAAAAGCAGATGGATGCAGAAACAGCAGAAGATATAGCACAAGGGGATTACATTATAAAAATGATCCTTAAACAAATGATGGCAGAAAATCCTGAATTGGCAAAAGCTGCAAACACTTCTCAAAGTGTTATCACCAGGCCACCATCTCCAAACTCATCATCAATAAAAACTCTCCCAAGAAACCCACTGGATTCAAAAATACTAAAGTAGAAATCTGACAAACAGACCCATGTATTGACTTTGCTCAAATCCAGTGGTGAGGTGAAGAACATATCAAGGGAACAAGCACTGGGCCTGGGTGTTGAAGGTCTGCAAGATCTCCTTGAACTTACACTGTGCAGGGATGAGGATGATACAGATTCCTTGGACTTTGAATTACAATTCAAAGGGCAAGTCAGGGAATTATTGATGAGGCAATAAAGATCCAGAATAATGAAGGGTTTTGGCATCATCTGTTCCAGGGGAGATTGTTGGTATTGAACCCTACAGAGGAACAGTTGATTAAAGCCAAAACTGGATTAGATCAGTGGATCCAGAATAAGCAGATGTTTGTATTCAGTCCTTCCCCTTGAAAGTGGCCCTAACATCTGATGACCTCCATCCACTGTTCGTCTACATCAACTACTGATCTTCAACAAATGCTAAAGACTGATAAAGACTGTTAAAGACTAAAGCACTGATGCTCAATCTACTGTCATGGTTCAAGTACTGCTGAAGACACAAAGCACTGCTCGGAGTATAACAGTGGAATAAGAAGCAGTAGTTAGTTTATTTCTTTGTATTGTATTGTAATATGTGGTTAGATAACAGTGCTTGTATAGATCAGTGGTTGTAGGTTGTTAGGAGGTTAGATGTCACTTTCAGGGTGACGTCAGCAAAGATGCTTCAGTGGTTTGCTTCGCACTATAAATAGAACAGTACCCTGTACTGTTCTATTAGCTCTTTCTTCACAACTCATTCTGTACGAACAAACTGTGAGCTCAGGCTGAGGGGGAGATTGTATTACATGCATGCAAGTGTAATTGAATCATTGTAATAAATATAATCATTCGATTCTCTGTTAAACATGTGTGTTGAAGGCAATTCTTCCATTTGATTGTGTTGAAAGTTTATTCCATTTAGTTTCCGCTGCAATTGTTTAGCATTCATCTTCACTTTAATTCAAACAAACACAATCATAAGAAACTCAGATCCTAACATTAGTAAAAGTTTTACTTGTAAGACTATTTATTTGAAAAGCTACACCTTGTTCAAAATCTGTTTGTGACACTTGTTTTCATAGGTAGTAGCTTAGAAGTCTTGGATACAACAGAAAATCATTACTACGAACACCTTTTTTCAATTATTTCACATTTTTCACATTATTCAACAAATCAGAAAACAGTGCTTGTGATAAATTGTAATCAGATTTTGTTAAAATAGCATAACCCAAATACTGAATGTTCAAAGGTATCTCATTAAATGAAGTGGTCTTGGCTAAGAGACAAGTTAAAAGAGTATGAAACAAAAATTTCATTGGCGGAGGGAAGTTTGGTTTGTAGATAGTAACTTCCTTTAATTGTGCATCATACCCTCTTTCAATGAACTCTGTATGAAGTTCAAGTTTTTCAAAGTTGGTCTTACCTCCCAAGTCGTCCAATGCAAATGTAGTGGAAATTGTAAAGGGAGAAATTCGTACCACACTTTCCCCGACCTTAGATGTGATGGCAACTGGATTATTATCTTCAGACTCTATTTCAGCATTAAATCAAAATTATCGGAGTGTTTCTGTATGAACCGGAGCATCAGCAGGAAGGATTGATTTGTATTTTGATGACGTTAAAAGGTCAATTATTGAGTGATAGCTGGTATTTTTGCTGGTTTTCTCGAAGACGGGGAGGTAGTTGTGAGGGTTTTTGATGTTCAGAGACATGATCGGAGAAGAAGGTGATTTAGGGATGAAACAGGGTTTAAGTTGGAGGGTTTTTAATATGTTGGAAACTGTTTTTGAGAATTTTGAATTCAAGACGACAGTAGTAGAACCTCGATTTAGGGATGAAACAACTTTTATATAGAGAGAAGAAGTGAATGCTGACGTGGCAGTAGTTACATATATTTGATGGCTAAGATCTGTCCACGTCAGAACCTCTCTTGCGACAACCGATGACTGTTGTTTGGAAACCTCTGTTGGTCGTTGGGAAAAGTGTGAGTCAAACAGTCGTTAGATAAACAGAAGTTATAAGAAAAGATGATAACTTTCAGCAGTTGTTTTATTTTTAGCTAACATCTGTCCACGTCAGAACCTCTGTTGTCATAATGGATGACAGTCAGCAGTATAGTAAATCAACAGTCATTAGGATAAACAGAAATTATGAAAACAGACGGTACCCTTTAGCAGTGGATGTATTTTTAGGCAAGCATAAGTTTCAAAAACAGTTGTTTTCAATCAGTGTAACTCAACAGTCGTAAGTCTAACATCTGCTATTAGCCCAACCACTGTTAGTATCAAATCCTCTGTTAAACATTTTAAGATTGAATATCATCTGTTGTTCGTTAACATTTGTTGGCCCATAGTAGACCTTTGCATCTTCAGACATTTATTCATCAGCAGATGCTCTCTTTTGTCAGACTTTAGCTACAACACACCTTTTATAACAGCAAAATATACCGTAAATTCTTCCAAAAAACTGTTATTGATAAACAAAATTATATAATAATACTTATAGCAGACCTTATATAATAATACTTATTCATCATTAGCCCAACCACTGTTAGTATCAAATCCTATGTTAAGCATTTTAAGATTGAATATCATCTGTTGTTCGTTAACATCTGTTGACCCATAGCAGACCTTTGTATCTTCAGACATTTATTCATCAGCCGATGCTCCCTTTTGTTAGACTTTAGCTACAACACACCTTTTTATAACACCAAAATATACCGTAAATTCTTCCAAAAACTGTTATTAATAAACAAAATTATATAATAATACTTATAGCAGACCTTATATAATAATACTTATTCATCATTAGCCCAACCACTGTTAGTATCAAATCCTATGTTAAGCATTTTAATATTTAATATCATATGTTGTTCGTTAACATCTGTTGACCCATAGCAGAGCTTTGAATCTTCAGACATTTATTCATCAGCAGATGCTCTCTTTTGTCAGACTTTAGCTACAACACACCTTTTATAACACCAAAATATACCGTAAATTCTTCCAAAAAACTGTTATTGATAAACAAAATTATATAATAATACTTATAGCAGACCTTATATAATAATACTTATTCATCATTAGCCCAACCACTGTTAGTATCAAATCCTTTGTTAAGCATTTTAAGATTGAATATCATCTGTTGTTCGTTAACATATGTTGACCCATAGCAGACCTTTGAATCTTCAGACATTATCAACAGATGCTCTCTTTTGTCAGACTTTAGCTACAACACACCTTTTATAACACCAAAATATATGGTAAATTCTTCCAAAAAACTGTTATTGATAAACAAAATTATATAATAATACTTAGGAATGACTGAAATAATTAAAATGAAGATGCAGCAACAAAGATTAATACTATTAAAATTTATTCATTTAGTCAACAATGGTAAATCAACAGTCGTTAGCATACACAGTTGTTTCATCATCAGCAGATGTTCTCTTTTACCAAACTTTAACTACAACAGACCTTTTAGAACTCCAAATATTGACTCTCTGTAATTTGCAGGAGCACAGATTCTTCAAAAAACTACTATCAATGATCAAATTCTGAACATTTGTTTTATCTTTGCACTCATCTGTTCACCATCAAACCAACCCTTGATACGATTAAACCTCTGTTGACTCACCAAACAAATGTTCAGACACAATTCAACATCAACATAATCTAAATCAAACTCAAACACTAAATAAGTAAAACTAAAACGCAACATAGATTCATAAGATTAAAATTTATCCATTTATTCATGACATTAAAACTCCAATAATTACACAACATACTGAACAACATTAAAGTTCAAATCTAACAATAACAGCAAGAATTAAGAAACTTTAGCTTCAACTCCATCGATTGCTGAACCTCTCGATGTATGTCCTTCAGCATCGCCATGAACTTCGCGTCTCTATCACCGCACTCTATATTAATGACAACACAAAGCTCACGAACGGAAGTTGAAGGCATCCGCATAAGATTTCTAGAAACCTGCTCTCTCGTGAACAGACCAACTTGCAATCCATCAAAACATCTCTTCAGCTCTTGAAGAGTAGCCCTATCTTCATACACCTGTTCCTCGATTTGCCTGAAAAACGCTGCTTTAAATCATCTGATTTTACAGAAGTGAATGACGCCATTTGAATAAACTATACTACTCGACTTTCCTGAAAGTATGCTATCTTCGTAGGAAAACGTGATGAAAAACATGTGAAGTAACTATGAGTTTATATACTGAAATATCTAACAGTGAAAACGTGTAGATTTAATGTAAACATATTAATGTATAAATCAAAACAACACTCTTTTAATGCAAAAAAAATTTCAAACACCAACTTTTATGGGAAAACTGTAAAATTAAATACTAAGAAACGCAAGGGACAAAATTTCGTAGTTCAAAGAACAAAAGCAGATTATCACAGTTACAATTAACCTCTTCATTTACCATGTAGACGCGTTTTTAAACTCTATAAAAGACCGATGATTACTTTTGATTCAAAACATCAACAAATTGTCCTACAAATCACTTTCTGTCAAAAATTGTTCCAAATCAGAAAAACCAACAAAAAATCTACATGGAAAACTTTAGCT
Organism: Helianthus tuberosus; assembly: GCA_030545235.1. Classification (NCBI taxonomy): domain Eukaryota; kingdom Viridiplantae; phylum Streptophyta; class Magnoliopsida; order Asterales; family Asteraceae; genus Helianthus; species Helianthus tuberosus. Next base: position 173,162,756 of record CM060447.1, read on the forward strand.
TCTACCACTAGTCAGACACCAGCGATGTTAAAACACAATTCTCGATGTGGTTACTCAAAGAACAAAGAACAGACGAAGAACTAAACAGGAAAGTCGACATAATCAATGACACTAATTACCACAAAACCTAGAACAACATAGCATTGCTCGATGAAGTCCTCTACTCTCCTCCATCGGAGTTCCAGAAGAATGCAGAAGAGTTTCTGACACAACTTCTAAAACAGGATCAGAAAATCTGCAACATGCTAACTGACCTGAAATTCAAAAGAGAGAATGAAATCACTTGGAGAAAGGCCAGAGTCTACGAAATCCTAGCAAGTGTTAACTCTAGCGTGTAATACTTTATAAATATTTCATTAAATTTCTATTTTTCTATGTAGTAGTTCATTTTAATAATATCAACATGCATCTTAACATATTCTAAAATGTCAGTGTCAATAAAAACTCTCAACATCATCAACAGTTAATCAAAATAAGAAACAAACCTAAAATGCAAAGGTCTCCTCTCAACTGTTGTAGCACATCTGACTTTTCACGATATTGTACGAATCTATACTTTCTATAAAAGGAGAAAATCTTACTGACGCAAGAAAACCTGACTTTCGATTTAACGAATATCGAACAATGCAACTCTCCCATCAAAGAAGGTAGCACATGCAACTTTTCACGATGTTGCAACAATGATACTGCAACATCGATATTGAAAGGTTGATGTGTGATGGGAAGCTTCATTGAAACGACGATGTTGGAACAATGATACTGGAACGATAACATGTAAACAGAATCAACAAACATTCGAACAAAAAAGTGTAATCGGAGATTAGCGGCTGAATCACGAGAAAGATGCATTTGAGAAAGAGAGATACGCTCGCAGATATGAGCGAGAGAGATTTGGATGTGGAGCCAGATAATTATATCTTATTTATAGGATTAGAATATATGGTTTGAATTTTGAATGTGGAGCCAGAATTTTGAATCTGGACAGATGTTTATTGGGAACAGATGTTTGATTATAAAAATGTTGAGGGTAGATGTTGCAACAAAATTTTAAATGATATTTTATATTAGGCTTTATGATGTAATAATGACATAAGAAAAACATTGTTGGACAGCCTCTGCTGCTGACACATCAGCTTTTCTTATGTTATTGAGATTTCTCTTTTTATAGAAAGTATAAATAGATTAGCGTATCTGTTTCTATGATTATGATTTATAAAAGTTCATAAAGACACAAAAGAAAAAGTTGATATGGATATCTCGGTACCTATGTTCTAGCTTTTAAGCCAATGATTAATTTTGAACAATAGTGAGTAAATCCTTTGAGGCCATAGTTTGAAAATTAAAAGTCAAAAGATTGGTTCCTAGAATTTTAATCAAAGATTTATTTTAAAATTTAACATATTATCTATTTACATAAATATAATGTTAATTACAAGTAAAATAATAATAATAATAAGTTTGCTCTTTCCTTTCCTTTGCTTTCGCCGCCGCCTTCACATTCTTTTGATTTATTTGAAAAAGCAGTTCTTCAAATTTGTCCTCTAGATTGATCCCAAAATCCGCAATCGGCTACAAAGTTTCATTAGCATCAAGGTTGACGAAGGTTGTGTTCGCGTCAAAAGCGGACATGTCATTTTGGCTCATTTTGGACAATATTGAACACATGCTCATATTTAAACGCGTAAAACGTTTCTACCATGTATTCTTTGTTGGTTTGGCTCATAACTTGATCATCGGACCAACCGCTTCTCTTGCTTTGGCTGTTGTACATCCCAGTAAACTTGGTAATCGGAGTTTGAATCATGTGCCAGTACAACGTTAAGTGTTCGGAGGTTTGAAACGTATCACCAATTTCATAACAAAAATATGTATCGATACGTGTCCATAATTTTTGTTGAATTCGATGGTCGAATCGCATGAGTTGTGAATATACGCATGGGTTAGAATTTCTTTTTTGTGCGCCGACCATCTTTAGATTACGACTTTTGGCTGAGATGATGACCCGACTCGTTTTTTTTTTTTTTTTCACTTTTTGCTTTCTAGTTGAGAGGAAAGCCACTGGTGATGGGTCGACCTCCCAAAAGATTGAGTGTTGGCGAAGGTCGGAATTGGTGGATAACCGCCTTGTTGAAGTTGTATACCTTGATGTTATGCATAACCGCCTTTTTGAGATTGTGGCCCTTGATATTGATGATTAAGCTGGTATTGTTGATACTGTTGAAAACCACAGTTTTGACTCGGATTTAGAGGCATTTGGTATGGTGCAAACTGGGGTTGTTGAAATCTTTGAAAACTGAAGTTTTGACTCGGGTGAGTTTGGTTTGGTTAGGTTAGGTTTGGTTCGGGTTTGGGTTTGGGTTTATGGCATCTTTTAATAAATTTTGAAATGGAGTATTATCATCCATTTTTTTAAAAATTAGATTAAGATAGTTTGAGAGATATTGTTGAGAGAAAGAAGTTTGCTTGAAGAAAATGAGGTTCAATTTATAGTGTGTTAACTTTGTATTTTTTTCTTACATTTTGTATTTGTTGGAAAGGGTTTTAAATTTTGAAGTTTCATAATATTGTAAACAAATAGTCGTTGCACACATGAGGTGGGCCCCCTCCATTCGTCAGTTTCCATGTCTTAATCCCGGACCTCATCTTTTGACAATACCTGCCAATGAAGCCCAGCTCAGCTGGGGGAGGTGTGAAGGTTTTCCACATAGACTCGGGTTCGATCCCGGTCTGTGGCGGTTTCCTGCACGATTGCTTAGGTCTGAACCCAGCTTCGACCGAGCTATGATTATGTACAGCCCTGACCGAGCTAGCCGTTCAAAAAAAAAAAAATCTTTTGACAATACCTGCGGACCTAGGCCACATCACTAGGTTTGTGGAAGGTGGCGCCCGACTTAGGTCACATAGATCTGAACGAGTGGCAAGTCAAAATATCCAAAATAGTCAATTGTAGCGACTCAACAAGCCTTTTCAATCTCGTATAACAGTTTAAAAAAATCCTTTTAAGTCAACCAACCCATGATTGACACGTGTCCAACAGCCGTCATTTGGTTGAAAGTTCTTAGCCGGTTAAAGGTTCTTAGCCGAGTACTTTCAACACGGCTCAAGCCTTTTCAGATCAGGCTTTCTTTGGCTTGGCTTGGCTTGAGAACATTCCTTGGCTTAAGATCTTTCAGTCTAACGGCTTGGCTTGAGGATACAACTCTGATTTCGAGAATAGAACCAGTGTATGTTTTTGTGTGTGCGAATTTTTGAACCAGGAAGATGATCCAAAACTGTATGAGGATTTTTGGGTTTTCTGGCAGTTACTTTCGAATTTTAATCAAAATTGCATTAAAACTGTCTTGAATTTTTGTCCGAAAATTTATGATAAATTTTCATAAATTTTATTTTCTAAGGGCATTTTCTATAAAGCTCGACCCTAGCCAGGGGCTCTGCCCCTTGGACCCTGCTTCCAGGGGCGCTGCCCCCTTGGAACCCCCGTAGAGTACGGGCTCCGCCCGTACACCTCGAATTATAATAACTCAAACAAGCGTGCACTCCCGCACCTCCTAACTTGCTTGATGTGTATTATTATTCGCTTTAATCACCAAATCAATCCCCGATTACACTAAAATATCTAACAAACACTACGAGCGAAAATCGACGGGGCAGCTCCGCCGGTGACCGCGAGCTCTCCATCTTCCTCCATTGCCTCAAATTTGGTTAAAAGTTGATCAACTATGAGTATGCAGTGGGAAGCTTTCTGCCCTACGCATCTAACATATTACAATTAGAACTGAATCGATAATCAATCTCTAAAAGGATTCTTCCAGGTATTTGTTCATATTAATTCAAGATACGCAAATTGATCATTGCCTTACGGTCATATTAAACGAGAAGGTGAACAAAGAGGCAGCCAAACCACAACAACCCAAGCGATAACAATCTGGGTTGTTAATCGGTTCGGATATCGGTTTATTCAGTTTATCGGTTAATCTGGATCTACTAATACTAACATAATATAACTCTTTTATTCTCGTTTCTAAACTCCAAAATCTTGAGCAACACATTATTAAAAAAAATTAAATAAAATATATCTAACTTTTGATTAACAAAATTTTGAATTCATTTAATTAGCAAAAGTAAGTACATAGATTGTAAGTAGCCCCTACCCATCTCCTTGATTAATTTTCCCTTTTTGTAGTTAATTAAATTACAATCATTGATACCTTTTTCCATCATCTATCAAAACCAGTATGTCATCTCCCCTCCAAAGTTGATTCTTGTTCTTGTTTTCTTAATAAATAAATGAACTCCTTCACTCAGTTGCAACTCACTTTTGATCTCATAATGACTCAACTTACCATCAAACTCCATCAAAAACTAACAGGTTTCTTACAAGATCTAGACCTCAAATACATCAAACTTAGCCATGGCTATTCACTTCTGCTCCCTTTAGCCCTCATTCATCTCGCTCTCACTCTCCTTCACTTCCGACTCCACCATCTATGGATCACCACCACCCTCCTTATAGTCTCGCGAGTTTACTTAGCAAAACGTTCAAGACCCACCTATCTTGTCGACTTCACTTGCTTCAAACCCGATGACCGCCTTAAAAGGTCCACGCAAGGCATCATGGAAATGTCCCAAAACTTGGGGGTTTTCAATCAAGATACAATGCGTTTTCAAGAACGCGTCATAGTCGGTTCAGGATTAGGGGACCAGACATACGTCCCACCCGGGCCTGCAGCTCAACCCTCAGTGCTAAACTGGGAGACGAACCTAGCCGAGGCGAAGCTGGTCATGTATGGTGCACTTGACTCCTTGTTTCAAAAGACTGGAGTCCCACCACAAGATATTGGTATTTTGATAGTGAACTGCAGCGGATTTAACCCTAACCCGTCTCTAACATCCATGGTCGTTAACCATTACAAGCTTAAACCCGAAATCTTGGCTTACAACATGAGTGGAATGGGCTGCAGTGCGGGTCTTGTTTCTATCGGCTTAGCTCAAACTCTTCTCCATACTCACCCTGACACGTACGCTGTCGTTTTGAGCATTGAAACCATGACCCCCCTCTGGTACTTGGGAAATGATCGGTCCATGCTTTTAGGCAATTGCATTTTCCGAATGGGCGGTGCTGCGATGATGCTCTCCAACAAGAGCCGTGATCAAGCCCGCTCCAAATACGAGCTAGTCCATGTGATCCGAACCAATAAAGCATCCGAAGATAAAAGCTACAACAGTGTGCAACAAAGAGAAGACGACAAGGGTATTATCGGAGTTTCACTTTCGCGGGATCTAATGACGGTTGCTGGAGACGCTCTAAAGACAAATATAACAACTTTAGGACCTTTAGTGTTACCGTTTTCTGAGCAGTTGTTCTTTTTCATTACACTTGTGAAAAAGAAGATACTAAAGATGAATGTGAAGCCTTACATACCCAACTTTAAGCGTGCTTTCGAGCATTTTTGTGTACACGCAGGCGGTAAGGCGGTGCTGAATGAGGTTCAGAAGAGTTTGAATCTAACGGACCGGGATATGGAGCCATCGAGGATGACGTTGCACCGGTTTGGTAACACGTCAAGTAGTTCATATTGGTATGAGTTGGGTTATGTGGAGGCTAAAGGTCGGGTTTCAAAGGGGGATCGTGTTTGGCAGATTGCATTCGGGTCGGGTTTCAAGTGTAACAGTGTGGTTTGGAGAGCGTTGAAGACGATTCCACCGGGTGGTTGCATGGGTGAAGCGTGGTCTGACTGCATTGATCGGTACCCGGTCAAGGTCCAAGTTGATTAGCTACTAAAAATTTTAAAGAATAATAATTTGGATAATGATATCAGATTAGTGTACCTGTTTATTAGCATCTGTGTATTTTTATTTGTGTGGTTTATTATAAAAATATAGAGTTTTATGGAGATCGAAATAAAAAAAATATAAAGTTTTCGAAGGATATGTCGGCTGCTTTAAACACACTATCACCGATAACTACTGATGAGTTAAATGCATTTTAAGTAAATGTACTATGGGTCATTTTTCAAGTTTAGTCTAAGGGTTTCATTTTTCGCATGTGGGTCTAAAAAAGGTTTCACCTTTGTCATTGTAGTCCATTGGGTTAAATTCATTTATTTTTTCTGTTAACAAGAAGGGTAATTCAATCATTTTATATGTAATTCTGTGAACTAAAAAGACAATTCGGCCATATAAAATAACCGAATTTATATTTATGTGGTCTGTAAGGTATAAGGCCTTGCGGTCTGTATCCGTTGCCCAGATACAATTTATATTCATGCTTACGGTTCGTAAGCACAAAAGCTTACGGTCCGCAAAGGGTCACTCAGATGCCATAAAATGGCATGTTGACATATCAGGTCCCTCCACATTCATACTTTTACAAATTGACAAAATTAGTTTATCTCATCCAAATTATTAGGCGTATTTGAGAGTGGACACATGTCATCAATTAATTATCAATTAATTCGACACAAATTTACGAGGTATTAGACACGATAATACAAAAGTGGACCGTTAGCGATCCAAATTTTCCGTTAAAAAAACAATAAATAGTGATATTCAAAGTTCCCAAAAAGATTGACTATGTATCTAGAAGTGCTAGTTGGCCTTGGTTTTTTTTTTTTTGAACGACAAGGAACGACGTGCCAATCACTGTGACACCGGGTGCTGTGGTAAAGGTCGACTACACGACCGGCGTCAACCACTTGTCTCTCTCAGATGCGCGGAAACCCGACCTTCCACCCGCTCGAAGGCACGACAGTGGAATAATTGGTAAAACATCGCCTCCCATCCAAGACGAACCGGCGCCACCCGTATTCGCCCTTCACCTGGATGCCGCAGAAAATAATGGAGAAAGTGGGAGTCGAACCTGGGTCACAAGGAACACCGAGTCTTTTCCCAACCACTCCACCACTACCTCATTGGCATTTGGTCTTGGTTTTATACGTGTTTAACTTTAAGATGTAAAGAACTTTTCTATATTGATTGATATGTTCTCTGTACAATATGATAGCCCATATATAGGAGCCATAAACAAAAGAAAAAGGAAATTGTACAAGTACAATACAGTCAAATATATACCAAATATAAAATACACAAGCTGGTGATGAGCTGTCTAAACCAGTTAATGATTAGCTGTCTAACATGCCCCCTCAAGCGAAACGGGCGGAGCAACGTGAAGCTTGTACTTAAGAGTGTCAAAGCGAGTGGATGATAACCCTTTGGTGAGAAGATCGGCTAACTGAGAAGCAGTAGGGACATATCTGATGGTGAGTGTCCGATCTAAAACCATATCACGAATAAAATGAAGGTCAATCTCAAGATGTTTCGTGCGCTGGTGAAGCACTGGATTAACTGCTAAATATGTGGCACCAAGGTTGTCACACCAAAGAGTGGGTGGACAAGAAGTAGGAATCTGAAGCTCATGCAAGATAGATATAATCCAACGAACCTCAGCAGCTGTGTGGGCCAATGCTCGATACTCTACCTCTGTGCTAGAACGAGCAACAGTGTGTTGTTTCTTGGAACTCCAACTGATAAGGTTAGGTCCAAGAAAGATGCAATAACCTGTAGTGGAACGGCGATCATCAGGGCATCCAGCCCAGTCAGCATCAGAATAAGCATGTAACTTAAGACGACTAGATCGTCGAATGGTCAGGCCATGGGAGATAGTACCCTTAAGGTATCTCAAGATGCGCTTGACTACGCCCAAGTGTCGGTCAGTAGGTTTCTGTAAAAACTGAGAAGCCTTACTGCTGGCATATGCAATCTCAGGACGAGTCAAGACTAGATACTGTAAGGCACCGATAGTGCTCCGATATAATAGCGGATCCTCTAGAGGGTCACCGGAATGCCGAGAGAGCTGCTATCCAGAAGAAACTGGTGTAGACAATGGTCGGCAGTCAGTAAGCCCGGTCCGATGTAGCAAATCACGTAAGTATCTGTCACGGTGTGACAACCCTCATAATTACATGTATCCGTACAATTTATTAATGATAATTAAAGTGCTTGATGACTGTGCTGAATCATTTAACTGCTCTCTGATTTCTGTGTTATACTTACACGTGCTTGTTAACGTACTAGTAGTGTACATAAAAGTTACTAAATAGTCCGTTATGCTTTCCTGAGTGTTGAAAATTAAAAATGTTACAAATATATATATATATATAGGACACTTTACGGATTAATTAAGCACTTTAACGGAACAGTATCAAACCGAACAACCGGACACTACCCGGAACACAAAAATATTGTTAAACACATTGTTTCACATTTTACTGAGCCAGTTATGATCCCCGAACATCATAACACACTATATAAATATCTAATAAATAAACCCCTAACTATATACTTGATTTCTAACTAAACTAGCTTAACTATCCATCACCATCCAACTAAACCAACCCCCCCCCCCCCCATTCGATGGTCACCCTATAGGGAACCACCATTGATTTTCTATGAATTAAAAATGAGATTTTGTTATGTACTTTGTAAACACATGGACTAGTGGTTAATAACATGTTGGAAGTTCAATTATAAATCCACTAGATCTCCATACACATCACTATCATCTTCATCCTACAACCAAACTCTCTTTTCCTTCTTTCTTTATTCGGCAGACCCCAAACCACCACACCATCACCATCATTTGTTCATCTTCATCCATTTTTCAAGCATACAAAGGTGCTACAAGGTGTATAATGAAGCTTGGTGCTCTCGGAAGTGGAAGGACCTTCTTCGTTTGCTATTAACCACCAGATTTCTTCACTTGAACTTCCCTAGTATTGAACTAGTGGTAAAAACTTAGATCCATTCATTATTCATGTTATTTAAGTGGTTAAAGTAGGTTACATGATGATAAACTTAAAGAACACAAAGAAACTTGAACTAGAAACATGAACATAAGGTTTACATAAAAATGAAATGTGATGAAGTGATGTTAATATGAAGTTGTTTTGATTCTTGTTGATTACCTGATGATTTGCTTGTAAATATTGATGTTTGATGTCGTTGTGACCACTAAACATGTTAACGGAATCAATCGAACACAAGTTAGAAAGCTGAAAGCTGAAAACCAGCTTCTGTCCAAGCTTTTACAGCCAACTTCAGTTGGCTGTAAACAGGTCAATATTTAATGAAAAACGGATTTTCTTGAGTCTATAACAGGCTATTTCGAAATACGGTTCTAATGGCACCGGAATCATAATTTTTGGACTTCGTTTACTATTTTTAAAGGACTATTTTCAGACAGCAGCTCAAGCTGCATTTTTACTGCTGAAAATATGTGTTCTGTTTTCCGTCATAACTTGAATTCTGTGTAGTGTTAGCTCATGAAATTTGTACTGTAGATGACCACCGATGTATTTGTAATTCTCCCACTGGAATTTCGTAAATTGGACTCTCGATGAATTTTAAATAAATTATTCCGTGGACTGCAGTCAGAAAAAGGTGAATCTGATTGCAGTCCGGAAAATATTTTTTTTATAAAATATTGGTAATGAATTGGATCCCGAGATTTTTTCTCAATAGTATTTGGATCGTTTAAGATATTCTGTAAAAATTTGAGAATTTTTGGAATAAGTTACCTATTTTATTAAAATGCCCGAAAACAACCCAGTTTTGGATATTTAAGTTGAAATGACATGAGTAGTAATTTGCGTGTCTAAATGTCGAGTATGTTATATGAGGATGATCTAACATGTTATATGTCATTGAAAGTAATATGTGCAATATCGTATGCTTATTCTTGAGTAGCTATAGGTGGAATGTTTATATGAGCGTGAACTATTAAAGTGAATACATGTTATGTAGTAGATACGTGTAGGAACTTTGTGCTCTATTTGAAACCACTAAATGACTAACTGGTAATCATATTAGGACGTGATTGACCGACCTTGACTGTTAGCTATATTTGAGAATCTAACCGAGCAAACCGAGGTGAGTTCACATTTTTCTACAAAGCATGGTAATTCCCGGTGGGAATGGGTTCAGGAATAGGGATTCCTCGTCCTTGGGACGTGTTCAGGAATGAGAATTCCTCGTCCTGTTGGGACGGAATTAGACTTACCGGACTAGAACTCTATCAGCGAAGTCCCTCCCTTTTATATCGACTTAATCGCCGAGGCTATGGCGAGTGGGTCATTAGTTAATAGCGCTATTAGGTTTAACAAACCTCACACCGTGCCAGTCGGACGGGCATGTACTAATGGACTATGGCACGTCAGTGATGATAGACACCAACGCTAGGGCACAAGTAATTTTCATTAGTAGTCGATATAATAAACGAGTCTTGTAGTTTAAATAATGGGGTAGCCCCCACGGCTGGAGTGCATGGCTGGATAGCCAGGGAAGGTTGACATGGGATGGTTAACTAATAAACGTTTTCGAACTATGGGGTAACCCCCACGGCTGGATAGCTGATTAAGGTTAAACTACGTTTTTGGAAACAACTCTAAAATGGACAACCAACCGTGAACTCACTCAACTTTGTTGTTGACTCATTGTTACATGCTTTGCAGGTCGCTAGATGCTATGGGGCTTGCACATGGAGGTGGTCGTTGTGGGATGCAAACTGATATGTCCCGTACTTAATAAATAAACCTTATGAACTTATGAAACTTATGTTTTGGGTCTTTAAACTTATGAACTACGAACTTATGTTTTGGTTTAACGTCTTATGCTTCCGCTATTTAAATTGAACTGGGTTAACTTCCTTTTGGTCACCAATTGTATTGTGGTTGGCTTTATTTACTTAAATACGTTGTTCAATATGATTGGTGGCTCGATCCTGGTCATGTCACGCCTCCAAGCGGTGATACTCCGCGTGGTGGAATTTGGGGGTGTGACAGATTGGTATCAGAGCCATTGGTTATAGTGAACTTGGTTTTAAAAAGGGGAAAAGCTTTTTGACAAAACCAGACTATAACCTGTACAGAGCTCAACGATCCACAACGACGCTTCGCTCCACGTGCAAGACTCGACACAATAGGTGGTATGATTTATGTTATATTGTCGGTTAGATAGTTCACACTGTGCATTAGTTAACGTGATAATTGCAAATTGAGCCTTGTGTGCTTACTCTCTGCTGTCGTCCCACACTTACGCACTCTCGCGACACTTTTCTCACTTACGTCGCTTCATTGTGAAGACCATGAGCAGACGCGGAGGACGTATCAACCTCACTCAAGCCCAGTTGACGGCCTTGATCAATGAACGAGTTGCTGAGGCACTCGCAACTGTCCCTGCAGGAGGTCAACATGCTCAGCCTCCTGTATGTACGTTCAAAACATTCATGGACTGTCGACCTAGTACTTTCAGCGGCATAGAATGAGCTGTAGGTCTTCTTCACTGGTTCGAGAAGCTCGGGTCTGTTTTCGAGATGTGTGAATGCCCTGAAGATCGTAGGGTGAAATTTGCTACTGGAACGCTTGAAGGTGCTGCGTTGACCTGGTGGAAAGCACAGGTTCAACTGCTTGGGTTGGCGGTTGCTAATGCCACCCCATGGAATGACTTCAAGGAACTGATCAAGGAAGAGTACTGCAGTCGTGACGACATCCACAAGCTGGAAGTGGAATTTTTCAATTTGAAGAAGACAGGGTCTGAGATCGAGGCATACACGAAGAGGTCAAACGAGCTGGCCATCTTGTGTCCTACAATGGTGGACCCTCCCATCAAACGTATTGAGCTGTACCTCAAGGGTCTTGTACCAGAGATTTAGAGTCACGTAACCTCAGCTAATCTTGGCACCATTCAACAAATCATCAAGTTGGCTCACCGTCTCACCGATCAGGCAGTTGAGCAGAACAGGCTGCCCAAGCGTATTAGCGTTGCTATTACTGATGCCCCCAATGATAACAAGCGAAAATGGGATGGAAATTCGGGCAAAGGCTCTACCTCTGTTCAGTCTCAGTCTCAGCATCGAAGGACTGAGGACCATAGGAGCCCCAGTCAGCAGCCTTCTGGAAATCTAGGGCAGGGTGGATACAAGGGGAATCACCCCAAATGTAATCGTTGTAACATGCACCACAGCGGGCCGTGTAGTAAAGGCAACTGTCATCGATGCAACAGGCCTGGTCACATTGCAAGGGATTGCAGGAGTCAGCGTCTGGCGAATCAGAACCGGCAACAACAGCAAGCCCCACCAAATCAACGCCAGCAACAACAACAACAAGGTAACAACAAAGGGTGTTTTCAATGTGGTGCTGAGGGCCATTTCAAGAAAGACTGCCCCCAGCTAAATCAGAACCAGAACAACAAAAATCAGGGGAATGGAAACGACAATGGGGGAAATAACAATGGTAATGGGGCAAGGGGTCATGTGTTCGTGATTGGTCAGGGTGATGCAAGGAACGATCCCAACGTTGTGATGGGTAAGTTTCTTCTGGATGATTTCTGTGTTACTGTTTTATTTTATTCGGGTGCCGATACTAGCTACGTGTCCTTAAAGTTCAAAATACTTCATTTATCGTGTAGAATCAGTGGCCAAAAATTTGGTATCAATTTGTCGTGTAAAACTCATTTTATGAACAAAAAGGGTATAATCGGTAATAACCGAATTAAGGTCCTAACCTTAGGTTATGATCAGGTTAAAAATAATTAAAAATCTTCAAAAATCCCAAAATATTATATTACATCCGTGGGTAAAAGGTTTGGTGTCAAAAATTGGGTTTAGGTAGGCTTTATGCTAATTGCGCCGATTAATTAACAAAAAGCTTTTTAAGTGCGCTAGTGAGCATAACTTCTAATCTAGACCTCTAACTGATATGAAATTTTATGGACATGTTTATAAATCAATAACAAAGATTATTGTCCTTTCATATTTCAAAAATTCTCGCTTTATGGTCAAGAGGGCATTATGGTCAACATTAAGCATTTAACGGAAACGTGTAAGCGAATCGGACAAACAACGAACCAATCACAGAGGGTTATACTATCATGTAACCTGGTCCTAATGAAGCTTTAAGGCATTTCCAAATCAATCTAGATCGGGTCAGAACTGAAGTCAAAACAAAAGTCAAAGTTTTGCGACTTTCGGTTCCGAACCGAGCCTAAACAGAAAATTGTCGGATCAAACAAGCTTAGACCAGTTCTTATACTAATTACCAAGTTATATGAGTGATAAAATAGGTTACACGTCTTCTACATTGTTAATTATGCATTAAATCGAAAATTAAGATTCTGTTGACTTTTTATAACCAACTTTGACCCGAAAAATGATCTAGTTAGAGCGGGAATCAGAGGGTGCCCTTTTAAGGGTTTAATGCCCACATAATTACTAACTTATAACTACCTTTATTTTGACTAATTGCTGGACCACTAGCGATTAATCGTTAAGTCAAACCTTAATTACGACGGTTTGACTTTTAAGTTATAAACTAAGTAAAACACGATTAAGGAAGGTTAAGGAAGCTTACCAAGGTCCTATGCACGACTAGTGATGCTTAGGGAAGGCTCTTGAGCTCCAGAAATGATCAGAAGTTGAGTTTGGAATGAATGATCAAAGTTGCAACAATGTGGGTCTTTATATAGTGCCTTTGATTCATCATGATCATGACAAACAACTCTAGGATTGATCCCTGATCAATTACAAGTGTCCCTAGTGCCTAAGAACTAGTTTATGTTGCACATGGGAGTGAAAAATGGCAATGTAAGTCGGTTAAATCGTTTTAACAGGCAGCTGTCAAGTTTTCTATTACTGGGTCTGTCTTACGGACCGTAAGCTAAGAGTCTTGCGGTCCGTAAGACCTCTTACGGACCATAAGACCAAATCTTTGCGGTCCGTAAGCCTTTACCCGAAGGCAAAAATTTGTAACCTTTCAAGCTTCGAACAGGCAACTTAGATATTATGAATTTGGGCCTCTATTATCAGTATGAACAGTTTAGACCACCTTGCTATGTTTAAAGTTGCCGTGTATTCTTTTGAAAAAGCCATAAACGAAGGTTTGTCCAACACATTCTCATAGGATCCCATTTCTTGCACTTTGATTCAATTATTACTAGTATTTACCGGATTTGAAGTATATCAGATGTTCATAATATAGATTAGGGGTCTTGGGATTCATAACTAGGTCGCTCAGAGGTATTTAATTAACATGTCGACGCTTTTAAATCCTACCATACATCTTTAACTAGATCCAGGTTTATAACACTTTTGTCTTGCACGACACGTGTCTTTATTTCATTGGACACAAATTTTCGAGGTGTTACATCCTCACCCCCTTAAAAGAAATATCGACCTCGAGATTTACTGAAATAAATGAGGGTACTTTTCTTTCATTGTGGACTCTACCTCCCACGTGTACTCGGGACCTCTACGGGCATCCCATTTTACTTTTACGATCGGTACATGCTTCCTTCGAAGCTTCTTGACCTGTCGATCCTCGATCGACACAGGTTTTTTAACGAACTTCAAGCTCTCTTCTATGTGCACATCTGTATGTGGTATGACTAGTGATTCATCAGCTAGACATTTCTTCAGATTGCAGATGTGGAATACATTATGAATACCACTGAGCTCTTCAGGTAAGTTTAACTTATAAGCAACTGATCCGACACATTCGATGATCTCGAATGGTCCTATGTATCTCGGGCTTAACTTTCCTTTCTTACCAAATCGCATTACCCCTTTCCAGGGTGATACTTTAAGTAGTACTTTATCACCAACCTCGAACTTTAGAGGTTTACGCCTTAAGTCCGCGTAGCTTTTCTACCTATCCCTGGCAGCTTTGAGACGATCGCGTATCTGCACAATCTTATCTGTCGTCTCCAGGACTATTTCAGGTCCTGTCAGTTGGATATCTCCAACCTCCGCCCAACATACGGGCGTTCTGCACTTTCTACCGTACAAGGCCTCGAAGGGCGCAGCCTTAATGCTGGTATGGTAGCTATTATTATAGGAAAACTCGACTAATGGCTATTATTATCCCAACTACCACCTAAGTCAATCACACATGCACGAAGCATGTCTTCCAAAGTTTGGATTGTACGCTCACTTTGTCCGTCCGTCTGAGGATGGTAAGCCGTACTAAAATTTAAGCGCGTGCCCAAAGATTGTTGGAAACTTTTCCAAAAATGTGATGTGTATCTAGTATCTCTATCAGAGATAATAGACACCGGTATGCCATGTAGAGATACAATCTTATCTACGTACAATTAGGCTAACATGTCGGAGCTATAGGTCTCCTTAATGGGTAGGAAATGTGATGACTTAGTCAGTCTATCCACTATTACCCATATAGTATCATTTCCTTTCTTTGTCCTTGGCAACTTGTTGATGAAATCCATTGTCACCATTTCCCACTTCCACGTGGGAAGTTCAGGCTGTTGTAGCAAACCTGACGGCTTCTGATGTTCAGCTTTGACTTGCGCACAGGTCAAACATTTAGCTACATAGGTAGCTATAGACTTCTTCAAGCCTATCCACCAAAAATTTGCTTTCAAATCCTGGTACATCTTGTCAGCTCCAGGATGAACGGAATATTTAGAATTGTGGGCTTCCTAGAGGATAACATCTCGAAGTCCTCCATAAACTGGAACCCATATTCGTCCATTCAATCTCAGAATTCCATCCTTGCCATAGGATAACTGTTCTTTGGTTACTGCTAGCTTTTAACCAGGATAGTTAGCTTCCAGCACAGCTTCCTTCTGTGCAGCCAACAACCTTTCATTCAAACTATTCTTTATCTCAATGCTCTTGGCATTGATTCTTATAGGCTTCACCCTTTCCTTTCGACTCAAGGCATCGGCGACTACATTCGCTTTGCCAGGATGGTATCTTATCTCACAATCATAATCATTCAAAGTTTCCATCCAACGTCGTTGCCTCATGTTCAAATCCTTTTGGTTAAACAGGTGCTGGAGGCTCTTGTGATCAGAATAGATCACACACTTGATACCGTATAAGTAGTGCCTCCAAAGTTTTAGTGCAAATGCAACGGCACCCAACTCCAAGTCATGGGTGGTGTAGTTCTTTTTGTGAACCTTTAACTGTCGAGAAGCATAGGCAATAACCTTGCCTTTCTGCATAAGCACACACCCCATACCGGTGTGTGATGCATCACAGTATACCACAAACTCTTCTATTCCATCAGGCAATGTCAACACAGGTGCATTGCTTAGCTTCTGCTTAAGGATATCAAAGGATTCTTGTTGCTTCGGTCCCCAGTGAAACTTAATATTCATCCTAGTCAGAGAAGTTAGGGGTGCAGCAATCCTTGAAAAATTTTCAATAAAACGCCTGTAATATCCTGCCAATCCCAAGAAGCTGCGAATCTCTGTGGGCGTCTTCGATTCTTGCCAATTCATGACAGCTTCAACCGTAGCGGGATCTACCTGGATTCCGCGTTCACTAACCACATGTCCAAGAAATTGGACTTCACGAAGCCAAAATTCACACTTAGAGAATTTGGCGTAGAGCTTTTCTCGATCAAGCAATTTCAAAATGCAATGGAGGTGCTTCTCATGGTCAGCTTGATTCTTTGAGTAGATAAGAATATCATCGATGAAGACGATGACAAATTTATCCATGTAGGGCTTGCAGACGTGGTTCATGAGATCCATGAATGCGGCTGGTGCATTAGTGAGTCCAAAAGCCATCACAAATGTAAGACCTTAACACGTATTTGACAAAAGTCGCAGCGGAAATTCGTGCCATAAAATTTCTTTCATTACAAACGTCTTGACTTACTTGAAAGTTTATTTTAAAAGTATCTCTTTTACAAAACAAAAGCATAACTCCCGTTTACTAAAGTACATACTCGATTATTCCCGTACAATCTATCTTATGACTCGGTCTTCGATCTTTATTCCTTGTGATAATCGCCCGTGATCAATACAACCTGCACTCACCACATACATTCATAACATTAGCACACATTATATAAACACGATTCATTCAAGTACACTTCACATTTCGTCACTTTTCAAACTTTAAGCATTTCATCTGCGTATCCATTTCCTGGTGAGGCTTCAATAACGTACCTGCATTACTTTTCATTCTCAAGGTACACCATTAATAACGTTAACACTCAACGTGTCTAAATCATGCATACATACGTACTTACATACATACATACATACATACATACATACATACATACACATCTACATACGTACATACCTTTCCTACAACTTTACATACGTGCATACACTCATACATGTCTTTATACTTACATACATACACAACTACATACGTACATACCTTTCCTACATCTTTACATACATGTATACACTCATACATATCTTTATACATACATACATACACATCTACATGCGTACATACCTTTCCTACATCTTTACATACATCCATACACTCGTACATATCTTTATACATACATACATACACATCTACGTACACGTACAAGATCTTGCATACTTCTTACATACTCATACGTTAATTACATGGGACTTAGACTTTGATTTATAGCCCATAAACATCTAAGAATCGATCAAAATCATGTTTAGGAAGCCCGCCGCAGTCCACGGATAACAAACCGAAGCCTACGATACATAAATCAACTTAAATAACAAATTTCATGTTTTTGGACTTGGGGAGGGCGTCGGCGACGGCCCGTGGTTCTTCCCGTAGCCAAAAACCCCGTAGACATGTAAATAACCCGTCAGCAAAAAAACTAACTTTCTAGAGCCTGTCGGCGACGACCCTTAGCCCGTCGGCGACGCCCTCTAGAAATGGCACTTTTCTGCAGTTCCGTTTCGTTGTCTGTACGCACTAAAACGCGCATAACTTTTGAATCGTTTACCCGTTTAACCTCCCGTTTCTTCCTACATGCTTGTAAATTCACATTCTATCATATGAACTTAAAATCCCACATCCGGATTAAGGAAATTCTTAACTTACACGCTATCGTCTTATTATTCATTTATGATTTATTCGACCCGTTCATGCATTCATCCATATAACTTGTTTGTTTGACCATAACTTCTTATGAACCTAATAATGTCAACATTGTCTATCATAAAGATTAAGTTCTCGGATGTCTTGCATCCTCTTGACCCATTTTCGCTCAAGAGCTTATTTTGACCCGTTAAGGGTATTTGCGCATTTTAAGGTCCTTAGCTTACGAAAATCATACTTCTCGCTTTCTTACTTTTTCAAAACATTCATTTAATCAAATAGCTTGTTTGTAGTCAACTTTTAAGACCATTTGCTCGTTTTACCCATCAAGGGCGTTTTTGTCAACTTTGCTCTATCCTTAACAACAAAGGACTCCCTTGCATAAGTAACCAATCCTACTACTTAGCTACAATTCTTAATCACACATACCTTGCTCGGATCAAAGCTAAGATCCGTTTAATACTTCATCGGTCTCATACAATTCTTTCCTACTTGACCTCGATCATCATACTTAATTAAATTGCACATAACTTTACATAAACAACTAAGAAGTGATTACGAGTAATCACTTACCTCATGCATCCGTGTTCACATTCGTGCCTCGCCACTTCTTGACCCGTTAGCCTTTCGTGCTTGATTCCGTCTCGACATGATTCCTATACTTCCATGTCATCGAAATCACATTCTCATTAGCATACACAGTTGTACATGTTAACGATCATATCGATCGCATAATTCACATTTGACGTTATAGTCACTTATAAAAAGCATAATACCTATAACCAAATTCATACCATTTCCAACTCGTGAAATCCGTCATGTCATCGCATTAAACACACATACGTCTAACACGCACCGTATAACTTACTTTAATCTTACAATTATGACAACATGTCTAACCATTCTTCTTATACACAGTTGACTTATTAGAAGTCAACGGTCCATTTACTTTAACTTTCGACTTATCATTATATACCCGTAACATCATAATCGACTATACGGACGACAATATATACATTTTATCATACGATTGGTGTGCGTACCACCTTTTAAGCATAACGTACAACTAATTCATGCACAATCTTCTAAATTCATACATAGTTCATCAAATCCTTCTACTAATCAACATGTGGTATTTAAAATTAAACATCAAACATATTATCATCACATTTTATTCACTTCATCTAACAACAATTCATCATTTCTTATCCAATTTCTTTAAACATTCACACATATAAACGATTTCAAACATCAATAATATAAGCATATTATCATTTTCATCATATCACCAAAACCCACTTCATAACTATTTCTCTAATCACTTACAAGTGATCTAATCTTAAGTTCTTCATAATTTCTTCATGCTTTTGATGTGTGTACTACTTCCTAAGCACAGTGTACAACTAGTTCATGCATAGCCTTTTAATCTCATACATAATTCATCAATTTCTTCCTTCTAATCAACACGAATCATACATGCATAAACATCAAACATACTAGTATCACATTTCTTTCAATTCCTCTAACAAGAACCCATCATACAAATCAAAATACATCAACATTCAACAAGAATTAGACATGGATGATGATTCAAATCATCATTCTCACCATAACTAATGGGTTTCACCCTTAAATATCAAATTAACCTAATTCATGCATAAGCCATGTTCTAGATGATGATTCTAACACATGTTCATACTCAATTTCATACCAATTCACGGATTAGAACATAACCCACTTCGTTGAAGATCACCAACCTAGAATTTAAGACATACCTTACGATCCCCTTGTGAAGGTGATCGTTATTCTATGCTCGATTATGAATTTAAGCTTCGTTTGGCCTTTCAATTTGATGAAAAAGATGACGTTAGGGTTCTTGGCTCCATGGGAGTCTCCTGCTCCTTCTCGAACACACGATGTGTGTGTGTATGTGTGTATTTGTTTTTCTTTTATAAATTCAACTTTCATTTACTCCACTTTAGTCCCTCAAGTTTGCCATTTATAATAATTGGCACAACTCTCATCCCTAAATTGTTTCTTTCATATTCTTAACTAGGTTAAATAACCTAGTCATTTATTCCTTGATGCACCATATCATAACATTTAACGAATATAAACATTCAGGTTTTGGGGTGTTACAACTAAGAACTCGTAGTGACCATAACGAGTCCTAAATGCAGTCTTATGTACATCTTCATCCTTGACCTTCAGTTGATGATATCCTGACCTTAAGTCGATCCTGACCGGCACGATCAGTCACAAATAAGTTGCTATTTTTTTGTGGAGTTTCTACTGATATTGAAACCCGTCACCACAAACAGTTCCTACCAACGTCAAGGAAAAGTTCATAGTCGGAGAACAGATGGTCAACTTGTGTAGTTTGATCATTTGACTCAGATTTACTCACAACATTTGGTTGTTGCGATCAAATTTTCGAATAAAACCAGATGTGATGCGAGTCCACATCACAATTAAAGGGGTGAATAAAGAGATAATTCTGATTTGAATCAAGAAAGTTAAGATTATTAAAGATAATTCAAGTTAGTTGGAAATAAAAATAGTTTGGTTTATTTATTTAACTAGGTTAGAAACCCGTGTATTACACGGGTTGAATAAATATAATTTTATATACTAAGTAATAAAATAGTTAGATCTTTTAAAAACTTGTGTATTGCATGATTTGAATAAACACTTGTCTTACACGAATAATGTAATCCGTTAAAACATTTAGTCATCAAGATGTGTTTTCAAACAAAAGCAACTTTGAGGTACTATTTAAATATTGTAACATCTCACTTTATTTTTTATTAGGTTAGAGAGTTGTGTAATAAAATAGTATGCACATTCTAACTAAAATGAATCTAAAATAACGAGAAACTTATACAAACTGTACACGAATAAAGGATGTATTTTGCAATACATCAATTGATGACGAAAATCGCACTATAATGTAGTGATTATTGAGATAGAAAGTGAAGAATATGTTGAAGATGGTGGGTTTTGAAAATGGTGGGTTTTGAAGTTACAGAGAGAATAAGAAGGGAGAAGATTGGCTAAAATTGACTAAAATACCCTTACTCTTTATTTTAAATTTTGCCACATGTCATAATCCTATTATTTAATATCATTTCTAGCCAAAATAAACTTTCTATTTGATCTCCATCCTTAAATTTTAAAGTTTCATAATTTTGATAACAAATAGTCGTTGCACACATGATGTGGGCCCCTCCATTCGTCAGTTTCCAAGTCTTAATCCCAGACCTCATCTTTTGACAATACCTCCGGACCTCGGCCTCATCACTAGGTTTTTGGAAGGTGGCGCCCGACTTAGGCCACATAGATCTGAACAAGTGGCAAAGGTAACCGATTGACCAGTCAAAGGGAAAATCTTCATTTTAGCGATTGACCAGTCAAAATATTCAAAATAGTCAATTGTAGCGACTCAACGAGTCTTTTTAATCTCATACAACTGCTTAAAAAAATCTTTCAAGTCAACCAACCCATGATTGCCATGTGTTCAACAGCCGTCATTTGGTTGAAAGTTTTTAGCTAATTACTTTCAACACGGCTCAGATTAGTCTTTCTTTGGCTTGGCTTGGCTTGGCTTGGCTTGAGAACTTTCCTTAGCTTAAGATTTTTCAATGTAGCGGCGGTTTGGCTTGATTTGGTTTGGTTTGACTTAAGATCTTTCGGTAAAATTGAACACTGCGAGCGAAAATCGGCGGGGGCAGCTCCGCCAGTGACCGCGAGCTCTCCATCTTCTTCCATTGCCTCAAATTTGGTTAAAAGTTGATCAACTATGAGTGTGCACTGGGAAGCTTTGTGCCCTACACATCTAACATATTACGATTTGAATTATAAAAGGATTCTTCCAGGTATTTGTTCATATTAATTCAAGATACGCAAATTGACCATTGCCTTACGGTCATATTAAACGAGAAGGTGAACAAAGAGGCAGCCAAACCACAACAACCCAAGCGATAACTATCTGGGTTGTTGATAGGTTCGGATATTGGTTTATTCAGTTTATCGGTTAATCTGGGTTTTATGACTGATTTTTCTTGTAATGATCTACTAATACAAACATAACATAACTCTTTTATTCTCGTTTCTAAACTCCAAAATCTTGAACAACACAATACTAAAAAATTTAAATAAAATATATCTAACTTTTGATTAACAACAATGTTGAATTCATTTAATTAACAAACGTAAGTACATAGTGTAACACCCCAACCCGGAAGGGCTGACGTGTCACAATAACAGTATTATAAACAAAAGTCATAATTCCATTTATTTATTTAACAAGGATACAATCATACGACAATTAAACTTAAAGTTAATATACAAGCTGACACATTTGACTTGATTAACTAATATCTTCAGATTTATTCCTAGGCTTTATTCTTCTCTCTTTTCCCCGCCCAAGGTAACCTGCTGACCTGTAAATACAAAATTTATACGGAATGAGCCGAATGCTCAGTACGGAATTATAGGCTCAAAGAACAAATAACGCTTTATGCAAAACTGATACGATGCAAGAACATAATTTCATAATCATATCTTACGGATATACCCATGAGCAAACTGAAAACGTGACAATACACAGGTAGCTACTCCTGCATACTTATCACACGAAATGGCGAGTTGGCATACCCTCTATCCATCTCATTAACTGAAATCCTAGGATCGATCCATACGCCTCCTAATAGCCTTATGTACCACACTTGTACTTAAGAGACGCCGTGAACTGATCTCTCCGTCACGGATGGAGCACATGATGTTGATGCCGCAACAACATGCTCGTGGGACACTCCACGAGAAGCGATACTCAGGGTAACAGAGTACAAATGGTCTTTTTCACATAACTTATCAAACTTATTTTCATAACAAAACGGAACATATATTGGAACATGCGATAATGAGTACAATTAACATAATACTATCGCATGACATGAAAGATTAAATCAAATGATTAGAATAGAATTCGAACGGACTGTCAAATGAATCGATACTCAAAGACGTGAGGAGTTTTAAAATATATAGTAATTTAGTGGTTTATAACAATTTGAACATGAAGCAATAAGGAGTGGGGTAAGGATCCGTACCTTAATAATTCCAAATTGATGCTACCTTGTGATAATATTTCAGATTTATACGGACAGAGTTTAGACTACTGATTAGTCTTTTAACCTAATTTAAATAACATGCACACAAACTAGGTTAGTAACTTAATACAGCCTTTACGATAACTCACGAGATCAAATTCTCACAACGAACGACAAAGTGCGATACTTCATCCATCGAATTAACGATGATTCGTCAAATTAATGACGAACAACAAAGTACAATACTTTATCCATCGAATTAACGATGATCCGTCAAATTAATGACGAACGACAAAGTATAACCCTAATGTGGGCAGCACTTAAACATCCATTGGATATATTGATCGATCGGACAATGAATCGTAATAGCGATCGAGTTATTACCCTGTTCTGCAGCACCCCGCTATACTTAATTAGAGTTTTGTGTGTGTTAATTGTGGTATTCGGACGAAAACTCAGCGTAATTTTGGAGTTTGAACGTCGTTTCAGTGCCCAGATTTAAGTGCCAATGTCCTCTATTTATAGCTGAATTTTGTCCAGCCCTGCGCATCGTAGCACTATAAGCCCTGCGCCTCGTATGGGTCCCAAAATGCTTATTTGCTTGCCACGTTTGGGAGAAAGCCTGCTGAGTCGACGTTTCGTTTAAATTCGATTTTTATAATAAGTTATATGGATAATTGTTGAGTAGGGAACACCCCCCCTGAGTTTTAGGGGCCCTAATCCTGATTCTGAAAATTCTAAAAATTTTAGGGTTTGTACAGAATTACTTGGGTGTCTTAATTAGGGTTTCCTATGGTTTAATTTAATAAAATAATTAGGTCTTTTAATGAGGGTCGTTAAATTATTAGTTTATTATTCTTTTATTTCTAGAATAATGATTTTAAATTTTTGGTTATTACAACTATTACCCCCTTAAAAGAAATTTCGTCCTCGAAATTTTTCAAATAAGAATATAACCTATCGCATAAGTAACAGAAACGGAACTTTTATTGCAGAGTTACTAACTTATATAACCAGAATATCCTAAACATACATGTGTATCTGAAATTAATAACTAAAGTCATGACTATAATTGTCAATTACCTTACATATGTGTCCTAATGGTCCTCCTATAACGCATCTTAATAAATATCTTACCGTACGAAAAGTCAATGGAGACTTACAGATACTACTGATATAGATATGCTTAATCATAGCTAAGATATATTCACATAAGATAAAGCATAAATGATCACAAACATAACTAAATGAACATAGATTAAAGAACAAGGTGCACCGTTACCTTGACTAAAATTCTATTGTTCGAATAGATTAGGGTATAGAGAGCGAATTGATCCTTCTGACTCCCATGTTGCTTCGTGTTCAGAGTGATTTTTCCAGAGAATTTTAACAAACGGAATTATTTTCCTACGCAGAACCTTTTCTTGTCGATCTAAGATGGCTTCTGGTTCCTCTTTGTAGGACAAATCTTCGTGAATTGTAAGTAACGGATAACTAATGACATGGAGTGGATAATAATTATATCCTCTTAACGATGAGATATGAAAAACGTTATGAACGTGAGAGAGCTGAGGAGGTAAAGCTAATCGATATGACACTTCTCCAACTCTTTCAAGGATTTCAAACGGACCGATGAAACGGGGACTAAGCTTCCCTTTAATTCCAAATCTACGAACGCCACGCCAAGGTGAAACCTTTAAAAATACGTGGTCACCAATTTTAAATTCGAGTGGTCGCCTATCTTGATCTGCATAGCTCTTTTGTCTGCTCTGAGCTTCTTTTAGTTTTTCTCGTGCTATAGTGACTTTTTCATTTGTAATTTGAACTAGTTCTGGCCCTTCAATAATCTTTTCTCCAACTTCACTCCAGCAGATCGGTGCGCGACATTTTCGACCATATAAAAGCTCAAAAGGTGCCATGCCAATACTTGCTTGCCAACTATTATTGTAAGCGAACTCAACAAGGCATAAATATTCATCCCAGTTTCCAGACCATTCAAGTGCACATGCTCGGAGCATGTCTTCCAAGGTCTGAATAGTACGTTCTGACTGCCCATCTGTTTGTGGATGAAAAGCCGTACTAAACTTCAGTCGTGTACCCCAAGCTGCCTGAAAACCTTTCCAAAATCGTGAGGTGAAACGTGGGTCTCTATCGGAAACAATGGAAGATGGTGTGCCATGGAGTCTAATAATTTCTTGAAGAAATATTTCGGATAACTTATTAACCGAAAATCCTTGCTGAATCGGGAGAAAATGTGCTGACTTTGACAATCTATCGACAACAACCCATATAACTTCATTCTTCTTGAAAGTCTTAGGCAAACCGGTAACAAAATCCATTGTGATCTCATCCCACTTCCATATGGGAATATCTAATGGCTGCAACAGACCGCTTGCTCGTTTGTGTTCAATTTTCACTTGTTGGCAAGTGAGGCATTTACTTACGTATCGAGCAACGTCTTCCTTCATGCCATTCCACCAGAAGTTCTGTCTTAAATCTCTATACATCTTGGTAGATCCTGGGTGAATTGAAAATGGTGAGCTGTGAGCTTCGGCTAACAATGACTCACGAAGGCTGGAGTCATCGGGTACACAAAGTCTTTTACCGCACCAAACCACCCCATGATGGTCTATACGAAATTCAGATTGCTTACCCACCTCAAGATTTTGCACAATTGCCCAAAGTTCTCCATCTTGCTTTTGTGCATCTTTGATCCGTGATACGAGGTCAGGTTCAATCTGCATTCTAGCTAGATATCCATCAGATTTACTAACCTGAAGCCAAATGTTCATCCTTTCGAGATCCCTCCTAATATGAGGCTGAATTTGTAAGCAAGATATAGTCCCTGAATTCTTTCGGCTTAACGCATCAGCTACAACATTGGCTTTACCTGGATGGTATTGAATATTTACGTCGTAATCTTTTAAAAGTTCTAACCACCTTCTTTGCCTCATATTTAGCTCCTTCTGCGTAAATATGTACTTGAGGCTCTTGTGGTCGGTAAAGATGTCACAACTCTCACCATACAGATAGTGTCGCCAAATCTTAAGTGCAAAGACGACTGCTGCTAGTTCTAAATCATGTGTAGGGTAATTAACTTCATAAGGCTTCAATTGACGAGAGGCATAAGCGATAACCTTCCCATGTTGCATTAGCACACAACCTAATCCTTTCTTTGAGGCATCACTATAGACTTGGTAACCTCCTGATCCAGAAGGGAGAGCGAGTATCGGAGAGGATACAAGTCGTTTCTTCAATTCTTCAAAACTTTTCTCTTGTTCTTCATTCCATGAGTACTTCACCCCTTTCCTTAGGAGTTTTGTGAGTGGTAAAGCAATTACCGAGAATCTTTCAACAAATCTTCGGTAATAGCCAGCAAGACCCAAGAAACTTCGTATTTCGGTAACAAAAGTGGGTCTTGGCCATTTTGTAATAGCTTCAACCTTTGTTGGGTCTACCATAATTCCCTCTGCTGATACGACATGACCTAGAAATGCCACTTGGCTAAGCCAAAAGTCACATTTGGAAAACTTTGCGTACAACTTCTCATGCCGCAAGATTCTAAGTACTTCATGTGGATGTGCTTTATGCTCTTCACGACTCTTGGAATACACCAAAATGTCATCGATAAAGACAATAACGAATTTGTCTAGGAATTTGTGAAATACGCGATTCATCAAATCCATGAAGACTGCGGGTGCATTAGTTAACCCAAAGGGCATAACCAAAAATTCGTAATGACCATATCGAGTACGAAAGGCGGTCTTGGGAACATCATCATATTTGATCTTTAGCTGATGGTACCCGGGCCTCAGGTCGATTTTTGAGAAGAACTGAGCCCCCTGAAGTTGATCAAAGAGATCATCAATGCGAGGCAGAGGATACTGATTACGAATAGTAATCTTGTTCAACTCTCGGTAGTCAATACATAAACGCATACTACCGTCTTTTTTCTTTACAAATAAGACCGGAGCACCCCAAGGTGAAACACTGGGTCTTATGAATCCTAGGTCTAACATTTCTTGCAATTGTTCCTTCAACTCCTTCAGTTCCATCGGGGCCATACGGTATGGAGCTTTAGAAATAGGTTCGGCACCAGGGATCAAGTCGATGGTGAATTCTACCTGACGGTCGGGTGGTAATCCTGGTAGTTCATCCGGAAATACATCAGGATATTCACGAACAACGGAGTGGTTATTAATACTCTTAACACTAACAGAAGTATCCTTAATCGATGCTAGGAATCCAGCACAGCCGTTTGATAAGAACTTTTGAGCCTTAAGCGCAGAGATAATCTTAAGAGATTTATGAGCTTGAGATCCCTGATATATAATATCAGGATGATGAAGATCACCGAAAATAACACGACGAGAATGACAATCTATAGTTACACGATGTCGAGACAACCAATCTATCCCTAGAATAACATCAAAATCACACATATGTATTGGAAATAGGTCTGCCTTACACACAATAGATTCAATACGGATCGGACAATCCTTATATACGTGAGTGATTACGGATGAATTTTTCATAGGAGTGGAAATGGTTAAAGTATGATTTAAGAGAGTTGGTCTTATCGGAAGGTACTTAGTAAACGAATGGGATACTAAAGAATGAGTCGCTCCTGTGTCGAATAACACATAGATACTATGTTTACCAAGCTGAAGGGTTCCCGACACAGTACCTGGGACATTAGCAGCGTCAGTAGCAGAAAGTGCGAAAACTCTTCCTCCAACATTGGGTTGGTTATTCTTCTTAGTGTCTTTCTTAGTACACTCCTTAATCATGTGTCCATTTTGGCCACATCTAAAGCATGCTCCTGTACTTCGGTGACATACGCCCTGATGTCGCTTACCACAAGTATTACATAGAGGATATGTAATTTGATTTGGGTTTACATATTGATTCAGTGGTTGAGCTTTAATAGGTTCTGCATACAACTGAATCTGGTTTTGAGCAGGCCTTGGGTTTTGTGGTCTAGGCTGCCATGGACGTGCCTGATTTCCAGAGTTTTGATTTCCTTGCACTTTACGGTCTTGATGCTGTGGTGTAGTGGATGATTGGCCGATTGCCTGCTTAAATTGTCCTTCCCTATTTCTCTTCTTATTATCCTCAGTTCGAGATAAAAATTCTTTCCTTTCGAATTCAAAAGTTTTGATTGCATCAGCAACTTCAATGGTATCCTTAAATTTCATATACATGATCGACTTCCGAATTCGATCATTGACTGCCCACTTGCATTTTTCTGCCTGGACTTCTGCTGATCCTGCAACGTCTCCTACAATACTAGCCAACCTTGCAAATCTAGTAATGAACTCAGAGGCTGGTTCATCACTCCCCTGTCGAATCACTGCATACTCCCTGATATAAGCTTCTTTATCAGCGGTCGAGAAATACTTATCGTAAAAGATGTTACGAAAGTCAACCCATGAAAGATTAGCGTAAAAATCATCCCCTCCTTTGACTTGCTTATATCCTTCCCACCAAGTTTGTGCGTCATCTTCAAGTTTGTAGGTAGCCAATCTAACTTTGTA
The DNA here is from genome assembly GCA_030545235.1 of Helianthus tuberosus. Classification (NCBI taxonomy): domain Eukaryota; kingdom Viridiplantae; phylum Streptophyta; class Magnoliopsida; order Asterales; family Asteraceae; genus Helianthus; species Helianthus tuberosus. Next base: position 173,191,243 of record CM060447.1, read on the forward strand.
TTGCTCCGGAACTCCAAGAACTCCAAAAATCTTTTCAACATGAGCTATCCAGTTCCTTGCTTCGACTGGATTATTAGCGTGACTAAAGGATTTCGGCTTTTGTTTTTGGAATTTAGAGATCCATATGTCTATACTATAGGTATTATGGTTCGTGGTATTCTCACGAGTTTCTTCACCAGAGATTGGATTCGTGTTATTACGTTCTGGAGGACGAGTTTGTTGAATAACGGCCTCAGCTGTTTGAGCAACGAGATTTGGAAGCAACCCGGCAACAGCCTGGTTGATAGCATTAATTACGCTTGGATCAACTGGAGTCTCATTCGAAGAAGTGTCGTTACATCCATGGTTAGTACGAGTACTCCTACGTAGCGGACGACGAGGAGGCATCTATAAAAATAGATGTAGTAGTTTAGAAAAGAAAACATATAAGATCAAGTTGAATCCTATCATAGATATCTACCCATTCCTCACAGGTTTTAATTACTATTTTTAAGTTTTCTACAGGAAAGAGCCTTTGCTCTGATACCATAGCTGTAACACCCCAACCCGGAAGGGCTGACGTGTCACAATAACAGTATTATAAACAAAAGTTATAATTCCATTTATTTATTTAACAAGGATACAATCATACGACAATTAAACTTAAAGTTAATATACAAGCTGACACATTTGACTTGATTAACTAATATCTTCAGATTTATTCCTAGGCTTTATTCTTCTCTCTTTTCCCCGCCCAAGGTAACCTGCTGACCTGTAAATACAAAATTTATACGGAATGAGCCGAATGCTCAGTACGGAATTATAGGCTCAAAGAACAAATAACGCTTTATGCAAAACTGATACGATGCAAGAACATAATTTCATAATCATATCTTACGGATATACCCATGAGCAAACTGAAAACGTGACAATACACAGGTAGCTACTCCTGCATACTTATCACACGAAATGGCGAGTTGGCATACCCTCTATCCATCTCATTAACTGAAATCCTAGGATCGATCCATACGCCTCCTAATAGCCTTATGTACCACACTTGTACTTAAGAGACGCCGTGAACTGATCTCTCCGTCACGGATGGAGCACATGATGTTGATGCCGCAACAACATGCTCGTGGGACACTCCACGAGAAGCGATACTCAGGGTAACAGAGTACAAATGGTCTTATTCACATAACTTATCAAACTTATTTTCATAACAAAACGGAACATATATTGGAACATGCGATAATGAGTACAATTAACATAATACTATCGCATGACATGAAAGATTAAATCAAATGATTAGAATAGAATTCGAACGGACTGTCAAATGAATCGATACTCAAAGACGTGAGGAGTTTTAAAATATATAGTAATTTAGTGGTTTATAACAATTTGAACATGAAGCAATAAGGAGTGGGGTAAGGATCCGTACCTTAATAATTCCAAATTGATGCTACCTTGTGATAATATTTCAGATTTATACGGACAGAGTTTAGACTACTGATTAGTCTTTTAACCTAATTTAAATAACATGCACACAAACTAGGTTAGTAACTTAATACAGCCTTTACGATAACTCACGAGATCAAATTCTCACAACGAACGACAAAGTGCGATACTTCATCCATCGAATTAACGATGATTCGTCAAATTAATGACAAACGACAAAGTACAATACTTTATCCATCGAATTAACGATGATCCGTCAAATTAATGACGAACGACAAAGTATAACCCTAATGTGGGCAGCACTTAAACATCCATTGGATATATTGATCGATCGGACAATGAATCGTAATAGCGATCGAGTTATTACCCTGTTCTGCAGCACCCCGCTATACTTAATTAGAGTTTTGTGTGTGTTAATTGTGGTATTCGGATGAAAACTCAGCGTAATTTTGGAGTTTGAACGTCGTTTCAGTGCCCAGATTTAAGTGCCAATGTCCTCTATTTATAGCTGAATTTTGTCCAGCCCTGCGCATCGTAGCACTATAAGCCCTGCGCATCGTATGGGTCCCAAAATGCTTATTTGCTTGCCACGTTTGGGAGAAAGCCAGCTGAGTCGACGTTTCGTTTAAATTCGATTTTTATAATAAGTTATATGGATAATTGTTGAGTAGGGAACACCCCCCCTAAGTTTTAGGGGCCCTAATCCTGATTCTGAAAATTCTAAAAATTTTAGGGTTTGTACAAAATTACTTGGGTGTCTTAATTAGGGTTTCCTATGGTTTAATTTAATTAAATAATTAGGTCTTTTAATGAGGGTCGTTAAATTATTAGTTTATTATTCTTTTATTTCTAGAATAATGATTTTAAATTTTTGGTTATTACACATAGATTGTAAGTAGCCCCTACCCATCTCCTTGATTAATTTTCCCTTTTTGTAGTTAATTAAATTACAATCATTGATACCTTTTTCCATCATCTATCAAAACCAGTATGTCATCTCCCCTCCAAAGTTGATTCTTGTTCTTGTTTTCTTAATAAATGAACTCCTTCACTCAGTTGCAACTCACTTTTGATCTCATAATGACTCAACTTACCATCAAACTCCATCAAAAACTAACATGTTTCTTACAAGATCTAGAGCTCAAATACATCAAACTTAGCCATGGTTATTCACTTCTGCTCCCTTTAGCCCTCATTCATCTCACTCTCACTCTCCTTCACTTCCGACTCCACCATTTATGGATCACCACCACCCTCCTTATAGTCTCGCGAGTTTACTTAGCAAAACGTTCAAGACCCACCTATCTTGTCGACTTCACTTGCTTCAAACCCGATGACCGCCTTAAAAGGTCCACGCAAGGCATCATGGAAATGTCCCAAAACTTGGGGGTTTTCAATCAAGATACAATGCGTTTTCAAGAACGCGTCATAGTCGGTTCAGGATTAGGGGACCAGAAATACGTCCCACCCGGGCCTGCAGCTCAACCCTCAGTGCTAAACTGGGAGACGAACCTAGCCGAGGCGAAGCTGGTCATGTATGGTGCACTTGACTCCTTGTTTCAAAAGACTGGAGTCCCACCACAAGATATTGGTATTTTGATAGTGAACTGCAGCCGATTTAACCCTAACCCGTCTCTAACCGGCATGGTCGTTAACCATTACAAGCTCAAACCCGAAATCTTGACTTACAACATGAGTGGAATGGGCTGCAGTGCGGGTCTTGTTTCTATCGGTTTAGCTCAAACTCTTATCCATACTCACCCTGACATGTACGCTGTCGTTTTGAGCATTGAAACCATGACCCCTCTCTGGTACTTGGGAAATGATCGGTCCATGCTTTTAGGCAATTGCATTTTCCGAATGGGCGGTGCTGCGATGATGCTCTCCAACAAGAGCCGTGATCAAGCCCGCTCCAAATACGACTTAGTCCATATGATCCAAACCAATAAAGCATCCGAAGATAAAAGCTACAACAGTGTGCAACAAAGAGAAGACGACAAGGGTATTATCGGAGTTTCACTTTCGCGGGACCTAATGACGGTTGCTGGAGACGCCCTAAAGACAAATATAACAACTTTAGGACCTTTAGTGTTACCGTTTTCTGAGCAATTGTTTTTCTTTATTACCCTTGTAAAAAAGAAGATAATGAATGTGAAGCCATACATACCCAACTTTAAGCGTGCTTTCGAGCATTTTTGTGTGCACGCGGGGGGTAAGGCGGTGCTGAATGAGGTTCAGAAGAGTTTGAATCTAACGGACCGGGATATGGAGCCATCGAGGATGACGTTGCACCGGTTTGGTAACACGTCAAGTAGTTCATATTGGTATGAGTTGGGTTATGTGGAGGCTAAAGGTCGGGTTTCAAAGGGGGATCGTGTTTGGCAGATTGCATTCGGGTCGGGTTTCAAGTGTAACAGTGTGGTTTGGAGAGCGTTGAAGACGATTCCACCGGGTGGTTGCATGGGTGAAGCGTGGTCTGACTGCATTGATCGGTACCCGGTCAAGGTCCAAGTTGATTAGCTACTAAAAATTTTAAAGAATAATAATTTGGATAATGATATCAGATTAGTGTACCTGTTTATTAGCATCTGTGTATTTTTATTTGTATGGTTTATGTCAGATTAAATATATTATGTATTAATATTTAATCTATAGCCATTATAATCATTTACATAATATAGATCAAAATATATAATAACATGTTAAATAATTAGTTGGTAAATGTTGATGACCATATTACCCTTATTAACTAATTAGGTTTCCTCTTGGGTGCTTATATAAAGAGAATTATGAGGAGGTTAAGGGGTTAGACAATTACACATTAGAAACACCCCATAAGCATAACATCACCTTCGACCTCCATCTCCTAAGCCGATACCCTTTTCAGTTTTCTAAGTCCCCATCATCAGTCAGCATCCTAAGGAGGAACCAGATCACGATGACAAGCATGTCGAACTCCATTACTGGATTCTCCACTGCACTATCTGCTGTAACAGGTATGTTTTAATGTTTTCCCTCATGTATAAACAGAACTGAACCAACAGTTTATTATAAAAATATAGAGTTTTATGGAGATCGAAATAAAAAAAATATAAAGTTTTCGAAGGATATGTCGGCTGCTTTAAAGACACTATCACCGATAACTACTGATGAGTTAAATGCATTTTAAGTAAATGTAGTTTGGGTCATTTTTCAAGTTTAGTGTAAGGGTTTTATTTTTCGCATGTTGGTCTAAAAAAGGTTTCACTGTTGTCATTGTAGTCCATTGGGTTAAATTCATTTATTTTTTTACTGTTAACAAGAAGGGTAATTCAATCATTTTATATGTAATTCTGTAAACTAGAAAGAAAATTCGGCCATATAAAATAACCGAATTTATATTTATGCGGTCCGTAAGGTATAAGGCCTTGCGGTCTGTATCCGTTACCCAGATACAATTTATATTCATGCTTACGGTCCGCAAAGGGTCACTCAGGTGCCATAAAATGGCATGTTGACATATCAGGTCCCTCCACATTCATACTTTTACAAATTGACAAAATTAGTCTATCTCATCCAAATTATTGGGCATATTTGAGAGTGGACACATGTCATCAATTAATTATCAATTAATTCGACACAAATTTACGAGGTATTACACACGATAATACAAAAGTGGACCGTCAACGATCCAAATTTTCCATTAAAAAAACGATAAATAGTGATATTCAAAGTTCCCAAAAATATTGACTATGTATCTAGAAGTGCTAGTTGGCCTTGGGTTTTTTTTTTTTTTTTTGAACGGCAAGGAACGACGTGCCAATTACCGTGACACCGGGCGCTGTGGTCAAGGTCGACTACTCGACCGGCGTCAACCACTTGTCTCTCTCAGATGCGCAGAAACCCGACCTTCCACCCACTCAAAGCACGACAGTGGAATAATTGGTAAAACATCGCCTCCCATCCAAGACGAACCGGCGCCACCCGTATTCGCCCTTCACCTGGATGCCGCAGAAAATAATGGAGAAAGTGGGAGTCGAACCTGGGTCACAAGGAACACCGAGTCTTTCCCCAACCACTCCACCACTACCTCATTGGCATTTGGCCTTGGTTTTATACGGTCTTTGACTTTAAGATGTAAAGAACTTTTCTATATTGATTGATATGTTCTCTGTACAATATGATAGCCCATATATAGGAGCCATAAACAAAAGAAAAAGGAAATGGTACAATTACAATACAGTCAAATATATACCAAATATAAAATACACAAGCTGGTGATGAGCTGTCTAAACCAGCTAATGATTAGCTGTCTAACATGCCCCCTCAAGCGAAACGGGCGGAGCAACGTGAAGCTTGTACCGAAGAGTGTCAAAGCGAGTGGATGATAACCCTTTGGTGAGAAGATCGGCTAACTGAGAAGCAGTAGGGACATATCTGATGGTGAGTGTCCGATCTAAAACCATATCACGAATAAAATGAAGGTCAATCTCAAGATGTTTCGTGCGCTGGTGAAGCACTGGATTAACTGCTAAATATGTGGCACCAAGGTTGTCACACCAAACAGTAGGTGGACAAGAAATAGGAATCTGAAGCTCATGCAAGATAGATTTAATCCAACGAACCTCTGCAACTGTGTGGGCCAATGCTCGATACTCTACCTCTGTGCTAGAACGAGCAACAGTGTGTTGTTTCTTGGAACTCCAACTGATAAGGTTGGGTCCAAGAAAGATGCAATAACCTGTAGTGGAACGGCGATCATCAGGGCATCCAGCCCAGTCAGCATCAGAATAAGCATGTAACTCAAGACGACTAGATCGTCGAATGGTCAAGCCATGGGAGATAGTACCCTTAAGGTATCTCAAGATGCGCTTGACTGCGCCCCAGTGTCGGTCAGTAGGTTTCTGTAAAAACTGAGAAACCTTACTGACGGCATATGCAATCTTAGGACGAGTCAAGACTATATACTGTAAGGCACAGACAGTGCTCCGATATAATAGCGGATCCTCTAGAGGGTCACCGGAATGCCGAGAGAGCTGCTATCCAGAAGAAACTGGTGTAGACAATGGTCGGCAGTCAGTAAGCCTGGTCCGGTGTAGCAAATCACGTAAGTATCGTTGTTGAGATAAATGTAGTATGTCACCAGAGAATGTAGCCTGAACTCCTAAAAAATAAGATAATGACCCCAAATCCTTGAGCGCAAACTGTGAATGTAAGCACTCAATTAAACTCATAACAAAGCGTGAGGAGCTGCCAGTAATAATGATATCATCAACATATGCCAAAACATAGCAAACATCCGAGCCACTACTGTAAACAAGGAGAGAGGCATCTAATACACACTGAGAGAATCCAGAAGTGGTAAGTGCAGAAGACAATTTGGAAAACCAGGCACGAGGAGCCTGCTTCAGACCATAAAGCGTCTTCCGCAATAAACAAACATGATTCGGTTGGGTGGAATCAACAAAGCCTGGAGGCTGAGACATATACACAGTTTCAGATAAATCACCATGAAGGAAGGCATTGTTGAGATCCATCGGTCAAATATCCCAGCCCCTAGAGAAAGCAATAGATAAGACTATCCGAATGGTGGTGGGTTTAACCACCGGGCTAAACGTCTCAGCGTAGTCAATTCCCTCTGTCTGATGAAAGCCCTTGGCAACAAGTCGGGATTTATATCGACTAATCGAACCATCAGGATTATGCTTAATCTTGTAAACCCACTTGCAGCCAAGAATGTTGGCATCGGCGGGTGGAGGAACCAAAACCCATGTCTGGTTGGAATGCAGAGCAGCAACCTCTGTGCGCATCGCATCCCACCATATTGGCCATTTCTGAGCCTGAGAAAAGGTAGTAGGCTCAGTAGTAGGAGAAGTAGATGTGTGGAAAAGAACATGATCTGGGAACTGACGAGGTTGAAGAGTATGATCACGAGAACGTGTGATCATGGGATGAGATGGAGGGGGTGGGGGTGGGGGAGGGGGTGGCGATGGAGGTATACACGGGGAAGATGGTGAAGGTGATGGTGGAGATGGCGGTGAGGATGGAGATGGAATAGGTGGTGAGGGTTGTGATGGCATACATGGTGGAGGAGGAGGAACAGTAAATGAAGATGTTAGAGGAGGAACCGGGGGTGTGGCTATGATAGTAGGGATGTCAAAAACTGTCTCATGAAATTTAACATGACGAGAGGTGAGGGTACGACGAGTATGAGGATCGTAGCAAAGATAACCACGATGAGATGGAGCATAACCAAGGAATAAGCATGGAACAGATTTGGGTGAAAGTTTATCTGCATGAGTACTACCGAGAAACGGATAACAAAGACACCCAAAGGTACGAAGGAGAGAATAATCAGGTCGAGTACCAAAGATAATCTCATAAGGTGAGGAATTATGTGTTGGATTCTGTATGCCCAAGACACATATTAAATTGATATGGCTAGTACGTTATGATCCAAGTCGAGTCATACCCAAAAACAAGCTAGACAAACACTTATAATATTTATTTGTGATATGATCAAACAAATAAATATTAACACTTATAATATTTAGAAATTGGTTTTCTAAATAATTACACTTGAGAAACCAATAAATTATATGATAATTTATTTTGAGAGAATATTTTATTTTGTTATTTAATGGGTTAAATAACATTTTAAAAGGTTATATAAAGTCTTGTAAATACATAATGTTATATTTATAAAAGTTATAAATATAAACTAAGACTTAATATATAAAAAGGAAAATTGAATTTATTTTTTAAAACACCCCTTAGGGCCGCCAACATGGGGTCTTCCCCAAGCAATTTTGGTCCAATAAACTTGCATGCATTTTGCATGTTTAGAGTGGATTTGATTTGCCAAAAGGGAGGTGATCTTCCTTCATGTTTTATAAACATTTGGATGACAAAAATCAAAGGAGAAGAACTAGTATTATTCTCTCAAATTTTCGGCCATCATAGGGTATTTTCAAGTGTTCAATTTTTTTATCATAAGTGTATTAAATCCTAGCTACAATCAAGGTGTTTGTTGGAAGCTTGGGATATAGAAGCTTGAGGTCTTCTACACTTGAAGACAAACATTCAAGAAGCATCATCCTATTACTCCAAGAAGGTAGTATTCTAAACATCCTATGGTTGTGTTTGATAGTATGCATTTTCATATGTGGATCCGGGTTTTGGGATTTTGCATATAAATGATATTTATATCTTAAAAGTAACATGTTTTAAATATTAATTCCGCTGCGTTTTTTATTTCATATGGATGAAATTACTTTGATAAACATGTTAAAATCCCATCAATGGCATCTAGAGCCGCTTATATAAGTGCATGCTTCAATAGATTAAAATTTTCCGGTTTCGGGTTTGGATAAAACCTTATGGCCGAAATTTTAACATGGTTATCCCTTTTGTTTTTCAATATTATTTTCTTACATGCATAAGGGAATCTTGAAAAATTATTTCATATGGATTATTTGTTTGTTTGGACAAAACTTACCTTTTCGGTTTTTTGTATATAGCCGAAAATGGTTATAAAAGGGAACCATTTTTTTATGATTCTTGAAATTAATATATATATATATATATATATATATATATATATATATTTGGATATATATTTTGGTGCATATAACCTAGCCATGACCTTGTATTGAATGATTGTGTTCTGATTTATTTTATTAATTATTCAATGGGTTGTAATAATTATTGTTTTGTTCTTCCATTTGTAAGATAAGTAATTTATTTATTTTTCATTTGGCATGTAAAATAAATAGATTAGGTGTATTTTATTTTACTAGAAAAAAATGTATTAGGATATATTTTGTAAAAGAAGATGCACAAAATGTGTTTTGGTTTGGACTATAATATTCGGTCCAAAGAACTTCATCGTTCTCAACGAGATTTTAACCCGATAACCAAAACACATTTTTGAAGTTCAAAGGAGTTTGGAGCTGAAAATAAAAGACTTTTGGAAGCTCAAAGAAAGTGGTGGAATCACAACACAAGAAGGAGACTTGAAGCATTTGGATGCGGGATCAAGTGAGAGTTCAACGACACATTACTTGTGTCATTTTTCACCCCTTAGGAAAGACCTTTTGGCACACTTGTTTTGGCTAACAAGTGTTGTCAAAGTAGTTGGCTATGGTTATGCACCAATTGTTATGTATGTTATGCTTGTGTGGTTGTTTATTTATATTGTTTTAATGACAACAAGCGTAAAATTGGTTCTTAACAAAATCATTAAAATGGTTAATAAAAGGTTTTATTAAAAATTAATGATTTTATAATAAAATGGGTTTTATTAAAAAGAACCTTGAAAATTAGTTTTCACTAAAGTACCATTTATTTGAATGCATGCAAATGTATGGTACATAATATTTTCTAAACTAGATTTTTGAAATATTAAAAACCCTTTTATAAAACAAGTCAAACACCATCCTTTTATACAACACTCGAAACACTTGGGAACTCTTATTGTGGGATAAAGGTCACCTAACCACATTTGAGGGAACTTGTATGTTCGAGGTGGGTTTACCATGTTTGTGGGATAAAGGTCGCCTAACCACTTATGTGTATAAACTCACACGTGTGTGTAAGTTGGACAACTTGATTTGGAAACCATGAACTTAGGGTCACCAAAGCATGGGGAACAAAGGTGTTGATGGGATTAAACATGCCAACTAAACATAAAGACGTTTAACCGATCCCATATGGCTAGAAATTGCAAAGATTTGCAATTTCAAACGTTGACTACCTTGTTAATTTAAATAGAGGGATAAAGGTCACCTAACCAATATTTAAATATAACGTTGGATTCTAGATTTTAATTACTAATTGTTTTTAAGACACAAAAGGGTATTAATGATTAAAATATAATAATATCGAAAATACTAAAATTGAACTTGTTAACTTTTGTAGATGGCCGCTAACAATGCAAACCCGATTAACCAAACCGTCCGAAACCTATCACTAAGAACCATCCTTGAAAAGGATCGTCTCAACCATAACAACTTCATGGATTGGTTTCGAAACTTGAGAATTGTTCTCAAGCAAGAGAAGATATCCTATGTGTTGGACGATCATATTCCCGATGAACCTAACGTGGAAGATGTGGAAGCCTACAATGATTGGGTTAAGTATACCGAGTACTCCATGCAAGCCTCATGTGTAACACCTTGAAAAATTCACGTCCTATAATGTGTAGACACGTGTCAAATGTTTAAACGTGTGAAAGAAATATTATAGAAGGACTAAAGTTGACAAACATGGAAAGTATGTAAATATACGTATTCTAAGTGTCAACTGTGAATAAATATAAAGTACATTAACCCTACACGATGCTCATACCTTCAAACGAATAAATCATGGATCATGCGAAGCTAAAAGCGAGAGATTTCAAACTACAGGGACCAAATGTGTCAACATGTTTAATTTATACCTCTGAGTGACCTTTTGACAAACCCGAAGCTTTGTAAATGTTAAATATGCTCACAAGAATACACGGTTTAAATTTCGTAAAGTTTCGTTAACGTATGAGAAAGTTATGATCGAATTCGTGTGCGAAGGGTTAAAGCGTAAACGTTGGAAGTTAGGACTTTTCGGGTAACAATTAAGTTAACCGGGGACTTAACAAGATAGGTAAATGTTTTAAAGCCTTTATAGATCAAATATGAGGGTTTACAATGCAAGAAATCAGGTGCCTAATCGAGTTTTGAAGAGCCAAGGATCAAATCGCAAAAATCACAAAATCTGATCAGACAAGGCCTAGCGCGACGCGAGGGGGGGTGGCGTCACGCTAGCCCTGCCCAGCTCCGAGAAAAGTGGGTTCTTGCCTGCCATGAGCTTTGTGCGCGACCTTTACCCGATTTTTCACATCTCCTGGCCCCTAAAACACCCCCTAAGCATCTAGGACACATGTTGATCGATTGTGGGCACTAGTAGACTTGTTTGTCAATCAAATGTGGTGAGTGAATCCACTATAAATAGGCCTTCAAGTTCACAACTTTTCCTCACACCATTTCTCTGCATTCTGATTGATTCTGGAGCTCAAACCTGCTTCCAAGTGATCATATCTCGTGCATAGGACTCTTGTAAGTCTGCTAGTCTTTCTTTAATTGAGTTTAGCTTGTTTAATTAGCTAAAAGTCAAACCGTCGTAATTACGGTTTGACTTCGAGATTAGTCAATAATGGCTCAGTCATATCTCGAATTAAAAGTAGTTATAGATTGGTATTTATGTGGGTAATAAACCCTTAAAAGGGTTCCCCCTGATTACCACTCTAACCAGGTCAAAAGTCGGGTCAAACCTATATTTAAAAAGTCAACAGGAAACTTAAAATGTCATTTTTGCATAATTAACATTATAGACCATATACAACCTGTTTGATCATTGTTATAACTTAGTAATAAGTGTAAGAACATGTCTAAACATGTTCAACCCGACAATTTCCTGTTTAGGCCCGGTTCGGAACCGAAAGTCACATAGTTTGACTTTCACTTTGACTTTCAGTTCTGACCCGTTTAGGCATGTTTTAGAAATTCCTCAGAGCTTTAATTGGATTAGGTTATTTGTTAGAACAACCCTCTGTGATTGCACACCTTGGTTCATTAGTTATCCAATTAATATGCATATTTCCGTTAATTGCTCATATGTTGACCATTATGCCCTTATTACCTTAAAACGTGATTTATGAAAATGTAAAAGTGTAGAAACCTTAGTTACTGATAAATAAACTTGTATGAAAAGTTTGACATCAGTTTGACTTGTAGTTTAAGAGTTATGCTCATTATCGCAAATTTAAAGTTTTATGTTAATAAAATGGCGTAATTAGCGTATAGCCTAGTTAAGCCTACTTTTTGATATCAAACTTAATACCCACTGATGTAATATATTAGTTTGGGATTTTTAAAGATTTTTAATTAATTTTAGGCTGAGCATAACTAGTAGTCGTAGGCTTAATCCGGTAATTGTCGGTTTTGCCCTTACGGGCCATAAAATGAGTTTTACATATCTAAACGACTCCAAACCTTTTGCTACTGATCACATATGGTAAATAAATTATTTTAAGCCTTCTGGAAATATAAAAATTTCAGATTTAAGTATCGAACCCGGAAATGGCCTTTAATCGCCTTATTTAGCGTTTTTAACGCATAGTATGTTTTAAAATCATATTGAACATACCCGGGTTGATACCTACTGATATTTTAGGCAAATTATAACATTTTAACAGTAAGCAAAGGTTGATTAACTCAGACTCCGGTGTTGAGCTTTTCGGATTATGTGAAATTACCAAAATACCCATACGGGGCATAGTTTGGTTATTAATGATAAATTTCACATATATGCTTTATCCTACTGATATAACTTGGTAACTGGAGTATGTTTGCTATTTACATCAGACTTGTAACTCAGTTAAACATCTAAACTCTTTTACAACCTTTAAAATGACCAAACTACCCCTACGGGGCCTAGTTTGTGTTTAAACACGTTTCGGGCATAATGAAAGACATCTTACTGATGTCACAACATATTTGAAGCATATTAACTTAGGAAACCTGTATATGGCTCTTACGGATACCCGTTACGCTTATTTCGCGTTCGGTTCGGTTTATGTAACAAGTTTACATAAATTGGCTGAAACGGGTCAAACCTTAACGGTTTTATCTCAAAATCCATAATGTGAATAATAAACCCATATTAAACAAGTCTTCAAACTTGTCGGGTCTAAATCACATTCTATCCGGTCTTCGCTTAATCGTGCGTACGAACCGTATCTTGAAACTAGCCGGTCTAAGCTTAAGCTTAATAAAAGGCCCGTTAGAATTCTAATAGGTCATTATAAACCTTCGTTCCAGATTAGGAGGACCAGTAAAAGCTACGTGCATTTTTCTTATTGTGATTAATACTTACTCAGGTAAATACTTTTAACTTATTTTCCCTATACGGGCTTGGGTTACGGTATATAGCATACCGCTTGATCGGGCATCAAATCTCCACATTAAGTGGGTAGTTGAATAATTTGATCGGCTCGTTTAAACAGTCTTGTTTACTTTACAGCCTTCGGGGGGTTAATGACCATGTCCCGGATATCCTTGGCATCATCTTACGAGATGGCCACGACCTGAGCACGGGGTGTAGGCGTACACCTGTCAGTGTATAACTCAATTATGTGGTGTGTCTATTGATCTTTAACCCGGACAAGATCCGGGCTACTGAACGCATAAGTAACATGTAATTCGTTCACAAGATTATAATATTAAATAATTCTCCCAAGTTATAAAAATGTTTATGCCATGTGCATCCAAACCAATTTTCAATCATTTTCCAAAATGAGTCAGTTGATTGTATTTACCAGTGTAAACTGACGTATTTTCCCAAAAAGACTGAATGCGGGTACTAAACGAAATTGGCTGGATTGTCTCCTAAGCATCAATAAAAAGTCTCGCAAGCTTAGGATGCCTGAAGTCTGTTGAACCATTATCCCTATTTTGTTTCGATCCGTTCTGTGGATAAACTTCCGGATATTGTTACATTGATAAACAATATTAAATTCGGTTGTATCATCTTTTAAATTGCTTCCGCTGTGCATAATAATATTGTGTTGTTTGACTATTACGTTGCCAACCACGTCACGATACTCCCCCACCGGGCCCACCGGTGACACGTGGAAAACGGGGTGTGACATGTTGGTATCAGAGCCAACTCTGAGTGAATTAAACACTAGCCTTTTGTGTTTAATCTCAGTTACACAATTGCACATTTCTAGACATATAACATAGGACAAATTCCACCTTATTCGGTTTTTGTTTTGTCCTTTAAATTTTATATATTTGTTATTGTTATCTTATGCTATTTTGACAGGAATATCAAAATGCCTCCAAGATTCTTTAGGAGACGAGGACGAGGCAAGGGGCCAATCACCTCCCCCAACGACCATGAAGCGGGACCGTCCAATGTACGAGCTCCATCTGCTACGGAGAGCGCCGATCCACGTCAGAACAGGAGGAACCTGTTCGAGCCGGCGAGACGATCCATTTCGCACAGCTCTACACCTCCGGTCCAAAATTCATACGGACCGCAGTCGGAAGACGAACCCAACAACCCTCTGCCTTCCTTCATACCGCTGCAGAGGTCCTTGTCCCATCATTCCTACGGAGACCCTACACCTGTTTTTCGGGGACAGTTTAACCCGGTAGGATTCATACCAGAACCCGTGGGTTTCAACCCACTAGGGCCAGACGATCACTTCTCCGGTGATAATGCGGATGACATGGACGAGGATACGGACCCTGTCATGCCTGCAAGTGGTACTCCGAACCACCCGATCGAGATCTCCGACGGATCGTCTTTTCACGGATCACCCTATGGTGGTCCAGACAGTTTCCAAGCCATGTTTACTCAGCACGAGTGGTACTATACACCTTCTCACCACTCGTCGTCTCATGAGCAGCAGCAGTCTCAGCAGCAGCAGCCACAGCAGCAGCAGCATCATCAAGATTCCTCTGAGGATCACCGGTTTGTGGCAGTTACGCCACCGCCTCCACCACCACCAGTTATTCAGGTGCCTCCGCCACCACCGAGGCGTAGGAGGTCAGGAGCACGTATGTCATCACGTGCGGGAGACTTTCATTTCAGCTCCCCACGTCAGTCAAGTGCCAGCCACTACCCGCCACATCAGGAGGACCCACAAATGGGTGGACCTTCACAACCAGCGATGCCGCAGCCGCCGCCAATGGGTTTTGACAACCCAATCCCAGCTTATACAGGTTCCATGGCTTATAACCCGTTCGAGCCACCAGCCCTCAACAACTACGGGTATGCAGAGGTCGACCCCTACTTGGTGGCAGCTAACTACAATGCCCTGCACCCAGAAGGACCATACGGAGCTCCATGGGGAGTTGGGTACCCAACACAAGGGTACCAGATACCACCTAGGCCTATCATACGGACTCAATCGCAGCCGCCTAGGTTCTGCCCACCTGAGCATGAGGAACTCCTTCAGAGGCTGGATCAGGTGGAACGGGAAGTGCACAGGGACCGTAGGGAGAGACAGACCTTCTTCCAAGGATTAGTAGGATTGATCAAAGGGAAGAACAAGAAGGATCATTGAATCCTTCCATTTTCCGTATAAGCCCCTGCGTGGGTGTATTTGGTTGTTAAGCCCCTATGAGGGTATGTGTGTTAGTATGTTTGCTTTGAGCCCCTGCGTGGGCCTATCTTTCCATAAACCCCTGCGAGGGTATATCGTATGTGTAAGTCCCTGCGTGGACAATTATGCTATTAAGCCCCTGCGTGGGTATGTGTGTTATTAAGCCCCTGCGTGGGTAAGTACTTGTTTGACCCCTGCGAGGGTAAGTTTGTTATTTGAAAAGACCCGTTTAGGGCAGTGTATAATATTTTAAATAAATCAATGGAATGTTTGTTTTATAAATTTCATGTTTGCCATTTTGCGCATAAATAATTTATAAATGAAATAAATAAATTAAAATCATTCCTTTTAAATTAATCTGCCTATGTAATTATTTAATTAAGAGTCTTAAAGTGTGAAACCTAGCCTCGTGTCAAATATAAGACCGGGCCAAGATGGTAAGACCTGTTTAAAAGATTCAAATCCATGTTAACATCTTAAAACATGTTAACACTCCTGGCAGAAGTGATTCGTTAAAAATCACATGTCATTCTTATTGTACAAGGATTCTTTAGAAGATTCCAAACCCAATAATATGATCTCTGAATCATGGGTTAAGATCATCAATTAAGATGATCATAATTTTACCATACGTGGTAATATGACGCCTACGGGCCCAGCTCACTTCCATATGAGCCAAAAGACAGAGGTAGCTATGACTCCCTGTCTGATAAGGGTAATGAACTAGGTTCAAACCTTAAAAGTCTTGATTCTCTAAAATCATAGCTTATAATTTAAATTGTCCATGTGACTAAGCCTTATGTGCTAATATATATTGTTATTGTTTATAATTAGGATAAATTTTAATTGAAATCCTAAATCAATACGATTAATAAGTTAACCAAATATGGCCTCTGTTTACCATGGTTAACGAATTACCCTAAGGGGTAATTCCATAATGAACTCCCAAATAAAATATTGTCCTTGTTTTCTGCAACAGTTCAATTCAAATGGCTGACTCAAATGAAATAAATAGCCATCCAGTGGAGCAAAATGAGAACGCCCAGATTACGTTAACGGGTGCTGAATTAAAAGTGATCATAGACGGCGCTGTTACACAGGCTCTGGAGCGGCAGTATGATGATTATAGTGGTACTCGAAGTAGGACCCAATCTACGCCGCATTCAAAGCCCAAGACACATTCGGAGGCTCATAGCAAGCCTCCTCCCAAAAAGAATGGACCCAAGAAAGTTGGTGATGACCGTCAGTCCACCAACCATCAAAGTGTCCCATCTCAGCAGATAGTACTGCATCAAGAGCCCCGTAACAAGGGTTGCTCCTATAAGTACTTCGTGTCTTGCAAGCCCCGGGATTTTAATGGGGAGAAAGGAGCCGTCGATTGTATGACATAGCTTGACGAGATGGAGACGGTGGTAGATATCAGCGGGTGCGCTGAAAAGGATGTGGTTAAGTTTGTGTCACAGTCCTTTAAGGGCGAAGCATTAGCATGGTGGAGATCTTTAGTTCAAGCCACCGGGAAAATCCCATTGTACAATATGTCATGGGATCAATTTGTCGCCCTGATCAAGGAAAATTTCTGCCCTCAACATGAAGTGGAAAAGATAGAATCTGACTTTCTATCGTTGGTGATGACGAACCTCGACTTCCAAGCTTATCTGACAAGCTTCAATACGCTGTCCCGGTTGGTACCTTATCTGGTAACCCCGGAGCCTAAAAGAATCGCTCGTTTTATCGGTGGTCTAGCCCCGGAAATCAAGGCAAGCGTAAAAGCTTCTCGGCCAGCTACCTTCAGATCAGTAGCTGACATTTCCTTATCCCTCACTCTGGATGCGGTTAGGCAGAGATCGCTGAGGAATAAGGAGGCTGAGAAGAGGAAGCGTGAAGATGATGGTTCAAGACGATCGAACAAGAAACACCGTGGGAACGGTGACAACAAGAAAGGGTCGGAGTCGAGGAAGGATGGGCATAATTCTAGTGAGAAGCCCAAATGTAAAATTTGCAAGAAGCAGCACTATGGAAAGTGCAGACTTGAGTCAAACTCTCAGACTCAGTCAAAACCCTTTGCTTGTGGTATTTGCAAGTCCACGGATCACAAAACCCTGGATTGCAAGAAGATAAAAGACGCAACGTGCTACCGTTGCAATGAAAAGGGGCACATTAAGACAAACTGCCCAAAATACAACAAGAAGCCTGAGGAGGCTAAGAAGACTAATGCCAGAGTCTTCAGAATGGATGCGAAAGAGGCTGTGCAAGACGATAATGTCATAACAGGTACTTTCCTTGTAAATGATGTCTTTGCAAGAGTACTTTTTGATTCAGGCGCAGATAAATCTTTCGTAGATCATAAGTTTAGTAAACTGTTGAATTTACCTGTCAAAACCTTAAGCGTAAACTATGAGGTAGAGTTAGCAGATGGTACCATAGAAACCGTCTCTACGGTGTTAGATGGATGTGTTATATCCATTAAGAACCATTCTTTTCCTCTATCTCTACTTCCCTTTAAGTTGGCTGGTTTTGACATAGTTCTGGGTATGGACTGGTTATCTCATAACCAGGCCTAAATTGTCTGTAAGCAGAAACAGGTGGTAATAAAGACTCCGTCTGGTGAATCACTTACCATTCGGGGAGATACCCAGTATGAGCTGCATGAGCAGGTAACTATGCTCAAGGCTTCTAAGTGTTTGAAGAAGGGATGTGTCATCTACATGGCGCAAGTTATCATTGATGATCCTAAACCGAAGATAGAAGACATCCCTGTCATTTCTGAATACCCAGAAGTGTTTCCTGAAGATCTACCTGGTTTACCACCGGATAGACAAGTGGAATTCAGGATCGATATCATCCCCGGAGCAGCACCTGTAGCTAGAGCGCCATACAGATTGGCACCCACAGAAATGAAGGAGTTGAGGACACAGCTAGATGAATTGCTGGCGAAAGGTTTCATTAGACCTAGTTCATCTCCTTGGGGAGCGCCAATCTTGTTTGTCAAGAAGAAGGATGGGTCGATGCGCCTGTGCATCGACTATCGCGAGCTTAATAATGTCACGATCAAGAATAGGTATCCTCTGCCCAGAATCGACGATTTGTTCGATCAGCTTCAAGGGGCAAGTTACTTCTCGAAGATTGATTTGAGGTCAGGCTACCATCAATTGAAGGTCAAAGATGAAGACGTGCACAAGACTGCATTTAGGACTCGTTACGGTCACTACGAGTTCCTAGTGATGCCTTTTGGGCTCACTAATGCACCAGCCGCGTTCATGGATCTCATGAATCGCGTCTGCAAGCCTTACTTAGATAAATTCGTCATCGTTTTCATCGACGACATTCTTATCTATTCGAAGAATCAAGCTGACCATGAGAAACACCTTCGTTGTATTCTCAGACTTCTACATCAGGAGAAGCTCTATGCCAAATTCTCTAAATGTGAATTTTGGCTACGAGAAGTCCAATTCCTAGGACGCGTGGTCAGTGAGCGTGGTATCCAGGTGGATCCCGCTAAGGTTAAAGCCGTAATGAACTGGCAAGAGCCGAAGACGCCTACAGAGATTCGTAGCTTCCTGGGATTGGCAGGATATTACAGGCGTTTCATTGAAAATTTTTCAAGGATTGCTGCACCCCTAACCTCCTTAACTAAGAAGAAGGTTAAGTTTGTTTGGGGCACTAAGCAGCAAGAATCCTTTGATATTCTGAAGCAAAAGTTGAGCAACGCCCCAGTACTGACATTGCCAGACGGAATTGAAGACTTTGTGGTTTATTGTGATGCTTCGCACACTGGCATGGGGTGTGTGCTTATGCAGAAAGGCAAGGTTATTGCCTACGCTTCAAGACAATTGAAAGTGCATGAAAAGAATTACACCACCCACAACTTGGAGTTGGGTGCCGTTGTATTCGCACTGAAGCTTTGGAGGCACTATCTTTATGGTGTCAAATGTGTGATCTATTCTGATCACAAAAGCCTCCAACATATGTTTAATCAGAAGGAACTAAACATGAGGCAACACCGCTGGATGGAGACTTTAAATGATTATGATTGTGAAATGAAGTACCATCCCGGCAAGGCGAATGTAGTCGCCGATGCCTTGAGCAGAAAGGAAAGGGTCAAACCCATCCGAATCAATGCCAAGCGCATGGAGATAAAGAATAATTTGATTGAAAGATTGTTAGCTGCACAGAAGGAAGCTGTGTTGGAAGCTAACTATCCAAATGAAAAGCTAGGAGTAACTGAGGAGCAGTTAACTCTTAGCAAGGATGGAATTTTACAATTAAATGGGCGGATATGGGTTCCAATTTATGGAGGACTTCGAGATGTCATCCTCCAAGAAGCCCATAGTTCCAAATACTCCGTTCATCCTGGAGCTGATAAGATGTACCAGGATTTAAAGGCAAATTATTGGTGGATAGGCTTGAAAAAGTCTGTAGCCACCCATGTAGCAAAATGCTTGACATGTGCGCAAGTCAAAGCCGAGCATCAGAAACCGTCCGGTTTGCTACAACAGCCTGAACTTCCTACGTGGAAGTGGGAAATGGTAACTATGGATTTTATAACCAAGTTACCTAAGACCAGGAAAGGAAATGATACGATATGGGTTATAGTTGACCGACTGACTAAGTCAGCTCATTTCTTACCCATCAAGGAGACTTATAGCTCCGATATGTTAGCCCAGTTATACGTTGATAAGATTGTAGCCTTGCACGGCATACCTGTGGCTATTATCTCTGATAGAGATACTAGGTACACGTCACATTTTTGGAAGAGCTTCCAGCAATCTTTGGGCACACGTTTGAATTTTAGTACGGCTTACCATCCCCAGACTAACGGTCAGAGTGAGCGTACTATTCAAACGTTGGAAGACATACTACGTGCATGTGCGATCGATTTGGGTGGTAGCGGGGATAAGAACCTACCATTGATCGAATTCTCCTACAACAATAGCTACCATACCAGCATAAAGGTTGCGCCTTTTGAGGCATTATACGGTAGAAAGTGTAGATCGCCTATTTGTTGGGCGGAGGTTGGAGATGTCCAGTTATCAGGACCGGAGATCGTGTTCGAAACGACGGACAAGATTGTCCAGATTCATGACCGTCTCAAAGCTGCCCGTGATAGACAGAAGAGTTACGCTGATCCGAAGCGTAAGGATTTCCAATTCGAAATAGGTGACAAAGTCCTACTTAAAGTGTCACCCTGGAAAGGAGTGATGCGGTTTGGTAAGAAAGGCAAGCTAAGCCCGAGATACATAGGACCTTTCGAGGTTATCGAACGTGTCGGGTCAGTTGCCTACAAGTTAAACTTACCGGAAGAGCTCAGTGGAATTCACAATGTGTTCCACATCTGCAATCTGAAAAAGTGTTTCGCTGATGAATCACTGGTTATACCACATACAGATGTGCATATAGACGAGAGCTTGAAATTTGTTGAAAAACCTTTGTCGATTGAAGATCGACAGGTAAAGAAGCTTCGAAGGAAGCATGTACCTATTGTGAAGGTCAAATGGGATGCCCGTAGAGGTCCCGAATACACGTGGGAGGTCGAATCCACGATGAAAGAAAAGTACCCTTACTTATTTCAGTAAATCTCGGGTCGAGATTTATTTTAAGGGGGTGAGGATGTAACACCTCGAAAAATTCACGTCCTATAATGTGTAGACACGTGTCAAATGTTTAAACGTGTGAAAGAAATATTATAGAAGGACTAAAGTTGACAAACATGGAAAGTATGTAAATATACGTATTCTAAGTGTCAACTATGAATAAATATAAAGTACATTAACCCTACACGATGCTCATACCTTCAAACGAATAAATCATGGATCATGCGAAGCTAAAAGCGAGAGATTTCAAACTACAGGGACCAAATGTGTCAACATGTTTAATTTATACCTCTGAGTGACCTTTTGACAAACCCGAAGCTTTGTAAATGTTAAATATGCTCACAAGAATACACGGTTTAAATTTCGTAAAGTTTCGTTAACGTATGAGAAAGTTATGATCGAATTCGTGTGCGAAGGGTTAAAGCGTAAACGTTGGAAGTTAGGACTTTTCGGGTAACAATTAAGTTAACCGGGGACTTAACAAGATGGGTAAATGTTTTAAAGCCTTTATAGATCAAATATGAGGGTTTACAATGCAAGAAATCAGGTGCCTAATCGAGTTTTGAAGAGCCAAGGATCAAATCGCAAAAATCACAAAATCTGATCAGACAAGGCCTAGCGCGACGCGAGGGGGGGTGGCGTCACGCTAGCCC
This sequence comes from Helianthus tuberosus, assembly GCA_030545235.1. Taxonomy (NCBI): domain Eukaryota; kingdom Viridiplantae; phylum Streptophyta; class Magnoliopsida; order Asterales; family Asteraceae; genus Helianthus; species Helianthus tuberosus. The sequence goes on from CM060447.1 coordinate 173,213,049, forward strand.
TGCCCAGCTCCGAGAAAAGTGGGTTCTTGCCTGCCATGAGCTTTGTGCGCGACCTTTACCCGATTTTTCACATCTCCTGGCCCCTAAAACACCCCCTAAGCATCTAGGACACATGTTGATCGATTGTGGGCACTAGTAGACTTGTTTGTCAATCAAATGTGGTGAGTGAATCCACTATAAATAGGCCTTCAAGTTCAAAACTTTTCCTCACACCATTTCTCTGCATTCTGATTGATTCTGGAGCTCAAGCCTGCTTCCAAGTGATCATATCTCGTGCATAGGACTCTTGTAAGTCTGCTAGTCTTTCTTTAATTGAGTTTAGCTTGTTTAATTAGCTAAAAGTCAAACCGTCGTAATTACGGTTTGACTTCGAGATTAGTCAATAATGGCTCAGTCATATCTCGAATTAAAAGTAGTTATAGATTGGTATTTATGTGGGTAATAAACCCTTAAAAGGGTTCCCCCTGATTACCACTCTAACCAGGTCAAAAGTCGGGTCAAACCTATATTTAAAAAGTCAACAGGAAACTTAAAATGTCATTTTTGCATAATTAACATTATAGACCATATACAACATGTTTGATCATTGTTATAACTTAGTAATAAGTGTAAGAACATGTCTAAACATGTTCAACCCGACAATTTCCTGTTTAGGCCGGGTTCGGAACCGAAAGTCACATAGTTTGACTTTCACTTTGACTTTCAGTTCTGACCCGTTTAGGCATGTTTTAGAAATGCCTCAGAGCTTTAATTGGATTAGGTTACTTGTTAGAACAACCCTCTGTGATTGCACACCTTGGTTCATTAGTTATCCAATTAATATGGATATTTCCGTTAATTGCTCATATGTTGACCATTATGCCCTTATTACCTTAAAACGTGATTTATGAAAATGTAAAAGTGTAGAAACCTTAGTTACTGATAAATAAACTTGTATGCAAAGTTTGACATCAGTTTCACTTGTAGTTTAAGAGTTATGCTCATTATCGCAAATTTAAAGCTTTATGTTAATAAAATGGCGTAATTAGCGTATAGCCTAGTTAAGCCTACTTTTTGATATCAAACTTAATACCCACTGATGTAATATATTAGTTTGGGATTTTTAAAGATTTTTAATTAATTTTAGGCTGAGCATAACTAGTAGTCGTAGGCTTAATCCGGTAATTGTCGGTTTTGCCCCTACGGGCCATAAAATGAGTTTTACATATCTAAACGACTCCAAACCTTTTGCTACTGATCACATATGGTAAATAAATTATTTTAAGCTTTCTGGAAATATAAAAATATCAGATTTAAGTATCAAACCCGGAAATGGCCTTTAATCGCCTTATTTAGCGTTTTTAACGCATAGTATGTTTTAAAATCATATTGAACATACCCGGGTTGATACCTACTGATATTTTAGGCAAATTAGAACATTTTAACAGTAAGCAAAGGTTGATTAACTCAGACTCCGGTGTTGAGCTTTTCGGCTTATGTGAAATTACCAAAATACCCCTACGGGGCATAGTTTGGTTATTAATGATAAATTTCACATATATGCTTTATCCTACTGATATAACTTGGTAAATGGAGTATGTTTGCTGTTTACATCAGACCTGTAACTCAGTTAAACATCTAAACTCTTTTACAACCTTTAAAATGACCAAACTACCCCTACGGGGCCTAGTTTGTGTTTAAACACGTTTCGGGCATAATGAAAGACATCTTACTGATGTCACAACATATTTGAAGCATATTAACTTAGGAAACCTGTATATGGCTCTTACGGATACCTGTTACACTTATTTCGCGTTCGGTTCGGTTTATGTAACAAGTTTACATAAATTGGCCGAAACGGGTCAAACCTTAACGGTTTTATCTCAAAATCCAGAATGTGAATAATAAACCCATATTAAACAAGTCTTCGTACTTGTCGGGTCTAAATCACATTCTATCCGGTCTTCGCTTAATCGTGCGTACGAACCGTATCTTGAAACTAGCCGGTCTAAGCTTAAGCTTAATAAAAGGCCCGTTAGAATTCTAATAGGTCATTATAAACCTTCGTTCCAGATTAGGAGGACCAGTAAAAGCTACGTGCATTTTGCTTATTGTGATTAATACTTACTCAGGTAAATACTTTTAACTTATTTTCCCTATACGGGCTTGGGTTACGGTATATAGCATACCGCTTGATCGGGCATCAAATCTCCACATTAAGTGGGTAGTTGAATAATTTGATCGGCTCGTTTAAACAGTCTTGTTTACTTTACAGCCTTTGGGGGGTTAATGACCATGTCCCGGATATCCTTGGCATCATCTTACGAGATGGCCACGACCTGAGCACGGGGTGTAGGCGTACACCTGTCAGTGTATAACTCAATTATGTGGTGTGTCTATTGATCTTTAACCCGGACAAGATCCGGGCTACTGAACGCATAAGTAACATGTAATTTGTTCACAAGATTATAATATTAAATAATTCTCCCAAGTTATAAAAATGTTTATGCCATGTGCATCCAAACCAATTTTCAATCATTTTCCAAAATGAGTCAGTTGATTGTATTTACCAGTGTAAACTGACGTATTTTCCCAAAAAGACTGAATGCAGGTACTAAACGAAATTGGCTGGATTGTCTCCTAAGCATCAATAAAAAGTATCGCAAGCTTAGGATGCCTGAAGTCTGTTGAACCATTATCCCTATTTTGTTTCGATCCGTTCTGTGGATAAACTTCCGGATATTGTTACATTGATAAACAATATTAAATTCGGTTGTATCATCTTTTAAATTGCTTCCGCTGTGCATAATAATATTGTGTTGTTTGACTATTACGTTGCCAACCACGTCACGATACTCCCCCACCGGGCCCACCGGTGACACGTGGAAAACGGGGTGTGGCATCATGCCTCATGTTGGGAACTATGATTCACGAAATTCAAAAGGATTTTGAACATCATGGGGCATACGACATGATTACCCAGTTAAAGGACATGTTCCTACAACAAGCAAGGGTAGAACGCTTCGAAACTGTTCGGGCGCTTCATGCATGTCGAATGGAGGAAACCCAATCGGTATCATCTTATGTCCTTAAGATGAAAAGCCACATTGATCGCCTCGAATGGCTAAATTGTCCCGTCTCTAAAGAGTTGGCTACGGATTTGATCCTCAACTCTTTAACAAAGAAATTTGAAAGCTTTGTAATGAATTACAACATGAATGGATGGGATAAGAGCATTGGTGAACTTCATGCAATGCTCAAGACGGCCAAAGTAGGAATGGGCAAAAAGGCTTTACCCGTCCTAACGATCAATGAATGAGGCAACAAGAAGAGGCCCCACCCCGACTCTAAAGCAAACTATGCTAAAAGAAAGGGACACGTCAAGGGAAAGGGAAAACCTAAAGCAGAACCCACCAAACCAAAAGAGAAGAAGCAAAAGGTTGCTACGAATGACCCATGTTTTGGATGTGGTGAGATAGGACACTGGAAGAGAAATTGTCCAACCTATCTCAACGAGTCGAAAAACAAGAGGGATGCAGGGCAAACCTCAGGTACTATCTTTATGATACATGTTGAGCTTAATGTTATTTCTTCTAACACATGGGTACTAGATACCGAATGTAGAACTCATATTTGCAATTTGTTGCAGGGGTTCAAAAGAAATAGACATTACAAGAATGGAGACGCTAGTCTCTTCATGGGCAACTGTGGCATCCGCTTTATTTAACAATTAAACATTCAATTTTTTTTAAAACAAAAATTGGACATGACCCATTCGTAACATTGACGTTTTCCTGTTTTTACAATATAATTCAAAATCAACCCACAGGATTCAAACGTTCTTAAAACACTTACTACTATTCTAATCTTACGATTAACATTTACAATAACAAAATGATTTTTGACCCATTAGTAAAAGATAACATGGTCCGGAAGCGCAAAAAGGGCAATTTAGTGTGTTCATCCGAGTTCGCCAACTTCAAACATGAGATTTACCTATCATGCACAACATCAAACATTAGTAAATTCACAATGCTCAAACAAAATCCATAACATACCTTACATACTTTTAATCGACCCATTAACAATATACCAATCATTAACAAATATTGTTTACAACATTCTTTTCATTAAACATTCTTTCCATTAACTTTCTTTTATTCCAACATCTCGGTACATTCATACATCCATATCATTCGACCCATTCGTAATGAACCCATATTCAAACCTCAACCAAAATCGTCATGCTTGTCCTATTTTACCCATTTACAACGGGTAACCCCTATCATACATGCTTAACACAAACATAGCATTTAACCCGTTTACAACAAGTCGTTACTTAATCATTCCATAATCTTACTTTCCATAAAGCTTTATCTCACTTGAGTGATCATTATACATCCGACACTATTATGTCGCTTATCCGTTTTCTAATATATAACATATCGACATTTGAACCAATAACAACACACAACTCAACATTTAGGATTAATAACTAAACTTTCATCCGTAGAACAACATAAAAGGAGAATTAAGTTCATATGAACTTACCGTGATCCTGAGCTCCTTGCGCTTTGGAGTGACTTGCTCCTTCTTTTTTCTTAGTTCCTGTATATCATAACTTTATTCACTTAGCTTCCATTACTTTCACATTCCTTATTATCAAATATGACGTCTATAAATCACATACATTCCCACCATGATCACGTCTCGTCAATTTAGCAAATTTTCATACAAAATCACATCTAAATTTATTTAGACATTTCATCAAACACATGGTGTGCATACTACCTACAAAGCATGATGTACAAGTAGTTATAACATGTCCATCCTCTCTCATCAATGGTTAATCTTAATCTTTCATAATAAAAATCATTACCCTAATCCATAATTTACTATTTTGACCATGAACATATGGTTCCCAATCAGTTTTTCATAATAATTTTATCAACAACAATCAAAATTAACATGTAGAACTTCACAATTTCTAACCATTACTTGATATGCAAGTGGGTTTTGCCCTAATCATGCTCATATTCGAAATTTATCATCTATTGATGTCTAGACATTCATAGCAACCATTAATCATACTAAATTTTGCATTACATTCACGAATCACACTAAACCCACATAATCAAACATCATCAAATCAAGAAATTTCACTTACTTGAGGTCAAGAATACTTAGACAATCAGAATTCTTAGCTCATGCATTCGATCCTTCACTAATTTGGCTTTCAATTGATGGAATTTTAGAGATTTAGGGTTTTGAGAGGGAAGGAGTTCCCCCTGGCTTCTCACGATCGCACACACCAGACTCAAGTCTGGTTTCTTTTTTTTATCATGTTTTACAACAATATTTACACATCTAGTCCCTCATCATTTAATCCCTATTCACTTTAGTAATTTACCTTCTAACTTAATCATCTTTCTTTTACTAACTTTTTTTTTTGACATAATTCTATATATTTTCCATTTTAACTTATTAAAACACACTACACATTATACTTTTAGGTCATACGAGAATTTGGGGTGTTACAGCAACGGAGCAAAAGTTGAAGTCAAAGCTCAAGGTGACTACGTTTTAAAGCTTCCAACTGGTTTGGAAGTTATTTTGAAGAATGTTCTATATGCTCCTAGTTTGACTAGGAACATAATTTTTGTTTCCCTTTTAAAACAATCTGGTTTCAATTTCGAATTTGTTAACTATGACATTTATGTTTCTAAGAATGATGTGTTTTATTTTAAAGCTATGTCTTTAAATGGTACTTATGAATTAGATCAAGACAACACATCATATGATAGCTCAATGTACCAAGTAACCAACAAGAAACTCAAAATGGATTTGAGTGATTCCTACCTTCGGCATTGTCGCCTTGGACATATAAGCAAGAATCGCATGCATACACTTCAGAAAATGGTCTTTTGAATACAAATGAAGATAATTCATTTGATGTATGCGAATCTTGTTTACAAGGCAAAATGACCAAGACACCCTTTAGTGGAACTTTTGAAAGGGCTAAAGACTTACTGGGTATCATACATTCAGATGTATGTGGTCCTTTTAAGCCGATGACTAGGAATGGTGAAAGATACTTCATTACCTTTACCGATGACTATAGTCGTTATGGTTATGTGTACTTACTAAGACACAAGGATGAAGCATTTGAAATGTTCAAAGGCTTCGAAAGTGAAGTAGAAAATCAACTCAAGAAAACAATCAAAGTCCTTCGCACCGATAGAGGAGGTGAATACCTTAGTGGTGCTTTTCAAGATCATCTTAGGAGTTGTGGGATTATCTCACAACTTACTCCACCTGGAACACCACAACACAATGGTGTGTCCGAAAGGAGAAATCGAACTCTATTAGATATGGTTCGATCTATGATGGCTAGAAGCACATTACCTCTATCGTTTTAGGGTTATTCTTTGCTCTCCGCAGTTCGTATACTAAATATGGCCGAAACCAAGAAAGTGAAAAAGACACATTTTGAAATATGGCATGGAAACCCTCCATCATTATTATTCTTAAGGGTTTGGGGTTGTGAAGCTTATGTTAAGCAATACACCCCAAATAAATTGGAAGTTCGATCTACTAAGTGTATCGTTGTAGGATATCCTAAAGATGATATAGGATATTATTTCTACGACCCAACCGAGCAAAAGGTATTTGTTGCTCGAAAGGGTAAGTTCTTAGAAGATAAGTTCCTTATGGAAGGAACTACTGATAGAACAGTGGAACTTGAAGAGGATCAAGAACCACAAGACGATACACGTTTGGTTGATACTAGCGCTCAACAAGAGGTTGTTGAAAACGATCAAGAGGTTGATCAGTACGCACAAAATGTTCGCAGATCTGTTAGAATTAGTAGTCCACCTGAAAGATATGGATTTTTCATGGATGGATGCTACGTGGTGGATTCAAATGAACCAACCACATACCATGATGCAATGTCAAAATCTGATTGTGACAAATGGCTTGAAGCCATGAACATAGAGATGCAATCCATGTATGATAACCAAGTTTAGGAATTGGTTGTGCCACCACTTAACTCTAAAGTAGTCGGTAGTAAGTGGGTTTTCAAGATGAAAATAGATATGCATGGTAACTTGGATACTTACAAAGCAAGACTTGTAGCAAAAGGTTTCACTCAAACTCAAGGGATTGATTATGATGAGACCTTCTCGCGTGTGGCGATGCTAAAGTTAATCAGGATATTATTTGCCATAGCTGCATATTATGACTATGAAATCTGGCAATTGGATGTCAAAACGGCTTTTCTTAATGGATATCTTGATGAAGATGTCTATATGGTTCAGCTTGAAGGTTTTGTTAATCCAGAACATCCAGACAAAGTATGCAAGTTAAAGAAATCAATCTATGGATTGAAACAAGCATCTAGAAGTTGGAATCACCGTTTTGATGAAGAAATTAAGAATTTTGGATTCATCAAGAACGGCGATGAAGCTTGTGTGTACAAGAAAGCTAGTGGGAGCATTATCACTTTCTTAATACTGTATGTCGATGACATTCTACTATTTGGGAATGACATTCCAACCATGGAAGGTGTAAAAAACTGGCTTGGAAGTTGTTTTTCCATTAAGGATCTTGGTGAAGTAGCCTATATTCTGGGAATAAAGGTCTATAGGGATAGATCAAGGCGCTTGATAAGTTTAAACCAAAGTGCATACATTGACAAAGTCTTGAATAGGTTCCAAATGGAGAACTCTAAGAAAGGTTTTATACCTATTCAAAAGGGGTCAATATTGAATACATCTCAATGTCCAAGCTCAAAGGATGAGCAGGAGAAAATGAAAGGAGTCCCATATGCGTCTGCTATAGGATCCATCATGTATGCAATGATATGCACCAGACCGGACGTCTCATGCGCCTTGAGCATGACGAGTAGATACCAGCAAAATCCAGGTAACAGTCATTGGAAGGCTGTTAAGTGCATATTAAAATACCTTAGAAGAACTAAGGATGTGTTTTTGATATATGGATCTGGTGAGGAGGAACTCGTTGTAAAGGGTTACACGGACGCGAGTTTCCAAACCGAACGAAGTGATTCTCGATCGCAATCGGGGTATGTCTTCATTTTAAATGGTGGAGCAGTCTCTTGGAAGAGCTCAAAACAAGATGTGGTAGCATTGTCCACTACAGAATCAGAATACATCGCCGCTTCATTGGCAGCCCAAGAAGCTGCATGGTTGAAGAAATTCATAACCGACCTAGGGGTGGTCCCTACCATTCATGACCCCCTAGAGATCTTTTGTGATAACGAGGGTGTGATTGCTCAAATCAAGGAACCTCGTGCGCACTAAAAGACTATACATATCGAGCGGAGATTCAACTACATAAGGGATGAAGTTGAAAAAGGAAAGACATGTATCAGCCAAGTTCACACCGATCAAAACGTTGTGGGTCCACTCACGAAGCTCCTTGACAGGGAAAAACATGAGGGTCATACATGTGCCTTAGGACTTCGATATTCTAGTGATTGGATTTGATCTATTTTGTATTTGGATATTGAAACAATTGTTATTTTAACTCTTTTAAGGTATTTTGAGTTACGTTTCATTTTAGCATGTTTAAATCCATGAATAAGTTAATTATTCTAAATGTCCGTAGTCGATCATACTTGTGGGAACAAATATGAATGTAAGACTATTATGAATTTGGATTGGTGGATATTCATTAGATATGAATATAGAGCAAAGTGTTGTTGCCAAAGTTCATAGATATTTGTGGGTTACAAATATTGGACTGACTCGCTCTCAAATATTACTGCATGGAATCATTTGTGATTGATCATAAGTAAATTTTGAGTAAAGGCGAATATCATAGTATCCTCTGACCTGAGATACATATTGGGTCTTGATATTCACCAAGTATTATACCTTGACCTAGTTCTTAGCTGTTTGTAATAAGGCAGTACACAAGGCTAAACTCAGGTGTGGTACAAGGTGATTGTGAGAGACGTATGTAGTCAAGAAGGGATTTGTTCCTCTTATTCGTTGAGAGTAAGATGTCTAAGGCTTGCTAAAGTTAAATCAACAGAGAGTGATCACTCTATGTCTCTGGATTTAACATGACATCTGTAATGAAAGGATAAATGATAGATTCACCTAAATCATTTTCATGTAAGGGACTTGAAGGGGATGATGTTATTGAATGGGACATATAGTCATACGTATTAGGGGTAGTAAACTATAGTTAGGTGGTCTTTACTACTTACATCAATCTTCTATGTATCTTGTGCAAGTGGGAGATTGTTGGATTCTGTATGCCCAAGACACATATTAAATTGATGTGGCTAGTACGTTATGATCCAAGTCGAGTCATACCCAAAAACAAGCTAGACAAACACTTATAATATTTATTTGTGATATGATCAAACAAATAAATATTAACACTTATAATATTTAGAAATTGGTTTTCTAAATAATTACACTTGAGAAACCAATAAATTATATGGATAATTTATTTTGAGAGAATATTTTATTTTGTTATTTAATGGGTTAAATAACATTTTAAAAGGTTATATAAAGTCTTGTAAATACATAATGTTATATTTATAAAAGTTATAAATATAAACTAAGACTTAATATATAAAAAGGAAAATTGATTTTTTTAAAACACCCCTTAGGGCCGCCAACATGGGGTCTTCCCCAAGCAATTTTGGTCCAATAAACTTGCATGCATTTTGCATGTTTAGAGTGGATTTGATTGGCCAAAAGGGAGGTGATCTTCTCTCATGTTTTATAAACATTTGGATGACAAAAATCAAAGGAGAAGAACTAGTATTATTCTCTCAAATTTTCGGCCATCATAAGGTATTTTCAAGTGTTCAATTTTTGATCATAAGTGTATTAAATGCTAGCTACAATCAAGGTGTTTGTTGGAAGCTTGAGGTATAGAAGCTTGAGGTCTTCTACACTTGAAGACAAACATTCAAGAAGCATCATCCTTTTCATCATCCTATTACTCCAAGAATGTAGTATTCTAAACATCCTATAGTTGTGTTTGATAGTATGCATTTTCATATATGGATCCGGGTTTTGGGATTTTTCATATAAATGATATTTATATCTTAAAAGTAACATGTTTTAAATATTAATTCCGCTGCGTTTTTTATTTCATATGGATGAAATTACTTTGATAAACAAGTTAAAATCCCATCATTATGGAGAATAGGTGTAGGTAACCGATTAATGAGAAATGCTGCTGTAGCATAGGCATCGTACCAGAAACGTTGTGGAAGGCGAGAATGATAAAGGAGAGCACATGCGGTTTCAGAGAGGTGGCAATTTTTACACTCAGCAACCCCGTTTTGTTGGGGTGTGTAAGGACATACAATACGATATGCAATACTAGCATCAGAGAGATATTTAGCCATATGACCACGAACAAGCTCAGGGGCACCATCACATTGTAGGTTTTTTATGGTGCAGGAGAAGAGATTTTCAACAAAAGGTTTGAAATGTCGAAAAGAATCAATGGCCTGTGAGCGGTGAGATAAGGGATATATGTCACACCCCGACCACGTAAAACAACAAATCGTGGCGGAAACGTCAGGGAGTGTTGTAACATAATTATTGTTTCACAACCATGGATACAAAAAGAGTTTCGTTTTATTTATTCGATAAGTAAATTACATTGTTTTAACACAAAATAAACGAGTTACATATCGACTATCACTGTTATTATGTCACTAAGGCCTCGTCCAGATCCTATGTGACTCATGCATCCTAGTAATCAACATCAAGCAACATCACCTGAAACATATGTAAAAACAAAGTCAGCAAAAAAATGCTGGCGAGCAGATAGGTTTTATAAGAGTGTCGGATTCATGGCTAGTTTACATGTTGCAATACCTTATTGAAAACCTTGTTTTGAAAAGAGTATAATATTGCAATGAAATTAACCAACTCAAATCAAGCGGGTTATAATTTATAAAACCTCGTTCCATGATTCTTAACCCAAAAAAAAAAACATTTGTTTTAGTAAACCAAATTGTAAAACATCTCGTAATAACTCGTTAATAAAACTCGTATGGTTTATATCTTCTCGAAAACATCGTTATGTGACATTGTTTTAAATTCGTTTACCCAAGTGAACTAAATAACTCCACGGTATGTAACATGATGAAAACACTTATATATAAGAAGTACCAGCGGCGTATCTACCATGTTTTCATCATATTACACCCGTCCCGGTATCTAAACACTAACCAAAAACCAATCGTTTATCCATCTCGTTTAAGTCTTTTCGAAATTGTTTAACTCGTTTTAAATCATCCTCGTTTTTAATTGTGAAAACTATTTTTGGTCGTCTCGCTAATAGCATTCAAACCTTCGGGACTCGACTATCTCGCTTCTCGCATTAACAAACCACCAAAAGGTAAGTTAACAATCACAGATTCAGTCGTTACCCACATAACCATGGGTGTAGTCTGATAACGGGATTTATCAGATCCTATGGTACCATAAGCTAATACTGGTCGGTTCGACCAAAATTAATGAATGTCATTCGTTATGTAACTACAACCAACAAGTTCGTTCACATTATCGAAATCTTTATTAGTTTAGTATAAACCATCTTAATCGTTTTTTAAACCATTGTTAAAATATCGAAATCGTTTTGATACATATGAATCACCCCAAAACAATTGAAAACAGTAGAATAGGGGAACGATGTACTCACATGAAGTGCAAAGTATCCTCAATCAATAGAACTTCAACGAACTCAAGTAAACCAGAGAAATCATGCAGCACCTAGTAATAGAATCACTAATCAAACAATCGACACCTCAATCGGAAGATCGGATAGAATGAGGTCTTGTAAACCAAATGAGTGTTGGAACTCATGTGATATGGTTTAACAAAGTCTACATCTTAGATCGGAACCTAACCTAAGTGCTTTCGACCTATTGCGACCCATTAAGGTAGCTTACGCTACTTTAACGTGTCGTTTGCGCAAAGCGCGTTCGAGACGTCTAACTAGTCCTATGACAAGTATTATATGCCTAAACATGTTTCATAATCAATTTAGTGACAAAAGTTTGGGTTACATATGCTTAAAATCCAATTATGCATGAAAAGGGCATTTTGGTCATTTACCTAAGGCATATAAGTTACCTATCATACAACCACTTAAACTAAGTGACCATATGGTATAACCTCGGAAGGTTATTCCCTATACAACTATGGTCACTAAACATGCTTGGTCGGATCCTAATGATCGACCAAACGGGTCGAGTTCGACAGTCTAAGCGGGTGTTTAGTCCGTTTGACTTACGACTCTATACAAGCACTAAACTAAAAGTGATGAACTAAACATGCTAAAACATGTTTAGTTAAGTTAGAAAACAGGTTTTGGTATCAAAATAAATGGCTTTGATACCCAAGGGTAGTTTGGTTACAAAATACGCATAAATACGCATTTTGGCCGAAACTACGACTCGTCACTACACCTAAACAACCTGGTAATCAGTAGGTATAGTCACCAAAGACTATAACCATCATGATTACGCTCACATTGCGAAGTTCAAACGAACTTCGTGTTGACCATTGACTGGTCAAAGATGAAAGTCAAACACTGTTTGACTTTCATGCTTGAAATACATGAACAAGCATGAAGGAGACTTACAAAGGGTCCAAGCAAGGATGTTTGATTTAAAATTGCTCAGGTATGAAGTGTAAACACCCCAAATTAGAGCAGATTTTCAGATCAAGTGTGAAGAAACAATGAGAACCCCTTGCTATTCATAGGAAGTATGGAGCTCTAAGATCATTCCAAGTGTTGTGAAGCTCAAATCATGACCATATATTTGTTAAACATTGATTGGGCAATGAGCAAAACCACCAACAAGTCCACAATATTGAGAAATCAGGGATTCAAAACCAGGACTGGTGCTGAATTGGAAGCTTCTGTTTTCTGTGTTGCTGGCAACTGCTTACGGACCGTAAGCTAAGGTCCATATGGTCCGTAAGGACCTTGCAGACCAGCCAGTTTCACTTAATTACAGTTTAGCCCTGCACTATGTTTCGTCGCGTTTCGGCACTTCTAACACTCTTCAAAGCCATTTTCAAGCTCCACAATGATGTTAAAGCATAGGGAACATGAAATATGCTTGAAAACATCTCGGGTGTCGGTTCGTTTGGTCGTACGGTTGCGTTGTTCGGTTAATTACGACGGAAGTCGTAACGGACGCGAAAACGATCCAAATTAAGCGACGAATGGAATTTTATCAAGCCAATCACTAAAATAAAATATTTTAATGATTACATAAATTTTTGGATGTCCGGATATATTCAGAACGTAAGATATGCGCGAAAATGCAAACTTATGCACTTTTTGACGCTTTTAGTCCCTATTGATCAATAAGGTTTATTTTAGCATACCGAACCCTTCAAAGCCTATTTCTAAGCTATGTAAAGGACATTCAGGGTATGTTTAACTTATGATCAAGTTTCGGAATGTTCGTTACTATACAAATCGATATAGTTTCACAGTTTGACACAATTAGTCCCTTCGATCGAACAAACTTGATTTCAACACACCAAACCATCCAAAACTTATTTCTAAGTTATGTGGAGGTTATTTAAGGTATGTTAAGCCTAAGTCACTATTTCGGAGTGTTTGTTGCGTTATACTGACTGCGTTTACACACCAGTTTGCATATAACCTTCCAGAAAGCGATTTAAAGCTTGAAATCGGACTCGAATCAAATCGTAAAATCACCAAACATAATTACACACATAATAAAACCAAAACACATATAAAAACACCAAAGCACGTTGTTTTATTGATAATTAACATTGTTTTACATTGTACATCGATTACAGAGCACAGTTGTCACAGTCTCCCCTACTTCAGGAAATTTCGTCCCGAAATTTTAACTAGAGGAAGCTTGTGAAAACAAATGCGGATACTTCGTCTTCATCTGGTCCTCATGTTCCCAAGTTCTCTGGGCCACATTTGGACTCCCAACAAACCTTGACTAATCGAATCTGTTTGTTCTTCAACTGTTTGAATGTGCGGTCCGTTATCTCCACAGGTTTCTCGACAAAGTGCATCTTTTCATCGATTTGGATTTCGTCAAGTGGAATGTGAAGATCAGCGTCAGCTAAACACTTTCGCAAATTGGACACGTGAAAAGTCGGGTGAATATTTCCATGCTCTGGAGGTAGCTCTAGTCGATAGTCAACCTTCCCAATCCTTTCCACAATCTTAAATGGTCCAACATATCATGGGGCAAGTTTTCGTTTCTTTCCAAATCTCACCACTCCCTTCCAAGGTGATACCTTGAGTAGGACACAGTCTCCGACTTGAAATTCTAAGGGGTTGCGTCGCATATCCGCATAACTCTTTTGACGGCTTCGAGCTGTCACAAGATTATCGCGGATTTTCTTGATTTTGTCTGTTATTTCCAGAATGAGCTTAGGTCCGGTAAGCTGAGCTTCACCAATCTCATTCCAACAGACAGGTGAACGACATTTTCGACCGTAGAGAGCTTCAAATGGTGCCATATTTATACTAGCATGATAACTATTGTTGTAAGAGAACTCGATCAATGGAAGATGAGAATCCCGATTACCACCAAAGTCTATCACGCATGCTCTAAGCATATCCTCCAAAGTTTGAATCGTTCTCTCAGATTGTCCATCTGTTTGGGGATGATAAGCAATGCTTAGATTTAGTTGGGTTCCCAAAGCAGATTGCATGGTCTTCCAGAAATGAGATGAAAATCGAGCATCACGATCGGAAATGATATCCAAAGGAACACCATGTCATGATACAATCTCATCAACATAAATATTTGCAAGTTTATCAACAGATAGATCCTCGCGAATCGGAATAAAATGAGCTAATTTCGTTAATCGATCGATAACAACCCAAATAGCATCATGACCTCTAGATGTACGCGGTAACTTTGTGATGAGATCCATAGCAATGTTCTCCCACTTCCAAACTGGTATCTCTGGTTGTATAAGCAAACCAGAAGGTCGTTGATGTTCAGCCTTGACTTTGAGACAAGTTAGGCATTTTGATACATACAAGGCAACATCCTTTTTCATACCAGGTCACCAATACTGAGTACGAAGATCCTTGTACATTTTATCAGCACCAGGATGGATAGAATATCGAGACTTATGAGATTCGTCCATCACTAAAGTGCGAAGATCCTCTTGTTTTGGAATCCACAAACGATCCTTGAAATAGAGTAAACCATCGTCTTTTCTTTCGAGTTTAAGCTCAAGTTGAAGCGGTAGCTCATATTTCAATAGGCCTTTGATCACACAAGATCATTGAGCTTGAAGAACATGAGACTAAATATCGGATAGAGCTCGGACAGAATGAAGCTTGACTCGCTCTTTTCGACTAAGCGCATCGGCTACGACATTCGTCTTACCAGGATGGTAGCGAATCTCGCAGTCGTAGTCATTCAAGAGTTCAACCCAACGTCGTTTCCTCGTGTTCAACTCCTTCTGATTAAGAATGTGCTGGAGACTTTTGTGGTCTGTGAAAACCACACACTTCGTGCCATAAAGATAGTGTCTCCAAATTTTGAGAGCAAAAACCACAGCACTTAACTCAAGATCATGAGTTGTGTAGTTCTTCTCGTGAACTTTCAATTGTCTGGATGCATACGCAATAACCTTACCTCGTTGCATAAGGACACAACCAAGGCCTAAATTAGATGCGTCGCAGGAGCATCACATAGCTTCTGTTTCAGCGTTTGGAATGCTTCTTCTTGCTTGGGTCCCCACTCAAAAGGCTTATTCTTCTGAGTCAAAGCAGTGAGTAGAACCTCAATATTTGAGAAATTAGAAATGAATCGACGATAATAACCAGCAAGATCAAGAAAAGATCGAATCTCTGTAGGTGTCGTCGGTGTATTCCAATCCTTAATAGCAGCTATCTTGGATGGATCTAGATGAATACCCTGTTCGTTGACTATATGACCTAAAAACTGAACTTCTTTAAGCCAGAATTCACACTTGGAGAATTTAGCAAAAAGTTGTTCCTTCTTTAGGAGTTCTAATGTCAAACGAAGATGTTGCTCGTGATCGGCTAGAGACTTCGAATAAATGAGAATATCGTCGATGAACACAATGATGAACTTGTCTAAATAAGGTTTACAGACCCTATTCATTAAGTCAATAAAGATAGCTGGGGCATTTGTCAAACCAAAAGGCATGACAGTGAACTCGTAATGCCCATATCTCGTGCGGAAAGCAGTTTTGGGAATATCTTCTTCGAGAACACGAAGTTGATGATACCCAGAATGCTGATCGATCTTGGAAAAGCATGAAGCACCTTGTAGCTGGTCGAAGAGGTCATCAATTCTAGGTAGGTGATATCGATTCTTGATGGTAAGCTTATTAAGCTCACGATAATTGATACACATTCGAAAAGATTCATCTTTCTTTTTTACAAAGAGGACAGGAGCTCCCCAAGGCGAAAAGCTCAGACGGATGAATCCTTTATCAGATAACTCTTGAAGTTGTTTCGATAACTCTTGTATCTCAGACGGTGCAAGACGATAAGGTGCTTTTGCAATCGGGTTGGCATTGGGTACAAGGTCAATATGAAACTCGACTTGATGAACTGGGGGCAAACCAGGCAGTTCATCAGGAAACACCTCTGGATAATCCCGAACAATCGGAATATCCTGAATATTCTTGCTCTTGCTTTTCTCCTCGGTGACATGTGCCAGAAAAGCAGCATATCCTTTTCGTAAATAACTTTGGGCTTTCGTACACGACATGAGTTTCAATCCACCAGATGGTTTCTCGCCACGAACTTTCAGAACATCGCCAGACGAAAGAGGAATACGAATGATCTTATCGAAACAAATCACCTCTGCATGATGTTTGGTTAACCAATCCATCCCAACGATAATATTGAAACTCCCAAGTTGCATCGGTGTGAGGTCAATAGGAAAAAGATGGTCATCAAGGTTCAACTGATAATCACGAATAACAGAATCGAGAACAAGAGGTTTACCAGTAGCAACTTCGACAGGTAAGGGTTTCCTTAGTTTAGTTCTAGGTATCGCAAGTAAAGGCTCAAAAGATAACGAAACAAAACTTCTATCGGCACCAGAATAAAAAAGAATAGATGCAGGTTGATTGTTAATAAGAAACGTACCATTGACAACCTCGTTGTCAGCCCTCGCCTCGTTTGCATTCAGATTGTACGCTCGCCCACGAGCGGGATTCACATTCGCGTTGACATTCACATTCGGATTCGCATTTGCATTCACCAACCTCGGGCAGTTGTAGCGGAAGTGACCAAACTCTCCACAATTGAAACATGAACCCGGTGGGAATCTCGCATCATTCCCTTGAACCTGTGCTGGAACCTGAGCAATCTGATTCTAACCCAGACGACAAATGTTGGCCAGATGCCCAAGTTTACCACACGTTGTGCACTGCTTGCAAGCTTGTTGTGCAACATGATGACCGTTGCAGCGAGCACAATGAGGTGCGGTACCAGCATACACTTTCTTCCCAGGCGGTTGAGCCGGTGGGTTCTGAGGGTTCTGAGCTGTTACTGCAAAATTCTGAACACCCTTTCGCTTTCTCGACTTCTTCGATGACTCACCTTTCTTACTCTTACCCTTTTCCTTGACAGAATCGGTCGACTTCTTCTTATCACCCTTGCGTGACGAACAGTAGTAGGATTAATGCCAGTCACAATATCCTGTATGGAATCGGGTAAACCATCGATATACCTCTCTATCGCTTTCTTCAACGGGGTAACCATAGTAGGACACAAAAGACTGAGCTCCTCAAAACGATCCGTATACACACGGTGTTCTCCCCCATCTTTCTTTAGATCGTCAAACTCTCGTTCCAATGCTCGAACCTCGTGACGGGGACAAAACTCTTTCATCATGAGAGCTCAAAGCTCTTCCCATGTTTGTGCTAATGCCACTTCAACACCCCTATCGCGCATTTCTCCGTTCCACCACGTAAGAGCACGCTTCTCAAACACACTTGATGCAAATTCAACCTTATGCCCATTCGGACCTTGCACATGTCTGAATGTGCTCTCGATACATTCGAACCATTGAAGGAGCGCAGTTGCTCCTTGCGACCCAGAAAACTTCAACGGCTAAGCAGAAATGAAATTCTTGAAATTACACTGTGCATTGTTATTATTATTGTTGTTGTATAACTCGTGGATTTGGGTCACAACACCTGGAAGCACAGCAGCCATTTGCTGAGAGACAAGGGATGCGACTTCTTCAGCAGTAAAAGATTGTGCATCTCGTCAAGGAGGCATTGTCTAAAAGGAAATATGAGAAACGAGTGAGGTTGACAATTAGGAAAAACAAAAGAGGTATTGAAAATATCGACAAAACACAAGGAAGGCGATCATTTGTTCGTTACCTTGAACAAACAAACGACACGCAGTGACTAATCAAAGTAAATGGGTCAAAATAACGTATCACGAAGACATGCTCGCCTATAAGTGAACACTCACCCCAAGAGTTCCCAGGTAAGAGTGACTGGTCCGATTTTGTGGATTTGTACGAACACTCTAGACTTAGAGAGAAAACTCAGGGTACAGGCATTCACTCTTCCAGTTTGCACGTGTTCACATTATTTAGACCCAAACTTTGATGAGATTTTAAAAACTCAGAAGGCATTAAGCCAAAAATAAGTCAAACTGGAAGGGTTCAAAACCTAGTAATCAATCATCCTAGAATGGATGATTAATTTTAGAAGCAGATTCGAAATTTGTGTTCTCGTTGAGGTTATCACCTAAGGGTAGGTGACGGTTTTTTTTTTAAATCTAAACGCAAGAAAAACTCGCGTTGGGGTCCTAGAAAGTTATAGTCTAGGTCAAAGAATTACTAATAACCTAATTCCCTATAACCATTGGCTCTGATACCAACTCTTCTGTCACACCCCGACCACGTAAAACAACAAATCGTGGCGGAAACGTCGGGGAGTGTTGTAACAGAATTATTGTTTCACAACCATGGATACAAAAAGAGTTTCGTTTTATTTATTCGATAAGTAAATTACATTGTTTTAACACAAAACAAACGAGTTACATATCGACTATCACTATTATTATGTCACTAAGGCCTCGTCCTAATCCTATGTGACTCATGCATCCTAGTAATCAACATCAAGCAACATCACCTGAAACATATGTAAAAACAAAGTCAGCAAAGAAATGCTGGCGAGCACATAGGTTTTATAAGAGTGTCGGATTCATGGCTAGTTTACATGTTGCAATACCTTATTAAAAACCTTGTTTTGAAAAGAGTATAATATTGCAATGAAATTAACCAACTCAAATCAAGCGGATTATAATTTATAAAACCTCGTAGCCATGATTCTTAACCCAAAAAAAAACATTTGTTTTAGTAAACCAAATTGTAAACCATCTCGTAATAACTCGTTAATAAAACTCATATGGTTTATATCTTCTCGAAAACATCGTTATGTGACATTGTTTTAAATTCGTTTACCCAAGTGAACTAAATAACGCCACAGTATGTAACATGATGAAAACACTTATATATAAGAAGTACCAGCGGCGTATCTACTATGTTTTCATCATATTACACCCGTCCCGTTATCTAAACACTAACCAAAAACCAATCGTTTATCCATCTTGTTTAAGTCGTTTCGAACTCGTTTAACTCGTTTTAAATCATCCTCATTTTTAATTGTGAAAACTATTTTTGGTCGTCTCGCTAATAACATTCAAACCTTCGTGACTCGACTATCTCGCTTCTCGCATTAACAAACCACCAAAAGGTAAGTTAACAATCACAGATTTAGTCGTTACCCACATAACCCACACATAACCATGGGTGTAGTCTGATAACGGGATTTGTCAGATCCTATGGTACCATAACCTAATACTGGTCGGTTCGGCCAAAATTAATGAATGTCATTCGTTATGTAACTACAACCAACAAGTTCATTCACATTATCGAAATCGTTATTAGTTTAGTATAAACCATCTTAATCGTTTTTGAAACCATTGTTAAAATATCGAAATCGTTTTGATACATATGAATCACCCCAAAACAATTAAAAACAGTAAAATAGGGGAACTATGTACTCACATGAAGTGCAAAGTATCCTCAATCAATAGAACTTCAACGAACTCAAGTAAACCAGAGAAATCATGCAGCACCTAGTAATCGAATCACTAGTCAAACAATCGACACCTCAATCGGAAGATCGGATAGAATGAGGTCTTGTAAACCAAATGAGTGTTGGAACTCATGTGATATGGTTTAACAAAGTCTACATCCTAGATCGGAACCTAATCTAAGTGCTTTCGACCCATTGCGACCCATTAAGGTAGCTTACGCTACTTTAACGTGTCGTTTGCGCAAAGCGCGTTCGAGACGTCTAACTAGTCCTATGACAAGTATTATATGCCTAAACATGTTGCATAATCAATTTAGTGACAAAAGTTTGGGTTACATATGCTTAAAATCCAATTATGCATGAAAAGGGCATTTTGGTCATCTACCTAAGGCATATAAGCTACCTATCATACAACCACTTAAACTAAGTGACCATAAGGTATAACCTCGGAAGGTTATTCCCTATACAACTATGGTCACTAAACATGCTTGGTCGGATCCTAATGATCGACCAAACGGGTCGAGTTCGAAAGTCTAAACGGGTGTTTAGTCCGCTTGACTTACGACTCTATACAAGCACTAAACTAAAAGTTACGAGCTAAACATGCTAAAACATGTTTTGTTAAGTTAGAAAACAGGTTTTGGTATCAAAATAAACGGTTTTGATACCCAAGAGTAGTTTGGTTACAAAACACGCATAAATACGCATTTTGGCCGAAACTACGACTCGTCACTACACGTAATCAATGTGGTAATCAGTAGGTATAGTCACCAAAGACTATAACCATCATGATTACGCTCACGTTGCGAAGTTCAAACAAACTTCGTGTTGACCATTGACTGGTCAAAGCTGAAAGTCAAACACTGTTTGACTTTCAAGCTTGAAATACATGAACAAGCATGAAGGAGACTTACAAAGGGTCCAAGCAAGGATGTTTGATTTAAAATTGCTCAGGTATGAAGTGTAAACACCCCAACTTAGAGCAGATTTTCAGATCAAGTGTGAAGAAACAATGAGAACCCCTTGCTATTCATAGGAAGTATGGAGCTCTAAGATCATTCCAAGTGTTGTGAAGCTCAAATCATGACCATACATTTGTTAAACATTGATTGGGCAATCAGCAAAACCAGCAACAAGTCCCCAATATTGAGAAATCAAGGATTCAAAACCAGGACTGGTGCTGAATTGGAAGCTTCTGTTTTCTGTGTTGCTGGCAACTGCTTACGGACCGTAAGCTAAGGTCCATATGGTCCGTAAGGACCTTGCAGACCAGCCAGTTTCACTTAATTACAGTTTAGCCCTGCACTATGTTTCGTCGCGTTTCGGCACTTCTAACACTCGTCAAAGCCATTTTCAAGCTCCACAATGACGTTAAAGCATAGGTAACATTAAATATGCTTGAAACCATCTCGGGTGTTGGTTCGTTTGGTCATACGGTTGCGTTGTTCGGTTAATTACGACGGAAGTCGTAACGGACGCGAAAACGATTCAAATTAAGCGACGAATGGAATTTTATCATGCCAATCACTAAAATAAAATATTTTAATGATTACATTAATTTTTGGATGTCCGGATATATTCAGAACGTAAGATATGCGCGAAAATGCAAACTTATGCTCTTTTTGACGCTTTTAGTCCCTATTGATCAATAAGGTTTATTTTAGCACACCGAACCCTTCAAAGCCTATTTCTAAGCTATGTAAAGGATATTCAGGGTATGTTTAACTTATGATCAAGTTCCGGAATGTTCGTTACTATACAAATCGGTAAAGTTTCACAGTTTGACACAATTAGTCCCTGCGATCGAACAAACTTGATTTCAACACACCAAACCATCCAAAACTTATTTATAAGTTATGTGGAGGTTATTTTAGGTATGTTAAGCCTAAGTCACTATTCCGGAGTGTTTGTTGCATTATACTGACTGCGTTTACGCACCAGTTTGCGTATAACCTTCAAGAAAGCGATTTAAAGCTTGAAATCGGACTCGAATCAAATCGTGAAATCACCAAAGATAATTACACACATAATAAAACCAAAACACATATAAAAATCCCAAAGCACATTGTTTTATTGATAATTAGCATTGTTTTACATTGTACATCGATTACAGAGCACATTTGTCACAGTCTCCCCTACTTCAGGAAATTTCGTCCCGAAATTTTAACAAGAGGAAGCTTGTGAAAACAAATGTGGATACTTCGTCTTCATCTGGTCCTCACATTCCCAAGTAAACTCTGGGCCACGTTTGGACTCCCAACGAACCTTGACTAATCGAATCCGATTGTTTTTCAACTGTTTGAATGCGCGGCCCGTTATCTCCACAGGTTTCTCGACAAAGTGCATCGTTTCATCGATTTGGGTTTCGTCAAGTGGAATGTGAAGATCAGCGTCAGCTAAACACTTTCACAAATTGGACACGTGAAAAGTCGGGTGAATATTTCCAAGCTCTGGAGGTAGCTCTAGTCGATAGGCAACCTTCCCAATCCTTTCCACAATCTTAAATGGTCCAACATATCGTGGTGCAAGTTTTCGTTTCTTTCCAAATCTCACCACTCCCTTCCAAGGTGACACCTTGAGCAGGACACGGTCTCCGACTTAAAATTCTAAGGGGTTGCGTCGCATATCCGCATAACTCTTTTGACGGCTTCAAGCTCTCACAAGATTATCGCGGATTTTCTTGATTTTATCTGTTGTTTCCAGAATGAGCTCAGGTCCAGTAAGCTGAGCTTCATCGATCTCATTCCAACAGACAGGTGAACGACATTTTCGACCGTAGAGAGCTTCGAATGGTGCCATATTGATACTAGCATGATAACTATTGTTGTAAGAGAACTTGATCAATGGAAGATGAGAATCCCAATTACCACCAAAGTCTATCACGCATGCTCTAAGCATATCCTCCAAAGTTTGAATCGTTCTCTCAGATTGTCCATCTGTTTGGGGATGATAAGCAGTGCTTAGATTTAGTTGGGTTCCCAAAGCAAATTGCATGGTCTTCTAGAAATGAGATGAAAATCGTGCATCACGATCGAAAATGATATCCAAAGGAACACCATGTCGTGATACAATATCATCAACATGAATCTTTGCAAGTTTATCTACAGATAGATCCTCGCGAATCGGAATAAAATGAGCTGATTTCGTTAATCGGTCGATATCAACCCAAATAGCATCATGACCTCTAGATGTACGCGGTAACTTTGTGATGAGATCCATAGCAATGTTCTCCCACTTCCAAACCGGTATCTCTGGTTGTACAAGCAAACCAGAAAGTCGTTGATGTTCAGCCTTGACTTTGAGACAAGTTAGGCATTTTGATACATACAAGGCAACATCCTTTTTCATACCAGGCCACCAATACTGAGTATGAAGATCCTTGTACATTTTATCAGCACCAGGATGGATAGAATATCGAGACTTATGAGATTCGTCCATCACTAAAGTGCGAAGATCGTCTTGTTTCGGAATCCATAAACGATCCTTGATATAGAGTAAACCATCGTCTTTTCTTTCTAGTTTAAGCTCAAGTTGAAGCGGTAGCTCATATTTCAATAGGCCTTTGATCACACAAGATCGTTGAGCTTGAAGAACACGAGATTGAATATCGGATAGAGCTCGGACAGAATGAAGCTTGACTCGCTCTTTTCGACTAAGTGCATCGGCTACGACATTCTCCTTACCAGGATGGTAGCGAATCTCGCAGTCGTAGTCGTTCAAGAGTTCAACCCAACGTCGTTGCCTCATGTTCAGCTCCTTCTGATTAAGAATATGCTGGAGACTTTTGTGGTCTGTGAAAACCACACACTTCGTGCCATAAAGATAGTGTCTCCAAATTTTGAGAGCAAAAACCACAGCACCTAACTCAAGATCATGAGTTGTGTAGTTCTTCTCGTGAACTTTCAATTGTCTGGATGCATACGCAATAACCATACCTCGTTGCATAAGGACACAACGAAATCAACGAATTTTATCAAGCCAATCACTAAAATAAAATATTTAATGATTACATAAATTTTTGGATGTCCGGATATATTCGGAACGTAAGATATGCGCGTAAATGCAAACTTATGCACTTTTTGACGCTTTTAGTCCCTATTGATCAATAAGGTTTATTTTAGCATACCGAACCATTCAAAGCCTATTTCTAAGCTATGTAAAGGATATTCAGGGTATATTTAACTTATGATCAAGTTCCGGAATGTTCGTTACTATACAAATCGGTATAGTTTCACAGTTTGACACAATTAGTCCCTGCGATCGAACAAACTTGATTTCAACACACCAAACCATCCAAAACTTATTTCTAAGTTATGTGGAGGTTATTTAAGGTATGTTAAGCCTATGTCACTATTCCGGAGTGTTTGTTGCATTATACTGACTGCGTTTACGCACCAGTTTGCATATAACCTTCCAGAAAGCGATTTAAAGCTTGAAATCGGACTCGAATCAAATCGAAAATCACCAAACACAATTACACACATAATAAAACCAAAACACATATAAAAACACCAAAGCACATTGTTTTATTGATAATTAACATTGTTTTACAGTGTACATCGATTACAGAGCACAGTTGTCATAATATATCCACGTGAAACAACTAAAGTCATCAATAAATGTAATAAAGTAACGATATCCAGATCTAGAAACAGTGGGAGCTGGTCCCCAAAAATCACAGTGAACAATGTATAAAGGTACAATCGTATGACAACCCTAATTTAAACCGACACCCTCGAAATATTTTCGACACCCCAATATATTTTAAAATATCCCAATATGTCCTAAAATACACCCCATACGCGAAAACGGACCCCGAATACCTTGAATATTATTAAAAATAATTAAAAAATTTATTTTTGGGTTTGAGGTGGGCCGCGTAAGCCACACCTCAACCCTTACGCGAGCCGCGAGAAGGTGTAACATGGCGAAACCCTGGGCCACCACGTGGCGCAACACCCGTCGACCCTATATGCTGACCCGGACAAGCTAGGCCGTTGACTATCTTTGACGCGGGCCGCGTAAGACGACCCTTAAGGTCTACGCGGGCCGTGAGAAACCCAAACTCAGCCCGTATAAAGCTGGAGCTTGGGCCTTCAGTTTACGTCGCTCAGATTTCTTTTCTCAATCTCAAAACTGAAGTGTAGGCATTATACACGGGTATAATACCCCCCCTAAATAGCGAAGTTCTGCTCCGTTGTAAGTATTATAACCCCTGGATACGTATTAGATACGATGCCCGATTGATCTAGGGTTCCGTAACGGCTGTCGTGGTTCTGCCCGACGTAGTCGTTGGAATGCCGTCTCGGGGAGGGTATTACTAATGTTAAAAAGGGTTATTATACTAACACGTGTGCATTTGTGTAATTTATAGATAATTCCCAGGGAACCATTACAGAAAATCTAAGACAGTAATGTGAGTAATCCTTCTTTTATGTAAACCTTTTTGTGAGTAATCTCTTTTTTGCAAATTGTTTTCACAAAACCTCACATGATTAATTATATATTAAGCAATTATTGAGTATTTGTAAGAATACAATTATCATGGATATGTTGGGATTTTGTACACAAAGTTATGTTACTGCCTTGCGAGGGGTAGCATTTCTACAAGTCGGGTCTGACAGTACCATGGATGTTAATTGATATAACTTGGAAACAAATGTAATTGCGAGATCGCCCTCAATACTGTACAATGTTTTTTATTAAAACTTGATTAAACCGGGATTCACTCACCAGTATTTCCCACTGGCAAAATGCTTTTAAACGCGTTTCAGGTAACAAAATGTGAAAGCCAAATAGAAGCCAGCTGGACAGCACTGAAGGCTTGGAAAAGTGGCAATAAAGTTACCTAAATTAAAATAGATGTTTTTATTAAATAAAAATAGGATTTATTCCTATGAAAATGTGTGTACTGCAAACTTGGGTTATATCCCATGTGTTTAATATTATGAAAATGTGGGATTTTACTCTGATCCAATATTTCCTAACTACGGTCCTGATGAAAAATTCCGCTGCCAAATTAGACAATCCCAGATACCACCGAAACTGGCTCGCGGCCACCCGTTCCCGAGGAATTAGGGATCGGGGGTTACGACAAATGGTGGTATCAGAGCTAAGCCACTGATTCAGCCACAGAAGTGTTCTGCTGACATTAAAATTCAAATTGTTAGGAAATAAATTACGGGAATACGTGCACAATTATATTTTCTTGTTATGTGTTATTTGACTATTTGTTAGTTTACAGTATGAGCGACCAAGGACCATCTGACGCGTACCGTCAATTGTCTGATTCGCCTAGAAGCGAAGGTGTCTCTTCTCAGCCTGCCCTCTCGGGGTACTCTGCTGATACAGAAGAAGGAATATTCGTGTTTAAGGCTCAGTCTGAAGAGCCATTCCCTTAGAAAAAGAGAGGATGGTTCAATCGAGGGGCACATGAGCGTAGGAAGCGTATGAAAAAGTTACAAGACCAAAGGGTACAAGCCGCAGCCAAAAGAGAGACTGATGCCTATGCCCAGGACATGATTAATAGGGGTATAGCCAATATTCACATCCTAGCAACCACTGCAGCTGACCCTAATCTGGAACAAATGATAGCACCCCAACCACAATCACCAATTCCTGACCAACCCATGGAAATAGAAAATCCTGAAAATCAAGTAGAAATTCATGATTTCAATCCGGAGGAAATACCTAGGATACCAGCACCAAATACATTAGACCCAAATTACGACCCAAGGTGGGATGACGTTAGGGACTATGTACAACGCTACCCGATACACAAAGACATACCCATGCCAAACCTAGGAGTCTACCCAGGGTTAGATCCTCTAGATCCCTATTACAATAATGATGTATACATTAGGGAGATTTTAGAGAATCCTTACCAATTCCAAGCACCTACACCTCCATACTAGGAACCCACACCCCAGATTCCGAACCGAGTCCTAGAACCTGCACCCCCAATGAGTGCAGAAAATGTAAAAGAACTTAGGACATTTGGTGAGGAAATTTTAGAGAGTAGTGAAAGAATGAGACAGGTGGGAGAGCGACTCGTCTGGAAGTACGACGAGCGCAATATGGATTTTTGGATGAATCCATATCCATGAATGTGATGGTGGAAACGGTAGTAATAATAATATTTATAATAAAATAATATAATATGTGTGTATGTGTATGAAAAAAAAAAACTACGGATGCCAATTATTAGTAGTGTAACTTTAAATTTCGGTCGGTATTGTAATTTTAATTTCAGTACTGGTGTGTAATAGATGCATATTATATGAATAGAGTAAAGTAGCAATGATCGACGCTTTTGACCAAAATGCGTGTCATGTGATTGCCTATATTAAATATTATTTTGTGATATTAATACGTGGTAACTGTTTAAAATTCAGATGGCCGACGAAGGAAATCAAGGAAATCTGAATAACGATAACCAGAGTAACATTAACTTTGTTAATGAGAATCCAAGCATCAATAACAATGGAAACCAAGTGGATAATAGTGCTATCCAACACATAGTGGCACAAGGAATCATAGATGCAATGCCATTTATTATTCAAACGGTTCAGGAAGCGAATAATAAAAGTAAACATAGCAGTAAGCGACCAACTGAACCAGAAAACAGCGTAAACAATGGACCTGTACTTCAAGTGCCCATTCCTAAAAGAAGAAGAACCGTGTCTTACAGTTGTTCTTATAAAGAATTAAAGTCCTGCAAACCGATAGAATTCTCGGGCAATGAAGAACCCATTGCAGCTCTACGTTTGATAGAAAAGACTGAGGTTGTTTTAAAAATAAGCAAGTGTGCTGAAGAAGACAAGATAATGTTTGCTTCTAATCTATTTAAAAACTCAGCATTAGAATGGTGGAACACTATCCTCCAGTCAAGAGGAAGTAATAGGGTATACAACATGGAATGGGTGGAATTTAAGAATATGGTAGAAAGGAAATTTTGCCCTCCCAATGAAAAGGAACAGATAGCAAATAAGTTTCTAAACCTAAGGATGATCGGGGTAGATAGTAAGGGTTATACTACCACATTCTTTGAATATGCTAGAATAGTACCAACCCTTGCATCACCTGAACCGGTATTAATCTCCCGTTACATCTGGGGATTAATTGGAGAGATTAGACATGTAGTCAAGGCAGCTAGACCTCAAACTATAGAAGAAGCTGTAGAACTAGCCAATACCTTGACAGATGAATTAATCCGTACTAGAGAAGAAGACCAGAGGAAAAATCTAACCTAAAGACTTACTCAAGAATTTCATTTTGGGAATTCCAATCGTAGGAATATAGGTTCTTCCTCTGCACCATACTGCAAAGCTTGTAAGAAGAAGCATTCAGGAAGATGCTTCACTCACTGCAATTTCTGTAAATTACCAGGACACAAGGAAGAAGATTGCAGAAGAAAATCCAGTAATGGATTGTGCTTCAATTGTGGAGAGAAAGTTCACATCAAGCCAAATTGTCCGAAATTGGCCCCAGCTGCAACAACAGAGACACTAAAAATGCTAGAGCATTTGTTCTAACTGCAGATGAAGCCAAAATGATTCCGGACGTCATAGCCGATACGTTTTTAGTTAATGATATATTTGCTAAAGTATTATTTGACTCTGGTGCAAACCAAAGTTTTATTAATACTTCATTTTGCAAACTTCTTAATCAATCATTAACTAAACTTCCACAAGAATGTCTAGTAGAGACCGCAAATGGAGAAACGGTTAAGATTTTTGAAATCTTGCAGGGAGCAAAAGTAGAAATTTTAAATCAAAAGTATATTGCAAACTTGTACCCAATGAATCTGGCAGGATTTGATGTCGTTTTAGGAATGGATTGGTTAATAGCCAATAAAGCCAGTATTTTATGTGATCAAAAGTCAATCCAAGTAAATTCACCAAAGGGTGAAAAGATCACAATTAAAGGTGATAAACCCTTTAGATCCACGAAATTCATCTCTGTGATGAAAACTGCAAGTTATATAAGAAAAGGATCTATAGTGTATTTGATTTCCATAATCACTAACACTAAAGGAAAAGAATTAAAGGACATTCCAGTAGTGTCTCAGTTTTCAGATGTATTTCCAGAAGAATTACCAGGACTACCGCCAGACAGAGAAATTGAATTCAGAATCCATCTACTGCCAGAAACAGCACCAATTGCCAAAGCACCCTACCGTTTGGCACCCGCCGAAATGCAGGAACTGAAAAAACAATTAGACGAATTGTTGGAGAAAGGATTCATACAGCCAAGCTCATCGACTAGGGGAGCACCGATACTATTTGTCAAAAAGAAGGACGGATCAATGCGTATGTGCATTGACTACCGTGAATTGAACAAGGTCACAATTAAGAACCGGTACCCATTACCAAGAATCGATGATCTGTTTGATCAATTGCAAGGAGCTCGATTTTTCTCAAAAATCGATTTAAGGTCAGGATATCATCAATTAAAGGTACAGGAAGAGGACATTCCTAAAACCGCATTTAGAACAAGATATGATCATTATGAATTTACTGTCATGCCATTTGGTTTAACCAATGCCCCAGCCGCATTTATGGACATGATGAACCGAATATGTAATCCATATATGGATAAATTCATAATTGTTTTTATTGATGATATTCTCATCTATTCTAAAAGTAAGGAAGATCATGCAAAGCATTTGCACGCACTTCTAAGTCTATTAAGAAAAGAAAAGCTTTATGCTAAGTTTTCAAAGTGTGAATTTTGGTTAGAGCAGGTACAGTTTCTTGGACACTTAGTTAATCATGAAGGAATTCATATGGATCCAACGAAGATCGAGGCGATAACCAAATGGAAGACCCCTGAATCACCAACCGAGGTTAGAAGTTTATTAGGATTGGCCGGTTATTATAGAAGATTTATTCAAGATTTTTCTAGAATAGCCATTCCTTTAACTAAGTTAACCTGTAAATCCATTAAGTTTGAATGAGGACCAAAACAAGAAGAAGCATTTGGAATTCTTAAGCAAAGATTAACCCATACACCCATACTAGCGTTACCAGAAGGAACTGAAGATTTTATAGTCTATTGTGACGCTTCTCAACTAGGTTATGGATGTGTATTAATGCAACGCCAAAAGGTTATAGCATATGCATCCAGACAACTTAAGAATCATGAAGAGAATTATTCAACCCATGATCTAGAATTAGGAGCCATAATTTTTGCCCTTAAGATTTGGAGACATTACCTTTATGGTAGTAAGTTTACCATATTCACTGATTATAAAAGTTTAAGGTATATTTTCGGGCAAAAGGAGTTGAATATGAGACAAAGACGCTGGATGGAAATGCTTAGTGATTATGATTGTGATATCCAGTATCATGAAGGAAAAGCAAATGTAGTGGCAGATGCTCTAAGCCAAAAGTATCATGAAAAGCCAAAAAGGGTATGTTCTATTAAATTAAATCTACAAGTAGATTTAAATGATCAAATTAGAAAAGCACAAGAATCAGTAATCAAGGATGATACTGAAAAATTAAAAGGAATGATTAAGGAATTAGAACAAGGAACATATGGAATTTTGAGATTCCATAAAAAGAGAATGTGGATACCTAAGTTAGGGAACCTGCGCCATCGTATATTAGAAGAAGCCCATAAGTCTAAATATACGATCCACCTAGGAAATGATAAAATGTACCAGGATTTAAGAAAGAATTTCTGGTGGATAGGAATGAAAAAGGACATAGCAACCTATGTTTCTAAATGTTTAACTTGCTCACAAGTTAAAGCTGAACACCAGAAACCCTCAGGTTTATTACAACAATTAGAAATGTCCTTATGGAAATGGGAATTGATAACAATGGATTTTGTTACTAAATTACCCAAAACAAAGAAAGGTAATGATACAATCTGGGTGATTGTAGATAGACTAACCAAGTCAGCTCATTTCCTACCAATGAAGGAAACTTTTAGTATGGAACAGCTAGCTAAATTATATGTAAATGAGGTAGTTTCATTACATGGAATACCTTTATCAATTGTTTCTGATAGGGACAGTCGTTTTACTTCTCATTTTTGGGCAAGTTTCCAAAAAGCCATGGGAACCAAGTTAAATCTAAGCACAGCATATCATCCTCAAACAGACGGGCAAAGCGAAAGAACAATTCAGACAATGGAAGACATGCTTAGAGCCTGTGTAATTGATTTCGGAGGTAATTGGGACAATCACTTATCTTTAATAGAATTTTCTTATAATAATAGTCATCACACAAGTATCAATGTTGCACCATTCGAAGCATTTTATGGACGAAAATGTCGAACCCCAGTCTGTTGGGCAGAAATTGGGGAAAAGCAACTATCTGGACCTGAGATGGTGCAAGAAACAACCGACAAGATTATTCAAGTCAAGGAACGACTGAGAGCAGCACGTGATCGACAAAAGAGCTATGCTGATAACCGACGTAAACCATTGAAGTTTCAAGTAGGAGATAAAGTATTGTTAAAAGTCTCTATTTGGAAAGGAGTAGTAAGATTCATCAAACGGGGAAAGCTAAGTCCTAGGTATATTGGACCTTTTGGAATAATTAGAAGACTAGGACCTGTAGCTTATCAGCTACAACTGCTAGAGGAAATGGCATGAATACATGATGTATTTCATGTATCTAATCTCAAGAAATGCCTAGCTGATGAATCACTTGTAGTGCCTCTTAAGGATATAGAGGTAAATGAACAACTCAAGTTTATAGAAAGGCCTTTGCAGATTGAAGACAGGAAAGTCAAAAAACTTAAGCATAAGATATTAGTTCTGGTCAAAGTGAAGTGGGACTCCAAAAGAGGACCTGAGTACACATGAGAGCTTGAATCAGAAATGCAAAGGAAATATCCACACTTATTCCAGTAGATCTCGATGACGAGCTCTAAAACAAGGTGGGGAGAATATGACAACCCTAATTTAAACTGACACCCTCAAAATATTTTCGACACCCCAATATATTTTAAAATATCCCAATATGTCCTAAAATACACCCCATACGCGAAAACGGACCCCGAATACCTTGAATATTATTAAAAATAATTAAAAATTTTATTTTTGGGTTTGAGGCGGGCCGCGTAAGCCAAACCTCAACCCTTACGCGGGTCGCGAGAATGTGAAACATGGCGAAACCCTGGGCTGCCACGTGGCCCAACACCCGTCGACCCTATATACTGACCCGGACAAGCTAGGTCATTGACTATCTTTGACGCAGGCCGCGTAAGACGACCCTTAAGGTCTACGCGGGCCGCGAGAAACCCAAACTCAGCCCCTATAAAGCTGGAGCTTGGGCCTTCAGTTTACGTCGCTCAGATTTCTTTTCTCAATCTCAAAACTGAAGTGTAGGCATTATACACGGGTATAATACCCCTTAAATAGCGAAGTTCTGCTCCGTTGTAAGTATTATAACCCCTGGATACATATTAGATACGCTGCCCGATTGATCTAGGGTTCCGCAACAGCTGTCGTGGTTCTGCCCGACGTAATCGTTGGAATGCCGTCTCGGGGAGGGTATTACTAATGTTAAAAAGGGTTATTATACTAACACGTGTGCATTTGTGTAATTTATAGATAATTCCCAGGGAACCCTTACAGAAAATCTAAGACAGCAATGTGAGTAATCCTTCTTTTATGTAAACCTTTTTGTGAGTAATCTCCTTTTTGCAAATTGTTTTCACAAAACCTCACACGATTAATTATATATTAAGCAGTTATTGAGTATTTGTAAGAATACAATTATCACGGATATGTTGGGATTTTGTATACAAAGTTATGTTACTACCTTGCGAGGGGTAACATTTCCACAAGTCGGGTCTGACAATACCATGGATGTTAATTGATATAACTTGGAAACAAATGTAATTGCGAGATCGCCCTCAATACTGAACAATGGTTTTTATTAAAACTTGATTAAACTGGGATTCACTCACCAGTATTTCCCACTGACAAAATATTTTTAAACGCGTTTCAGGTAACAAAATGTGAAAGCCAAATAGAAGCCAGCTGGACAGCACTGAAGGCTTGGAAAAGTGGCAATAAAGTTACCTAAATTAAAATAGATGTTTTTATTAAATAAAAATAGGATTTATTCCTATGAAAATGTGTGTACTGCAAACTTGGGTTTCATCCCATGTGTTTAACATTATGAAAATGTGGTATTTTACTCTGATCCAATGTTTCCTAACTACGGTCCTGATGAAAAATTCCGCTGCCAAATTAGACAATCCCAAATACCACCGAAACTGGCTCGCGGCCACCCGTTCTCGAGGAATTAGGGATCGGGGGTTACGACAAATCGAGTGAGAATCAACAGAATAAAAAGGCAATCTACTTGATTTAGAAATTTGGCACGAGTTACAGACATTGTTCATGGACTTATTCGACTTATGTAAAAAAGAAAAATGAGACATAACAGTATCAGACGGATGTCCTAAACGTGAATGCCATATCTCTCGTGACGTAGAAGCAATAGTTGATAAGGAATAAAGTTGGTGAGGACTAGGCTGCATGTGGTGGAGGATTTTCCCTCTTAGAATTTGAATAGACAAACCAAGGTGTGAGAAAATAACAGCAATGGGATGATCAATGACCAGTTGTGTAATGGATAAAAGATTTTTAGTTAAACCAGGAACAACAAGAACATTTTTGAGTAAAATTGTTTGATGAGACAAACGTAGTAAAGAATGGCCAATATGTGAAATGGAAAGCGAGATACCATTGCCAACAATAACATTCTCCGTACCAGTGTATGGAACGGCACCGTGAACCAAAGAAACATCTGATCTCATATGGGCAGTAGCACCCGAGTCTGGAATCCATGCCTCAACAGTCTGACATAAGTCAGATAACGTAGCAGAGAACCCATAATGTTGTGTAGTCTGATCTGCAGCCCATGAGTTAAAATGTGATTGTCCGAAGTGTGGCTTGCGCGTGTCAAAAGATGGAATTGATCCCGTTGAGTTTGAACTAGTTTGGCCAAAGCCCATAAAAGCTGAGGGATCAGTAGACACATTTGGTCTTGGGCCCAAAATACCTTGGTTTTGATTTGTATTAAATTGATTAGGAGTAGTGGGCTGGCCCAAGGTAGATGAATTAGTATTACGTGGATCTTGGATTCCCATGGATCCTCTTGGACCATTTGCACCACCAACCCAATTAGAAAAGCCATTCATACCAGATGTCCCGAAACCCAAACCATGGTTGCTGCCATACGCCACGTGAGCCGAGTGAGGAGTAATCGGCCATGATCCACCGCCGGTGCTGCCATTTTGAGACCAATTGGCACCGCCAACGAATTGCGTACGACCCCCGCTCGAATAATTGTTGTTGTTGCGACCACCACGATATCGATTGGAGTGATTTCCACCACGCCATCGACCACCGCCACCTCCTCGGTTTCCTTGTAGTTGGTAGCAGTTATTCGCACGATGGCCGGTTTTATCGCATATTTGACAAATGACAGATTGATCTGGGTTGCTCTGATGTGGTGGTCTCATGCCATTGCACTAACAGGTGTGTTGAAAGTCCCTTGTTGACTTAGTCGAGCCTCATATGTGAGTAATTTTGATCTCACTTGATGGAATGTTGGTAATGCATCGCCACTTTCAATATTGAGTCGGATTGGAGTGAAGTCATGATTCAACCCATGTAAAACTTGTAGGACCAGTGACGAATTGGTGATAGAATCACCAGCAGCTTTTAACAAATCTGCCAGATGTTTGGCTTTATCACAGTAATCAGTAATCGACAGGTCATTTTGTTTCAACACTTGGAATTGTGTTCTGAATTGCATTTGTTTGGCAAATAGTTGTTGAAAAAATGTTTCTTCTATAACAGACCATAGTTCAGAGGCAGATGAAGTACCTATTGCAATATGAGCAATTGAAGGAGATAATGTTGCATTCAAGCAGGCTGAGACATACCTGTCTGCCTTTTCCCAGTTGGCTCGATCATTAGAGTCTTGAGCAGGTGGAGAGATATCCTTCTTCAAGTAAGATAAGAGTCCCATCATCTTTAGTACTGTGACTATCTGATGTTTCCACGCAAGATAATTATCACCATCTAATTTGATGGAAATTAGGTTGGCAAGATTGGCAAGGCTTGGAATTTGGGTACTTTGGTTTGTTGTTGCATCAGATGTTAAGTCTGACGTTGCAGAAGTAGTGGACATTTTTTTTTTTTGAAGGTAAGGATGAAGACAAGTCAAGAAAGAGAAG
The DNA here is from genome assembly GCA_030545235.1 of Helianthus tuberosus. NCBI lineage: Eukaryota > Viridiplantae > Streptophyta > Magnoliopsida > Asterales > Asteraceae > Helianthus > Helianthus tuberosus. The sequence goes on from CM060447.1 coordinate 173,248,382, forward strand.
AAGATAGTACCCACAAAAAATTGCAGAAGGAACAGAGATGTAGACAATGGTAGAAAAGGAAAAAAAGAGAAAAAAGGACTCAAAGGTTAATGACCGTATGCTCTTGATACCATGTTTGACTTTAAGATGTAAAGAACTTTTCTATATTGATTGATATGTTCTCTGTACAATATGATAGCCCATATATAGGAGCCATAAACAAAAGAAAAAGGAAATGGTACAATTACAATACAGTCAAATATATACCAAATATAAAGTACACAAGCCGGTGATGAGCTGTCTAAACCAGCTAATGATTAGCTGTCTAACATACGGCGAATATCCATGGTTTTATATGGAGGCGTGAAGCATTTATTTATTTATTTATTTATTTTTTTGCTTTGGGGCTGATTAAAAGAAGCGGTGAAGTGGGCATGAAGTCTGAGATCATGCAACTAGAAGAAAAAACAACAATTGAACAAGGAGCGTTCGGGTGTGTTTTCGGTAGAGGAATGAAGACCAAACACAGTGAAGAGTGAAGACGAATCAGATCCGAGCTACAGTCGATCAAGAGCAGAGACGAGGAGACAGTTTTGGATGTTGTGGAAGCAGGCAATCTTATCGAAACCTAAGATAATGAATCACTTTGTTCAAATGTTTAGAAGAGGAATCACTCCTTCAAGTAATCAAAAGAGACGTAAAATCTTGTAACTCGATCAAGGTGTGATTGAATCTGACAAGATCCGTACGTGTAATCAAGAAGGCGTAAAATCTTATAATTTGATCAAGGTGTGATCAAATCCGGCACGATCAGTCACTAATAAGTTGGTATTTTTTTGTGGAGTTTCTACTGATATAGAAACCCGTTACCACAAATAGTTCCTACCAACGTCAAGGAAAAGTTCATAGTTGGAGAATAGAGGGTCAACTTGTGTAGTTTGATTATTCGACTAAGATTTACTCACAACATGTGGTTGTTGCGATCAGATTTTTGAACAAAACCGGATGTGATGCGGGTCCACATCACAAATAAAGGGGTGAATAAAGAGATGATTCTGATTTGAATCCAGAAAGTTAAGATTATTAAAGATAATTCAAGTTAGATGGAAATAAAAATAGTTTGGTTTATTTATTTAATTAGTTTGAATCGGTTTATTAGATACTAGATTAGAACCCCGTGTATTACACGGGATGAATAAATATAATTTTATATATTAAATAATAAAACAATATACATCTTTAAAAACCCCCGTTTATTACACGGGTTGAATATATGTTATTTTATATACTACATAATAAAAAAATATATCTTTAAAAACCTCGTGCATTGTATGGGTCGAATAAGTGTAATTTTATATATTAAATAATAAAAAAAATTATATTTTTAAGAACCACGCGCATTGCATGGGTTTAATAAATGTAATTTTACACATTAAATAATAAAAAAGTTATATATCTTTAAAAACCTCGTGTATTGTATGGGTTGAATAAATGTTATTTTGTGTGGTAAATAATAAAAAAATTATATCATTAAAAAACCTGTGAATTACACAGGTTGAATAAATCTAATTTTATATACGAAATACTAAAGAAAAGTTATATGATTGAAAAAAAACTAACGGTTATACTGGATACGCGATGAGTAGAGTTAGTGCAAAGATGATTTTTTAAAAGAAAATACATTATTGAAGAAGCAAATTAGCAACCATTTGGGTGATAAAATGTGGGTACCAATTCTAACAATTTGATTTATGAATTATGTAATAAAATTGATATAATAATTTTTTTAGTAACGAAAATAAAATTATATTAATCCAAAGTTTTATTTTTGTGATAAATAATTTGATTTACTTAAAAATATCTTAAATTAACAATTTTTTTACTCATATTTAGCTTATCTTTTAACCAAGTTGGTGTTTGTGTAATATCAATATAACATATCAAAATTTCGACTAATCAAACCTTCTAGTTTTCTACTTCATTTTTAATTGCTGGCAACCTTCTAGTTATTTACTTATTGTTGCCAAAATAGATGACGGCAGAGCAAAAAGAATAGGTTTAATACAATGGACAGGGGTAATGTTGTTATTAATTAAAATCTATAATATAATAATTATATTTATTTAAAAACAATCCATAATATAATAATTATCTTTATTTGAAACAAATTATATCCATAATTGTATCGTTGTGAAATATATATAATTTTAATAATTTAAATTAAATAATAATTATCTACAATTAAGTAATAGTAGATGGTCTAAAAAAATGACAAGTGTCATCTTATTGGTTTCTTTTATTATATGTATAGATGTTTATTTAGCTAGTTTGTTTAATTATTTAAATGGAATTTGAGTAAGTTTAGGATTAGTTCATGATTAAAATAAATACAAGGTTATGTGTTCAGTTTTATTTGTCGAGATGAGTTTAACAATAAAAGAGCACGAGACATGTTTGTTTCTAAATCGTTTGTGTTTGGTTTTATTTGTTCGTGATTGGAATCATGGGCTAATACCACGTAGGCGTCACATAGGGCATGTGGGCTTTGCCCTCGACATAAAAAAATAAAAGGAAGATGCGGTGAAAGGAAGGGCAAAGCCCAAAAAATCAAGTGGATCAAGGTTTAAAGAGCCCGACATTCATAGAATCTCACAACAAAAAAAAGGCAAGGCTCTCTTAGTATGTTAGCGGTGTGGTGTGAGTGACGTAAAAAGGCTTGCCTTCCCCTCTCCACACACACGTCATTTTGCATGATCTAACAAGGTATCTCAATCGTAATGGGTCTAAGATTAACCGGAGCCTACACTATTGCAAAAAGTAACTTGTGAAATATGAAGTGATGATGGGTGGTGATGCACAGAAATCTGAAAAAAATTGTAAAATATTATCTTAGTCTCTTAGGGAGGGTGAAGGGAGTGGTTAAACAGGTTAAAGTGGCAAACTTTAAAATGGACCAATCAGAGAGTGTCACGTCAGAGAGGGTAAAAAGTTTAAACTTTGCTGAAAAGTGTTGGCAATGGTTTAGACACTTGAAAGTGGCAAACTTTTTTTTTTGTTTTTTTTAAATTATATGTTAAATAAAAACAAACAAAACATTAAATTAATAAAAAAAAAACAATTACATTAAAATGAAACTTAAAAAAAAACCAATCAGAGAGTGCCACGTCTAGGGAATCATAAATATTTGGAGCAACCGTGGTCGGACCCTGTGGAAAATAGTTATGCGGCGAAAAATTTGGATGGGGTTGGGTGTTGAACCCGTAAGTCGGTTGCATGCCTTGGCTATAAAAAATGGAGGTTGGCTATGTGTGGCGAAGCCTAGTTGCGGATGATACGGCGGAGTTGAACCACTTGAGCCGCCCCGTTGAGTTGGCACACTCGTCCTCGAGCCAACCCGTTTAGTTGCCTTGCCATCGCGTTTGCTTGAGCCTTCCATTTGCAAATATTGGGTCAAAAAACTTGGGCGAAAGTTTGGAAAAGAGAAGGAGAATGTGGTTGAAAGTTTGGAGAAGATGGGTTGTAAAAATGTTGATTTATAAATAAAAAGTCTAATTTTTTTTATTAAAAGGCAATAATGCTGTTACACACACACCCCAATGTATGTTTGTCCTCTTCTCCTTTGTCGTTCTCCTTTGTCGTTCTCCTTTGTCGATCGGTAAATACATACCGAAGTTGATGTTTGGCGCGCGGTAAACAAGGAAGGGCGGCGGTATTACCGCTCGGCTTTCTCCTTTGCCGAGTGGTTTCCCGCACCACTCCCTTCACCCTTAGATAAAGTAATATCATAGTAAAAAAATGGAACAAGTGTACAAGTATTCATTTAGTTTAAGTTTAAGTCATCCGTTTGTCAAAGTCAAAGCTCTTTTTATCGAAATCACGTGAAGAATACGTGTTAAAATCTAATTCGTTCTAGATGGATAATCATCAACTTTAGTAAAAATGCTTTAACGAAAATCATAGTGGCCAAAAGTTTTGAATCTATGATTAAACCATAGTTTTAAAACATTATCCTATGCTTGATGTGTAAAACTTTTCTCTTATTATTGTTACTTTTAACTTTATATTGTTTTTTTTCTTCTTATCACCAAGATAACAGATGATTGTTTTCTTAAAAGTATCTTATATAAAAAAAAATTAAGATTAATATTTTTACTGTATATTATTTTTTTACCTATTTAACGTCAAATGTTGCTCTTATTCTAACTCTATATTTCACCTATTATTCTAAATTACTTCATTTTTCAAGGTTTGAACTCAAGATTTTCTCTAAGAGATGCCTTACATCGAATTTTTCTTACTTAAAGTATATTTTTTCTTACTCATTCGGGCAGGCAAAAACTCTAATGGACCGGCTCTCTCTCTCTCTCTCTTCATTCTCTCACATAGTAACGCTTGTATGTAGACACCTTTACGGACCTACTCTCTCCCTCACACACACATAACTTCCAATGATCCACTATTGATGGTTGTGTCATGTGTGGACAGACACCAACCTTGGAAAACCACGTCTCTCTCTTCCCCGCTAAAGCCACGGACGGACGTCCGTGGGCTCTATTGGCTAAAGCTCAAGTTCTTATACAAAAAGCAATCAACAGTCATGACTTTTTACCCTAACCATGTTCTTAGTGTAACACAAAATGTTAACAATATAACTCAATGATAAATATAAGAAACAAAGATAGAACATAGATCAAAGCGATTATTATTTACAATGAACTCATTACATATTCCCGCACGCAAATTGTTTTTTTTTTTTTACAGGGGACACAAATTGGTTGGGTTAAAACAAGGCGTGTTCGCCACTGCCAGAAACAAACATGAACCAACCAGAAAGTACATCTAGTAATTAAGTTGTATTGCAAAGAATACAATCGAAGATCCGATGAATCGCAACACGTAGCCGTGGGTAAAGCCTATGCGTGTAGCCACTGGATTCCATCCACATACCTTCCATGGTTTGCACAAAAAGATTGAAGCTTCTAATGGGAGGAATAAACAAAGTCAACGGCACTGCTGAGAAAGCTACCGAAAAAAACAGTTCCAGCATCTTGATTTCTAGAGAGAGAAAGTGATTTGGTCTTCAGGGGGGCTTTTAGTCTTTTGTTTTTTGAGGGGATTCTTGGTTTCTAGAGAGAGAAAGTGCGATGGCAAAGATGATTGATGATGAATTTGGAAATTGGAATCTTTTTTAGTTTATGTAGGATTCCTGACTTTCTTTCAAAGTTTTATATAAGAATTTATACGTCCATGTTGTGGGTTCATGTCAAAGCCATGCTGTGGGTTCATCTAGTTTTGTATTTATAAATGTTTTTTTATTACTAGATGTTTTCCCCCCTCCCCACTTACAACCGCTTTTTATAATTTAAAAACCTATATCACAGATTTTGATGGATATGATGTGAATGCTCTTAGGCCTTGTGTAGTCGAGCGTTATGATGGGTGAAAATGGGCTATGGTGCCCCATAGCGTCCGAAACACCGCCCCCAGGGGCGTTATGAGGGGGTTATAGTTCAAGTCGATATATATATAGCGGCGTTACACATTGGTTGCTCTCTCACACATATATATATATATACATATATATCTATAATTTCTCTCAAACACATATATATACTAGAGCTGGCATATCGTGTCAACCTGACCTGTTAAGACCCCGAACACGATAAGACACGAACCCGAAATAGGTAAACACGACACGAAATCTTATCGTGTAAGATTTTCCAAACACGAACATGAACCTGATCATAAACAGCTTACATGAAACGACCTGTTAAGACACGAAAAATTTACCAACGTATCATACAACTTGTTAAGATACAAACACAACATGTTAAGGCATGAACACAACTTGTTACTACATATTTCATATTTAACCATTAAGAGGTCTTAACATGTAATGTATAATGGTCTTAAGTCTTAACAGGTCTTAACATGTCATATCGTGTCTGACATGACTTGTTAAGACACGAAAACAACCTGTTAAGACACGAACACAATAAGACACGAACTCGAAATATGTAAACACGACACAAAATTAAACATGTTTTATTGTGTCGACCTGTTATTGACACAAAACTTGTTAATGTTAAACATGAAACCTGTTAACTTCGTGTAGGTTCATGTCGTGTTATCGTGTTTGTGTTAGAATTGTCAGTCCTAATATACACATACATGTTGTATAACCCTATTTCCACTACACACTTAAGTTATATAACCCCTCTTTCTTATACATTTTGTTAAGACTCACCACTACACATGGTGACATGGTGTGTTAAAAGTGATGGACTTAAAATATTTATCAAGAACCGTGTGCATGAACTACTTCTGAACCCATTATACATTTAGGCTTAGCTTTTAATAATTATTTGTTAAAAGTATATAAAAGTAAGTTATTAATATAATATTATTTAAGGATCAAAACTTAAAATAACAACAAACGAACATGGCGACATGGCGTTATGCGTGTGTGGCACTTTTACATACTATTATCGTGTATAGCTTTAATAGCAATAATGTTAGTGGACACGTGAATATAATAAACATTATCTTTATGATCGAAAAAAATCATATCAACTTTCAAATTTGTCGTTAAAAAGCTTTGTTAGCTTACAAGAGAGAAAATTCGTACGAACTATCGAGAGAAGGAGAGTTATTGATCTCTCAAGATCGAGGTCACAATATCAAGCGTTGTTATTTTGGTAAATATCAAGTTCAAATAATTAAAAAAACAAATAGAGAAAAAGTATTCTCGTTTTTTCTCACTTAACCTTCTACGTTTCCTTGATTTTCAAACGAATATAACATTTTCATATGTTAATAATTCTTTTTTAAATTGCACTGTTTAATAAACGAGCATTTCATTCTTTTTAATTCGAGCAAACTATTGTTATAGTTTTCTTAAAAAAATTTTACAGGGTACATGATTACACATTCAATATATAAATCATTAAATGATTACACATTCAACATATATCATTACGTGATTACACATTCAATATAAATCTATTACGTGATTACACATTCAATATGATTTGTTATAATTGCGTACTGGATCATAATCAATGAATACCTAAACTACGTACCATATGTGAAAAGCAGTAACAAATTACGTGACTATGTGATTTTGAATACCCAATACGTGATTACCTGAATTAAGTGAAACCCCACTGAGTGATTACGTAATTACTTAACAATAGTTGACTATGTACTATTATGTGATTTTTAATACCCATTACGTAATTACGCGATTTCATTATAGTATTTATGTGAAACCCCACTGAGTGATTACGTAACTACGTATCAACCATAACTCTAATAAAAACAAAATATGTAGTACATAATATTACCTAATATTTCAGGTCTAATCACGTATTAAGTATAAATTTAATACAAAACATTAGCCAATCAACATATAATAACCACATAAGGGCCAGCCCAAGTGTCACTTGTAAGACCCTTACATGTCTTTTCGTACTTCTTTCATTTTCTCATACATTTTTATTTCATTTAATATACAAACATCGACTAAACCACATTTATATAAGGTTCAAACCTTCAAAATAGTTGTACTAAAGATTTAAACCATATGGTCATAACAACACATACTTAACTTTTAGAAATATTTAAACCGCATTTACATAAGTTAAATATCCCAGAGATGATTATACCTATTAACATAAGTTGAGTGACCCCAAAAGACACGATTTATTTAACGGAAGCTTCATCATGTGTGCGTGTTGGGTCCTCTAACAAGCTTGATCTTCATCCGCGCGTTTCTACTATCACCTGTGACCAAAAATCATCAAATGTTAGTTATGACCTATTACAATATACATTTACAAGTCCATAAACTGAAACAGCACAAAAAAACAAAGTTTTCCAGCCGTTTAGGGTCGTCGCGCGGCGCGACGGATAAGGGCCGAAGCCGTCGCGGGCCGCTAGCACCCTCGCGCTACGCGACGGTGTGGTCTGTCGTGGTCGTGTGACGCGACACCCCAATTTTCACAGCAGGTTTTTGTTCAGACCTGCATATTTTCCAGCCAAACTTGTTTTTACGCTAATGATCATAACTTGCTCATTTTAGCTCCGAATCAGGTCACGTTTCTTCCTACGTGACCGTAATTCGATACTCTATAACATGGAATCAAAATCCTACATTCACCTGAACAAATTTCTTTCATTTAAGCCTTCGGATTATTCACATTTTCCTAATTATTCGACCCGTTCACAAGTAGGATCAATTATGCTTGGATTTTAAACCCAAAACTTCTATACGACTAATAAGTATAACATTTATGAAATAACAGGGCTTTATTTATGCATTTTATGCGCCCTTAATTCTTATGGATAAGTTTATTCGACCCGTTTAACTCTAACTAGTTAAACAAACTTAACACCAATCATATATTTAGACTTTTATGCATAATTTAGTCGTACTATATCCTGAGTTTATGACTTATTTTCAACGTTACCCCTTCTTCGGCTAATTACCACAATATGTATAACTTCAAAATCCGGTATCATTTTGATGTCTTTATTCATGTAACCTTTCCGATTTACATCAAAACATCCTAATGACCCGTGTAGCTTTCTTAGCGACATCCATCGCTTCGTTTCACCAAAGTTTCATTACTTTGGTTATTTTAACCCGTTTGGTTTTCTTAACGACATCTGCCGCTTTATTTTACCAAACCATCACCAATTGGGTCAACTTGACCCGTTTGACTATTATAGTGAAATCCATCACTTTTATTATCTTATCTTGACTTTTACTCTTATAAATTGTTCGTTAGGTTTGTCTATACGGAATATACCGTTTTGACACTCTTCAATTTCATCACAATACATTGTTTTGACCCGTTTGGTTTAGTTAGTGAAATCCTTCGCTTTCACACAACCAAACATGTATAAATCGGATCATTTTTTACCCGTTTAAACATTATAGTGGAATCCACCACTTTTATCTTTGTTCTATCCCTATTCACTATTTGTTTCATTCGGTTAATACATATGGAATCCTCCGTATTAGGAATAACCAAATTTCATAATGATTCAATTATCATTCACACACTAAACATAGAATACTAGCGAAATATTACGAAGCGCATAGCCACGTACCTTTAGAGCTTCCCTTTTAAGCGGTTATCCGTTCCGCCTGGCCCACTCGATGATCCACCCAATTTACCTATATAATTCAATTCGAATATATAGTTTAGAACTCATGGTTCAATATTCGACATTTCATACTTTCAGTTACTCTTTTGAGCGATTATTTCATATTTTTCAAGTATTCTAATTCACTTGAACATTTTGTCAAACACCTTGAAGGCGAGATTATCATACTAACATAATTATGTTTACGATTAACAACTTAACCATGTAAAATTATCATTTTCATAACCATATGCCTAATATTAGCGAAACAACACTCAAGTTTGCATCTTAACAGTTATTTAACATCAATTATCTCAAGAATTCTAATATTCACCTCAAAACCCATATACCCTTACATGAAGAACATGGAAACTAATGGATTAGGTTATGAATTGATCAAAGTATTGTCTAAGACTTGTTCCTAGACTTGTAATTATCATAATCTAACCATAACATCAATGAATTCTTCATCAATTTCAGTTATGAAATTTCAAGAATCATTAAAACATCTTCAAATCTAAATATTTAACATACCTTGTGATCTACTAAGTATGAGGATCACAATTTCAGCTTTGAATCACCTTCAATTTGGTTTTGTTTCTTTGATTTTAATTGAATTTGTAGGATTTAGGGTTTTGAAAGAACTGAGTTCGTCCCTGGGGTTTGATCGATCAGGACACACACACAAAGTGTGTGTTCTAATGTTTATCCTTTGTTTTAATAAAACATATTTCACAATTTGCACCTTTGGCCCCTCTAGTTTCTAAGTTTGTATACAATGGTTAGAATCTCTTGATTTCCCATCTTTTATAACATGTATTTAACTAGGTTAATTATTCCTAGTTTTATTTCCACTGGTTTATTATTAATATTAGTAATTATACACGTATACATGCATATATAATTTAATATTTTAGGGGTGTTACAAGTCTACCCCCCTTAAAGAGGATTTCGTCCTCGAAATCGTAATACATACCAATCAAAGAAAGGTATAAACATCTCATCAACTGAGCACTTTCGCATATGAGAAACATGGAAAGTGCTATTATATTGTTCAATCCTCCTGGTCGGTAAGCTATCCTTACCCACACGTTCCATGTTTTGAATGGCCCAATAATCTTGGACTCAATTTCTCCCAATCGGATAACCCCTTTTCACCGGGGATACTTTGAGTACAACTATATCACCAACCTGAAACTTGATTGGTCTTAGTCTTTTATTCACATAATACTTTTATCGATCTTGGGCAGGATCACTTAAATCTTTTTATTAGTGCTCCTGACTATATCTTTGTGGGCTAAATCTCTTGATTTCCCATCTTTTATAACATGAATTTAACTAGGTTAATTATTTCTAGTTTTATTTCCACTAGTTTATTATTAATATTAGTAATTATACATGTATACATGCATATATAATTTAATATTTTAGGGGTGTTACACCATTCAAGTGAAGCTAGGGCTTTAGGCCCCCAAAGTTTTTGGGCCTCTGTATGAAAAAACCTATACATTAATTTAATGTTGATATTAATACATATAGTTTGTTTGTATAAACAAACAGTCATTTTGGTTTAGCGGTAAGAAGTCCCTTTGTTTACCATATAGACCCTAGTTCGAACCCAAGCAACAGTTGTCACACCCCGATATTTACCACATCACCCGGTGGGGCCGGATGAGGAGTATGTGACGAGATTGATATACAAGATACACAACATAGATAGCACAGCGAAAGTCTTGGATTTAAAATATTATTACAAACATAAATGTCCAAAAGTTCAAAATAATAATTAGAGATAGCTTGCAATAAAGATCCACAGGCGGATCGAAAATGTACAAAAATGAGATAACAGACTACTAGGCTTTACGCAAAGGAGTTGGAAATTCCTCTTCTAGCATTACCGAGCAACTTCCAGCCTATTTACGTATCCTTTCAACCTGTAACTTAGTCTTTTGAAAATACGTCAGTTTACAATGTTAAATACAATCAACCGACTCGTTTTGAAAACATTTCAAAAATGTTTTAAGTGCACAAGGCACATGATTTTCATAAATAACTTGGGACAATTCAAAATGATCATGTATACAGTTTTACATGTCTGTAAATACATATGGAGCCCGGTACTAAACACCGATAACATGATTAACCGACATGCTATTTAAACCCACAAAGGGGTATCCCCAATGTGGGTAAGAAAAACATTTTATAATAGCATTAGTATCTATCAGTTGTATGCCTACACCCCATGCTCGGTCGTGGCCATTTGCAATTAAATGAGCCGAGAATATCAAGGACACGGTCGTGTTAACCCCAATGTTTAAGTTATCAGACAAAACAAATTAAAACGGGTCATGGAGATTTTGTAGTCACAATCCGACATATGATCCCATACCCGACCAAGCGGTAATAATTTACCGTATCCCAAGCCCGTATATGGAAAATAGGTTAAGAGTATTTACCTGGCTAAAACTCGTCTTAATATGCAAGAATTATAAATAGCTAAGCCGTAATCAATTAACTAAGGTTGGTTGCAATTTACCGGAAGGCCCTAGTCTAGAGTGAATGGTATAAATAACCAATTAGAATGTCAATGGGTCCTATTCAAGTCGTTGACTTTGACCGGTTAACTTAAATTATCGAAAACAGTACGATACGCTTGATTAAGCGATGACTGGAATAGAATGTAGTTTGAACCCAACAAGTACTAAGACTTGTATAATATGGGTAAACAATATACATTCTAGAATTTGAAGTGAAAATGATAAGAATTGACCTGTTTCGGTAAACATACGTAAAATAGTTACATAAGCCTAACCGTACGCATATAAGCGATATCGGGTAACCGGGTGAGTCATAAACAAGTTCTATATTCCAATGTACTTTAAATAAGTTGTAACATCATTAGGTTACCAACTTATATGACCATGAAGGTTTTAAAATCAAAATATGCACCATGAGGGCATTTTAGTCATTATGCAACATAGTTTAAGAACTTGCATATAAATCTGAGTTATGATCAAGTACCTTATGTGAAAATACTTTAATTCTGTTATAATATCAGTAGGTATTTAATTTTGTATGATAGTTATGGTTTAAAACCATACTATGCGCCAAAAGGGCGTTTTGGTCATTGTATAACATAATTTATTATCTTTTATCAAAACTCAGGTTACAAACAGAATTATAATAACAAAATATGTTAATAATAGTAACATATCAGTACGTATTCATTTTGCAAGTTCATCTTTGATTAAAACCATGTTTTATGCAAAAATGACATTTTGGTCAAAGTTAGGCATAATATAGAAACTTATATGAAAACTCAGAATATGATTATGGTCATGTAATATAACCTCAGAGGGTTATCCTACATTATAATACAATCATAATAAAACTTAAATTCAGTAGCTAACTATGCTAAATCTGGTCAGAATCGAAAGTCAAAGCAGAAGTCAAATTGCTCGACTTTCGGTTACGAACCGACTCTAAAACTGGAAATGACGAGCCGAACATGTTCATACATGTTCTAATATTAATTACCAATTGATTAGGTGTCAAAAACATGGTTTTTAACATTTATAAGATCAATTTATAAAGTTTATGAAAAACTGACATTTGACTTTTTAATTACGATAACTTTAACCCATCATTTGACCTAGTTAACATGATTTTCAGGAGGTTCCCTTTTGAGGGATTAATACCTACCTAATTACGATCACGTAGCCATGTTCGACTCGAACAATGGCTGGACCATAATGATCTAAACCGAAAGTCAAAGCAAAAATCGATTTTGCTTAACTTTCGGCTATTAAAGCCTATAAAGCTGAAAGAACAAGGATGGAGCACTTACAAGTGGTCCAAGAGGATGAATAAAACTTATAGGGAAGCTCCTTTCAAGTTAGGAACCTGCAAAGGAGAGTAGAGAAAATTTTATAGAAATGGTGCAAGTTGAAATGTGAGATTAAGGCCCTATTTATACTTGTAGAGCTTGGAGGAGAGCATCACAGGTGTTGGGAGCTTGTTCATGATCAGTACAAGTGTCCCAAAACGTGGCAAGAACAACCAAGGAGCTCATGGTTTCGAAATGGTGGTATTCTTGGATCCCAAACAAAACTCTGCCACTGGTGATCCTTTACGGACCGTAGGGGGTTTCCCTTTGCGGTCCGTGAGGACCTTGAACGCACCTTGTTTCAGTTTCTCTATGGACTGTAAGGCATGAGCCTTTGCGGTCCGTAACCGAACCTCATAAATAATTTTTTTATGTTTGTTGTCCGTAAGCCTTAGGCTATACGGTCCTCAAAGGTTACTCAGAGGCTATAAAAATAGCATGTTGACACTTTTAGTCCCTCCACATTCATACTTTCAGTAATTGTCATAATCAGTCCCTCTCAGCCAACATTTGGCACAAATAAGAGTATGGACATGTATCAATACATTACCGGACACGAATTTACGAGGTGTTACAATAGCCATTACGGAGGTGTGTGAGTTTGGATTGATTTATGGATTGGAATAGGATTTAGAGTTAACGTATAATATGAATAAATGTAATAATAAGCATAATTGTATTAAAGTAAAGAGCCATAGAAAATGGTCATGCAAGGAGGTATGATGATTTTTATCCATTTAGCCTCATTATATGATTCATCAAAGCACAAAGTCATCAGCTTAGTTGATGACTCGGTTGGTAATGAATAAAGTAAAGTACAACTAACTAAGTTTGCTAAGTAGCCAAGAGAACAACTCGGGCCTGCCATACCCAATATGACAAATGTTGGAGGCGAGGCGAGGTTTTTTTACTTTGATTCTTGGAAGCTACTTGGTATACCTCTAAGTCCTAAAACAACCAAGAGAGCAAGCTAGATGCGTGCATCTCGAACATGGAAAGTGTCTGGGGACGTGTTGTAGCCTGGTCTCTTTAATGGAAGTTGCTTTGTGACTTAGGGTATGAATCTAAGCTAAAAAGTGTGAACAAGTGATGTAGTGGAACAAGTTTGGAGAGCCAAAGCTTCCATGGTTCACACATTACCCATACACAAGTCTTTCAACATTGAAGGTTGAAAGCTTGGATGGTTTCAATCACTTAAAACATTTTCGGCAGAATTTTAAATAGGTTCTGAGTCTTATTTCTTGGTGAAAATCAACCACACACAATCCCACAACTATAAGCTTAGTTGGGAGCATGGTTGGCATAAGATTTCACCAAGTTTCAATCAAAATATACAAGTAATAAGAATATAAATCAAAGCAGAATAATAACATTACTTTGGACCTCAAATATGGTGAGGTTCCACCTTAGTTTGCCATGGAAAACATGTGGAAACCTTTCTAGAGGTTATCCAAGTAGTTTAGAAGAAGAAAGTACGAAGAAATGAGAAGGAAAGTGAGTGAAAACTCACTGAGAACACTTGTAAGTATTCTGCCTTGCTTGAAGATTTGAGAGAAACTAGAGAACATAAAGTGATTAAGGTGTGTGGAAAGGATTTAGGAGTGTATGGAGGCTCTTATTTAAAAGATAGGATTAGGGTTTAGATAGTTAATGAAGTTGGTGGTGGTTGAGAGTTAGGAAAAGGTAAAAAGAACTGATTTTAAACACATTCTGCTCAAAAACCTGCTGAAATCTCGTCATCAGTGTCGTTGTGCGAGTGAGTGTTTCGTGCGAATGAGTGTTTTGTGCGAATTAGTGTTTCATGCGTATGAGTGTGTTTTGTGCGAGTGAGTGTTTCGTGAGAATGAGGTGGTTCGTGTGAGAGAGTGGTCCGTGTGAGATGGTGGTCCGTGTGAAAGGGTGGTCCGTGTGAGCGGTTAGATTGTGTCGTTTTCTCATATTTTAGCTGGTTTTAAGCATCTCCATTATATTAGAGTAGTGTATGAGTATAATGCACATATAGCTGACAATTCAAGTATTTCAAGTATCGGTTTTCACGTATAAACATGTATTCAAGATTGTAGCGTATAACACAAGTATGTAACATGTATAAGTATAAAATTGAATTCCATTATGATCAAATCCTCGGATTACAAGATTGAAAATGAATTACGAAAATGATATGATTACAAGTTTCTAAAAATAGAAATCCGAATACACTTTCTAAATAAGGAAAGTATAGATATGTGAAGCGCTACACCATAAACCTCCACAGATCTGAACCTGGTGTGTTCTATATAGTGTATTTCAAACACCGTGTACTTTATATTGTGTATTTAAGACACTAGTGTGTCTACATCGAACCAGATATTGTTGTAAGGGGTGTGTTTAATTGTGAAAACTGATATAACACTTGATGTTTGATACTAGATGTGTTCATAGTGTATTTTAGTGATAAAACACAATGTGGCGAACTAGTTACTAATAAAATACAATGTGACGAACCACTTACTGGTAAAACACAATGTTGCAGCGATCATATCATCATAATTGATAACCGTCCATTTGAATCAAATAGATATTCAATTTCCTTAAAAATCTCGTTAGCTAGCTTAGGAGATAATACATTCCATAATTAAATGAATTATCAAATTACCATCATGCCCACTGTAACAACCCGCACGTTCATGCGTTGTTACTACTCACTATACTCGTTACGCCTAGCACTAGAGATTCGGATCATAATGTAGCCAAATCAAATACATCGTTACTTCGCAATATTTTCGCATATTACGCATACTTTATCACGATAACACATCACATCGCATGTGCTAACACTCACAATGATGTTGAGTGAGGACCTATTCTACCCTCCTCGATAGCCGTGATGTGTCACAACGCAACACATATTCGAAACATGCAACTCGATTATCGCAATGCAGACTTTGAAATGTGAATATTTACGACCCTATGTGACTAATTATAATAAATATATGATTGTGGGTATGAAAATATGTGACCAAACTATCGCAACGCTTAACGAATGAAACGAAACATCGAAACGCAAATCGCCGGAGTGGCCATCCGATCGGATTGCCATCCGACCGGATTGCCATCCGACCGGATTGCCATCCGATCCATGGCACTCCATCACCTTCTCCCCTCTTCACCTATAAATAGCACTTGTTACATCACTTGAACAATGATGTGACAGCTCTCACTCGCCCAGCGCACTTTTGGCTCTATTTCTCTCGATTCCTCGCGATTCTTGTAAGTTTCTACCTCAAATAGTGTACTTCTATGATCTACACGCACTCCTTCACCCTTTTCCACCATCAAATCTCATCTTTTCACCGTAAAATCCTCTGATTTGGGCCGTTCTAAGGTGATGTCATCATGGAGTTCTTAGGAACAATGAAGTGTGACCTCACCCGTCGTCAAAGTGGGTGTCCCGATGGTTTCCGTACTACTTGCGCTACCGGGGTATTTCAATCGCGAGCGCTCGACTGGTGGACAGCCGAACGTAACAAACGTGGGATCTCTGCAGCTTATGCTCTCTCTTGGGATGAGCTGAAGGAGCTCATGAAGAAAGAGTACTGCCTTCCCCACGAAGTCTAGAAACTAGAAGACGAATTTTGGAAATCAAGAAAGTCGAAGGTGACAATACTGGCTACACCGCAAGGTTCAAACAGCTTAGCATAATCTGCCCAAGTCAAGTCAACACTTCAGAAAAAGCCATCACGAAGTACATTCGCGGCTTGCCTGAATGTGTGGGCGATTTTTTTGAAGCTGCAAGACCTGCTACCATCGAAGAAACCTACCGCCTGGCCGCCGAAATCAACGATAAATGAGTCTTGGACGGATTTTTCTCCAAGAATCCTGTCAAACAAGCTCATCAAGCAATCGTCATCGATTCCTCCGACGATACTTCCGATGATTCTACCAGCGATTCTTCAAATGAGTCCTTAGACGAATCCTCCGATAGTAACGCAATACTTCAGGAAGCTCAGCTCGGCCACAAAGGAAAAACCATGAGCCCAAACTCTTCAACAATTGAACTGTCGCAACCAGAACCTCTCCAAGCACTCCCAATTCAGTCGAAGCACGCCTACAATGGAACTCATCCCCTGTGTCTAACGTGTACGTATCATCACCCTCCAGAAGCTTACTGTCGCTATTGCACAAATTGCAACCGGTATGGTCATCTTACCCAGCACTGCTACACGGGGCCACCGACTTGAGGAATTTCAGCAACAATCGCAGTCTCCGCAGAAGTCCTCCACAACAACATTAGTTATGCTTCCAATGTTGTTGTAATGATACGATTTTTGCCGTTAATTTCTTTTATATGTTGAGCTTGTTCTATTTCTCGACGCAATGTGGACTCTATTTATCTCTCATTTCCCTCGCACTCGCGCACCGACAAATTACTAGCACTCTGTACTAAATAATGTGTTTTACGCCTACTATGCATTCTTGGGATAAAGTACGATAAACGTGCAAGGGACAAATTAATCACGGGTGCACACGGGATTACTGTGATCAGTGCACGGAGATCGTAATAAGTTTCAATGATGCCATAACATTAAAAGCATGGTTGAGCGTGGTGGATACGCCGCTGGTACTTCCTATATATAAGTTTCTTGACCATGTCGACACAGTGTGATACCTATTCACAGGGTAGAGGCGAGTGGTTGAAGCATGGTGGATACGCCGCTGGTACTTCCTATATATAAATGCTTCGCCATGCCAACCAATGTCTTGTGAAGAAAGTGCCATACAAGTTGAACGTTATTAGACCAAGTATACTATTGAATCTATTTTCGACACACTACACTACATCACAAGGCGTAACAATCTCAATCACAACTCAAAGCGTGTCATCGCTAGACTTTTCGTAAGTCTACATGCTCGCAATCGCATTTTCACTGGAATCTATCTCGCAATCTCAGTCGCTTATTGTGTGTTTCGCAATCTCAATCTCTTATTATGAGTATCGCGCTATCGCTTATCGTGTGTGTCGCTCTATCACTTTGTGTATTGTTCTATCACTTATCATGTATCGCTTAACGACTATGGCTATCGCTATCGCGTACCGTTATCCGCGTTATCTGTGTCATGTTAGCACACATGACCTCGCTTCACGAAACGAAACTGGTTAAAACATGGTGGATACGCCGCTGGTACTTCCTATATATAAGTGTTTTAGCCATATCAGCGGACTTTCGTGGAAAAAGGCCATGTGGGGCTTAACATTTGTTAAAATTGTGGTGATGTTTAATCTAATCAAATCGCATGTACTCATCGCTTGCAACGCATCGATCGTCGCTTAGCACTTGACGGTTGTCGCTATCGCCCGTCGCTTATCGCTTTTCGCTTATCACCGCCGTCTTCGCTTACTATATTTGTGTTTGTGTTATCAGTTATCGCGTACCGCTTATCGTTTATCGCACTCGCTCGTATCGCTAAACTGAGTTCGTAAACGACTTCATCGCTCAGTTTGCTCAATCTCTCTCTTACACTTGGTCCAGCCATCTTTTGCTTGGACCGAGGGGATCAAAATCTATCAGTACTATATTGACACACATGACACTGCCTCACGGGGCGGAAGCCATATGGCTAAAACATGGTAGATACGCCGCTGGTACTTCCTATATATAAGTGTTTTAGCCATATTGCCGAACTTTCGTGGGAAAGTGCCATGCGAGACCGACTTTAAAATTTGAACTCTTTAACATTAATAAAACCTTTGTGTAAACAAAGCCTTTTCTTACGAAAACATTTTCTAAAAATTTAATCAAAATCCTTGTACAAAACAAGATTTTCTTGTAACGTTGGTGTGACCATCGACTCAAGTTAATGCCGCGTGACGAGAAAATTTCGTAAAACGAGTTTTAATCACCCTAAAATCTTTTAGTAACCTAATAAAACTCCTCTCATTGCGCTGGTGTGAACATCGAAATAGTTTGACACCACACAGTGGGAAGATTTTTCATAAATAAGTTTTCTCCAACCTTTCGAATTAATCAACCTTTTCAAGAATTCAAAACACTTTTGGATCGTTTTTCGTGTGTTGCCATCTTTTGTTACCCAAATCGCCTTAATCGCTACCATTGTCAGTCATGTCGACGTGCTCGCTCGCCGAATTTCAATTGATCGCTCGTTTATTTAGACGCTCTTATCACTACTCTCGCTCGCATTAACTCTCGCAACCCTTCTTATGGATTAATTTCTGGATGAAATTTCCTAAAGCAGGGGAGATTGTAACAACCCGCATGTTCGTGCGCTGTTACTACTCGCTATACTCGTTACGCCTAGCACTAGAGATTCGGATCATAATGTAGCCAAATCAAATACATCGTTACTTCGCAATATTTTCGCAAATTATGCATACTTTATCACGATAACACATCACATCGCATGTACTAACACTCACGATGACGTTGAGTGAGGACCTATTCTACCCTCCTCGATAGTCGTGATGTGTCGCAACGCAACGCATATTCGAAACACGCAACTCGATTATCGCAATGCAGACTTTAAAATGTGAATATTTATGACCCTATGTGACTAATTATAATAAATATATGAATGTGGGTATGAAAATATGTGACCAAACTATCTCTACGCTTAACGAATGAAACGAAACATCGAAACGTAAATTGCCAGAGACCACCAATCGAATGACCATTCGATCGAGTGGCCATCCGACCGGATTGCCATCCGATCCATGGCACTCCATCGCCTTCTCCCCTCTTCACCTATAAATAGCACTTGTCACATCACTTGAACAGTGATGTGACAGCTCTCACTCGACCAGTGCACTTTTGGCTCTATTTCTCTCGATTCCTCGCGATTCTTGTAAGTTTCTACCTCAAATATTGTACTTCTATGATCTACACGCACTCCTTAACCTTTTTCCACCATCAAATCTCATCTTTTCCATGTAAAATCCTCTGATTTGGGCCGTTCTAAGGTGATGTCATCATGGAGTTCTTAGGAACAATGAAGTGTGACCTCACCTCGTCAAGAACAGTGCAGATCTAATGGATGCCACGGTGTGAATGTCACACCCCAACCGATGGCGGAAACATCGGGGCATGACACTGAGCGAAACAGATTGTCCAGAAGTTTCCATAACAATTATCATTACCAATTAATTTAAAATAACATGTCCCATACCATCTCTCAAAAGGTAAACAAATTATTACAGACAAAATCTAGGCAAATAGTTCTATTCCGATAACTTAGATTTCAAAATAGAGCAATTGTTTATCTGCTTCTAGAGACCCCTGATTTAATTAGTACAGACAACTATTTGTTGGCCTCTAGAGCCTTATTCTAGCCTCGATTTCCTAGCAGGTGTGCATCCTAAGCACCTGTTACATACGTAAAAATAAAGTCAATACATATAATGTAAAGGTGAGCATACAAGTTTGATATTAGCATATAGAGTTCGAATTCATTTACGCATAACCAGCACGTACACATAGCGAAATGAGGCACGTTAGTTATCGACATAGATCCATCGATACCAATGACTACGAGTTGACTGCCCGAGGCAGTTCGCAATACATGATTACCACCGTAATCCATGCAAGTAATTGTCCTTAACAACCCCTGCGAACAGGTGCTGAGTCCAAACTATAGTACTATCGTTGCTAAGGCAGGTAGACAGCATTCCATGTGTAAACATAACAAACAAGCATTCATAAGCCACGTATAACATGCATTAACGGTTAGCGTTAAAATAGTATTGAGTAGTGTGTTTGATGTGATTTGAATATTTGTAACGTATGTAACACCCAAAAGTGCATAAAACAAAAAGGGATCGAGTATACTCACAGCGGTTGATGGATTGAAGGGAGCGCTTGAGAGTAGGGTTAGCCTGAATGGTTTGATAGTACAACGATAAGTAACGCGTAAAACGGAAACAGGTGTGAGTGGATCGGACAGCTGGTCGATCGGTTGGTAGTCCGATCAGACGGCTGACCGTGCGGTTGACAGTCTGTTCGGACAGTTGTCCGGTCGGACGGTAGTCCGATCGGATGGCTGTTCGAGTGGATTGTTTCTTCCTTTGAGTAAGATGTGTTTGTGTATGATGGCTTGATTTTTGAAGTTTTTGTTGCAGCATTTGAAAACATTGAAGTATCTTTACCTTTCAGGTCGGTCGATCGGACGGTCGTTCGATCGGCCGGTAATCCGATCGGCTAGTACTTCAGCGAAGAACAAGTTCTCAGCAAAATGGCACTCGATCAGACAGTAGTTCGATCGGGTGGCATTCCTAGTGCATTGAACATGTTGAAAATCGATTAAGTATTTAAAGCCAAGTATCTCATGATCCGAAGAGTAATCTGATCGGATGGTAGTCCGGTCGGTTAGCAGTCCGTTCAATACTCAAACTTTAGGTAAAATTGAATAAGTGTGGGACCCATAGTGCAAGCCGTTCGGCTGACTGCCCGTTCGGCTGGCTGTCCGTTCGGACAGCAGTCTGATCGGACAGCACCTTGTCTTGGTCGGTCTGTGCGTCTCACACTTGGTAGTTCTGATGGTTTGTCGTTTTATCGAGGTATTTTGATAACGAGTCAAGCAACAGAAACCTCGTCATTACTTGGTTCTCCTGATCGGACATGAATCACCCAAATCAAATTAGTGAATGGCCCGGGACGGTGTTTCACGTTTAATCCGAAATCGGTGAACCTCGTGGATAGAATCCGGATCTTGGGCCACACAACCACCAGAATGATTAGTAAGTCGGCACGAGCTCCGTTTCTATCGGTTTAAAGGTATTGAGTGTAAAAGAATGAGAAAGTTTGTGATTATTTCTTTCAACTCTTTCTCTTTTTCTTCCTCTTGTTGCTCGATGCGGTGGGTTCAGCAGTTGGTGCGGCGGTAGTAGCTTGATGCAGATGCTTTGAAGTTTTATCCCAGACACCAGCCTTGACCCGCTTGTCGTTGATTTCAGTGGCCAGTAGGTAAGTCTCTTCGATCGTCTTAGTCTTAGCCGCTTGCACGAAATCGGCAACACAGTCAGGCAGGGCTCGGATATACTTCTTGATCGCCATGTCTGGAGTCTTGACCTGATCGGGACAAATGATGCTGAGCTTTTTGAAACGAGCAGTGAGAGCAGCATTTTCACCTTCCTTCTGCTTTATGTGCCAGAATTCATCTTCTAGCTTTTGGCGCTCATGAGGAGGGTAGAATTCTTCCAGCATGACTTCCTTGAGTTCATCCCATGACAAACCGTAGGCTGCATCGTTTCCCCGCTTGTTTCTCTCGGCCGTCCACCAGTCTAATGCGCGGGACTGGAAGACGCCGGTAGCATTCAGAGTGCGGAGCTCGTCTGGGCAACCGCTCTGTCGTAGAGTGACCTCAATGGAGTCAAACCATTGGAATAATGCAGTAGGGCCTCCCTCGCCAGTGAATTCTTTTGGCCCACAAGACTTGAACTGCTAGAAATTGAAGGGAGCTTTGGTGGTAGCTTTAGGAGCTTCGGTTCTCGACTCCTCAGATGATTTGCTGACATTCTCGTAGACGTCACTCACAGCCTTTGCTACTTGTTTAGCGATGATAGCAGCAAGACGTTTGTCTCTCTTTTCTTGACGAGAAAGCGATGGGTGACGGGATCCAGATGACATTGTCTGCAACAGACATCGTCACAGTACTCAACACAATGTATTCGAATCTCACCTCACACGTCGACTACTTACTAAAAGCTTAGGAACACGCAATGTAGTATGTATCACATAAACACATAGGCACATAATCACAAATTCACATAAACACAGAAGCACATAAGCACGTAGGGTATAGAATCATAGAAGCTCCTAATCATGTAGTCACAAGAGGCAGTCAGAATACAGCAACCTATCATTCACAGTTCGCGAGTGTTCGAATATAGCGATCGCGTTTAGTATATCGAGTAGTGTAGTATAAGCGTATATCGTAGCATAAGGTCGTCCATAGTTTAGCGATTTGTCGGCGTTTTGAGATAGAAGTGCAGTGCGAGTCGTGCGTATGGATCGAAGTGAAAGCAAAAATCGAGTAGCTCTCCAAAATGTAAACATATAAACAGGTAAACACACATATAAGCCGTGACAACCCGAGTTTCCAAGGTCTCTACTTGACCTAACCTAGTACTTATTTGCAAAGTGTGATTTGTATAATTGGTGTGCATTATAGTTTATATTTGAGTATATGTTATTACGTGGTGGTATTAATTTATGATTTGTAAATAAAACAAATGTTGGAATCTTGTCTAAAACAACTCCACCCGAGATCACCTTAGCCGAAAACACTCATCCACGAAAACACAAAGGTGTTTTCGTCCAACATGGATCCAATGAAAATAAGAATGGGCCTGTGGCCCAGTAGCGATATGTTATGTATTTTTTTTCTTTAAACCTTAACGGGAAATGGTTATTCTGCAAACCCTAATCACTCCATCCCCTCATCCCTGTGCGACGGCAAGTCTAGGATCTAGAAGCCTTTTTACATATTTGTTGTGCATCCTGTTGAGGTTAGTTATCTTTTATTGATGATTATTTGATTAAATCCATCATGAACTATCTGCTTGTTACCATGAATTGACTGTTATTGTGAAGCGATTGTGTGGTATGATATTGATATATCGATGGTACATTAGTAAATGACTGGTAGATTATGGTTATCTGTTAAAAACATAGATCGAATACATGATGATTGCAACAACTTACTGATGTTGAATGATGATGGAACGGTAAACTGGTTTGTACAATGATTTAGTAGTATAGGATATCATGAATTGGCCTAGGTGAATGATTTCATGAATGAAATCGATCTAACTGCTGATTGAACATCGGAATTTATGTGATTCGTAACTGTTAAGTGATGATTGAATTGTTGTTATTCGTAACTGTGTTGATGATGTTGATGTTGTAGCTTACGAAAACCCCCACCCCATTTGAGTGTACATTGACGAAATCCAAGTGATTTCGTTGCCCAAGTAATTTCGGCCCAAAAGGGGGATTTCGGCCCAATAAGGGTTTTCGCCCACTTAGTGATTTCGTCCAAGACTTTTGTACAGTAAACTGGTTATACGATGTTTGTTAACTCTGTTAGTTGTTAACCCTGTTAAGTTGATTAACTTAGTTAAGTATGTTAACTTTGTTAAGTGTTAACCATGTTAAGTGTGTTAATTATGCTATGCATGTTACGAATATAAACCCAGTTAAGTTTATTAACTTCTGTTAAGTCCATAACTCTGGTTAGTCTGCTAACTGAGTTAAGTTATTAACTCTATTAACTTTATTAACACTGTCAAGTATATAACCTTACTAGTTGTTAACTCTGTTAGTTAACTAACACTATGGTTTGTCATTCCTGTTTGTATATGTTAATCCAGTTAAACGTGCTAGTACTACTAAGTGTGTTGTTGGTTAACTATGTTAGATTAAACTGCAAAAGACATTTCTGAGGAACATGAATTGTATGAAGATGATTAACTGTTTGTAATGCCTGATGTTAACTGTTACACACACACTATGTGACGAACATTGCACGCGAAACCTTACAAACATGTACTGACTGAACATACGTGCACTATAGGACTTGATTGATTACTTGCGAGCACATAGTTAAGCATACCGAGCAAACCAAGGTGAGTTCACACTCTTACCAAGGCATGAGATTCCCGAGGATTGGGAATGGGTTGAATGGTGCGATTTAACAATTACTCGTACTTACACGGCTACTAGACTATCTACCATCGTCCTCGGGTTAAACAGGGCACTTACGTAAAACCTACGTAAACAAGTACTTACCACTGTCCTCAGGTTTCGAGGGACACTTACATAAAACCTACGTAAACTCACACATGCTACTGTCTTCCGGGGTCAGGAAGGACACTTACGTAAAACCTACGTAAACCTTGTACGTACTACTATTCTCGGGTTAAGAAGAACACTTATGGTTACAAATAGTCTAGTGTAAATACAAATATGGGAAGCCCCCATTGATAGTAAATACAAACGTGGGAAGCCCCCACTGATAGTAAATACAAACATGGGAAGCCCCCACTGATAGTACATACAACATGGGAAGCCCCCACCAATTGAATCTACACAACGGCTTAGTTAATAACGCATAGTTATGCAACGAACTTCCTTACTGTGAATTCGCTCAACTAGTTGTTGACTTTCTGTTACAT
Source organism: Helianthus tuberosus (assembly GCA_030545235.1). Taxonomy (NCBI): domain Eukaryota; kingdom Viridiplantae; phylum Streptophyta; class Magnoliopsida; order Asterales; family Asteraceae; genus Helianthus; species Helianthus tuberosus. The sequence goes on from CM060447.1 coordinate 173,273,566, forward strand.
GCCTTGCAGGACCATAGGTACTCATGGAGCTTGCACGGGAGGCGCGGTCATTGTGGGCACGGATTGTGGATGTTATGATAAACTCTTTTATGACATTTCAACTTAATACTCATGTTGGATTTTACATTTATGCTTCCGCTAAACATTGATACTATACTTTGGTTTTGAACACCTTTCATATTGTTGGTTGATTTATATTTACTATTTACATTGTTCAATATGATTGCTGGCTTGATCATGGTCATGTCATGCCTCCAAGCGGTGGTACTCCGCGTGTGGATTTTGGGGGTGTGACAGATTGGTATCAGAGCCATTGGCTATAGAGAACTCGGTTTTAATAAGGGGAAAACGTTTTTATTAAAACCAGACTATAACCTGTACAGTGCTCAACGATCCACAACGACGCCTCGCTCCACGTGCAAGACTCAACATCCTAGGTAATATGGTATATGTTTTATTGCCTACATGCTAGATTACATAGAAATTTGCTCATGGTATGCTTAGATAAACGTAACAACTATTGCTTGAGAATACTTGTGTGCTCACTCTCTTCTGTCATCGCACTATTCGCGAACCTCGCTCACTCATGTTCTCCTTGATATCAAGATCATGAGTGGACGCGTTAACCTAACTCAAGCCCAGTTGGCGGCTTCGATCACTGAACAAGTTACTGCAGCACTCGCAGCTGCCCAGGCAGGAGGTGTAACCTGCCATCACCACTTACTCTAGGATCTTTAGATCCTACTCTCGTAAACCAACACTCGTGCTCAAGTATGTTTACTCTTACGCACACGACAGGTCAACACGCTCAGCCACCTGTGTGCACGTTTCAAAACTTTCATGGACTGTCGTCCTACTACCTTTAGTGGCACGGAAGGAGCAGTTGGACTCCTCCATTGGTTTGAAAAGCTCTAATCGATCGTCGAAATGTGTGAATGCCCTGAGACTCGTAGGGTGAAGTACGCCACTGGTACTCTCGAAGGCACTGCGCTAACTTGGTGGAACGCGCAAGTTCAGATGCTGGGGCTGGCGGCTGCTAATGCCACCCCATGGAATGATTTTAAGGAACTGATCAAACGTGAATACTGTAGTCGGGATGACATCCACAAGCTGGAAGTGGAGTTCTTTAACCTGAAGATGACGGGGTCAGAGATAGAAGCGTACACGAAATGATCCAACGAACTGGCAGTGTTGTGTCCAACTATGGTGGATCCTCCCATCAAGCGCATTGAGTTGTACCTCAAATGCTTAGTACCAGAGATTCAAAGTCATGTGACTTCTGTTAACCTTGCTACTATTCAAGATGTTACTCGTCTTGCTCGTCGTCTCACAGACCAGGCAGTGGAACAGAACTGGCTGCCTAAATGTATCGGTGCTACCACTGCTACTACTCCTGCTACTCCCAGTGATAACAAGCGAAAGTGGGATGGAACCACCAGCAAGGGTTCGACTCCGTTTCACTCCCAGGCACACCAGCGAAAGATCGATGACTACCAGAGTCCTGGTCAGCAATCTTCTGGTAGTCAAGGGCAGGGTGGATATCGAGGAAATCACCCAAAATGTAATAGATGCAACAGGCACCACAGTGGTCAGTGCAACAGGGGTCGTTGCCAGTGGTGTCTCAAGATGGGTCATGAAGCTAAGGATTGCAGGAGCTCGTGACCTGCGAATCAGAACCAACAACGACAACAATAATCAGGGCAATGGGAACAACAACAACAACGGGGGTAATAACGACGGCAATGGTGCCAGGGGTCGGGTGTTCGTGATTGGTCAGGGCGACGCAAGGAATGATCCTAACGGGGTGATGGACTTTCCTTATCGATTTCATTCCTATAGTTTTGGGTAGTTTTGACAACGTCATTGGGATGGATTGGTTATCCCAACAGCTAGCAGAGATCCTATGCAAAGAGAAGATCATTCGCATTCCCCGTTCTGGCAAAGAATCTCTCGAAGTTCAAGGCGACAAGAGTGGTGTCGTGAGTGGCATCATCTCCTTCTTGAAGGCACAGAAGTGTTTGCGAAAGGGCCACACTGCTATTTTAGCACTCGTTACAGATACATCGATGAAAGAGAAGAAGTTAGAGGATATTCCAGTTGTACGCGACTTTCCTCAAGTGTTTCCTGAAGAGTTACCTGGGTTACTGCCTCATCGCCAGGTCGAATTTCAGATCGAGCTAGCTCCTGGGGCAGCACCCATAGCTCGAGCACCTTATCGCTTAGTTCCAACTGAACTGGAAGAACTATCTAAGCAATTGCAAGAACTTTTGGAAAAGGGTTTCATACGTCCTAGCTCTTCGCCCTGGGGAGCTCCAGTACTATTTGTGAAGAAGAAAGACGGTACCTTCCGTATGTGCATAGATTACCGCGAATTAAACAAGGTGACCGTGAAGAATCGCTATCGTCTTCCACGCATCGACGACTTATTCGACCAGTTGCAAGGGTCGAGCTATTACTCGAAGATTGACCTGAGGTCAGGTTACCATCAGCTGAGAGTCCGGGATGAGGACGTCTCCAAAACAGCGTTCAGAACACACTACGGACACTACGAGTTTCTGGTCATGCATTCGGGTTAACAAACGCGCCTGCGGTCTTCAAGGATCTTATGAACAGGGTGTGCAAGCCCAATTTGGATAAGTTCGTTATTGTATTTATCGACGACATCCTGATCTATTCGAAGAGTCAGGAGGAACACGAGCAGCATTTACGACTTATTTTGGAACTTCTTCGAACGGAACAGCTGTACGCCAAGTTTTCAAAATGCGACTTCTGGCTTCGTGAAGTCCACTTCCTAGGCCATGTGGTAAACAAGGATGGGATTCATGTTGATCCATCCAAAGTAGATTCGATCAAGAACTGGCCTGCATCTCGCACACCAACAGAAATACGCCAATTCTTGGGTTTGGCGGGTTATTACAGACGGTTCATCAAAGACTTCTCAAAGATTGCACAGCCACTTACATTACTGACACAGAAAGGTGTGGTTTACCGTTGGGGTAATACACAGGAAACAGCATTTCAGCACTTAAAGGATAGACTTTGTAGCGCACCTATCCTCTCATTGCCTGAAGGCACGGACGATTTTGTAGTCTACTGCGACGCATCCATCCAAGGTCTTGGATGTGTGTTGATGCAATGGGATAAAGTCATTACTTATGCTTCGCGCCAACTTAAGATTCACGAACGGAATTACACTACACATGATTTAGAGCTGGGAGCTGTTGTTTTTGCGCTCAAGATATGGCGACATTACCTGTATGGCACCAAGTGCACCATCTACACCGACCACAGGAGTCTCGAGCATATCTTCAAGCAGAAAGAGTTGAACATGCGACAGCGTCGATGGGTCGAGTTACTGAACGATAACGAATGTGCTATAAAGTACCATCCAGGCAAAGCCAACATGGTGGCCGACGCCCTTAGTCGAAAGGATACTACACCTAGGCGTGTACGAGCGTTGCAACTCACTATTCGGTCTGGTCTTCCTGTACAGATACGAGATGCTCAGGTAGAAGCATTGAAACCAGAAAACGTCAGGGCTGAAGCTCTACGCGGCTCAAGACAACGGTTATAACAAAAGGCAGACGGCGCCTACTATGTAACAGGACGCATTTGGGTCCCACTCTATGGCAACTTACGCGAGCTTGTAATGGATGAAGCTCATAAGTCTCATTACTCGGTACATCCTGGTTAGGAAAAAATGTACCACGATTTGAAAACTACATATTGGTGGCATGGCATGAAGGCTCACATAGCAACTTACGTCAGCAAGTGTTTGACTTGTGCGAGAGTCAAAGCCGAATACCAAAAACCTTCAGGCCTACTCCAACAACCTGAGATACCACAATGGAAATGGGAGTAAATTTCCATGGATTTTGTTACTGGCCTGCCTAGATCTCAACGTGGGAATGATACTATTTGGGTGATCGTGGATCGACTCACAAAGTCTGCACACTTCTTGGCTATCAAGGAAACAGACAAGTTCTCTACATTAGCAGGCATCTACTTAAAAGAAGTGGTTTCAAGGCACGGGGTGCCAACCTCTATTATCTCTGATCGTGACGCACATTTTACTTCAGAACTGTGGCAAGCAATGCACAAATCTTTTGGCTCTCTTTTAGACATGAGCACGGCTTATCACCCTCAGACGGATGGGCAATCTGAGCGCACTATTCAAACTTTAGAAGACATGCTTAGGGCATGTGTGATTGACTTTGGCAACGGCTGGGAAAAGCATCTGCCACTTGTGGAATTTTCGTACAATAACAGCTACCACACCAGCATTAAAGCTGCTCCGTTTGAGGCATTGTACGGGCGTAAATGCCGGTCACCTCTTTGTTGGGCAGAGGTGGGAGATAGTCAGATCACTGGTCCAGAACTTGTGGTAGACACATGATGTGCGGTAAGTGTCGTATATTTTAGGTGTATATTTTAAGCCATTTTTAACACTTATTTTAGCCAAGTTTTAAATTTATAAAACACGATATTTCACTGACACTAAACACACATATGGGCAAGTGCACCCATCGTTGAGTGTAGTATAGTGTTGGTAAGATACCGAGGTCGTCCAAGGACACAAGAGCTTTTAGTACCGGTTTATCCTCAACGTCTAACCAAAATAAAAGTTTAGAAAAATGTTTTAAACTAAGAAAACTAAAAATTAACTAAAATGCTGAAAATAAAAATAAAAGAAAAACAGATAGACAAGATGAATCACTTGGTTCCGACTCGTATCTAGTATAACCTTTGATTATTTCCGCACTTTTGCACATAATTAAGAGATTATCTTAGTTATTATAGTAGGCCCCTCTTTTGAAGGTGACGTTACCCTCACCCCAGTAGTTTGAGTCAGCATGGATACAATCCTAAAAGGGTGGATTATTGGAAGATAATGAATTAAGTTATTAATGCAGTATTGTGGTAGGCCCCGCTTTTGGCGGTGACGTTACCCTCGGCTAAGTAGTCTGAGTCAGCAGGGATACAGTCCTAAATAGCCGGGTTATAGTATTAATAGTAGTTAACTTATGAGGGGATCAAAGATTTTGGACCCCCGCCATCCAATACCGTGAAGTATTGAAGGAGGTCCTACTAAATTTGACCCAGGTCCATTGCAGGACCTCTAAACGCTGAACAATGGCAAGACCTTTACCAAACCGTTCCCTTAACCCCCTACCAGGTAGCTAACATACCTCCATATAGACCGTGGAGATATGAATGGTGAAAATCCTTTATTTTATATAGACAGTAAAATAATGCCAAGACACCACGGACAAACGATAAGGAAAGATCACCTTCAACATAAGTAACTAGTTATTAAAGTCATTAATACAAAACCAAATAAAAAGTGCAAAAGATTAGAAATAAAAAGTATTATACTAGACACTTTGTCTTCACCAAGTGATGTAAGAGACTTAGGCAAACATGGCCTTGATTGTCAAGAACTCTTACGATCAATCTTGGATCCCGAGACGACTCACACACTCTACGATGGACAATGGATGATGGTGGTGGATGATGGTGTTGTGATGGTGGTGGGTGGTGGATGAAGTGTGAGAGAGGTGGTGTGCCAAGGGATGAGATGAAATGAATCCAAGCACTCCTATTTATAGGCTGAATAGAGTGCTGGACACGGCCCCGTGTCCGCTGGGCACGGCCCCGTGTCCGTCTGACAATCTCTCTCCTCATTAATTGTAATTCGCAATTACAATAAATGCGCCTGCTGTACTTTCGACACGCCCCCGTGTCCGCTGAGCACGGCCCCGTGATGGGCAATAGAAGCTTCTATAGATTTGTCTTTTCTGCTGCTTCTTGGGCACGGCCCCGTGCTGGCTGAGCACGGGGCGTGTTCAGCCTTCTGTCTTCTCTTTTTTGCTTTGGAAGGTGCCGTTGAGGGGTCGGGCAGTCCACTAATGTTCCTTTCCTTGTATTTATGTTGGATTTAGCTGTCTTTTTGCTTCTTTTGCGTTTTTGAGCTCATTTAATCCTGAAAATACAAAAGGAAGACAAAAACACTCTTTTTCCAATATTAGTACTTAAAAAGGGTTAGTTTTATGCCTCATTTGATGTAATTTATATGTTGCATTTTACACACATCAAATACCCCCACACTTGAACTTTTGCTTGTCCTCAAGCAAAACTCTTTAATATGTGGCTTACACTCCCAAATGGAATAGGTAGAAGAGAAGGTTTTGGGCTTGTCGTAGAGTGTCGGGATTTCCAAGATCTTTTTGGGTTTTATTTTTATTTATTTACACTCATATTCGTAATGATTTATTTAGAACTTTTCATAAAAGAAATTACTTATTTGGGCATAACATGCCTTTTTTAAAATTCTATTTATATACAAGTTCACATACCTCACGGGGAAATCACTCACACTCGGCCGAAGGTGTATTTTTAGTGAATCACTCGAGAGCGGCATGGAACTTATTCCTACCATAGGCTTGCCAAGAAATCAATCCTCCTCCTTTTTAACTTTTATACCTTTGTAGATATCAAGAGGACTTTGCGGGTTAAGGGTTAGGCTAGGGTTAAAGGTAGGTTGTTGGGTTAGTGGTTAGTAGAAAAAGGGCTAAAAGCGTAACAAGTGTCGGTTTTCGTATTTTTGCAACTTTTTATTGTGATGAAGCTTTTATTCAAACTAAGTTATTTTTTATTAACTTGTTTGTTTATTTTCTTTTTGCTTCATCATTATCACACAAATTTTTTTTTTTTCACGAAGAACCGAACTTGTTACTAAAATAAAGGGTTAAAAATGAAAAAGGTTTTTGGTGGGTAGAAAGGGTTTTTGTTTGGGTGATGAAACGAAAAAGGTTTAGGCTCAAAAGGGCTAACTAGGGGGATTTTTTTTTTTTGGGTAGGTGGTAAAAGAAAAAGAAAAATAATGGTGTAGAAAATAAAAAGGGTTAGTCCTAATGCCTCCATCATTTACTTACTTGGGTTTAAGTTGATAAGGACCGGGAATGTATTGTCATGGCAAGTTCTAGAGTCGTAAGAACCAAGCGGCTATTCACACAAGAAACGAAAAATGAGCATTTAGTCAAAAGATATGTAATTGTGTGCTCAATAAAGGCTCAAAACTCACTTTTGTGGGAATGGGTTTTTATGTGATCAAGTATATATAATCAACTTTTAAATAAGTTTGTCATGCCTTTTCATAATTTTCTTATGTTGGTTCTTTTTATCACTACGCTATCGGTTGTAAATTTGTAAAAATATAACCTTTTTTAGAACTTGAATTTCCCGAGTTAAACCTAGACAAGTAAAAAAATTGAAATTTTTGAAAAAATTTGGGGTGATTAGCGGTTCCAATAGAGTTTTGTGTAAGGCTTGTATTTAGGACTTGCAAAATTCAAGGTTTTAGCATCCCCCCCACACTTAAATTACACATTGTCCTCAATGTGTCCCAAAAATAAATTTTTAGGTCGATTAGATGTGTAAAATAATGTTTAAAAGGCAAAAATTTGTGTTACTGGGCACTGAACACGGCCTCGTGTTGTCTGGGCACGGCCCCGTGTTCAAGTGCCAGTAACAAAATTAAAATAAGAGAAACAGAAGTCTGGACACGGGGGCGTGTTGAGTGAACACGGCCCGTGCCCAGGTACCTGAACTGGGCGTTTTTCTGCAGGTGGTTCGGCACGGGGCCGTGTTGGTTGGGCACGGCCCGTGTTGAACCTTCTGAAATGGAGAAAATTGTCGGGTTGCCTTGTTCTTGTGCATGGGTTCATTTTTCTCGTTCCCCTTTTCATCCTTTACCACCATGAGTGTGTTTTATTTCTGAAAATTAAAACTAACAAAAAGCATAAAAATTAATCTAAATTAAACTAAGGATAGTTCCGTGGAATGCCTCCATGGTGCGCCACGTTTATAAGGGTCCTTGGCTAGACCCAAAGCCTGGTCATATGTTACCCAAGTGGGATGTGTTGCATCCCATGTTACACCGTCGGAGAGCGTCATCCAAGCTTGAGTCTATGACCTTCATGTAGTTGACCGGATCTTCTTCCTCTACTCGCTTTCCACATTCAAATTTCACTTCCTCATCCCCAAACTTCAATGTTAGAGTTCCGTCATTCATATCCACCAATGCTTGGGCGGTGGCTAGGAATGGCCTCCCGAGGATGAGAGGGACCTCGGTGTCTTCTTCCATGTCTAGGATGACAAAGTCGGTTAGGAAGACGAATTTGTCAACCTTGACTAGCAGGTTTTCGGCGACACCTTGTGGGAATTTGACGGATCTGTCGGCGAGTTGTATGCTCATCTTTGTAGGGCTTGTTGTTCCTAGGCCGAGTCGCTTGAACATTGATGTGGGCATGAGGTTGATGCTAGCCCCAAGATCGGCTAAAGCATTTCGGACGGGGGACTTCCCAATTGAACAAGGGATTGTGAAGCTCCCGGGGTCGATTTTCTTTTGTGGAAGTTTGTTGAGTACTAGAGCAAAGCATTCTTCGCCTAAGTTAACTAATTGCAATGATTCAATTTTCCTTTTGTGAGTGAGGAAATCCCTCATGAATTTTGCATATTTAGGCATTTGGGTTAGGACCTCAATAAAAGGAATATTAACATGCAATTGTTTTAGTAAACTTTCGAACTTTGCGAATTGCTCATCGGTCTTTTGACGATTTAACCTACTGGGGTACGGGATTGGAGGAGTCATGGTGGGCTCTTGATTTGGTGCGGAAGCCTTTTCTGGCGCAGGAGGAGTCACAGGCTGGCTAGAATGGCTTCTTTCATTTGGCGGTAATGGAGCATCCTCGGGACCCACGGTTCGATTTCTTAATGTGATGAGATGTACTTGTGCCTTTGGGTTCGTTTCGGTATTACTGGGTAATGCGCCTTGTGGTCTCTCGGAGAAATTTTGAGCTAGTTGATTTAATTGTTTTTCAACGTTTTGAATGCTAGCTTGTTGATTTCTGAAATTCGATTCCAATTGTTGAAATCGATCCGAGTTTTTCTTTTCAGTGTCAGAGATGAGGCGAGATACAGTATCTTCAAGCCTTTCTCTTCCACCTTGTTGTTGAGGAAAATTTTGCGGTTGTTGAAAATTAGTTCGTTGGTTTTGTTGGTTACTACTATTGTCGGGATCTCTCCAACCAAGATTTGGGTGGTTACGCCATCCTTGGTTGTAGGTACCCGTTGGAGGACCTGACGGCCTAGGTCTATTATCCATGTAGTTTACCGTTTCAGTTTGTTCATCTAATTCTTTCATACAACTCCAATTTTCATGTGACCCACCACACCCTTCACAAGCCATAACCGAGGCCGTTTTTGTCATTTCTAGCCTTTTGATTTTTGAAGAGAGGGCCTCGATTTGGGCTTGTAAAGAGGTGCTTTCATCAACCTTATGGGCGCCCGGGGCAATAGATTTATTACCTCGGGGAGTGTGCCATTGAAAATTGGTTTGAGCAATTTCCTCAATTTGGTTATATATTTCATTTGGGCGACGATTACCTAAGAGTCCCCCGGAGCTTGAATCAAGTGTCTGTCTTGTGTGTGGCAACAATCCATTGTAGAAAGTGGATACTTGTTGCCATACCGCTAGACCATGGTGAGGACACTTTCTTAGAAGCTCTTTGAACCTTTCCCAAGTTTCATATAAGGATTCCCCATCCTCTTGTGAGTATGTATTAATTTCAGTCATTAATTTAGCCGTTTTAGCAGGAGGGAAATACTTATACAAAAACTTTTGGGTGAGTTCATCCCAGGTGTTTACCGATCCAACTGGGAGGGTGTTAAGCCAAGCCTTAGCTCGGTCTTTTAGTGAAAAAGGAAACATTCGAAGGCGGATGGCGTCATTGGATGCTCCATTGATCCGAAAGGTATCACATATTTCTAAGAAGTTAGTAATATGTAGATGGGGATCCTCGTCCGCAAGCCCGTGGAAGGTTGCGGAGTTTTGGAGCATTTGTATCAAATGTGGCCGAAGTTCGAAGTTGTTGGCCTCGACATTCGGTGCATTGATAGCGGCGCCAAGATTGCCTACGGTAGGCTGTAGGTAATCCATGAGGGTACGTTGGTCCGCCATTGGAAGTGGGTCCCCCGAAGCTTTCTCTTGATTTTTAGCTTTTAGTCTTCTTCTGAGAAAGCGCTCGGGTTCGTCTAGGGGTTCTTTTATGTCTCTACTAGAACTGGAGCTCATGCACTACGTAGGAGGTTCAAATGTGGCGCCTGGGTTCCAAGTCCTGCAATAAAAACATAAAAGAACGCTGGTCAGAATGTTCACCACGGCCCCGTGCTTAATGAAACGGCCCGTGTTCAGAGGCACAGTAATTGATTTCTGGATCCCTGTTACTGGGAGTTGGACACGACCCCGTGTTGCACCGACACGGCCCCGTGTTCAGCTCTCTGTAACTCAGAAAATAAAAACTGCCAGTGATGATGCTGGGCACGGCCCGTGTCTGACCGGGCACGGCCCGTGCTGAGCGCTGCAGAAGCTGAAAAACTAAGAAAATCCTAAAAAAATAAAAAGAAAAAATAAAAGATGATTAGGCCGTTGATTCCTAACTTTCTTAAAATCCTTGTGTCCCCGGCAACGGCGCCAAAAACTTGATGTGCGGTAAGTGTCGTATATTTTAGGTGTATATTTTAAGCCCTTTTTAACACTTATTTTAGCCAAGTTTTAAATTTATAAAACACGATATTTCACTGACACTAAACACACATATGGGCAAGTGCACCCATCGTTGAGTATAGTATAGTGTTGGTAAGATACCGAGGCCGTCCAAGGACACAAGAGCTTTTAGTACCGGTTTATCCTCAACGTCTAACCAAAATAAAAGTTTAGAAAAATGTTTTAAACTAAGAAAACTAAAAATTAACTAAAATGCTGAAAATAAAAATAAAAGAAAAACAGATAGACAAGATGAATCACTTGGTTCCGACTCGTATCTAGTATAACCTTTGATTATTTCCGCACTTTTGCACATAATTAAGAGATTATCTTAGTTATTGTAGTAGGCCCCTCTTTTGAAGGTGACGTTACCCTCACCCCAGTAGTTTGAGTCAGCAGGGATACAATCCTAAAAGGGTGGATTATTGGAAGATAATGAATTAAGTTATTAATGCAGTATTGTGGTAGGCCCCGCTTTTGGCGGTGACGTTACCCTCGGCTAAGTAGTCTGAGTCAGCAGGGATACAGTCCTAAATAGCCGGGTTATAGTATTAATAGTAGTTAACTTATGAGGGGATCAAAGAGTTTGAACCCCCGCCATCCAATACCGTGAAGTATTGAAGGAGGTCCTACTAAATTTGACCCAGGTCCATTGCAGGACCTCTAAACGCTGAACAATGGCAAGACCTTTACCAAACCGTTCCCTTAACCCCCTACCAGGTAGCCAACATACCTCCATATAGACCGTGGAGATATGAATGGTGAAAATCCTTTATTTTATATAGACAGTAAAATAATGCCAAGACACCACGGACAAACGATAAGGAAAGATCACCTTCAACATAAGTAACTAGTTATTAAAGTCATTAATACAAAACCAAATAAAAAGTGCAAAAGATTAGAAATAAAAAGTATTATACTAGACACTTTGTCTTCACCAAGTGATGTAAGAGACTTAGGCAAACATGGCCCTGATTGTCAAGAACTCTTACGATCAATCTTGGATCCCGAGACGACTCACACACTCTACGATGGACAATGGATGATGGTGGTGGATGATGGTGTTGTGATGGTGGTGGGTGGTGGATGAAGTGTGAGAGAGGTGGTGTGCCAAGGGATGAGATGAAATGAATCCAAGCACTCCTATTTATAGGCTGAACAGAGTGCTGGACACGGCCCCGTGTCCGCTGGGCACGGCCCCGTGTCCGTCTGACAATCTCTCTCCTCATTAATTGTAATTCGCAATTACAATAAATGCGCCTGCTGTACTTTCGACACGCCCCCGTGTCCACTGAGCACGGCCCCGTGATGGGCAATAGAAGCTTCTATAGATTTGTCTTTTCTGCTGCTTCTTGGGCACGGCCCCGTGCTGGCTGAGCACGGGGCGTGTTCAGCCTTCTGTCTTCTCTTTTTTGCTTTGGAAGGTGCCGTTGAGGGGTCGGGCAGTCCACTAATGTTCCTTTCCTTGTATTTATGTTGGATTTAGCTGTCTTTTTGCTTCTTTTGCGTTTTTGAGCTCATTTAATCCTGAAAATACAAAAGGAAGACAAAAACACTCTTTTTCCAATATTAGTACTTAAAAAGGGTTAGTTTTATGCCTCATTTGATGTAATTTATATGTTGCATTTTACACACATCAACACAACAGAACGAATTGCTCAAATACGACAACGAATGGCGGCAGCTCGTGACCGTCTGAAAAGCTACGCCGATAAGGGTAGGAAACCACTCGAGCTCCAGGTTGGGGAGCGGGTACTACTCAAAGTCTCACCCTGGAAGGGTGTGGTTCGTTTTGGCAGACGAGGCAAGCTCAATCCACGATATGTCGGACCGTTCGAAATTATTGAGAAGATAGGCAGGGTGGCCTACAGACTAAACCTACCAGCTGAACTCAGTGCAGTTCACAACGTTTTCCACGTGTCGAATCTGAAGAAGTGTCTGTCAGATGAGACCCTCATAGTTCCTTTGAAGGAGCTCACTATCGACGATCAGTTGCGATTCGTCGAGGGACCAGTTGAAATCACGGACCGGGATGTTAAGGTCCTCAAGCACACTAGAATACCTCTTGTTCGGGTTCGTTGGAACTCCCGTCGTGGCCCAGAGTTCACCTGGGAACGCGAAGATCAAACGAAACTCAAGTATCCCCAGTTATTCGGAAACAATGCAACCACTACTGAGGCTGAAGCTACTACAGAATTTCGGGACGAAATTCCAAATCAACGGGGGGATGATGTGACACCCCAGGAAAACCAGGAAACAACAGAACACAACTAGCTTCCTCAGTAACCGCATGCTAAATTTCGGGACGAAATTTCTTTCAAGTTGGGGATAATGTGACAACCCGAGTTTCCAAGGTCTCTACTTGACCTAACCTAGTACTTATTTGCAAAGTGTGATTTGTATAATTGGTGTGCATTATAGTTTATATTTGAGTATATGTTATTACGTGGTGGTATTAATTTATGATTTGTAAATAAAACAAATGTTGGAATCTTGTCTAAAACAACTCCACCCGAGATCACCTTAGCCGAAAACACTCATCCACGAAAACACAAAGGTGTTTTCGTCCAACATGGATCCAATGAAAATAAGAATGGGCCTGTGGCCCAGTAGCGATATGTTATGTATTTTTTTTCTTTAAACCTTAACGGGAAATGGTTATTCTGCAAACCCTAATCACTCCATCCCCTCATCCCTGTGCGACGGCAAGTCTAGGATCTAGAAGCCTTTTTACATATTTGTTGTGCATCCTGTTGAGGTTAGTTATCTTTTATTGATGATTATTTGATTAAATCCATCATGAACTATCTGCTTGTTACCATGAATTGACTGTTATTGTGAAGCGATTGTGTGGTATGATATTGATATATCGATGGTACATTAGTAAATGACTGGTAGATTATGGTTATCTGTTAAAAACATAGATCGAATACATGATGATTGCAACAACTTACTGATGTTGAATGATGATGGAACGGTAAACTGGTTTGTACAATGATTTAGTAGTATAGGATATCATGAATTGGCCTGGGTGAATGATTTCATGAATGAAGTCGATCTAACTGCTGATTGAACATCGGAATTTATGTGATTCGTAACTGTTAAGTGATGATTGGAATTGTTGTTATTCGTAACTGTGTTGATGATGTTGATGTTGTAGCTTACGAAAACCCCCACCCCATTTGAGTGTACATTGATGAAATCCAAGTGATTTCCTTTCCCAAGTAATTTCGGCCCAATAAGGGTTTTCGCCCACTTAGTGATTTCGTCCAAGACTTTTGTACAGCAAACTGGTTATACGATGTCTGTTAACTCTGTTAGTTGTTAACCCTGTTAAGTTGATTAACTTAGTTAAGTATGTTAACTTTGTTAAGTGTTAACCATGTTAAGTGTGTTAATTATGCTATGCATGTTACGAATATAAACCCAGTTAAGTTTATTAACTTCTGTTAAGTCCATAACTCTGGTTAGTCTGCTAACTGAGTTAAGTTATTAACTCTATTAACTTTATTAACACTGTCAAGTATATAACCTTACTAGTTGTTAACTCTGTTAGTTAACTAACACTGTGGTTTGTCATTCCTGTTTGTATATGTTAATCCAGTTAAACGTGCTAGTACTACTAAGTGTGTTGTTGGTTAACTATGTTAGATTAAACTGCAAAAGACATTTCTGAGGAACATGAATTGTATGAAGATGATTAACTGTTTGTAATGCCTGATGTTAACTGTTACACACACACTATGTGACGAACATTGCACGCGAAACCTTACAAACATGTACTGACTGAACATACGTGCACTATAGGACTTGATTGATTACTTGCGAGCACATAGTTAAGCATACCGAGCAAACCAAGGTGAATTCACACTCTTACCAAGGCATGGGATTCCCGGGGATTGGGAATGGGTTGAATGATGGGATTTAACAATTACTCGTACTTACACGGCTACTAGACTATCTACCATCGTCCTCGGGTTAAGCAGGGCACTTACGTAAAACCTACGTAAATAAGTACTTACCACTGTCCTCAGGTTTCGAGGGACACTTACGTAAAACCTACGTAAACTCACACATGCTACTGTCTTCCGGGGTCAGGAAGGACACTTACGTAAAACCTACGTAAACCCCACGCGTACCACTGTCCTCGGGTAAAGAAGGGCACTTACGTAAAACCTACGTAAACCTTGTACGTACTATTGTTCTCGGGTTAAGATCACTTATGGTTACAAATAGTCTAGTGTAAATACAAATATGGGAAGCCCCCATTGATAGTAAATACAAACATGGGAAGCCCCCACTGATAGTAAATACAAACATGGGAAGCCCCCACTGATAGTACATACAACATGGGAAGCCCCCACCAATTGAATCTACACAACGGCTTAGTTAATAACGCATAGTTATGCAACGAACTTACTTACTGTGAACTCGCTCAACTAGTTGTTGACTTTCTGTTACATGCCTTGCAGGACCATAGGTACTCATGGAGCTTGCACGGGAGGCGCGGTCGTTGTGGGCACGGATTGTGGATGTTATGATAAACTCTTTTATGACATTTCAACTTAATACTCATGTTGGGTTTTACATTTATGCTTCCGCTAAACATTGATACTATACTTTGGTTTTGAACACCTTTCATATTGTTGGTTGATTTATATTTACTATTTACATTGTTCAATATGATTGGTGGCTTGATCATGGTCATGTCACGCCTCCAAGCGGTGGTACTCCGCGTGTGGATTTTGGGGGTGTGACATAAGCACATAAAATCAACGAATCATCAGAGTCAGCAGTTGCGGGTTCAGAATCGAAACACATAAAAATTGAGGTATAGATTGTCTGTGGCTATTAGACGTTGACTAACCAAAGTGGTTCGACTATTCACAAGACTTGTTGTGCACTTTTGTCCTTCAGGACAGTGCCTTTGCATCAATTCTTGGGCATTTGGCACGCATCTCGTTAGTCATATCGTGACTTCAGGTCGTTGGAGTCCGTCGCCGCTTTGGTGAGAGTTTTGTAAAATGGGCGGAACAAGTCATCAAGGTTAGGGTTTCACCCCTAGCTTAATAACTTCGTTCCTGCTTTTGATAAAATGGAGGAGATTATTCATCAAAATGTGGATTTCACTCCTGATTTGGCATAATTCTCCCCGTTTGTAAATGAAATGCGGGTTGATCAAGCAACTTTAGTCGAGAGTTTGCGGTTTTCACACCTAATCTCAACTTAATTGCTTTTTCACAATTGAAAATTTGAGTGCAGTGATAGTGTAGCATAAGCAAGAGTAGCGAGAAATAAGCTCTTACATAATCCCCACAGGATATGCACAAGTCGGTCTGTTGGTTCCTAACTATAGACCACGTTTCTAAGACATCGACCCGGACTAGGTCGTGTCTTGCCTAATTCCCTATAGTTATGGCTCTGATACCAATCTGTCACACCCCAACCGATGGCGGAAACATCGGGGCATGGCACTGAGCGAAACAGATTGTCCAGAAGTTTCCATAACAATTATCATTACCAATTAATTAAAAATAACATGTCCCATACCATGTCTCAAAAGGTAAATAAATTATTACAGACAAAATCTAGGCAAATAGTTCTATTCCGACAACTCAGATTTCAAAATAGAGCAATTATTTATCTGCTTCTAGAGACCCCTGATTTAATTAGTACAAACAACCATTTGTTGGCCTCTAGAGCCTTATTCTAGCCTCGATTTCCTAGCAGTTGTGCATCCTAAGCACCTGTTACATACGTAAAAATAAAGTCAATACGTATAATGTAAAGGTGAGCATACAAGTTTGATATTAGCATATAGAGTTCTAATTCATTTACGCATAACCAGCACGTACACATAGCGAAATGAGGCACGTTAGTTATCGATATAGATCCATCGATACCAATGACTACGAGTTGACTGCCCGAGGCAGTTCGCAATACATGATTACCACTGTAATCCATACAAGTAATTGTCCTTAATAACCCCTGCGAACAGGTGCTGAGTCCAAACTATAGTACTATCGTTGCTAAGGCAGGCAGACATCATTCCATGTGTAAACATAACAAACAAGCATTCATAAGCCACGTATAACATGCATTAACGATTAGTGTTCAAATAGTATTGAGTAGTGTGTTTGATGTGATTTGAATATTTGTAACGTATGTAACACCCAAAAGTGCATAAAGCAAAAAGGGATCGAGTATACTCACAGCGGTTGATGGATTGAAGGGAGCGCTTCAGAGTAGGGTTAGCCTGAATGGTTCGATAGTATAACGATAAGTAACGCGTAAAACGGAAACAGGTGTGAGTGGATCGGACAGCTGGTCGATCGGTTGGTAGTCCGATCGGACGGCTGACCGTGCGGTTGACAGTCCGTTCGGACGGTTGTCCGGTCGGACGGTTTTCCGGTCGGACGGTGGTCCGATCGGATGGCTGTTCGAGTGGATTGTTTCTTCCTTTGAGTAAGATGTGTTTGTGTATGATGGTTTGACTTTTGAAGTATTTGTTGCAGCATTTGAAAACATAGAAGTATCTTTACCTTTCAGGTCGGTCGATCGGACGGTCGTTCGATCGACCGGTAATCCGATCGGCTAGTACTTCAGTGAAGAACAAGTTCTCAGCAAAATGGCACTCGATCGAACAGTAGTTCGATCGGGTGGCATTCCTAGTGCATTGAACATGTTGAAAATCGATTAAGTATTTAAAGCCAACTATTTCATGATCCGAAGAGTAATCCAATCGGATGGTAGTCCGGTCGGTTAGCAGTCCGTTCAATACTCAAACTTTAGGTAAAATTGATTAAGTGTGGGACCCATAGTGCAAGCCGTTCGGCTGACCGGTCGATCGGCTGACTGCCTGTTCGGCTGGTTGTCCATTCGGACAGCAGTCCGATCGGACAGCACCTTGTCCTGGTCGGCCTGTGCGTCTCACACTTGGTAGTTCTGATGGTTTGTCATTTTATCGAGGTATTTTGATAACGAGTCAAGCAACAGAAACCTCGTCATTACTTGGTTCTCTTGATCGGACAGGAATCACCCAAATCCAATTAGTGAACGGCCCGGGACGGTGTTTCACGTTTAACCCGAAATCGGTGAACCTCTTGGATAGAATCCGGACCTTGGGCCACACAACCACCAGAATGATTAGTAAGTCGGACGAGCTCCGTTTCTATCGGTTTAAAGGTATTGAGTGTAAAAGAATGAGAAAGTTTGTGATTATTTCTTTCAACTCTTTTATTCCTTTGAAAATGTTCAGATCTATGCGAATTCGTTGTGAAATCATGTGGAAATCCTTCAGATCTGAGTTATTCTTGGTGGAATGAGGTCAAACTTGAAGTTCATAAGAACTTCATGATGACGTCACCCTAGAACACCCCAAATCTTGATGATTTCTTGGTTAAAAGTTAAGATTTAAAAGATAGAAAGGTGTAGGAATGCGTGTAGATCAAGAAAGTACAAGATTTAGGACGAGATCTTACCGGAATCGTGAGAAATCTGAAGAAAAGTGAGGAACACGAGTTGGTCGGACGTCACTTGCCAAAAGTAGTAGGTTAGAGAGTGACAAGGGGTATTTATAGGGTTCCAAAAGAGGAAAGTGTTGGCCGATCGGCCAGGCAGCTCGATCGGTCGGCCTGTCCGATCGGACTGATCGGACGGCAGTCCGATTGGCCGGCTGGCCGATCGGCTGGTAGCCGGATCGATCAGTTGCCGGATTCGAGTATTCGGTGTGACGATTATTGATATTTCGATTTCGAGCGATGCGAATACGATAGAGTTTCCTATTCAAATTACTTGTAATCCCAATCACTCATATCTCGCGCTGTCTCTTCTCCACTAATTATCATAATTCAGTTTCGATTAAGTTCGATTGCATTTCGATTGCGATTCGAGTTCGATTGCGATTCGAGTTTTGCGTTTCGATTGATTACCACAACACAACATAAATAAACATGCACAAGTAACACATAAGGCACACACACACGTATAACAATAACCAAAAATGCGTATTCGAGTTGCGATTCGATTCGATTGTCGATTTGATTAGCACAGTTTGATTATCGTTTAGTTAACTTTATCGCATTGTTACTTCCTATAGTTCACAGTCGTAAGTCGATTAAATAGCGAATACATACGTCGATTGTTGTAATTATTGACACTTACTCCACATAATACAACTAAAATAAACATATAAAAGAAATTCACTATTATTCAAGTCGCGCGAAATCGGTCGTTGACTTTGATCTTGACTTTGACTTTGACTTTGAAAACACGGGGTGTTACAGCCTCCCCTTGTTTAGGGAATTTCGTCCCGAAATTAGGCTGAAAGATGTACAACACCGTGAATCACTTTGGAGAACTTTCTCTCTCTAGACTTTCACTCTCTAGAGCAAGCTCCTCCAACAACTGCGGGTACTTCGCCTTCATGTCGCTTTCGAGTTCCCAAGTGAACTCTGCGCCACGTTTGCCTTCCCATCGGACTTTCACAATAGGAATGCGCGAGCATCTGGGCTGCTTGGTTTGGCGATCCATGATTTCAACAGGCTTCTCCACGAAGTGTAGTGTTTCGTTTACTTGAAGGTCGTCGAGGGGCACAATTAGATCATGCTCAGCCAGGCACTTTCGGAGGTTTGACACATGGAAAGTCGGGTGGACGTTACTAAGTTCCTCCGGTAGTTCGAGTCTGTAGGCGACTTTTCCGATCCTTTCCAGAATCTTAAAAGGTCCAACATATCGAGGCGCTAATTTCCCTTTCTTGCCGAATCTGACCACACCCTTCCAAGGTGATACCTTTAGGAGTACGTAGTCGCCAACGTCAAACTCAAAGGGCTTGCGTCGTCTATCGGTGTAACTTTTCTGTCGACTTCGAGCTTTCAACAAGTTGTCTCGAATTTGGAGGACTTTATCAGTCGTTTCTTGTAATAGCTCGGGACCGGTTAATTGCGAGTGACCGATCTCGTGCCATACAATAGGCGATCGACACCTCCTTCCGTATAAAGCCTCGAATGGTGCCATTTGTATGCTGGAATGATAACTGTTGTTATACGAGAATTCGACTAACGGCAGGTATTTATCCCAATTACCACCGAAGTCTATGACACACGAACAGAGCATGTCTTCAAGAGTACGAATCGTTCTTTCAGTCTGACCGTCGGTTTGAGGGTGGAAAGCGGTACTTAGATTAAGCGATGTACCGAGAGCTGTTTGAAACGTTTCCCACAGTCATGAGGTAAACCGAGCATCACGGTCAGAGATGATGTCGCGAGGCGTCCCATGATTACAAATGATCTCGTCGGTGTAGATTCGGGCTAATCGTTCTACCTTGTAGTATTCCCGTATTGGCAAAAAGTGAGCTGATTTGGTCAAACGGTCAACAACAACCCAGATGCCGCCGTGACCTGATGACGTGTGCGGAAGTTTTGTTATGAAGTCCATAGCTATACTCTCCCACTTCCACATAGGGATCGGCGGTTGTTCGAGTAAGCCAGAGGGTCTTTGATGTTCAGCCTTGACTCTTGCACAGGTTAGGCATTTTCCAACGTAGAGAGCAATATCCCTTTTCATACCTGGCCACCAGTACTTGTAGCGAAGATCCTGGTATATTTGGTCGGCACCGGGGTGAATGGAATACCGGGATTTGTGG
Organism: Helianthus tuberosus; assembly: GCA_030545235.1. Taxonomy (NCBI): domain Eukaryota; kingdom Viridiplantae; phylum Streptophyta; class Magnoliopsida; order Asterales; family Asteraceae; genus Helianthus; species Helianthus tuberosus. The sequence continues at coordinate 173,293,815 of CM060447.1, forward strand.
GCTTCGTCCATCAGAATCTGTCTCAAATCGGTCCGTTTAGGGATCCAAATTCGGTCCAGAAAGTGGAATATTCCATTTGATTTACTCACAAGCTGGGCTCCATCGTGGTAGATTCTTTCCTTCTTCAGAGTGCGTTCATTAAAACAAGCATGCTGAGCTTCGCGGATGAGGGTTTCGAGATCGTATTGGGCTTGAACATTGCGAGTGCTGAGCAAATAACTCCGTCTGCTGAGAGCGTCGGCAACAACATTTGCCTTGCCTGGGTGATAACGAATCTCACAGTCGTAATCGTTGAGAAGTTCTACCCATCGGATTTGACGCATATTAAGTTCTTTCTGATCAAAGATATGTTGTAGGCTCCTATGATCGGAGAAGATCGTACACTTTGTACCATACAGGTAGTGTCGCCAAATCTTTAACGCAAAAACAACTGCGCCTAGCTCGAGATCATGGGTTGTGTAGTTCTTCTCGTGGATTTTGAGCTGACGAGATGCGTAAGCTATATCCTTGTCTCGTTGCAGGAGAACACAACCAAGACCGAGGTTGGAAGCATCACAATAGACAATGAAATCGTCGTCTCCGTCGCGCAATGTGAGAACAGGAGCATTGCAAAGCATGTGTTTGAGGGTTTGGAAAGCAGACGCTTGTTCAGTTCCCTAAACAAAAGGCTTGTCTTTATGCGTGAGAGCGGTAAGCGGCACTGCGATCTTTGAGAATCCTTCGATAAATCGTCGATAATAGCCTGCTAGTCCAAGAAAAGAACGGACTTCGGACGGGTTCTTAGGCATAATCCAACTCCTAACTGCTTCAATCTTCGCAGGATCGACGTGAATACCCTGTCTATTTACGATGTGACCCAGAAACTGAACCTCCTCCAGCCAAAATTCACACTTGGAGAACTTGGCATAAAGTTGATTCCCCTGGAGTAGCTCGAGAACCAAACGTAGATGTTGAGCGTTTTCGGCTTTCGACTTGGAATAGATCAAGACATCGTCGATGAATACGATGACGAAACGGTCGAGATATGGTTTACACACGCGATTCATCAGATCCATGAAAACCGCGGGTGCGTTGGTTAGACCAAAAGGCATAACAACGAACTCATAGTGGCCGTATCGAATGCGAAAAGCGGTTTTGGGTATATCTTCCCCTTGAATGCGTAGTTGGTGATAGCCTGAGCATAGATCGATCTTCGAGAAACACGTAGCACCTTGTAGCTGATCAAACAAATCGTCAATTCGGGGTAAGGGATAGCGGTTCTTGATAGTTAACTTATTCAATTCCCGATAGTCGATGCACATCCTGAACGACCCATCCTTCTTTTTGACGAAAAGGACTGGCGCGCCCCAGGGAGAGGTGCTCGGGCGAATGAAGCCTTTCTCAAGTAATTCCTGGAGTTGGATTGAGAGTTCACGCATTTCAGACGGTGCGAGTCGGTAAGGAGCTTTGGCAACAGGATTGGCTCCAGGAATGAGGTCGATACGAAAGTCGATATCACGATTTGGCGGTAAGCCTGGAAGATCGTCAGGAAACACATTAGGACATTCACGAACCACATGAACGTCTTCCACCTCTGTCGTTCCTTTCTTTTCCTTCTCCGCTACTACAATGTTAGCCAAGAAAGCTTTGTATTCCTTGCGGAGATACTTGCTAGCTTGGACACAAGACATGAGCTTGAGACCTTTCGAAGCAGTTTCGCCATAAACACACAATAAATCACCATTCACGAGCGAGAATCGAATCATCTTGTCGAAGCACACAACTTCAGCATGGTTTTCGCAAAGAAAGTCCATGCCTACTATGATGTCAAAACTTCCGAGTTGCATCAGAATAAGGTCGATTGGGAAGATGTGATTGTTGAGCTCAAGGGTACAATCACGGAGAACAGAATTAACGGCGACAGTTCTTCCGGTAGCGACTTCAACATCGAACGTCGAGGAGAGTTGGGAGCGCTTACGACTAAGGAGCTTTTTGAATTCGAATGACACAAAGCAATATATCGGCTCCAGTATCAAATAAACACGAAGCATAAATACCATTCACAAGGAACGTACCATTGACCACGTTGTTGTCGGCTTGGGCTTGGCGCACGTTGATGTTGAAAGTTCGTGCGCGTGCTGCTTGCTGGTGTTGCTGCTGCTGAGGCTGCTGCTGCTGGGGCTCTTGTTTCACAACCCTGTTTGGGCACATGTTGGCGAAATGGTTAGGATCGCCACATGCGAAGCAGGCTATGGCGTTGACCGCGGGTGCCGGAGGAGCTTGTTGACCCTGAGGGGCGGTGAGTAGAGCTTGATGAGCAGTAGCTTGTCGAGCACGACAGTTGGTAGTGAAATGGTCGTACATATTGCAATGCGCACAGTAAGGGCAAGCGATGGTAGTCGGGTGGTGGTAGGTGCAAGTAGGGCAAAGCGGGTGTGGCCCAGTGTACGCACGCTTGGCAAGCGGTGCGTTTGCCACAGGCGCCGCTACTTGACGCTGTTGAGTTGGTACAGCTTGAATTGGCGCAGTAGTGATCGCACAGTTCTTGTTGCTGGAGCTGTTCTTTCTCTTGTTCTTCCTCTTGTTGCTCGATGCGGTGGGTTCAGCAGTTGGTGCGGCGGTAGTAGCTTGATGCAGATGCTTTGAAGTTTTATCCCAGACACCAGCCTTGACCCGCTTGTCGTTGATTTCAGCGGCCAGTAGGTAAGTCTCTTCGATCGTCTTAGTCTTAGCCGCTTGCACGAAATCGGCAACACAGTCAGGCAGGGCTCGGATATACTTCTTGATCGCCATGTCTGGAGTCTTGACCTGATCGGGACAAATGATGCTGAGCTGTTTGAAACGAGCAGTGAGAGCAGCATTTTCACCTTCCTTCTGCTTTATGTGAGTATACTCAGACGCTTACGCTATCAATCTGTAATTAGGCTAATCTCAGACGCGCTCCCTTCAATCCAACCAAGTTGTGTTTACTTACTGAACACCGACTGTGAGTATACTCGAACCCCTTTTTATCGCCTTTTTGGGTGTAACATATGTTTCTATCAAATCAATTTATCAAAACGAATTATTCAATCAAACTGTTTATCACTTGCGAATAACTGTTATGCATATTTACACATGATGCTAGTTACATATGTGTTAGGACTTTTACTCGCGAGGTCCCGCCTTAACTAGTATAGTACTATAGTACCCGACGGGGCCTAGTTAGGATGAATAGCAATCGCAGCTCGAGAGACTTAGCTGGTAGTATCTGTCTAATATATGTGTTGAGGTATCTCGTTTATGTATGTGGTAATTCGCAGCACTTTTTATCTACTATGTTTCGCTACCAAAACTTGTATACTCGCCAATACTTTTGTATTGACGTTGTTTTAACGTATGTTGCAGGTTTAGTCGCAGTCTACATCAAATCAAGCTAGGAAGTCTAGAAACTCACTAACAATCTAGGTTGTCGGATTTGTATTGTTCGAGAGGACAAGAAATATGTGATAACTTATGCGATTGTATTGTTTGTTAGTATGGGATAACAAACATAATAAATATTGTCGCTTTATAGTTGTTATGGATTCTCTTGAGCAATCTGATTCGCCTAGTGCCGCGCCCCGATGATTCTGCCATCGGTTGGGGTGTGACACCCACTTGGTTAAAATAACTACTTGTCACATGTCACAAATAGATGGTTTCCTACAATTTATAGAAAAAGTTGGTTTTGGAGCTAACTCCTACCATATATATATACTTGTAGGAGACCTGCACGTTGCGGCGAGGTCATTTAGCTCCCACTCCTCTTGAATATAAAATATCAGATTAGCTACAATTTCTAAAAGTTACACCCATACACATTGAAGATGCTTAAGAACATAAAACTTGAACATGATTCTAGATGATGTTTTCAAGATTCAAGATATTGTGGATTTGATTCGGGCTAGTAATGTGAAGGGAATATCAACCGCACTTCGTAGTTCAGCTTTTCTTATGCAAAAAATTCCAGGCTTATTGCCTTTATATGTTAATTTCTTGTACTTTAAAACCTCTATAAATGCATACCCTCAGGACAAGAGGAAATGTCGTTTGTTGGCATCATTTATTTATTTATTTATTTGTTGATGATGATAACTGCAGATAACAATTATGGACTGAAGAATGTGTGTGATTAAGCTAACATGGCGTATGCATATGCATTTGGGTTGAAGCATTGTATGTATAATGTAGGAGAATTATTATGGTGGATATAACTAAACTGACTTTTAAGGGTGGATAAAATGATAATGAATCTAGGCACTCCTAGTTATAGCTACCTTTTTTATGTTAAAGGGGACGACACCCCATATATGTATATATAAACACAGCTAAAGGATTGGGGTTCCCGGGACATACCCCAAGCCCCAAGGAACCCACCAACCCCCAAGAGCTAAGGCCTAACAAAAGGAACCAAGTTTACCCATCATAAGCACATTCCCAACACCAACAAATCATCTATTAACTTTTATTAATCTGCCACCACTACCAATACTAGTTCAATTAGGAACCAAGTTTCACAATCCACAAACCACCTTCCTAACCCCCATATAATATACCCAACAATCCCATCCAACTAAAACCATATGATCAGCGTCATTTGTTTGACCTGACCCACTTCCCTTTAGAGGTTTTAAAGGACAACCCCATAAGCCTCAATCTAGCCACCACTTTAATTTGTTCACAAATTGTCTGCACAGACCTCAAAGCTTTCTAATCTTGCTAGCATAGGATCTACAACAAACACACAAGTTCCTTCAGAAAACTTTTTAGGTAACCTCCATAATTTTTAAAACTAAGTAACTATAATAATAATGAAAGTATTATGGAAAAGGAACAACCTTCTTTTGTGATTGTATGGCTGTGTCGAACTTTGCTTAATTGGTCAGACGTACAAGGGACCAAATATTGATGTTTGTGATTTTTTAATTTGCAGTTGGGAGGCAATGAAGCAACAGTTTATTGATCTAAAAAATAGGTAATAACAGTTCACACTGCAATCACATAAGAAGAATGTTGAAACAATTACCTTCCCCAATATATTCTATAATGAATTTAGCTTTTTTTTATAGATTCAATAGCCTCTACACCCCATCCACAGTGTTTGGTCTACAAATAGGCAAAAAGTGAAGAAAAATATCACATTGTTAGTATAAAATAGCCGTTTTGAACAAATTAATAGCTTTAACCAACAATATGACCGAAACAATTTTGATATTTGTGTCTTTTCTGAAGGGCTTGTTGGTACAAGAACATCTACTTACCGTAGTAAAGATAGAGATGTTAGTCGGCACTGTCTTCGGTGGATGGAAGAATAGAAGTAACCAAAACCATGTGCCTGCATTTTTTTCTCTCAGCCCAATTACATTACAGGCAACAAACATCAAAATACACATTTTTTATATGAAAAACCAATCTTTGAAGATTAGGAAACCGTTTGATTGAATCATTTGAAACCCTAACTTCGAAACCTGGCATCAGAAGTGATGATTCTGTTCATTAAAATCGATTACTGTCAAATCCCTTGTAAATTAGAAAGCGACTTAGGCAAGAATTACAAACCTAGCGATACTAACAACTGATCTTTGAAATTGTCTGAGCTTTAATCCAGAGTCAACCATAAGCTAAACAATATCAAATATATCATCAATGGTAACCGACCTTCAAACCTAAATAAAAAAAAATCGAAATTCAACATCATAGACATCAATTAAAAGCCCTAATTACAAAATCGCCATCAATAAACCTAAACTAAAATCACATAATCGTCTATTAACTCAAAACAGTTGAATAGGAAGAGTAATCGAAATCCAAAGTGGAATGAGATGAAAACTTTACACAACATTTAGCAAACAATACCATGAAATCTGTTGTAAATTAGAAGTGAAACCGTTTGTTTGGAATCAACAAACCTAATGATTTAAAACTTACAGTCGTGGATTCGGTTCTCCCGATTACACCTTCTTTGATTTTGTGCAATGTCTAAACCCTGTTCATACCCATTAACAACATCCCATAAATCGAAGAAGAAGCCCAGAACAAGGCCGATGAGTTGGGGCAGGGGTGAAAACCCTACCCAAGGTGTTAAATAATTGCAGGAATGAAACGTATGGGGTAATTGATTTCAGTTGGCGTAATTCATCGAATTCCTTATGCGTCTGTAGAGATTCAGTCATAAACTCTATGAGATTCAGTCATAAACACTAATTGAAGAAAACGATTGAGTTGAAGAAACTGATGATAACATTGGTGTTAAATATCTGACAGGGGATGTAGGGAGAGTTGGGCAAAATGGGAAGAAAAATGTAAAAATATAGGTTTTGTTTGAGACTTTTAGTCTGCCATCTTAAAAAGTTGGTGTTAAATTACCATTATATCCATAGGAGATGTATTATATAGTATTATAGATTATAGATAGGGGAAGGTTCAAATGAAAACCACTAGTTATTGTGAAAACTCGAAAACTAATTAAATAAGCCAAAAAAAACATACCAATTTTTTTTTGCATACCTATTTTCGCCATTTTATATATATAAAAAATTTCAAAAAAAAAATTGTAGTGTACATGTGTAATACTACACTACACATGTGTATCACAAAAAAATTATATAAAAAAACCTGCGATTTTTATAAAAAAAATTGAAAAAAAAATTGATGTGTTTTTTAGGCATTTTTAGTTAGTTTTCGAGTTTTCACAATAAAAGTGGTTTTCATTTGAACCATCTCCTATATATATATAGGGTTAGGGTAAAATGAAAACTTATACGAGTTGTGATAACTTAGAGAACTCGGCCTTACAAAAGGTTTTTTCAAAAAAAAATTACCAAAAATCTTTAAAAAAATCAACTTTCCAAAAAAAAAACTTGTTATTTTTTTAATTTACGGCAACCCTAAATGTTGTAAAAAGTGATGTCATGCTTATGTTATCAGCTTTTTACAGCTGCTGTAAGGAGTCGGAAAACATCACTTTGAAATTGTTTTTTATTTTTATTTTTTTACGACAGTCCTTCTAAACATTAATATAGGGGTGTGAAAAAATGGGGGCAAAACTCGCACGGAAAGGCCGAGTTCTCTAAGTTCTCACAACTCGGGGGAGTTTTCTCTTGATCTTGATCCTATATATATATACTAGGTGTACACCCGTGTGAACACACGGGTTTGTTCTAATAACAATCGGAATCAAATACTAAAAAACATATTATAATATGTCTTATTTGTATATCAACCATGTTTTATAAACAACATATTAGTTCATGTTTTCATTTTAGACAACATATTACCAAGTACTTAGCTTATTTGTATATCAACCATGTACACTAACACATAATTTCATTAACATTGTTTTATAAGGATATGTAACTAAATGCAAAGAATTTAAATCATATATTATAATCTGTTTTTAGTATTATTGAATTATACAATAACAATGGACCTTTACTGAGTTTTACACTAACAATGTGTCAAAAAAAATTAACATCATATATAAGAAGTTATTAGACAACATAAAATTAGGTTATGCTTTCATTTTCGACAAAATATTATCAATTATTTACCTTATTTCTATATCAAACATGTACACTAAAACAAATTGTCTTTAACATTGTTTTATAATATGTAACTAAACATAAAGAATTTAAATAATATATTATAATATGTTTTTTAGTATTTGGTTCCGATCGTTATTAAAACAAACCCGTGTGCTCACACGGGTGTACACCTAGTTATTTAATAAAGAAAACTCGAATTATATACGGAAGGGATCATGAGTCCCTGCTATGTGAAAAGTCCATAATACCCCCCACCCTTTAATATCTACACTTTAAAGTCCATTCACCAGTTACAATGTTTCATCATCATCATCAACAGCTCCCAATATCATCATCATCATCAACAGCTATCATCATCATCAACATCGAAGAGATCAACAGATCATCTTCATCGAACATCGAACAGATCATCTTCATCTTCATCGAACAGATCAGGTTCATCTTCATCCTCATATTGGTCATTCGATGTGTTTATGTGTTTATATTGTGAAAAAAACAGAGCGATGATTCTGGGTTTGATTTTGGGTTCCATTCGATGATTTTGGGTTACATTCGATGATTTGGGTTGATTTTGAAAAAACAGAGGGTTGATTTCATTCGATATGTTTATGTGTTTATATTGTGAAAAAACAGAGGGTTGATTCTGGGTTTGATTTTGGGTTCCATTCGATGATTTTGGGTTGATTTTGGGTTACATTCGATGATTTGGGTTGATTTTGAAAAAACAGAGGGTTGATTTTGGGTTTGATTTTGGGTTCCATTCGATGTTTTTGGGTTTGATTTTGGGTTCCATTCGATGATTTTGGGTTGATTTTGAAAAACAGAGGGTTGATTTTGGGTTCCTCATTTGAATGTGTTTGATCGGATCAGTTTCGGATTGAATGTGTTCCTCATTTTGATTCGATGATAACAGTTATTTGGGTATTTTGGATTTGATTTGATGATTTGAATGTGTTATTTGGGGTTAGGGTTTAGGGTTGAATGGATTTTTGGTTTGATTCTTGTGGGTTTAGGGTTGAATGGATTTTTGGTTTGATTCTTGTGGGTTTAGGGTTTAGGGTATCAACTGAGTGAGTATATTGTTAAAAATGCATCAAAACAGAGGTTTGCAATGTGTTTAGTTGTACAGAATGTGTTTTGGTTTGGTTTGGTTTGATTAGGTTTGATTCTTGTTTTGTTGGTTTGATTTGGTTTGATTCTTGTTTTGTTGTACAGAATGTGTTTTGGTTTGAATGTGTTTAGGGTTTAGGGTATCAACTGAGTGTTAAGAACTGATCGGATCAGATTCGAATGTGTTGCTCATTTGAATGTGTTTTGTTGTACAGAATGGCTGCGGATGTAAAGATACGCAAAACACCAACTACGAAGGCGAGAACACTTGACAACCTCCTAGAAGATGCGGTGCACATAAGGAAGTGATTGATATGAATGAATATAACCCCAGTGGAGCTCTTCGATTTTCCTTGAAATTCCAGAGCTCGCTAATTACATATCTACCACTGGGGTTATATTCATTCATATGAATAAATATAACCCAAGTGGCAGATATGTAATTAGATAGACTGGAGTTATATTCATTCATATCTGGATCAGACTTCCCGAAGTGCACCCGTCAGTAAATATCCACAATTGCTTGTGGTCGTATGACGTTTTGTCTATGTATTGTATGTTACGGTCTTTTGTTATCGAGTCTGTAAGTTCCCTCAACTCTACGAAGTTGGTATGATGGGTCTTTTGTTATCGAGTCTGTAAGTTCCGTCAACTCTACGAAGTTGGTATGACGTTTTGTCTCTGTGTTGTATGTATAAAAAGTTTACATTTAATATACAATTTAGGCTTTGATAATTTGTTATACATTTAATATACAAGTTTACATTTAGGGACTCAGGTTGATATTTCACTCATACCATAGGGACGCAAAGTGTTATTAATATATGCAAAAAGACGGTCTTACCCCTGCCTCTAACAGTCAACCTGACGGCAGGGACTCAAAGTGTTATAAATTAATACCACAGGGGATCAGAATGCAAAAAATTGTTTTTAGGGGCTCAAGTTGATGTTTGGGACATACCACAGGGACACAAATTGCATTTTACTCAAATTAATGCATACCATTGGTTTCCTTGATCAATTATGCGTATTCATCGGATTATTTCTAAGTATTTAAACCTCTGTTGACTTACCAAACATCTGTTCAGGCTTAAACAGATGTTTGGCCTTAAACAAATGTTTGACCTTCTCTATCAGATATTTGGACTAAAACAGATGTTTGGCCTTAAACAGATGTTTGGCCTTAAACCTCTGTTGACAAACCGGAGGGATTTAAACCTTTGTTGACTTATCAAACATCTGTTCAATTTTACCATATGCAAAGACAATGTCATTTTATGGCCCACTGTGCCGCCGATCGCCTAAAACCACTTGGAATGCCCTGCGAAACTATAGATACTATAATTGATATCGAGCAGCAAAGGCAAAGCTGATTTTAAGGAACCTTTGTTTTAGTTCATGCGTCATCTTTTATCTTTTATGAACTATAAACACACAGGCATTCTAAGTAAAGCAAAACAATTATATTTCTTAAACTGAGTTTGTATTTTTTTTCATGTCTAGGTGGGATATAAGGTGTGGCCATAAACATCAGTATCACTAATAAGAAGAAAATGACAAAAATTGTGATAAAGTATAAAATTTCAAAATTTGTCCTCAAATCAAAACAAACTCTTAAATAATAAGTCAAGAAGTCGAACACATACAAAAGAGAAATATTGATCATGGTGTTTTCACTTCCATGTTTATAAACTTGAATATTTTTTTCTATTACATATCAAATTAGCCCCTGAATAAAACATGCAATAGAACTAACCTTTAACATACCCTAAAAATACCTTACGAACTCACAATTTGTAAACTATGATTCAACCCCAAAACCGACCCTGAATCATTTAGGCATGGCGTCCTGTTTCTGAACTGTTTTGGCAGCCGCAACCATCGCTTATAATGGTTGTTTATCCACCATTAGCAGCCCCAAAACTGCACCTAATTGCATGTTGTTGCTATTCCTTTTGTTGTTTTGTTATGGTACTCGTTACCCCTACTATCCAATGTTATTTGACCACTGTTTACAGCATCGAGGCACCACCCACGCAGCTACAAACAACCCAAATCGCTGCTGCCCCAACACAAGGTTGGAAATAAAAACCTAAATCAAAAAGGTTTTGGTGCAGCCTTTCTTGCATTGTCAATTTCTTCAAAAAAACCTAAATCAAAAAGGTTGGAAATAAAATTTGAAATCGGTAAATATAATAAACCTGCCACTTACGTAGATTCAGGCCATCCTCATTTATAATGCTTTTTCCTAATGTTTTCTTTGCTTTTTAGGGGGAAGATGGTTTCCATAGGGCATACAAAGCACAGATTATTGGCGGAAGCCCGCCACATTTAACATATAAAGTTTTTTTATATGTTAAATATGGCGGGCTACCGCCAATAACCTGTGTTTTGTATGCCCTAGGAGAGAAGCACCTATGTTCCCCTTAAAAAGCAAAGAAAACATTTCATGTCTGATTTGATGTTTTTCGTTGCTGAAAGGTCATTAGTCATGACTGTGTGATCATGCTTTACCTGAGAAAAAATGCACCAAGTTAAGCTCAAGGTTTTTCAACTTGATCAAATGTCACTTATACCCTTTAATAAAGACCTTGTTCGTTTTTTTCACGCCCTATTCGTTTTTTTTAATGTTGAAACAACGTTAAAACCTAAAACCCTATGCTGAAGCGTCGTTTTTTGCACCTGATTGGGCCGAGGCGTCGCCTCAAAACGCTTCACGTGTTTTGACACTTCAGAGCAAATAAAGCATTTTGCCAAACGGTTAACGCTTTAAGCGAGCTTAAAGCGCGCTTTTTTAAACTAAGTTTCCAACACAAGAAAACTACACAATTGTTTAATTTTATTTTTTACTATTTTCTTCTTTAGCACATTAAATGTAATATTTGAATGTGATAACAAAAGCAGTGTGACTTACAGGAAGTGACTCCCATATGGCTTCTTCAGTCAAATGTTCTTCATTTACTGGCAGTAACGCCTTGCACATTCTGTACACATTAGGAGGAACGGTTATTAGAGATAAAGGAAGTAAATCAGTTCGGTAAATAAAGGATTATAAAACCTCAAAGTAACAAATCCCAAGTTTGGTTTTTGAAAAACATATATTAATAAACTTCATGAAGGCAGTATGCAAGAACATATACAAATCATATAAAAGATTTGAAAATTTAGTCTTCATGTAAAACTCACAAGACACTTAACTGTTCTTTAACATTAACTCCAGTCTCTACTTCATTATTTTTTATAAGCGGTTCAAGATTACTAACCAATACCATGTGACTAAACCGTTCCTTGTCATCTTCTTTACCCATTGGCAGAAATAAATTAGACTTTAGGGACAAACTTGATGTGATCTTTGCCCCAGCTTCACTGTCATCGAAAGTAGAAATATTTTTAAGAAAACAAACAGAAAATTTTAACGAATCAACACGTCATAGAAAGTAACAAATTTTATATAAAACGAAAACAACTATGTAGAAATATTCTTAACGAAACAAACAGAAAAGTTTCCTTTGTACCCACCTCCCGGTCAACTTCCACTGCTTGTCCTGCATCAAATTTAATATCAGAAAAGTCAATCTTTATTAAATAAACCTGTAGCATGTTTGGGTTCCAAAATTATAATTAGGTCCATTGACATATTCATTAAAGCAACCAGTAGCAATCTTGGATAAAAGAAATTTACAATAAGGGCATTGTACCAATCAGTAGCAATCTTGGATAAAAGAAACTGGTAAAACTGAAATTGCAAAATTCTGAAGCAGTGAAACTTTGAATATTCAATATTAAACAATAGTATTACAAAATTATAATTTTGAAAAATAATAAAAATTAAACATTACAATTAACACTTAATAGAATATCTCGTTCTCTCGCCTTCTTCCATGCAATTTCGTTTTTTGTTTTAATTTGTAGATCAGCAAGCATATCACAGATCTTCTGATCCTGTTTCAGCAAATTTGTAATAAACTCTTCTGCTTTTTCTTTAAACTCTGTTGGAGTAGAAGAGGCAACTTCATCCAGCAGTGCAATGCTACTCCAGGTTTGCTTATAATATTTATCACTAACAATAGCAACTTTTTTGTTGAGTTCTTCAGCGTTTCTCTGTTCTTGGAGTGACCAGGTTGAAAATTCGATTTTAAGATCAGTAGTATCGGACCAGTGGTAGAAGGTTTTCGTTGCCATTTAGGAAGAATGTAACTGTTTTTGGACGATTTGTTTTAGGATGAACGTTTTTTTAAAACTGGAGTGTTGATGTTTTCAAGTAAAAAAATAATGATGTTTTATAGTGTTTAAAATCTTTGATAGGGTAAATGAAGAGACATCTCCTAATTATGATAAACTTTTTTTGAAGGTTTCAATTTTGTTCCTTGGTTTTCTACATATTTAATTTTACTTGTTTTCCCATTAAAACTCCTTTTTCAAAGGTTTTGCATTAAAATGCTTAATAGGATAACTGAACATGCAATTCCCATATACACGTTTTTGACTCTTAAATCATTAAATGTACATGGTTTTTAAGTATAAATGTTAATTTAATGTTTGCCTTTAAAGCTGACCTTTGGCCTGTTACATATAGTATATAATAGCATTGCCAAAAAAAAAATCAACTTTCCAAAAAAAAAAACTTGTTATTTTTTTAATTTACGGCAACCCTAAATGTTGTAAAAAGTGATGTCATGCTTATGTTATCAGCTTTTTACAGCTGCTGTAAGGAGTCGGAAAACATCACTTTGAAATTGTTTTTTATTTTTATTTTTTTACGACAGTCCTTCTAAACATTAATATAGGGGTGTGAAAAAATGGGGGCAAAACTCGCACGGAAAGGCCGAGTTCTCTAAGTTCTCACAACTCGGGGGAGTTTTCTCTTGATCTTGATCCTATATATATATATAGGGTGGGGTTCTAGAGTGAACACTAGTGTATTTGCGAACTGAGTGAACAAATCCTGGCCATTGATTTACACAAGTGTGTGGCTAGGATTTCATCATCAAATCGTAAAATACACTAGTGTATTTTATCATCAAATCCTAGCAATTGATTTACACACGTGTATGGTCAGGATTTGTTCACTCAGTTCGCAAAATACACTAGTGTTCACTCTTGAACCTAATCCTTTATATATATATATATATATATATAGAGAGAGAGAGAGATTAAATTATCCTTATATGACTAAAGTTAATTGAAAATTTTAACCGGATTATTGTCAAAGGACAGACAGTGCAAAATTTTTAAAACGTAAATAATGATTTTTATAATTTTAAAAGATAAAAGACATCAATTACAATCTATACTATATAATAAAAGAAACAAATGAAATGACACATATCATTCATTTGAGGCATCTAGTTTTTAGTTTTCTCATCTCTATCTCCTACTTAATTATAATTAATATTAATTAAAAGATAATTATAAAATAAAATTTAATATAAATTTAAACAATTCGTATAGGAGATAATATAGTCTTTTGAAATATTTATTAAATTTCAAAATTATTTATCTTGAAATTAACGAAAGACTTACACTAAATATAAATTAATATAATGTAAAGAATTAAATGTCATTTAAGTCCCTGTGGTTTGGGCCATTTTGTTAGTTTAGTCTAAAGGTTTTATAATACACATGGTTTATAAAGATATAACAAGATATAACTTATTATTAAAATTACAGGTGCTCAACCCATACAATACATGAGGTTCTTAAAAATGTAACTTTTTTCATTATTTAATATATAAAATTAAATTTACTTAACCCGTACAATACACGGGTTCTTAAAGATATATTTTTTTTATTATTTAATATATAAAATTACATTTATTCAACCCATGTAATAAACGAGATTTTTAAAGATGTATTGTTTTGTTATTTGGTATATAAAATTACATTTATTCAACTCGTGTAATAAACGAGATTTTTAAAGATATAATTTTTTATTTTTTGGTATAAGAAAATTATATTTATTTAACCCGTATATTACACGGGATTATAACCTAGTTTGATATAAAATAAATGACGTAAAGTGTAATTTCTCCTTAAAAAATAAAAAGTAAGAAGTTGTGTTTTAAAAAGGGACAATTGCATATTTCCCCTTAAAAAACTGCTTAATTGCGTATTTACCCAACTTATAATTAAAATTGCATATATCCCCTTCCTTTACTACTAAAATTGCATATATGCCCTTCCTTAACTAATATAATTGCAAATTTGCCAATTTTAATTTATTTTATTAAAAACAAGTTATATAATAACTTTTTAACCTTATTTTTTACTAAAACTTAAAAAAAATACAAATTTATTCATTAACAAAAAGCAAATTTATCAAACACAAAAACAGATCCTAGAAAATATGAACCAAAAGGAACAAAGAAGAGAGCGACTGACATTATTTTCATTGCTCCCAATACAGATCCTAAAAAATATGACCAAATAATAAAATATCATCAGTTACGATTGTTTAAGTTATATTCTAGTATAGATATTCATCTTTTTTTAATGGCGTCAAAGCCAATGTTGCGTTTATCATACTCCTGTTGTGCCCATTCAATGACATGAGTGAGTAGTCACATAATTTAGTTGGTGTTTGATTTACAGTCATGAATCATTATGGGTATGAGTTCGATGGCGATTGTAATATTTAAATGATTAAATAATCATTTGTTTTTGTGTTTGATAAATTTGCTTTTTGTTAATGAATAAATTTGTATTTTTTTAAGTTTTAGTAAAAATAACGGTAAAAAAAGTCATTATATAACTTGTTTTTAATAAAATAAAACAAAATGGGTAAATTTGCAATTATATTAGTTAAGAAAGAGGATATATGTAATTTTAGTAGTTAAGGAATGGGATATATTCAATTTTAATTTTAAGTTGGGTAAATACGCAATTAAGCAGTTTTTCAAGGGGAAATATGCAATTGTTTCTTTTAAAAAGGGATTTTCTAATGGCACACCTTTCCAATTCAATACGCATCATATAGGCCTATACGATGTGTATTGAAATAAAGTAAAAGACATGGCAGACTGAAAGGTGCAGGTTATGTCTGGCGGCGGGCTTGATACGCATCGTATAGGCCTATACGATGCGTATCAGCCCACTGTTTTTTTGAATTTATTTTTTGTTGTGTTGTGTCGAATGCGAATGCGAACCCGAGAAACGAAAGGGATTTCGAGCAGTTGGTCGTTGATATGATAGATAAAGATCTTGACACGATTATTTCCATTTTCAAGTATTATTAAAACCATTCAAGCCAACAGTCTACAATGTGGTTCCCAATTTGCGGAACATAATCCCAGATTGTCTAAACAAACGCTTTTATCATGTGTCATGTGCTAAACAAATACCAATGGTGCATACAGATCTCTATTTGGTCATCTTTCCAAGCTTTTACACACGAATATGTGGTTCCCAATTTGCAGAACATAATCCCAGATTGTCTAAAGAAGCGCTTTTATCATGTGTCATATTAGATGTGTTATGGTGAGGTTTTTCAAGTCTGCACAGTGGGAGAAAAGACCAGCACCTCTGTCAGTATTGTCCTTTAAATTCGCATAAACATATATTCGTTTCATAACCTCCTCCTATAAATCAACCATAACTCACCCGATACGTCTTCTATGATGATTCGAAATATTCACGAACCACAATGGACTCAGACTCATACTACTCTAATATGATACATGATAAAAGCTCTTCTTTAGACAATCTAGGATTATGTTCCATTTTATGACACATGATATGGCACGCTTACCTTAATCACATCTTCCATGGAGTCACAAATCCGACAATAGGGCCCACGGATCTTATGCCCACCTGAGAACGACCTCTGGATCACACATCATAAAAGCGTTTCTTTAGACAATCTGGGATTATTTTCCGTTTTATGACACATGACATGGCACGCTTACCTTAATCACATCTTCTATGGAGTCACAGACCCGACAATAGGGCCCATGGAGCTTTCTTCAAGATTTACGTCTGATGTCCAAGTTTGATCACATTTGACTTCATCTGCGGCAGTCCAATGACTTTCTTGGTTCAATAATCCATTCAATTTCGAGAAACGAAAGGGATTTCGAGTAGTTGGTTCAATAATCCGTTCAATATCAGCGTTGTTTATCACCCTGTGTGAGCATTGGAAGCCCGGCAAACAGTCTTGCAATTACATCTTCAATCGAGACCGCATTATTAATTATAATGAAGCAATGAAGATTGAATATGCAAAACCGCAACCGTTTTTTACTACGGAAACGGTGGCTATGGGAAATACAAACCTGACACGAACCACAATGGACTCAGACTCATACTACCCTTGTCGTTCCGCATTTTCTCCTTTTCTAATTCTCGAAGAATCTCGTAACGTATGACACATGATAAAAGCGCTTCTCTAGACAATCTGGGATTATGTTCCGTTTTATTACAATCGTGAGTTGGTCAAACCTTTCTAAAAGTAGAAAAAAAATAAAACAGAAGAAAGTGTTCCTCTTTGTTACCAAGCATGTCATCTGAAACAATTAACATGACATTGTTAAAAGGGAGAATCTATTGGAACACCTGATTGAGAGAAACTTCTTCGAGCTAACTGCCGATATCTCATCCTTCTGTTGTTCAGTACTTCCGAGACGATTCAAGTGAGTCCTATGAAGCAAGTGTCTGTCTACAAATTCCAACAAATTGTGGGTTAATAGATTCTGAAGCTGTTATTTCTGTTGATTCAGTACTTCAAGGCATGCTTGTTTGTGCGATTTACAAAAATAAGGATGCATTCCACGGTAAACGATGCAGCTGATGAAACCGAAGCTGTTATATCTGTTGTTCAGTACTTCCGAGACGATTAAAGTGAGTCCTATGAAGCAAGTGTCTGTCTATTCAATTGAGAGGAAAGATGACCGAATAGAGATCTGAACCAACCGAAATCCACAAATTCCAACAATTGTGTCTAATGCAAGGATCTTCGAATGCGGTGTGTACGTTAAATACCGTTCACCGCTTTTTTAGTTGCTTATGAAACCGAAACTGTTATTTCTGTTGTTCAGTACTTCCGAGACGATTCAAGTGAGTTCTATGAAGCAAGTGTCTGTCTATTCACTTGAGAGGAAAGATGACCGAATAGAGATCTGAACCAACCGAAATCCACCAATTCCAACAAATTGTGTCTAATGCAAGGATCTTCGAATGCGGTGTGTACGTTAAATACCGTTCACCGCTTGTAAGTATTGCATTTGCATTAATGAGATGTTAAATGTTTACATAGTTGCTTGTAATAACACTATTCAATTGAGGGGAATCATTATATGTTTCTTTCCTGATGCATGTCTGTGTCGAACAGTTTCTCCGTCGCTAATTTCTCCACTCACCGTGAAATCGAACAGTTTCTTCGTAGATTCCGTCCGGTTTCAAAGTCGGTTGAGGATTACGAGTGTTCTAGACTCGTTCAAGGCATGCTTGTTTATGCGATTTACAAAAATAAGGATGCATTCAACGGTAAACGATGCAGCTGATGAAACCGAAGCTGTTATTTCTGTTGTTCAGTACTTCCGAGACAATTCAAGTGAATCCTACGAAGCACGTGTCTATCTATTCAATTGAGAGTAATCATTACATTACATCCCCGTTGAAAACAAGTGGTTGTAATGATGGAACCCTTGATTTGAAAAACATTTTTGAGAAATTTATAGTTCAATACGCATCGTATAGGCCTATACAATGCGTATTGAACGATGAATTTACTGAAATACCCCTGTTTTCTGATAAATTCAGGGGTATTTTTGAGAAAATTCAAAGTTTAATACGAATCATATAGGCCTATACTATGCGTATTAAGCTGATATACGATACGACTTAGGCCTATACGATCGTATTGGGCATTATTTCAAATTTAGTTTTATTGTGTTTCCCTCGGTTCGACGCGTATACGTCTCGTTTTTTGCCGAACTTTCGCATATTTTGTCGTTTTATGATGTATACCTTCAACATAAGTCGTTTTGGTGCCATTCAGTTGCGTGCGAATATCGTATTCCATGATTACGTACAGTTTTGTTTGAAATCCACTTGGACTCCATAGTGCCGTGTTATATGTATACGTGTGTGTAAATATCGTTAGTCGCGTACTTTGACGTATTTTTGCGTATTTTGACGTATTCTAACATATTGTTGCGTGTTTAATAGTATTTTTGATGTATTTGAGCGTATTCTAACGTATTTTGACGTATTCTAACACATTGTTGCGTATTTAATAGTATTTTTGACGTATTTGAGCGTATCTAATGTACGCCTCAATTCATCTTTTTTACTCTTTTCTTCGATTTCAACAAATCTTTTCAATAATCAGTACGCAACAAAGAGACCGCCTTGTTAATTTTAGAGTATTTTAGCTTATGTTGATGGATAACGCAAACAAGTTCTCCACAGTTTGTTATTCAGATCTCTATTCGGTCATCTTTCCAAACTGCAACACACGATAAGTTTAAACTTTATAGTGTGTGATTTGACCAGGAAATGATTGGAGGTGATTTATACTTTTAATAAGCTGTCACAGTTGTCAAATTTGTTGTGTGCATTCATAGCAATCTGAAACAATAAGATATTTATCTATCTGTGTGTGTCATGCATACACAAATAGTTCTAGTGGACGAAGCAAAGAGACCGCCTTTTTAATTTGAATCAGGTTCTCAAACAGACACTACTTATTCATGTGACAGTCAACAAGCGTATCGTCATTGTGGAGAACAACCTCGTTTAATAGTAAGATAAGAAGGATGAGATATCGGCAGTTAGCTCAAAGAAGTTTCTCTCGATCATTCAACACGTGTAATCCATAGGTCGGTCTTGGGTGGGCATAAGATCCGTGGGCCCTATTGTCGGATCTGTCACTTCATGGAAGATCTGTGGGCCCAACATTCCATCAACCATTCTAAACCCTAGCTGGAAACAAACCAACAAAATCCGAATACTGAAAAACATCAGCAACCATTTTTCCTTTCTGATGTGTGCTAAACGGACTATAAAAATTAACTAAATTAGACTCTCTAAACTAGACACGAAAAGCTTTAAATTTGTAAACTAAGACTCTCTAACCTAAACCACACAACCGGCAAGTGTACCGGTCAATGTAGTATAACCTAGCAAGTCCGAGTATCGAACCCAAAGACTCTATGTATTACGTAACTTAGACTCTAATAGACACTGACAGACGCAACTTAAACTTGTTTAATTGTTTGGGGGGGGGGGGGGGTTACTGAAAAACTAGGAAATCTATATTAACTACTAAATTAACTAGAACTAAACTAAAGACGAACGAAGACTGTGAACTTTTCCTTACGTGAGAACGAGACCACCTAGACAAGAATCCTGGATTGTTTGTAAGAGATTACCAATTAAGTTAAATGCACGAGATATGGAACCGGGATCGTTTGATACTAAACCTATTAAGAACCATCGAGGCCCCTCGACCCTTCTCAAGGAGAAACCTGTGGACCTACCTAGGCCGTTAATCCTACCGGTTATTAGATTTCTTCCCAGTCCTCTAATTATTGTGTAAGTACCCTAATGTTGACCTATTTCTTCCCAGTCCTAGGTCTAGGGTAGTTTGAAGTAATAGATTTGACTTGATAGACTAATAGGACCGACAGGTAAACCAAGACATAACCTTTCCCAAGGCCTATCTAAAGCAATTCGCCGGGTAAGACCTACCAATAGCCCCTCACTTCCCAGGTATTAGGACTAGTAGAACACTAAGACTTAGCAAATTATTACCACTTACTTCTAGAGGTTATCGGCCGATTCTCCCTAAAGAGTGAAGGTTCTCTTATGTGATATAGACACTCACCGAAACCCTAAACCCTAATATGACCCTATGTTGTGATATAGACCGTCACTAAGAATCATATGAAGCAGGTAACAATAACAAACCAAATCAAAGCACGCATACACATCAAAACATTAAATCAAACCTTTTACAAAACACAATCAATCCATAAACAACGTGCAAATAACAAAACCGGTAAAATCTTTATTCAATCCATTCAACTAGTCTAGGTGGTTTAAATATTTAGCCAAGCATGTCTATAAACGAAAACAAATCAAAGATAATCAAACTAGAATTCATGGTAAAAAGTTTCAAGAAATAAATCAACCAAACAAGGGATTTAAAACCCGAGAAATCTTCGATTCTTCGTCTTGAACTTGATCCAATGATTCCCGTGCCTCACGATCTCCGATTATGCTCCAAGAATGCTCCAAAATCGCCTCTAATGTCCTTTTGATTCGTAACTCCTTTAATAATGATGATTTTCTTGGTTTAAATAGTAAACCCTAATCGACAAACAAATCAGACGTAACATTCATACCAGTCGCGTAGCGCGACTGTTATTCCCTTCTCGCTCGCGCTACGCCAACACCTCAAAAGTCAACAAAGTCAAGACTACCTCAGTCGCGTAGCGCGACTGAGTACGCCTTCACCTTAGCGCTACGCGAGTGCCTTTTTTTTCACAGAATGTTGCCTTTCAAACTCAGCTCCAACATCTCAAAACTCTTCAAAATAATTCTAACTCTTTTCACTTCATTCCAAGACATACACTTTCAGCATCAAGCTCGTTTCCACTCAATTTTCAGCCAATTATCATATCAAGACCTGGAAAACCGAACTTTGATCAATAGTACGAAATTCTAAACAAATCTAAACTAGAAATAACGATAAAACGTACAAACTATACACGATAAAAGCATGTATTTTGCAATACATCAAATATCCCCACACTTACTCTTTTTTCGTCCCCGAAAAAGAATTGTGCAACGGAATCAGAGACAAATCATTACTTGGATCAAAAATTATTTATATCTTATTAAAACCAAAGCTTGCGTTAGCTGCGATTGCGAATATACTGATCCTCTTAAACCCGAATCTAATCCTAAGCCCTTATCATGTGAATTTAGTTTAAGTGCAGTCAATCCACCTAGGGTCTCACACTAGAATTTACAGTCCATCTACTCCCACCTCAAGCTTATAGGACTAAAAGAACGATCACTGGACCAATTCCTAACCGTTTTATATCAAAACCAAGAGAGTAAACAATCAACTCTTTTTTTTCATTTTTTTCTTTTCTTTCTTGCTTGCTTTTTTTTTTTTCATTCGTGAGACTAGACGATGCTTTCCCTTAACCCAGCGGTATTCCGACTGTAGAGTCGCTATCCCCAATCACAGATTACATAGGTCTCGGTACTTTTATTCGGCAAATCGATTTCACACATCCCAGAGGCAAACCGGCTGTAGAGTCGCTATCCCCAACTCGGAATACGTAGGCCTGTGTTACTTTCATTTAGTTTCTAGCTCACTTTTATTCTATTTTTTTTTCACATGATCAAAAACTCTAACGGTTTTAACTTATAACGGTGCCCCTTATACTATTATTGACAGTTTTGATTTCCCATATTTCCCAGGCGAAAACCCACTAGCGGACCGACAATTTAAGGTATATTAGATCAAAGGGACTTAAAACTAAACCCGGGCCTATCCACATATCCCAAACTAGACGCAAGCTCGATTTATAATCATCTCATATTATTATTATTCAAACCAAGCAACAAATCACCTTTTCTATCATTTTCCGCTTTAATTTGCAAACTTCTTTTTTATTCGAAAGACATTTTCTAAATTTTTCAATTTTTTTGGATTTTTCAAATTTTTTAATTTTTTTGTGTTTTTCAAATTTAAGACTCAAATATTTACAAGTATCCCATCCCCACACTTAGAGATTGCATTGTCCCTAATGCAAGAACGAAAATACGACTCAACAACTACCTACGAAAAGAAACTGCGAACGAAAATAAAAATACAACAACAACTAAAAAGGGAAACGACTTAGCTGGTTAGGACAAAAGTCAGTCAGCTGTACGAATCTTGAATCCCTCGAACGATCGTATAGCATTTCATTCGCGATCGTTGCCTAGCCTGCTTGGGTTTATCAATATAGCAAGTCCGAAATCATCCGAATGGCAATTGAGTACGGGTGGTACAATCCAAACCTGCATAATCAAAACAAAACAAAACCCAACGCAGTACCGACTCTAAAAACGACTCAAACTACTACTTAGACTCATGGTACAAAATAAAAGACTCAAAAATACAAACTCTACAAATTAATATCAACTTTTCACAAACTTACGGAGGATCATGGAAGCGCAACTCACCCTCCAACATCGCCCTCACCTTACGGGCTGTAGCACTATCATTCCTAAAACTGCCCGCATCGCTCACAACTCTCTCATACTCTCTCGACTCATCATCTGGTGGTTGGAATCTAAAAGTATCATCTCTATACTTATCCCCACACTGAGCCTTGCTCAATGTCTCAAACCTAGACTCTAAACTCACCACCCTCTCTTCTAATTCTACCAACTTCCTATCCGGTGGATCCCCACGCTTTAGTCCTATTACCTTCTCTACACTCGCATCCCTCACATCCTTCTCCCCATCTCTCTCGTCATTCACACACTCCCCCACTAACGAAATCGCCTCCACTTTATCACTTGACCCTCTCGAATTCATAACGTTAAACACTACCGCTTCCTCGCCCGCTCTAAGTGTGATAGTGCCTAAAGAGACATCTATTAGGGCTTTAGCAGTGTTTAAGAATGGGCGACCTAAAATTAGCGGTATGTTTTCATCGGCTTCCATGTCTAGAATAACGAAATCGGCCGGAAAAACAAACTTATCTACCTTCACAAGAAAATTCTCAACTATTCCCCTCGGGTACTTAACGGACCGATCGGCTAAAGATAACGTCATTCGGGTAGGTGAAAGCTCGCCTAAGTCTAGCTTCTCATAAAGTGAAAAGGGCATCAAATTAATGCTAGCACCTAGGTCGGCTAAGGCTCTAGTGTTGGTGTTACTACCGAATAGACAAGGAATAGTGAACACACCGGGATCGGTAAGCTTTTCGGGAAGCTTATTTGAGACAATGGCTGAACACCCTCCATGCAACGGGACATTTGACAACTCTCCTAATTTCTCCTTATTCCTAAGAAGGTCCCTCAAAAATTTTGCATACTTAGGCATGGACTGGAGTGCCTCTATAAACGGAAGATTAATCTTCAATTGCTTGAAGATATCTAGAAACTGCCCGTATTCCCTCGAGTATTTCTGATTCTTAAGGCGTGAGGGAAACGGAACATACTCATGATTCACATAAGGCGAGGGTCTAACATCTATAGGCTGTTTCTCAACTTTCTTCTCACCCTGAGACTCACCGGGCTGTGCGGTACTTGCTGGGACTAGCCTCTTTTGCACTTTGCCGGGAGCCTCCATCTCTATCACTTCATCAATAATATCACCATCCTCATCAACCTCTCTCTCCTCAACACTAGAGTTCCCTACTATTCTGCCACTACGAGTGGTAATGGCCTTTACATGAGCATTAGGGTTAGGTTGGGTGTTAGCTGCAAACTGACCGGGTAATCTTTCATCTAACTTCCTAGACATATCACTCACTACCCTAGAAAGGTCTTGGACCGCAGCTTGGTGATTCTTAAGCATGAGGTCATGTTCACTAAGTCTCTTTTGGGTACTTTGATCCCTAGAAATTAGTTGACTCATCATGGACTCCATCCTTTCCATGCTACCCCCTAAATCGAAACTTGGACCTTGACCTATTTGAACCTGACTACTTGAACCCCCATCCTTAACCTGACCATTCGAACTCCCACTAAAAAGTGAACCTAGACCCCTATTCGGATTTTGAGCTATTTGAAAACCAAGAGGTCCACTTGAGCGAAAATTATTATTATTAGTTAAGTTATTATCATTATTTCTCCAACCTGAACCAAGACTATTGCCCCCAAAACCACTAGACTGACCTCTACCAAAACCTCCTCCCACATAATCACACTGCTCCTCACCAGCTAGCACAGGACATGCACTCGTATCATGACCACCTCGACAAAACTCACACTTATCAATCTTAGCTCTAATCTCCTTAAGTTGCCTATCCATATTTTCCAAAACAGAGGCCAAACTAGGGTCCATAGTGACATGGTTCACCCCATGGGCGGGTGCACTAGTAGTGGTATTAGAATTACCACTTTGATACCTCTGATCGGATCGTGATTGTGATTGAGACTGTGCAAACGCCTCAAAACGCTCTAGACACTCAGGAACTGTAAGAATACCCATCATATGCCCCCCTGCATTTGTATCAAACCTATCACGAGTCTCTTGGGTGAGCCCGTTATAAAATTTCTCACATAAGGCCCAATCAGAAAGACCATGCTGGGAGCAACGAGCACAAAGGGTTTGGAAACGCTCCCAAGCAAGGTAGTAGGGCTCGTCGGGCCCCATGCGAAAGGAATGGATTTCGTCTCTAAGCCGTGAAGCTTTAGCGGGCGGGAAATACTTATTCAAAAAGGCTTGACGAAGCCCCGCCCAGGTGGTAAAAGTACCGGTTGGTTGTGAGTCCAACCAAGTAGCCGCACGGCCGGCTAAAGAAAATGGGAAAAGCTGTAGGTATGTAGCATCGTTGGGTGCACCGCTAAGGCTAAAGGTAGCTAACATCCTAGAGAAACGGTTAATGTGGGCCGGGGCGTCCTCATCGTCTCGGCCATGGAATTGGATACTATTGGTGATGGCCTGCATGGCATAAGACGGAATCTGCCATGAATTTTCGTTCACTATGGGTGGGACGGTGATGGGTGAAGCAAGGCCGGTGAAATTCTGAGTGGCCTGCTGATGGACGGTTTGCCTAAGGTTAGCCATGTGTTCTAAGTTTTCTAGGTTACTAGAAGTACTAGAAGTAGGGCTACCGGGTGGTGAATCCTTAGGTGAATGGTTAGGCGAAGGTGGTGGTGTGGGTGGTGGGGTGGGTAGCGGGGTGAAATCGAAATCGGGTAAACGAGATGAAGATGTAGAAGTAACCTGAGATGATGACTGCTTGACTGGTGGTGGTGGTGGTCCGTGCGAGCGCAGATGTGGCATCCACTGCTAGCAAAAACCTGAACACAAGAAAAGCAAAGACTAGTTACTACGACTCAAGACAAAAACAAAAGACACAAAACAAAGTAAACACGTAGCACGTATTTGTCAAGTAAATCTATCAAAGCTAATGAACGCAATTACCAAGAGTCCCCGGCAACGGCGCCAAAAACTTGATGTGTGCTAAACGGACTATAAAAATTAACTAAATTAGACTTTCTAAACTAGACACGAAAAGCTTTAAATTTGTAAACTAAGACTCTCTAACCTAAACCACACAACCGGTAAGTGTACCGGTCAATGTAGTATAACCTAGCAAGTCCGAGTATCGAACCCAAAGACTCTATGTATTACGTAACTTAGACTCTAATAGACACTGACAGACGCAACTTAAACTTGTTCAATTGTTTGGGGGGGGGGGGTTACTGAAAAACTAGGAAATCTATATTAACTACTAAATTAACTAGAACTAAACTAAAGACGAACGAAGACTGTGAACTTTTCCTTACGTGAGAACGAGACCACCTAGACAAGAATCCTGGATTGTTTGTAAGAGATTACCAATTAAGTTAAATGCACGAGATATGGAACCGGGATCGTTTGATACTAAACCTATTAAGAACCATCGAGGCCCCTCGACCCTTCTCAAGGAGAAACCTGTGGACCTACCTAGGCCGTTAATCCTACCGGTTATTAGATTTCTTCCCAGTCCTCTAATTATTGTGTAAGTACCCTAATGTTGACCTATTTCTTCCCAGTCCTAGGTCTAGGGTAGTTTGAAGTAATAGATTTGACTTGATAGACTAATAGGACCGACAGGTAAACCAAGACATAACCTTTCCCAAGGCCTATCTAAAGCAATTCGCCGGGTAAGACCTACCAATAGCCCCTCACTTCCCAGGTATTAGGACTAGTAGAACACTAAGACTTAGCAAATTATTACCACTTACTTCTAGAGGTTATCGGCCGATTCTCCCTAAAGAGTGAAGGTTCTCTTATGTGATATAGACACTCACCGAAACCCTAAACCCTAATATGACCCTATGTTGTGATATAGACCGTCACTAAGAATCATATGAAGCAGGTAACAATAACAAACCAAATCAAAGCACGCATACACATCAAAACATTAAATCAAACCTTTTACAAAACACAATCAATCCATAAACAACGTGCAAATAACAAAACCGGTAAAATCTTTATTCAATCCATTCAACTAGTCTAGGTGGTTTAAATATTTAGCCAAGCATGTCTATAAACGAAAACAAATCAAAGATAATCAAACTAGAATTCATGGTAAAAAGTTTCAAGAAAGAAATCAACCAAACAAGGGATTTAAAACCCGAGAAATCTTCGATTCTTCGTCTTGAACTTGATCCAATGATTCCCGTGCCTCACGATCTCCGATTATGCTCCAAGAATGCTCCAAAATCGCCTCTAATGTCCTTTTGATTCGTAACTCCTTTAATAATGATGATTTTCTTGGTTTAAATAGTAAACCCTAATCGACAAACAAATCAGACGTAACATTCATACCAGTCGCGTAGCGCGACTGTTATTCCCTTCTCGCTCGCGCTACGCCAACACCTCAAAAGTCAACAAAGTCAAGACTACCTCAGTCGCGTAGCGCGACTGAGTACGCCTTCACCTTAGCGCTACGCGAGTGCCTTTTTTTTCACAGAATGTTGCCTTTCAAACTCAGCTCCAACATCTCAAAACTCTTCAAAATAATTCTAACTCTTTTCACTTCATTCCAAGACATACACTTTCAGCATCAAGCTCGTTTCCACTCAATTTTCAGCCAATTATCATATCAAGACCTGGAAAACCGAACTTTGATCAATAGTACGAAATTCTAAACTAGAAATAACGATAAAACGTACAAACTATACACGATAAAAGCATGTATTTTGCAATACATCACTTTCCCTTCAATTTCGAGAGCATTCTCCCTAACATGATAAAAGCGCTTATTTTGCTAGTGGGTTTTATAAGTCAAAGTTAACTTTCAGATTCAGATTCAGATTCAGGAAGACATGTCGGGTTCTATACCCATCCCCGCGTTGATAGCTTACGTTTTATTAACTACCAAAAGAATGCATACACAAATAGTTCTAGTGGACGAAGCAAAGAAACCGCCTTGTTAATTTTAATAAAACAATGAAGATTGAATGTGCAAATCGCAACCGTTTTTTACTATGGGAACGGTGGCTATGCGAAATACAAACCGCAATCGTTTATGACTACGGGGAACACAAGTTTTCTTTTTGAGCTTGATGGATGCCCATTATCTCAACGCTTCTCCTTACATTACTGATCTGGAATTGGAGAACCGTTGTGTATTTGCTTCCTGATCTGGAATTGGAGAACCGTTGTGTATCTGAATCAGGTTCTCAAACAAAAACTACTAAAGATGAGTTGGTATTGAACCAAGAATATGAAGATCACGGTGCAGACACAGGGGAAGAAAGTCAGTGGACTGCCGTAGATGAAGTCAAATGTGATCAAACATGGACATCAGACATAAATCTTGAAGCAAATATGTGCTTCCCAATTTGCGGAACATAATCCCAGATTGTCTAGAGAAATGCTTTTATCATGTGTCATATGCTAACAAGAGTATGTTGTTCCAAGATCAATTCCAATTGCAGTTTTTTTTCAACTCTCCTCTTCCAAATGCCGCTGATGAAACCAGAGTTGTTATCTCGGTTGTTCAGTACTTTCGCGATAAATACAATGTTATTACATCTGAGACGATTCAAGCGAGTCCTATGAAGCAAGTGTCGGTCTATTCAATTGAGAGGAATCATTGCATTACATCCCTGTTGAAAAATAGAATCGATAAATTTAGGGAAAATGAGGTTGAAAGATGATAACCCAACAGTGGAGGATCTCATTCTACAGCTTCGATAAAATCAGGGGTATTCTCAAATAATGTTTCATAGATGTTTGAAGACCGACAAATGTCCAAAGTGCCGCTTCTTCGTTCGCGTGACGGAAAGCTACCGCGTGACAGGAAGCTACCTTACAAAAATTAAAAAATTAAATCGACACCCTCAATACGCATCGTATAGGCCTATACGGTGCGTATTACTTTTTGGTATGGGACAATGGCAGCCTTTGGCAGATATAGAAGTTTGAACCAACCTCAATACGCATCGTATAGTACGATGCGTATTGAGGATGTCGATTTAATCCCCCAAGGTGTGCCAATAATACGACCCTTTAAAAATACAGGGACCCGGACCCGATCGTACGGCATGGGTAACCCGAATATATTAACCCGTCCGTTATCGGGCCACCCGTTATCAGTTTAAGCTTCATCACTTCTATTGAAATTAGGGTTTCCTTCTATCGGCGAATTCATCTAGGGTTTGTTCTAAATTCTAATGGCAATGGCTGCTACAGTCCGATCAAGCGTCACTGGTTTCACCAGATCTCTCATTTCAACTCAGAGATCCACTGTCGCACGAGCCGTTATTTTCCCTAATTTCACCAGTTCCGAGGTAACGATGATTTTACGAAATGAAGATTTGTATTCGTTACTTTTAATCATTTCAGAATCTGATTGTTTGATGTTTTGCCCTTATTTTGATGATTTGATTGAATGTTTTGACCATTTAACAACAAGAGATTGATTGCAGAGTGTACAAAGTTGTTTGATATAAGAAAGTTATATGATTTATAGGAATACTTGTATACTGTACAAATAAACAAAAATATGCTTCATTTTCATGGTAACATAATTCACACACAAATGGATTTTATAGGTTGAAGCTGCGTTTAAAGATAAGAATGGTCATGTACCTGATTACCTTACCTTAGACTTGTTAGGGTAAGTAGGGTGTCGAATCTACAAGGAGTGTGTGGTTGGCAGTTATTTCAAGTTGATTATGAAACATAATAGTGATTTTAGTGTGAGTGGATGAAATTTAATCATTTCAAGGCTCATACATGATCATGTGACTTGTATGTATAACTCGATAAGTAAATCAGGTGTTAGTTAACTTCATAGACATAGTACATTGTAGTTTACAGTTACTCTATAGGCACGGTCCGTGCAAACACACTTAGTTGTCCCTTTCTATGACGAAGTTATCTAATTTTGGAATTGGTAGTAGTATGTGGATCACGATGGTCTATCTTTCCAGATAACACAAGAACTCCATGGAACAATTCATAACATTCACATGCAAAGAATTACAAAAGATTTAGTGTCTAACTTGTGTGTATGAAAAGAGTTGAATACTATTAGTGAAATTAAACCATACACCCTGTTTTGATCACGGATTGTTTAGCCTTGCATTGTCGCGATTAGATGGTTACATTCAGTGTGGAAAAAGATCAAGAATGGATCGAAGATTAAGAGAGACTTTGCCATTGAAGTCTCTTGCCTTGCCTCCTTTCTTTGGCTATCCACTGTCTGTAACTCACTAACTCCTCACTTTCTTATTCTGAATCATGACAAAAAAAACACCTTTCAACTGCTTCTGTCTGTGTTTAGCGTACATGTACATCCGGTCTAATGTACCAGCTGATCAACGTCTTTCGTATGCTACAAAATGCCTAAATTTAGAAATGGAGGCATTGTACGCATACGCCACTTTAGCATATCCCGGTATCCGTACGTCTTTGCTGTATCTTTTTTTCTCTTCCTTGGCTCTGCTTCCTTATCATTCTTTCTAATTCATAACTTGTGCTATTTGTCCTACAAGTGTATGGTCTTCAACTGCTACTTTGTAACATGAATACATGATATTAATATTATAGGTACGCAAAATAGCATGTTTCTCAATATGTTTAATACTTTAATGAGAAAACACGGTATCTAGCTACAATTTAGAAGGATGCAATACATGTACATCACCCACTATATTGGTGTGAACGTGGGGCTCTGCTTTATTTGGAATTAAACCCTAACTCTTCTCTTGAATCGGCTCATAAAATAGTAGAACAAACTTGAGTGACTCCTGTTGTTCTAAGTGGGTAAGCAAACATCTCGTTCATGAATGGTTTATGCCACTTACGTCACTAGTCTTGGATCAGTTGGGCAAAACTTATTTAGGCTGCAATGTTTTGTTAATGTCTTAATGATCATATTTGATACAAGTGTTTTTCATTAATACTTTCTTTGAACTTTTTGTTGGTTTTCGGCTTAATTTGCAATATTCTTTTTGCAGCAATTGAGAAATTTTGCTTCTGGTTCTGCTCCAAAGGATGTAAAGGTCAAGGTAATAATGTAATATATTACGTTCATGTTCATCATGCTGTATAATGCTTTGCTTTATCGGCTTGAAGTTTGTAAAAACATGGAGACACCATACCGTCAATTTATATGCGTTGACCACTTAATCTAGGGTATCGAAATGCATTGACCATACAGCAACTAATTGTCAGTTTGTCACGATGTTGTTCAGGTGCCTGTAGCTATGTTTGGAGGCTCCGGAAACTACGCATCTGCATTATTCATTGCAGCAGCAAAAGCCAACGCATTGGAAAAAGTTGAATCAGAACTTGCCGATTTTGTTTCAGCCACTACTAAAGCCTCGACATTTTCTCAATTCATGAAAGATTTGGCAGTACCAGCCGATATTAGAGTGAAGGCCATTAATGAAATTTCTACTCAAGCTAAATTCTCAGACATCACAAAGAATTTTTTAGGTATTGACTAGCAATTCCGATTTTTATGTGTTAATGTTATGAGTTTTCTTTCATGATGAAATTGGCTCTTTTTAATGATTGATTATGTGATTTTGCTAGTTGTTTTGGCTGACAATGGGCGGCTTCGACATGTTGATACTATTGCTAAGAGATTTTCAGATTTGACCATGGCGCATCGTGGAGAAGTTAAAGCTGTTGTCACTACTGTGATTGTAAGTTTGACTGTGACTTTAGAAAGTCGTAGAATAAAAACGTTTGCGGTTACCTGAACTTTTTTTAAACATAATGCATACCATCCTTGTTTTCTGAACGTGCTAAGCCGAGCTCGACTCATTTAACTTAGCAGAGCTAGAAATATCTAGAGCTCGAGTATATTTTTTTTCAAGCTTGAGCTCTGCTCGCGCTCGACTTGTTTATGATGCAATTATTTTATAATGTAATTATATTCATCTACCATTATTTTCGTCTATATTCATAACTAAAACCTATATTTAGCATATTATATATCAGCTGGTTAATTTTATCATAATTATATATTAATATTTATTATGTATAATATGATTGTTATATCAAATTAAAACAAATACTTATATAACTTGTTTAGGCTCATGAGCCTAGTCAAGCACGGTCTGCATAATATGATTGTTATATTAAATTAAAAAAAATACTTATATAACTTGTTTAGGCTCATGAGCCTAGTCAAGCACGGTCTGTAAAGTGCGGGTTCGTTTATTAAATGCAAACACCACCTCCAAAAACGTTTTTACATGTAAATTATAATATCCATTTTAGGCTTGAACTCGGGCTCAAGTTCAATTAAACTCAGCTTGATTCGAGCATTTAGCGAGCTGATCTTGAGTAGCTTACAAGCAGCATGGCTCGTTTAGTTTTTTTTGCATATTTCTGATATAATTTTGTTGTGGTGATCTTATTATTCTACCAGCCGCTCCCTGCTGCAGAGGAGAAAGAATTGAAAGAAACTTTACAGGAAATACTTGGAAAAGGGAAAAAGGTTCATCTTGAGCAGAAGGTAGTGTGCCCATCTCTTTACCTGCCAAATGTATCTTGTCTTTTTTGTTTTTTTATTGAATATTAAAAATAACAATTTTTTTAAATAGGATTACAAAACGTTTTAAACAAATAGTTTAACTTTTGGTCTAAATGTTATAGTAGGTTGTAGGTTGTAAACTGTAACCATTTATATTATGGCGCCGTTTGATCCCTTAAACCGGTATTTTAAATTTTGACCCGTTTGATGTAAACTATAACCAAAATTGATTCTTTTGATAAACGGGTTTTCTCAGTTTTTGAACGTTTTTGTGTATGAATATCAGATTGATCCCAGTATTCTTGGCGGGCTTGTGGTGGAATTCGGGCAAAAGGTTTTTGACATGTCAATAAAGACTAGGGCAAGGCAAATGGAGCGGTTCTTGCGTGATCCAGTTAACTTTGATGCCTAAGAAGGCGTCGTGTAAGGCTTTTTGAAATATATTAATTCGATCCCTAGAAAGAATGTTTTCTCTTTCTGGAGTTTTTCTTTCATTTATGACATCTGGTTAATTGATGAAATAAAAGTTACTGTGCTCTAATTTTGCTATTTGAAAATGTCTTTTGGATGTTAATTTAAAGTCGAATCACACATTTATAACATGATGAATCAAGTCATCATACTCGCTAAATTCTATCAATAGCAAAGCTAAGGTAGGAGCTGAGAAGGGTGAGATGTAGACAACCTTACCACTACCCTGTAGAAATAGAGATGATGCTTACAGTGAGACCCCGTCTCGATCAGGGGCGGTTCTTAGTTAGGCTTTGGCAAGGCCACGACCCGGGCAAGTTTTTCGGCCGTAGTGCTAATTTTCCGAATTTCGATCAAAATTTTTTATATATACTATGTTTGGCATGGGCTTGCCCGGGCTTTTTTTAGTGCCCGTGTCTTTCAGCCCTGGCACGTTCAACGGGCAAGATCCGCCACTGGTCTCGATAGTAGTTTTGCATCACGCCTTGGACATAAGGCTCAGCAATTTGGACAAAAGTCGATTAGTGCATGTACCCCTTTGTCTTTCGGCTATCAACGCCGCCACATGATGCATGATTAACATTCTCTCGCCTTTTAACGTTATTTTCACGAAATTAGTAAAATAATGTTAAAATTAGTGCACTTTCACTTTTGCAACCCCCCCCCCCCCCACCCCCACCCCCCCCACATATACATGAGGGCTCACACATATATACATTATATGAGCATATCGAAGCGGTGCGTGGTGAAGAAGCAAGATAGATTAGATAAAGGAACATGTACATCAAAACCTAATATTTTGCAAAATTTACGTTTTATGTTTCGTTCTAAATTTAGCGAGTTAACACGGCACAATGTGCGTGTGTTGTTCAACGTTTTTACGTTTTGTTATACGTTTCGTTCTAAATTCTGCGAGTTAACATGACGCAACGGTTCAGTGTTTTTAGGTCGTCTATTTTTTTCTCGTTTAACGAGTTCATCGCAATGCACAATTCCTAAATCGAGTTAGTTATTATTTTCTATGTTTTTTTTTTGTGACGGTCTAAATTTTCCGCATTAAGACGTTGTAACTTCAGTGTTGATGGTCGTTGACCACAGTGTGGCATTGATGCTATTTATCATGGATTTATGTCCCACCAATAAAATTAAAAGACATTTAACTCAATAAAACTAAAAGAGTTATTCACAAAAATGCGAGTTTTTTCTTGTGTCTATTATCATCAATCTGTTCAAGAAAGGTGGGTTGCCAACAAGTGAATTATATTAAATAATTGTTTAATATTGAATTATTTAACCCCGTGTATTACACGGGTTAAATAATTGTAATTTTATATATTAAATAATAAAAAAATTATATTTTTATGAACCATGTATATTGTACGGGTTAAATAAATGTAATTTTATTTTTCTTGTGTCTATTATCATCAATCTGTTCAAGAAAGGTGGGTTGTCAACAAGTGAATTATATTAAATAATTGTTTAATATTGAATTATTTAACCCCGTGTATTACACGGGTTAAATAATTGTAATTTTATATATTAAATAATAAAAAAATTATATTTTTATGAACCATGTATATTGTACGGGTTAAATAAATGTAATTTTATATATCAAATAATAAAAAAAGTTATATCTTTAAAAAACATGTGTATTACCCAAATTAAATAAATATAATTTTGTATACTAAATACTAAAAACGTCGTATCTTAAAAAAAACCGTGTATAATCGGGTTGAATAAATCTACCGAATAATAAAAAAAATTACATCCTTGAATAGATCTAAAAAAGAGTTATATCTTAAAAACCACGTGTATTATACATATTAAATAAATGTAATTTTGTATATTAAATACTAAAAACGTCGTATCTTTAAAAAACTCGTGTATAGTTGGGTCGAAAAATCTACCAAATAATAAAAACTCATGTATTATACGTGTTGAATAAATCTAATTTTACATAGCAAATGATAAAAAGTTATATCTTTAAAAACTTCGTGTATTACACAAGTTATATAAATGTAACTTTGTATAGTAAAAAATAAAAAAAAGTTATATTTTTCAACACCTTGCATTTTAGAATTGTTGAATAAATATAATATTGTATAGCAAATAATTAAAAAGTTATAATTTTAATAAATTAGGATAACATTTAATATTAATTTATTATTTTTATATTTAATATAAGATAAGTAGGAAAGAGAGATATTTGTTTTAAAAATATATTAAATTAACAATTTAGATTTGAGGATAATATTTTTTTAAAGTATGATAAGATTTAATATTAATTTATTATTTAATTATTTATTTAATATAAGATAAATATAAATTTGAGGACGCCTCCAATGAATGACACGTGTCCAAAACTTAGTTTCTTTTATTATAGTAGATAGATTATTACTATATATTTTATTATTACTATTTATTTCCTATACATACATTTATCAAATGTGGGAATAGTGCCAGGCAGCTGTCTGGCACCCCGTTGGACCAACCAGTTTATTCTATTATATTCATTTTAAATTACGCTTTTGCCCCTGTTTAAAATTTCCGTTTTGCCCCAATTCAAAATAAAATTACGCTTTCGTCCCCATCTCAAAATTACGATTTTGCCCTTAATTCAAAATTACGATTTTGCCTGGCACTCCCCTTTGGATCAACCAGTTTATTATTTTATATCCATTTTAAAATTACATTTTTGCCCCTCTTTTAAATTACGGTTATGCCCTCCAGCTCAAAATAAAATTACGCTTTTGTCCCCAGCTTAAAATTACGATTTCCCCTCGATTCAAAGTAAAATTTTGGTTTTGCCCTCAGCTCAGGATTACCTTTTCGCTTCCAGTTCAAAATAAAATTTTGTTTTTGCCCCCAGCTAAAAATTACGATTTTGCCCTCTGTTCAAAAATGTGATTTTTCCCCATTTAAAAAATTCTGATTTCGCCCTCAGTTTAAAATTACGTTTTTTCCCCAGTTCAAAATAAAATTATGCTTTCGCCCCCAACTCAAAATTACAATTTTGTCCTCGGTTCAAAATAAAATTGTGATTTTGCCTTCAACTTAAAATTACGATTGTGCCCTTAGTTCAAATTTATATTACGCTGTTACCCCAAGTTTAAATTTACGAAATTGCCCCTGTGAAAATTTACAATTTTTCCCCTGGTTCAAATTTACAGTACTACCATCACTTTAGCTTTTGGCAAATTACGATTTTACTCAATAAAAAAAATACAACTTTCCTTCAGTTAAAAGTTACAATATTGCCCTTGTTTTAGTTTTTTTTTATCAAAACTATAAAAGTGTTTTGTTTTAATTGGTTGACTCGATTCAATTGTTTTTCGTGTCAATGAGCTGCCTAACACTCGCTCATTATTCGGCCATCGCCCCGCAACGCGGGCGAGATATTAACTTGTATATCTACAAACCCCATGGTGGGGAATAGTGTCTGCCACCTTTGTGGCAGCTCACTATTGGTGAGTTTTTTTTCTATTAGTTCAGTCAAATTACGAATTTATCCCATTTAAAAAAACTTGTTTTTTATTGGTTGTGTTTTTTCTTTTCCTAGCTAAATTACAATTTTACTCTTAGCTCAAATTTATAGTTTTCCATTTGTTTTTTTTTTCTGTCAAATTACATTTTTGCCCACAATGTAAAATTGCACACATGCCATCGTTTGTGTTTTTTTTTTGACAAAATTATGGTAGTGTTTTGTTTTAGTTGGTTGGTTCGGTTTAATTTTTATTCGTGCTAAGCAGCCTCCTGACACACGCTCATTTTTCCTTAAAAAGTACAGCTTTGCCCCACTTTAAAAATATAGTTTTCCATCGTTTTAGTTTTTTTAGCAAAAGTATGGCAATGTTTTGTTTTAATTGGTTGACTCAATGTAATTTTTTTTAAGATCGTGTTATGAGTAGTATGCACAAGTAACCGAAACACAGATGTACATGTTATGAAAGAGAAATATTCTGCTTAGTGCCCCGCAACGCGGGCGGGGCAAAAAAACTGGTACACTACATATTCCATGGAGGGGAATAGTGCAGGCAGCTGCCTGACACTTCCCCATTAGTCCAGCCAAATTACGATTTTACCCCTTTAAATTTATAGTTTTACCATTAGTTTTGTTTTTTCCCTCCCAGCCAAATTACGATTTTACACTCCGTTTAAATTTATAGTTTTGCCATTGTTTTTGTTTTTTTTTTGTGTCCTATCAAATTACGATTTTGCCCCCAGTGTAAAATTACAGTCACCCATCGTTTTATTTTATTTGGTAGACTCCATGTAATTTTTATTCATGTCAGGCCCACCTGACACACGCTCACTTGTCCTGAAAATTTACAATTTTTCCAGGAGTTTAAAATTATAGTCTTTCCATCGTTTTAGTTTTTTTTTATTTTTTTCCAAAAGTATGATTGTGTTTTGTTTTAATTGATTGAGTCGATGTAATTTTTTTTTTGAGAACGTGGTACGAGTAGTATGTACAGGTAACCAAAACACAGACGTACATGTTATGAGAGGGAAATATTCGGCTTGGTGCCACGCAACGCGGGCGGGCCAATAACTAGTTACTATATATTCAATATCTACAAAGCCCACGAGGGGCAAGAGTGTTTGTTGTCTATTGGGTTAAATGAGTGGCATAGGGAATAGTGCCAGACAGCTGCCTGACACTCCTCTATTGGCCCAAC
Source organism: Helianthus tuberosus (assembly GCA_030545235.1). Classification (NCBI taxonomy): domain Eukaryota; kingdom Viridiplantae; phylum Streptophyta; class Magnoliopsida; order Asterales; family Asteraceae; genus Helianthus; species Helianthus tuberosus. Next base: position 173,331,288 of record CM060447.1, read on the forward strand.
AAATTTACGATTTTAACCCGCTTTAAAATTTTGATTTTGTCATCAGTTTAAAATTATGTTTTTATACCCACTTAAAAATAAATTCACGCTTTTGCTCCCAGTTAAATATTTCAATTTTGCCATCGGTTTAAAATTACGATTTTGCCTCATTTTAATTTACAGTTTTGCCATTAGTTTTTTTTCACTTAAAATTACGATTTTGCCATGAGTTTAAAGTTATGTTTTTACCCTAAGAATTTACGCTTTTCCTCCTAGCTAAAAATTCCAATTTTGCACTCAGTTCAAAATTACGATCTTGCCCCGTATAAATTTATAGTTTTGCCCTTAGTTTTTTTTTTCTCACAGTCAAGATACGATTTTGCCCTCAACTTAAATTTACATTTTGTCCATCGTTTTTGTTTGTTTTCCTGGTGAAATGTAAAATTACAGTCATGCCGGCAGCTTCCTGACACTCCCCCATTGGTCCATATAATTTACGATTTTATCCCTGAATTAAAATTATGATTTCGCTCTCAGTTAAAAATTATGTTTTTCCCATCGTTTTAGTTTTTTTAGCAAAACTATAAAGGTTTTTTGTTTTAATTCGTTTACTCGATTTAATTTTTTTTCGTGGCAAGGAGCTGCCTAACACTGGCTCATTAGTCCTGAAAAAATTACAGTTTTGCTCTGAGCTCAAAATTACGGTCTTTTCATTGTTTTTTTTCCTAGCAAAGTTATAGTAGTCTTTTTTTAATTGATTGAGAATTATTCGGCTATCGCCCCACAACGCAGGCGGGCCATCGACTAGTTTCTATACATCGCTATACATTATTATTACTATACATTATTATTATTATTATTATTATATATTACTAAACGAATTGAAATGAATAGTGAATTTAATATTATAATAATATATAGTTTTTTTAATACTTTTATTATTTTAATATTATAATAATAATTATTTTATTTACTTTTTAACTTAATCCATTTTTTAAATGTCACTTTTGACGCTATAAATTCGAGTTTGCCGGGTTATGTATAATATGTTATGATTGTATGCTATAAATTCGATTTACGTTACGTTTTGATCCAATCGCAATGCAACTATATTAAACATTGAGTTCAATCGAATATGTCAAAACGTGCGTTTTCATATGATTAACGCATCACATAACGCTTCGACTAATCTGTTCGATATTTGCGAAGTAACCGCGCCACAACACGCGCGGGTCTAATTACTAGTTATTATCTTAAGTTTTAGACAAATAACGATAAAAGAAGTACAATAACAAAATAGAAAACACAAACTTACAACTTGTTGAAAATACAAGGATTAAACATAGAAATTCAACAAACATCCCACTTCATGCATATCCATCTCCAAATGATGATCTCATAATACGACACGTAATCATACAACGTGGCTTCAGCCGCAAATCACCACCTGCCAACACGTGACACGTGTTGATCAACAGTTGCATATCAGAAACATTTATTAATCATCATGTCCTCCTCACCGACTTTACACCTCCATAAAACTGAAACCTTACAAAAGTCTTCTTTCCTTCGTAATTTACTAATAATAATAATAATTTCCCGGGAAAAAAAAATTAATTTTTTTTTAAGAAAGTTTGTGCGGCAAAAATGGCGGTAGCTACAGTTGAAGAACCCATGCTTTCTAGGCTTGATCGTCTTGATATCATTGTAAGTTTCCAAAATATATGATTTTTTCGATCGAGTATGTGATTTACTTTGTGCATAGGTGAGGCATTTGGAAGAACTTAAAGTGGGGAACAGTAATAGAACACCAAAAAGTTCATGTCCATCGACACCATCGAGTAAAAGCGAGGGTCAGGCATCATCGTTTGATTTTTCGCCTCGGAGCTTAGAGAAGCATTGCCGTCCGATCGACGATGTGATAGCCGAGACGGAGACGAAAGGAACGCTAATTGACAGGCTTGTTCATGTTGAAGACCGTGTAGCCAAGGTAAGAAACTGTCACTCGGTGGCGATGCTTGAAAATTTCCATGGAAGATCGGAAGTCACCGAACCTAAAAATTCTATACAAGTAATTTTTTTTATATAAAACCAGGGGTCGAAAACGTATATACCTAAAAAATTCTACACAAAACGTACATACATAAATACAAGTAAATTTTTTTATATAAAACCAGGGGTTGAAAACGTATATACCTAAAAAATTCTACACGAAACGTACATACATAACACTAATGAGCCAAAAGTTCGGGGTCGGGCGCCCCTCCTGGCCCCTTGAAAAGCTACGCCCTTGCTGTCACCGTTTTTAATCTAGGTGGTTTGACAGTGGATATTGAAAAAGTTATAGTTATAAAGTTTTAACTAGCTGATCCAAAAACACTATTTAAGTTGATAGTTTATATTGAAAAAAAAAATACATGTTTGCCAAATTATGAACTACTTGACTAGCGGATCCTCATAAACACTATTCAAGTTAATAGTCTTTATATTAAAAGACCAATACAAGTTTGCCACTACATTGCGGAGCTAGTCCAAAAATTCAGGGCATCCCAATTTGTTTGGATGAGGGGGTATCCTTCCTTTTTTTTTTTTTTTTTACACTACAAAAAGGGTATGGAGACGGCTACCCCTTCGTATACACTAGCTCCGCCCTGTTTGCCAAATCACCAACTCTTAAAAACGTACGCTAGTTCAAATAGCGGATACTCGTAAACACTATTCACATCACCTAGAATCAAAACAAGCTCAAAAGATCGACTAGCTAGAAAACGTGAAAATTTATTCAAATAATTTATTTAAGAGAATAAAAAAAGAAATTTGTAGTGATGGTAAGTTTGTTAATGGTTGATGAAACTGAGTGGTGGGTGGTGATTAGTTGTGTATGCAGTTGGAAGAGGAGATGGAAGCACAGAGGAGGAGAGTTGAGGAAGAAGAAGAAGAAGAAGAAGAAGAAGAAAAGAAGAAAGGGAGCAAGAAGAAGAAGAAGAAGGGTTTGAAGCAGATGGTCAAATCTTGTGTTACAGGCAACACATCGATCTGAAGGACTCAAGATCATAATCGGATTTTGTTTTTCAAATTTCAACCCATTTTTTGAAGTGGGTTTTGGCTTTTGTTTCTCATGTATATCTTTTAGTTATGTTTTACCGTTTGTGTTTGTATTAACACTTTAAACGCCAATTATAGTGTAGTAATCCTTCAAATAGTCCGCTAAATCCTAAATTACAGGCTGCAACAATGCCAGCAAGGACCACCAGGACCATCAGTTAAAACAGTCTCAGGAGGTTTTAGCGTTCATTTAAAACCAAATTTATCTGTATACTTCTCTTAAACCATAACCCGCATTGTTGTATGCCATCTCTTCTTGTGTTAAGGGCGTCAAGAGGGGTGGGTTCTTAACATGTTAACCGGATATTAATAGGATTGAAATAATTTTATTTCCTTTTCTTAAAACCAAAAACCACCAAGGTTAAGATCATTTGGCGGATGGGCCTCACGTAGGCAGTTACGTGGGTGTGGAGTATGAGCCACAAGAGATGGGTTTAGGGTGTTGGTGATGAGCCGATCAATATATACAAGACCTATATATGTATGGGTGTGTGTTTGATAAAGAAAAGGAGAGGAAAAGTCCTCTTCGTCGGTTGGCGACTGGACGGACCCCAAGGGGGACAGCCCTCACCGGGCCGGTGTCGTCCCACACCTTATAGCCTAATAAGTAAGGTTAGGCGAAGTTAATAGAATTAAACCCTTTTCTTGAGTTGAGGTAAAATGAGAAATTGTAATGTAGGATCTAGGTAGAGTTGAGTAAATAGTTAAAGTATACCTCAAGGGTTTAATTACATTAATATGCTTTAGGGTGTACTTATGAGAATAATATTAAGAGATCATGCGAGTATTCAGTAATATATTTTGAGCACTTATAAGAAAGATATTGAAAGAGTGCGATGACATTGAGAGACGTTTAACTATTTAGGAAATATACCCATACGATACTGACTAATGTACATCCATACATCCCAAAAAACAGAGGAATATGTTTACTGGAGGCCGGTAACGTACAAAATACCTTAACGTATGATGTATTATCAACATGCGAATACTTGTAACTAACATGCAAATTTGGGTTTCCATAACAACATGTGAAATTGTATAGCATGAAATTGTATAAACATGCGAAATTGTATAACATGCAACATGAAATTGTATAAATATGCGAAATTGTAGAACATGCAACATTATAAACATGTGAATTTGTATAACATGCGAAATTGTCTTTCGTGCTTTTTTTTAATGTGCGAACTTTCGTCGCGTACACGTCGTACGTTAAGGCACTTTGTACGATACACTTTTTCATGTCGACTATATAACTTTTTTTTCTTTTTATGGCAAATGATACTTTAATTATCTCCATTTGTTTAGATATCTCTGTTTTAAGATGAGCCAAACTTAAGGGTGGAGTTATTGTAAAAAAGACCAAAAGTGTGAGAAAGGTAAGAAAGAATCTCAACCATTAGATCTAAATTAATTGAAAAGGGTAAGATTGTAAATGCATTAACAAATTTAAATATGGTAATCCTTGATTTAAGGATTTGGAGAGAGAAAAACCTGGATTTTAGGAATTATAACCGTCCATAAATATAACACCATTCAGATCATGTTCATACATGGTGTTTTAAATATAACACAATTCAGAAAATATAACACCATTCAGCACAAAATAACACCATTCAGTACAAAAATAACACCATTCAGCAGTAAATAAAAAAAACACAATTCAGTGCAAAAGAATATAACACCATTTAGTACAAAAATAACACCATTCAGCAAACAAAATAACACCATTCAGTAAACAAAATAACACCATTCAGAAAAAAAATAACACCATTCAGGAAAATAAAAATAAACACCATTACTGAAAAGAAAAAACTAACACCATTCAGTACAAAAAATAACACCATTCGACTCCACCGTTGTCGTCATCATCATATTCACAACCTGCAACTCCATAGATCACCGTTCACAACCATCCATCGTCTCCAATTTGCGTCGCTTCCATCATCTCTGGTCGTCGTCGTTCACCACCTCACCATTCCGGGATACAACTTATTCATCCGAGATTCGTCACTTCACCACCGTCAACCACCATTCCGTTGTCCATCTCCGATCGTTACTTCTTCCGTCAATCACCGCATCATCATCATTCTCCATCACCGTGAAAACCTGCAACTCCATCGGCACCTTCATCATCATTCCGATCATTGTTAACATCTCCGATATCCTTCATCTTCTCCAGCGACCGAACAAAAACCTGCAACTTCAACTTTTCCGGTCATCGTCTTCATCTCATCATACATCGTCTGATCCTCCGACCACCACTCATCAGATCACCATTTTGGCGGCTGAAAGAAAATAGGGTTTTTGGTGATAGAGAGAGATCTGGAGAGAGAGAGAGAGAAATTGTAGGGATTTTGATTTAGAAAATGGGGATAAAAAGACACAATTGCCCCTAGATATTTCAATTCAGTCCAAATTAATAAAAATATTTTACAATTTGGTCTCTATTATCTCAACCATTAGATCAAAGATCTAATGGCTGAGATTCTTTCTTACCTTTCTCACACTTTAGGCCTTTTTTACAGGATCCTCTACCCAAACTTAATATATAGTTTGATTAAAAATCTAAGAAAAAATTTAACATAACTTACCTTTTTTTTAATTATTGTTTGTAAAAGCTCTTAATACAACACAAACCCTGGATTACTTGTGGATTCTAGGGGTTGTATATTTGTTTGAACATGAATCTAATCGCAACTGTTTAAAATAGAACCAAATTTATATCGGGTTCTGAAGCTGACTTGAGGTCGGGTTCTGAACCTAACTTAATCAAGTCATTGGCGTCAAGATAGCCTGCAAATTCAATTTGGTTACACTGGTTTTCAGTCAACTTGGTTAAACCGAGAAAACCTAACTCGCATACAAGCTCATTGCAATAGGTAAACCGGACCATAGAACTAGAAACCAAAGCGGTCAACATCCTCGTTAGAAATGTTTTTTTCTGGGTCACAGGCTACCGTCACCAATTACTAAAAAAATGAAATAAATAAAAAAGATCAGCACAAAATGCTCTCACATCCACGAGCAGATTGTTGCATCTGCGCATTCGTAAAATGCTGTATTTGACATCCGAAAAGTGTTAAAACTACACATGCATAAACACAGTATTAAATCGACTGAAAAACATAGACAAAAGTAACAACACGATGCATGTTAAATTCAATCCAACTTATCATATACAAATTGGTCTTGAGAACAATAAGTTGTTCAAATGAAGGTGAAACACCATTTCCAAACATAGTTATAAGGTCATCCTGTCCCATGAGACCATACCATCAGCTTTCAAGCATGACATCAATTTTTTAGATTCCAAAATGTACAACTACTCATCTCTTACATGATACAACTACACAATGCACAAAAGGGTGTGAATGGTCACCACCCCAGCCTTTCATATCCCTACCCCAGAAGAACACAAGTAACCAAAGCCAAGAATGATTTGCCAGATAATACCAACATTAGTAGCAAAAAGAATGCCTGTTGCATCCCTGCAAATATCAACCAAACAGAAGGTTACTTTTTTTTAAAGTTAAATTATTAAAACAATGTAAGGTTAATCACTCGCTCAAGAGGGCAAATTAGTCGTGTTACCCAAATTCGTTTAGATTAAATCCCAACCAACGTATTTCGTGTTAGGCCTTCGTGTCTTGTTAGAAACTATGCAGTTAATATCGTGATATATGGTGACATATCACAGATATATCAGTTATCGGTCCCCTTGTAAAATATTGGTGTCAAATATCGCACAGAATATCGGTAGCTCGGTACGGATAATATCGGCAATATTAGCCAATATATCGCTGATTTTCCCGATATCAGTACGTTTCTTCTTAGTTCTACCATTTTTCTTTCTTATTGTTGCTATTAGTGTTTTTAGTCGTAATTGTTAAATGTTAGTGTTTTAAGTCTTAATCAGTTCCTACTTGCTACAATTGTTAGTGTTGTGCAAGTTGCAAAAGGTTAATTTGTTAATGGTAGGAGAGCATACTGAATTGTTAATGTTAAATTGCTATAAGTATAAATTCTGCACGATATTAAAATTACCGATATCCCACCGCGATAACCTATATCTCAAATATTGGTCCTTGACCGATATCCGATATTTTACCGCATTAACTGCATAGGTTAGAAATTCACAGCCCTAGGGTAAACACGTCCAAAATATTAGCTTTTGACAGAATTTCACAACAAATTCAAATTATGGGCCAAAATATATATATTTTCATCAGTTACTGACCTTTTCACATTTGTAATATGGGCCCCTTTACGGGAATTGATTCACCATATTCCCCTTTTCCTTGAAGTAATTCACTCCTTCCCTATCCATCAAATCAAAGTTGCATGTTGATGACAAAATGTGGTGATCGTTGTTGTTTCCATTTGAGGAACCGTTTCTTTTGAGCATATCTTCAAATATTGAAGAATTCCCAGGGTAATTTGTAGACAAATGATCTGAATCTGATTGCAATGATGAGTGTTGACCAGATTTTGACTCCTTTTGTTGTGAAGAATCTGTGGTTGCATCACTATTGAGCTTTTTCGTATTGAGGAAGCGACCTCCACAGCCACGAGCCCTTTTAATAGCGTGTTGGTGTCGCGATTCATGAAGATACGGCTAAAGTAGTAATAAGATACAACATGTATGGTTACTCTATAGTTTCATATAATAAGATATTCATTATCAAAAAATTTATACACTATTAGTTATATAGTTACTCTCTAGTTTAATATAATAAGATATTCATTATCATATATTTTATACACTAGTTAGTTATAAAAAGAGTAAATTACATGGACGGTCCCTGTGGTTTATCAAAATTTTGGATTTGGTCCCTAGCTTTTAAACAGTACATGGATGGTCCTTGTGGTTTGCACTTTGTAACACATTTAGTCCCCAACCAACAAATCTAAAGGCTTTAGCATGTCCAGATTTGGAACTAAATGTGTCACAAAGTGCAAACCACAGGGACCATCGATGTACTTTTAGAAAAAGTTGGGGACTAAATGTGTTACAAAGTGCAAACCATATGGACCATCTGTGTACTTCTGGAAAAAGTTGGAGACTAAATGCGTTACAAAGTGCAAATCATAGGGACCATCCGTGTACTTCTGGAAAACTGGGGACTAAACGCGTTACAAAATCCACACCATAGGGACCATCTGTGTACTTTTAGAAAGCTATGACCAAATCCAAAATTTTGGTAAAACACACGAACCATCCATGTACTTTTCACTCAAAAGAATAATAAGATCAATGAAAATGAGTCAAATGAATACTTGATAATAAGGTAAAATTTTAGTCAATCCCAAATAATTTTTATCCAAAAAAGTGTATTCTTAATTATATAATAAAGATAAACATTGTCATATTTGATACACTAATTAGTAATAAAAAAAAAGTTTGGAACAAAATGTGTTTTAGGTCGAACCAAACCGACCCGTCCATTTTGTAACCAACTTAATTAGCTTATTTCAAAAGGTGAAAAAAATAGCAACCACCAATGTTACCATCAAAAACACCGTTTCAAACGTCCTATAATACTTTTACTTAAAAAAAATGTACCTTTCTGGATTTAATCACTTTCTTTTCGAGTTCTGCTTTAGCTCTCGACTGTCTTCGCCTTAGAATCCCGTGATACTGTTTTGCATTCACATAAACTGGCTCCTCTTCCATTTGAAGAGGCAGCGCCATTCTAGTTTGATGCATCCCAAAATATTGCGGGTGTGCCAGCTGGCATGCCTCCACATAATTGTCAGAAAATAAGATCTTCCGGATGATAATAACATTTTAATGAGTGCAATAAGCATACATCTACAATAATGACTGGTAGACACGAATTTCAAATTCCACATATTTTATAAGTATACTTCTCACTATAACATGTCATTCGATATTGATTGACAACTATGCTTTCGGCTGTAAGCGGTCACATGAAAAATAATGGGGCAACACAAGTTTAGCATAATGGTTTAGTGAATTCTTACCGGAGTTCCGTAATTCATCATTCCTGCATATGGTGGTTCCTGATATGGATAAGATGCCAAAACCTGCAAAATTCTTTCAGTAAGTAAACAGCAAGTACTATAGTAAACATATCATTCGGTACATAACCAGTTTTAAATATAGAACTACAAGAATGACATAAACACCTGAACCTAATGCTTTAACTGTAGTACATAAGGCGGTTATGGCCATTATGTGGTTTACGCAGTTCTATACTTAAAATGGATTATGTGTTGAACACAATCCTACATACAGATATACAATTATACATACACACACATATATAGGGCCACATTCAATAATGAACCAATTTCAAGTAGAGAGCCACATTACACTTGTACGTAGTGCTTCGCAGATATAATGGGAAGAAGCTACATATCTGCGTTATGCATCAGAGTTAAAGCAAAATGTACAAGTGTTGGTGCGGTTCTCGCAATTCGCTGTTTGAATTTTGAAATGATTCTTTACTAAATGTTCCTCTACGTGGACACACAGGTAAATATAGAGAAAGAGAGAAGGATTACTACTGAGTGGCCCACGAGTTCCATTGGTGAGTTTGTTTCAACTTGTTTAGCTTGATGCTGATCTTGGCCATTAATCGTTTTCGATCCTGAAATGTTAAATTCGGTGTCATAATTGCACGTCTGTTGTTTCAAATTAATGAAGAATTACTAGTCAGAATATAAAAAAGGCAATTATAAGGGAAAAGTAATTCAATTTATATAACCAAACTAAAAAGGACCAATAAGCTGAAAAAAAAAACATAAAACAAAATATGCGGTAAGAGTTCGGAATACAACCAGAATTATTAAAGCCTAAAGGTGCTAATAAGTAACTGATTTGCATAGGGAACAGGGTCTTGGTGTCCAGATTTTATAAAATGATTTCACCACTTTCTTATATGAACTATCCAAAAGAACGAGGATGTAAAGAAGTGGGATTAATGATTATATGGTTAATTGGGCAATTCGAATCTTGAAGGAAATCATAGAAGTAGCCATTTTCTTGGGCGTGGTATATCTGCATGATTATGTCAGAACAATTTAGCACATATAGCCATAAGATACGTGAATCTGCTATAGTAACTAGATCTCGGCTGTATATCAGCAGACACCTCGTTATGTGGCTCAGGTTCTTGGTTCTTCTATTATCCTCTTTAGCAAAACCAAAAAGTTTTCAAACTCAAATGCAGGATATCAACTGAAAGTCTGAAATGCTTCGTCTGTGGTGACCTAACATGCGAAACTGAGTTATCCGTATTCGAACATGAATTGGGCTATATTAATGTCATGCAACTGAAAAAACCAAACACGAAGTAGCGTAGCTTATCACATGACTTTTAAGTCATTTTATGGATGAATCTAGTCTGATACAGAAAAGTAACAAATTCGCGTATCTCATGGCCATGTGTATAAATTATAAAATTATTCTCACATGACCATACAGGTATAACACACCAAAAAATCGTCTACTTTCATTATTTTCTCTTCAACTTTCTTATCTTTCATATCTTTAAAAATATGATAGTCAAAAGCGGATGACGTATAACAAGACAATAATAATGACTAGCAATAATCATTAAAAGCTATAACAAAACCTACATAACATAAAGAGATCTAATGAACAAATTATTCCAAAACCATCATTAAATACAAATAAATTAATTAAAATTCATCAAAATATACCAGACTGTGGAGCCGTAGACGAATCCGAATCGCCACCAACACCATTCGATTCACCAAAAGACGAAACCACACCATCTTTAATCCTATGCCACCAAGGCTGCGTATAACCAGTCGCTTGAGCAACAATCCTCACTCCATCTTCACTATTTCGCTCTTCATCTTGAGGATTTGCAGGCATTATTCCTAAATCAACCACTCGATTTCCTCAAAAACACGTTCAAATCGTCAAATCTACTTCACAAACATCGATTATTCACCAAATAATCACATACAAGTCCATAATTACAGCAAAAACATGGATTTATATCGAATTATGGTCTCAATTTGAACAAAACCCTAACTGAAATTGAAAAGGAAAAGCTAAAAAGTGAAAAATGGTTGAATTGACTGACCTTGTAGAAGATTGGATGGAATGTTTAAGAGGATAATGAAACTGAATTGGGAGACATTGTGAATGATGAATGAAACTGATAATTTGGGTTGAGTTGATAGAATAATATTATTTGTTTATTTATTTAGGGTTCACGCCTCTCTGTCGCTGTTAAGGAGTAAATGGAATATAATAAGCACGGGCTGCTGAACCGGCCTATGGATAACTACGGTTATGCCCTTTTGTTTTTTTCTTTATTTACAGCTTGTGTTTTTAGCAGAGAGAATATTTATTTACGCTGTGTTCCAGAGATCCACTTAACAGGGGGAGGGGAGGGGAGGGGAGGGAAAATGGTGTTCCAGAGATCCACTTAACAGGGGGAGAGGAGGGAAAATGGGGTCTTTTTTGCCTGAAAATAGTCTTTCCAATTTGGAAAGACATGGAGAGTAGGGGAGGGGAGGGAAGGGGAGGGATTTTTAACTCGGGAACACACCGTTAAGGCTCAAGCTATTCACTGAAACTTCGTGTTTTGGCTAAAGCACAGTGTTTTGATGTAAAGTCAACAGAAGTCTTTGTTTGTTGACCTTGTACCTAAGCGTTGCGCTTTGGACAAAGTGAGGTTTTGGTGGGGTGTTGGTTTGTTGTATGGTCAGATTTTTCAGTTAATATCTAGTTTTTTTTTTTTTTTTGTCTTTTTCCTCCCTTTTAATGAATGGTAAAATGGTCAAATTTCTCTAATTTGTTATATTAAAACGTTAAAATACCAATTTTGTCCTTCATTAAAAGGAATGAAAAAGACAAAAAAAACTGGATGTTAACTGAAATTTTGACTAGATTTTGATTTTGGATTAAAATGCCAACAAAATTGAAACCATGAGGACCCAGATTTAAAATGTTTAAGTTTTGGATTAAAGTGGCAAAAGTGACCAAACCTCGGGGACCATTTTGACACAATGTGAATCGCGAGAACCAACTTTATTGCGAGAACCGCGATAATCAATGTAAACACAACCAAAAATAGTTAAAAAAACCTAACCCCCACCCCCCCCCCCACCCCACAAAAAAAAAACTAAACCCCCCCCCCCCCCCCAAGCTAAATGCTAAAAACTAAACCCCCCAAAAAACTTTAAAAAACCTAACCCCTCACCACACCCCAAGCTAAAATACTAAAAACTAAACTCCAAAAAACCTAAAAATATAAAAAAAAACACAAAAAAAAATAATAATATTTTTTACATTAAAATCGCTACTTTTAGTAGTCAAAAAAAAATTTTTAATTTAAAAAAAATGGCTACTACAAGTAGCGATTTTTTTATAACAAAATATTAAAAAAATTGTGTGTTTTTTAGCTATTTTTAGTATTTTTGGTTGTGTTCACATTGTTTCTCGCGGTTCTCGCAATAAAGGGTGGTTCCTAATGGATCCTTATCCTATATATATATATATAATTTTTAGTGTTATATATATAACGGGGTTGTGTATTTATATGCCATCACTCTTTTCTGACTCACAAATCCTATATATATATATAGGTAAAGGATCCTGTAAAAAGTGTTCAAAGTGTGAGAAGGGTAAGAAATAATGTGGTGATGACAAGTGTCCTATATCTAAATTAATTCAAAAGGGTGAATTAGTAATTTTCTATTTTCTTTCAATTAATTGATTAAAAGATAAATGCCCAAAATAACTTCCACCCTTTATTATAGGAATTCGATTTTAGAAATTAATCTACGAATGTGTGTAGTGTTGTATAATTCTGTAGTGCAACAACCATTCAGAACTGCATAGTGTTATATATTTTTTATATAGTGTTATATAGTGTTACTTTGTGTTATATGGTGTTATAATATGTTTTTGGTGTTATATAATTCTGTAGTGTTATATAATTATGTAGCGCAACCATCAAAAAACACTACATAACACCATCAATTATTAATTCTGTGGTGCAACCACCATTTAGAACTGTATAGTGTTATATATTTTTTATATAGTATTATATAATGTTACATTATATAGTGTTCTTTGGTTATATAGTGTTATATGATGGATGCATAGTGTTATATAGTGTTATGTTTTTCTGGTAGTATGCCTATGATGGATGTATAGTGTTATATATTGTTATATAGTGTTATATGATAGATGTATAGTGTTATATGATGGATGTATAGTGTTATACGTTTCTTTGCAGCAGTTACATATTTTTCTATTTTTAGAATTTGGGATCGAGATAATTTAGCAATTAAATTTGAATAGCTAGTTTTTAGGAGATTGATGGCGGTTACCATATTTGAAACATTGGAAAAGACACTATTGCCCTTCAATTTTACATAAGGTCCTTCTAATTAAAACACAATTTACATTTTACACCATATTGATCTCAACCATTAGATCAAATATCCAATGGTTTAAAACACTTCTTACCCTTCTCACATTTTAGACACTTTTTACCATATCCCTACCCAATATATATATATATATATATAGGGGACCGTTAAAATGACAACCACCTCCAGTTATGAGAACCATGAGAACCACTTTCTAGCCTTTAGATCTTTAGGATGGATGGATGAGATTAAAAGTAGTAAAAATTAATATTAAATGGTTTTTGTCTTATTATGTCTTTAATATTATAATCCAAAAGGGTAATTTAGTAAAATAACTCTATTTTGTCTTTTTATCTTTATTGTTTTTTATTAGTTTTTTGAATTATTATATTACTTTTTATTTTTTAAACAAAACTTTTTTTATTAAAAACATTCTAAAATTCGGATTTTTTAAAGATTTTTTATACTTTTTACAATTTAAGTTTTACGTTAAACTTTTTAAGTTTAACGATTTTTTGACGCGCCGTTTTTACGCCGGGTTTTTTCAAGCGTCGTCATTTTAACACGCCGTTTTTTTACACGCTGTTTTTGTACGCGCCATTTTTTACGCGCCAAATTTTTAACGCCGTTTTTTAACGCCCTTCTTTCAACGCACCGTTTTTACGCGCAATTTTTTAACGCCGTTTTTTACGCGCCAATTTTTTAACTCCGTTTTTTACGCGCCAATTTTTAACACCGTTTTTTACGCGCCGTTTTTAACGCCGTTTTTTCAACGCGCCGTTTTTTACGCGCCAATTTTTAACACCGTTTTTTACGCGCCGTTTTTTTTTACGCGCCGTTTTTACGCGCCAATTTTTTAACGCCGTTTTTTACGCGCCGTTTTTTCAACGCGCCAATTTTTTAACGCATTTTTTTACGCGCCGTTTTTTAACGCCGTTTTTTACGCTCCAATTTTTTAACGCAGTTTTTTAACGCCGTTTTTCAACGCGCCGTTTTTACGTTAACGCAATTTACGTTTTACGTGCCGGTTTTTTACGTTAACGTTTTTTTACGTTTTACGCGCCGTAATTTACTTTTTACTTTTTAAGTTTTATGTTTAAATTTTTACGTTTTACGGTTTACGTTAAAAAAATTTACATTTTACGTTAACTTTTTACGTTTTACGGTTTACGTTAAAAAAAATTACATTTTACGTTAAAAAATTTACGTTTTACGTTTTACATAAAACTTTTTACGTTTTACGTTTTCTACGTAAAACTTTTTACGTTTTACGTTTTTTACGTTAAAATTTTTACATTTTACGTTTTACGTAAAACTTTTAACGTTTAACGTCTTACGTTTAACGTAAAACCTTTTACGTAAAACGTAAAACTTTTTACGTTTTACGTAAAACTTTTTACGCTTGACGTTTTTACAATAAAAAAGTTTATGGTTTACGTTAAAAAAGTTTACGGTTAACGTAAAAAAAAGTTTACGGTTTAACTTTTTTTTACAAAAACTTTTTTACACACAAATGAACGCACTCAGAAATCGCAAACTTGGGAGGTGTCTCAGATATATCGTTATCATCATCGACTAGGGGGGGAAAATAAAAAAACAACATCAAAACAAAGTGTATCTCGAAAAAAAAAAACGGGTTAAAAAAAACGAAGTTTTGGCTCAGATTTCCCGATAATCAGAGGCTGCAAAGTGGGGTTGCGGGTTCAATAACCTACCTTCCACCATCTTTGCCGCACCATCGTCAGTTTTTTTTTTTTTTGCATCATCACAGCCGATTCAAATAAGGCACCATATTCAACCGATTTAACAGCAACAAAACCCCAGATTCAACAGCAACAAAAACCCAGATTCAACAGATTCAACAGTACTAAAAACCCAGATTCAACAAAATTCAAACAAAACATGATCATGAACATCATTCAAACAAAAACCCAACAAAAGGAACATGAACATCATTCAAACCCATATTCAACAGATTCAAACCCACAACATACCAAACCAAAACAGAAATAAAAAAAAATCCCCAAACATATCAAAACAGATTCAAACCAAATAAAAAAAAACCCACAGACCAAATCAAAATCCCCAAATCAAAATCCCCAAACATATCAAAACAGAGATAAAAAAATACCAGAGAAATCAACAAAACAGGCCAATGAACTCGTCGGGAGGAGACCGGGACCTCTGCCGCTCACGGCGGCGCTGCCGCCGGTCCACCACCCAGCCGTCGACCAGAGCATAAACTCGAAATCCCAAGTCGCATAAACGAGCAACAGAGATGGGGTTGCAGATCACCCATAGAGTCTCTCCCCGAGGTGGTAGCCGGTGGTGATCAACGATGGTGTGTGGTGGTTGGTTTTGACTTTTGATTTGGGGTTTTCATAAGGTTTTTGAGCTTTGATTTGTGTCTGCAGAAGATTTTGGAACAAATATGAAAGAGAAGATGTAAAATGAGAGATGAAATAGGAGAGAGGAGAGAGATATATAACTAGTCAATCATATTAAATGAAGAGAGAGAGGAAAGACTTGACATATGGGGTAAATGACCATAATACCCTTCGGGTTGTCAAATTCTGATTGGTTGAAAATGGTTCTCATGGTTCTCATAACTGGAGGTGGTTCTCATTCTAGCGGCTCCCTATATATATATATATATATATATATATATATATATATATATATATTGTGTGTGTGTGTGTGAAGAAATATGTACAAATATATTATACGGATCTTATTGTGTTATGTCGTCCCCTCACTTGTGGTCTGGTGTTAGGAGGCTTGGATTCTCCAATGGAAACTCAAGTTCAATTCTCACTTGTGTCATATGGGGTGGATATAGGCAATTAAAGATTTGAACTAGGCCTTGTGTGAGATGGTCAGTTCGATTCCCAAGCTCAACCGGGTTTTTATCCCACTGTGTGTTACGTCAGAGAGTTCTGCTCTTGTGATGGCACAACGACTGTCAAGTGGCAACCGGCGATATGGTTTCCCGGGGGAACGCTAAAAAAAACCAAACTTTTAAGCCATCGTTGGCACGATTAAGACAATATAGTTAACCATTGGGTGTCAGCCCAATGACCACCGACACCCAAGTTAAACCGGTTCGAGGCCTAAAGTGCTCGGGTTCGAATCCTGCTTGCAGGCTCTTCGCTCCCATCGAAACGGCTGGGTAGTCACCGTCAGACAGCGTTGCCGGGTCGCTAGCTTGGGGAGGGGGATCCCTCCCGCGGTCAGGGTACCGTGCAATTACCATTTTTTTTAAGACAATATAGTCTGGCCAAAGTAGGGTAATACAGGGCTTTCTAATTTGGAGAGTATAATAATCTTATACATGAAATTCACTATTAAAAAAATATTTGTGTTATGTCTAAAATTGTATTATGTTAAAACGTGTCTCTTGCCATATCTATATTCCCAATTTTGTATGTGTTTCTATATTCTCATTTAAAAATACATTTTTACGCTAATTTACTTTCAAATGTTTTATTTGGGCAAATACCACAAAAAACCAATATACTTTCTGTATTTTCTCACAAAAGTCCCTCAACTTATTTTTTGCATATAAAAGTCCCTTAACTTGTTAAATTTGAACATTATTGTGAAATGACTTATAATAGCCTATTTATTGCTGATGTGCCATATAAGTAAAATATACAATGCTGACATGGACAATCTACGTGTCAAAAAAACATGAAAGCAAATTATTTAGACATTTGTTTTTTTCTCTTTATTATGTAGTTATTGTTGGGATTTTTTCTCCGTTTTAGTCCTTTCATAAAAATATATTTTTGCGAACAAATGACAAAAAAAACATCAATTGTAATCAAAATATTGGTTCAACTATTTTAAATATCATCACTAAAATCATCATATTCATTCGAATATGACTCCATCCTACAAAAGCATGCATATATAATCCATAATAAAAAAAGTTCGCTGATGTCAAATAGGATAGAAGTGATATTTATGTGGATGATATCTAGTGAGAAAAACTAATAAATATTATAGTGAGTAAGCAAACTAATGGATACGAACTTAAAACTCAACAATTATGAGGAAAATATTAAAGGGTGATTTTGTTTAACACTGATGTCATCATCCACTTTCATGGTGGCTTCTAAAAACAATTTCATATCACATAAAGATAAAACAACAAGAAATTGATTAAAAAACGAGTATCATGCTATGTGGATTTTTTCCATGTAACCAAAACTACCGGGACAACCGGTTACCAATTCTCTTTTTTTAAATAATCATAATAATGTTCAAACTATCGGAGTTCAACAAGGAGACCCTTTGGGGCCCCTTCTCTTTGCCCTCGCCTTACACCCCCTTATTCTCCGAGTTCAGAACCGCTGTAAACTCCCGTTTCATGCTTGGTACTTGGATGATGGGACGATTATCGGCAACGCCTCTGAGGTTGCTAAGGCCTTAGACATCATCAACGAGGAGGGGCCATCTCTAGGGCTTTATCTCAATATTAAGAAAACAGAGGTTTATTGGCCGACATGCGACGGCCAGAAAGTTCAGGACAGGCTTTTCCCGAGAGGGATCGGTAGACCAGAGAAGGGGGTTAAGCTCCTTGGTGGAGCTGTTAGTCGGGATCCTAGCTTTATTGGAGAGTTGGCAGGGCGGCGGGCCTCGGGGGCGGTTGACCTTATGAAACTCTTACCCTGCCTGAGGGATCCCCAATGTGAACTCCTTCTGCTAAGGTCGTGCATGGGTGTTGCTAAGTTGCTTTTTGGGCTGCGGACTTGTCAACCCCATTTGATGGAGGATGCGCTATCTCGGTTCGATGATGGCCTTAGAAAGGCTATTGAAGACATAGTAGTGGGTGGCGGCCCCTTTTTTGGTGACCTCCAGTGGCGTCTAGCATCTTTGCCAATGCGTCTAGGTGGTTTGGGCCTCTTCTCAGCCCGAGATGTTGGGGCTTATGCCTTTGTGGCGTCTAGAGCTCAGTCTTGGGAACTACAGGATCATATCCTTCGAAACGGTGGGGTTGTCGGGCTTGACCCAGACTATCAACAAGCGCTCGAACGCTTAAATGTCTCTCTCCCAGACTTGGATATTGGCGGTTTCTCTAACAAGGACACCGCCCCCTCGAAGCCACAAAAAACTTTGGCGAATGCACTTTTTAGCAAAATCGCTCAAAGCCTGGGAGAACCTTTTGATTTGTCACCCCGCCAGAAGGCGGTGTTTGAGTGTCAGAAGGGTCCCCATGCTCAGGAATTTTTGACCGTTGTCCCGATTGAGGGGTTAGGACAATGCATGTCGGCAGTAGAATACAGAACCATTCTCAAATACCGGCTAATGATCCCTATGTACCCAGAAGATGAAACCTGCCCGATATGTCGTAAAGCTTGTATGGATAAATATGGGGAGCACGCAGTTCACTGTAAAGAGCTCCCTGGGTTTAAATATCGGCATGACTGGGTGCGAGATGTTTTGGGGGACATCTTAAGAAGAGCTGGGATTTCTGCTAAGAAAGAGGCCCCTGTGAATTTCCTCACGGACCCTATGGAAGGGAGATCTACTCTGCGACCAGCGGATCTGCTCGTCTTTGGCTGGGCTGGGGGGAAACATGCTTGTGTAGACCTCACGGGGGTTTCCCCTTTGGTTGGTTTAAGGGAAAACGGGTTTGTAGCTGGACTAGCAGCAAGAAAGACAGAATCAAAGAAAGTGGATAAGCACGCTAAAGCTTGCGCAGAGAACCAACATGTCTTTATCCCTTTTGCCTTTGATACTTTTGGCTCCCTAGCGCCAGAAGCCATCAACTTCTTGACGAGGGTTCAACGGGTTATCCACAGCAATTGTTCGACCCCAAGGGGGCAGGGGTTTGTGTTCGGGAGGTTGGGGTTTGCAATTCAGAAAGGGTTGGCGGCGCAGCTTGTTGCCCGTCTACCTTCTGTTTTGATGTAACTTAACAAGTTTTCTGGTTATATTAATTACATCTTTTTTTCAAAAAAAAATGTTCAAATTTAACAAGTTAAGGGACTTTTATATGCAAAATATAAGTTGAGGGACTTTTGTGAGAAAATACAGAAAGTATATTGGTTTTTTGTGGTATTTGCCCGTTTTATTTATACCACTTAATGAAAAATATTTGTAAAATTATTTGTTCAGTTAAGTATTTATGCACACATGTGTGTTTTTTTCTTTTTAAAACTAATTATATATTGTCAACTGCAAGAATTACATAAAACACTTGTATGTAGTGCTTTGATGATTTTATAAGATATGGAAATAGGCGGATTGGTTCACGATATAAGATTTAGTTCACCATTGAAGATTTTTCATTGTTATGTTTTTCATGATAAATGTTGTTACGTATGATAAAAGAAACATCCAAGTGGAGTCTCAGATGTGCGTTTTATGTGGGGAGGAGAATGAAACAATATATCACATTTTTACGACGTGTTTGGTGGCGACGATCATATGGCAGGCTATTAGTGCTTAATGCCGTGATGTTAAAGCGTTAGGTTTTCTTTAATTTAAAAATAGATCCAAGTGTAGAGCCATTAATTGGATCAACGGGTGTAACTTTAGATTGATGTAAGCTATGTTTATATGTTGTAATTGGTTTGGTGTAGGGGTGTTCATCGAATCAAATATCGAATTTTCGAATTGCTCGAATTGAATTTTTTGAATAAATTATTTTTGTTCTTGAATTTGTATTAAAGTTCGATTCAAATTCGATTAAAAGTTCGAATCGAATTAGGATAAATTTGTTTTGATTCAAATTTAGTTAAAATATGCAATAAATTCGTTTTGATTCAAATCTAGTTAAAATATGCAATAAATTCGTTTTAGTTATGGGCTTTGTAATGGGTTTGGTAAAAGGTTATTTTAATATTTTAAAATAAATGTAGAGATTAATTTATACTATAGCCCAATAAAAATTATAAATGCATTATATATAAAAATAATAAATAAATATGTATTATTGTAATTCAAATTTCGAATCAAATTGAATTTAAATTATAAATTCGTATTCAATTTGTATTCGATTTACTGGACTCGAATTGAATTGAATTCGAATTCTTAATAATGGAAACGAATTCTTGATAATCGAATCGAATTTTAAGATTTTCAAATTCGAAACGTATTCTGAACAGTCTGGTGTGACCCTCCAGTTTTTTTTGGGGTGCAAGGTTTCTAATGAATTTTACCTTCCAAAAAAACTTATTATTTTTTTGGCAAATTGGAAATAAATAATCCCAACTCACTGTTATTGGCCAATAATAATCCCAACTCATTTAATCACCAATAATAATCCGAACTATTCACTTTTGTTTGTAAAATACTCCCACGTTAAAAAACACTAACTAGGTTAAAATTTTGCTGATGTGGCTTAACATGTGTGGACTGACGTGGCTGGTTAACATCTTACCTGTGTATAAAATGATTATCAGCCTCATTTGCACACACAATCGACTGAATTTGCCCAATTTGTAGTATTAGGGTTTTGAAGGAGAGTGCGATTGTGTGTGCAAATGAGGCTGATAATCATTTTATACACAGGTAAGATGATAACCAGCCACGTCAGTCCACACATGTTAAGCCACATCAGCAATATTTTAACCTAGTTAGTGTTTTTTTAACGTGGGAGTATTTTACAAATAAAAGTGAATAGTTCGGATTATTATTGGTGATTAAATGAGTTGGGATTATTATTGGCCAATAACAGTGAGTTGGGATTATTTATTTCCAATTTGCCTATTTTTTTTGGGGTGCAAGGTTTCTAATGATTTTACCTTTGAAAAAAACTTATTAATTCTTTTGACGTCTACAAAATTCCCTGTGGGTACATAATATCCAACATAGATTAATAGCATATACTAGATTTAGAACCTCAAGGTCATCATTATTAATTAATTCATTTGTTCATACCTAAACAAGATGTGAATATATGCAACACTTTGTGTACTTTATCAAAGCAAATCCGCATATCATCTAGGAGAAAGTAAATGATGGAACTCAAACAATGCACAACACCATTCATCATGAGAGATCATGAAATAAATTGTGGTACATAGTGTATAAGTTTTATCATAACTCACTTGTGTGTTATTTAGCAAGAAAATACATGTAAATGTTATTGTCAATTTTTGTGTAACAATTTCATGTTTAATCAATATCATACTGACTTTCATAGAAAGTATATTTAACACATATAAAACACCTTCACTAATTCTTCTTGTTTTAAACTAGAATTAAGCACCCCATGTGTTGTGGCGGGGTGTAAAACCATGCCAAATAGTACCAATGTCACACCACCGCTAGCGATCACCAACAATGACTCGACCTAGGACCTGCGGGTTGCGACGAGCCTGTCAAACATGAAAAATAGACGTATAAACGTTGAACCACACATGCACGTTGCGCCATGTTAACTCGCAAATTTTTGAACCACACATGTATGTTGCGTCGTACTAACTCGAAAAATTTAGGACAAAACGTATAAGGAATATTTCCAAAAGATGAAAAGTATAGGGGACAAAAGTTGAAAGTAAAAAGTTGTGAGGTTAAATTGTAAATAATGAAAAGTTTTGGGTTAAAAAAAACAAATTATGTGGCGTTAAAATTGCAAAAGGTAAAAACATTTGGGTTATGAGTAAAAAATCAAGTTTTGTTTTTGAAAAACACCCAAAGCCTAATTTACAACCAATCAAAACTAAAAATTGTTACTTATTTAGGGTATACGGTGTGGGCGGCAAAGGGGGCGGTAAACTGGGTTTGCCGCTCGGGAACACCGCTGCCAACCCCCTTTGCCATGCGGTGAGGTTTGATCTTCGGTGATTGATTACCGATCGGGGAGAGGGAGGGAAGGAGAGAGAGGGTGTGTGTGGTGGGGTTCATGTCATCTCAGCCAATCACATATTTTTCCTTCTTTTTTTAAAATATTTTACCAATTTATAAAGTGTCTAACCATAAAGCCAACACTTTTAAGCATAGTTTAAACATTTTTCATTGAATGACATAGCACGCTCTCATTGGTTGATTTTAAAGTTTACTATGTTTAAATGTCTAACCATTCCCTACACCCATTTGAATTGAATTGAATGAAGTGAATTTGATTTCAAGTAAAGGTATATGGTTATTTGTCAAAATATGTAATTTATTGCCGGATGAAAAGAATTAATAAAATACAATTATTAATTCACCACATATATCCTAGATACTTTTATAAATTACAAAAGTCATAGCTTAATTAATATGAATTTATAATTTAAAAGAAAGTCTAAATACATCTGAAAGTCAAAATTTAATTATGGTGATAACATGTCCGGGTTGATTGATTTAAATGGTTGCGTTAAAATTGATAAATTCTAACATGTCGTATATTTATTCAGATAAAAAAAATCAACTCTAACCTAAATATTTGATATAACACGTGTAATCTATTTATTTAACAAGTAAAAATTGATATACCATTATATGAGGTGGTGGTCTATTGAAAAAAACAAAGCTTTTAAACACTTAGATATTAGAGAGAAAGGTCATGAGTTTAAGTCTCATATACCGAAAAAAAAATATTTCTAATACGATTATACGAATGGTGATTTTTAAACATTAAATTTGGGATATTTCATGACCATTATTCAATGCCTCAAAAACATACATATTACGAAGTATGTGTTGTTAGGTCGGTATTCATTTTCTGTTTGTTTATTTATTTGTTTCATTAGATAGATATTTATGGACCATATATTTTGAGTGGGGATAAATACAGGAGCAGGTAGGTTTGACGTTGATTCTTTAACGGGCAGGTTGGGGATGATGCTCCCTCAACCACGTTTCCTCCCTTGTTCCCCTGACATATGGCATTCAGATTCACTAACCATATATGCACTTATGTCACCATTGTTTGGACTCCTCTTTTTATTACGTCATCACTTAACATTTAACAGGATAGAGATAAAAAGGAATTGATATTTACCATTCATTTAGTTAATCAAGGGCTAAGATTAAATCAGGGAAATTGAAGGGAAGAAAAGAGGCGTGTGAGTTTATTTAGGGGCATTCTAGTCAATCCAAGCCAATAGTTTCTCTCTCCTTCAATTCCCCCTCATTTTTTAAACGTTAATAACTCTTTCATACGATATTATTTTTTTATAAAAATTGCACCAAAAAAACGAGCGTTTTTTTATCTTTAAAACGAGTATACTATTGCTATATTTAAAAAAAAAAATTTAAAACCCAGTTGCGTAAAACGCAATAGAAAACCTCCCAGTTACGTAAAACGCAATGAAAAAAAACCTAAAAAAATGACATTTTTCTAAAACGCAATGCACAAAAAACACAAATAAATGACTTATTTGTAAAACGCAATGGCCAGAAAACACAAAGAAATGTCTTATTTCTAAAACGAAATAGCCTAAAAACTCAAAAGAAAATGTACTTTCTAAAACGCAATGGACTAAAAACACATAAAAATGTGTTTTACCTAAAAAGCAATGCACTAAAAACACAAACAAATGTCTTATTTCTAAAACGCAATGGCCAGAAAACACTTAAAATGTCTGTTTTCTAAAACGCAATGGACTGAAAACACATAAAAAAGTGTTTTACCTAAAACGCAATGCACCAAAAACACAAAGAAATGTCTTATTTGTAAAACGCAATGGCCAGAAAACACTTAAAATGTCTGTTTTCTAAAACGCAATGGACTGAAAACACATAAAAAAGTGTTTTACCTAAAACGCAACGCACCAAAAACACAAAGAAATGTCTTATTTGTAAAACGCAATGGCCAGAAAACACTTAAAAATGACTCATTCTAAAACGCAATTGCCTAAAAACAAAAGAAAGTGTTCTCTATAAAACGCAATGGACTGAAAACACCTAAAAAAGTGTTTTACCTAAAACGCAATGCACCAAAAACACTTCAAGAATGTGTTTTTCTAAAACGCAATGGCCAGAAAACACATAAAAATGTTTTAGTTCTAAAACGCAATTGCCTAAAAACACCAAAGAAAGTGTTCTTTCTAAAACGCATTGAACCATGACAATAGTTTTGTCTGTGATGTGAATTGTCTGTGCTGTGACCTGTCTGGACCCAGCCAGGGGCTCTGCCCCTTGGACCCCGCTACCAGGGGCGCTGCCCCCGGACCCCCACCAAGATTGTAAAACGCAATGACTAAATCAAAAACCCAGATCGTAAAAATGAAATTAAAGAATTTCTTACATGGATCGAAGTGATTTCTTCAACAATTGACGAATTTTGAATGATTGAAACACTTATCAGCGCTCGAATCGAACAGATCGAGTGATTATCTTCAAAATCACCGGAAAAAATGAGATTTTCTAGGAAATTAAACTAAGTTTTCTTCAAAAAAAAAAGCTGAAGAACACGTTGATCGGGTGTTTGAATCATTGACTGGTGACGAAAATCGCACTATAATGTAGTGATTATTGAGATAGAAAGTGAAGAAATGGTTGAAGATAGTGGGTTTAAAATGGTGGGTTTTGAAGTTACTGGGTTTTGAAAAGAAAGAAGAAATGGTTGGATTGACTAAAATACCCTTTTTCTTTATTTTAAATGTTGCCACATGTCCTAATCCTATTGCTTCCTACACTTCCTAGCCAAAATAAACTTCCTATTTGATCTTTTCCCACATTTAACAATTAAAATCCCATCATTTCCTGCACTTTGCGGAGGGTATTTGGTCAATTGGTTTGGTTCGTCACAATATTAGTATGTCGGCACTCTATATAACAATCAAAAGACACAAGTGTTTTATATTGATCAAAAGCCATCAAAACAAATATTGGTATAAGATCCAAAGATACCGATAGCAATATTGTTTATGTAACACCCGTTCTTATTATTCAAGGTTTAATGTATAATTTACGAAGAACAATCATGTAATTAAGATTACATAAACATTGGAAATATGGGTTTATTAAAACTTTTACAAATCATAAGTTATTCTACATAACGTGATCAAATTCGTTGTTTAAAATTTACAACGTGACAAAGTGCGGAAGCGTGTATCTTTATCGTGTTCGGTTCTTTGCTGAGCTTGATCGTCTTCCGGCATCCAGTAGTACCTAAATTTCATAAACATGAAATGCTTTAGTCATACGGGGTTTAAAACGTGTCTAAACGAATCCGGGAATTTAAACTAAATAAGATATATTTTGTTACTGGGTCCACCGTAACTTACGGTGGGACCGTAAGTTACGGTGGCCCCGGAAAGTCTATCCTTCCACCGTAACTCAGTATGTAACCATCGTAATCATATCAGCTCCACCGTAACTTACGGTGGCACCGTAAGTTACGGTGGTCCCTGCATTCCAACTTTCTATTTTGCCGTTTAACGACACGAAAACTTTCGTATCTTTCAAACCGCTTGTCCGTTTGACCTACCGTTTCTTCCTACATGATCGTAATTTGATTCTCCACCTTATGGAGTTAAAATCCAACCTACGGTTTTACAAATTTTTAGACTTTTAAGTCTTCGGCTATTTCCCTTTTTACCAACTTTTGACCCGTTCTATTTTTATCAAACAAACGAGTTTGTTTGACCTTTATTTCCCATAAACCTATCAAGTTCAAAAATGTTTAACATAATAGGTTTCAAATTACAGGTTTATATACCTTCTTAAACCCATTTTCACCCATATGCTCATTTTGACCCGTTAAGGGTATTTATGCATATTTTAAGCACAAATCTCTTTCATTCGTTTCTAAATACATATGCCCACATTTCTTATCAAATGACCTCCCACCACAACTATATTTGTGGTGGATTCAATGTGGTGATTTATATATTCCAAATTACACACTTCAAATCATTATTTTAAGGCAAAGACTCTTTATAGAGACTTTTGACTAATATTCTACGTCTTTTGCTTTTCATACTTATTCAAAGTATTTATTTCATCCTATCGCTTATTTCCAAACAACCTTTATGGTTCATTTTCTCAATTTCACTTACAAGGGCGTTTTAGTCAATTTTAGTCCTTCATTTACGACGAAGGACTATTAGTACATATTTGATCCCAATTTACGACCTTTTAACTATATTCTTGTTTAAAAATCAATATGTTTCTAAAACACCTTAATCATAACTAAATTTATTCGGTTTACCTAAAAGATAACCAAATATCTATATTTTTAACCTTGTCTAACTCTTGTAGAACTCCAAATTCTACATGATGAGTTGTATCATTATACATACCTGGCTCGGGTTCATATATTGACCCGTTTCAATACCTTTCCTTAGTGGCCGTTAAGTGATAGCGATGTAAGCATCCATGTGCTATTTATTTCCTAAAATCATACAACTTGACAACCCATTAGTCAATATTGTCAAAGGGTGATAATTTCACCTTTTGACCCGTTTGGTCTAAATGACCAATTACCATTGTCAAATTGTCAAAATTACCATTTTGCCCTTAATGGTTATTATGATTTAACTTATATGATAACCATTAAAAGTACATGCTTCATTCGTCATAATATGGTCGAATTACCGATTTAACTCATTTTTAGCAATCACTATGTTTCTTGTCATATTTGATTATCTTGTTCCGTACGACCACACGCCGGAACATCATATCTCAATTAGGTATTTTTCTTTTTCGTAACTAACAGGACGAAGGAATATTATAAATATATGACTAGTGTAAGATATACTTACCTTGCATCCGAATTATTCTTTTTCCTTCATTCATGATTCGTTTGACCCGCTTCCTTCCCCAAGCTTTCACCTAGCTTTCCAAGCGTCAAACTTATGATCCCCACGACTTGGTGATCGTTTATACATGTTCATGCATTTGATTTGAGCTGGATTTGATCTTCAATTTGTTGATTCTTGTTGAAGTTAGGGTTTGGGCTCTAAAGAGCTCTTCCTGGTCGATCTCCACACACGCACACACTATGTGTGGTGTGTTTTTATTTTTGTTTTTAATAACCAAACTTTTCCTAATATCTAACTTTGGTCCCTCATGTTTCGTTAATTATTAAGTAGGTTATAACCTACTTATTTACAATCCATATTCCCTCTTATTAACCGGGTCAAACATCCCTAGTTAGTTTAGCGGGTTCGGGAATATTTATGACTAAGTTTATTTTAGGTCCCGTCAACTCGGGCCTTTTATACACTTTATTTATCCATAAGCCTTTGTATAACTTTTATTTAATATTAGGATAATTTATTTAAAACCTAATATTTACCGGGTTAATTTTTTTTACCACTAACGGTATTTTACCCGTCGTCACTATTAACGTGGTTTGATTACCAAACCCGTTTTTGGGGTGTTACAGTTTAGTCATAAATAATTTGGTTCATCACGATACCGACACTCGTAAAACTTACGATATCAAAAAATATTTTATTTTGAATGCGTATTTATATCACAATGCCAGGGGAAATAAGCTAAAGCACAATTGTGTGTTCGGTTATTTTCTAAAAAAGTTAATGAACGTAAGTTATTCGATAGATATCAAATAAAATAAAAATAAATGAGTTAAAAGCATATATGATGAATACCGGTACCCATGTTCAGTGGTGAATCCAATATTTTTTTTCAGTGGGTTCGTTGTTTTTAGATACTCTAATATTGTAGGACCGGATGTAAAACATTTCTGGTCGGATTGACGATTTTTTTAAACGACACAAATTATATAATTACAAAGTTACACCACTCGGTTCAACCTAGCTTTCAATCTACTTCTAACCCAAAGAAACCCAATCGATTTGATTTCACTAAAGATGTCTTACACCCAAGCTTGAGTGTTCGAAAACTTAACACCCATTATGGTGCACCAAACACTCCAGCAACTAATTATAACAATCCCATGGAAAATCTCTTTAGCCATACCTCTCAACCCGATGTGCTCGTGAAGATCCAAAAGGTCCATGACCGTGTATACACTGAAAGGAGCAACTTTGCACCATAACGAAATTTGATGCCAGACCCTACTCGCCACATACATGAAGTAAATAAATGATTACTCGTCTCATCACTCGTAAAGCATAACGGGCATGACACGTCTTCGATCTCATTTTCCTGCCTTTAAGCGTCATTCCTATCGTGATTTTCCCCATTTCAGCTCCCCATGCGTGCACGTTGCATTTCATTGGAATCCATTTGAGCCACTTCATCACATAGTTACTATGGTGATCTAAACCTTTATTTAAAACTCTTCTAATCGCCCCAACATACCGAGCACTCTTCCACTACGTTCCACGAGCATTTGTCACTCCGGTCTTCTAACTTGAATGCATCCAAATCCCTGCTAAGCCAATTTAGGGCATGTTTGGCATCAAGCTTTTAGGAGCTCTAGCTTTAAGCTTTTAAGAAAAATCTCCTACTCAATAAAAAACCTTGTTTGGTTGAAGGGACTTGAAGCTTTTAGGCTAGGAGCTTGAAGTTTTTTGTTGAACGATCCTACTAGTAGGATTTAGAAGGAGCAACAAGCTTTTAGGGAAAATGACTATTTTAACCTCTAAAGATAATGAACTTTTTAGTTATGTCCATTTTGGTCATTTTATACATTTTATTAAAAGCTCCGACTACTCTGCCAAACACCTTAATATATCTAAAAAGCTACAATCACCAGCTTTCAGCCACTAACTACTTTTGCCAAACATACCCTTAGTTCTTACTTCTGAGATCTCCAAGAAGCTTCCAGGACCGTTCCTCTAGTTCCAAGTATTCCCGAAAGATCCATCTCCATTGTTTTTAAACCTACTTGCCACACTAGACTTTTTATTAGCCTCTAATTTAAAAATACTAGGATAAATATCTTTCAACAATTCATTAAAAAGCCTAGTAGCCAAAAGGAAGAATCTCGACCATTACTGACCGCACTTTTAAAAAAATATGCAAATGAATAACTTCAACCGTTGTTCTAGCGAAAGTTTTAATAATATTGTTCCACACTCCATTCAGACTTTTTTAAACCGGAAGAAAATCCCAATTACTTCTACTCTCATGAAGGGCTTCTACCATCTTCTTCCAAAGTTGGTTTCTCTCATTTTTGAAGCGCCATCCCCATTTGGAGAGAAGGGCGGTGTTGATATATGATGTGTGTAAAATGCAACATATAAATTACATCAAATGAGGCATAAAATTAACCTTTTTTAGTACTAATGTTGGAAAAAGTGTGCTTTTGTCTTCCTTTTGTATTTTCAGGATTAAAAGAGCGTAAATGAACAAAAGGAACAAATATGCAGCAAAATCTAACATAAATACAAGAAAAGGAACAAACGTGGCATGCCCGACCCCTCGACAACATCTTCCCAAGCAAAAACAAGCAAACAGAAGGCTGAACACGCCCCGTGCCCAACGGACATGGGAGCGTGGCCAGTTGTCTGCAGAAAGGATAAAGCTTTAGAAGCTTCTATTCCTGACACGGGGGTGTGCCCAGCTCAACACGGGCCGTGGTCAACGCTAAGATTCGCAGAATCCAAGCAAATCTTGATAGTACAGACGCGCTTTTGCACACGGGGCCGTGCCCAGCGGACACGGGGGCGTGTGGAGCTAATGCAGACAAATTGCAATTAATGAAGAAAGAGAATAAGGATGGACACGGGCCGTGCCCAGCTGACACGGGGCCGTGTCCGGGCTTCTGTGCAGTCTATAAATAGAGGTGCTTGGTTCACTTCAGAGGCATCCCTTGGCAAACCACCTCTCTACCACTTCACCCACACTCCACCACCATCACAACACCCACATCCACCACCATCATTCATCATCCATTTAGAGTGTGTGTAGTAGTCTCAGGATCCAAGATTGATAGTAAGAGTTCTTGACAATCAAAGGCCGTGTTTGCCTAAGTCTCTTACATCACTTGGTGAAAACAAGCATTTAGTGTAATACTTTTGATTTTTAATCTTTTCGCACTTTTTATTTGGTTTTGTATTAATGACTTTAATAACTAGTTTCTTATGTTGAATGTGAAACTTCCTTATCATTTGTCCGTGGTGTCTTGGCGTTATTTTACTGTCTATATAAAATAAAAGATTTACACCATTCATATCTCTACGGTCTATATAGAGATATGTTGGCTACCTGGTCGGGGGTTATGGGAATGGTTTGGTAAGGTTATTGCCTTGTTCAGTGTATAAATTCTGCAAGGACCTGGGTCAAGCTTACCAGGACCTCCTTCAATACCCACTGGTATTGGATGGCGGGGGTGCGAATGACTTGATCCCCTCATATGTAAACTACTATTAATACATTAACCCGGCTACTTGGGATTGTATCCCTGCTGACTCAAACCACTTAGCCGAGGGTAACGCCACCTTCAAAAGAGAGGCCTACCACATTACGCATTAATAACTTAATTAATTATCTTTCAATATTCCGACCCTTTAGGATTGTATCCTTGCTGACTCAAACTACTGGGTTGAGGGTAACGTCACCTTCAAAAGAGGGGCATACTACAATAACTAAGATAATCTCATAAAAATGCAAAAGTGCGGAAAATCATCAAAGGTTACACTAAAGGCGAGTCGGATCCAAGTGATTCATCTTGTCTATCTGTTTCTATTTTATTTTTATTTTCAGCATTTTTAGTTTTTATTTTCATATTTAAAACCTTTTTCTAAATTTTTGATTTGATTATATGTTGAGGATAAACCGGTACTAAAAGCTCTTGTGTCCTTGGACGACCTCGGTATCTTACCAACTCACACACTACGCACATCAAGTTTTTGGCGCCGCTGCCGGGGACACTAGGATTTTAAGAAACTTAGGAATCAACGGCCTAATCGTTTTTCTTATTTTTCTGTTTTTTAAGGTTTTTTCTTAATTTTTCAGCTTCTGCAGAGCTCAGCATGGGGCCGTGCCCGCTGAACACGCCCCGTGCCCAATCTTTGGTACTGGCAATCCTGTTTTAAGTCAGACAGTAGCTGAACATGGGGCCGTGCCCACTGAACACGCCCCGTGCCCAAGCTTCAGTTACTGAAAACAAAACCGTAAGATCCTGATGGTTGGTAATTTCTGACGCAAACATGAGCGATACTGATCATTTTTACGTTCGCTCCTCTTATGGTACGTGGTGTCAAGTATGTGGTGGACCTCATAAAGATTTAGAATGTTATTTTCTAAATTACATTCCCCACTATATGGACCCATTGTTTTCCTGTAGCCTTAAGATGGGCGAAAGTAAAAACAATCCCTATCTATCCCTCGAATGCTCTCAATCATCCCTTCTAGATGAAATGATTCTTGAAGAATATTTCGAATGGAAGAACTAATTCTCCGATGGATCAAAAAACTTGAGATGGATATAACTAATTCATCTCAAGACGACGATCAAGGAGAATTAGTGAGATCGCATTCGGAATATAACAACATCGTTGCTCCCGAAATCACCTATAACTCTTACAAGGACTTGAGCGATAGTCGTCCCTGTGTCGATTGTGCCGTGAAGGACTCCCCATCGGTTTCCGCCGATGCATACATAGACCTGAGCAATTCGACATATACCTTCTTTAACGAGAGCCCAGATAAGGGAAATAAAGGTTGGTTTTGCCCACCGGTATCTAGCTTAGGAATCACCCTTTCCGATAACCTCTTGCGTTCTTGTCTAAAACTAGGGAAACTTAGGTATCTCAGGCACTTCGGTGTTGTTCCTTCCAGTAAGGAACCACCCGATCCGGATAAATTCCTTAAAAATAGACAAAACCTCATAAACACTTCTAGCCACGGGGCCGTGTCCAGGTCAGCACGCCCCCGTGTCCACCCAAAGATTCCCGTCTGACTTTGGTCAGAATACGGACAAAAAAAGTGTCAGAATTTTGTCTGCACACGGGGCCGTGTCAAGCCGACACGGGGCCGTGTCCAGCGTGCTGTCGTTTTCTATAACTGCAGCAAGATTCCTGCACTCTTGGACCTATTCCAAAGACAAAGATCTGGTGGGATCTTCACATATACCATACTAGGTATATTCTAAAGAAGGTTCTCAACAACCATCTTGTCTTTTCTACTTTTGTCCATTGTCTTCTTCTTCATTTTCTCCTCAAAACCTCCATTAAAGTTTGAAATCTCCATGGTTTCAAGCTTTATTATGATATTTGTTAGGTTTTTATTCAAGAAATCTTGTCAAAAATAAGTTTTACAACACTGTTTTAAGTTATTTCTGCTTAAAAATGCTTTAAAATTCAGAAAAATAATTTAAAGCTCCAAGATTCCTTGTTTCAAAAATCTGCAGAGAGGTGGCCACGGGGCCGTGCTCAGCGAGCACGGGGCCGTGTTCGAGGTACTGTTTCATTAATTTGAAATTTCTTTCGGTTTGTTTTCTTAGAATGTCGAGCAGAAATAGCGGAACATCTTCATCACACTCCAGGAACAACCGACAAGGAATAAGGTCATCGGTAGAAGACTCTCTCGTCAATTACGTGTATGCCTTGAGAGAGGCCATCGATGAAATGACGGGAGTAGAGGAAGCCTTGGTCGACCGTATAAATCATTTGACGGTGGGACTAGAGGGATGTCTCCGAGAAGTTAACCTTTTGCACCAATGGTTAAATATTCTCGCTTCTCCTCCTTTGGTGCCAATCATTACACGAAGGGAGTGGAATGTAGTACCGGAACTCATCATTCCGACCGAAAGGTATGTCATGCACCCAGAACCCCCTCAAGACATATTACATGGGGTCCCGGTGCCTTCGCACCTCCTCCACAAGACATTGTGGAAAATGAGCCCGCCTTCTTCCACCCGAGAGAGATAGAGGAATGGCTCAACGACATCTAAGGAACAACCCTCGGTTTCAAGTTCTACAACACCTTTAAATACTGGGAAACTATTTTCGGGTTTTTCATAATCCTACAATAAGGGTAGAACTCTTTGGAATGATTTTAGGTATTACTTGACCTATCTATCTTAGGAAATTTTTAGTTTTCCATTTCTAGCTTTATTTTTAAGTTTCTAGGATCTTATGTAATTTACTCTTTAATGAATGATGGTTTTTTAGTATTAAATGGTGTTTGGATGATGTTGTAATTAGGGGTGTTCAAGATCGGATAATCCGGTTTTCGGATATCCGAAATTTCGGATAGTGAAATATTGACATCCGAACCCGAATCCGAAATTTCGGATATCCGATTTTCGGATATCCGAAATTTCGGATTCGGGTTCGGATATCTAATCGGATATCCGAATATCCAATTTTTTATTTAGTTTTTATTTTTTTATTATTTTTTAATATTTGGAACCAGATTTTTCGGATAGTTTCGGATATCCGAATATAAATTTCGGATATTTTTCGGATATTTTTTCGGATATTTCGGATATTTTTCGGATACTTCGGATATTTCGGATATTTTTTCGGATATTTCAGATATTTTTCGGATACTTCGGATATTTTTCGGATACTTCGGATATTTTCGGATATTCAGATATCCGAAAAAAATAAAAATTAAATTTTCGGATATTTTCGGATAATCCGATTATCCGAAAATTCTCAAAATCACTATCCGAATCCGAATTTTCGGATTATCCGATTTTCGGATATCCAAAAATTCAGATATTTCGGATACGAGTTTTCGGATATTTCGGATTCGGTTTCGGATTCGGATTTTTTTGAACACCCCTAGTTGTAATAAATAAAACACACTGGAATGGTGGAGGTTACTAAGGGAAACTTGAACCCACACCCATGCACAAAAACATAGCCTCCCGACAAATTTTTTTTCATTACAGCAAGTTCAGCACGGGGCCGTGCTCAGCCCAACACGCCCCGTGCCCAAGGTTCTGCAGAAAATGCCCAGTTCAGGTAACTGGACACGGGGCCGTGTTCACTGAACATGCCCCGTGCCCAGCCTTCTGCTCATCTATGATTCTGACAATCTGAACACGGGGCCGTGCTCGGATCAAAACGGGCCCGTGTCCAGAAGCCCAGTAACATAAAATTTTTGTTTTTAAACACCTTTTTACACATTCAATCAACCTAAAAACTTATTTTTGGGACACATTGAGGACAATGTGTAATTTAAGTGTGGGGGGATGCTAAAACCTTGAATTTTGCAAGTCCTAATAACAAGCTTTACACAAAACTCTATTGGAACCGCTAATCACCCCAAATTTTTTTTCAAAAACTTTTTTTTTACTTGTTTTGGTTTAAATTGGGAATAACAAGTTCTAAAAAGGTTATATGTTTACAAATTTACAACCGATAGCGTCGTGATAAAAAGAACCAACATAAGAAAATTATGAAACGGCATGCCAAACCTAGTTAAAATTTGATTATATATACTTGATCACATTATAAACCCATTCCCACAAAAAGTGAGTTTTGAGCCTTTATTGAGCATACAAATATACATCTTTAAACTAAATGCTCATTTTTCGTTTCTTGTGTGAATAGCCGCTTGGTTTCTTACGACTCTAGAACTTGCCACGACAATACATTCCCGGTCCTTACCAACTTAAATCCAAGTAAGTAAATGATGGAGGCATTAGGACTAACCCTTTTTCTTTCAACACCATTATTTTTCTTTTTCTTTTAACCTACCCAAAAATCCCCCTAGTTAACCCCTTTGAGCCTAAACCTTTTTCATTTCTAAACCCACAAAACAAACACCATTTACCCACCAAAACCTTTTTTATTTTTAAATCCTTTATTTTAGTAAAAAGCTCGCTTTTCATTTGACGCTCCTTATAAAAAAATGAAGAATAGCAATAAACAAACAAGTTCCTCAAAGAAACTTTGTTTGAAAATGCTTCATTTGAATAAAAGTCACAAAAACAAAAAGTTTTACGACGACTGATGCTTTTTACGCTTTTCGCCTTTTTTTACTAACCACTAACCCAAAACCACATACCTTTAACCCAAGCCTAACCCTTCCCCAAGTCCTCTTGATATTTAGAAGGGTTTATAGTTAAAAAGGATGAAGATTGATTGCTTGGCAAGCATATGGTAGAAGTAAGTTCCATGCCGGTCTCGAGTGTTTCACAAAAATACATCTTCGGCCGAGTGTGGAGTGATCTCCCGTGAGGTATGTGAACTTGTATATAAATGGAATTTTAAAGAGGCATGTTATGCCCAAATAAGTAATTTCTCTTATGAAACGTTCAAAATAAATCATAACGAATAGGATTGTAAATAACATAAAAAAAAAACCTAATAAAGATCTTGGATTCCCGACACTCAAGACAAGCCCAAAACTTCTCTTCTACCCATTCCATTTGGGAGTGTAAGCCACATTATAAAGAGTTTTGCTTGAGGACAAGCAAAGATTCAAGTGTGGGGTATTTGATGTGTGTAAAATGTAACATATAAATTACATCAAATGAGGCATAAAATTAACCTTTTTTTAGTACTAATGTTGGAAAAAGTATGCTTTTGTCTTCCTTTTGTATTTTCAGGATTAAATGAGCGTAAATAAACAAAAGGAACAAATATGCAGCAAAATCTAACATAAATACAAGAAAATGAACAAACGTGGCATGCCCGACCCCTCGACGACATCTTCCCAAGCAAAAACAAGCAAACAGAAGGCTGAACACGCCCCGTGCCCAGCGGACACGGGGGCGTGGCCAGTTGTCTGCAGAAAGGACAAAGCTTTAGAAGGTTGTATTCCCGACACAGGGGCGTGCCCAGCTCAACACGGTTGTGGTTAACGCTAATAGTCGCAGAACCCAAGCAAATCTTGATAGTACAGATACGCTTCTGCACACGGGGCCGTGCCCAGCGGACACGGGGGTGTGTGGAGCTAATGCAGACAAATTGCAATTAATGAAGAAAGAGAATAAGGATGGACACGGGTCGTGCCCAGCGGACACGGGGTCGTGTCCGGGCTTCTGTGCAGGCTATAAATAGAGGTGCTTGGTTCACTTCAAAGGCATCCCTTGGCAAACCACCAATCTACCACTTCACCCACACTCCACCACCATCACAACACCCACATCCACCACCATCATCCATCTTCCATTTAGAGTGTGTGTAGTAGTCTCGGGATCCAAAATTGATAGTAAGAGTTCTTGACAATCAAAGGCCATGTTTGCCTAAGTCTCTTACATCACTTGGTGAAGACAAGCATTTAGTGTAATACTTTTGATTTTTAATCTTTTCGCACTTTTTATTTGGTTTTGTATTAATGACTTTAATAGCTAGTTTCTTATGTTGAATGTGAAACTTCCTTATCATTTGTCCGTGGTGTCTTGGCGTTATTTTACTGTCTATATAAAATAAAAGATCTACACCATTCATATCTCTACGGTCTATATAGAGATATGTTGGCTACCTGGTTGGGGGTTAAAGGAATGGTTTGGTAAGGTTCTTGCCTTGTTCAATGTATAGATCCTGCAAGGACCTGGGTCAAGTTTACTAGGACCTCCTTCAATACCCACTGGTATTGGATGGTAGGGGTGCGAGTGGCTTGATCCCATCATATGTAAACTACTATTAATTCATTAACCCGGCTACTTGGGATTGTATCCCTGCTGACTCAAACCACTTAGCCGAGTGTAACGTCACCTTCAAAAGAGGGGCCTACCACATTACGCATTAATAACTAAATTAATTATCTTTCAATATTCCGACCCTTTAGGATTGTATCCTTGCTGACTCAAACTATTGGGTTGAGGGTAACATCACCTTCAAAAGAGGGGCCTACTACTATAACTAAGATAATCTCTTAAAAAGTGTAAAAGTGCGGAAATCATCAAAGGTTACACTAAAGGCGAGTCGGATCCAAGTGATTTATCTTGTCTATCTGTTTTTATTTTATTTTTATTTTCAGCATTTTTAGTTTTTATTTTCATATTTAAAACCTTTTTCTAAATTTTTGATTTGATTAGACGTTGAGGATAAACCGGTACTAAAAGCTCTTGTGTCCTTGGACGACCTCGGTATCTTACCAGCGCTATACTACGCTCACGATGAGTGCACTTGCCCATATGTGTGTTTAATGTTAGTAAAATATCGTGTTTTATAAATTTAAAACTTGACTAAAGTGTTAAAAATGGCTTAAAATATACATAAAAATATATCATGCACTACGCACATCAATATACTTCAATTTACTCAACCCAAGACCTCCTTCCTCTTTAGGGATAGACACACGATCCCAAGCAACCCAATGCATCTTCTTGTTTTCACCTGACCCCCCCAAAGAAAGCTTCTAATTAGCAACTAATCTCTGATCACTTTGGCAGGGACCTTGTAAAGAGAGAAGTAGTAATTTGGCAGGATTTCAAGGACGGACTTTATCAAGGTGATTCGCTCGCCGATAGAAAGCATAATATCTTTCCACTTTGAAAGCTTAGCTTTGAAAATATACACCGGCTTCCAATTGTTTATTCGGTTCATGTTAACTCCTACCATTAGACCAAGTTATGTACTTTGCACACATAAAAAATACGACATAATAATAAAAAAATGGTCATTAGAAATTGAAAAACATGTAACACAAACACAATGGTTCTTACAAATTAAAAAAAAAACTACCTAGAGTTGTTCCCTATGAGTTTTCATCTTTTTAAGATGTTGTATTACATCTTCGACTGGAATTGTTGAAAAACTCCTTTTCAATATAACAAATGTAAGCATTGTTCATGTATCACTCACCCATCCTATTACGCAATTCCGTCTTCACGTAATTCATTGAAGATAACTTCTTTAAACACTAATTGTTGCAACCGGTAAAACTAGTGACAACTTTATTAAACGTTAAACCAACAGATAATCAATGTGTATGCTTGTTTCCACCATCCTTTTAGCAGGACCAGTTACCCTATTTAAGATGTCAAACCGCTCATCCTTTTTCACATTACTAATGTAGTTGCCGAGTTCATAGATAAGCTTGTCTTTTTCATCAAAAGTGAAATCATACTGATAATCTTGGCTAACTTTAGCAAGTTTAGTTCATTAAAGACACTAAAATTACATCATGGGCTCTACGAACTCATACACATAAGCAAATCAGTGGTTACCGTGTTGAATTTGCAAGCTCTTGAATTTGCATATCGAGAATCGTGTTGAAACTATTAAGCACATAATGGTGACGATCGGTGATGTTGGTCTTCCTTTTTCGATATATCGGGTCAACATACTCGTCTCCATGTTAATCATTTCAGTCTCATGTTAGTCACAAAAGGATGTGGCATCATTCAAAATCGAGTCAAAACCTTCAAGCCGATACCTTTGTAATTCTTTTTTGATTGATCTAACCAACCCAATTGCTTTCATAATATCTTGATCCTTTCTTTGAAGAGTTTAACACAAAATGTTAGTAACTCCCAAGATGTGCTTCATCAAATGTAGATAAAATATATTAAATCAAAACTTTTCATGTATATATGAAGTCTGCATGCTTGAATTTTGTGAGTACCATCGGATCCCGAAGTTTCTATATTTCCAAGCACGTCAATAACAACTGGATATAATTTAAGCAAACGGAGAAGCGGTTATTTTATCTTACCTAAATATCGAATTCAAGTTTCAACAGATTACAAATTAACATCATTAATTGTCTAATTCACATCCACAATTTTCATATAATCATTCAAGTTTAATAGCGTATTAACATTCAACAACACATATTCAATGAAACTTATCAAAGAATGAAAGAAAGTAAAGAAATTGTAAGGAATTATAAGTTTACCTTTTATTCTTTCAACAAGATTTAGAAATTTAAGTCTCGTTTCAGAATCAATGTGAGCCGTCAGCCGTGAGAGATCTATTTGCATGGTAGATGAGAGATTTGGGGATGAATTTTTAGGGAGGGATTTCAAATTTGGTAATGACGAAGGAAGAAAGGGAATCAGACTCTAGTATGCAAGCAACAAGTTTCAAAAAAGGGTATCAGGAAGCTAGTATAATGTTAAAACAACCCTAGTTCTGTTTTAGATTAAAAATGTAACGCCTCACTTTTGTAACTTTCCTTATTTAGCAAGTTTGATTGTATTTCTATTTATAGAAATAGTATTCTCCTTGTATTCGTATTTCATTTCAATCATTGTAATCCGAGACTTGAATCATAATGAAAACCCGATCTTCTTATACACTTGTGTTATTCATAATACGTAAATACTTGTTACACATTCATTATACGTGCATACTTGAAACAATTTTACACAAATTCATACTTATTCATACATGCAAAATTCATTTAAACATTCATCATTTTATACATCACACTTATACATTGCACCTACACGTTCAACACGCTTAAAACCGATAAAATACGCTTTAACGACAAACTTGAATTTCGAACAAAAGGGGAAAGCCCCTCTCGTGCGAAAGGCCCTCTCGCACGAGAGGCCCCTCTCGTTCGGAATGACTGTCGTCCCAAACTCCCACTTCAGCCTATAAATACCAACCCACTTCCTCATTTCCAACCTTCACAACTCCGAATTCTCTCTA
Source organism: Helianthus tuberosus (assembly GCA_030545235.1). Lineage (NCBI taxonomy): Eukaryota > Viridiplantae > Streptophyta > Magnoliopsida > Asterales > Asteraceae > Helianthus > Helianthus tuberosus. The sequence continues at coordinate 173,371,091 of CM060447.1, forward strand.
AATTTCTGATTTCGAACACTCAAGCTCAGCTGCTTCCAGCAACACTCTAAGTGAGTTTTTGTCACACCCCGATATTTCCACATATTACCGGTGGGCCCGGCGGGGAGTATCGTGACGTAGTTGATATCATCATAGTCAATACACACAATATAATAGCACAGCGGAAGGCTTGGTGAATAAACTATTACAAACCATAATGTCTGAGTGTTCGAGTGAAAGAATATACAGACTGGAATATAATAAGATCCACATGCGGATCATAAATAAATACAAAGAAACAAAATAACAGACTTCAGGCATCTAGGGATTTGCAAGATCCTCTTATGACACCTAATAGCTCCAGCCTATTACGAGATGTACCTGTCAAATCAGTCTTTAAGAAAATACGTCAGTTTACACTGGTAAATACAATTAACTGACTCTTTTGAAAACATTTATGAAAATTGATTTAAGTGCACATGGCACAAATCTTTTATAACTTGGGATAATTATTTAAAGATAATCTTGTATACAGATTTACATGTTTGTCATACAATTGGGGCCGGTTGGAAGCCGGTCTTGATTAACCGACTCACCACTTATTGAACCCACAAAGGAGTTATCCCCAACATGTGGGTTTATATTTATTATTTAGCATTTGCATCTGTCAGGTGTATGCCTACACCCCGTGCATAGGTCGTGGCCATTTTCAAAAGAAATGAGCCGAGGATATCCAGGACACGGTCGTATTAACCCCCAATGTTTATGTTATCAAACAAGACAGATTAAAACGGGTTATGTAAATTTATTAATCACAATCCGATTAAATGATTTCATACCCGACCAAGTGGTATTATCATAATACCATATCCCAAGCCCGTATAAGGGAAAATAAGTTAAAAGTATTTACCTGATGCTAGCAGTATAATCCTAAAGCTTTTTGATGGCACCTTCTACCGGAAGCTATTTAATCTGTATAGAAGGTTTATTAACCTATTAGGATGCTAACGGGTCTTTAATTTAGTCAAGGACTTAGACCGGCTAGCTAGAAGGAAACCTTACGGTTCTAAACGCTCGATTAAGCGGAGACCGGAATAGAATATGATTTAGACTCGACAAGCTTGGATACTTGTATAATATGGGTAGACTAATCACATTCTGGAAATTGAGAATTTATTGATAAGGTTAAGCCCATTTCGACTATTTTATGTAAACTAGTCACATAAGCCGATCCGAACGCGTAAACGCGTAATGGGCAACCAAATAAATTATATACAAGTCTTAATCGTTATTATGCTCAAAATATGTTAATGCATCAGTAAGATGTTAATATATATGCCCAAAAAGTAACTTAAACCAAAACAAGTCCCACAAGGGCATTTTGGTAATTTTAATGCCCATAAAAGAGTTTAAATATTAAACTGAGTTTCAGGTCTGATCTAATCAGTAAAAATATGTATTTTATAAGTTATAATAGTAGGGTATTTTATATATGTGAAATTTATCTTATATAACCAAACTATGCACCGTAGGGGCATTTTGGTAATTTCACATAAGCTTTAAAGGTGAAAATAGACTTCTTAGTTTAAAAACTTTGGCTTACTGTTTAACTATATAATTTAACTTAAAAAATCAGTAGATAATAAGTTTTATATACCAATTATAGTTTTAACCCATACTATACGCTAAAAACGCTAAAAAGTCGGTTTTAAAGGGATATTCGGGTTAAAATAGGAAATTTGAGTTATTGATCAGTTTATAAAGTTCAAAATATTTTATTCACCATATAAAATCAGTAGCAAAAAGTTTGACATCAAAATGTTATGTAAAACTCATTTTATGCATGAAAAGGGTAAAACCGACCATTACCGAAATCAAGATATAATCCTATGTTATGCTCAGCCTAAAAATAAATAAAAATCTTCAAAAATACCAAAATATTATTTTCATCAGTAGGTAGAAAGTTTGGTATCAAAAATTGGGTTTAGATAGGTCTTATGCTAATTACGCCATTTAATTAATAAAAAGCTTTCTAAATACTATATTGAGCATAACTCCTAATCTAGACCTCAAACTGATGTCAAATTTTCGGGACAAGTCTAAATATTAGTAGCAAAGGTGTTTGTCCATTCACATTACTAAAAATCTCAGTTGTGTGTCAAAAGGGCGTTTATGGCATTTTTAAGCATATTAATGATCATGTGCATATAATTCAAACCACTAAGAACCATGTACTATAACTCCAGAGGGTTATACTACTAAGTAATGTGGTCATAATGGAAGCTTAAAACATGGGAGAATTAAGCTTGAACGGGTCACAACTGAAAGTCAAAGCAAAAGTCAAGCTTTTGCGACTTTCGGTTATAAACTGACCTTAGACTATTAATTGCCGGGTTAGGACTGATAAAACATGTTTTAATATTAATTACCAAGTCATTAGAATGTTAAAATATACTTTAGAACTTCTGTTTTATTAATTTTAATCATTTTCAAACATTCTGTCCAGTTTGACTTTTTGTCAAACTACTTTGACCCGACAATTGACTAGTCAAACGAGATAATTAGGAGGTGCCCTTTTTGGGGTTAATCACCTACCTTAATATGGTTCCATAACCACTTTCAATTTGATCAGTGGCTGGTCCATATGTAATTAAAACGAAAGTCAAACTTAATTTACGATAAGTTTGACTTCTAGGCAAATAAGCTAATTAAAACGACTAAGCAAGTAATTAGAGGCTTACTAATGGTCATAGCTGTCTTTTCTACCCTTGAAAGTCTTCTCCTAATGATGCAAGCTCCAGAGACAAGTCCTTATTGAAGTTGTTTGCAAGTGTGCTTGTGAACTCAAGAACTAGTCCCTTTATATAACAATTCACAAGATCATGGATCCTTTCCAGGTGTTAAGGGAGGCCCTAGGATCACCCCAGGTGTCCTAGTAAGTGAATTAAACCGACTTACAGCCCCTAGAGTCGATACAATCAAAGTTAAGGCGGTGGAACAACCAAAACCCGCACCAGGCAGCCATTTTCTGCGTTGGGCACTCTTAGGCGGGCCGCGTAAGCCATAGAGGGGGCTTACGCGGGCCGCGTGTACCTGCTGAACTGGTAAAACAATTTTCAAAGCTGGCAGTTTCAGTCCCTGATCGTTTTAAACCCTTTTTAACCTTATTGTTGACATATAAGGCCCTTGTGGTTAGTTTGATGAAGCTCAAGGATGAATAAACAAACTTCATTAGGCTCGGGTTCGTTAAATATCATTGTGGATGCAAGTTTCATCAAGTTGACACTTATAGCCCAAAGTCTTGAAAACATGTTTAACGATCTCGAAACCACGTGAAATTTTTATCACTTCTTCTTGGGAGTATATTTGAATATTTCGAAGCCTTGGTTTCGTTAAAAGGTCACTCAGAGGTCAAAATTGACATGTTGACACGTTTAACCCTTGTAGTTTTATAATCTTCCGATTATTTTCACAAATGGCTTCTTATATCCAATTAATCACCCATTTAAGAATATTTTCTTCATGTATGGTCATTCAGAGGCACAAGTTTGGCATGTTGACACTTTTAGTCCTTTCGCTTACATATTTTCACTGTTTGTCAACTTTAGTCCCCCAAACTCAATCTTTCACATAATTAGAGTTTAGGACACGTGTCTATACATAATTGGACACGTTTTTTACGTGGTGTTACAGTTTTCAACTCACTAACACTCAACTTTCTTATATATTCTCCTACTTTTTGTCATCTTTTTCTACATTCTTCAATCTTAGATACTTGGTTTATCAGATTTGCCTTGGCAATATGATTATAACTCTCAGCTTATTGAGGACCAACTCAAAGATTGTAGATTGTTTCTTCAAACATTTTATCAAACAAACTTTCTGCTACCAAACTTGGCCGAATCAGAGGCTCACCAAGCTCACAGCTAAGTTCATAGCTGTGGGTTAGTGTTAGAGACGATTCCAGCCGAGAAGATGAACAGTTCAACCAAAACCGATGTGATTCCATCTCGAAACAGTGCCTATCGCCCGAAAGGAAGGCCATCTCGCACGAAAGGTTATCCCTTTCGCGCGATAGGAGCCTGCCTCTCGCACGAAAGGTTCTGGTTTCACTTAGTTTTGACATTTTCTAAGTGTTGCATGTTCACCATATCCTCATTTTCATTATGAACGATTCCGATGTACCAGTGTGTGAACCATGGGAACCTTGGTTTCCAATCTAGTTCCACCACCTCACTTGATTATGTAAAACAAACACCCAAACAATCTCCTAGACCCAGAATAAGTTAACCCCGTCTAGCCTCCAACACATAGTTCACTCTTTCTATGTTGAGTTGGCACACCCGGGTTGTACTTGATTGGTTGTTTGGTTAGTTACATTCTGTTAATTCCATTTATGTATTCATGACCAACTGGTTAGTTAACTAAGTTAACTAATTTGTGTTTTGGTGAACTATAACGAGGTTATTACCTCCATGCATGACTTCTATGAATTCTATGAACATTCTGGACTGTTATTATACTATAACTATAACTAAATAACTTAACTGAACTCACAAACATAACTGATTAATAATTAAAACGTTCAAACGAAGTTCGGTTCACCAAACAGTCCCTGTCGCACGAAAAGGTGACCCCTTTCACGCGAAAATTCCCTGTTGTGCGAACTGTCCTTTCGCCCGAACAGTTTGTGTTTCGATTTTCCGTTATTCTGTTTCCGCATTCCTTGTAACTGATTATGTTGGGCAAACCAGGACCCGTGAAATCACAGAAACTTAGTGTCGTGACAAGTGCCTGGACAAAATATATTTTCTGTTTTACTATACTTTTATACCAGATACTTATGTACTTTATTCCGAATCCGAATCCTCCGTTCAACTCCGACAACTCACGCCTTCGTTTACCCTGTACGGTAACCTTGGCGTTCCTATGCTTCGTCAACGACTCAACTCAACAACTCGCGGGATTTCTAATTGGAGATTTGCAAACCCGTGGGTATACTCGAACACCATTTTTCCATTTTACACTTTGGGTGCAATATGTTTACCTATTAACCTACATAGTTACACTTAGACTTTTATACAAATGCACAAACAATGCAGCACATGCATGCTAATTCATTATTCTTAATGATTCTTTTGTGTGATAAACTTGTCATTAACTTCGTACGAGTCTCCATTTAACATGTATAGCGCTATAGGAGTAACGCACCGCCCATAGTCTTGTGGTTATGTTAAATTTAATACTTGCGGTAACCAGAGATTGACTTGAATATTCGCATGCCAGTTTTTATGTTAATCATGATAACTAAGTTTGCCATGTGGATTCGTTTAAATTCTTTTTATACTTATTCTATGTATTAAACTTGTATACTCGCCAATACTTTGTATTGAACCATGTATTTTTAAACATGTTGCAGGTTGATGATGTTGGGGTGTTGAAACATAATAGGGATTCCTTAGATACACACTTAGAATCATTAGAATATGTTGTTGTATCAATTTTGAACGATGTTGTATTTTGCTTATTGTCTTCTTGTTGTATTTGAAACAATTGTTGTAATTTGATTTCGTAGTATTGTAACTTGACAATTTGGAATGAAATGAAATCAGTTTTGTTATAATTATTGTCGCAATTAGTGTTATGAAGTTTCGAGCAATCTCGTTCGTCTCACTCCGATGTTTCCGCCATCGGTTGGGGTGTGACAAAAAAAAACTTCAAAAAATATATCTCCAACAGGTTTCGAACCGGTGACCTATCACTTGGAAGCAGGCGCCTTAACCACTCAACCATCCTTCCAATTCATTAATGGGTGTTCATCCCAAATTTCTTTTATGGGTTCATTCAGAATTTTCTATTAACATTTCTACTAAAAAATTGAAACCGAGCGGGTTCGTGCGAATCCGTAATTTTCAATGTAGATCTGCCCCTGCCCATGTTGTTTGGTCAGAATCGGTTTGGTTCATCATGGTACCGACACTCTCATAGCATATATACCAATTATATATGAACGTTCAATTTTGAATGAAACTTTTACCGACATATAGATAAAAATAAGCACGTCGTAACTATGGGCGTCAATTCTTGAGACGATCTGAAACCCGACCCGAACTTGTCACAAAAAATAGGTATTGGGTTGACTAACACGACCTCTTTAAAAAGGGTTTGTGTTCAGGTTGACCAGTATTAAATAACAGGTCATGTTCGTGTTAACTCGTATAACAATGGGTTGACCCGTTAACCCATTTAAGTATTTAAAGAAAGAAACTTTATATTTTTGTTTTTCTGATTTCCATTTTACATGTTACTTGTTTCCACTTATATTCGTACATGCTAGTTTTGTCACATTATATTATTTACTTGTCCCACTTATATTCACTATTGAACATGTTAACGATAACCCTCTTACAACCCAACAACCCGCTTATAACTCGTCACCATGTATGATTCATTTAAAAAAATGGATTAAACAGGTGATGTTTGGGTTGACCCAATTTATGTGTGTGCGGGGTTATTACTGATATCTTTGACACAAATAATAATATGGGTTGGGTTCGGGTTGCACATTTCAACCTGCCAACCATACACGATTGACACCCCTAATCGCAACGCTATATTAAGAATTTTATAAAACATTATATTATGTTATTAAAATAACAAAAATGATAAGCGGCGTCACTATATGTATAAAAACCAAATTCGTCCCTGTGGTTTGTCAAAAAACACTATTTCAGTCCATTAGTTTAAAAATTACGATTTTAGTCCCTGTGGTTTCACTTTCGTAACCATTTCAGTCCACCTCTGTTAACCCCATCCATTTATTCTGTTAAGTACACGTGAATTGACAATAATGCCCTTATTAATAAAAAAACAAAAAGATATCTAAATGAGTTAATTATTGTTTCCGTCCCCGTGGTTTGTCAAAAATCACTATTTCAGTACACGTGGTTTCACTTTCGTAACCATTTCAGTCATATGGACTTATATGATTTTATTATTGGATTTATATGATTTTATTGTTGTATGACATATGTACAATTGGATTGTAGGGTTCGATCCACCATGGCTTCAATAGATGTAGAAGTCTGGCACTATTTTTACATATATGGTTCCAAAATTTTAATTTTGGATTTTAGAATGAGAAAATGTCCAAGTAAGCATTATTTTTTCAAAGTTATTATATTAATTGATGCTGCTAAGAAGATATTAATTGGGGTGGTGTAATGGGTCGCCGGACATTAAGAGGGTGGGGTTGTGATGCCGGAGACTGGACTGAAATAGTTACGAAAGTGAAACCACAGGGACTGAAATCGCAATTTTTAAACTAATAGACTGAAATAGTGATTTTTGACAAACCACAGGGACGAAAACAGTAATTAACCCAAAACCAAATCATGAGGTCGTTTTGATACATGTACCTGTGTGTTTCGATCACTTATATTATAATTCTTAACTCGGTATAAACCTTATACAATTGAGCTAAGTTCCTTCGTTATTAAACAGATAGTTGTTCATTTTTTTCTTTTACAAGCACAATATCGGGACACTACACTAGTACACTCCATATTCTCCTCATGGATATATGCTTAATCCACACGAAAAAGTTGTAACTTAAGATTCTTCATTGTCTTAGCTTGAGTACTTTATTTATTGAGGACCGATGCTTTTCTAGCTTTTCACATGAATCAAAAGCTCATACGGTCGCACATTATTGGTGAGAAGAACTTGTTCCACCTTTTAGAATGCTAACTCCCACACCATTCCTCTTGCCAGCTGCTTCGCGCATAAGAATGTGATCAACAGTCTCGTTTTCCAGACCGCACAACGTCGACACCATGTTCCAGATATCTTTCACGTACGAATACCTCTAGCCGATCGATACGTTTGATGCCAAGGGAATCCTTTTTGTATCACCTGCAATGCAACAACTAACTTTGAAAGGATTCCATTACCCATACAAAATAGAACAACCAACTTATGGTGGATTCTATTTGACCCAAACAAAATAAATAGGTTATGTTGTAGATAAATCCGTTACAAAGGATGACATTACCTGATTCTAAACATGTTTAGGTTAAAATTGTTATGCTTAACACAAATATATATGTAATGTTTCAGCAATTTCAACATAATTAAAACTCCTCTACCATTTAAGATATTTTAAGACGTATCACAACTTTCTTATTTTAAACGGGTAAAAGTTTAAATCTTTGATACATACTAGTAGGAAACCTATAATTTTATGGCGAGGTTGACGTTTTGCAGCATTGTTCGCTCTTTTGGTTAGTTTTTCCATCCTATAATTTTATGTTTGGTTATGAATAACTGAAATATAAGACGATTATACATCAAACGACTTCCATTTAAATCAATCTAAACAAGCCGACTTAGACCGACACAAAAAGCTGGGTGCTGATCTCTCCCACGATATCATGAATCTTCACTAGGACATTAGAGAAAATTAGGTTGTTTCTAGCATGCCATAAGCTCCACATTGTAGTCATAATAGCAACATGAACACATTTTCTTTTGAAAGGCTTGTCCGATGCATGCTCATGGAGGCCGAATCAGTCCTTAATCGAGAAGGCAAATATGGGATGTAATTTACACCATGTGCTTACCTCCAAATAACCGGCACCACAAAACAAGAATTGAATGCATGCTCCATTGTTTCGTCACACCCCCTGGCCTCAACGATATTTTCACCGTCAAATTTCACATCAATGTCTCATCATGCAACCCAAGTCAAGTCACCATGTACCAAGCAAAACAAATCACTAGCTTCGACACATGTGACAAGTTATGCATTGTACAAGGCTTCACAAGTTCATACATGAGCGATGAACAAACACACAGGGTCTACAGGTCCATTTTCTAGCTCTATCTTGGTTTTCAAAAAACCAAGTTCAGAAAATTATCTTGAGGCCTTCAGGCGGAGAGCTAAATGCACATATGGGTCAAAGTCGGGTCGAAAGGATGAATAGATTATGAAAGTTTACTTCATCAAAAAAGGTGATGTTCAAAAGCATTGAGAAATAGAGCTTTTGGTTATACATATAGTAACGTCTCACATGCATAAAGCTCTCGTCTTGCAACTCAGCTTTCATACCTAAACGCCTTGAAGCCTCAACACTTTCTAAAACCAAAACCCTTTTGATTTCATCTCTGCATTCCCCTTCTTGGTTTCATCTAAGAAATTGAACAAAGAAAAAAAAGTAAAAAACAAACATGTCCATGTTCAACCAAAACAAGGTAAACACTGACATCATCATATACCCCTCAGAACGCCTAGTATCAGCCTGACATGTAAGTATGGTTCCTCTACCTTAACACTTGCATGAAGCATACGGGAGCACCATGTTTGCACTTTACATGCGCATATTCAGATTACTAAATACTTCATCACTGAGGTATCTGATCTTATCTTTTCTTATTTTCAAAACAAATACAAGAGTTCCTTTCCACCGGTTTTGGAAGAAAAACAAATCTTGGATGGACCATTAACTATGGTTTTACGAAAAAACAAACCAAACCAATCAAGTTGGATAGGTCCGGCTGGACTAGCCGGTTTTATAGTCTTGTGGTTCAAGAGTTTAACACATTTTTTTAATCTTTATTCTTCTCCAAAATCATTAACTTGCATTAAAATCTTTGATATAATAAAAGCAGTTTTATAAAGAATAGTACACATACATAACTGCATATTTCAAACAACTGGTTCCAAGTTTTAAACCAATGGTAAGACAGCCAAATCCAAATCATATGCCAAGTAGTTAATGCAGTAAAAAATCGGATATCGGTCAAGGACCGCTATTTGAGATATCAGTTATCGCGGTGGGATATCGATAATTTTAATATCATGTTGAATTTATATATATAGCAATTTAACACTAATAGTTCAATATACTTTCCTACCATTAACAAATTAACCTTTTGCAACTTGCAAAACACTAACAATTGTAGCAAGTAGGAACTCGTTAACTAACAATTGTAGCGTTACCACGGAGGGGACCAATAACCAATATAATCACTGATATATTGGTGATATATCAGGATATTAACTACATAGCTCATTAAGACTTAAAACACTAACATTTGACACTAAAAATTAACAGCTAAGACTTAAAACACTAATAGCAGCAATAAGAAAAAAGACGAATGGTAAAACTAAGAAGAAAGACACTGATATCAGGAAAATTGGTGATATATCGGTCAATATTGCCGATAATATCAATACTGATATTCTAACCGATATTTTGCACTGATATCTCACCAGGGGACTGATAGCCGATATATCACCAACATCTAAGTAGTTAATGCGGTAAAATATCGGATATCGGTCAAGGACCGATATTTGAGATATCGGTTATCGTGGTGGGATATTGGTGAGATATCGGTAATTTTAATATCATGTTAAATATATATAGCAACTTAACATTAACAATTAGTATACTCTTCTACCATTAACAAATTAACCTTTTACAACTTGCAAAACACTAACAATTGTAGCAAGTAGGAACGGACTAATACTTAAAACACTAACAACTAACAATTAAGACTTAAAACACTAATAGCAACAATAAAAAGAAAGACGACTGGTAGAAAAAAGAAGAAAGGTATTGATATAGGGGAAATCGGTGATACATCGTTCAAATATTGGTCCATTATCAGTCAAATATCGGTCAGTATCGTCGAAATTATTAGTCCCGATATTCTGACCGATATTTTGCACCAATATATCGGAAGAGGACCGATAACCGATATCACTGATATATCGGGATATTAACTACATAGGTTTGGACCTGGTCGATTTCAACAGTTTATTTAATACCCCTGACTATTAACACTAATAATTCAAAATTCAAATAAACAGCAGAAAAAAAAAATAGATCAAAAGGATTAGGATCTTGGGAAAACAAAACAGATATAGTGTTTGGATTTGCCTCTCATATAACCAAACACAATAATTAGATATCCAAATGCATGAGTGTATGTCAATTCAACTTAAAATACAAAAGCAGATCTGATAGGAGTTCAAAATAGATACTAAATTCACAACAAAAAAACAATATATTAAACATAATAATCTGAACCAACTTTTCAAACAGTTGGATTATATAACCAGACTTGGAAATAAACCGAAGCTTATGAATTGTGCGGAGGTTTCAAAACGAAGAAAAATATCATAATCTACCAAAAAATTGTGCTTTTGAATTCACGTTTTGCGTAAGAATGTAAGAATATACACATAGGCTTAGGTTACCTCAGCACTTAATTGATGAGACTCGCATTGCAGAGTGTGGTTTCGGCTGCGGCTGGGGAGTCTAGGGTTTTGAGGTCTGTGGAAGAGTGGGTTTTAAGGGGGGAGATTGTAAAAGAATGACGGATTTATTACAAAGAGGCCACCCAAGTTTTACATTTGGGCCAAATTAGGGGTTTAACCAAAATTTTAAGTAAGGATTTTTAAAATCGATAATCATAATCATGACCGAGATTTGGTCATGGAATATTGCTTAATCATAACTGATGACGTGGGTATGTGGAAGCTTTCACTTAGGGAAGCTGGAAGCGACGAGCAAGAAGTATGAGTTAGGAACTTAGATCTTGGAGCTTGGAGATTAACAACGTATGAATACAGTAACATCACAAATACCAAGACTTGGGAAGCCAATGAATGTGCCTTTAAACTAAGGGTCATTTACATATATCCCCTTCTTAAGATAATTTATTACATATATATCCAACCCTTAAAATCAATTACATATTTCACCTTGCTAAACTATATATATTTCATATTTCCTCTTATTAAACTATATATATTACATCTTTACCCATTTCATTAAAATTGTTCTTGTTTATTACTATTTTACCCTTCCTCAACTTATTTAAAATTACAAATTGTGTTTCTTCTTCAATTTTGCCGAGCCTACCATGACCCACAACCGCCGGCAACGAAAACAATACTGGAAAAGAAATTGATTTCATGTATTAATTGACGATGACGAGAAAAAAAACCTAAACATGTGAACTTCAATTTTGACTTGTTCAAACTGTGTTTTCCAAGTACAAGTTGACGAAAAATGAAAGCGGGCTTATGTTGGCCATGTACATAAGAATTTTGATTTTGACTTGTTCATCTGCCACCAATGAAATTGATGTCAAGTATTAATTGATTTGAACAACAGAGGATAGCAACAAAGTTGACAATGAAAACTTAACCTGCTCATAAGTAAATTCCTCATTAGCATTAAACTATTAGTGTTGAATGAAAATCGCTGATTTGGTTTTATGCGGCGGCCGTCGTGAACCGGATTGCGTCGAAGGGGTTGCCTTGTCTTCCATCGTCTTTCAATTATTTATTTCGGTGATTGCCGTTGTGAACCGGATTGCGTCGAAGGTGATCCAGATTGTCTTGTCGTTGGCGTTTTGAAACAGATCAGTCGAAGGGGAGAATGAAGAGAAGGAAAGGTCTGATACTTTTTTATTTTAGAAAATGAGTTACAAAGGGTAAAAAGGTAATATCTCTTAAAAAGGGGAAATATGTAATTGATATTATGGTTTGGATAAATATGTAATAAGACTTCTTAACAGGGGGAAATATGTAAAAATCCCTTAAACTAAAAGCACATAAAGTAAACCTTGGAAGTTGCACGCCTCCCTTAGGTAGTTGAAAGACAAGGTACTTACACCAAAAGGGCAAGACCACCTACACAAGTAAACACTATGAGGATAAGCTTTAGCTGATATAGAAGCTGAGCTGTATGAAAGATGTCTCTTGGGCGGGAAGCCTCGCCTACATAAGGACACTTCATGCAACCAAGAAAGTTATTCACTCTCTCACTAGAACTCTCTAAATACTTTTTCTCTCTATACTTTATTAGGTCTCGAGAACCCCACACTTACTCTCATGTCGGAGTTTAAACGCAGGAGGCCCCCTCCAGCGTTAAGGTTGACGGTGTTGTTGTTATTCACAGATACCTTGGAAGCTTTGGCTGCGGAGGATTCAAGACCTTAAGCTAGCCATACTCTTGTTGTTTTAACAATAACCATAACCAATGATCAGTTAATCATAGGTTGTTTAACTGTTGGGTCGGTTCCAGTTAAGTTCCGTCAATTGTCCAATTTTTAATTACTTTGTTTCAACTTTATATAAACACGTAATTAAGCCTCAATTCATATACATTTTAATGACAATTATCATATACATCAACATGACAATATGAGAAAGATGTAACAATTGAAATAACAAGGGATTTGACATATCCTCACAATAAATGCTTATGTTATATTAAGAGCACCAACAATAGACATATTTTTGGAGGTCTCAAAAATGGGTGATGTGGGAGCTGCCCCACACTCCCTCTCTCTTGCCCACTCACATAATTTTTTACCTCTCAAAAACATGTTTCTCTCTCATATCTTCTCTATCATAGTCACCCTTACATTCTCATATTTAGGTGTTTTTACATAAGAACTTTACCACCATCTCTCACATCCACCTCACCTTCTCTCACCTCTACCTAACCCTCTCTCTCCTCTAAAAACATCAAAAAATCACCATATTCGGGATGCTCTAACATATGTTGATGATTAATCTGTCAAGAATGTACTGTTCGATGCTCTCTCTGGTCTATCATGTTAAAATGTTTTGTTTGGAGAACACCTTAATATGAATTATGAACACCTTGTATAGTTTAGCGTCTTAACTCGACGCCACCTTTAGATTTTTATTTTAAGCTATCTGGATGTAAATTAAACCTTTTGGACTTTATTTGGATGTCATGTTTCTATATGTATTTGGGATAGTTTTTAGAGAAATTAGGGGAGATGCGGGATGCATAAGCTCTACCAAACACATGAAAACCAAAGTTGTGAATGACTAAACACATGAAGACCAAGGTATTGATTCGGTTGTGTTAACGTTCAGTTATTGAACACTCGGTCACCCGTAGCCATAACCATAACCAACAGTTAATTTAATCATAAGCCCAATTTGGGACCGCCTCAAAATCAGCGGGAGGAATGGAGAGTCGGGAAGCATACATTGCCCCAAAAGTAATCTATCAACACAAAAGACTAAATCAACATGTTCATTTCTGTGTTTATCAAATACTAGGTTATGATCCTGTGTATGATTAAATAAATGTAATGTTATATACTCAGTAATAAAAAAAGTTATATCTTTAAAACCCAATGTATTTACAAGCTAAATAAAATATAACATAGTCTTATAACACACACAATCGTCAAGATATCTTTTGATTTTTTTTATGTGACCATATTATGTTAAATAACTTTAACAAACACAATTTTGAACTTAGTGATGTATTAAGACTTAAAAACTAGAAGCTTTTTTAGTAGACAAAATAAGTTTGTTTGGAAATTCATAATTGATTTTATATTAAATTTATTTGGTTAATGATATGATAACTATTAAAAATTAAAGAATATGGATCCATAATTGAATACGAGAGAAGCGGAAAAACCAAAAATAGGATGACCTCATGTGTTGACATGTGTCCCCCATAATTTTAGGCTGGGATCCGTGTGTATTACATGAGTTGAATAAATATACTTTTATATAAAAAGTTATGTTTTTAACAAACTAATAAGTATGCCCAATACAAATGTAATTTTTCGGCAAATACCCAACGGGAATTGACCATTGAGCGGGGTATGGAACACGGAATTACAATCAGTTATGGGGTTACGATTATCAATACCCTTCCTATTGCAATCACTACCCTAGTCCATTGTCTTCTACCCCTCATATTGATGTTTTAGTCGACTCTAGACCAACATAATCAATGAGAATTGTGCCGGTTATTGAATCAGGTTCAAGATTAACACAATATCTAAAGTCGGCTCGCTCGCTTGCAACCGTGAATGGAGTCACGACAGATTGAGCTCCATCAACCAACTAATTGTTGTATCGTCCAGCTATATTTCTAATGATAGACGAGCGGATCCCGAAGTGAGACCATTGATAACTATAGATCTATAATAGTGACAAGAAAGATGAAGACCTTCCCAACCAAGCACATTTTTTTTAAACAGCAAAAGGGTAGGATGGTAATTTCATATTAACGTAACGTTCATATCTAACGTCAAGTTTGGCCAATGTGACCAAACGCGTTAACAAGACACTATTAACTGCATATCACATATAAAGTATTTATGTGCATAAACGTTGGATTCGTATTATGATACTCTAAAACTGTATACAATGCTTAGAAACAAACGTTATTACCCATCTGCGATAACTGGTTCTCTCCTCCAATTAACTCAGAACCTTGCTTGTTCTTGAATTTGTTCCTGTTCGAAAAAACCACAAAAACAAAAACCTTTTTCAAAATTTCTGTCACAAAGATTTTAAAGGAAGGTTTCAAGAAATCAAATTAACCAGACCTCTGTCACGAAGAAGGCATGGAAACCGTATGGAACTCTATGGGGCAATGGAACAACTGCAACTGGATCAGGAGACATTGTTTTCGCATCTATAACTGTTACAGACGATTTCCTGCAAAAAAAGAAAACAAATATCATGATCACATATTTGATAATTCAACTCTCACGATTTCTGTGTTCGCTTGGTTCTCCTTCCTTAGTTTATGCTTATGTACAATATTGCATGCTTTAATAATACATTTACACCTAAACATGACCAAACGTATAAGATAATAAATATTATGCATATTTGAACTGTAATTTTTTTTTGATAGGCTTGTTTTTTGTATTTTTGGAATATATGTTTGTTCGTTTATCTATTAAGCGAATGAACCAGAAAAAAAAACTTATCTTCTTAACGAATGAACACAAACAAGAAAATACATTCGTTTAAGTGTTCGTGTTTGTTTGTTTTGTTGGTTGAACTTGAAAGAAAGAACATGAACAAGCCTTTGTTCGGATCATTTACAACCATATTGACCCCAACCTGTCGTTGGTAAAACAATTGAAGGGAATTTAAAAAACAAACCAATCGTTTAAAGATTCTGGTTCATTAATGAAGTATCATAAGAGTTGTATATATACCCGGTGCTTTCATCATGCGTAAAGAAGATCAAGTAGCCATCATCTTCTTCAGAGTCAACTCCCGGAACTTTAGGCACAAAAATTGCCTCTGAACCAAATCTACCGGGCCCAAGATCATATATCCCTTGAACGTTTCCTCCGACTTCAAGCTTTGTTTTTCCAACTTCGGGTTCTGAATGTAAATCAAATTTAACAATGCCGGTGACCTTTGCAATGCTGTCAAGCCTTGTTGCATACACATAGCGTTGTTTCCTGACATAAAAGTTGAGAAACAACATATATAATTAATAAAAAGTAACATCCAAATACTAATAACTATTTAACGTAAACCTTTTTATTATTTACCTGCCAGTGTGATACTCGTTGACCCTAGGAAAATCAACAGCAGACTCGGACAACTTTTTCTGAGAAGCAAGACCGGTTTCCATGTTGAATCTCATCTCGAATCTAAAAAACGGAATTTCAACTAGAAAAATTACTAACATGCCCCTTTTAACCTCTCAAAACACTAATAAAGGATGAGAGTCTTACAGCTCGTTTGAGAAATCTTTATCAAGCTTTTCTCGAGCACCATCACCGACCATATCCAAATTTGGATTTTGAAGGCGGCATGTAATCAAAACAACTTCATCTCCTTCCTCCCATGCATTTGCTGGTATACGGAGACAATTAAAAAGATCGGAATTTTTAATATAATAATATTTTAAGTGAAATGCTATTTTCGTCCCTGAGGTTCGGCTAGTTTTGCAACTTTCGTCCAAAGGTTTGTTTTCTGCATTTGGATCCAAAAGGTTTGAAATCTTGCCATTTTCATCCAGCTCGTTAACCCCATCCATTTTTCTCTGTTTAGTCAGGGATATTTCCATCTTTTTTGTTAACTCAAAGAGCAATTCGGTCTTTTTCACTTTATGTACAAGCATTTAGCATAATGCACAAATATTCAAAATGCCCTTACAAAACAAAAAACAAAAACAAGTAGGTAAAAAGACGGAAATACCCCTAACTTAATGGAGAAAAATGAATAGAGTTAACGAGCCGGATGAAAATGGCAAGATTTCAAACCTTTTGGATCCAGATGCGGAAAAACAAACCTTTGGACGAAAATCGCAAAACTGGCCAAACCTCAGGGACGAAAATGGCATTTTACTCTAATATTTTGAAGTTTTGAATAATCATATCATTGAAAGAGCTCCAATAGTACTTAAATGGAGTGTAGAAAAAGATATACATTATAAAGAGCCCTCACCATTATGAAATATCATGCAATTTGGAAGCTCAAACCATTTAATCTGGAGCTCGTTCTTTGCATACCGTGGAAGAATACCAAATCGAGCTTTCTTTGTTTTATCAAAAATGTAAATCAACTTTTTCTCCTTCACCATTTCCTAAGAGTAGCAATAAAGAAAATATTAATGAGCTTATTTTAATATAAATTAAATAAAGCCGTAAATTAAAATACAACTAAAAGAGTGACGGGAATTTAAAAGTCACATACTTTTGGTTTAAAGTACAAAGGTAGATCCATGAAGATAGCATAATTCTCGGTAATCGCAAAGTCATGCATCATTACTGATTCTGGTATAGTTATTGGCACAGGATCATTCATAACACCTTCCTTTGAAATCACACGGTATGTGACAAATGGTGGTTTTTGTGAGTATCCGAATGCAAACATCTCACCTATAAACAATGGCTATTTTGTGAGATAGTATAATAATAGAAAACTACTGTTCATTCCATTGCCTTATTAATATAGTATATATAGTATAGTATAGTACAGTATAGTATAGTATAATACAATATAATTAATAATCCGATTAATGAAGAAAATGTTTTACCGGTAACTGGATCAATCTTTGGGTGAGCAGTGAATGTGTGAGAAAGCCTCTTATCATAATCCATCAAGCCAAGAGTTTGCAGGTCACCATCCTCCAATACTTTAATGGCATCTGAAATTCAGAAAATTTGTGCAATATACACATTAAGGTGTATTCATATTATATTTTTCCTAAAGAACACTACGACATGAAACCAATTTCAAGCAGAAAACTACGATAACTGCAAAAAAACCCTTTTACATATTGCTTTAACTATGATACATAAGGCGGTTATATTTGTCATATTTCTTTACTTAAAATTGGTTATATATATGAGGGACATAAATACACAACTATGAATATGTGGAGAACTACAACACTTGTAGCTTTTACTTTAAGGTGTATATTTATGTAATCGTCAACCCACTCTTTTTTCTCTTCCATTAATTCCAACTAAACATTTCGTTTCGTTTCGTACAAGGGTATTATGTGGTCTGCTCAGTTCTCTCCTTAAAATAGGTTTTATATGTGTGTGTGTGTGTGTGTATTTAAAGTAAGTGAACAACTTACATGGTTTATCTCCTTCTGATAGCGCCAAGAGCTTTCCATGGTGATATATGAGAGCCGTGTTTCCTAAAAAGACGAACATAAATCGTTATTTATAAGGTTTCTCCAGACAAAGTAATAATGAAAAATAGCACGAATTGTATTTTGTAATTGAGATCATGTACTGAAAGAAATTAATCAACCAACCTGTCCCTTGGCCATATGAAAGATCTAGAACTTTCAATTTTGATCTAAGCATTTGCATTTGGACCATCACTAGCCCAAAAAACCCCTTAAGATCTCCAATCTGAAAATACCATAACTAAAATGTAACTACTTCTATAATGTAAACCTATGCAAAAAGTATTTACTTCCATTTATCAGCTTGTTGTGCTACTTTTACTTCCTCACAGTTAACAAAATTAAAACAAACGGACATATTTCAGACAGCTAAACTAGAATTAGTAGCAACCAGAGCACATCAAAGAGAATAGCATAATATGTTACCGAGAAAAATTGAAAAGATTAGAGATGTTTGGATACGTTTTAGAGGATTACCTTCATAAATTTAGCTCCTCCAAAATATTCTTCTTGTTTCAAACGAGATGTTTTTACATAACGTGAGAGATAAGTTGCTTTTCCATCTTTGATCCGCAAGCCATGGATCATGCTGTGGATAAAGTGGTTCAATTATAGATTTATTTAAAAAGTAGAAAATAATGAACAATGATATTCAACACAGAAGTTTATATAGGAAGATGAAGGAACAAACAACACTTACCCGTCTCCATCAAACCTGCAAACAAACAAAAGAACCAATGTAAATAAAGGATCACATATCGACAAACACGAGTTTTGTAACAAACATGAACTTTTAATATTCTAACTGTAGATGTTATGTACCAGTGATATCCAGCCACAGGAGCAAACTTTGGATTAGGACCTACTCTAACAAACTCACCATTCAGACACTCCTGTGATCACAAAGATTTTTGAAATGTTAATTAGCACAAAAAAGACAGAATGTTACATTTAATACAATAATTTTCACTAAACTCCTAATCAAACATGATAAAACCATTCCTTGACAGAATTAGCAACAAACTCCATTTAAACGAAATTCAAGTCATTCAGATATTATATGATTACAGATAATCACTGGGGAAACGTAATGAGACCATTTCCTGACAGAAATTAGCAACAACTCCACCAATAAAATTCAAGCATGAATCAAATATACAGATATTATAAGATTATTGGTATCACCTTAGGAACATTAACATAAGTTAGCGACAAACTCCATCAATTACAAAATTCAAGCATGAGTTGAACACTGATGATATCTGATTACAGATATATCACCATAGACACATGATAAAACAATTTCCTAACGGAAATTAGCAAGAATCTCCATCGGTACGAAATTCAAGTACGAATCAAACATTCAGATATTATATGATTACAGATAATCACAATCGAAACATGATAAAATCATTTCATGACAGAAACTAGCAACAAACTCCATCAATTATGAAATTCAAGCATGTATCAAGCATTCAGATATTAAATTATTAATATACCACAGATACATGATTAAGCATAATAAAACATCAACTATACAATACCATAACTAACATCAATGATACAGTAACAGCTCCGTAACCACATAACCTAATAACATAAATCGAACACATACATGAGATGAATTACCGCAATTCAAGTAAGATTCAACATCATTTACTAATTCAACAGCAATTTACGCTAAGGCTGAACAAAAAATCAACAACATAATCTTCAACAGCAAGCATAAATCAACAATAACTCAAACCGACAACGAAAAAAACTAACCTGTAGGTGTCCAATTACGAAATTCAAGCACACATCAAACATTCAGATTTAAATAAACTACAAACACATGATTAAGCATAATAAAACATCAACTATACAATACCATAACTAACATATCTTCACAGCTTTAAACTATATAAACATATAATAATATAAGCCATATTACTGCAATTCATGTACGATTCAACATCATCTACTAATAATAGCAATTAAAATAATCTTCAACAGCAAACATAAATCAACGATTACTCAAACCGACCGATGTAACCGTCGGAGCCAGTGGCGGACCCAGGAATTTTTCCATGGGGGTGCGGAACATTTTTAAAAATTTTAGGCCCCTAGATATATAAGTAAAAAAAATCGGTTCGTATCGGGTCGGGTCATGTAAAACAAACGAATATCAAACTAAATTTATATAATAATAAAAAACATGTTAATTTAGCTAGTATTTTTTTTTTTTAATAAGAGTTTACTAAAAAAAATTTAAAATATAAATTGATAACACTTTTTACCTAAGGGGTGCGGACGAAAAATTTCAAGGGGTGCGGTTGAAAAATTCCAAGGGGTGCGGACGAAAAATTACAAGGGGTGCGGATGAGATTTTCGACGGAACTTAGCACTAAATTTTTTTTTCCCTGGGGGTGCGCCCGCCCACCTTGGTCTGACCTTGGGTCCGCCCCTGGTCGGAGCATGAAAAAACCTAACCGGTAGGTGTCCGATTACGAAATTCAAACACGAATCAAACATTCAGATACAAATACATCACAAATACATGATTAAGCATAGTAATACATCAACGATACAATTCCGTAACTAACCGTAACAAACATATCTTAATAACTTAAACTGAACACCTACACGAGACGAATTACCGAAATTCAAGTACAGTTAAACATCATATACAAATTCAACAGCAACTTAAGCTAATATAATCTTCAACTGCAAGCATAAATCAACAAAAACTGTCACTAACTACCAATACAACCGTCGGAGCATGAAAAAAACTAACCGGAAGGTGACCGATGACAGAGAGATCTGTGCAAGGAGGAGTTTCATCATCAACAGGAGCAAAGTTACCTAACAGCCAGTGATGAGGCTGCGATGAATCATGCATCAACTTCACCAGAACCTTCTCTAACCAATCAACTGCTTTAGAACCGAAGCCTTTGCTCGGCTTAGGGTTTACGGCCACCACTGCTCCGCCTATCTCCGCCTCCATGGTTCCCATCTGTATCACAGAAGAAGAAGTGTGTGTGTGTGTGTCTGTGTGTGGAAATGAAATGATACTGAAGTGGTTGATTTATTTGGTATTAAATTTTGGAATTTTGCGACAGAGGATATTTCGTTAGAGAATGGTGAAGGATTCGGCCACGTGGACGCATCACTAACTTGCCAAGACGAGAGTCACGAGAAAAGTATTTATTTTTTTCGTTTTGTAACGAATATACTTCGATTTAGTTATAAAATATAAAAGGTGGTATTAGTTTTTTCGTCGTTTTGTAACGAATATACTTCGTTTTAGTTATAAAATATAAAAAGTGGTATTAGAGTTATTGATGAGGACGATTATAGTAATTTGGGTTACTAATTAATTTTATACTATGCTTACTTAATGAATTCTCGCTACTATGAAATCATGCTAGGGGTATCTATGATACGAGGACATGTCGTGTTCGTGACAATGATAAAAGGTGAGAAGGAGCATCTGAGACCATTGTGGGGTGTCGTTGGTGTCACATAGGTCGCGTTAGGGGTGTGAACACCCTTACAAGTAGGGTGTCATTAGGCGTGGGAAAATCACGGAAATAAGCAAGGAGGCAAAGAAGGAATGATGGGGCACCGTTGGAAGAAGGGTGGGTCGGGGGCATGATGATTACTTAGGTGGCGTTTAGATTGCAAAACTTTTTTTTTTCAACAGAGCCCCTTCAGAACACAGGTTTCATGCAAATGTGTTGACTGTGAGAGATGAAGAGGAGGACAAGAGAATGAGGAATGCGTCGGTTTTTGTCTTGATAGAGAATGCCGACCAACATGGTACGTTCCTTGTCCGCTCGTTAAAGATGCTTTAAAGTTAAATCACTAAAGTAGTGTTTGGTATGCATGAATGAGATGCGGAATGTAATGCAGAGGGAATGGAAAAAAAAATATGTTTGGTTAGTCAAGGTAATTGAATCACCCATTACATAGGGCATTCCATTCCCTCAAATTCATTCCCCCACCCCCTCCTTTTTTTTTTCATTCCGTCTCATATTCAGCGTTGTTTCTCAATTCTACCCTCCTTTTGCCTTTTTTTCTCCACTCAGATGTACCATTTCCTTCACGAATCAGTTCTTGTCTTCCCCACAGAGGCAGATCATCAACATAATAAGGGTAATCTTTTCCTGCAATTAGGGTTATTCTTGACGCTCAATCGGATACATTCAACCACAAATTGAGGCTGCACAATAGTTCTGATCGTGATTTCTTGCAGGTGTTTTCGTCTTGACGAGCTGATGCTTTAGTTTTCCTTTATTCTTTTCTTTGATCAATTGTTCCGTGATTGTTCGATCTATTGAACCCAAATTAAGGGTATTTAGCTGCGCAATAGTTTTTAGTAATATTTTATTTGTACATTCAGTTACTATCGGATAGTACTTCTTGTTCCCAAACTGATAAATCATCAGTTACTTGAGAGTGTTTTGTTAAAGATGTGGCTTTCGATGTTAAATATCTTAAAACGATAAAGTTTTCAATGGATGAGAATGGTAGTTCTAGGAAAGTGGAAAAAAATGGGGATACATCTGAGAGAGATGATAATGGAAAATTAAAGCATCATGTATTTTATATCTGTCCAAATAGGATTATTTTTGTAATTAAGCTAAAAGCTCCATTACATGTGATGAACCGAGAAAAACAAAATTATATTAAATAATCCATGAAAGGGATATCATAATTTTAGGGCCTGCAGTATACTTTTTTTAAAGCTCATATTTTAATGATTTTGCTTTTGTATTCATTTGATTGATTATATTGTCTTATTTTTAGGTTAGTACTGTAAGAACATGCAGGGACCTTGGAACTAGTGATGGAGGTTTTTACCAACTCGACGTATCATTTTCAATAGGTGACTCTGCAGAGTTTTTATATGGTGAAATCGAGCTGTTGATGAAGCAGATAAACTTATTTTAGAATCAAGAGATGTTTTGATATAGGGGAAATCAAGATTAATATATCATATGTTGGTACCGGTATTTTGAGACATGGGTATTTTTGTCATTTACTATGAATTGTGTTCCATTCCTCCCTCTGTTTCATAGGTTAACCAAACACAATGACGGAATGGTAATAGTACATTTCTTTCCTTTATTCATTCCATTCCATCATCTATTCCATTCCCTCATCAATTCCACTACGTCATACCAAACAGACCCTAAGGGGGGTAGGGGTGGTTATCACTCAACACCCATTTATCACTCATAACATCCAATCAAGTTCCTCCATGTCATCAACCATTTGTCACACCCTGTCTTTTGCGAAAGCGTGATTATGGTGTGACTTTCTTAATACCATTGCATTCAATCATAACAACAACTATATGATAAAACCATAGATTTGTCATCCATTAAATGAGTTTAGAACATAACAACATTGTTTAAAACGTAGACTTCAAATTCAAGTTTTACAAACCATACAAATTGTTTATGAGTTCACTAAGGACTCGTCAAAAGATATTAGATGTAACTAAGGTTTGGAAGACGTGTCTCGTCCAGGAATAAGACACACTGACCAAACCCAAAGACCATGGATGACATCTTTATTCCTATCACAGCATAAAACTTCCAATGCCCGCCAGATCCGCTTACTAATTCCCTGAAATACATGTAGTTTGAAAACACCAACAAAAGTTGAGCGAGTTCATGTGTTTAGTATGTGTGCATGAATCATCCTTGAAAAACCTTTGTATGTATGTATGTATGTATGTATGTATGAACTTGTAAACTGGTATGAAGCAACAAGGAAGAACATATCAATTAATGTGTAGCTAATACATTAATATATGTGACATGGCATAGGAAGCACTCAACCCTGTAAGCGTATTTCATACCGGCCCCTCCGGCGGAACGACATAGTCACCACATGCGGCCAACTCGCAGGCCCATGGGTGGGAACCGCAACACCCAATAGATCTATCACTCATGCCCATCGGTCTTTATACAAGGATTAATGGTCTTAAGTTAATCGCCTACCCATTCACGTGATCTAGAAAAGGTTAATTTGCACGGTAACCCAGACCGCGGAGGGGATCTCCCCTCCTAGTTCACTACCCGACAAAGATCCCTGGCAGAAAATATCCTCTGGTCGTACTCGAGTGGGATCGAACCCGAGACCTCTCCAAATGAGGGTCCCCGAGAGAATTTAGCAAGGATGTCGGTGGCCAGTTGAGCTAGCCCAAGTGGTTCAATTCAGCAGTACCTTTCCTTAGCTAATCATACCATTGTAATTGTTTGTAAGCAGTATGTAACATGTATTTCACCCCCGAAGTTATAAAACTGAAAACAGTAAGAGAAAAGGGGGACATGAACTCACTGTTTTGCGTTCCTTGTATCCGATGTAACTCAAAGCTTCCTCTAGAACGCACGACTACCTACATGCGTACTACGGTCCATTAGACGAGCGGGTCGTGCCTTGACTTAGTAATGACTAGTGTTTTTGAGTAATGTTTCAAGGCGTATTCATTAATATTCCAAGTGTTTAATTATTTGTTAAAATAATTAATATTTTAACTTAACACTTCTCAAGTATTTAAACATGTATATCATTCCCAAGGATGGGCATAATTGTATTTGTATAACTTGCCATGTATTGGCGTCGTATTCCGGTGTGGATTTATACGTACGAGGATACGTGTCTTCTTGTAATAGTTAAGTATTCTTATACTTAATTTTGTGTTAAACTTTCCGGAATACTATTTGTAATAAAGGTCCACTAATATATATATATATATATATATATATATTTTAGAATTATTGCTTAGAAAGATTATTTATAATTTTTCCTTTTAGCAAAAATATTTGTAGCTCCAAAATAATATATTTTCAAGTCTCTCTTAGAAAAAATATTTATAAACTTATTCTATCCAATAATGTATTTCAAGTTTATCCAAGAAAATATATATTTTTCCCAAAAATAGTATATCTTCTAAAAATTACAAGAAAATATATTTTTACTTCCCAAAATAATATATTTCCTCCTTGTAAAAAATATGATATAACTTTGTAATAATTGGAAAAATCTTATTTTCCTTCCCTGTGTCCAAAATATTATTCACCAGAAATATACTTATAAATGTATTTTCCGGAATATTTTGTAAGTTACATCCTTTCGTTCGGTTTCCCAATATTGTGTGTGTAACTTGTGTATTTATTCCTTGTGATTTTTTGTAATATTTTGGATTGTAAATTCTTGGTATTTTGTTAAGTTACATTACTTTAATCCTAAAATAATATAACTATTACACAAATGTTCACACACATCATGTCTTTAATGTATATATATTCTGAATATATATTTACACATTTTTATTTATAAAAACCAACCTCCAATATTTGTATTTTTGTTACAAAAATTATGGCAAGGTTTATATTGAAAACCATAGTTAAAACACACTTGTAAATATTTGTTAGAAAATATTTTTCTAAGTGTTTATATTTTAAGAAAATTTTGTCATAGTTTCCCCTAAAAATGGAGGTGTCCATGCTATCAAAGCATATCATTTTCTTTTTAAAATCATCACAAACAATCAACAACTTAACCAACACTTACCAAGTGCCAAAACAATGCTATTTTCATAACAACATGAACTTGAACTTTCATAAAGACTTGTAGTAACTTGGTAGTGTGCTTAGTAGGTTTAGTTACCCTTTGAAATGTATTTACTTCTTTAAAAACTTCATCTTTAAAGAAGTTGGGTGTTTACAACTTCCAAACACATTTTCTAAAAATGCTTCTTTATGTAATCTTTTTGTTACACAAGTGTTTCTACACTTGTTTAACCCTTAAAAATAGTATTTGTTTATGTAAGAACCAAGTCTAGGTAAATCTTGTTATTTAACTTAGTTTCTTGAGAAAACTATTTTGGAAATCATCCACTTACAAGACTTGTATTGTGTTTAAATCATTATCACATCTGAAAACAACTTTTATTATTCAAGTTCATGTCTACATAAAGTATGATCATCTTGGTCTTTCACAAGATCATCATCTTAACTTACTAGCTCATGTGTTTAATCACAATCTAGTAGGTTTCTTATGATGTCTAACATCATAAACACAAGGCTAGGGATGATCAAGTGTAGAAATGAAGTGGATAAAAGCAAATGGTGAAGGTCCTTCAACTCCCGAAAGCTCCAAGCTTCCCAACTTAGCTCCTTACACCCTTGTATCACCTTAGAATGGTAGGATTTGAAGTGAAAATGGAGAGGTGGTGGTGGTGTGTGGTGGTCGTGAACTAGCAAGAGAGAAGGAAGGAGATGGTGTGTTTTTGTGTGTGTGAAATAATGACATTATGAACTCAAGGTTTCTTCTTATAACCATCTTAGGTGTTTAACCATGGGATAATATGCTTCACAAGTACAAGACAAGATCAATTAGGATCTCTAAGTAAATAAAGCAATATCAAAGTGTGGGGCCATCTTGGTGACTATCCACAACAGGGGGGGGGGGGGTATTGGTTGTGTTTCAATGGTAAGTTAAGTTAGATGGTTAGATCCTAAGTGTGATGTTTAGTGTTTATGCATATTATGTGTTATATAGTGTGTTAAGGTGTTCGGGGCCCATAACTAGCTCAGAAATAATAAAATAATGCTTCTAGTAAAATTTTAGTGTTTCGGGTAGTGTCCGGTTGTTTGGTTAGATACCGGTTCGTTAAAGTGTCAAACTATACCGTTTAGTGTTCCTTATGTACCCTTTTGTGACACTTTTAATTACCGACACTTAGGAAAGCATTCAGGACCATTTAGTCATGTTTCTGCATAATATTGATGTATTTAAATACTGATTTGCTGAATTTTCTGCAGAATTTTGCACTTTAGGTAAGTTTTAGGCACTTTCCGGCACTTAAACTATCTCCTAGAAAAGCAGTTTTGTGGTCCTTACTTCCCTACACACTATACTAGTGTAGTACTTGGTTTTGGCTCATACCGTGTCAAAACAACGTCTGTCTATGTACTGAACTCCGTCAGCATTTTCCCGGTTTGTCTGGTAATTGTGCTAACTGTGCTTTGTGCGTCATTTATGTCAATGTATTTGCATGCAGTCAATGATGTGTCATTTGCAATATGTGATGCACATGTAAGTATAATGCAGTAATTAGAAAGCAATTCAAGTCTTAAATTATAAATCAGTACAGTCATTAAGCACTAATCATCATTTAATAATTGTACGGATGCATGCAAATTTGACAGTTGTCACATTCTCCCCCTGTTAAGAAAATTTTGTCCTCGAAATTTGTACTACCTTAACTCCTTAGGGTTACATTATGCGTGTATGTATATGAATAATACCGTGGTAGATAACCACAAAACCGAATCAAATCTTATTCATATCAGGTGAGCCCAGGGATATATTTCAACAAGGACCCAGTGGTTAAAAGGTATGTGTTCTAGCATTTGATGTCAAAGGACACGAGATGTATAGATGTATAATCTAGTGTAACTCAGTTAACAGGGGTGTAACAAAGGAGTTTTGACCAATGGATTCTCAAACAATCGGTCAAAATTATGCCAACGCGTTTTCACAAACCATAGCATCCGCTATATGAACTTAAAATCAACAACTCGAGTGTGATAGTAACATGAAAATGATCTGTCAACTTTCAAACAAATACATGGATAAAATAGTGTGTTGACATTCTTGAATTGCGAAAATACACCGAATGGAACACAAGCGAATCTGGTGTATTATTGTCTTAGTTCGTAGTTGCATTCAGAATGTTTAAATGACAAGTCAAACAAAAGTATGCGTAGTTTTGTGTGAGACGGTTGACCATTATTAGCACAATCTACAAATTTGTAATGACACCACAAGGTGTCGTAATTGACATATTTCAATAATAGCGGTGACCGAACAAGTTCACCGTGCTTGAGATCAAACGAGAGTGTAATGAAACAGTCCTGAGGATTTGATTCAAACAACATAGTAGGACCTTTCAATTGAATATAGAATTTCAAAGAGCCACTGTTTCCGATCGAAGATGAAAAAGCAATAAGTATCGCAAGGCATTCGACCGACCATGAAAGAATCGTTAGGAGATACTGTGACACCTGTGTCACTATGACCATCAAACGAATACCAAACCAATGAAATATTGTATTTCATACTTTGGATTGGTATAAATATGTGTATAATCGCTTTCTGGAGAGTTATACGCAAACTGGTGCGTAAACGTAATCAGTTTAAGGCGAAAAATACTCCGAAACATCAACATATGCATAAAATACCTTAAATAACCTTTACATAACTTAGAAATAAGTTTTGAAGGCTTTGGTATGGCAAAATCAAGTTAATTCGCTTACAGGGACTAAATTTGACAAACTGCGAAAGCATGCCAATTTGAACTGTAACGAACATTCCGGAACATGACCATAAGTTAAACATACCCTAAATATCCTTTACATAGCTTAGAAATAGGCTTTGAGGGGTTCGGTGTGCTAAAATAAACTTTTGGGTCATTCAGGGACTAAAAGCGTCAAAAAGTGCACAAGTTTGCATTTCCGCGCATAACTTACGTTCTGAATACATCCGGACACCCAAAAAGTTATGTAAGCACTAAAATATTTTATTTTAGTGTTTGGCATAAGAAAAATCCATTCGTCGCGCAATTTCGATCGTTTTTCGCGCTTATGCGCATTCCGTCGTAATTAAGCGAACATCGCGATCATACGACCAAACGAACCAACATCTGGCATATTTTTTAGCATGTTTCATGTCCACAATGTTTAGGCATCATTTTAGGGTCTTAAAGATGGCTTAACGGGCCTTAAACATGTCGGAAATAGCTCTAAGCACCAACAGGGACCAAAACTGTCACTTTTGAAACTTGTTGCTGGTCTGAGACCCCCAGGCGGGGCGCGTAAGTTTCTGCTGTCCCTTACGCGGGCCGCGAGGCCCTCCCAAATCAGCATAACCAGTTTAAACAGTTGTTTACAGCTGTTAACCACTCAAAACCCACATGCAAATGGTATTGCCTGATACTAGGGGCTCCAATGGTATTGCAAAAGTATGGGCTTGAGGTGTATGGATGAGATTGAAGCATGATTTTTGAGGAACGATCTTAACGGTCCTAGAAATCCTATAAATACCCCCGTAATCTCAACTCCATAACTCACACCTTTGAATCTGAATTGGTTCTCTAAGTTGATGTGATTAATCACTTCATACCTGAGAATATTCGGATCAAAGCTCCCGTTCTTGGACCCAGTGTAAGTATTCTTTCGTTCTTTTACGTTTTAGTGTTAAAGTCAAACTTTGTTTGACTTTCTGCATTGTCCAGTTTATGGTCAATGCGAAGTTCGTTTGAACTTCATAACGTGAGCGTAATCACGATGGTTATAGTCCCTAGTGACTATACCTACTGATTACCATGTTATCTAGGCTCAGTGACGAGTCGTAGTTTCGGCCAAAATACGTATCCTTGCGTATTTTGTAACCAAACTACTTTTGGGTATCAAAACCGTTTGTTTTGATACCAAACCTGTTTTCTAAACTTGTTAAACACGTTTTAACGTGTTTAGCTAGTCACTTTAGTTTTGTGCTTGTCTAGGGTCGTAAAGGTAAGCGATCTAAACAATCGCTTATACTTTCGAACCCGACTCGTTTGGTCGATCATTAGGATCCGACCAAACACATTAGGTGACCATAGTGTATAGGGAATAACCTTCCAAGGTTATACCTTATGATCACGATGTTTAAGTAGTTGTATGATAGGTAGTTTATATGCCTTAGGTAAATTACCAAAATGCCCTTTTTACGCCAAAATTCATTTTAAACATATGTAACATAACATTTAACATCTAAACTGATTTGGCAACAATATTAGACATGTTAAGGCATATTTTACTTGTCGTAGGACTAGTTAGACGGTCCGAACGCGTTTTACGCGAACGACGCGTTAAAGTAGCATAAGCTACCTAAACGGGTCGTAAGCACTTAGGTTAGGTTTCATTTTAATATGTAGGCTTTGTTAAACCATATTACATGAGTTCCCACACTCATTTGGTTTACGAACCCTCATTCCATCCAATCCTATGATTTTGGTCCGGTTTATTAACATAGTTACCTATATTAGGTGCCGTTTGATTTTCGTGATCTTTAGCATTGTTTGGTTGTTACACAAGGACTTCTAGGAAATCTCAAGTGAGTACATAGACCCCTCTTTTACTGTTTTCCAAACATTTTGGGGTGAAACACATGTGCCTACTTGTTACTTTCGTGCTTTCCTGTTTTCACATCGTATACTTGCTATGTTCATTAGTACACTATTAGTACATGATTTACTCAACATATGGACACATTGTTTTACATTGCATTTTGTTGCATATGCTCATCCAACATATGAACACATTATATTACATTTTGAACCGTTTGTAACTATTTGACTATGTGAACCGTTGTAACTATTTGACTATGTGAACCGTTGTAACCATTTGATTATATGAACCGTTTGTAACTGTTGAACCGTGTGAACCGTATTTGACCATACATAAACATTTCTACAATTGTTAAACATTTCATCTTGGTGGCTGTTTGGGTAAGTGATTTAAGTAACGAGGCGACGTGTAATACGATAAAAACATGGTGGATACGCCGCTGGTACTTCCTATATATAAGTGCTTTTATGGTATTACATATCGTAGCGTTATTTAAACCATTTCAGTTTAGACATATTACATCTACAATACAATCTTCACATAAACATCGTTTTACAAATAACTTAACTTATACAAACCCATTTTACATGGTTATTCACTTAACCATACATTATTCTTTTATACATATATATCATTTGGTTTATTTATCACTTTTCAAATGATTTATGAAAGGGAACACTCAACAAGATTCATGGCTACTTTTTATTAAACAGTTTCTTTGAACTCAAGTCATGAATCCTATTTTCACAAAACCTATGTACCTCACAGGCATTTTTATGCTGACGTACCTATTTTCACATATGTTTTCAGGAGCTGTTGCATAGGATGATCGAGACACACTTAGGCGGACCTGTGCCTTAGTGACTTAAAACGAAGCAAGAACTAGTTAAATTATGTTATGTAACTCTCTTGTTTGATAATAAAACGTAACTTTAATTTCCATGGTTGTGAAACAATTAATTCTGTTACAACACTCTCTGACGTTTCCGCCACATTTCGTTGTTTTACGTGGTCGGGGTGTGACAGAAAAGTTGGTATCAGAGCCAATGGTTATAGGGAATTAGGTTATTAGTAATGCTTTGACCTAGACTATAACCTTCCTAGGACCTTAAAGCGAGTTTACTTGTGTTTAGTCATAAAACAATAACGTTGCCTATCTTTAGGCAGCAACCACAACCACAACCACAACGAGAACATCAATTCCGAATCCGCTTTGAAAATTAATCATCTGTTTTTGGATGATTGATTACTAGGTTTTGAACCCTCTGTTACAAGGTTTTGAACCCCTTTGAGTTTTCAAAATCTCGTCAAAAGTTTTGGGTCCTAAATAGTTCACACGTGCAAACTGGAAGAGTGAATGCCTGTACCCTGGGTTTTCTGTCTAAGGCTAGAGTGATCGTACAAATCCACATAATCGGACCAGTCACTCTTACCTGGGAACTCTTGGGGTGAGTGTCCACTTATAGGCGAGCATGTTTTCGCGATACATTATGAGGACCTACTTGCTTTGATTCAGCCTTTGTGTGTCGTTTGTTTGCTTCGTGGTTCAAACAAATGACCATCACCCATGATTTTGGTCGGTAGTTATAACATCCTATTCTTACCCAATGCCATTTCATTTGTTTTCTCTCTTATTTTCCCCCCTTTTAGAATGCCTCCTCGACGCGACAATCAGATAGCGAATGCCGAACTGGCAGAAATCATCGCATAGCAAATGGCTGCTGCTTTCCCAAATCTTATTGCTCAACTGAACCAAGCCAACAACAACAATAATGCTCCATGCAATTTCAAGAGTTTTAATTCGGCTAAGCCACTCAAGTTTAGTGGTACTGAAGGAGCAACTGGGCTCCTACAATGGTTCGAGAGCACTGAGAGTACGTTTCGTCACGTTCAGTATCCTGATAATCGTAAGGTTGAGTTTGCTTCCAGTGTGTTTTAGAAGAGGGCTCTTACATGGTGGAACGGGGTTATGAGAGACCGTGGTGCTGAGGTTGCTCTAGCATAGACTTGGGCCGAACTTCGGGCCCTTATGATGAAGGAGTTCTGTCCTCGTCATGAACTGAGGGCCTTGGAAAGGGATTTTGACGATCTTAAGCAAGATAGCAGGTGAACATCGAGCCTACACGGACCGTTATGAGGAGTTAAGTCTGTTATGCCCAAACATGGTCACGCCTTTGGATAAGGCAATCGAAAAGTACATTGATGGCCTCCCTGACTCAGTACAAGACATTGTGACTGGTAGTAATCCCACTACAGTTAGATAGGCCATTGAGCTATCTGCAACCTTGACTGAATCAAAGATCAGGAAAGGTAAACTTTTCTGAAAAAGTGACAAGAAACCAATCGAGGAATCAAAGACCATGGATGAACAAACTGGATCCCCTAAGAAGTCAAAGAAGCGAAAGGCTTCTCAGAACTTCGCCATGGTCACTCACAATGGTCAAGCCGTCCCCAACCAACCAGCTCAACCCCCTGCTAGGAAGCCCTACAACGGAACTGCACCCTTGTGCACCCAATGTAGCCTACATCATCATGCTGGTGTGAAGTGCCGCACATGCCAAGTTTGTGGAATTATAGGTCATACGGCGAGGGTTTGCCCAACAGCAGCTGCACCAAATCAAGTTAACAACAATCCTGCTCAAGGTCGTTTTCCACCAGGTTCTTGCTTCAACTGTGGCGAGATGGGCCATTTCCGAAGAAACTGCCCAAAGCTTGCTAATGCGAATCCAGTGCAGGGATGAGCATCTGACCGAATGGAAGACAACGCTGTTTAGAAATAATCACGTCTTATGTATTATTTTCTTTTGTTGTCAAGATCCATGAAACAGTTGTTATCGTTGTTTATAAATAAAGCTTTTATTTTACAATGCAATATACAAATATTGATGTGGTTGCATGTGTAAACAACATATCCCCTACTATACCGACAATCAAGGAACCGTATCCCTTGAAGAACAGACTACCCCCAAAATTCTTCCACTTTATGATCTCTTGCATTTTCCATGAAAATCCTAAGTACCCGTTTCTTCCAAGGAAAATGAAGTACAAGGCGCAAGTTACAACTCTGGACGAATACCCACTCCTTAATGGGGTACCTAAGGATATTCCCATAGATGCTTGAGGACGTTGAAGTCCATCAACTGGGTTCCTAGTATGCCTTGAATACCCATGTTCAAATCAACACCAAGTTAATAACAATCAATAACAAGATAATAACAATTAATAACCAAGAAAACAATTATGTGGTTATGTGCTTATGTGTTCCCTTTTATGTTTTTGTGTGATCTAAATTATGTTATCCAAATCCTCGTAGAATCTTCCATATCTTCGTATAAGGGATTCATAGTAGGATACCCAAAGGTACTACCTTAAATCCTTAATGGACTTCTACGTTGTAGTTAAGTCCCTTGGATTATAAAGTACTACTCCGTAATTAGACCCCTTGAGTGGTCTAGTTAAACAGATTGATCCAAAAATCTGGTTAGGGATATCATGTGATGATATAGCTGAAAGGACTCCTTGGTGGCCTAATTAAAAAGATCATATGTCGATCTAATTAAAAGGATCCTATGGTAGTCTAGTCACCCTCATCACAGGTTTGATTTTCTTCCCCTAAACAATTACAAACAAACTGTGACTGTGTAAGGAATTACGTAATTATGGATGCATACATAATTATGGAATTTAGTGCACATAAATCACAGCAAGTTCTGTCATGTATCTAGAGTTAACCCAATTCATTTCCAACTCTGATGAAGCAACCGTTGAAAATGACTCCGCCTGTTCATTTTCGTTTCTAAAGATTATCCGTTGAGGAAATGAATATCCGTTTGTGTAATCCTTCATTTCCAACTCTGATGAAGCAACCGTTGAAAATGACTCCGTCTGTTCACTTTCATTTCTGAAGATTATCCGTTGAGGAAATGAATATCCGTTGTTTAATCCTTCATTTCCGTTTCTAAGGAAGCAACCGTTGAAGATGACTCCGTCTGTTCATTTTCGTTTCTAAAGATTATCCGTTGAGGAAATGAATATCTGTTTGTTAAATCCTTAATTTCCAACTCTGATGAAGCAACCGTTGAAAATGACCCCAGATTATCCGTTGAGGAAATGAATATCCGTTGTTTAATCATTCATTTCCGCTTCTGAAGAATACTCGTTGAGGAAAATGACTCCGTCCGTTCATTTTCATTTCTGAAGAATGTCCGTTAAGGAAATAACAGGATTATTCCTTGCATATCTCTGGTGGATTATTTGACACAAAGTCACAGACAGACTCCTACGAATAAATTTCGAGACGAAATTTCCTAAAGTAGGGGAGACTGTGACACCTGTGTCACTATGACCATCAAACGAATACCAAACCAATGAAATATTGTATTTCATACTTGGTATTGGTATAAATATGTGTATCTTTTGCACATATAAATTCTTGTTCGATTTCAAGCTTTAAATCGCCTTCTAGAGGGTTATACGCAAACTGGTGCGTAAATGTAATCAGTTTAACGCGAAAAATACTCCGGAACATCAACATATGCATAACATACCTTAAATAACCTTTACATAACTTATAAATAAGTTTTGAAGGCTTTGGTATGGCAAAATCAAGTTAATTCGCTTACAGGGACTAAATTTGACAATCTGCGAAAGCATGCCAATTTGAACTGTAATGAACATTCCGGAACATGACCATAAGTTAAACGTACCCTAAATATCCTTTACATAGCTTAGAAATAGGCTTTGAGGGGTTCGGTGTGCTAAAATAAACTTTTGGGTCATTCAGGGACTAAAAGCGTCAAAAAGTGCACAAGTTTGCATTTCCGCGCATAACTTACGTTCTGAATACATCCGGAGATCCAAAAAGTTATGTAAGCATAAAAATATTTTATTTTAGTGTTTGGCATAAGAAAAATCCATTCGTCGCGCAATTTGGATCGTTTTTCGCGCTTATGCGCATTCCGTCGTAATTAAGCGAACATCGCAATCATACGACCAAACAAACCAACATCCGGCATATTTTTTAGCATGTTTCATGTCCACAATATTTAGGCATCATTTTAGGGCCTTAAAGATGGCTTAACGGGCCTTAAACATATCGGAAATAGCTCTAAACACCAACAGGGACCAAAACTGTCACTTTTGAAACTTGTTGCTGGTCTGAGACCCCCAGGCGAGGCGCGTAAGTTTCTGCTGTCCCTTACGCGGGCCGCGTGGCCCTCCCAGATCAGCATAATCAGTTTAAATAGCTGTTTACAGTTGTTAACCACTCAAAACCCACATACAAATGGTATTTCTTGATACTAGGGGCTCCAATGGTATTGCAAAACTATGGGCTTGAGGTGTATGGATGGGATTGAAGCACGATTTTCGAGGAACGAACTTAACGGTCCTAGAAATCCTATAAATACCTCCATAATCTCAACTCCATAACTCATACCTTTGAATCTGAATTGGTTCTCTAAGTTGATGTTGTTAATCACTTCATACCTGAGAATATTCGGATCAAAGCTCCCGTTCTTGGACCCGGTGTAAGTATTCTTTCGTTCTTTTACGTTTTAGTGTTAAAGTCAAACTTTGTTTGACTTTCTGCATTGACCAGTTTATGGTCAATGAGAAGTTCGTTTGAACTTCATAACGTGAGCGTAATCACGATGGTTATAGTCCCTAGTGACTATACCTACTGATTACCTCGTTATATAGGCTCAGTGACGAGTCGTAGTTTCGGCCAAAATACGTATCCTTGCGTATTTTGTAACCAAACTACTTTTGGGTATCAAAACCGTTTGTTTTGATACCAAACCTGTTTTCTAAACTTGTTAAACACGTTTTAACGTGTTTAGCTCGTCACTTTAGTTTTGTGCTTGTCTAGGGTCGTAAAGGTAAGCGATCTAAACAATCGCTTATACTTTCGAACCCGACTCGTTTGGTCGATCATTAGGATCCGATCAAACACATTAGGTGACCATAGTATATAGGGAATAACCTTCCAAGGTTATACCTTATGATCACGACGTTTAAGTAGTTGTATGATAGGTAGTTTATATGCCTTAGGTAAATTACCAAAATGCCCTTTTTACGCCAAAATTCATTTTAAACATATGTAACATAACATTTAACATCTAAACTGATTTGGCAACAATATTAGACAAGTTAAGGCATATTTTACTTGTCGTAGGACTAGTTAGACGGTCCGAACGCGTTTTACGCGAACGACGCGTTAAAGTAGCATAAGCTACCTAAACGGGTCGTAATGGGTCGTAAGCACTTAGGTTAGGTTTCATTTTAATATGTAGGCTTTGTTAAACCATATTACATGAGTTCCCACACTCATTTGGTTTACGAACCCTCATTCCATCCAATCCTCTGATTTTGGTCCGGTTTATTAACATAGTTACCTATATTAGGTGCCGTTTGATTTCCGTGATCTTTAGCATTGTTTGGTTGTTACACAAGGACTTCTAGGCAATCTCAAGTGAGTACATAGACCCCTCTTTTACTGTTTTCCAAACATTTTGGGGTGAAACACATGTGCCTACTTGTTACTTTCGTGCTTTCCTTTTTTCACATCGTATACTTGCTATGTTCATTAGTACACTATTAGTACATGATTTACTCAAGATATGGACACATTGTTTTACATTGCATTTTGTTGCATATGCTCATCCAGCATATGAACACATTATATTACATTTTGAACCGTTTGTAACTATTTGACTATGTGAACCGTTGTAACTATTTGACTATGTGAACCGTTGTAACCATTTGATTATATGAACCGTTTGTAACTGTTGAACCGTGTGAACCGTATTTGACCATACATAAACATTTCTACAATTGTTAAACATTTCATCTTGGTGGCTGTTTGGGTAAGTGATTTAAGTAACGAGGCGACGTGTAATACGATAAAAACATGGTGGATACGCCGCTGGTACTTCCTATATATAAGTGCTTTTATGGTATTACATATCATAGCGTTATTTAAACCATTTCAGTTTAGACATATTACATCTACAATACAATCTTCACATAAACATCGTTTTACAAATAACTTAACTTATACAAACCCATTTTACATGGTTATTCACTTAACCATACATTATTCTTTTATACATATATATCATTTGGTTTATTTATCACTTTTCAAATGATTTATGAAAGGGAACACTCAACAAGATTCATGGCTACTTTTTATTAAACAGTTTCTTTGAACTCAAGTCATGAATCCTATTTTCACAAAACCTATGTATCTCACAGGCATTTTTATGCTGACGTACCTATTTTCACATGTGTTTTCAGGAGCTGTTGCATAGGATGATCGAGACACATTTAGGCGGACTTGTGCCTTAGTGACTTAAAACGAAGCAAGAACTAGTTAAATTATGTTATGTAACTCTCTTGTTTGATAATAAAATGTAACTTTAATTTCCATGGTTGTGAAACAATTAATTCTGTTACGACACTCCCCGACGTTTCCGCCACGTTTCGTTGTTTTACGTGGTCGGGGTGTGACATATACACCGTGCTATGAAATGAATCTACGTACCATTGTCTTAACACACAACTGTATTGGGACCGCTTTAATTGTGATAAACAAAACGGATTTAGAGCAAACAAATAGACAGTTAAATCCGTGTTTGAGGTGCGTAACCAAATTAGCGCAAGCTTAAATTTTGTGAAAGTATCGTCGTAAGGTATTGAAATCAATAAACGATTTAGTGGAGTCGTAGACTAATCAAGTCTACTACGACTCGAAAAAAAAGAACCTTTGCAAAAAGATGTTTGAATATGATGCTCTCAATACATCATATGGCGACTTAAATTGAATATGCGAAATGGATAAGTTCAAGCAATTGAACTTGGTAACCTGACAATAACGTATGTATCAACAAAGGAATCTCCGCATGGTTACGAAGATAAACCATGAATGTAACTTGAAAGAAATGAAGTCTCAAGAAAGTGTGTTGACTTGATAACAAGGAAGCCAACAATTACCATAATTCAGTATGTAGGTCATTCGAATCAGAATTCAGTAATTAGATTTAGCAACATAATATTTGAACTTCAATGAAGCGTTTATTCGAAATGAAACCGCATGCGTAGCAAATGGTGCATGCGTAACATATAAGTTTTCAAATAATGAAACAATGAGTATTTGCTAAAATGAAGAAATGACCAAGTATCGAAGCAAATGTGTGTTCGCTTTCAGTGAAGAAAATTTACGCGATGCAACTACCATTAAGGGGAGTAGAGATGCAAACATCTACTCGCTAGAAGCAAAAGGGGAGATTTCAACAAAAGAAAATTTGAGCACTTTCTGTTGGGTTAACTGAAATAGCATATATGTCAGGATAATGGGGTTTGCTTGGGTTAACAGGTGTGGTTCCTAAGCAACCTTTACGAGTTTAGACCTGGTTTCCCAAAGGTCCTAAGTACATGTTTTTCTACATTCTCAAAATTTCGTATTCTGTGTAAAACTGTTTTGTGCATCGTGTAGGAAACACCATTTTTGTATACGTTTAAAACAAGTTATTGTCCCACAATTTCCCCGGTATACTTTCTTCCTGAATTCACAGCTAATGACACTCGATCATCGATCAGTCGTGAAATAGTAGTTGGATCCTCACAGTTAGTTAAATAAGTAATTCATTAATCCTTAGCAAGAGTCACCGACTCTTGTTGGTTAGATCGTTCGACTCCTGGTAGTTTGCTGTTCGTTCGAAAGCTATCGTCCTTCTTCTTGACGAGCAAAACTGGGGTTACCCAAAGCGGGAAACTTGGTCTGTTATCTTCCTTCTCTATCAACTACTGAAGCTACACTGACAATCCTTGCATCTCGAAGGTGTAAGTCGCTAAGGTGCATCGACTGCAGACGCGGCGCCTGGAATCGAATCGATGCGAAATTCGACTTGTCGTTGAGGAGATAATTCTGGCAAGTATTCGGGGAAGACTTCAGGATATTCCCTTATCACCGGGATATCTTCGAGTTTTGGTTCTTCGGTTCCCTTGTCCACGACATGAGCCAAGAAGGCAACACATCCTTTATGCGAAAATTTCCGTGTCTTCAATGACTGATAATCTGTAGGGGCGTATCCTGCTCTATGAATCACGATCGTTTCTCCGTTCGTCGTCGGGATGCGGGTAACAATCTCCACCTGATTGCTCGACAACCAGTCCATCCCAATTACCATGTCGAAGCTTCCCTTAAGCTAGTTCTATCGAGTACTGGATATCTATCTTACTTACTACTAAAACAAGTATATTATGAAGCTAAAATTTGACAACAATGTCAAATAGCATAGACGCAAAACATTGACTACTATGAGACGTACCGATGGCCTTGTTTGGATCCTGGTGTGCTTCCCTAGCTCCGATGTTAGACATTTTTCCCACGATCTTGTTTAATCTCCCTTGGGCAATCTTTCCTAAAGTGCCCCATGTCACCACAGTTATAACACCCTGGACCTCCCTTTCCACGTCCCGTCTTATGCCAACACGTTTCCCTGCAGTGCCCCACCTTGCCACAGTTGTCACACTTTCCATCTTTACATCGGCCGGTATGATGACGTCGACACTTGTCGCATTTAGGTAGTTTACCCATGTACTCTTTTCCCTTTTTGGCCTTTTTGTTGTTATTCGCCTGAGTACCATGTTTGAAGTTTGAGAACTTTCTCTTGTTATCTCCAGATGGCTCCACAGGAGTCTCCTTTTTCTCTTCAGAGATTGAAAATTTTCCCAGTCTAATCGCTTCTTCAGTGAGCGTCACACTTAAGTCGATAGCCTCATTGATTGTTGGAGGTTTAGATGTTGTCACCAGGCTTAGAATCTGAGGTGCCAATCCCCCGATGAAACGTTCGATCTTCTTGAACTCTGGATCTACCATGTAGGGGACAACACGAGACAGATCATGGAATCTCTGCACATACTCAGCTATCTTTGGACCTTCCATCTTCAAGTTCCAGAACTCAGTTTCCAACTTCTGGATTTCTGCTCTCGAACAGTACTTCTTATGCATTAGTTCTTTCAGTTCATCCCATGTCAAAGTATACGCAGCAGTCTCGCCCATCGTCTGAACCTGGAGGTTCCACTATGATAGAGCCCCATCTTGAAGCTGTCCGGAAATGTACGTGACCTGATGCTCTGGGGCACATTTTCTCAACCGCAAAACAGAATCCGTGTTCTCAACCCAGCGCACGAAGGCTAAGGCACCCTCAGTGCCGTCGAATTCCAGGGGCTTGCAGCCCAAGAACTGCTTGCAGGTGAAGCCTGCGATATAAGCAACATCATTCATGAGAGGCATTAGAAAAGCATACTTGGAAATGTCCAAACGTTCTTGTAATGTGTCTTAAGTGACTAAACATTACCGTTGGGGGGGTTATTTCCTGTGGTACCTCCGCTGCGCTCGGAGCGAAGGGCCTCGTGCTGTGCGATGGCTTGTGAGATGCGCTCTTGTAATTCCGCCTCTGTCATCGGCAGAGGGTTGTTGGTATCGGTGTTCCTTTGAATCGACATCTTCTAAGAAGAAGATCGGATAGGTCAGGTCTCATTAAAGACATAAGCACAAAAGCATCTACTTAACGAATGAGACCCAGGAGGTGTATTACATATATGTATATACGCAGTTGTTATAACAATCAATCACATATCATCACAATTATAGCACAACTTGTAGATAGGATTATGTTTAATGAGAACATAACAGGCAATCACGTTGTTGTTTACATGTTTAATAAGAATATGACGACTGAGCTTTCATAGATTACCGACCATAGTCACAGTGTCTACAAAGTGTATTACATCAAAAGGGACACAGGGTCACCCTACCCTTGTCCAATAAGTCTGTCAGTGTATCAAAATCAAGTGGTCAAAAGTGGTCTTCAAAAGTCTCTACAATCTCGGCTTATTAGTAGTGTCTTTTCCCAAAAGTAATGCAATCCGCATAAATCCAAAAGCCAACTATACTGGTGTCTAAGGTGGGGGAATGAAGAAAGCAAACTGCTAACATATGCGACTTTCTCCTCGAGCTTGAATATACGACGGAGTAAGTATTTGATCTGTTGCTTGATAGTAAAGAAATGAGCATCAAAACCTAAGAAGGTGTAATAGCAGCAGGTGAGAGTGCAAAAGGAGACGGTGATGAATGTGGAGGATCAAAGTATACTGTCAATAGACAGGGTGGATGACGTGGTGTCAGTTCAAGCTCCAAAACTATGCAACTCATATCCTCAAATTGTAGCTGATGAGACAGGAGCAACCTATTCCGTGTGTTGCCTCCATAATGCGAAGAATGATAGGGGTCTGAAATCGGCATAGTGTATGGTGGGGATCATCGAAACGACTCGTCCAGCGGTGAATAAGTGAACAGTATAGCCTACAGGATCTGTGGAAAAGCTGCTGATACAAAAAGATCGTCACGCAGGTGCTGACCAAAGGTACCTTCCCCGGGATGGGGTGCGAGTATATCTTGAAAGAAAGCAATAGGCAAACCGGTGCGATGGACGTCGGACTCCACAGGAGGAAAGGAGCAACATCAGCGGGTGCGGGTGCAGGAACAAATGTCTCAGCAGAAGAGAAAACCATCAGGTGCAGGTACTGGGTCCGGTATAAGGGGTGCAATGTCTGGTAAACCGAAAGAAATAGGGTCATGATTAAGCAAGGGCTTAGGATCAGCAGGTGCAACATCAAGCTGACCCAAGAGGAACAGGAGCTGGCTCAGGAGCAGGAGCTGGCCCAGGAGCAGGCTCTGGGTCGTGTGAAGGTGTGGGATCTTGAGTAGGTGATAGTGCAGTAGTCATAGCGGCGGCGTCGTCTGAGTTAGTAGTAGAAAGTTGCAATCCGGCCGTCTTTAAGGCTGCAGATGTCACAGACTCAAAGGAGTCCGAAATCGAGTGCAAAATGGAAGCAGAGGATACTTCAATGGCGGGAATCTCAGGAGGTAGCATAGCAATGACATCCTCGGCTATCTTTCCATCACCCTGGGCGTCAACAGGAGGATCATCAACAAACAAATCAACGTCATCATCAAACAAATCGTCAAAAGACATATCCTCGGGAGGAATGACCACGAGAGGTACGGTATCGAGGATCGGAGCCATGATGTTCTCGCCATCAGGGTGTCCAGATGATAAGGTGGTCATGGACCGAATCAAGAATAACAGGAGGATTCTCATCAGGGAAACCATCAGCAAGGGTAAATCATCACCAAAGTCTGGCAGCCCGGACGGTTGGAAGTTGTCCTCGTCCTTGGTCATCATATCAGGATCACTCTCAGTGTCTGACGCAAATACCTCCGGCGCAGGTACAATCTCATTATCTGTGGCGGTGGCTGTAGGGTCGTCAATGTCTGATTCCTCACTCTCGGAAGAAGGTGACATGTGTGCCGGTACATAATAATCGTAACATGTATATTCATAGCAATCACTAACACTTAATATATTGCAAACAAGGACAATTCATCATGTAATCATGTATTCACATTATTCTTCATGAAACTTTCTATCCTTCCTAGTCTCTCAGACTAAATTTCCAAGTCTCTCAGACTGAACTTCCTAGTCTCTCAGACTACCCTTCCCAGTCTCTCAGACTGAACTCCCTAGTCTCTCAGACTACACTTCCCAGTCTCTCAGACTGAACTCCGTAGTCTCTCAGACTAAACTCCGTAGTCTCTCAGACTACACTTCCCAGTCTCTCAGACTGAATCATAAGCATAAACTTTGAAATGTGTTTCATGTCTTTTGTTTGTAAAAATGTTTTTGTGAGAGCCCTAATGATTATAGTCTAGACTCGAGAAGGAATCCTAGTTCGCTACAATCGACGCTCTGATACCAAGCTGTCACACCCTGTCTTTTGCGGAAGCGTGATTATGGTGTGACATTCTTAATACCATTGCATTCAATCATAACAACAACTATATGATAAAACCATAGATTTGTCATCCATTAAATGAGTTTAGAACATAACAACATTGTTTAAAACGTAGACTTCAAATTCAAGTTTTACAAACCATACAAATTGTTTATGAGTTCACTAAGGACTCGTCAAAAGATATTAGATGTAACCAAGGTTTGGAAGACGTGTCTCGTCCAGGAATAAGACACACTGACCAAACCCAAAGACCATGGATGACATCTTTATTCCTATCGTAGCATAAAACTTCCAACGCCCGCCAGATCCACTTACTAATTCCCTGAAATACATGTAGTTTGAAAACATCAACAAAAGTTGAGCGAGTTCATATGTTTAGTATGTGTGCACGAATCATCCTTGAAAAACCTTTGTATGTATGTATGAACTTGTAAACTGGTATGAAGCAACAAGGAAGAACAGATCAATTAATGTGTAG
The DNA here is from genome assembly GCA_030545235.1 of Helianthus tuberosus. Lineage (NCBI taxonomy): Eukaryota > Viridiplantae > Streptophyta > Magnoliopsida > Asterales > Asteraceae > Helianthus > Helianthus tuberosus. The sequence goes on from CM060447.1 coordinate 173,415,058, forward strand.
CTAATACATTAATATATTTGACATGGCATAGGAAGCACTCAACCCTGTAAGCATATTTCGTACCGGCCCCTCCGGCGGAATGACATAGTCACCACATGCGGCCAACTCGCAGGCCCATGGGTAGGGCTCGCAACACCCAATAGATCTATCACTCATGCCCCTTGGTCCTTATACAAGTATTAATGGTCTTAAGTTAATCGTCTACCCATTCACGTGATCTAACAGTACCTTTCCTTAGCTAATCATACCATTGTAATTGTTTGTAAGCAGTATGTAACATGTATTTCACCCCCGAAGTTATAAAACTGAAAACAGTAAGAGAAAAGGGGGACATGAACTCACTGTTTTTCGTTCCTTGTATCCGATGTAACTCAAAGCTTCCTCTAGAACGCACGACTACCTACATGCGTACTACGGTCCATTAGACGAGCGGGTCGTGCCTTGACTTAGAAATGACTAGTATTTTTTAGTTATGTTTCAAGGCGTCTTCATTAATATTCCAAGTGTTTAATTATTTGTTAAAATAATTAATATTTTAACTTAACACTTCTCAAGTATTTAAACATGTATATCCTTCCCAAGGATGGGCATAATTGTATTTGTATAACTTGTCATGTATTGGCGTCGTATTCCGGTGTGGATTTATACGTACGAGGATACGTGTCTTCTTCTAATAGTTAAGTATTCTTATACTTAATTTTGTGTTAAACTTTCCGGAATACTATTTCTAATAAAGGCCCACTAATATATATATATATATATATATATATATATATATATATATATATTTCCCAATATATATATCTATTTTAGAATTATTCCTTAGAAAGATTATTTATAATATTTCCTTTTAGCAAAAATATTTGTAGCTCCAAAATAATATATTTTCAAGTCTCTCTTAGAAAAATATTTATAAACTTATTCTATCCAATAATGTATTTCAAGTTTATCCAAGAAAATATATATTTTTCCCAAAAATAGTATATCTTCTAAAAATTACAAGAAAATATAATTTTACTTCCCAAAATAATATATTTCCTCCTTGTCAAAAATATGATATAACTTTGTAATAATTGAAAAAAATCATATTTTCCTTCCTTGTGTCCAAAATATTATTCACCAGAAATATACTTATAAATGTATTTTCCGGAATATTTTGTAAGTTACATCCTTTCGTTCGGTTTCCCAATATTGTGTGTGTAACTTGTGTATTTATTCCTTGTGATTTTTGGTAATATTTTGGATTGTAAATTCTTGGTATTTTGTTAAGTTACATTACTTTAATCCTAAAATAATATAACTATTACACAAATGTTCACACACATCATGTCTTTAATGTATATATATTCTGAATATATATTTACCCATTTTTATTTATAAAAACCAACCTCCAATATTTGTATTTTTGTTACAAAAATTATGGTAAGGTTTATATTGAAAACCATAGTTAAAACACACTTGTAAATATTTGTTAGAAAATATTTTTCTAAATGTTTATATTTTTAGAAAATTTTGCCATAGTTTCCCCTAAAAATGGAGGTGTCCATGTGATGTGCGTGAAAGTGTCGTATATATTAGGTGTATATTTTAAGCCCTTTTTAACACTTATTTTAGCCAAGTTTTAAATTTATAAAACACGATATTTTACTAACACTAAACACACATATGGGCAAGTGCACCCATCGTTGAGTGTAGTATAGCGTTGGTAAGATACCGAGGTCGTCCAAGGACACAAGAGCTTTTAGTACCAGTTTATCCTCAACGTCTAACCAAAATAAAAATTTATAAAAATGTTTTAAACTAAGAAAAATAAAACTAACTAAAATGCTGAAAATAAAAATAAAAATAAAAACAGATAGACAAGATGAATCACTTGGTTCCGACTCGTATCTAGTATAACCTTTGATTATTTCCGCACTTTTGCACATAATTAAGAGATTATCTTAGTTATTGTAGTAGGCCCCTCTTTTGAAGGTGACGTTACCCTCACCCCAGTAGTTTGAGTCAGCAGGGATACAATCCTAAAGGGGTGGATTATTGGAAGATAATGAATTAAGTTATTAATGCAGTATTGTGGTAGGCCCCGCTTTTGGCGGTGACGTTACCCTCGGCTAAGTAGTCTGAGTCAGCAGGGATACAGTCCTAAGTAGCCGGGTTATAGTATTAATAGTAGTTAACTTATGAGGGGATCAAAGAGTTTGGACCCCCGCCATCCAATACCGTGAAGTATTGAAGGAGGTCCTACTAAATTTGACCCAGGTCCATTGCAGGACCTCTAAACGCTGAACAATGGCAAGACCTTTACCAAACCGTTCCCTTAACCCCCTACCAGGTAGCCAACATACCTCCATATAGACCGTGGAGATATGAATGGTGAAAATCCTTTATTTTATATAGACAGTAAAATAATGCCAAGACACCACGGACAAACGATAAGGAAAGATCACCTTCAACATAAGTAACTAGTTATTAAAGTCATTAATACAAAACCAAATAAAAAGTGCAAAAGATTAGAAATAAAAAGTATTATACTAGACACTTTGTCTTCACCAAGTGATGTAAGAGACTTAGGCAAACATGGCCTTGATTGTCAAGAACTCTTACGATCAATCTTGGATCCCGAGACGACTCACACACTCTATGATGGACAATGGATGATGGTGGTGGATGTTGGTGTTGTGATGGTGGTGGGTGGTGGATGAAGTGTGAGAGAGGTGGTGTGCCAAGGGATGAGATGAAATGAATCCAAGCACTCCTATTTATAGGCTGAACAGAGAGCTGGACACGGCCCCGTGTCCGCTGGGCACGACCCCGTGTCCGTCTGACACTCTCTCTCCTCATTAATTGTAATTCGCAATTACAATAAATGCGCCTGCTGTACTTTCGACACGCCCCCGTGTCCGCTGAGCACGGCCCCGTGATGGGCAATAGAAGCTTCTATAGGTTTGTCTTTTCTGCTGCTTCTTGGGCACGGCCCCGTGCTGGCTGAGCACGGGGCGTGTTCAGCCTTCTGTTTTCTCTATTTTGCTTTGAAAGGTGCCGTTGAGGGTTCGGGCAGTCCACTAATGTTCCTTTTCTTGTATTTATGTTGGATTTAGCTGTCTTTTTGCTTCTTTTGCGTTTTTGAGCTCATTTAATCCTGAAAATACAAAAGGAAGACAAAAACACTCTTTTTCCAATATTAGTACTAAAAAAGGGTTAGTTTTATGCCTCTTTTGATGTAATTTATATGTTGCATTTTACACACATCAAATACCCACACACTTGAACTTTTGCTTGTCCTCAAGCAAAACTCTTTAATATGTGGCTTACACTCCCAAATGGAATAGGTAGAAGAGAAGGTTTTGGGCTTGTCGTAGAGTGTCGGGATTTCCAAGATATTTTTGGGTTTTATTTTTATTTATTTACACTCCTATTCGTAATGATTTATTTAGAACTGTTCATAAAAGAAATTACTTATTTGGGCATAACATGCCTTTTTTTAAAATTCTATTTATATACAAGTTCACATACCTCGCGGGGAAATCACTCACACTCGGCCGAAAGTGTATTTTTAGTGAATCACTCGAGAGCGGCACGGAACTTATTCCTACCATAGGCTTGCCAAGAAATCAATCCTCCTCCTTTTTAACTTTTATACCTTTGTAGATATCAAGAGGACTTTGTGGGTTAAGGGTTGGCTAGGGTTAAAGGTAGGTGGTTGGGTTAGTGGTTAGTAAAAAAAGGGCTAAAAAGCGTAACAAGTGTCGGTTTTCGTATTTTTACAACTTTTTATTTTTGATGAAGCTTTTATTCAAACAAAGTTATTTTTGATTACTTTGTTTGTTTATTTTCTTTTTGCTTCATCATTATCAAAAATATATATATTTTTTTTTACGAAGAACCGAACTTGTTACTAAAATAAAGGGTTAAAAATGAAAAAGGTTTTTTGGTGGATGAAAGAGTTTTTTGTTTGGGTGATGAAATGAAAAGGTTTAGGCTCAAAGGGGCTAACTAGGGGGATTGTTGGGTAGGTGGTAAAAGAAAAAGAAAAATAATGGTGTAAAAATGAAAAAGGTTAGTCCTAATGCCTCCATCATGTACTTACTCGGGTTTAAGTTGATAAGGACCGGGAATGTATTGTCATGGCAAGTTCTAGAGTCGTAAGAACCAAGCGGCTATTCACACAAGAAACGAAAAATGAGCATTTTGTCAAATGATATGTAATTGTGTGCTCAATAAAGGCTCAAAACTCACTTTTGTGGGAATAGGTTTTTATGTGATCAAGTATATATAATCAAATTTTAAATAAGTTTGTCATGCCTTTTCATAATTTTCTTATGTTGGTTCTTTTTATCACTACGCTATCGGTTGTAAATTTGTAAAAATATAACCTTTTTGAGAACTTGAATTTCCCGAGTTAAACCTAGACAAGTAAAAAAAATGAAATTTTTGAAAAAAATTTGGGGTGATTAGCGGTTCCAATAGAGTTTTGTGTAAGGCTTGTATTTAGGACTTGCAAAATTCAAGGTTTTAGCATCCCCCCCACACTTAAATTACACATTGTCCTCAATGTGTCCCAAAAATAAATTTTTAGGTTGATTAGATGTGTAAAATAGTGTTTAAAAAGCAAAAATTTGTGTTACTGGGCACTGAACACGGCCCCGTGTTGAGTGGGCACGACCCCGTGTTCAGGTGCCAGTAACAAGAACTTACAGAAGGTGGACACGGCCCCGTGTCCACTGAACACGGCCACGTGTCTGACAAAATTCTGCCGAACAGAAGCCAAACAGCAGGTCAGGGAGGTGAGCACGGGGGCGTGTTGGCTGGACACGTCCCCGTGTGGACAGTCTGAAAGCCTAAAAAACAGGTTTCTTCCTCCGGTTTTTCCATTCTAGCCCTATAAGTGCTGAGGCTTAACACCCTAAGCCTTGGTTTGTACCTGTTTCATCACTTAATACCACACCAAGCAACACAAACATCCTACATTACCACAGTTAATTATTCCAAGCATAAAGTAAGAAAAGTAAAATGCAGAAAATAGTTAGGAAAAGTAAATTGTCTAACACTTGGCACGCAGGCCATCAATTGTTCAAGATTGCAAAGGGTTAACCTGGGGAGTCATCAATCAACCGCTTCCTCCTATGCTCCTCCCGCCTACTCCATGGCATCATCATCATCATCATCATCATCATCATCATCGTCATCCCCTCCACGGCGTGCAATGTGGTCTCGTATGTATCCGACATCGTCTTGTATCTCGGATAGGTTTCTCTCGATAGCTCCGACCCGGTGGTAGGTGTTGCTCGCCATGTTATAGGTGTTCCGAGTACACATGAGGTTTTCCTGCAACAAATCATGCAAACTTTGAAAATTAGGAAAACTGCCTCCCGAGGAGGATGATTGGCCCGGATCACCGTGGGGTGGGTATTGGTACTGATGATGTTGCGGAGCTGGGAGGACAAGTGCTTCTTGCGGGTTCCATGCATGACCTTGCATCCTTTGAAAGGTTACCGTCCCGTCTTCTGCCTCATAAACCTGGTTCATCGAGCGGCATATGTGAATATCCACCGTACCCGACCATGGGCTCCTCTCAAATAACCTCGGAATGTGGGCGAAGTGCTTGAAGAGACGGTACACCCATCCCCGAAGAAAATAGGAGTTGGTGCACTAGCAAGGCGGTTGTGATGCACGTTTCGGAGCATGAGGAACGGAACATCGAGCGGCCTGCGGTTGTGAATGCAATGGAGGACAAGCAAATCTCTTAACCCAACGACGCCACCACTGTCATGCCTTTGGCTAAGAGAGTAGCCGAGGAGCCTATGAATGTATCTGTAAAGTGGATCCCTCAGCTTGGTACTCTTAGTGCTGCTCGGATTGTAGAACCCTTCCCCAATCTGAGCCCACATGGCTTGGCGCTCGTTGTCTTCGATCTCTCTCAATCCCCCTGTATTTTCTTCGTTTCCCGCATCCTCCTCCGCATACAACCCGATAATCGATCCGAATTGTGCCATGGAGATCGAATACCTCGTTCCGCCACACCTGAATGACACCCCGTCATTATCGAACGGGTCGCACCTTGAAGTGAATGCAAAGGTGCTGTAGAATTCCAAGGTGCATTCATGGACGGAACGGAGTCGGGTTGTTAGCGCGACTCTGAGTGGTCCCGTGACAATGTTGTTGAAACGGTCAATTTGATTCACCATGGTTAGTAGTTCTGTGCACGCCTGCCTCGGGTATTCCTCCGGCCTTGTTTGAAGAAGCTCGTATCGAGCTCTCGCATCTAGCTCATTGGCGTTGAATCTAGTAAACTTCCTGGCCATCTGCAAGAATACACCAAAAGTTAGCATGAAACAGAAATATTTTCGGACAAAACTGCAAACAGCGGGCTGGACACGACCCCGTGCCCAGCGGACACGGCCCCGTGTCCAGGGGTCTGTTACTCAAAAATCCCATTTTTCGACCCGGTTTCGAAAACTTGAAAATTTTTGAACCAATAGGTGCGGTTTCCCCCGAAAATGAAACCCTAAGTGCCGTTTTTCCCAAAATAACCCGTTTACCCTATCAATTTTATCTTTTTCGGTTCAAGAACAAGGGTTTGGGGTTTTTGTAAGAAATCGGGTGAATCTATGAACAATACAAGTGTATTTACTTCCCTTAACACTAATCTAACTAAATGCAAACAGATTTAGGCAAAAATTTTAGGTTCGATCCGGATGAACATCAAGAACCCTAGATTTTTCCCCAAATTTGTGGTGTATTAACTACATGCAAGTAACTAATCTAACTACTAAGAGTGACAGAATCATACCTTGACGCTGTTAGATCGGTAAGAGACGTTGGAATTTTGCGAAAAATCACCTGGAACCAGAGCTTTTGTGGGGAAACGGGGCGTGTGGAATGAAGAAACTGTTTTGAAAAAGGGGTTTTATCCTGTCTGCAGCGCGAACACGGCCCCGTGTCCAGCGGACACGGCCTCGTGCCGAGCTTCTTTTTTTTTTTTTTTCCGTGCGCGTGTGAGTGCCCCTTTTTCACATAAGCTATGGTTTAGAAAACTTACCGCTTTATTTTGCCGCCTCAATCGTTCGTAACTTACCAGGCATGATGTTTTTATTCTTCCACGGTTTGAAGCAAGATCTCTTCTTCCTCATCCTCAATGAATCCTTGATAGAGTTTCAGCCGTTGGCCATTGACTTTAAATGGTGGCCCATTTCGAGGTTTAATTTCTACTGCACCGTGTGGAAAAATATGGGTGACGGAAAAAGGTCCTGACCACCTAGACTTTAATTTACCAGGAAACAATCGAAGTCGTGAATTAAACAAAAGAACTAAATCTCCTACCCGAAATTCATTAGGTTTAATATGTTTGTCATGCCAATTTTTCATTCTTTCCTTATAAATCTCAGAGTTTGAGTATGCATAATTCCTAAGTTCGTCTAATTCATTTATTTGACAAAATCGATTTTTACCAGCAAATTCTAGATCTAAGTTTACATTTTTTATTGCCCAGTAGGCTTTGTGTGCAATTTCTACTGGCAAGTGACAACTCTTTCCATAGACTAGCTTATATGGGGTTGTACCTATCGTTGTTTTATAAGCAGTTCGAAAAGCCCATAAAGCATCATCTAATTTATCAGCCCATTCCTTTCTGTTTAACCCTACGGTTTTTTCGAGTATTCGTTTTAACCCTCTATTGGTCACTTCGGCTTGTCCGTTTGTTTGAGGGTGATAAGCTGTCGAAACCCGGTGATAGACCCCATATCTTGTTAAATTTTTTTCAAGTTGATGATTACAAAAATGGGTACCTCTATCACTTATTAAAGCTTTAGGTGTGCCAAAACGAGAGAATAATTTTTTCAGAAATCTTACCACTACTCTTCCGTCATTTGTTGGAAGTGCCTCGGCCTCGGCCCATTTAGACAGGTAATCTACTGCCACAAGTATGTATTTGTTTCCTTTCGATGGTGGGAAAGGTCCCATAAAGTCAAGTCCCCACACATCAAAAATTTCACAAACAAGAATGCCATTTTGTGGCATTTCGTTTTTGGAAGAAATATTACCTGTTCTTTGGCAAGCATCACATGTCTTTACATGATTTTGGGCATCTTTGTAAATGGTTGGCCAATAAAATCCTGAATCAAATACCTTTCGTGCGGTACTGGCAGCACCATGATGTCCTCCGTATGGACCTTCGTGACAATGGCGGAGAATTCTTCGCGCTTCACTACCATGTACGCATCGTCTGACGAGTTGGTCGGCACACATTTTGAAAAGATATGGATCTTCCCAAAAATAGTGTTTCACATTGGCAAAGAATTTTTTTCTTTGATGATGTGGCCATCCTTTTGCGACTATTCCACTAGCTAGGTAGTTGGCAAAGTCGGCGTACCATGGTTCTTCCTTAAATTCCACCATTTCCAGGGATTCAGTTGGAAATTTTTCGTTGATTTGCTCGTCCCTGGTTGCCTCCAAAGCTGGGTCTTCTAGGCGCGAAAGATGATCTGCTGCGGTATTTTCTGCTCCTCTTTTGTCTTTGATTTCAATGTCGAATTCTTGGAGGAGTAGAATCCACCTAATCAAACGTGGTTTTGCGTCTTGCTTCTTAAAGAGATATCGAATGGCTGCATGGTCTGTATAGACTATAGTTTTAGAAAGAACAAGATAAGAACGAAATTTATCAAAAGCAAATACCACAGCTAGTAACTCTTTTTCAGTTGTTGTGTAATTTTCTTGTGCATCGTTAAGTGTTTTACTAGCATAATATATTGGGTGGAAATGCTTTTCTTTTCTCTGTCCCAAGACAGCTCCAACTGCAAAGTCACTAGCATCGCACATGATTTCGAAAGGAAATTTCCAATCAGGTGCTATCATGATAGGTGCATTGACTAGCATTTCCTTTAGGGTTAGAAATGCTTGATTGCATTCCTTGTCAAAGATGAAAGGAGCATCTTTTTCAAGTAATTTTGTTAGAGGCCTTGAGATTTTTGAAAAGTCTTTGATAAACCGCCTATAAAATCCGGCATGCCCTAGGAAACTTCTAATAGCTCTTACGGAGGATGGAGGAGGTAATCTAGAAATGGTATCTATTTTGGCTCGATCCACCTCCATTCCTTCGCTTGAGATTTTGTGACCGAGTACTATTCCCTCCGTTACCATGAAATGGCATTTTTCCCAATTAAGGGCGAGGTTAGTTTCCTCACATCAGGATAGCATTCGTTCAAGGTTATCGAGGCATTGGTCGTATGAATCCCCAAAGATAGAAAAGTCGTCCATGAAGACTTCCATTGTCTTTTCTATCATGTCATGGAAAATGGCTACCATGCAACGTTGGAATGTTGCGGGGGCATTACATAGACCGAACGGCATGCGTCGATAAGCAAAAGTTCCATAGGGACATGTGAAAGTTGTCTTTTCTTGGTCTTCGGGTGCTATCGGGATTTGAAAGTAACCTGAAAAACCATCCAAGAAACAGTAAAATTTATGACCGGATAATCTTTCTAACATTTGATCAATGAAGGGTAAAGGAAAATGATCCTTTCTTATTGCTTCATTTAATCGTCTATAATCTATACATACTCTCCATCCTGTGACGGTTCTTGTTGGTATTAATTCATTCTTTTCGTTAGTAATTACCGTCATACCTCCTTTCTTTGGAACTACTTGGACGGGACTTACCCAAGGACTATCGGAAATAGGATAGATAAGTCCGGCGTCAAGTAATTTGATGACTTCGTTTTTAACCACTTCTTGAACATTTGGATTTACGCGACGTTGTGGTTGTATGACTGATTTGTAGTCATCATTCATCAAAATTTTGTGTGTGCACATAGAAGGACTACTTCCTTTTATGTCAACAAGTTTCCAAGCTATTGCATTTTTGTGTTTTTTCAAAAGGCTAATTAGTTTTTCTTTTTCTAAGTTATCTAATTTAGACGAAATAATTACAGGTAACTTACCATCTTTGTCTAGAAAAGCATATTCCAAACCTTTTGGAAGTTCTTTGAGCTCAAGTGGTGGGTCTTTAGGAGACTCCTTATTTGGTTGCTCGTTTCGATCAAGAACTTTAAAAGTTTGTTCTATGGCGACCTCTTCTTCAACAAAGTGGTCAATCTCTTCACTTGTATCGGGTGGTTCATCTTCATCTTCAATTAGGGGGTCATTATTGCCGAATGGATATTTCATTGATCGTTCGAGATCGACACTTCTTTTAAATGCCCCTAATTGAAGAGGTAAATTGTTGAACTTCCGGTTTTTCAAAGCTTCGTAAGTTTTTACAAATGGTCGTCCCAACACAAGAGGAGCGTCATCTAGGATGACAAAGTCGGTTGGGATTACCATTTGATTTGTTTGAACCAAGACATCTTCAACTATACCGATTGATTTTATTACTTTCCGATTGGATAGAAAAATGGGTATTTGAAGTGGAGAAAAATCACTAATACTTAATTTTTCGAAAAGGTAGTTAGGCATTATGTTAACACAAAGATCTTTATCGATTGTGACATTACTAATAAACGAATTTTGAAAGAAACATGGAACCGGTGTGATGTTAATTTCAAATGGGTCTTCTTTTATTAGTGAAGTTTGATCATTAGTTAACTTAACACTTACCGTTTTGTCAATTTTAGTGTTAGTGTTTAACTCTTTTAAAAACTTAGCATGAGTGGGTACTAAACAATGATTTTCGAAAGAAGGTGTCAAGAGATGAATTTCTTCAAAATTAGACTCTTCTTGGATTTTAACGTTATTGGACTCACCTTTTTCGTTGTTTAGCTCATGTGTCGGTTTTTCACTTATTTGTTCTTCCATTTTTTCATTTTTAGTTATCTCTTCCTTTTTTAATTCTTCTCTTGCGCGGGACTCCTCTTCCCTTGCGCGAGCTTCTTTTATACATCGATCGATAACTCTAATGTGTTCTAATATCCTATCGGTCACTTCGGTTATAGAAAAAGAATCATTATTTTCTAAGCTTGAATCCGGTTGTTCGACCCTTTGTTCCTCATAATACCCATATGAAGTTGATGGTTCACACCATGGTCCTTCATTGTGAGCATATGATGGATAAGGTTCGTAATTTTGTTCTTCATAATACTCATATGAGGTGGGTTATTCACGCCAAGGTTCCTCATAATAAGCATATGAAGGTGGTGGCTCATATCTTGGTTCCTCAAAGTATGAGTAAGAAGGCTCATACCTTGGTTCATCAAAATACGAGTATGAGGGAGGAGGTTCATACCTTTGGTCTTCATAGGATGTGTATGAAGTTGATGGCTCGTACCTGGGCTCCTCATAGTAAGTGTATGAATTGGATGGTTGATACGAGTGATTATTTTGAATCGAACGTGTATTACGACAATTTGTGCAATAATTACTCCTATAATCATCCTCACCATAGGTGTAGTTGTAACCTCCTGAGTATTGATCCATAAGAATCACTCAGCAGACCACAACTGAGCCTCGGGACCAGAAAATGAAACAACGATTGAAACAGAAGGCTGGACACGGCCTCGTGTCTGGTGAACACGGCCCCGTGTACAGGATCTGTATCTGGGCGTTTTAATTAAAGTTACTGGTCACGTTGAGCACGGGGGCGTTTTCAGCGAGCACGACCCCGTGTTCAGACTCTGTATCTGGGTATCTAACTAAAAATATGCAGCACGGGGGCGTGTTAAATGAGCACGGCCCCGTGTTCAGGCTACTGTAAATGCAAACTAAACTAAAATGCAGAAAAATGTGCGCGCGTTTTGAAAAGGTTTTGAAAAACTGATTAGGCCGTCGATTTTAAACTTTCTCAAAATCCTTGTGTCCCCGGCAACGGCGCCAAAAACTTGATGTGCGTGAAAGTGTCGTATATATTAGGTGTATATTTTAAGCCCTTTTTAACACTTATTTTAGCCAAGTTTTAAATTTATAAAACACGATATTTTACTAACACTAAACACACATATGGGCAAGTGCACCCATCGTTGAGTGTAGTATAGCGTTGGTAAGATACCGAGGTCGTCCAAGGACACAAGAGCTTTTAGTACCGGTTTATCCTCAACGTCTAACCAAAATAAAAATTTAGAAAAATGTTTTAAACTAAGAAAAATAAAACTAACTAAAATGCTGAAAATAAAAATAAAAATAAAAACAGATAGACAAGATGAATCACTTGGTTCCGACTCGTATCTAGTATAACCTTTGATTATTTCCGCACTTTTGCACATAATTAAGAGATTATCTTAGTTATTGTAGTAGGCCCCTCTTTTGAAGGTGACGTTACCCTCACCCCAGTAGTTTGAGTCAGCAGGGATACAATCCTAAAGGGGTGGATTATTGGAAGATAATGAATTAAGTTATTAATGCAGTATTGTGGTAGGCCCCGCTTTTGGCGGTGACGTTACCCTCGGCTAAGTAGTCTGAGTCAGCAGGGATACAGTCCTAAGTAGCCGGGTTATAGTATTAATAGTAGTTAACTTATGAGGGGATCAAAGAGTTTGGACCCCCGCCATCCAATACCGTGAAGTATTGAAGGAGGTCCTACTAAATTTGACCCAGGTCCATTGCAGGACCTCTAAACGCTGAACAATGGCAAGACCTTTACCAAACCGTTCCCTTAACCCCCTACCAGGTAGCCAACATACCTCCATATAGACCGTGGAGATATGAATGGTGAAAATCTTTTATTTTATATAGACAGTAAAATAATGCCAAGACACCACGGACAAACGATAAGGAAAGATCACCTTCAACATAAGTAACTAGTTATTAAAGTCATTAATACAAAACCAAATAAAAAGTGCAAAAGATTAGAAATAAAAAGTATTATACTAGACACTTTGTCTTCACCAAGTGATGTAAGAGACTTAGGCAAACATGGCCTTGATTGTCAAGAACTCTTACGATCAATCTTGGATCCCGAGACGACTCACACACTCTATGATGGACAATGGATGATGGTGGTGGATGTTGGTGTTGTGATGGTGGTGGGTGGTGGATGAAGTGTGAGAGAGGTGGTGTGCCAAGGGATGAGATGAAATGAATCCAAGCACTCCTATTTATAGGCTGAACAGAGAGCTGGACACGGCCCCGTGTCCGCTGGGCACGACCCCGTGTCCGTCTGACACTCTCTCTCCTCATTAATTGTAATTCGCAATTACAATAAATGCGCCTGCTGTACTTTCGACACGCCCCCGTGTCCGCTGAGCACGGCCCCGTGATGGGCAATAGAAGCTTCTATAGGTTTGTCTTTTCTGCTGCTTCTTGGGCACGGCCCCGTGCTGGCTGAGCACGGGGCGTGTTCAGCCTTCTGTTTTCTCTATTTTGCTTTGAAAGGTGCCGTTGAGGGTTCGGGCAGTCCACTAATGTTCCTTTTCTTGTATTTATGTTGGATTTAGCTGTCTTTTTGCTTCTTTTGCGTTTTTGAGCTCATTTAATCCTGAAAATACAAAAGGAAGACAAAAACACTCTTTTTCCAATATTAGTACTAAAAAAGGGTTAGTTTTATGCCTCTTTTGATGTAATTTATATGTTGCATTTTACACACATCACCATGATATCAAAGCATATCATTTTCTTTTTAAAATCATCACAAACAATCAACAACTTAACCAACACTTACCAAGTGCCAAAACAATGCTATTTTCATAACAACATGAACTTGAACTTTCATAAAGACTTGTAGTAACTTGGTAGTGTGCTTAGTAGATTTAGTTACCCTTTGAAATGTATTTACTTCTTTAAAAACTTCATCTTTAAAGAAGTTGGGTGTTTACAACTTCCAAACACATTTTCTAAAAATGCTTCTTTATGTAATCTTTTTGTTACACAAGTGTTTCTACACTTGTTTAACCCTTAAAAATAGTATTTGTTTATGTAAGAACCAAGTCTAGGTAAATCTTGTTATTTAACTTAGTTTCTTGAGAAAACTATTTTGGAAATCATCCACTTACAAGACTTGTATTGTGTTTAAATCATTATCACATATGAAAACAACTTTTATTATTCAAGTTCATGTCTACATAAAGTATGATCATCTTGGTCTTTCACAAGATCATCATCTTAACTTACTAGATCATGTGTTTAATCACAATCTTGTAGGTTTCTTATGATGTCTAACATCATAAACACAAAAATCAACCATCAAGAAGCAAAACAATACTTAAACAACATAGTTCATCAAGATTACTTCATATATCAAGCTTATGTTCATGTTTCATTATTATGTTCTTTAGTGTTCTTAAAGTTATTCATCATGTAACATCTTTTAACCACTCAATATAGATGTAAAATGAAGAGTAGAAGATCTTACTACTAGCTCAAGGCTAGGGATGATCAAGTGTAGAAATGAAGTGGATAAAAGCAAACGGTGAAGGTCCTTTCAACTCCCGAAAGCTCCAAGCTTCCCAACTTAGCTCCTTACACCCTTGTATCACTTTAGAATGGTAGGATTTGAAGTGAAAATGGAGAGGTGGTGGTGTTGTGTGGTGGTCCTGAACTAGCAAGAGAGAAGGAAGGAGATGGTGTGTTTTTGTGTGTGTAAAATAATGACTTATGAACTCAAGGTTTTTTCTTATAACCATCTTAGGTGTTTAACCATGGGATAATATGCTTCACAAGTACAAGACAAGATCAATTAGGATCTCTAAGTAAATAAATCAATATCAAAGTGTGGGGCCACCTTGGTGACCGTCCACAACAAGGGGGGGGGGGTTATTGGTTGTGTTTCAATGGTAAGTTAAGTTAGATGGTTAGATCCTAAGTGTGATGTTTAGTGTTTATGCATATTATGTGTTATATAGTGTGTTAAGGTGTTTGGGGCCCATAACTCGCTCAGAAATAATAAAATAATGCTTCTAATAAAATTTTAGTGTTTCGGGTAGTGTCCGGTTGTTTGGTTAGATACCGGTTCGTTAAAGTGTCAAACTATACCGTTTAGTGTTCCTTATGTACCCTTTTGTGACACTTTTAATTCCCGACACTTAGGAAAGTATTCAGGACCATTTATTCATGTTTCTGCATAATATTGATGTATTTAAATGCTGATTTGCTGAATTTTCTGCAGAATTCTGCACTTTAGGTAAGTTTTAGGCACTTTCCGGCACTTAAACTATCTCCTAGAAAAGCAGTTTTGTGGTCCTTACTTCCCTACACACTATGCTAGTGTAGTACTTGGTTTCTGGCTCATACTGTGTCAAAACAACATCTGTCTATGTACTGAACTCCGTCAGCATTTTCCCGGTTTGTCTGGTAACTGTGCTAACTGTGCTTTGTGCATCATTTATGTCAATGTATTTGCATGCAGTCAATGATGTGTCATTTGCAATATGTGATGCACATGTAAGTATAATGTAATAATTAGAAAGCAATTCAAGTCTTAAATTATAAATCACCACAGTCATTAAGCACTAATCATCATTTAATAATTATACGGATGCATGCAAATTTGACAGTTGTCACACCATTATTCCATCACTCACAACATTTTTTAGTGGAAATGCCCATCACTCACAACACCCAACAATAAACTCTCACACCCATTCACATGTTTCCATTTATAACGCGTCAAAAATATCACGTGAATTAAGTTTCACACGTTAAGTTTGATGGGTGGCGGTGGTTTGTTCCATTTTTTCACTCGTGAAAATCAAATAACACAGGGATAATATCCCCCACCCCGGGTCACCTAATAATTATATTTATTTTTCTTTCGATTGATGAACGACATAGAACATGTTTGACCTTATAGATTTCGGTCGTCATAGACTATTTATATGTTACTAGTGTTAGGACCCTGCATTACAGTGGACACCTAAAATCGTTAAAAACACTAATGTCAAGATGTCATCATGAATATATTTTTTTAATAAATAACTTTATAAACAAAAGCATCACTTAGCCAGGGCCAGACCGTTAGGCTTTCCATCTTAGGCACGGGTCTATAGCCACTAAAAATTAAGAGCCTCCATTTTTTAGTAAGTTATTATATATAGTATTAGTATGTGTGTTAAGAAAAAAAAACATAATCGAAAACATTTTATGCCTCATGCATTAATACCTGAACTGAAATTCCGGGTTCTCAAATGCCTTATGCCTCATGCATTAACACTTGTTAAAAATTATACTACTTCTCCTTCTCATCAAAACTAGGTTTAAAGAAAGTTCGCCGCGTTGCGGCGAATTTCTTTTGTTATTTAGTATGTGTTTACATGTGTTTTGAAATCAATACGAGCGTGTTACGAACGGAACTGCTGACAAGAATAAAAAAATGTAGAAAAAAACATTAAAAGATAACCGAAAGAAAATCAACCAAAAAAATTGTATGGTAATGATGTTGTTCGTATGAAAACTGTGGTCAGAGATGAGCAAATTGTTCTGGGTACCGGTACCAAATATGCCGAACTGAAAGATTTTAAGTACCAATTCGGTACCGACTTTTGGCGTTCCTGGTATCGGTTCACTACCGTTTTTTTACCTTCATATACCGGTACCGTAACCGGTATTTTCGCTATCAGTACCGATTCTGTATCGGTTGGCACCGCTCATCCCTACCCCTGAAAGTAAAAAAAAAAAGTAAAAGTTGTACGATACTGTTGTTCGTACGGTAACCGTGATCAGGGATGAGCAAATGGTACCGGGTAGCAGCACTGAATTTCCCGAACCAAAAGATTTCCAATATCAATTCGGCACCAACTTTTGGCGTTTTCTGTATTAGTGTCGGTTTTTATTTTCATGTATTGATACCGAACAGGATCGTCCCGGTATTTTTGATACCAGTACTGGTTCGATACCGGTTGACACCAATCTTATCCCAACCCCTGATATTAAAAAAAATGATTAAAGTTAAAAAGTAAAGATAAAAAGGATTAAAGTTAAAAAGTAAAGATGTTCGATACCGGTTGACACCAAGCTTATCCCAACCCCTGATATTAAAAAAAAGCATTAAAGTTAAAAAGTAAAGAAAATAACTATTATTATAATATTAAAATAATAAAAATATTAAAGAACTATATATTATTATAATATTAAAATCACTATTCATTTCAATTCGTTTAGTAGTATATATTAATATATAGTAATTGCCAAATGTTATTTCTTACTTTTTAGTCATAAGTTCGTCTAGTAAGCAGGAAGCTCAACTTATATTTGTTTAACTAAACCTAAGATGCTTCTAGTATCGGTGCATACATTATAGGGGTGTGAAAAGTCTATTCGGTTCGGTCATAAAGGCTTAACAATAACCATAACCGTGCTTTGGGTTTGGAGAACTGCTTAACCATAACCATAATTGATGGTTGGTTAATCGCCGGATATGGATCGGTTTCAGTTATGTTTAGTTAATTGTCCAATGTATTTTTTCTTCGCTTTGTTCAAATTGAAAATGGTTTGATCATGGTGTTCTATGCTCGGTTATACATGGAAATATACATGGTTCATGCAAAAAAACATAATCAAAAACATTTTATTGAAAAATAAAGAACAAATCTCTAGATTTATAAAATATAAACCGAACTACAAAATCCGAAGGATCTCTATTAGTTTATTTGAACACAAAATATGATTTATAATAAAAAAGGACGGTAGTTAAGACTTTATAACTTGATTACCAAGTAACAACAAACATTTCAAGCTATTAAAAAACAAAAACACAATGTTTACCAACTTAAATTATATATTTTAAAAGTTTGGTTTTGGTTAATTCGGTTATGGAATATTGCTTAACCATAACTGTCACACCCCCAAAAATACCTCAAGCGGAAACCCCCGCTAGCCGTGTGACGTACCAGTATCTAGGCACCAATCACATTGAACTCATACAAGATTTTAAATAAAGCTTTTATTCATTAAGATAAAGTGTTACAAAACATTATTTACAACTCGTTGTGTTCAGCGGAAGCATAATACAAAGTTTAGTCAAAACCCGAGTGTATATAACCAACTAGTCTTGTTTCAAGTTTCCATGTATCTCGAACCATGACCACTCCAGCATCCCAGACAGCAAGTTCCACATCCACACCTATCAATAACCTGCGAGCATGCACACAAGCGTATCAGACAACGCTGGTAAGTTCACAGTTTTATGAAAACGTTTGGTTACCAAGTGTTTAATCCAGTTCAATAAGTGTTTAATCCAGTTCAATAACAATTCCAAAAGTAATGTTGATAATACCTCGAATACAAGACGGCTCCAGATTTATTTGCCCGTTCCCCAATGCTCCTATCAAAGCATTGGGCATGACTGGGTCATTAGTTCACACCCGTCCTCTCAGGTACGGGGTGAGGGTGCCAAACCTAGATAGCGCTACCAACTAATACCCCGTTACCTCTCAGGTAACAAACAAGATGGGACTTAAAGGTGATAGGATGAGTGTATTATCCAACATTCCAGATTTTACCCGCAATACGTATTCCTCTCAGGAATACCCCTTTGATTTACCCAAAAACCTATCCCTCTCAGGGATACCCAATGACTGTCCCACCCACCGGGACGCATGCTCAAGAGGAATGAACTCATCTTTGGTTTGCTCAGTAAGATTAGTTACTTTGTTTAACAGTTGATCAAGCACATCCTAACATAGTTACCGATAGTAATCAGTTTCATGTGTACATATACTACATGTTTCACGTACGATTAATTCACGTATTCCTTAATCACATACCATACAATTTAATGTATAAATGACACACATATAGTTCAAGTCATAACAATTAACATGTCAGCTTACTATCATCAAGTAGTCTCTTAGCATGTATTCAGTTCACAAGCAGATTCACATCATGATTTCAAATGTACAAGCCACATAACACTTATTTCTTTGATACCAGAATATGTGCAACAATTAAGTTAATGACCCACCTAAGACTTGTGCGACCCAATTTAACATGCCATCTAAGAAGGGTGTGTGTGTGTGTGTGGCCCATTGGAGCCCAGCCCACACTGATTATG
Source organism: Helianthus tuberosus (assembly GCA_030545235.1). NCBI lineage: Eukaryota > Viridiplantae > Streptophyta > Magnoliopsida > Asterales > Asteraceae > Helianthus > Helianthus tuberosus. The sequence goes on from CM060447.1 coordinate 173,433,965, forward strand.
CGTCTGCCCCAACCCCGAGACAGTGTGCGGCCCATGTGAAGCTAGGTGTGTTTTATCACTTGTGCAGCCCGATTAACATGTAAAGCCCAAACAAGTATGCATGTTATCAGTTCAAAACTCATTGAGTGAATGTGCAACCATAACTCCAAGCCCAAATCAATTAAGTAATCACCCCAACCTCCCATTTATACTCTTACGGCGAACTTTCATAGACGACGAAGGACATACTTCGTCGGAATAAGAGGTGACGAAGATTCATATAGTTCGTCAAGGGGCATGGCAACGAAGAACCCCATGGTTCGTCGGGGAATAGTCGACGAAGGACTAATCTTCGTCGAACTCAGTTATTCGTGGGGGAAGGTTCCTTCGTCGCCCTATCAACAGACGGTTACAATTCCCTTTAATCACGTATCATCAATTAACAATTCTTTGGCATGCTCATCGGATCAAACAACCGTGTTTTTACAAGTTTATCGAACCCTAATTGCTGTTCATCATTATCACTAATATTGTAACACATTACCATGGATTAACACAAGTCTAATCTTATATAGTTATCATCCCAACCCAGCCGCTAACATCCTCGTTCCCATGTAAATCAGATTATCAATCCAATTGGCCAATCAATCAACATATTAACAACCATTGCCAGAGACTTATTACCGATTCACGAACACATTCCCAAATCATAAATCTACGTTGCATACAATCATAAGCATAAACAATAATTCACATAATCACATATTACAAACAAAACATTTTCCATATGGATTATGACACAGGACAAATCAGTAAGTATGGATTATAACAAGGATGGGCCGTACCAGTAACGTATTTGCTCGAGAAAGATGTATGATGTTTCGAGAATGGGGCTTCAAGGGTGAGAACTTCCGTTGAACCAAGAGAGGGGAAAGGGTGTAGTGTTAGGGTTTAGTACCTTGTGTGCTTTTGAAAAAATAAAAGAAACCGTATGCAGGGGTGCGAGTATATGCATCTCGGTTGGGCCATGCATCACGGTTGGGCCTGATTTGGGCTACAAGAGTTTGGGCCGCCTAAAGTCAAAATAGAACGAGAAGTGTGCGGTGTGCGGTTAAGTTTAGGCAATCGTATATTCAAACAAATCAATGTTCATAACCATTCACTTACGAATCATAGAATTCAACCAGGTTTATCGAGTTAACGTAGATGTTCACATAACTACCATACAAAACAGATCATATTCGAAGCGACTTGAGACTGAAGGCACCTTAAAATTTCGGGTTGTCACATCATCCCCAACTTGAAATAAATTCCTTCTCGAAATTTGATAAGTAACCCAAAGCAGCACAGTGTTAAATCAGAATGACTGTGGATTTTCTGCGGGTGCCACATCATCCCCAACTTGAAAGAGAATTTCGTCCTGAAATTCGCCAATGATATCAGAGGTTGATACAATCGTTTGAAAAACTGAGGATACTAAAGCTTCCTCCGATCATTGCGTTCCCACGTGAACTCCGGTCCACGTCTTGAGTTCCAACGAACTCTCACGATTGGGATTCGACTATGTTAACGAACCTTGACTTCCTCGTCCATATTTTCGATAGACTCCTCAACAACTGCAACTTGTCTAATGAAGGTGTCACAAATGTTTCATCGGACAAACACTGCCTTAGATTCGGGACATAAATGGCATTGTGCACGTTACCCAATTTTCCGGGTAACCCGAGTTTGCAGGCCACGTGACCGATTCTTTCCAGAATTTTGAATGACCCAACGTAACGTAAATTAAGCTGGCCATGCTTCCCAAGCGTACCACACCCTCCCAGGGTGAGACTTTCAACATGATATGATCGCCTACAGCGAACTCCCAATGTTTCCTAAGCTTATCAACTTTCCTGACAGTCACGCGTTGCCGCCAAACGATTTCCGATCCAAAAAATCTTCCCAAGAGTTTCGAGTACAAGTCCTGGACCTGTGATTAAGTTGTTACCCACCTTAGTCCAACAAGGAGATTAGCGTTATTGTCCATGCATTGCCTCAAACAAAGTTGTCTGAATACTAGAATGGTAACTACTGCAGTGGGACTCCACCAAAGGTAAGTGTCCTTCCAACCTTTACTAAAGTCATTCACACACATGCTCGCAACATGTCTTTGAGTGTCAGGCTGGTTCGTTTGCTCTGACCGTTTGTCCAACGGCGGTAAGTAATGCTCTTGTCCTTACGTGAGCCAAGGGTGTTGTGTATTGCCTGGCTTAAATCAGGTATATATGAAAATCAGAGGTAACAAGAGTTGGCACCCCGTGCCTAGAAACCGCCCTTCACTGGTAATTACCCACAGGATACGAAAACTTGTCAGTTTTCCCTGATTGCAAGAAAGTGTACTGTTTACATGAGATATTCAACGATCACCCAGGTGATATTGTTTTCGTTCAGAGTTTTAGGTAGACCAGTGATAAAATCCATGGCTGTCTGTTCCCATCTTCAAATGGGTGTTCTTGGTTGCTGACACAAACCAGAAGGTTTCTGATATTACACCTTGACTTTCACACAAGTCAAACATCGTTCACATACATTGCTATGTGGGCTTTCACGTCCGGTCACTAGTACAAGATCCTTAGATCCTAAGACATTCTATCAAAACCTGAATGAGCAGAATATCGAGGCTCGTGTGCCTCGCTCAACACAAGTTCCTAAGGATTACGGTATGGTGAGGCCCATATTCGCTCCATGAAGTAGCGAATATTGTCCGTTTTGCCAAAAGTTGCTCCTCCGTTCCCCGCATGGACCCAGCTTGAAAATTCTCTTCCCTCAGTGCTTTGTTTTGGACAGGGCAAATCTGATCGGGTAGGTGAGAGTCGATGGTGTGCTGCGAGGCTCGTACACGTTTAGGTTCCGTAGTCGTAATCGCTCGAGAGTTCCATCCAGTGATGCCATCACATGTTTAGCTTTTTCGAAACAAGGGTACACGGGAGGCCCTTGTGATCGGTCTAAGTAGTGCATTTGGTACCATCCAAGTAATACCTCCAACTTAAATCTAAAGACCATGACTTCCACCGCAGGTTGAGATTCGTGCAATTCCTTTTGTAAATCCACCACGTAAACCATCACCTTCTCGTGTTGCATCGGCGTGTAACTGAGACTATAATTCGAACCATCATGGTGTACCACTAGCTGACTCGTACCCTCGGGTAAAGACAACGCTCAGTGCATTGAAGAGTTGGGTTTCAAAAGCTGAAAAGACGCCCTCCTACTTATCTGCCACGAATACACAGCACCCTGTTGTGCTAAAGAGGTTAAAGCTGCGCGATCTTTGAAAATCCCAAGATAAATCTGCGATAGCATCTAACAAGACCAATAAATTGTTATATCCTCGAAGGACTCCTTAGTGCCGACCAATTCTAATAAAATGGATCTTAGCGAGATCCACGTGTATCCCCACTTTGTTGACTATGTGACCAAGAAAGTGTACCTCTCGAATCCTGGAGTCACACTTAGGTAGACTTCGCATCGAGTTGCTCCTTCCCTAGGAGCTCTAGGATGGAATACAAGTGCCGTTCATGGTGCTCCTTTCTCCTGGTAGTGATTCAAAACGTCATAAATAAACACGGTTGACGAATCTGGCGAGACGAGGTTGACACATACTACTCATGTGATCCCTGAGGCTGCTGGTGTGTTGGATATCTTAAACAACTTGAACAGAAAATCATAGTGGCTGTACTGTATCTGTAATGCCGTGTTAGGAATCATCCTCCCCTGAGTCTTCCATGAAATGACCGTCCGATCTTAAGTCAATTTCTGAAATAGAAGCTTGATCATTGCAACGGGTCAAGTAGGTTGTTGATGCGAGATAGAGGGTGACGGTCTATGATTGCCACCTTGTGGTAGTCTGTACATGTACGAACGGACTCGTCCTTCATTTCCACAATAGAGTTCGGGCTCCCCAGGACAAGGAGCTAGATCGTTAAAACTTCCTCCCGGTAGTTCCTTTAGTTGATCAGACAGTTCTTGCAACCCTCCTGGTGCAAGACGGTAAGGAGTACGAGTAATCAAGGCTGCCTCTGGCATGAGGTCAAACTGAGATTCTACCTAATCAATTGTGGAAGTAAACCTGAAAGTTCCTCGGGTAGCACACTGAGAGGAATCACGAACAATTGGTGGATCCTCGATCCTCATTTCCTTAGCCTTAACATTTGTAACGGTTGCCATCATAGCGGGGTAATCCCTCCGTAGTCACTTCTGGGCTTTCATTGTTGAAATAATGCTAACCTTTACACCACTATGATACTTTAGAGCGTATAGCGACGCAAAATTTTCTTCTCACAGGGTATATCTGCGCGATATCTGAATAACCAATCCACACTAATTACTGCATCGGAACTATCAAGGATAGCAGAAGGAAGGTCGAGGTCGAAAACTTGTCCCACAAGGTCGAGTTTGCTTCCCTACGTACATACGAGACTTCAATTAACTTGCCATCAGCCGGTTCCACAACAAGTTCGGTAAGAAGTATCAGGGTTGAATAGAACAGGGATGGGACGATTAGTTACCATGAACGCGCCAGCCACCATGTTGTTATAATCCTGGCGTCGCCCACGCTAATCCTAAATGCCCTTCCATGAGCATCATTTCCAGTGTTGTTGTTACGGTCACGTGAATTCCCAATACTGTCATTGTTCCCTCGGTTGTTGACATTTTGACTTAACAACAGTCAATCCCTGTCGAAGTCACCTTTGTTCCCATACTGTATGCTATGATTACGAGCACCTCGATGTCGCCGTGACTGTTGCCTCTAATGTTGCTGCTTGTAACGGAGCTCTACGATCTTTCACCAACAGGGTCCATCTTTTCACATTCTGTGTCACGTACTAAGGCGCCACTCATTGTGCTATCAGTTACACGTTCCACACTATAGTCCATTGTTATTGCTTATGTCCCGATTGATTCGTAAGAGTTAACTCAATAAGTCGTTGTCTAGGGTTAAGGATTCGGTTTAAGCCAATTTGCTTGTGCTCGTTGCCGGTAATCAGGGTCGTCCTTCTACTGAGGTCGGTATAGTACTACGCTCATCCTCTTGTCCATCGGTCTTGCAAGTCGATTGAGTAATACACGGTATGTTGCTAGAGTGTTGCAGAAGTGATCGCACTTCGGGATCTAAGGCGTCAATACATTGAGTTCCAGAAAATGGAGATAAGTGAGAAAGGTATAGACCAATCATTCGACGCTGCGACATTCAACTCAGGAATGTTCGTACCAGCACCTAACATTCTACACAGTTTGCAAGACGTTCAGATGAGTGTTCAGGTGATACTCGATAGCATCGAGATTCGTAAGGATTCGGAGAGGAGTGAAAAGATCACGTTCGAGTAGGAGACAATCACTGCTACGACTCCTATATACTTGTTATGTTTCTCATTGACCGAATAACAGAACATAACCCCTTTTTCACTTGTTAAGCCTCACTAGGACTCACATGCACCACACATTATTATTATGTGTGCACCCACAATAATATTGTGATTTGCATGCTCATCTCAGTTCCTCCTAACTCATGTCAAATGGTTCCTCAAATTCAGATGTCTAACGGAGGTTGCCAAAATGATAAGACCACAGAAATCCAAGGACTATGACATACTATCAATACATCATAATGTAAACAAACAATTCATGTAATCATGCTTTAGTGACGAGTGTGTGTCCGTACGCTACATCATAAACAAACGTGTACTAGTCATGAAATGTATGCAGCAGGTGAAAAAAAAAACGAACCTTGCAATCTGGAGCTGAGTGTCATGGTCGTATACACGTATTCAGAACTGTTCGGTTATAGTCTGGTTTTATAAAAAACATTTTCAAAACCAAGTTCACTATAACCAGTGGCTCTGATACCAAACTGTCACACCCCCAAAAAAAACCCCAAGCGGAAACCCCCGCGAGGCGTGTGACGTACCAGGATCTAGCCACCAATCACATTGAACTCATACAAGATTTTAAATAAAGCTTTTATTCATTAAGATAAAGTGTTACAAAACATTATTTACAACTCATTGTGTTCAGCGGAAGCATAATACAAAGTTTAGTCAAAACCCGAGTGTATATAACCAACTAGTCTTGTTTCAAGTTTCCATGTATCTTGACCCATGACCACTCTAGCATCCTAGACAGCAAGTTCCACATCCACACCTATCAATAACTTGCGAGCATGCACGCAAGTGTATCAGACAACGCTGGTAAGTTCACAGTTTTATGAAAACGTTTGGTTACTAAGTGTTTAATCCAGTTCAATAACAATTCCAAAAGTAATGTTGATAATACCTCGAATACAAGACGGCTCCAGATTTATTTTCCCGTTCCCCAATGCTCCAATCAAAGCATTGGGCATGACTGGGTCATTAGTTCACACCCGTCCTCTCAGGTACGGGGTGAGGGTACCATACCTAGATAGCGCTACCAATTAATACCCCGTTACTTCTCAGGTAACAAACAAGATGGGACTTAAAGGTGATAGGATGAGTGTATTATCCAACATTCCAGATTTTACCCGCAAGACGTATTCCTCTCAGGAATACGCCTTTGATTTACCCAAAAACCTATCCTTCTCAAGGATACCCAATGACTGTCCCACCCACCGGGACACATGCTCAAGAGGAGTGAACTCACCTTTGGTTTGCTCGGTAAGATTAGTTACTTTGTTTAACAGTTGATCAAGCACATCCTAACATAGTTACCGATAGTAATCAGTTTCATGTGCACATATACTACATGTTTCATGTACGATTAATTCACGTATTCCTTAATCATATACCATACAATTTAATGTATAAATGGCACACATATAGTTCAAGTCATAACAATTAACATGTCAGCCTACTATCATCAAGTAGTCTCTTAGCATGTATTCAGTTCACAAGCAGATTCACGTCATGATTTCAAATGTACAAGCCACATAACACTTATTTCTTTGATACCAGAATATGTGCAACAATTAAGTTAATGACCCACCTAAGACTTGTGCGACCCAATTTAACATGCCATCTAAGAAGGGTGTGTGTGTGTGGCCCATCGGAGCCCAGCCCACACTGATTAAGCATCTGCCCCAACCCCGAGACAGTGTGCGGCCCATGTGAAGCTAGGTGTGTTTTATCACTTGTGTAGCCCGGTTAACATCTAAAGCCCAAACAAGTATGCATGTTATCAGTTCAAAACTCATTGAGTGAATGTGAAACCATAACTCCAAGCCCAAATCAATTACGTAATCATCACAACCTCCCATTTATAATCCTACGACGAACTTTCATAGATGACGAAGGGCATACTTCGTCGGAATGAGAGGTGACGAAGATTCATATAGTTCATCAAGGGGCATGGAAACGAAAAACCCCATGGTTCGTCGGGGAATATTCGACGAAGGACTATTCTTCGTCGAACTCAGTTATTCATGGGGGAAGATTCCTTCGTCGCCCTATCAACAGACGGTTACAATTCCCTTTAATCACGTATCATCAGTTAACAATTCTTTGGTATGCTCATCGGATCAAACAACCTTGTTTTTACAAGTTTATCGAACCCTAATTGCTGTTCATCATTATCACTAATATTGTAACACATTACCATGGATTAACACAAGTCTAATCTTATATAGTTATCATCCCAACCCAGCCACTAACATCCTCGTTCTCATGTAAATTAGATTATCAATCCCATTGGCCAATCAATCAACATATTAACAACCATTGCCAAAGACTTATTACCGATTCACGAACACATCCACAAATCATAGATCTACGTTGCATACAATCATAAGCATCAACAATAATTCACATAATCACATATTACAAACAAAACATTTTCCATATGGATCATGACACAGGACAAATCAGTAAGTATGGATTATAACAAGGATGGGCCGTACAAGTAATGTATTTGCTCGAGAAAGATGTATGATGTTTCGAGAATGGGGCTTCAAGGTGGAGAACTGCCGTCGAACCAAGAGAGGGGAAAGGATGTAGTGTTAGGGTTTAGTACCTTGTTGCTTTTGCAAAAATAAAAGAAACCGTATGCAGGGGTGCGAGTATATGCATCTCGGTTGGGCCATGCATCATGGTTGGGCCTGTTTGGGCTACAAGAGTTTGGGCCGCCCAAAGTCAAAATAGAACGAGAAGTGTGCAGTGTGCGGTTAAGTTTAGGCAATCGTATACTCAAACAAATCAATGTTCATAACCATTCACTTACGAATCATAGAATTCAACCAGGTTTATCGAGTTAACGTACATGTACACATAACTACCATACAAAACAGATCATATTAGAAGCGACTTGAGACTGAAGGCACCTTAAAATTTCGGGTTGTCACATCATCCCCAATTTGAAAGAAATTTCGTCCCGAAATTTGATAAGTAACCCAAAGCAGCACAGTGTTAAATCAGAATGACTGTGGATTTTCCGCGGGTGCCACATTAACCATAACCATAACCAAACCATCGGTTATGGAGATACACTTGACCATAACCAATCGGTTTGGTCTATTTTCGGTTAATTATTTGGTTACCAGTCCAGTTTTCTATTATTGTTATGGTTTTGCTCACCCGTAATACATTCACATCCCACACAATCAATCACTCCACTCGGCTGTATATCTACTCCACTCGGCTGCGTACCTGAACTTGTAAAAGATGTATTAGTATATATCATTCAAAAGCCAATCATGAAACTCAACCCCGTTATCATAAGCTTGTATGATAATCACACCTCCACCATATCACATAAATAATGTAAAAATCAAAAGGACCTGGTTAGATAAATGAAGGGAAACTAGGAGAGACACCCGCGCTACTCGGCGGGGTGTCTGGAAAGAAAGATGGCGAGCACATTTATTTTTACCAAACTGTCACATATACGACATTACGATAAACAAAGTAGCTACATATTATGTTTTGTTCCTAATAAAAAATGTCTTATTTCGAGTATAGTTCCGTTTTTATTAGAAAATTATATGGAACGTCAAGAAAAAAACTAACCGTGTATTTATTTTTTTCTAAAAAGATAACGAAAGCTTAGCGAAGAATAAAATTACTAAAAAAATAAACGGGTTAAATATGTATATGGTTTGTAGTATAAGTGTTGAACTCCATAAAAACGAATATCGCTCCCGATAATTCGATAGTATAAAAAATATTTTATTTCGAATATAACTCTGTTTTATCAAAATACTTATAACAAAACATTGAGAAAAACAAATTAATTACAAACACATATTTTGGTTTTTTAAGTTCACGTAAGTTATTAAATAAACTAAAATTACTAAACTTAAATGAGTTATCGACATGTATTAGACATGGTGTAAGGAATCAATTATTTATCCTCACATTCGACTTAACTGCTTATTATTTTTAAAGTTCCCATATTATACTTATTTTTGTAATATGTGTTTTTTTATTATCAAATAATTTAAAAAAATATATATTTGGTTAAAATAATACTAAATTGTTGGAGTGTTATTATAATTTTGGTTTTAGAGTACATACAAATGAAGCCCAAGTTATGTTCTGACATTAGGGAAAATACAAAAATACAAAAAATGGCACATGGTGGAAGTCTATATGGAATCAAACTCAAAATTACAAAAAATAGCACATGGTAGAAGTTCATATGGAATCGACCTCAAAAATACAAAAAATGGCACATGTTAGAAGTCCACATGAAATCGAACTCGCGCTTAAACGTTGGCTAACATGTTGACTTTTCACCAGAGAAGCAACCTAACTTTTAGTTTTTGTTCATTATTAATCTATATATATATATATATATATATACAGAAATTGTGACAACCGGTAATTTTCAGGTTTTAATTACGCGAATAACAAACATTAAGACGATTATACGTAGGGTTTTAAGGCGCAAATTAATTTAATTAGGCATTTGGAGTGTCTAGAAACGTTTATCCAGCTTTACAGTGCGCAAATGGTAGTTTACGGGAAGACTGCTGAATGTTAAGCGGTAACAAACTGACACCGGATGAAATACTGACAACGCCGACAAATACGAATTTTATACGTATATTTTATACATATGAATTTAGTTTTGCGAATTTATTGTTCTTCGAACGTCACAAACGGAAGCATCGGACACGTGTATTACCTTAAAACTGAAATATTATCATAAATTTAGCTCCATAATCAAATTTTAATATCCGTAGTCGAAATCAGATCGAAAAATGGATTAAAAACGACACACGACGCATTTTACGCGATTTTAACGCAACCGACGAACGAACGCGACAAACAACGACTACATACACTATTTTACGTACATTTAACCCTAAAATCTTGTTTTACGTACATTTAACCCTCTTGCCACACCCAAAAACCCACCTATTTCCCTATCTAAATCATCGGCCGGCCACCGCTATCGCCTTGTGGCGGAGGACGGCAACAGCAACAACACCACCACCACAGGTGGCGACGCTGTGGTGGGTGGTGCCGGATGGTGGTTCGAGCACGAGAGAGGGAAAAAGGGAGGCACGACTGCAGCAACGATGGCAAGGGTGATGTTTTCAAGCTCCGACAATCGTTACTCCGGTAAACACACCCCTTTCTTCTTCTACCTTCAGATCAACATATATTTTTGTTTTTTTTAAACGTTGCTATTTTTCTTTTTACTCGGTTAGGGGTGCTCAGGTTCGAGGCCACAGTGGTTCGTGACGAGGGGAGCACTCGATAGTGATGGTGGCAGAGTGCAGGTGGTGACTATGGCTGCCGATGACTGTCGGAAAAGCAAAGCAGAGCCGCCGCCGGCTGCCGTAGTGGAGGTTATTTTGGTTCGAGATGTTTAGGTTCGGGTTTAGTCCATCTCGGTACAGACTCGGTTCGTGGTTCGGGTCTCGTTTCAGGTCAGAGGCAGTCAACAAGGTCAACAGGTCGATTCGGGTCATCGCTAGGCGATATCAGATTCACATCGGTTTAAGTTTGGGTTTCGATTCACTTGGTTTAGATTCTGGTTCGGGATACGAGAAAGTTCGAGTCAAACCCGGTCAACTCAGTCAACACGAGTCAACCCGGTCAACTCAGTCAACATGAGTCAACCCGGTCAACCGATCAACTCAGTCAAACCAGTTAGTGAGACGGCACGAAGATTGGTAAAAGTTTAACGACATGATTATTATTTATGTTGTTTATATAACTTTTTTATTATTCATGTGAAACCGAACCGATTATTGAAATCGTCACACAAAAATTTCTTGGATTTGTACGTTAATCATGTTTATATAACTTGTGTATATATATATATATATAGTGGAAGTGTAGGATACAAATACCCTTATCATACATTACGTACGCTATATCCATGGTCGTACACGTGTCGTGATTCATTTTTTTTTATAAGGTTAAATCAGACAATTCATTCAATCAGCTGAGGGCAAATTAGTCTATTCATTCAATCAACGAGAAGTTCGTTACACCACTATCCCGGTAATTTTGATTCGTATCAATTTCAAATTTTCATAATTCTCAAACAATACATTGCAGTTTCGTTTTTCTGCGTTAGGGTTTGAGTCGATTGTTGTTTTCAATGGATCCACAGAGCAGTACCGGATGAAACACAGATGTTGAGTTTGAAGACGCTCGATCGGTCGGTGATCAGGTTCAATTATCTGCTTATCAGAGAGTTACGATTGATGAAGTTATAAATCCTAATTCTGCAAATGCAAATACAAGTGGTGTAAATGAGTTTTCGAATGGTAATTTTTGTTAATTCAGATGTTTAAATTGTTCGCAGATGTTTTTGTGTAATCGTTTGAATGATTTTGTATGATTATAACTGATTGGAAGGTTTTGAATGTTTATTAGAGGATAATTGACATAAAAGCAGTGTTTAAGTTCGCATATTATGAGTCTGACAATTCGCATGTGATGTTAATTCTAAATGCTGATTTCGCATGTCATGATATCATAAATCGCATGTGTAAAACACATTATCAAAATGGTCAATTTCGCATGTTATGAGTCCAACAATTCGCACGTTCTTATGATGAAATTTTGGAGTTTTCAATATATCGCATGTTATGAGTCCGATAAATCGCATGTGTTGTCTCTTTTTTATTTGATTATGTAGATGAAAGGCTTTATATTCCGGAGGTTGAAGCATCAGCTACACCTGTGGTTGGAATGCAATTTAGTTTTCTCGAACAAGCATACGTGTTTTACCAAACATATGCTAAGTTAGCTCGTTTTTCTACTCGCAAAGGTGGTGAAGTACACAGTGGTGGTATAATCAAAACTAAGTATTTTGTTTGTTCTAAAGAGGGACATAAGACATTGCTTATTGACGATGCTTATTCGAAGTCAAAAAAGCCATTCAAATCAAGGAACAGAGGGGCCATTAGAACTGGGTGCAAAGCTCAACTTATGATTTGTTTGGTGGATGGTAGATCATATACAGTCAAGAAATTTGGTGATGGCCATAATCATAAGTTTGTATGTCCACACGATATTTATATGTTTCCAGCTTACAAGCAATTGTCAGAAGTCTAGGAGGAAATGATATGGGAACTAGGTACTCTAAACCTTGGCCCTGTCAAAGCTTTTCATATAATGAGAAAACGATACAGTGGTTTCGAGAATGTTGGCGCCACGGTCGATGATTGCAAAAACTTTAAAACTCGAATTAATAGCTATATAGGAGAATATGACGCTGACATGGTGATCAATAGGTTGACTGACAAAAAAGAATATTTAGTTGATTTTTCGTTTGAATATTCAATTGATGAGGACAAATGGTTAACTGGTTTGTTCTGGGCCGATGGGTTATGCAAGCGTAACTTTATGGAGTTCGGGGATGTGATATCGTTTGATGCTACTTTCAAAACAAACAAGTAAGTGTTACATTAATGTTTTTAATATTTTCGCATGTTATATGATTTTATAAACTGGCAATATCGCATGTTAATATACATTGAAATTTAGGTGTTGAATATATCGCATGTTATAATGTCTATTTCGCATGTTTATAATGTCTATTTCGCATGTTACAATGTCTACTTACTAAATCTTGAATTATTTTTGAATTTCAGGTATAAGATGGTGTTTGTTCCGTTCAATGGGATTGATAACCATTGTCGAAATGTAACCCTTGGAGCTGGGTTGTTGGCATCGGAGAGCATTGACTCTTATAAATGGATTCTCAATTCATTTGTAAATTTATTTGGACGTCAGTTAAAGGTTGTAGTGACAGACCAAGACCCTGCTATGAAACAGCCTATCGAGGGTGTTTTAACTACCAGCAGACACAGATTGTGCATGTGGCACATAATGAAAAAAGTGGTAGATAAGGTATACTATGCTATATTGTATGTCATTAGCATTTTTTTACACTATATATCCGTTACATGCTTATATGAAAACCATTTATCGGTGTAGGTTGGACACGAGTTGTGCAACAATGATGAGTTTAAAAGGAAGATGTGCGATATTGTATGGAATGATTCGATTGAGTCAGAAGTATTTGAGAGACAGTGGGAGTTGGTAATGATTGAGTACGGTCACACAAAATAAATGGATTGATGATATGTTTGTGATTACGGTCACACAAAATAAATGGATTAATGATATGTTTGTGATGAGATCCATGTGGATTCTGGCTTTTTACCGGCACGAGCCAATGTCTGGACTTATGTCACACCCCGATATTTCCACGTATTACCGGTGGGCCCGGTGGGGAGTATCGTGACGTAGTTGATATCATCATAGTCAAAAAACAGAATTTAAATGCACAGCGGAAGCAAAAGATGAATCACATTACAAACCGAATAAAAAGTAATATCAAAGTATTACAAACGGACTGTAAAGGATCCACAGGTGGATCAAAAGTTGAAAAGATCATTGTTCAACGGACTTTAACATCTAAAGCTTGCAAGGCTTGATTAATGATGCCAGGAGTAGCCAGCCTATTTCGTCTAGTACCTGCACTTAGCCTTTTTGGAAAATACGTCAGTTTACACTGGTAAATACAATTAACTGACGCATTTTGAAAAGAGTTTAAGAAAATTAGTTTGAATGCACACGGCACAAAATATCTTTTATAACTTGGGACAATTATTTAAAAATAATCTTGTATACAGTTTTACTTATTTGCCGTCCGTCAGGGCCGGTTAGAAGAGCCGAGCAAGATTAACTGACACACCACAGGTATAATGCCCACCAGGTTGATTCCTTTAAGTGGATTACCAGTTTTTACATAATCCAACTGTCAGGTGTATGCCTACACCCCATGCTTAGGTCGTGGCCATTTCTTTGAATGATGCCAAGGATATCCGGGACATGGTCATTTAACCCCCAAAGGCCATACACCAAATAATACAGATTAAAATGGGTTATGTAAATGCATTAACCACAATCCGATTTAAATGACTACATACCCGACCAAGCGGTATTATTATAATACCGTATCCCAAGCCCGTATAGGGAAAATAAGTTAAAAGTGTTTACCTGAGTAAGTATAATTCACAAACAGCGAGTGCAAGTAGCTTTTACCGGGCTCCTAATATGGAACGAAGGTTTTAATAACCTATTAGATTCCTAACGGGTCTTAATTAAGTCTAAACTTAGACCAGTTAGTTTTTAAAGGAAGATACAGTCCAAAACGCAAGATTAAGCGATGACCGGATTAGAGTGTGGTTTAGACCCGACAAGTTTGTATACTTGTATAATATGGGTAAACTAAACACATTCTAGATTTTGAGATAAAAATGATAAGGTTTGACCCGTTAATTTATGTAAACTAGTTACATAAACCGCGCCGAACGCGAAAAATGCGTAACGGGTAACCAAAAGAGTAATATACAGGTTTCCTAAGTTAATATGCCTTAAACATGTTGTGATATCAGTAGGATACCTTCCATTATACCCAAAATGAATTTAAACTCAAGTTATGTCCCGTAGGGGTATTTTGGTCATTTTAAAGCTTATAAAAGAGTTTAAAAATAAATATGAGTTTCAGGTCTGATATAATTAGTAAAAATATTTATTTTTATAAGTCATAACAGTAGGGTATTGCAAATATGTGAAATTTACTATTTACTACCAAACTATGCCCCGTAGGGGCATTTTGGTAATTTCACATAGGCTTTAAAGGTCAAAACATGGAATCTGAGTTTAAAACTTTTCTTTACTGTTAAAATATATAAATTTACTTAAAACATTAGTAGGTATTAAGTCTTATATGGGAAAATTGGTTTTAATACATACTATGCGTTTTAAACGCGTAAAAAACGATTTTAAGCGATTCCCGGGTTTTATAAGAAAAGCTGATATTTTTATCATTCCAGAAGACTCAAAATATTTTATTTATTATATAAAATCAGTAGCAAAAGGTTTGGTATCAAAATATTATGTAAAACTCATTTTATAGGCCAAAAGGGCAAAACCGACAATTACCGAATCAAAGCAATAACTCTATGTTATGCTCAGCCTAAAAATAAATAAAAATCTTCAAAAATCCCAAAATATTATTTTACATCAGTAGGTAAAAAGTTTGGTTTCAAAAATTGGGTTTAGATAGGCTTCATGCTAATTATGCCGTTTAATTAATAAAAAGCTTTCTAATTACGCTATTGAGCATAACTCCTAATCTAGACCTCAAACTGATGTGAAAATTTAGGGACATGTTTATATATCAGTAATAAAGGTTTCTTTTCTTTCACATTTTCAAAAATATCATTTTAAGGTCAAGAGGACATAACGGTCAACATTTAGGCATATAACGGAAACATGCATATGAATCGGATAACTAATGAACCAAGTTGTATAACCACAGAGGGTTATACTAACATGTAACCTGGTCCTAATAAAGCTCTAAGGCATTTCTAAATCATGCTACATTGGGTCAGAACTGAAAGTCAAAGCAAAAGTCTAATAATGCGACTTCCGGTTCCGAACCGAGCCTAAACTGAAAATTATCGGGTTGAACATGTTTAGACATGTTCTTACATTAATTACCAAGTTATATTAGTGATAAAACATGTTGTATGGCTTCTATATTTCTAATTATGCATTTATTTGAAAATTAGCTTTCTGTTGACTTTTTATTATTAAGTTTGACCCGACAATTGCTAGTTAGAGTGGGAATCAGAGGGTGCCCTTTTAAGGGTTTATTACCCATATAATTACCAACTCAAAACTACTCTTAATTCGAGAATTGACTGGACCATTAGTGATTAATCACTAAGTCAAACCTTAATTACGACGTGTTTGACTTTAGGCCATTAAACTAATTATAAACGTAATTAGGAGGTTAAGGACACTTACAATAGTCCTAAGCACGATTATGGTTTCTAAGGAAACTTGTTGAAAGCCAGAGAAGCTCCAGAGATCAGCTTGAAATGAATTTGAAAATAGCAAGTCCAAATGTTGCAACTTCAAGTTCTTATATAGGGCCTTAAATCTCCTAAGATCATTACAATAAAGCCAACAATTGTTTCCAGATGATCCCATATGTCCCTATGCATGTAAAACCATTGGCTCAACTCCTGTTTTTCGAAACCCATGCAACTAAGGCGGTGTAACTGGTTATAATAGGCAACTGCCAATTTTCTGCTGCCAGCGACCGCCTTACAGACCGTAAGAAATACCCTTTGCGGTCCGTATGAACATCTTACGGACCGTAAGTCCAAAATTATACGGTCCGCAACCGACCTTGTTCTGAGATACCCAGTTACAGTGCTTGCGGACCGTAAGGCTAAACCCATACGGTCTGTAACCGATGACCGGAAGACAAAAATTTGAGAATCTCTAGTATTTGGCCATGCAACTTTGATATTACGAATTTAGGGCCTTTAATATCAGTATGGGACCACTTGATCAGGTCTAAAATGTTATGACAACCTTGCCATGCATTAGAATTGTCTTGGATTCTTTAAAAATCATGAATGAAAGTTTGTCGTATACACTCTCATAGGATCCCATCTTTGCAATTTGAATTATGCATTATCAGAAATAACCGGATTTGAGTATATATTAGATGTTTATAAAACATATTAAGGTTTGGGATTTATTATTAGGTCGCTCAGAGGTATTAATTAACATGTCGACACTTTTAAATCCTACCATACATCTTTTAACTTGATCCGGGTTTATAACATGTTACCTTCCATGACACGTGTCTTTATTTTATTGGGCATGCATTTACGAGGTGTTACAACTTATGAGAACAACTTCAAGATCAGAGAGTGAGAACCATTTTTTTTGCCAGGTGGCTAATTCACAACTCACTCTTGTAGAGTTTTTTAGTCATTTTGACGGTTCAATGGATGTCCAAAGGTTCAATCATAGAAAGAATGATCATATTTCAAGATATACTGAGCCTGATGATTGAAGCAAAACTACATTGGAAAAAGATGTTGCTAAGATATACACCAGGTCTATATTATTCAATCAGCAGACATAGATATATGGAACTATTACCGAATGTCTGCCAATGGACACCAAAATTGAGGGTGCCTAGATAAGGATATCGTTGAAAGACTTTAAAGCTCATGGAGAAGGGTTTTTAGAGGTAATACATAATATATTTTAAAACATGCGATTTTGAAAACCCCCCATGCGAATTTAATATAGAAAATGATTTACAACATGCGATTTTGAGGAACACATGCGAATTTAAATTATTTTCAAGAAAATGATTTTTTAGACATGCAATTTGTTCACATACACATGCGATTTTAATTTTTTTTGTTTTTTTTGTTTGTGTAGGTGTGTTTCAAGAATCTTGAAGAGGATGTAACTGCACAATGTAGCTGTCTGCGTTTTGAACAGTATGGGCTGCTATGTAAACACATCTATTTTCTTTTCAAGATGTTTGGTGTTAAAGAAATACCAAACAAATATGTTATGAAGAGATGGACAAAAGATGTGGTTCCGAATGAATTAAACTTCACTTTTGATGTAAAGGTCGATGCTAAGGATGAGCAATACAAGGCTAAACAGATTGCTCGTGAAATCATCTATACAGGGGAGTATTTGGTTAGCAATTTGATTACTGACCTTGATCAACTTGTTTTAGCCAGGGATCAAATGAAGCAGATTAAAGAAAAAGTTGACCAGAGTCGTATAACCAATAAGCTTGATCCAAAGTTTGACTGATTTTCAAAGTTGATTGGTTATCAACAATCAGTAACTAATGCACCTCCTCAGGGCCGGCTCAACCATTTTGGTGGCCTAAGGCGAAGTAAAATCTTGTGACCTTTTTCCCCAAAAAAATGTATGTAATTGAAAGTTAAACTTGAAGAGCCCAGGTGTAATTATTTGAAAGATTGTGTTAAAATTTAAAAACAAGGGAAAAATATGCTGAACCAAGGATTCGAACCCAAGTCTCACCAATATCCATACATTCACAAAACCACTTCACTACCAACCATCAATCTGTTAATAATCCACACCCTAAATCTTTTATTAATGGACTGTGGTTTCATCAATTGTGGAGGCCCTATAGTTTTGGTGGCCCAAGGCCCAAGCCTCATTTGGCTTACCCTTGGGCCGGCCCTGCACCTCCTACTGTCCGTGTCCCGGCTGGTATAAGCAACAAATGTCATGGCTCGCATAAAAGGATTAAATCAATGAAGGAACAAATGATCAGCCGCAAAGGGAAGAGGACAAGGACATGTAGTGTATGCAATGAAAAGGTCATGATATTCGGACTTGCGAGATACTGAAAGGCAAAAAACAAAAGAAGATGAAGGGAGTCCAGATTGAAAAAGATCCCAGCCACAAAGTCAATGAGGTCGAAGACGAAGTTGATGAAGAGGAAGATGAGTTCGAAGATTATAGTGGAAGGAGTGATGATGGCAGTAAATAAGATGATTGGGAAGAGGTTCAGAGGATGAAGATTATATTTTTTAATTGTACATGCGATTTTACACGAGAAACATGCAATTTAATATACATGAGGTTTTAGTATACTAACTTGTGATTTTAGTATCTAAACATGCGATTTCATATACATCAGTTTATAAGTAGTGTAACATGCAATTTAATTGTGTTTCCATTTTATGACATGCAATTTATGTTATCTTGTATTTATTACAAACATGCGATATACATGTAATTCATTCATGCGATATATATATATAATAATTAACCATCAGATGTTTTCAAAACATGTATACAAAATAAGCAGAATACAATATAATAAACATAAAGTTATTGTTATTGTTTAGCACAATAAAAGACTATAAAATGATAAAGAGAAACCTAGTTACTTGAAGCAAAGATTTTGTCACGTTCTGCCGAGCTGAACTCGATCTTCTCTTTTTATGTAGTCAGAGCATCATTCAGAAAAGAGAATACTAAGTCATCCGCTCGAGACTGTTCCTTGATTTGCTTCAATGCGGCGTCTCTGAAGCTAGATGATGGTTCTTCAAGGAGTCTCTCCCACATGCCTTGATTTTTCTTGATTTCTGCAAGAATCTTCCCCTGCAAATCAAGAATCAAGTGAGAAGAGTTGACATCGGTGCTAATTTCTGTCAACGTGCGAGTTGACAATAGTTCCTTTATTGCAATGTTCTTTAATTGTTCTGAATATTCAGAAGACATTTTTTTTGTTGTTGTTTATCTCGTATTTTTTCCTTTTGTGTGTGTTTGTGTTTGGAGTCTTAATATGGAAGGTTGTTATGCCTGGGTATTATACATTAAAATAGTAAATTTATTATGTAGGTAGGGTGGTAAGTTCAGGGGTATTTATGTTAACAGTGATCATTATGAAATCATCAGCATCAATTTTTTTAAAATCGCATGTGGCTCGAAATAGAATTCGCACACTATAACAAACCACAAACAATATCCCCTTTTTTAAAATCGTATGTGTCTCGAAACATAATTCGTACACTATAACAAACCACAAACAATATCACCTTTTTAAAATCGCATGTGGCTAGATACAGATTTCGCACACTATAACAAACCACAAACAATTCTTTTTCACATGTTTTTAAAAATCAACAACCTTTCTTTGTTTTCACATGCTCAAAATGCATTTCGCATGGCCTACCAAAATCTTTACTTGAAAACAATGAATTCGCATATCATAATGATCATCCTGGATCATCTTCTTCGATCGATGGTCGATCGATGTTATTGTAGTTCAGAACTCCCATATCAGCAGCTATGAAATCGCAGCGGGGAAAATGAGGTTGTGAATAAGAATCTTACGTTGTTGTATTTGATTTAGGGTTCGATTTTGAACTATTCTTCCGTCAATTACAGAGATTACAATCTCGTAATGACGATTTTAACATCTTTTATAAGATTTGAATATAAAAATATGATTAATTAAGTGACTTAAATTACTTTGATGGATTGAATATCCTACGGCTGTGGATATCGCGTACGTAATGTAGGATAAGTGGTATTGTACGTTAACCGGCCTATATATATATATATTGTTTCATGTATCGTTGCGTTTTGAAAATTTCAATGACAACTTGCATTGTCAGGATCGTCCAAAAACAGAGGAAACTCTGCCCGTTTTTCTTAAAAATCCGTAAAACGAAACGTGTTTGATTAAAACAAAACTTAACGTCGATAACACGTATCCTTTTATAAATAAATATAATTGTTTATATTTGTTTCAAGGGTCAATAACGCAAACCCTTTTATAAAATTAAACATAATCGTTTGTATTTTTTTCAAACGTCGATAACTTGAATACTTTTAACAAATAAATATAATTGTTTATATTTATTTCAAACATCAAAAACACGAAAATTCTTTTATAAAATAAATATAATTATTTATATATATTTCAAACATCAAAACTCGAAATTCTTTTATATTCTTTTATAAAATAATTCTTTTATGTTCATATTTTAAAAATTCACAACTTGAAAACTTTATAAAATAAATATAACTGTTTATATTAATTTCAATCGCTTAAACGGCATACGATATATCATCGTACGATCTCAATATATATTATTAACCGAGACATTCCAGTAACAAACAACTAAGTCGATTTATAACAAACATACAACTATATGTAATTATGGTGATAATTATATACGAGACGCGATACATTATACGAGTTTACAATGTAATATTTTTCATATAATATTCGCCACAAACACGTACTACTATTCGAGACGACTAACACGATTTCATAAAATATTTATATTCGTATATATATATAGGACAAGGAACCACCCTTTATTGCGAGAACCGCGAGAACCAATGTGAACACAACAAAAAATACGTAAAAATAGCTAAAAAAACACACTTTTTTTATATTTTTTTATACAAAAATCACTACTTTTAGTAGCCAATTTTTTTTTTTAAATTTAAAAAAAAATTGGCTACTAAAAGTAGCGATTTTAATGTAAAAAATATTAAAAAAAAAATTTTGTGTTTTTTTTTAGATTTTTTAAGGTTTTTTTTAGGTTTAGTTTTAGAATTTTAGCTTGGGGGGGGGGGTAGGTTTTTTTACGTATTTTTGTTTGTGTTCACATTGGTTCTCGCGGTTCTTGCAATAAAGGTGGTTATTGCATGAACCATACCCTATATATATATAGAGAAAGTATAATGTACAAAAAGGCTTATCCTACATTATCATACGCGACAGAGTTATAACGTGCGTAATTAGTATCCCATGCGTGATTATCACTTTTTTTGATCAACATAACTTGCGTAATTAAGCTCCCATGCGTGATTAGGTCAAAAAAATTGATCCCATGCGTGATTAATTGCTCCCATGCGTGATTAACTGGCTCCCATGCGTGATTAACTGATCCATGCGTGATTTTTGGCCTGGTCCAAGGGTTATGCGCGTCACGTACATTTTGTAGGATAAGCCTTTTTGTATGTTAACCTTTCCCTATATATATATATATATATTCTTTTGGAAGTTATCTGTTCTCAAAAATTAGTATTTATCACCGAAATTAATAGAACTTAACAAGTCCATCTTATTCGTTTCCATTAAGTTAGCAACTTACCATCGAATCGTTCGGTTAGTGATTCGGTAGAGCTCGGTGACACGTCGTTTAACTACATCATTTTATTAGAAACTTATAGTTATTCCATGATGGGAATGTCATAGATTGCATGCCAGCGAGTCAAGTTTTGGAAACAACATTAGAGAATCACATTAAGCTAGCTTTGCACAAGGATATCAAGGTGAGTTCATAACCCCACCTTTTTTACAGTTTTACATTTTTATAAATGTTTTCGGGGTGGAAAGACATGCAAGTTTTGCAAAAGAATACAAGGTTTTCGATGAACAAAAATTACATATTCCTAAACCATGCTACAAACAAATTTTAACTGACACAAATGGTTTGTGAATTTCAATAAACTCAAATGGTTTACGAAAGATTTATGCAAAACATACAGTTTTTTACAAAAAACATAAGCGGTTTACGAAACATGCATGAGCTACAGACTAGTGACGGGGTTGGTCCTAGTTACAACGGGACTGGGTGTCCTACATACAAAAAGGGGATTGGTTGGTCCTGCATACAAACAACGGGACAGTGTGTCCTACATACAACCCACAAATCTTGCATGCACCTTAAGGTTTTCATCTTAAGGACTGGATTGTCCTACATACAACTCACAGGCTCATGCGGGCATGTTGTCATTGTCATGTGCGGACATTGACGGTTACAAGTTTTACAAACAAAAAACTTTGCAAATACAAAGTTTTCCAAACATAACGCTTTATACATACAAAGTTTCACAAATACAAAGTTTTCATATAACATGCCGGGAAAATGATTTTTATTTCGTTTTCTCAAACAATATTTTAAAAACCGGTTATCCAAAAAGATTTATATCAAATCTTTTTCAAACAAACTATGAACTCGCCAACTTTATGTTGATTTTTCGCATGTTTTTTCTCAGGTTACATTTTCAAATTGTGGCACGGTTGGAATAAGAGAATCATGGGGTTTCGAGTACTTAGTGGGCGTTCACTTTCTAGAAGTCTTAGCATTAAATGCTTTCGCTGTGCAATGAAGATAACAGTCAGATCACGCCAACTCTGATTTTAGCGGATGTGACAGAAATACCATGCAATAAAAGAGGTGTTACTGTACAACTTCTTTGAAAATGTAGGATATAGAATAAGCTTTTCAAAATGACTAAAAAGTGATGAAAAATACAAACCCTCGTGTTAAGTAAAAATAATATAATAAAAGGTACTAGAAAATAAAAAGGTTCAAAATGACTAAAAAGTTGATGGAAAATACAAACCCTCATGTTAAGTAAAAATAATATAATAAAAGGTACCAAAAAAAAAGGTAAACGTAAATAACGTGGATATTGAGGTAGTGTTTGGTATAAAGGAATTAATAGTGGAATAGAATGAATCATTTCGATTGAACGAAAAGAAAATATGTTTGGTGATGCGTGTGTGGTGGTTATATATTTTATGTATATTTTTAGCCCTTTTTACACTTTAGTCAAGTTTTAAATTTATAAAACATGATATTTTACTAACACCAAACACACATATGGGCAAGTGCACCCATCGTGAGCGTAGTATAGTGTTGGTAAGATACCGAGGTCGTTCAAGGACACAAGAGCTTTTAGTACCGGTTTATCCTCAACGTCTAATCAAATCAAAAATTTAGAAAAAGGTTTTAAACTAGAAAATAAAAACTAAAAATGTTGAAAAATAAAAAAAAATAAAAAATAAAAACAGATAGACAAGATGAATCACTTGGATCCGACTCGCCTTTAGTGTAACTTTTGATTATTTTCGCACTTTTGCACTTTTTAAGAGATTATCTTAGTTATACTAGTTGGCCCCTCTTTTGAATGTGACGTTACCCTCAACCCAGTAGTTTGAGTCAGCAAGGATACAATCCTAAAGGGTTGGATTATTGAAAGATAATTAATTAAGTTATTAATGCATATTACGGTAGGCCCCTCTTTTGAAGGTGACGTTACCCTCGGCTAAGTAGTTTGAGTCAGCAGGGATACTGACGTGTGCGCGTATATACATATTTTTATAATGAAATTACACACGATTCGGTTTTAAATTTATAAAAGTGATTTATACTTTAACATCAAAACACACACGAAAGAGGCAAGTGTACCCCGTCACATATGTAGTAAAGTATCGGTAAGAACCAAGTATCGATCCAAGGAACTGGGCGGAGGAATAATACTAGACCTTTGTCATTAAATTAACGGAAGAAAGATAAGTTTTGTGATTTTCTAAAAACTAAAGTAAGCATAAACAAATAATTATAAAAATATAGTAGACTTCAAATATGAAAATAGATAAATAGCCTTGCTTTATACATAACCAAAGCATGTGAATCAAGTCGGTTTTGCCACTAGAAACATTTGTGCACACATTTTAACCAAGCTAAACTAGTTAACCAAGTTCAAAGTTTACTAATACATGATTAATTAAGCTTCATCTTTCAATTATCTCAACTAACCAAATACTAATCATCCAACATAATTACTTATAATCAAGAAATCAACATCAATAACAAGGTTGCAAACTAATCATCAAAGATTAACATAGAAAATACTTCCAAGTGTCATCACAAACAAAATTAACATACTAATGGTTATACTTAAGCAAGGGATTGTTGTTTTTGCCCAAAGGCTTACAATAATACATAGAACATTAATCTAAATGCTTGAAACATTAACAAAATTATGGAAAGATTAGAAAACCAAACCATAAACAAGCACTAGATTAAGAATCCGGAAGATAACGGAGCTAAACGGCACAATGTGGCATGAATCCGGGTGAAAGCTAATGCCTCCGGAGACTGAAAATCGCCTGAAGAGCTCCCAAAATATCCAGAGTTTCGAGCAGAATGTTTCTGCATGTTTTTTATAACATTTTGAATTCACACGGTCGTGCCAATAAAGTGTACGACCGTTCACTTTTTGCATTATTTGAGTTACTGTTCACCATACCGCATGACATCATCAGATCTTGACCAGTCGTCGATCACGCACGACCGTTCCTTAGGCCGCACGATCGTGCATCTCCGGGTTCTGTTGGCACGGACAACTGCACTGGTGGTGCAATTTCGGGTTGGGCTTGATCGTCGGGTTTGCACGGGAGTGCCTCTAGTCGCACGATCGTTCCACTCCGAGATCTTGTTGCACTCCAGATTGCACTGTCATTCACTGCCGGGCTGGGTTATTTTTTCGGATATGCACGGTCGTTCCACTTATTGCACGACCGTGCCAAACGCCCAGGTCAGAATCTTCACAGAATGCTCGCAGCTTTCTCGTTTCGTCCAGAAAGTCCTCGTTTTCACTATCATCTTGTCTGGCATGTTGTTTTAGGCCTGTAAACAAAAGTATACCTGATTAAGTATCCGATTAACGGTTTTACGGCCAAAAACGCATAAAATGGGGATAAAATGGGGGACTAAAATATGTGTAAATTGGTGAATATCAAATCTCCCCACACTTGAACCTTGCTTGTCCTCAAGCAAGCTAAAACTAAAATGCAATAAAAGCTAGAATCTAACAAGAACGAGAATTTACAAACTATCTACTAAAACAACTACAAACGGTTAGCCGGTTTTTCGAAAGACAACATCAATTGAATCAAACCAAACAAGCATATGCAAATATGTAGATAACCAAAAAGCCATGACTTCACTTTCAATTGACTTAACATGCTAATCTTCACACAACTCACAATGTTCACACACACTCGGTTTTATTTGTGAAACATACATAAAATGTGTATGTGCAAACACTCAATGCCTCGTCAATGAAATGTGTAATATCATAAGCTTGTCATAAGATCTCGTCTCCACCAACTAATATGCGAAAAAGTGCAAATCAAGAGGACTTTACGGGTTTAAACGTTAGGCTTGGGTGATGGGTATGGAAATGGATATTTTAAAGTGGCGAAATGGTTAAAACTCGGTAATAGCGTTTAACTAGCGTAAAACAATACAACTATACATACTAACGCCTTAAAAAGGTGACTTTTGCGAAATCGAGCTTATCAATCGAGATTTTATCATTAAGCATTCAAAATTGCTTGATTTTTGTCGACTTCACCCTATTTTAGGGTGTTTTATTTTCTGTTTTATTTTTTGTTTTTTTTAACAAAAAGGATTTGTACAATAAACAACAACTATAACAAGCACTAGTTAAACGATTATTTTGACCGAGTTTCAACACTAAAAGGTTTAAAACATAAAAAGGCTAAATTTGGCTAAGTGGGCGATTATGTTGGGTAAACAAAGGTAAACGGGAAGGCTCGATATGGTTAATCCTAAAGGTAATGTAAGGTTTACAGGAAACACAACACAAAGAACAAGGCTAACACAAAGGGGTTTTCTAAGTGCCTCTATCACTTCTACACAATTTCGCAAGTTCATGGTCTTAACAAGCATGCTAGTGACAAGTTCTAAATTACACATGACATCCAGCTCACTCCTACTCCGAAATGAACAATCATATAACAATTTTACGGCTCAAATATGCTCACATAATCGGAAGGAATGGGTAAAAGTGTGAAAATTCTCATGCAAGTCCTTCTTTGTTTGTCACGCTTTCCGGTTTTCTTTTTCAAAATTCATTTTGCTTGTCGAGTTTTTATCATGTCCGAAGTTTTCTAAAACACAACCAACCGGTTTATTTGCTAAAAATATATACAAAATACAGATATTTTTTTATTGAATTTTCTGTTATTTTTTTTATTATTAGGACAAACAAAGTTAACAAGTTAAACCCCTCCCCACACTTGAACTTCGCATTGTCCCCAATGCGAAACCTGAAATATAGAGATAAAGGAGAATAATACTCCCCTAAAGATGATTTTGATGCAACGAGACTTCCAAGCTGTATCTTTGATGTGCTCCGGTCCAAGACTTGATAGCCAAAATCTGCAAGTATGTCACAAGGTACAGGAAAACAGAACAGAAACAATATAAACACAAATAAACCATAATTTATATAAATAAAAGTACTAAATATCCCAACATGACATAAAGCAAACATACGAAAGTGTCAGAAATATAAAGTACATAACCGGGGGTGTTTGAAATAATAACCAAAATGAACACCCGATAAACAAACCACTGAAATAATAAAACCACCAACAAACAACACCACCTAATCCTCGTCATCGCCACCCGCATCATCTCTCGTGTTGGATGGGCCTGCATCTCCATAACCAGGTGGGTTCCCGAATGGGAACTGTGGAGGCTCCTGAAAGTAGTTCGGGTATGCATTATGAAGACCCCCGAAGAGATATGAGAACCCAGCTTACACCTCCTGGCGCATAAAGTCTTGGTTTGCTCTCAGCTGGTCCTGACCAACCCACAGCTGCTCAATACTAATGCGCTGCTGCTCCTGACAAGCATACAACTGCTCTAAACTGGTACGCCAATGCTCTTGACTCACCTGCATCTGCTGAAACTGCTGGTAGAGATCAGGATAAGACGGGATGCCCTCAGGCCAATCCTGGTGTTGGTGGTATCCGTGATGCTGTGTTGAATGTGGTGGTGTCTGTGGCTCATGCTACTAGTGCTGCTCATGCTGCTCTCCCATCTCCTCATCCTCATCCTCCGCCTCTGCTGGAGGCAACGGGTGCCAGACCTCGTTGTTCAAACCCTTCAATCGATCCTCGCGATCCGTCTCAGCAATAAGCCCCATGGCTTTCAACGACCGAATATCAACATATAAACCCTCGGTCACCAAAGTGAGACCCTGAAGTACCTCATCAGTCATTAACCCCAAGTTGTAGGTGATCTCGGTCACATACTGACGACCATGAATTTGACCGCTGGACGTTCTCCCTGAGCTGTTCACAAAATACTCCGCATCCTCGCAGCTAGGTTGATGTGTACCCCCTTAACCAGCGCATAAAGATATATCAGATCTGGTGTTGGACAGTTCCCCAAACTGTCCATGCGCCTGCAGATGGTATGGCTGAATATATGATGCATGACTCTATGCAACGGGTCTCTCAACCTTGAAGCTTTTGACATTCTAGGATCGTATGGGTCACCAACTGCATTTTGAGCCCAAAACGCGGCCCGCGCTTCATCGCTCGGTAAGGTGAACTCATCTGTGAAAAACTCTGAACCCAATATCTTCATTTGTGTAGATTCCAAGTCTCCGACCCAATCTGCCCATCGACCAATTGTGCCAGCGTCCGCCCAATCTGAAAGTTATCCTCTCCGTGTAGCGGAAGTTTGGAATTTTATAAGCTCTTGGCTTGTTGTATGAATACGTGGCGAAGAATTCTATCGTTAGCTCACGATAGGTGGGGCGGTCGATGGCGACCAAACGCGAAAGCGGAATAGTTAGCATGTTTTCTAGTCGTTCGCGCTGATTTAAATCTCTCATAACATCCCAATATAGCCTCCGGGGGATGCCAAACTGCCCTCGCCTATTCCATAAAGCGTGAAGTTTTGGGATACAAAGACTTTCTCTCTCGTCCTCAGGATCGAATTGTAAGAAGGGATGATCCATCTGCAAGAGGGAAGACAGTTAAAACAGGAGAAACAGAAAAAATTTAATTCGGAGCAGCCGAACACACTGTTATGAAGCTACTGTCTCGCTGATCTGGGCGTTTGGCACGGGCGTGCGACCAACCACACGGTCGTGCGTTCCCGAAAATCAGCACTGGTGGTCGGCATATATCGTAACTGCACGGCGTGCGACCAACGGCACCACCGTGCATCACCGAGCCAACAACAAACCATCGTGAACAGCCGGAACTGCACGACCGTTCCACACGAGGAACGTCCGTGCGACTACGTTTCTGCAGAATCCGAACCCCCGAACTTTGAACAGCCATATTTTTTTAAAAAATTATCAAATTTTTGGCAAACAGGGGCTAGAAATCCGACCGGGTGTTCACGAAACATAACAATCTTGCAAGGGTTAGGTTTTCGCTTGTGTTTATGAAGGGAAACCTAAAAAGCCTTGAAGAATCAAACGAATCTAACCTAGACAAAGATGAAACAGGAAATTGACAAGAAAGAACATACCATGCGAAGAGATGTGTGAAACCGTGCGAAGAAATCATGCGATTTGAGGCAAAATCGCTCTGGAACGGCTGGTGCGGATAGCGTTTTTGAATTGTGAATGGGGGCTGTAGATGAGGGTATTTATACTGCCAAATGACAGAAATGCCCCTAGCCTCACGCACGGTCGTTCGACCTCTCGCACGGTCGTGCGTCGCCGAACATGGTTCACCCTGGCACGATGATCTCGGAACTGCACCGGGGGTGTGACTCGAGGTGCCGGCCAACCCGCAAACGCACGGGCGTGCGACCCATGGAACGGCCGTGCCATATCTGCAGATCAGTTTTTTCTGCAGAATGCATTTTCAGCACCTGTTTTGGCCGTTTTTCGCCATTTTCACCATCCGCAAACTGTTCTAACATTTTTCCCACATAGACCCAACGCCCGGCACGTCTAAAAA
This sequence comes from Helianthus tuberosus, assembly GCA_030545235.1. Taxonomy (NCBI): domain Eukaryota; kingdom Viridiplantae; phylum Streptophyta; class Magnoliopsida; order Asterales; family Asteraceae; genus Helianthus; species Helianthus tuberosus. The sequence continues at coordinate 173,463,359 of CM060447.1, forward strand.
CTGTACAAACTAACGAAACCTACAAAACACGCCTAAATTACGCTAAAACGATAAAAACACAAAAAGTGACGAATTTACCCCTAAAGCGCTTAAGTCGCTCTTGCTACATTTTTAATCCACGAGTCAGTAGCGTAGACTCTCCTCCCCACACTTATGATGTGTGCGGAGCGTGGAGTTCGATAACCTCCACCGCCGACTCGATCGGCCCGGCAACGTAAAGCTTCAAGCGGTGCCCATTTACCTTGAAAATAACGTCGTCCGCGTTATCTATTGCAACAGTCCCATATGGAAATACTTCTTTTACCGTGTATGGTCCTGTCCAACGTGAATGTAATTTTCCTTGAAATAAGCGTAATCGCGAGTTGTAAAGAAGAACAAGATCGCCCGCTTGGAATTGTTTGTGGTCCTTCAAGCGTTTATCGTGCAATCTCTTTGTGCGCTCTTTATACAACACGGAGATCTCATAAGCTTGTTGTCATAGCTCCTCCAATTCATGAATCTGAAGAAACCGGGATTCACCTCCGGTTTTTAAGTCCAGATTTGCGGTTTTTAGAGCCCACATCACTTTATGCTCCAACTCCACCGGTAAATGACACGCTTTTCCGTATACAAGCCTAAAGGGAGTAGTCCCAATAGGGGTCTTGAAAGCTGTACGGAAAGCCCACAACGCCTCATCTAGTTTATCCGACCAATCCTTGCGGTTTGCACCAACAGACCGCTCAAGGATTCGTTTTAGACCCCGGTTTGTGACCTCCACCTGCCCACTTGTCTGTGGATGATAGGGCGTGGATAAACGGTGATGCACACCATAGCAGGACAAAGCTTTCTCAAGCTGTGTATTGCAGAAGTGGGTCCCTCTGTCACTGATAAGCGCTTTCGGAGCACCGAACCGGGCGAACAAACTTTTCAAAAATCTCACGACCACCCTGGCATCATTGGTAGGTAAGGCCTGTGCCTCCGCCCACTTTGATATATAGTCAACCGCGACCAGGATGTACTTATTTCCTCGTGAGTGGGGGAATGGTCCCATGAAGTCTATCCCCCAAATGTCGAAGACTTCACAAACTTGTATCCAGTTCTGAGGCATTTCATCACGTGCCAATATATTAGCCGCCCTCTGGCAGGCATCGCACGCTCTAACCCAACTCTGCGCATCACAAAAAAATAGTCGGCCAATAAAACCCGGAATCCAGCACCTTCTTGGCGGTGAAATTAGCTCCGTGGTGGCCTCCAGTAGGTCCCTCGTGACAATGGCGCAGAATATCGGTCGCCTCCTTCCCTGAAACGCATCTTCTGATCACCTGATCAGCACCAACCCAGAATAAGAAAGGATCGTCCCAAATGTAGTGCTTGACATCCGAAAAGAATTTCCTCTTTTGTTGGTGAGTCAACCCTTTAATCAGAATCCCGCAAGCAAGATAGTTCGCAAAGTCGGCGAACCAAGGTGACTCATCGCATATCTCAACACCCATCAATGACTCGTGTGGGAAATTGTCATTGATTGAATCCCAACGCGCGTCCTCGATGTCTCCATGCTCCAACCGAGATAGATGGTCATCCGCTACATTCAACGCTCCCTTTTTATCTTGAATTTCGATATCAAACTCCTGTAGCAACAAGATCCATCTGATTAGACGCGGTTTAGCGTCCTGTTTGCTGAAGAGATATCTGATGGCTGCGTGATCAGTATACACAATGGTTTTTGAAAGCACCAAATATGATCTAAATTTTTCAAATGCGAAAACAACCGCCAAGAGCTCTTTTTCAGTCGTGGTGTAGCTCTCTTGAGCGTCGTGAAGAGTCTTGCTCGCATAATAGATCGGGTGAAAGTGCTTTTCTTTCTTTTGACCCAGAACGGCCCCTATAGCGTAATCGCTCGCGTCGCACATAATTTCGAATGGCAGACTCCAGTCAGGTGCAACCAAAATAGGGGCCTCAATCAACTTTTGCTTGAGAAGGTCAAAAACCCTCAAGCAATCATTTCCAAATACGAACGGAGCGTCTTTCTCCAACAAACGGGTCATGGGCCTAGCGATTTTTGAGAAATCCTTGATGAATCGCCTATAGAACCCCGCATGACCAAGAAAGCTCCGTATCGCTCTCACAGGGGTGGGAGGTGGAAGTCGTGAAATAACGTTAACTTTAGCTGGATTGACCTCCATACCAGCGCGAGAAATCTTATGTCCCAGAACTATGCCCTCTTTCACCATAAAGTGGCATTTTTCCCAGTTTAGGAGCAGATTCGTCTCTTCACACCTCTTCAACATCTTTTTCAAATTTTCCAAACAATGATCAAAGGAATCCCCAAATACCGAAAAGTCATCCATGAAAACCTCCATAGAATCCTCGATCATATCATGAAAAATTGCAACCATGCATCTCTGGAAGGTCGCTGGTGCATTACACAACCCAAAAGGCATACGCCGGTAGGCGAATGTGCCGAAGGGACAGGTAAAGGTAGTCTTCTCCTGATCCTCAGGAGCAATAGGAATTTGGAAGTACCCAGAGAACTCGTCCAAGAAACAGTAATACAACTTCCCCGACAGACGTTCCAACATCTGGTCGATGAATGGAAGCGGGAAGTGATCCTTACGAGTGGCATCGTTGAGTTTGCAGTAATCAATGCAAACTCGCTACCCAGTGACGGTACGGGTAGGAATTAGCTCATTCCTATCATTTGTGACTACAGTAATACCACCTTTCTTGGGTACTACCTGCACTGGACTCACCCACACAGAGTCAGATATAGGATAAATCATCCCGGCATCCAACAACTTAATCACTTCTTTCTTCACCACGTCTTGCATATTTGGATTCAACCGCCTCTGATGCTGTGCACAGGGTTTGTACTCGTCTTCCATCAGAATCTTGTGAGTACAGAAAGAAGGATTGATGCCTTTGATATCCATGATTTTCCACGCAATGGCTCTCTTATGAAGTCTAAGAACCTCGAGAAGCTGATTCTTCTCATCCTTTTCCAATAATGCCGAAATGATGACCGGTAAGCGACACTCCTCGTCCAGAAATGCATACTCGAGATGTGGTGGGAGTTCTTTCAACTCCAAAGACGGTGGATCTTCAATCGAAGGTTTTATCTTCTCTTCTTCTACATGGCCAATTTCTAGAAACCGCTCCGGACTCTGGGAACCATCGTCACCAATCTGATAGACTGGCTGCTCGAAATCGTGGCCCTCCTGCGTAATGCCAATCAGGTCCCCACACGACAGACGTGTGTCCGAATCAATCTCTTCACCAGTACCTTGAAAATAAGAGCACACACGTGCATCAACAATGTCGACATAGTAAAGCATGTCATCATGACTTTGCGGATGCTGCATTGATCTTTTGATATCAAATGTCACGTGCTCATCATTTACTCAGAGCGTGATTTGGCCAGCTGCCACATCAACAATCGTCCTCGCAGTATTGAGGAACGTGCGTCCAAGTATCAAAGGTACTCTTGAATCTCCGTCCATGTCAAGAATAACAAAATCCACAGGGAAAACAAATTTATCGATTTTAACAAGCATGTTTTCAACAAATCCATGCGGACACTTGATTGAGCGGTCTGCCAACCGAATACTCATTCTAGTGGGTGACGGCTCACCCAGATCCAGTTTAGTAAAAACCTTATAAGGCATAAGGTTGATACTAGCTCCTAAGTCAGCCAATGCATGGCTAACAGACATGTTTCCTATCAAACAAGGAAGCGTAAAACTACCCGGATCTCCCATTTTCGTGGGCAAACGGTTTTGCAAAACGGCAGAACAAGTTTCATTCATCACCACACATGATATATCCTCGAGCTTCTGTTTATTCGAGAGGATGTCCTTTAGGAAATTTGCATACTTTGGCATCTGGGCCAAGGCTTCAAAAAACGGTATATTAATGTGAAGTTGTTTAAACAACTCAAGGAACTTACCGTATTGTTCTTCGTTCTTCTGTTTCTTCAGCCTGCCTGGATAAGGTACTGCGGGAGTGTAATCTTTGACTGGCTCCTGGACTTGTGCTATACGTGCTGGGCGTAGCCTGGCTTACACCTCGTCCGGTGTGTCAGTCGGGACCGCTCCAGTGATCGGTGATGAGTCCGATATGTCGGGTCCGGTAATCTTACCACTCCTGGTCATAATCGCATTCACATACCCGCCCGGGTTTGGCTCTATATTTCCTGGAAGACCTCCTGAGGGCCTTTTAGACATCATTTGTGCCAGCTGACCAACCTGATTCTCGATATTCTGAATCGATGCTTTGTGACTCCTCATTTCTCCCTCGTGGGAAAGAAAAGGATCCTCGCTTTGTTGGTATCGTTTTTCTGCCAACTGATTTGCACTCGAGGAACTAGTAAGAAGCTGAGCCATCATATCCTCCAGCTTGGAACTAGATTGAGGGGCCTGCTGCTGGGAACTACTCCCAGTGCCCTGATTCTGATACGAATATGGACGCTGCTGGTAAGGTTGGTTGTATGGCTGAAATTACTGACCCTAAGCCTGCGGTGGCGCTGGAGCGCGCTGAGTAAATCCCAATGGATTTTGATTGCCCGTATTCGCTCGCCACCCAAAATTTGGGTGATTCCTCCATCCGGGATTATAGGTATTGCTGTAGGGATAGTTCTGCGGCCTCACCTGATTACTTACAAAGTCTACTTCTTCATGGCCTTCATACACGACTCCCTGAAAGCACGCACCAGGCTCGTGTGACACTCCACACTGGTCACATCCCGAACCAACTTGTGCGATCATCTGGGACTTATCGAATTTCGCTGCAAGAGCCGAGATTTGTGTAGTAATGGTCGTGTAATCGTCCACAACGTGAACTCCTACGTGAGGTGCTGATGATGATGATGTTGCCCGACCTCTATCTCCTTCGTGACGTGATCTAGACTTCAATGCAGCTCTTTCTTTGATATCATACGCTTCATTCGGCGTCTTCGTTCCTAGATCGCCTCCTGCATTCACGTCTAATCGCTCCTGCGTGTTGTAACTGAGCCCTTGATAAAACGTCAAGACCAGCTGTCTCTTGGAGAAGCCATGATATGGAACATCAATCAACAAATCTTTAAATCTCTCCCAGGCCGCGTGCAACGACTCTTCCTCATCCTGGCGAAATGTAACAATCCGGTTTCTTAGCTTGGTTGTTTTCTCAGGTGGAAAATATTTTTGCATAAACAGCTCCGCCAACTCATTCCAGGTCCTGATGGACCCAGCTGGAAGTGACATAAGCCAAGCTCTAGCTTTGTCACGCAACGAGAAAGGAAACAACCTCAACCGAACTGCATCCTCCGAAACACCCATAGTCCTAAATGTTGAACAAATAGCGAGAAAAGCAGCGATATGTCTCCCGAGAACCTCATGCTCACGCCCGTCAAACTGTACTGAATTCTGCACCATGTTAATAATACTAGATCTAATTTCAAATGTAGGTGCATCTATAGTAGGCTGAAGGATACTCGGCTCCAGGCCTGCCCCTTCGGGCTGATTCGAGTCATTCAAAGGTCGCTCATCGTCTGCCATGATTGCGTTTCTTGTTGCCCCTGAGCCCTCGACTTCAGCGGGTACCACCTGCTCCTGCTCACCAGCTGCGAGTAGCATATTTTTATAATGACATTACATATTTTTATAATGAAATTACACACGATTCGGTTTTAAATTTATAAAAGTGATTTATACTTTAACATCAAAACACACATGAAAGAGGCAAGTGTACCCCGTCACATATGTAGTAAAGTATCGGTAAGAACCAAGTATCGATCCAAGGAAATGGGCGGAGGAATAATACTAGACCTTTGTCATTAAATTAACGGAAGAAAGATAAGTTTTGTGATTTTCTAAAAACTAAAGTAAGCATAAATAAATACTTATAAAAATATAGTAGACTTCAAATATGAAGATAAATAAATAGCCTTGCTTTATACACAACCAAAGCATGTGAATCAAGTCGGTTTTGCCACTAGAAACATTTGGTCAATTATTCATTTTCAAGACAATTAGTATCCCTTTCGTGAATCCTAACATGACAATCATTCGGAAAGCTAAAACGATAACCACACTTTAACCACCTAAAATTGTTCTTTAACGTGCAATTGATAAATGACTATGATAATCTCTTAAAAATAAGTTAGTCATACGTTAGAGGTTTTCTAACCTCACTTAAACACGGAAAGTGACATCGATAAACACAATGCAACCACCGAGACAAGCATAAACTAGATTAAATCACAACCGAGTTCATTTTACAAATCTTGCATATAAATTTACCAAGATAGCAATTTTGGCCTAAACTACTAACTAAGTTAACAATTCATGGCAAGAATTCATAACAACACCATTTAACCCGTTAAGGTCCTTACGTGACGGAAAGCTTTCTTGATTAACAATAATTACATTTTATTAAACCACTAACCATTTCTAGTATCATGGTGCACACATTTTAACCAAGCTAAACTAGTTAACCAAGTTCAAAGTTTACTAATACATGATTAATTAAGCTTCATCTTTCAATTATCTCAACTAACCAAATACTAATCATCCAACATAATTACTTATAATCAAGAAATCAACATCAATAACAAGGTTGCAAACTAATCATCAAAGATTAACATAGAAAATACTTCCAATTGTCATTACAAACAAAATTAACATACTAATGGTTATACTTAAGCAAAGGATTGTTGTTTTTGCCCAAAGGCTTACAATAATACATAGAACATTAATCTAAATGCTTGAAACATTAACAAAATTATGGAAATATTAGAAAACCAAACCATAAACAAGCACTAGATTAAGCATCCGGAAGATAACGGAGCTAAACGGCACAATGTGGCATGAATCCGGGTGAAAGCTAATGCCTCCGGAGCCTGAAAATCGCCTGAAGAGCTCCCAAAATATCCAGAGTTTCGAGCAGAATGTTTCTGCATGTTTTTTATAACATTTTAAATTGGCACGGCCGTGCCAATAAAGTGCACGACCGTTCACTTTTTGCATTATTGGAGTTACTGTTCACCATACCGCATGACATCATCAGATCTTAACCAGTCGTCGATCTCACACGACCGTTCCTTAGGCCGCACAATCGTGCATCTCCGGGTTCTGTTGGCACGGACAACTTCACTGGTGGTGCAGTTCCGGGTTGGACTTGATCGTCGGGTTTGTACGGGAGTGCCTCTAGTCGCACGATCGTTCCACTCCGAGATCTTGTTGCACTCCGGATTGCACTGTCGTTCACTGCTGGGCTGGGTTATTTTGCCGGATATGCACGGTCGTTCCACTCATTGCACGACCGTGCCAAACTCCCAGGTCGGAATCTTCACAGAATGTTCGCAGCTTTGTCGTTTCGTCCAGAAAGTCCTCGTTTTCACTATCATCTTGTCTGGCATGCTGTTTTAGGCATGTAAACAAAAGTATACCTGATTAAGTATCTGATTAACGGTTTTACGGCCGAAAACGCATAAAATGGGGGACAAAAATATGTGTAAATTGGTGAATATCAGATACAATCCTAAACAGCCGGGTTAAAGTTTTAATGGTAGTTTACATATGAGGGGGTCAAGGAGTTCGGACCCCCGCCATCCAATACCAGTGGGTATTGAAGGAGGTCCTACTAAACTTGACCCAGGTCCTTGCAAGATCTATACACTGAACAAGGCAAGACTCTTACCAAACCATTCCCTTAACCCCCGACCAGGTAGCCAACATATCTCCATATAGACCGTGGAGATATGAATGGTGAAAATCTTTTATTTTATATAGACAGTAAAATAACGCCAAAACACCATGGACAAATTATAAGGAAGATTCACCTTCAACATAAGAAACTAATTATTAAAGTCATTAATACATAACCAAATAAAAAAGTGCGAAAACATTAAAAATAAAAAGTATTACACTAAACACTTGTCTTCACCAAGTGATGTAAGAGACTTAGGCAAACATGGCCTTTGATTGTCAAGAACTCTTACGATCAATCTTGGATCCCGAGACTACTCACACACTCTATGATGGATGATGGATGATGGTGGTGGATGTGGGTTGTGATGGTGGTGGTGGGTGGGTGAAGTGTGAAAGAGGTGGTTTGCCAAGGGATGGTTTACAAGTGAGCCAAGCACCCCTATTTATAGCCTGCACAGAAGCCCGGACACGGCCCCGTGTCCATTGGGCACAGCCCCGTGTCCACCCATCTTCTCTTTCTTCATTAAATGCAGTTTTTCTGCATTAGTTGACCACGCCCCCGTGTCCACTGGGCACGACCCCGTGTGCAGAAGCGTATCTGTACTATCAAGATTTGCCTAGATTATGCGAATCTTAGCGTTGACCACGGCTCCGTGTCCGCTGGGCACGCCCCCGTGGTGGGTGATAGAAGCTTCTACAGCTTTATCTTTTCTGCAGACACTTGGGCATGCCCCCGTGCTCATTGAGCACGGGACGTGTTCAGCCTTCTGTTCTCTTGTTTTTGCTTGGGAATATGCTGTCGGGGGGTCTGGCATGCCACGTTTATCCCTTTTCTTGTATTATTGTTAGATTTAGCTGCATTTTTGCTTCTTTTGTCCATTTAAGCTCTTTTAACCCTGAAAATACAAAAGGAAGACAAAAACACACTTTTTCCAACATTAGTCATAAAAAAGGGTTAGTTTTATGCCACATTTGATGTAATTTATATGTTGAATTTTGCACACATCAAATACCCCCACACTTGAATTTTTGCTTGTCCTCAAGCAAAACTCTTTACAATGTGGCTTACACTCCCAAATGGAATGGGTAGAAGAGATGGTTTTTGGGCTTGTCATAGAGTGTCGGGATTCCAAGATTCGTTATTAGGTTTTATTTTTATTTTATTTACAATCCTATTTGTCATGATTTATTTAGAACATTACATAAGATAAATTACTTATTAGGGCATAACATGCCTCTTTAAAATTCAATTTATATACAAGTTCACACACCTCACGGGGGATCATTCAACACTCGGCCGAAGGTGTATTTTTGTGAAGCACTCGAGAGCGGCATGGAACTTACTCCTACCATAAGCTTGCCAAGCTATCAATCCTCCTCCTTTTTAACTATAAACCTTTGTAAATATCAAGAGGACTTTTGGGGGAAGGGTTAGGCTTGGGTTAAAGGTAGGTGGTTTGGTTAGTGGTTAGTAGAAAAGGGCGAAAGGCGTAAAAAGCGTCGGTTTTCGTAAAACATTTTGTTTTTGTGACTTTTTATTCCAATTAATCATTATTCAAACAAGCCTTCTTTTGATGAGCTTTGTTTGTTTATTGCTAACTTCAATTTTCTTTTCTTCTCTATAATTTTTTTTTAGATAAGGAAGTCACAAGAAAACCGAGCTTTGTTACTAAAATAAAGGGTTTAAAACGAAAAAGGGTTTTGGTGGGTAAAAAGGGTGTTTGATTTGGGTTAAGAAATGAAAAGGTTTAGGCTCAAAGGGGTTAACTAGGGGGATTTTGGGTAGGTGGTAAAAAAAAGAAAAATAATGGTGTTGAAAGAAAAAGGGTTAGTCCTAATGCCTCCATTATTTACTTACTAAGGTTTAAGTTGGTAAGGACCGAGAATGTATCGTCGTGGCAAGTTCTAGAGTTGTAAGAACCAAGCGGCTATTCACACAAGAAACGAAAAATGAGCATTTAGATTAAAGATGTGTATTTGTATGCTCAATAAAGGCTCAAAACTCACTTTTTGTGGGAATGGGTTTTTATGTGATCAAGTATATATAATCAAATTTTAACTAGATTTGTCATGTCGTTTCATAATTTTCTTATATTGGTTCGTTTTATCACGACGCTATCGGTTGTAAATTTGTAAAAAGATAACCTTTTAGAACTTGTAATTCTCAAATTAAACCAAGACAAGTAAAAAAAATGAAAAGTTTTTTTGAAAAAAATTGGGGTGTTTAGCGGTTCCAATAGAGTTTTGTGTAAGGCTTGTAATTAGGACTTGCAAAATTCAAGGTTTTAGCATCCCCTCACACTTATATTACACATTGTCCTCAATGTGTCCCAAAAATAAGTTTTTAGGTTGATTGAATGTGTTAAAGTGTGTTTAAAAACAATTTTTTATGTTACTGGGCATCTGGACACGGGCTCGTGGTGTCCGGGAACGGCCCCGTGTTCTGGTCGCCAGTAACAAAAATTAGTAAAAAGTAACAGAAGCTTGGGCACGAGGGCGTGTTCAGTGAACACGCCCCGTTTCCAGTTACCTGAACTGGGCGATTTTCTGCAGATGGTTCAGCACGGGGCCGTGCTGGCTGGACACGGCCTGTGCTGAACTTGCTGTAATGAAGAAAAATTTGCGGGAGGCTCTGTTTTTATGCATGGGGCGTTGGTTCAAGTTTCCCTTGGTATCCTTCACCATCTCGAGTGTGTTTTACCCATTACAACATCATCCAAACACCAATTTAATTAAACCATCATTTTATTAAAACTAACACATTACATAGGTCCTAGAAATTTAAAAACAAAGAAGAAACATAAAAAACTAAAAGTCCTAAGATAGATAGGTCAAGTGATGCATAAAATCATCATAGGGAGCTCTACTTTTATGATAGGAATCAAAATTCCGGAAATAGCTTTCCAGTATTTAAAGGCTTTGTAGAACTCCAAACCGAGGGGTATTCCCTAGATGTTGTTAAAGACATTCTTCTATTTCTCTTGGGAGGAAGAAGGCGGACTCATTTTCCTCAACATCTTGCGGAGGGGGAGTGACACCAACCGGAACCCCTTGTAGTATGTCTCGAGGGGGCTCCGGGTGTATAGTGTACCACTCGGCCAGTATGATGACTTCCGGTACCACATTCCATGCCCTTTGGGTGATGATTGGTACCAAAGGAGGAGAAGCGAGAATGTTCAACCTTTGGTGCAAAAGGTTGACCTCCCGAAGACATCCCTCTAGCTCCACCGTCAAATGATTGATACGGTCGACCAATACTTCTTCCACTCCCGTCATCTCATCAATGGCCTCTCTTAAAGCGTAAATGTAGTTTACAAGAGAGTCTTCAACCGTTGATGACCTTCTCCCTTGTCGGTTGTTCCTGGAGTGCGATGAAGATGTTCCGCTAGTTCTGCTCGCCATTCTGAGAAAACAGACCGAAAAGAGTTCAATTTTATTGGAATAGTACCTCGGACACGGCCCCATGCTCATTGAGCACGGCCCCGTGTTCAGATGTCTGCAGATTTTTGGAACAAGGAATCTTGGAGTTTTAAATTATTTTCATGATTTTTAAAGCAATTTTAAGCAGAAATAATTAAAACACTGTTGTAGAACTTATCTTTAACAAGATTCCTTGAATAAAAATCTAAAAAACATCATCATAAAGCTTGGAATCTTGGTGATTTCAAGCTCTAATGGATGTATTAAGGAAAAATTGAAGAAGAAGGTAATGGATAAAAGTGGAAAAGACAAGATGGTTGTTAAGAACCTTCTTTAGAATATACCTAGGATGGTATGTGTGAAGATCCCAGCAAATCTTTGTCCTTGGAGTGGTCCAAATGTGCAGGAATGTTGGCTGCATTTATAGAAAACGATAGCATGCTGTACACGGCCCCGTGTCGGCTGGACACGGCCCCGTGTGCAGACAAGATCCTGACACATTTTAACCGTATTCTGAAAAAAAGTCAGACGAGAATCTTTTGGTGGACACAGGGGCGTGCTGACCTGGACACGGCCCCGTGTCTAGAGGCTGTTTATGAAGTTTCGTCTATTTCTAAGGAATTCATCCGGATCGAGTGGTTCCTTACTGGACGGAACAACCCCGAAGTGCCTGAGATACCTTAATTGCTCTAGATTTAGACGAGAACGTAAGAGGTTGTCGGTAAGTGTGATTCCTATGCTAAATGTAGGTGGACAAGTCCAACCCTTTCTCGGGATCCCGTTAAAGAAGGTGTATGCCGAATCGCTTAGGTCTATGTATGCATCGAACAAAGTCGATGGGGAGTCCTTCACGGCACAATCGACACAGGGACAACTATCGCTCAAGTCTTCGCCAGAGTTAGAGGTGATATTGGGAACAACGAAGTTGTTTTTATTCGAATGTGATCTCAACAATTCTTCTTGGGTATCGTTTTGAGATGAATTAATGATATCCATCTCAAGTTTTTTACCCAACTAAGAATTATATCTTCCATTTGAAATAATTCATCAAGAAGCATTTCTCCTAGAAGAGTCGATAGAGAGCATTCAAGGGAGAGATAAGGATTATTTTTTACTTTCACCACTCTTAAGGCTACAGGAAAACAATGGGTCTATATAGTGGGGCTTATAATTTAGAAAATAACATTCTAAATCTTTATGATTGCCACCACATATTTGACACCAAGTACCATAAGAGGGCCAATAGTAAAAAAAATCAGTATCACTCATGTTTGTGTCAGAAATTACCAACCGTCGGGATCTTACGGTTCTGTTTTCAGTAACTGATGCTTGAGCACGGGGCGTGTTGAGTGGGCACGGCCCCGTGTTCAGCTACTGTCTGACTTAAAACAGGATTGCCAGTACCAAAGATTGGGCACGTGGGCGTGTTCAGCGGGCACGACCCGTGCTGAGTTCTGCAGAAGCTGAAAATCTAAGAGAAATCCTAAGAAAACAGAAAAATAAGAAAAAAAAACGATTAGGCCGTTGATTCCTAACTTTCTTAAAATCCTTGTGTCCCCGGCAACGGCGCCAAAAACTTGATGCGTGTGTGGTGGTTATATATTTTATGTATATTTTTAGCCCCTTTTACACTTTAGTCAAGTTTTAAATTTATAAAACACGATACTTTACTAACACCAAACACACATATGAGCAAGTGCACCCATCGTGAGCGTAGTATAGTGTTGGTAAGATACCGAGGTCGTCCAATGACACAAGAGCTTTTAGTACCGGTTTATCCTCAACGTCTAATCAAATCAAAAATTTAGAAAAAGGTTTTAAACTAGAAAATACAAACTAAAAATGCTGAAAAATAAAAAATAAAAATAAAAACAGATAGACAAGATGAATCACTTGGATCCGACTCGCCTTTAGTGTAACCTTTGATTATTTTCGCACTTTTGTACTTTTTAAGAGATTATCTTAGTTATAGTAGTAGGCCCCTCTTTTGAAGGTTACGTTACCCTCAACCCAGTAGTTTGAGTCAGCAAGGATACAATCCTAAAGGGTTGGATTATTGAAAGATAGTTAATTAAGTTATTAATGCATATTGCGGTAGGCCCCTCTTTTGAAGGTGACATTACCCTCGGCTAAGTAGTTTGAGTCAGCAGGGATACAATCCTAAATAGTCGGGTTAAAGTTTTAATAGTAGTTTACATATGGGGGGTCAAGGAGTTCGGACCCCCGCCATACAATACCAGTGGGTATTGAAGGAGGTCCTACTAAACTTGACCCAGGTCCTTGCAGGATCTATACACTGAACAAGGCAAGACTCTTACCAAACCATTCCCTTAACCCCCGACTAGGTAGCCAACATATCTCCATATAGACCGTGGAGATATGAGTGGTGAAATCTTTTATTTTATATAGAAAGTAAAATAACGCCAAGACACCACGGACAAATGATAAGGAAGATTCACCTTCAACATAAGAAACTAATTATTAAATTCATTAATACATAACCAAATAAAAAGTGAAAAAAGATTAAAAATAAAAAGTATTACACTAAACACTTGTCTTCACCAAGTGATGTAAGAGACTTAGGCAAACATGGCCTTTGATTGTCAAGAACTCTTACGATTAATCTTGGATCCCGACACTACTCACACACTCTATGATGGATGATGGATGATGGTGGTGGATGTGGGTTGTGATGGTGGTGGTGGGTGGGTGAAGTGTGAGAGAGGTGGTTTGCCAAGGGATGGTTTGCAAGTGAGCCAAGCACCCCTATTTATAACCTGCACAGAAGCCCGGACATGGCCCCGTGTCCATTCATCTTTTCTTTCTTCATTAAATGTAGTTTGTCTACATTAGTTGACCACGCCCCCGTGTCCGCTGGGCACGACCCCGTGTGCAGAAGCGTATCTGTACTATCAAGATTTGCCTAGATTCTGCGAATCTTAGCGTTGACCACGGCCCCGTGTCCACTGGGCACGCCCCCGTGGTGGGTGATAGAAGCTTCTACAGCTTTGTCTTTTCTGCAGACACTTGGCACGCCCCCGTGCTCATTGAGCACGGGGCGTGTTCAGCCTTATGTTCTCTTGTTTTTGCTTGGGAAGATGCTGTCGGGGGGTCGGGCATGCCACATTTATCCCTTTTCTTGTATTATTGTTAGATTTAGCTGCATTTTTTTCTTCTTTTGTCCATTTAAGCTCTTTTAACCCTGAAAATACAAAAGGAAGACAAAATACACTTTTTCCAACATTAGTCCTAAAAAAGGGTTAGTTTTATGCCACATTTGATGTAATTTATATGTTGCATTTTACACACATCATTTGGTTATCATCAGAGGCGAAGTACAGTGGGTGCCCGGGGGTGCACCCGCCCACCCCAATATTTTGGTTAGAAGTGTACAAGTTCCGATTTTTCGTCCGAAAATTTTAAAATTATATAGGATTGCCCTCCCCTCCCCCCCCCCCCCCCCCCCGATTATTTTTCCTAAATTGTAAATCCTAAAAATTTATAAACTTTGTATATAAATGATGGGTAGTTTGGTAAATATACATTTTGTTTTATTTGGAACTATTATTTGACCCGATTTGAATCGAATAGCCGACCCGAAACATAACGATAGGAAAAAAATTTTGGGTCCTATCACTTTACGCCCACTCGAAACTTTTGGTCAAGCTCCGCCACTGGTTATCATGTTGTAATGGACTGGATTATTCCATAAGCAATGTGATTTTTTCCATTTTAAGACTTTTTTTTTGTAAGAGGGTGTTTTTTTTTTCCATTTACAATTATTATTATTACTACTATGATTATAATATTATATTATAGAGTAAATTACTTGTCCATGTATTTTAGTTGTTTTAACCACTTAAATCAAAATCAAAAGGTTTAAGAGCATTTACAATGAATTCTTTATCCTTATCCATATAACTACATTAAAAATCACTACATTTTCTCTCACATAAATTTAAGAAATCCATTGTGAATGCTCAAACACCCTGAATACCAAAATTCTTATCTTTTGACGTTTTAAGTCCAAATTTTTAACACCGATATAATTTTTTTAACTGTTGTTAAATGACCAAATTACCCCTAAAGTTAAAAAGACCAATCAATATATTACATATATATATATATATATATATAGGGTCGGGATTTAGAGAAAATGGTAGAAAGTGTGAGAACGATGAGAACGCTTACGAATCGTCCGATCAAAACAATCTATGGATTAGATTGGCGCGGTGGCATTTTCGTAAATAACATCAATTTTAATACGTGGACACGCTTCATTAAGGGTAAAATGGTCTTTTGACTTCTCCACAGAAAAACGCCATCTCATGAAATAAAACGCCAAAAACAAAAATCACACACTATTCTAGTAAAAACGCCATTAGATATAAAACGCCAAACTTAGTTATAGTAAAATCCCGCCTAAAAAACGGCCAAAAAAATCCTATATATACAACATCTCAGACCTTCAATTAAAAACACACAAAGAAACCCAAACGTCATATTTGATATATCCCATTCGCTTTAGAAACGCCAAAAAACCCAAACATCAAATATCTTCTAGTCCAAAACGTTTTTTTTGGAAATTCAGTTTGGTTGTCTGTAAGATTTCACTCAATAAAAATGGACAAAATTCTTAAGTGAGGATATTGTCCATTTCATTGAGTAAAATCTTATTGACTTATCCTGAACTACCATCCAATTTATAACGCCAAACCATACAAAAACATTATTAACGTTTGTTGTCAATAAAGTTTAGTTGTATGGGGTGGACAACATTGTCAATTATCTTTCTTAACTGAGGATTAACAATGTTGTCCATCTCATACAGCAAAACATTATTGATTTTAGCATGATCAAATTTTGAGGTTTAAGGTGCTCTTAATTCGTGGCGTTCTTTTTATCGGTAAAACGCCAAAAAAGTTAAAAAATCAAACATCGTTCATTGTAAAATTCAAGATTGTTGGCTGAAGGGTCTAAACTCAATAACATTTTGCTGCATGAGATGGACAAATCTTCAAGAAAAAGATGCTGATGTCAGACTGTGTGCTTCCAAACAGCCACACAAAAAACTACTTGAAAAACAAAAAAAAACAAAAAAAAACAAAAAAAACAAAATGAATCATACGAAAGTCGAACCAGCCAGTTAACATGATTCAAAAAAGAAGAAAGAGACTGGTGACAGTGAAGATTTGGAAGATCAAATGTTTATGTATTCTTTTTTTTTTTCCTTTTCAGTTGATTGTTATATAATAAAACGCCAAAATAGCCAAAATGTTTGTTTAAACGCTATCATCCCGTAAAACGCCCCAAAAACTCCCAAACTATAATAAAATTACTTTGAAAAAGTATTATAAACCCCCCCCCCCCCCCAAAAAAAAAAAAGCAAAGTTGAAAATGTAACTAGAAACAGTAATTACAAAACAGTAAAAATGAAGAGATAGAAAATTTATTATATTAGAATCTAAAACGCAAAACTTGAAAGACGGGACGTGTTACAGACTTCAAAGAAAAAAGCTTATCAAAAACAATAATTACAAAACAGTAACTAAAACGACGAATACTTTATTATAAAAATGCATCGCCTAACTTACACCGCCAAAACAAATCCTATAAATAATAACTCTCAGCAACTACCATTTAATCAAACAAAAAAAAAAACAAACAAACGCCAAAATACTACCAAATACCTCTCACTGTAAAATGCCAAAAAAATCAAAGATGGCTAATATGCTATTTTGGATATTCAGTATTGATCTTCGTGTAGTTTCAATGAAATGATTATTAGCTGAGAGGAGTAACTCAGAAAGATTTTGTTGCATAAGATGGACAAATCTTCAAGAAAAAGATACTAATGACACTCATATGTCATTTTGTATTCTTTGTTCTTGAAGAAGGCTTGGATGAGGAGAAGAGATCAATGACACTGAACAGTGAGATGATTATAAAGATGAAGATCAAGATGAAGAAAAAGCGAAAAACCCACTCACACGTCATAGATCTATGTACCCAAACATCCACAAAAAAACCACTTCAACAGACCAGCAGGCAAAAAAATCAAACTGATGGGTTTGTTAAGTTTTACATAAAACGCCATATATTTGTTATATATGGGTCATCTGGTTTAAAAAGCCTTGAAAAAACGTCATTCAGATAGATTCCCTGACCCCTGGGGTTCCAATGGCATATGATTTGAAAAACGCCATAAACGCCAAAAATTTAATACAATGAAACCATTAAACGCCATTAATTATTGAATTTGATTAACGCCAAAAATCTTAAACCACAAAAAATAAAACAATATTGGAAAAAGCGGAACTGCAAAAGCAGAAGATAAAAGGACAAAAAAGCTCATCCACCCTTCCCTATGTCGCGTGACACGTGTTAGGTCAGGATGCGTTCTCACCGTTCTCACACTTTTGAGCGTATTCTCCAGAACCCGTTTCTATATATATATATAGGGAGGGGCTCATGCGAGAACCACCCTTATTGTGAGAACCTTGAGAACCAATGTGAACACAACCTAAAATAGCTAAAAAAACCTAACCCCACCCCCCCAAGCTAAATGCTAAAAAAAACCTAACCCCACCCCCCCCCCCCCCCAAAAAAAAAAAAAAAAAAACCTAAAGCCCCCTCCCCCACCCCCCACCCCCCAAAAACCTAAACCCCCCCCCCCCCACCCCCCAAGCTAAAATGCTAAAAACTAAACCCCCAAAAAACCTAAAAAAAATCTAAATTTTTTTTTTTGAATTTTTTATGTTAAAATCGCTACTTTTAGAAGCAAAAAAAAATTTTAAAAAAATTAAATTTTTTTTTTTGCTTCGAAAAGTAGCGATTTTTTTTATAAAAAATATTAAAAAATTCAAAAAAAATCTTTTTTGTGTGATTTTTAGCTATTTTTAGGCATTTTTGGTGTGTTCACATTGGTTCTCGCGGTTCTCACAATAAGAGGTGGTTCTCGCATGATCTTCTCCCTATATATATATATATATATATATATATATATATATATATATATATAAATATATAATCCACACACACATACAAAAATCAACTTAGAGCATTCATAATGGATCCTCTATCCATATTTATGTGAATGTAACCTCTGTATTTATGAGAGTTGTTGTAAATTGTTGTGAGTGGAGGAGATAGAAAAAAGAGAAAAAGTTACTGTTCAACAGTAAATTGGGAGGAAATACTGTTCACCTCTATAATTTTTTAATATTTTTGAAAATGGTTGTGGGTGGATGAGAGAGAAAACGTAATAATAAAGGTAAAAAGAAGTTTTTGTTGTGAAACTAGCCTATTAACAAAAGAATAAGAGATAATAATAGAGAGAAAGAGATTGATATTATTGATTGGATGTATATAATACAAGATATACAATGGTATATATAGGAGATGTAACTTGGAGAATAAGCCTAATCTATTTTAGGTGTTGATAACCATAATAAATAATAATATATTTATAACACTCCCCATTGGTTATCAATTTCTTATGCTTGGAGATACTACCTCATTAAAAACCTTGTCAGGAAAACTCAGTGGGATAAAACCATAGCTAAGGGAAAAAGAGTGCATCATGTAATGCATATTTTCTCCCCCTGATGCATCTAGATCAGGTTTGTTGCCTCGTTAAAAACTTTACTAAGAAACCCCAAATGGGACAAAACTTAGTAAGGGAAAAGGAGTGCAACTTGAATAAGTCTCCCCCTCATTTTAACATGTCTCCTTTAAGTGACCTGTGTCCATCTTCCTTGAAAGTTGATCAAATATTTTGTAGTCAATGATTTGTCGCTCGATCCCTTAATGTGCAGTCATTTATGTTGAGCAATGTTGTATAATCTTCTAACGAGACTTTAAGTGCCTCCTTTCAAGAAATATCATATGTCCACGATTGTCTTTTGTTACATTCTTGCATCTACAAGAGTAACCAAGCTTGTTTTGATAGGTTAGTAAAATATAATCAAATATCGTTTATACCTGAAATATTTCTTTGAACTCGTTCCAATGTCTTTCGCTTGACAAATGTTATATCATGACAATAAGCTCAAGTGAAAGATATTATAACCATATATAGCTAGCAAAACATATTAATGCACATATGCATTTAACGACGGTACTTCTAGAATGAGAATCTCTACTTCGGTAGGAGATGATAATAGGCATTTCTTATAACAAGTGACTTAAGAACCTTTAACATACTTTAAGGTTCAACTATGTCCATACTAAAATATTCCAACATCATCTTCTAGATGTATTTGAGGGATTAATAAAATATAATTACATATATACTCGAACTGCAGTTCGAGTAATAGTTAGACCGTGCCAATGTCTTTCAAAAATTCTCCCTCTAAAAGCTCGACAGTTTCTATTGATGGATCCTAGACACCATCACTGTAAACTGCGATTACAGTGAACTTTTAAAAGTAGAATGTTGATAAAAAATGGCTAATTTAATCAAACTTATATCCCTTTTTAGGCGAATATCTTGAGTTGTACAACACTCGACCCGACTATTTTAGTCTATACATGTTTTGTCAACTTCATGTAGTATGTTCTTGAGGTTTTGACATCAATGCTTCTGACATTATCAATCCATCTTATCCAAATATGTACGTGCTTTCACTCTTCAGAAGTTTTGCTACATAAAGTTGCCCATTTAACACATAGATATCTATATTATATGCAAAAATGTCATGAACACTTGCTTGGTTGCTTTTATCTCCAAAATCCATATTGTACAATGCGTGTACACTATTTATTAAGATATCATAATCATCATGTACAAGTTTTCTATGTATCATTATTGGTGCACAAGAATTACATCGTTAAGATGTTTAAATTCACCTTTAGGTAACTCATCAGGAGTTCAGTCGTATTCAAATATGAATATGTATACAACGATCATATTGTTCTCGAGAACTTTATTTGCATGATTTTGATAATTTAAATCCTCCAGAGACTTTCATGTAAACTTTCAGTATCAAGTGATAAATATTATTCATAAGACGCATGTCAATTCTCTCTTTAATAGTATTACCAGACTAGTTAAATATTGGAAAGCTATTGTATCCACCACTGGAGAATACGATTCCTCATAATCAATATTAGGTCTTTGCGAAATCCTTGTGCCACCAATTTTGCCTTATACCATTTACTTTTCATTTATTGATTCGCATAAAAGGCCTGTTTGTTTCAAATATGTTTTACAACATTTGTTGTATGGACTACTGGTCCAAAAACTTTCCATTTCAATAGAGAATTCAACTCTGCCTCATTTGCGTCTTTTCATTTTGGCCAATTATTTCTTTGTATTTGTTCATAGGCAGATCTTAAATCTTGATCCTCATCATTTCATCATTACAAGTGCTATATTATATACAAAAGTATAACGACGTCGATTTTATTTCGATTCCATACATATCTTAGACATGATACAACTTATCGAGATCTATTTAGTTTCAGGTACCTGAGGTTTTTCTTGAACCATCATCTTTACCGTCTCTTCAGGAGACCTTTTTAATATAACCCCAACTTGACCATCATAATTAGTTGCTCCAACTTTTGAGGAATTTTATTATTGGAATCCACTAGTCTACCACGCTTCAGACGTGTAATAGACTCATTACAAACATGTGGTTGTCCTTCTAGAACACTCATCTTAATTGGAGCATTAGCAGTTGGTATATGTGACATAATCACCTTTTTAAGGTCAGTGAATGCGTCTGGTAATAGATTTGCTAATCTTTGTATATGAGTTATTCTTTGAACTTCTGGTTCACACTTTTAGTTTTTGAGGAACAATGATAATTCATACCAACTCATTTATTTTCCAACTGCTTTTTATCTCCCCCTGATGTTGGGAATGTTAATCCATTGAGATGGATATCAATTAATTTATCATATATTCCCAACCACCTTTTAAGGTCCCATCTTTATGCGTAGTGGTGGATCAATTTCAATATATACCACACAACCAAAATCTTAGAAGGGAGATCTTTGGTTTCTGACCAAAAACCAACTATAATGGGGAGAAACTATTACAACATGTTGGCTTGATGTGTATTAATGTTATTGCATGTAAAATTACATGTACGCATATAAAAACATGGACTTGCTCACATGATTAGTGGCTTTGCTATTAATCGTAGACGTTCAGTGATCGTTTTGTAACACCCCGAAAACGGGTTTGGTAATCAAATCCCGTTAATACTAAAAGACGGGTAAAGTACCGTTAGTGGTAAAATTTACCCGGTGTGTATTAGGATTTTTAGATAAATAAATCTAATGTTAAATATAAAGGGGTGAAAGAATGTTTATGAGAAAATAAAGTTACAAGAGGCCCGAATTAACGGGACTTAAAATAACTCGGGTTATAACTCCCTCGAAACCCACCAATTAACTAGGAATATTAACCTAGTTAAATATATGCCTTAAAACAAGGAAGAAAACTTGGGTAATAACCCTTTTTACAAAGTTACAAACTAGAGGGGTCAAAAGAGGAAGATTGAAACTTGATTTTTATTAAAATCAAAACACTACACACACACACACTAGTGTGTGTGTGTGTGTGTGCACGCGTATGGCGACCAGGAGCAAGGAGAAAGGGGTTTGAAACCCTAGCTCAACAATAACTTCGAATTGGAGGATCAAATGAAGGCCAAACTCATATTTGAATACACATAAACGATCACCAAGTCAAGGGGATCGAAAGGTATGTCAAATTTTTGACACTCGTGAAGTTGTGAAAAGTCGATTAACTTTACAAGATGCGATTTAGGTATGAATCGTAGAAGTTATGACTAGATTAGAGATGTATACTTGCTTAGGAGTAAAACCCTAAGTGAAAATTCTATATATATTGCTATGATTTGAATACTTAGATGAATCACCACACTTAGGTAAGTGGGTTTTAGTGTTATGATGAAATTGATGATATAACTAGGTTTAGAATCATCATGCATAATAATGTTAAGAAGGTGTTTGATTAAATCATGAATTCGGGTACATGATCATAAATGACTTGAAATGGGTTTTGAATGTTAAGATGAAATTTGGTAGAACTTGATTATAGTTGGTGTTGGGACAAATGTTAGTGATATGATGAAACGGGTTTTACTCATATATGGGGAACCCTTAGTTCTTGCAAAAATAAGTGAATAAACTAGTCAAGATAATCGATTAAACTAGTTAAAGTGTTGGAAATATAATAAAATTTTGTTGGAACCTTGGTTAAAACGGTGGCCAAGAGATAACGCCTACCTGATAATTAAGAAATGTCTAAAATAGTTGACAAACTTGAATGTGCATTTTATATATTAATAGGCGTTTGACCTTTTAAAAGTCAAACCGACCATTAATAAGATCGAATGATAATTTTGATAGAAAATACATAAGATGGAATAGTCATGATTGACAATGACTAAACTAACCATCTTACGAAATATGATGATAGTTTGACGCATAACAAGCTAGGTGGAAGCTTATGGATGAAGCGGGTCAAACGGAGCAAGTACGGAAAGAAAAGCGTGGCATGGATGCAAGGTAAGTAAATCTTACACCCCCTTTATAGAATGCCTAATTTTAATAAAGTTTATGAATATGTTAAGCAAATGCTAGAAATACGAGGTTCCGATACGATTGGTACAAGTCGGAACAAATATAAATGATAAAAACCATGGTTTATGGTAAATGGGGCGAAACGGTAATTTAGTCATAGAATGACTAAGAATTAATAAATTTTCGTTAAGATTACCTTATAGTGTAATTAATAATGAGAAAAGGGGCAAAAATGGAGATTTAGTCAAGTTTCGACTAAAATAGATTGAAGTTTAAAGGATACCCATGGCAAGGTCGAAATGGGCCAAATATGTATGAAAAGAATTTAAGAGAAAAAGGATCTAGGGGTAAAAATCTGAAATGGGTCGGATGGGTGAATTGGAAACTAAAACCATGTTTTTATTCTAATTTATGTAAATGCTTGGTTTTATGACCCAAACGGGTCAAATGGTGATGATAACATCATTTGACAATATCGACCAATGTGGTTGTCAAGTCGTATGTTAACAGGAGCGAATAGCAATTTGGATAATTGCGATGCCATAGAACGGGTCAATCACGTAAAATGACTATTATGATTATGTAACTCTTAGACACATGTAAGAGTTGTAGGCATAAACCTTGTGAGTCAAATGCCTAAGAACGGGTCAATCACGTAAAATGACTATCCTAAGGGTAAAAATTAGGATAACGGTCCATTATGTTAAATCCACCACACAAAAAAATAGGTGTGATGGAATATAAGAGGCTATTTAAAAATGAGAATACGAAGTGTAGAAAGAGAAGAGCGAGTTTGATGCTTAAATGTACATAAGTCGCTCTAAACAGGTCAAAACGAGTATGTATGCAAAACGGGTTAAGGTTGCATAAGAAACCCGTAATTTGAACCTTGAAAATTAGTAAACTGATATAACATGAAGTCCATGGTATTTTAAAGGTAATAAACAAGTTTGTTTGATAAAATCACAAATGGGTCAAAAAGTGTCATAATTGAATTTCAAGCCGAGAGCTTGAAATCTAAAATTTTGAGAATTCAGATGTCGGGTTTTTACTCAATGAGATGGAGAATTAAATTACGAACGCGTAGGAAAAAGAATCGCCTAAAACGGGTAAGTAAAATGAGTTATGCGCGTTTTAGTGCATAACAAGTTTGAGTTAGTATAACTGGGAATGTGCAGCACCAGCTAAAGATCTTTCCGTCGAAACAGGGATGTCGCGTCACGCAACGAGTTAAGAAGTTCACCGTCGCGCAACGCTGTAACGCCTCGTATTTCCGTATCCTATTATTATTATTATTATTATTATTATTATTTATTTTTATTCTTTTTATATATTCGTAGTTAAAACCGAACAGGAAAACGGGCCACTTAAATACAGAGATTGGGCTTGTAGGCCTTGGGCCCAAGCCCAAAGCCCACTAACCTAACCTAATTATAAAAATTGAGACAAACCCTAACCTCTTTTATAAGCAGCCGTTATTTATGTAATGTCCCTATCATCTCTCTCTTGTCTGCACAAGAATGGAGACTTCATCAGCTCCAACAAAATTCAACACACAAATAGAAAACACAGGCCTTTCATCTTCATTTTTTTAACATAACCCTGACCTATCTCACACCTACTCTCTCTCGTTCTTCTCCGGTGTGACCACCGGCGGAGCCGGCGCCAGTGTGCCGACCAGCCACCCCCCTTCTTCACTAGCACCCTCTGTTTCTCTACTCTCGACGGACTTCGGCGCCCACCTCAGTCGACGCACACCCACTCCACCACAACCATCTCCCTCTCACTCCAAACCTCACCGTTCCCTCTCTCTCCCGTATCGGCCGACGGCCTCGTTACCGGCGACCGTCGATGGTGACGATGGTGATGATGTTACTGTTGCTGTTGATGATCGATGATGATGTGATGAGGATGGTGGTGCGGCACAGTAGCAGCAGCGAGCCGCTGCCAACGAATCTGGTTCCGGATGGGTTCGAAGTTCGGGTTCAGATTTGAGTTACGAAAGGTTAGAATCTGGTTCGGATTTAGTTCGTTTAAGTTTCGATTCTGATTTTTGTTTCAGTTCCTGATTTGGGGTTGTTTCGGGTCTTGCTCGGCTCAGATTCTTGCTTGGGTTTTGCGGGTCAAGTTTCGGGCTTGATATCAGTTTTGGGGTTGGATGGTTTTGGTCAGACATCAGCCTCGGTGTTCGAGTCAAACCGGGTCAGCTTCGGTCAACATTAGTCAACTGGTCAAACAGTCAACATGGGTTTCGAGCTCTACCTCGTTTCAGTCACGGTTCAGATTCGCGTTCAAATTCGTGTTCGGTATACATTCCTTTCGTTAATCAGTTGTTATGCATTATCTTTTACTCTCTACATTATTCTTGTTCCAACTAATGGTTTATATGCGTAACAATTAAATCTACGAGTTATTTACCATAACGGTTTATGAATTAGTAATCATTAAACCCTTCAAAGGTATTCGCATATTGTTATCATCGTATCATTGAAATGTTGATAAATTGTTGAATTTTGAACATGTAAATCGACAACTTGTGTTGTTGGGATCGTCCAAAAACAGAGGAAACTCTGCCCGTTTTTCGTAAAATTCCGCAAAACTAAACGTGTAAATTTTATAAAACGAAACCTATCAACAACCATTAATTTTTATAAAATAGTTATAAATGTATGAATATGTATATTTTGACAACTTTTCAACAATACTCTTGATGCATTTGACTTATAAATTTTACATAAACTATATAAAATATATATGAATATATACATCTTGGTGTGAACTGGTTATACTCGAAATTCCAATTTAAATCCTTCGTCGTAATTCCGTTCACTCATGCGCCATCGTTTGTCCATATAGGGTGACATCGGTGTTCCATCATCCTAACCTCACACTCATCGACACTTGGATAATCGGAAGACTTAGCAATTATGTGAGTATACTCGATCCCTTTTTCCCCTTTTTATTTTGGGATGCAACATGTACATTATGTAAACAATCTTTGAAACTAGAAACTAAACATACTCAATCCTTGTACAAACATGAAACTAATGTGCTTTACTTATGATTCTTGTATGCTCTATTTGAACGATTTGGAACGTATATGCTCATTAACTTTTCTAGCCCACCTTAACAATTATAGCGCTATAGGATTTACGCACCGCCCGTTAAACTTGGGGTATTGTTAAGTTAAACATTTACCATCCCGCTATCAATTGGGATTAGGCTATTTTATGCGTTGGATTCTTGGGTTTGATCATAGTGTACGCCAAAATTGCATTCTAGTAATTCACATACTATGAATCATGTTGGATTTGAGTTTTTATTCAATTATGCTATGTAAACAAACTTGTATACTCGCTCATTGCCTTTGCATTGAAACTCCATTTTAATACATGTTGCAGGTTCATTAATGAAGTATGGATGATTGATGAAACAAGTGTAGGGTGGACTAGATACACACCTTTAATCTATTTATCTTTTGTTTATTTGAGTTTGAACAATGTTGTTATTTCCATTTTTATATGTTGTATGACAATTTAGCAATTGCAATGAAATTTGAGTTTAATTAAATATTGTCACATAGTGTTATGATGTTTTGAGCAATTTGTTCGTCTCATCCCGATGTTTCCGCCATCGGTTGGGGTGTGACAAACGCGACTGCGGTCGCGGGCCGCGAAAGAAATAGATCTACCTGTCGCACCACACAACAGGCTCAATAACTGGCAAAAATCTGTTTGTTGTTCGTTTTTGATATTCGGACTTGATTAAATACGTTATAAACTTGTATGACTAACCATTTCATGATCTATGAAATGTAGGTACATCTTGGAATGCCGAATGACGATCAAGCTCAAAGAAGGACCGAACACGATCAAGTTACAAGCTTCCGCACATAGTTTTTGTCGTTATTTTTAAACGGCAAATTTATACTAATCATGATGTAATATTTTAAATTCTAGAAAAGATTTAATTAACCTGTATTTTCCATGTATATGTAACTAATATTACATGTTCGTTTTCGTAAATTATACGAAACAAGTAAAATATTAGCGAGGGTGTTACAAGTTGGTAATCAGAGCTCATGGTTAATGAGTAAAGCGTGTTCGGTTCAAGGCTTGATCGCAAATCCGGTAAGTATATGTATGTTGATGGGTTAGTATGATTAAAGTGTTGAGAACAACACATAGGGCTATCGTGTAATACACGTCACCCCCAATTAAAATGATTGATATGGTTAACAAAATTACGTGTGTTGACACGTATAGTGGGAAAGCCTTGTATTATAATACGGGCAATTGTTGATGTCGACATTACTAACTTTTGTGCATGTTTTAATTGAAGGACACTCGCAGCTGAAGATGACGAGAGTTGAACGAATTGCGGATATGACAGTGGAACGGTCCGAAGTATGACAAGCTGAGCATACTTATCAAGGACCTAAATCGCGTAGCGATCGCGAACAAGGTTAGCAGCAAGAGAAGCCCATTAGGGCAAGCGTTACCAGGTGCACATTTTAAATTAATCGCACAAATTGTAATATGCAACAAACAAGTAGAGAATGACGGTTGCATATATAGGATAAAACTTAGAAAATCTGAATAGGATATCTATTCAGGATGAAGTTTCCAAGAGTAAATAAGTAGAAAGAAGTGTTATTCACAATGATGAATAACAAAGAAATAATAGGATTAGTTCATATGGAAACTTGGACGAGGGGTAATTATCCAAGTGGAAAACTCTCAATATAATGCTATTGAGAAAAATAGCGACCACATTAACGAATGTGATTATATAATAGTTCGATAGAAAAGAAAAACATTTTATATGTTCAAATGTAAAACTAGTAAAACTAATGATTGTTGTTTTGCAATTAAATAAAGTTTTACTAAATGAAATTAGAGATATGAAATAAATAGAGGCGTTACTTACATAAGGTGTGATGTGAAAACTATAAAAAGGTCATGTGTTTCATGTCACACCCTGACTTTTGCGGAAGCGTACGATGTGTGACTTGTTTAATATCATTGCATTCAATCATAATAAACAACTACATGATCAAAAAGATGTTCATCCATTCATTAAGTTTAAAGTATTACAAACACCAGTTATTTAAGTTTCAAACAACGCAAACTAAGATACAATTCAACAAAAGTGGATGACATCTAAACTTGGAATTTACTTCTAGAAACAACACCAGCACCCAAGATCCAACCTGTTTCCTGAAATACATGTAATTTTGAAAACATCAACAAAAGTTGAGCGAGTTCATGCGTTTTGTATAAATACTGATAAACTTGTAAACGTTTGAGAGACTCCTTTGAAAACAGGTATGAAAAGCATCTATGAACAGATCAAATTAATGTTTTGCAAGAACATTAACGTATGTGAAGGCATAGGGATCACTCGAAATGAGTAGGCTTATACCCTCGTCGATTCCCTCGATTGTGTCGAATTCCCCTTCGACTATGTCAATTTACCTTGACTATGTCAATTTTACCCTTGACCGTTGTCGATTTACGTCGACTGGGACACCAAAGCACTCAAGTGGTCACATAAGGACCATGAGTGGGGCTCGGCCGTACCCGTTAGGTCTAACCTTCGTCCATATTTCTTATGAGAGTTAATGGCATTTCAAATTTAATCTATGCTCACATGATCTAATAGTTCATTTCATAGCCAAATCATACCATTTAAACATTTGTAACATGTATTCCACCCCCGAGAGTTATAAAACCAAAAACAGTTAAGAGAAAAGGGGGACATGAACTCACAGTTTTGCGTTCTTCAATCCGACGTAACTCAAGCTGATATTAGTGTGCACGACTACCTACAATGTACTACGATCTATTAGACTAGCGAGTCGTGCCTTGACTTTGTATTAGTTAGTGTCTTTGAGTTACGTTTCATTATGCCTTCAATATTATTCCAAGTCATATAATTATTTGTTAAAATAATAAATATTTTAACTTAAATTATATTTATTAAGTTTTTGAATAATTGTTAAGAATAATATATCTTAACTTGATACTTTCCAAGTATTTATACATGTATATCCTTCCCAAGGATGGGTGTATTTGTATTCATATTCTTATACTTGTATATTTTTGCCATGTATTGGTGTCGTATTCCGGAGTGTATTTATACGTACGAAAATGCGTATTTTCTTGTAATTGTTAAGTATTCTTATACTTAATTCTATATTAATTTTTCTGGAATAATATTTCTAGTAAAATACATCAATATATATATTTCCAAAGTATACATATTTTGAGGAATATTACTTAGAAAAATTGTTTGTAATTTTTCCCTTGGCAATAATATTTATAATTTTATACAAGTCTCAAAAATAATATATTTCCATGTCTAACTTAAAAAATATATGTAAATCCATTTTTCTTTCAAAAATAATATATTTCAAGTTTAGTTAAGGAAATACATTTTCTCCCAAAAATAATGTATTTCATGTTTGTTTGAGAAAGTATATATTTCTTTAAAAAATAATATATCTTCTAAAAATTTCAAGAAAAATATATATTTTCACTTGCCAATAATATATTTTCTTCTTGTAAAAAATATGATATAGTCTTGTAATAATTGTAGAAATCATATTTTTGTTTCCTTGGTGTCCAAAATATTATTTACCGAAAATATACTTGTGAATAAATTTTCTGGAATATTTTTGTGAGTTATATTCCTTTGTTTGGTTTCACCAATATTTTGTGTATTCTTTGTATATTTATTCCTTGGAATTTTGGTAATATTTTGGATTGTAATCTTTGGTATTTTGATGAGTTATATTATTTCAAGTCCTAAAATAATATAACTAATACACATAATATACAAATAATCACACACATGGGGACATCTAAATATATATTTCCTAAATACATATTTAGTTACTTTTATTTATAAAAACCAACCTCCAATATTTATAATCTTGTGACAAAAATTATGGCAAACTTTATATAAAATTTCATGGTTAAAAGTATACTTGTGAATATTTGTTTAAAAATATTTTTCTAAGTGTTTAATTTCTAGAAAATTTTTGCCATAGTTTCCCCTTAAAATGGAGGTTTCCATGCTTTCAAAGCATATCATTTTCTTTTTAAAATCATCATCAATCATCAACAAATCATTCAACACTTACCATGTGCCAAAATATGAAATTTACACTATGTCATGAACTTGAAACTTTGTAAAAATTTGTAGTAACTTACTAGTGTATTTAGTAAGCTTAGTTACCCTTTAAAGTGGGTTTATTTATTTAAAAATATCATTCTTGAAGAATTTAGATCTTCACAGCTTGTGAAGTGATTTTCTAAAAATATTTCTTCTTGAGTTTTTCTTGTTAAATATGTATTTCTACACTTGATTAACCACTAAAAATATGATTAGTTTCTTTAAAAATCAAGATCTTGTAAATTTTGTAAATAACTTTGTTCTCTTGAAAATATTATCTTTGAAATCCTTTATTTTCAAGACTTATAACATGTATCACAAATCATCCTACACTAAAACAAGTTTATTTTCAAGTTCATGTTTAACATAAAGGATGATCATTATGATTTTCTCAAGAATCATCCTCATACTTGCTAGATCATGTGTTTAATCACAATCTAGCAAGCTTCTTATGATGATCAACATCATAAACACAATAAATCAACAATCAAGTATATTACATACACTTAAACATCTTTGATTTTCATGATTTAGAGCTTTATGTTCATGTTTATGCTTATGTTTCTTCATGATCTTTATGTTTAACAACTTATATCATCTTTTAACCAACATAATATGAAGTAAAATGAGATCATAAGAGTCTTACTACTAGCACACGGCTAGGGATGATGTTCAAGAAGATGAAGATGACAAATGAGGTGGATAAAAGCACTAGAGAGAGGTCCTTCCAATTCCGTTGCTTGCAACCTTCTTAGATAGGCCCGAGACACCTTAGAATCTCCTTAGAATGTATGAGAATGGAATGAAAACGAAGATGTATAGAGATGGGGTGGTGGTTGTGAGCTAGCAAGGAGGAAAAGATGAAGTTTTGTTGTTGTGAAGTGAAGTGTTGTTATGATCTTGTGGTTTATAAAGAAATCTTCCAACAACAAATCACCTTTAGAAGATTATGTCCCTAATCCTTCCAACATGATCTTATAAAATAATTGAAAGAAATCTTAAGTGAGGCCCACTCCTAACCGTCCACTAATGGGGGGGGGGGGTTAAAGTGTAATATTTCAATGGTTGGTTACTTGATTTAGTTCGAAAGTAATGGTGCTAGTTAGGTATTTTATGTATTTAATGTTTATGAGATGTAATATGATGTTCGGTGACCATAACTAGCTTCGTAACACTAAAATAATGCTTCTCGTGAAAATTTCGTGTTTCGGGTAGTGTCCGGTTGTTCGTTTCGTTACTGTTCGTTAAAGTGCTAAATTGTGCAGTTTAGTGTGCTTTATGTTGTTTTTCATGACAGTTTTGATTCCCGACACCTATGAAGGTATTCAGGACCATTAAATCACATTTCTGCATTATATTTGGATGTTAAATTGCTGAAAATTGCTGAATTTGTTTATTTTCTGCAGAATTTTGCAGTTTTAGTGTGTTTCTGGCACTTTCCAATACCTATGTCATCACTAGGAAGGTAGTTTTGTAATCCCTACTTTCCTACACACTATACTAGTGTAACACTTGGTCATGGGGCTTATTTTGTGTCTTAACATCATGTCTGATAACTGTGCCCATTATGTTATGTGCATTAATATAACTATATTGTGTTGCATGTACTAATGATAAAAGTCTTGCTATAAGAAATGCCATTGTATGTATATAACAGAAATTAGAATTTCATTCGTCTTGTAAACTAGATCATGCACAGTTATTAAAGCACATATTACTGTTTAATTATTGTACGGAATGCATGGAAAAGTGCCAGTTGTCACATATCATGTGATGATCGCTTACTCTGGCCAAGTAAGTAGTGGCATATGATACCATGAATTTCTTATAGCAGACACATTTATGTCCGATGTAGTAAGGACGGGGTGAATGGGACTAACTTAAATGGTACCCAAATGAATCAAATAAATAAGATGTTTGATAGTAAACGTAAATGCAAGTCGGATGACGAAAGCGTATTATGTTAGAATGACGAGCCCGAGAGAAGGGACAAAGATCGAAGTAAATGAAAATACAAACCAACTAATGAGAATGCTAAGGCATAGGGATAAAAGTTTGACTGTCATAAGCGATGAAATTCACATGGACAAGTCAAACGAATTAAATAAAGAATAAAGGACTTGACTGAACAAAAGCGATAGATCTCGCTAAGACGACCAAATAAATTAAAATAACGTCTAAAACCATATAAGAATGGTTACTTGAAAATGATTACGGTAAAGATACCCGATGAATGGGTAGGATTTGGAAAGAATGCGTAAACCAAGAGACGGGAACGCGAAATAGAAAGTCAAAAGACTCGGAATATGAGTCATGACTAAAAGCCAATGAGAATTTGCAAACAGAAATGTTGATAACTATGCTCAACTATTTTAAAGTTGAACGGGTCGAATAAAGAATGGAGTTTGACGTTCACAAGTGATGAAATTTCACATGAACAAGTCAAACGAGATAAATAGGGTATAAAAAAAACTGGTAGTGCAAGTAAGCGCAAACTGAATAATGGAAGCGCGGAATATTAATGAACATATGTGATGGGTCATAAAGGAATGTAGATAGGAAAAACACAAACTAGCGAAACAAGAATGTTAAAAACACTAAGATAAGAACCCGGGTAATGGGTCGTAAAGAAGTATAGGTAAGAACCGGGTAACGGTAAGTGTAGGACAAACCGACGTGTAAATGATGTTAGAAGTCATAAAGTCGGAAAGATAATTCGAAAGAAAACAAATGTAGCCTAAGACTACGGTCAAGGTCAAATGAAATCCAAAAAGCAAAAGTAAATAATTCTAAACATAAAAAGGGCTGCCTTGACACCATATATATATATATACAGTTGAATAAAGACTCGAATAAAAGATGATCTACGGGATTATCATAACCTATGAGATTATAATTAATGTTAAAGTCTAACGAGACCAAAAAGACCTTCGGGTCACAAATAGAAAGAAGTGAATTGTAGGGGTCTCACCTTAAAAGGGTAAAAAGGTGAAAATCTAAATAAATAGCCTACGAGGCAAAGTGAAAGAACCTACGGGTCATATGGGTTAAGCGTGGGAATTAGTTATAATTCCCCGCATTAAATAATAACGGAAGGGAATAGGTCATCGGAAGTAACATTCCTAAAAAGGAGAGGAAGATGTAAGACAAAGAGGAAATATAAACTAAAATTTTAGTTTTTAGTCAAAAGCAATGTTTTAACAAAACATAAGTGGTATGAGGTGATTTAGAAAATCTTAAACACACATAAGGCCGGAGATGGCAAAATAGAATACCCGGGTGATGGGGTATGAAGTGACGGCAACTAACAAGTTTAACCGCCAAAGTAAATAATCATTGAAGATGACAGATTCAAGCTGAAAGTAACGGCCCACGAGGCCTTACACATAAAAGACATACGTGTCAATATAAATAAAAACTTTTGACCAAAAGAAATATGTGGGTTGAAAACGAAACCTGGTTCGTTTGATTAAACCAATGAAATACGTAAATAAGGTTTCGGGGACGAAACTACTTTAAGGGGGTAGACTTGTAACACCCCGAAAACGGGTTTGTTAATCAAATCACGTTAATACTAAAAGACGGGTAAAGTACCGTTAGTGGTAAAATTTACCCGGTGTGTATTATGATTTTTAGATAAATAAATCTAATGTTAAATAAAAAGGGGTGAAAGAATGTTTATGAGAAAATAAAGTTGCGAGAGGCCCGAATTAACGGGACTTAAAATAACTCGGGTTATAACTCCCTCGAAACCCACCAATTAACTAGGAATATTAACCTAGTTAAATATATGCCTTAAAACAATGAAGAAAACTTAGGTAATAACCCTTTTTACAAAGTTACAAACTAGAGGGGTCAAAAGAGGAAGATTGAAACTTGATTTGTATTAAAATCAAAACACTACACACACACTAGTGTGTGTGTGTGTGTGCGTATGGCGACCAGGAGCAAGGAGAAGGGGGTTTCAAACCCTAGCTCAACAATAACTTCAAATTAGAGGATCAAACGAAGGCCAAACTCAGATTTGAATACACATAAACGATCACCAAGTCAAGGGGATCGAAAGGTATGTCAAATTTTTGACACTCGTGAAGTTGTGAAAAGTCGATTAACTTTACAAGATGCGATTTAGGTATGAATCGTAGAAGTTATGACTAGATTAGAGATGTATACTTGCTTAGGAGTAAAACCCTAAGTGAAAATTCTATATATATTGCTATGATTTGAATACTTAGATGAATCACCACACTTAGGTAAGTGGGTTTTAGTGTTATGATGAAATTGATGATATAACTAGGTTTATAATCATCATGCATGATAATGTTAAGAAGGTGTTTGATTAAATCATGAATTCGGGTACATGATCATAAATGACTTGAAATAGGTTTTGAATGTTAAGATA
Organism: Helianthus tuberosus; assembly: GCA_030545235.1. NCBI lineage: Eukaryota > Viridiplantae > Streptophyta > Magnoliopsida > Asterales > Asteraceae > Helianthus > Helianthus tuberosus. The sequence goes on from CM060447.1 coordinate 173,497,586, forward strand.
AAATTTGGTAGAACTTGATTATAGTAGGTGTTGGGACAAATGCTAGTGATATGATGAAACGGGTTTTACTCATATATGAGGAACCCTTAGTTCTTTCAAAAATAAGTGAATAAACTAGTCAAGATAATCGATTAAACTAGTTAAAATGTGTTGGACATATAATAAAATTTGGTTGGAACTTTGGTTAAAACGATGGCCAAGAGATAACGCCTACCGGATAATTAAGAAATGCCTAAAATAGTTGACAAACTTGAATGTTCATTTTATATACTAATAGGCGTTTGACCTTTTAAAAGTCAAACCGACCATTAATAAGATCGAATGATAATTTTGATAGAAAATACATAAGATGGAATAGTCATTATTGACAATGATTAAACTAACCATCTTACGAAATATGATGATAGTTTGACGCCTAACAAGCTAGGTGGAAGCTTGTGGATGAAGCGGGTCAAACGGAGCAAGTACGGAAAGAAAAGCGTGGCATGGATGCAAGGTAAATAAATCTTACACCCCCTTTATAGAATGCCTAATTTTAATAAAGTTTATGAATATGTTAAGCAAATGCTAGAAATACGAGGTTCCGACACGATTGGTACAAGTCGGAACAAATATAAATGATAAAAACCATGGTTTATGGTAAATGGGGCGAAACGGTAATTTAGTCATAGAATGACTAAGAATTACTAAATTTTCGTTAAGATTACCTTATAGTGTAATTAATAATGAGAAAAGGGGTAAAAATGGAAATTTAGTCAAGTTTCGACTAAAATAGATTGAAGTTTAAAGGATACCCATGGCAAGGTCGAAATGGGTCAAATATGTATGAAAAGAGTTTAAGAGAAAAAGGATCTGGTGGTAAAAATCCGAAATGGGTCGGATGGGTGAATTGGAAACTAAAACCATGTTTTTATTCTAATTTATGTAAATGCTTGGTTTTATAGCCCAAACGGGTCAAATGGTGATGATAACATCATTTGACAATATCGACCAATGTGGTTGTCAAGTCGTATGTTAACAGGAGTGAATAGCAATTTGGATAATTGTGACGCCATAGAATATTGGCTAATTAACGCGAGGTATAAATCGGGTCTATATGTTGACTCGAGCCAGGTACGCACATATATATAGAGTTATAGTTAAAAATGCAATGTTGGTCAAATACCTTAGCAAAAGGACCTTTATCGTAAAAGGAGGAAATAAATTGACGAAAACCCCCTTGATGGTAAATCGGGCAAACGACCCTTAGAGGTCATTTAGATACTAGTATTATGATTATGTAACTCTTAGACACATGTAAGAGTTGTAGGCATAAACCTTGTGAGTCAAATGCCTAAGAACGGGTCAATCACGTAAAATGACTACCCTAAGGGTAAAATTTAGATAACGGTCCATTATGTTAAATCCACCACACAAAAAAATAGTTGTGGTGGAATATAAGAGGTTATTTAAAAATGAGAATACGAAGTGTAGAAAGAGAAGAGCGAGTTTGATGCTTAAATGTACATAAGTCGCTCTAAACGGGTCAAAACGAGTATGTATGCAAAACGGGTTAAGGTTGCATAAGAAACCCGTAATTTGAACCTTGAAAATTAGTAAACTGATATAACATGATGTCCACGGTATTTTAAAGGTAATAAACAAGTTTGTTTGATAAAATCACAAACGGGTCAAAAAGTGTCATAATTGAATTTCAAGCCGAGAGCTTGAAATCTAAAATTTTGAGAATTCAGATGTCGGGTTTTTACTCCATGAGATGGAGAATTAAATTACGAACGCGTAGGAAAAAGAATCGCCTAAAACGGGTAAGTAAAATGAAAGTTATGCGTGTTTTAGTGCATAACAAGTTTGAGTTAGTATAGCTGGGAATGTGCAGCACCAGCTAAAGATCTTTCTGTCGAAACAGGGGTGTCGTGTCACGCGACGATTTAATAAGTTCACCGTCGCGCAACGCGACTGCGGTCGCGGGCCGCGAAAGAAACAGATCAACCTGTCGCGCCACGCGACAGGGTCAATAACTGGCAAAAATATGTTTGTTGTTCGTTTTTGATATTCGGACTTGATTAAATATGTTATAAACTTGTATGACTAACCATTTCATGATCTATGAAATGTAGGTACATCTTGGAATGCCGAATGACGATCAAGCTCAAAGAAGGACCGAACACGATCAAGTTACAAGCTTCCGCACATAGTTTTTGTTGTTATTTTTAAACGGCAAATTTATACTAATCATGATGTAATATTTTAAATTCTAGAAAAAGATTTAATTAACCTGTATTTTCCATGTATATGTAACTAATATTACATGTTCCTTTTCGTAAATTATACGAAATAAGTAAAATATTAGCGAGGGTGTTACACGTTTTAACAAAAGCAATTTGTGTATGAACATAATCTACAGAAAGTTCAACACTTATTCTGCCGATCATTAATAGATAGGGAAATAAACTTATCGTCACTACTAATAAATACATGCAATCTGGATTATTGTGCTTGCTATCTTATTAGCTAAGCCATAAACTACACAAACATCAAGTTGTGAATTTGATAACCATTTAGACGATGCATCGATTTAAAACACTAAATGGTATCATGTTGGGATATGCATATCCCTTAATCACTTCCAGAATATTTAGGGTTACGCACCCTCGTTATTGACATGATCATTGTTGCATTTTAGATGGTCGATCTCATTCTTAATATGACCATCATTACAATTTCTCAATGATGTCCATGATCACAATGATCATTATATATTCACTTCATGGATCAAAGAAACCAAACAAGCTTCATGGTTTTTCATTATTTTCTCAGACATATGGATATAAAGTTACTTCAAACCTTTCATACCATTTTAATGATATTACTGCTTCAGATTTGACAAACAAAATTTGTTTTATCCTATTTTCACTTATAAAATAAAACTTCTCTTCACATAGCAACTATTGAGAAGTAAACATATATCCAAGTCATATAATATTTGTTGCTCTAAAATCTTATGACCTTAATCTACAATATGATAATTGAGATTTTCGAAGTGTGATACTTCGAGTGTCATTTCTAATCATATTTATATTCTTTCATAAGAATGATAATACAACAACCAACATTGGCCTTATATATGTTTTATCGATATATCAATACTTAAAGGCATAGCATTGTGATAGTGGTAATTTTTCAACAAACCCATTACACATCACTGTCTTTTTTTATCAACATCAGTAAAAATATTACTATTCCATAAAGCCGTAATTGATATATGATAAGAGGCAACATGAAAGCATACATAATTACATATAATTACATATTAACTCATAACTTATAGTTGTATACATGCATATGCAAATTCATACTTGAATCTTAACTAAATTTTACACAAATCTTATTCATAAATACAATCAAGTCCATAGCAATAGTTGATCCAAAGTTCTAATCTTTTATGAAACCAAAAGATACATGATTTTTGAGTTATAAACGGACAATTAGAAACTAAGACTAAAAAAAGAATGTATAAACCAAACAATGCGTGTATCTAGGCATTCTCTAGCATGTGTGGGCATGTATAAATATAAACATTAAAAACTAGTAATAATATCTTACAACAAATTGATAGTCACTCACATAGCAACTTTAATATCATATAATCTATTATTATAATAATAAAATTTTATAATGATATTTGGATTCAAAATAAATCATGAAAAATTCTATTTTTTTATAAACAACTTAAAATAATCACTTATGAATTAGTAAGCGAATAACTAGTTTATTTGTAAACAGATGAATAAATGTTTTAAATTATTACGAAGGAAATAAAACTTTTAATCAATTTCTATTAACAATGATGTTGACTCCGTGTTCAATAAATCGGTTTGTAACCAACCGATTTAGGTGTTGTTTGTAACCAACCGATTTAGGTGTTGTTTGTATAGAGTTCAATATGGTACAGGTTTTCGTGTTACCTGGTATCGATTAAACGAGCTTTAGGTGCTGCTTGTTATAATCACTCAAGTATGAAGAATAATAGATGATAATCGATTAAACAAGCTTTAGTCCACCTGTAGAGGTTAAAAAAAAACAGTCTTCTTCTTGCAGACTGCAGAGGTTTTGTCCACCTCTTCAGCTGCAGATGTATGTGGACCACATCTGCAGATGTTATTTTGGTGCGGGCCGAACTCGTACCCTTTTATGTAGCTACGCCCCTCCATGTACATTAATGTTTTGGTTCTAAAACTTCTCGCCACATAATGTTTTTATATCCATGATGTTCACAATATCCCGAATGCTTGCATTTATCCTCGCACTGAATGAATGTGGTGAGGTATACTTGGTATGGGTGAGGGTAGTCCTTGGAGGATGACCCTCCACCTCAGCACCATGTCATAGTCTTTGGAGGATGCCCCTCCAATGATGGAACCAAAGAAATGGAGGATGAGCCTACCCCACCTAGTTAATTAATTTATTTTTTAATTTTGGCAAATTAATTATGCAATATATATATATATATATAAAACAAAATTTATTTAAACTCTAAAATAAATATTAATTCCAACATTATATTAAAAAAACCAAAATATTCTTAAAAAAATTATAAAAACTATTAGTCTTCACCCGAAGATGGCGAACACCACGATGAAGAAGAAGAAAACGTGCATATATTTTTATAAAAGTATGATGGTGTATAAAAAATGAGAGAGATTGGAAAGATTTTGGGTTAAAAGTGGGAGAATAAAGGGTACATATTTATAGAGTGAGATTGATTTTTTTTTACAACGGCTACCTCGTCCAATCTTCAATTTTTTTTGTCGTTTTGTGCACATCCCCATCGTCTGCCCTTGGACGTTCTCGACGACGCCGGAAGTGGGGAAATGGTGTTGAGGCTCGTCGCCGCCCCACGACGTCAGGGGCGGACCTACCCACTTAGGTGGGTGGGCGGCCGCACCCCTTGGAAAAAAGGTTTTAGGGTTAAATTTCGTGCAAAATCTCGACCGCACCCCTTGAAAATTTTCAACCGCTCCTTTTAAAAAATATCGTATGAATTTTAAAAAAAAATTGTAAACATTGATTTTATTAAAATATAACCTAGTGTATATAATTATTCTTTAACCACTTTACTCGACAAGTTAACCCAATAACGTTCACTTAACAATTTAGCCATTAGCCCACTAAACACTCCATTGTAACCCATGCCCAATTAATCAAATCGAAATAAATTTGAAGTTAAATAAAATAACCCAACCTAACCACCCCTTCTAATTCTTTCTCCCACTCTCTCTCTTCTGCTCGCCCAGCGACCGACGCACTAAAGCAGTCAACAGGCACGACGTTAGCGGCTGCATTCTCACCGGAAAAGCTTGATTCCCGCCACCACACCACCTAGAATACAAAATTTAATGAGGTACCTTCGTTTTTTTAATGTGGTTTTTAGGAGAGATAGAGTTATAGAGATGTTAAAAGGGTTTGAAATTTTATGTGTTTTGATTAATTTTTTTTGCTGTTCTAGACTCTAGGAGCATGATTTTGTTGTTTTTATGTTTTTGTTGTTCTAGACTTTACTATGGCTTGAACATTAAAATTGAAAATTATAGATCGATTTATATGTGATAGAAACCACGAGTAGGGAAGTTTTAGCAATATTTCTCATAAGGAACTATTAGAAAAGTAACTCTAGATGATGTTTTGCATCAATTTCAAAAATGAAAACATGTAGGGCACAATTTTAAACATGTTTATAATGATGTTTGACATGTTTTTGATGGTTATATAAATTTTAGTTTGATGTTCTTTTGTTTTACATGACCCGACCCGATATGAACCGATTTTTTTATACATACTAGGGGCCTAAAATATTTCACACCCCCATAGAAAAATTCATGGATCCGCCACTGCACGACGTCCCAGGACGAGCCCCACACCAAGTGGTTTTAGAGCCGCTTGGCCACATCGTACCACATGCACATGAATTTATTGGCTTTTAAACTTAGAATGTTTGCATCTGCATGCACATTAAGAATGTTTTTAGGAACCCGATTATATAAGTTTTAAAAATGTATGACATCATAACTTGTAAATGATTTAATATATAAATTTTAACATATGTATACATAACAAAATATGGGTGGAGATACAATAGGAAGTTTATTTGGCTAAGAAGGCTAGAAAGTGATCTTGACCATCCATTTAGTTAATCAAGGGCTAAGATTAAATGATGAAAATTGAAGAGAAGAAAAGAGGCGTGTGAGTTTCTTTAGGGGTATTCTAGTCAATGCAAGACAATAGTTTCTCTCTCATCCAATTCCCCCCCATTTTTAAACGTTAATAACTCTTTCATACGACATTATTTTTTTATAAAAATTGCACCAAAAAAACGAGCGTTTTTTAATCTTTAAAACGAGTATACTATTGCTATATTTTCAAAAAAAAAATTAAAAACCCAGTTGCGTAAAACGCAATAGAAAAACCCCAGTTACGTAAAAAACAATGAAAAAAAACCCTAAAAAATGACATTTTTCTAAAACGGAATGCACAAAAAACACAAAGAAATGTCTTATTTGTAAAACGCAATGGCCAGAAAACACAAAGAAATGTCTTATTTCTAAAACGCAATAGCCTAAAAACTCAAAAGAAAATGTATTTTCTAAAATGCAATGGACTAAAAACACATAAAAATGTGTTTTACCTAAAACGCAATGCACCAAAAACACATACAAATGTCTTATTTGTAAAACGCAATGGCCAGAAAACACTTAAAATGTCTGTTTTCCAAAACGCAATGGACTGAAAACACATAAAAAATGTTTTTTTTAACGCAATGCACAAAAAACACAAAGAAATGTCTTATTTGTAAAACGCAATGGCCAGAAAACACTTAAAAATGGCTCATTCTAAAACGCAATTGCCTATAAAACAAAAGAAAGTGTTCTCTGTAAAACGCAATGGACTGAAAACACCTAAAAAAGTGTTTTACCTAAAACACAATGCACCAAAAACACTTCAAGAATGTGTTTTTCTAAAACGCAGTGGCCAGAATACACATAAAAATGTTTTAGTTCTAAAATGTAATTGCCTAAAAACACCAAAGAAAGTGTTCTCTCTAAAACGCATTGAACATGACAATAGTTTTGTCTGTGCTGTGAACTGTCTGAACCAATGCAGTTTACGAATGCAGTTTCCAGATGCAATTTACAGAAAATTAATTTTTCTGATGCATTTTTATTACAACAATTTAATCGAAAAAAACCCCAGCCAGGGGCTCTGCCCCTTGGACCCCGCCAGGGGCTGCCGCCCCTGGGACCCCGCTACCAGGGGCGCTGCCCCCAGACCCCCGCCAAGATCGTAAAACGCAATGACTAAATCAAAAACCCAGATCGTAAAAATGAAATTAAAGAATTTTTTACATGGATCGAAGTGATTTCTTCAACAATTGACGAATTTTGAATGATTGAAACACTTATCAGTGCTCGAATCGAACGGATCGAGTGATTATCTTCAAAATCACTGGAAAAAACGAGATTTTGTATTAAATTAAACTGGATTTTCTTCAAAAAAGCTGAAGAACACGTTGATCGAGTGTTTGAATCATTGATTGGTGATGAAAATCGCACTCTAATGTAGTGATTATTGAGATAGAAAGTGAAGAAATGGTTGAAGATTGTGGGTTTTGAAGTTACTGGGTTTTGAAAAGGAAGAAGAAAGGGTTGGATTGACTAAAATACCATTTTTATTTATTTTAAATGTTGACACATGTCCTAATCCTATTGCTTCCTACACTTCCTAACCAAAATAAACTTCCTATTTGATCTTTTCCCAACAAAATATAGCATTACTTAATCTTTTTCGTATAGACTCCCAAGGAAAAGATCAAATAGGAAGTTTATTTTGGCTAGGAAGTGTAGGAAGCAATAGGATTAGGACATGTGGCAACATTTAAAATAAAGAAAAATGGTATTTTAGTCAATCCAACCCTTTCTTCTTCCTTTTCAAAACCCAGTAACTTCAAAACCCATCATCTTAAACAATACTCAACCAAACCGGTTATGCAGTTGCTCATGGTCCACACAGTTAGACCGGTCTAGCCCTAAGAATGTGACAACTCGAAATTTAGAACCTTTCGTTGTACGTTTGAACACTAAATGACTAACTAATTTGATGATTTAATGAATGATAAGTGAACCTTTATATGATTTTGTGTTATGTTACATGTATGCTTGTGTGTATGTATTCGAGTATGTATATGAGCCGAAAGCCATGAACCCGACTCGAGACCATGTGGTCTCGAGTGAACTAGTGTGACATATGGGCCGGTTGGGCCGTGCACCTCATTCGAGTCCACTAGGGTGCACTACTTAGGACTAGTATATAATCCTCATGTTAGCCATACTTGTCATTTTTGGGCAACAACACTCATACTCCTCCAACACACATTCTCCACTCTCTCACACTAAAACCCTAAACCACAACATTCCTCTCCTTCATTCTTGGATCAACCGGTGGCATTAGGACTCTCGGACCGAGCTCAAGATCATCATTCGGAAATCACTCATCACTCTTCATACCCTCACACTTAGAGAACCAAATCGGTTAGTGTATTTTCATGATTTAAGGATGATGTGTACTTGATGTTTGAATACTTGTTGGTTAGTGATTCTTGTTATATATTTCGGATGTTGAGGATGCATGTTATGAGTTTGTTTCGGGTTGATAATGATACATGATGGAGATTATGTGATAATATAATTATTTGTTAAGATTCGTACATGATAAACATATATCCTCCTTGAATAACCGATGTTAAGATTGTGGTTGTTCATCTATGATGTATATGCTTAATTTCTAGACAAAGAATCGGTTAAACATGTCTTGATTTTAATATATGTTGTATGATGAGTTAATGAGATCTTGTGATTAAATGTGGTTTAACCCTTAGTTGTTGATGTTTATAGAATCGGCTTGCATATGTATGATAGATGATATTCACATAACCGGATTGCATACTCTTGTGTTAAGAACCGAATGCTCACTAGTAGGGTGATTCATTGTGTTGATATCATAGGATACATGTTGGTATTGATAAGTTGTTGATTATGATTTTTGTTTGGTTAAAGTTCATAGGAATATTTGATGAACACATGAAGAACTTGTTGAATATCATATGAACATGCTTGAATATTTGAATTCTGATATGTTTGATCCAAAATGGTAATTTGTTAGACAAACAAACATGTTTAAGTGGATAGTACAAACCATTTCATGAAATCAGAATGTTATTGGATAGTACACTGTTCCGAATCAGCTCCTGTCCAACCGAGACCTCCAGTTGCGACTCGAAACCATCACATGATGAGTCGAAACCCCCGGTTGCGACATCGGTTGCGAGTCGCAAACACCTGGTTGCGACTCGAAACCACAAGTGATCAGCACATAAGCCGAATGACTCGAAACCTCGGTTGCGAGTCCGGTTGCGACTCGAAACCAAAAACAGCACGAACCGAAACCACGATTGCGACTCAGGTTGCGAGTCGCAAACGCCTAGTTGCGACTCGAGACTATACACGGATACTCGCTGTTTGGGCTTGCACCTCATTTCGGACTTAATTGTTTGGGCCGGACTCTTGGGCCTAATGTACAGACCTTATATGTTACCGTTGAATGTGAATGTTGATGAACTGCCATGATTAAACGTGTAACCCATACGTGCACTACTTGGTTACGAACCTGACTTGTATGATACAACTATGATAGGACGTGAGTAGCTACAACATTGCTTGTTTGACCTTTCTGTGTTCCTACCGAGCAAACCAAGGTGAGTTCACACCCTCTACAAAGCATGGGATTCCCAGGGGTCGGGAATTGGGGTTAAGGAACATGGGTTCCTCGTCCTCCTTGGGTAGGACAGCAAAGGTTCAGTAATGTAATTCCTCGTCCTCACGGACAGATAACTCGTACTAGACCAAAACTCTATCACGAAGTCCCTCATTTTTATATCGACTTAATCGCCGGGCCAATGGCGAGCGGGTCATTAGTTAGATAGCGCTATTTAGGTCTGACAAGCCTCACACCGTGCCGCAGAGGACGGGCGTGAACTAATGGATCTGGGGCACGTCAATGATGATAGACATTGATAGTTTCAGGGCACATAAACATGACTACAGTCAGCAGTCGATATGGTAACGAGTCTAGTGTATACATGGGGTAGCCCCCACGGCTGGATTGCCAGAGTAACCGGGAATAAACAAGTCACGCTTTTACTATGGGGTAACCCCCACGGCAGGATTGCCAGATAAAGGAAACCGTTTCCGAAACAACTTAAAACGAACACCCAACCGTGAACTCACTCAACTTGTTGTTGACTCGTTACTACATGCTTTGCAGGTCCTTAGGTCCTTAGCTGGAGCTTGCATGGAGGAGGATCGTTGTGGGACATGGACGACTGCGTGCTATGTTAAACTTTGAAACAATTAAACTTATGTTTTGATTTAAGACTTATGCTTCCGCTTGCAACTTAACTATGTTTTGTTGAATACCAATTGTATTGGGTGAATTTCATAACTACTTCTATGCTGGTTCAATATGATTGGTGGCTGGATCCTGGTCAGTCACGCCTCCAAGCGGTGGTACTCCGCAGGTGGATTTTGGGGGTGTGACAAAGAATGATGCTAACTTGATGTTGATGGACATACTTGTCAAATCATCACGAATAAGGTAGTCGCTTGACCAAGAAAAAATTACCCAAATTTTAAATATCGAGTCATGTTTATTATAAAATGTTGGGTTACTTTAGAAAAGTAATTTTTAGCAGGTTTTTTCTAGTTGAATTAAAGATAACTAAATGCCAGGTGGGTTATTATTAATTTATTTAAAAACCAACAAATTCCGATCACCCTGATAAACCTAATGGCAAAAGGTCACTTATGTCCGCGAACGCAGACGGCGGTGATGACCTGGCTCGCCACCATCTCAGAGGAAACCTACCGCTTGAAGACCCACCGTGGTAAAACCATTGGCTCGACCCAGAGGATTTTTTCTCCACACAAGACTTGAACCCATAACCTCCACAATGCACTAGAAAACTGCCAATGCTAGGTGGGTTATATCTAAATCGGATTTTCTAAATCTAATTCAATTTTGTTCTAGACTCAAATTCTTTTAGGAAAAATAATAATTCAGAACCGATTTGATTGTCGCTGCCGTCATATATATTTTGAAGTGTGTGCACTCGTAATACCATAAGAGGTCTTTATATTATAAAAAGTGGTTATATGCAAGTGATTGTGAGTAAAGAAGAGAGTGTTACTGTTCATCTATATATTTAGAAAGAGATTGTTCAGCCTCTATTATCCTCTATAATATTTTAATATATTTTAAAAGTAGTTGTGAGTGAATGAGAGAAAATGTAATAATAAAAGTGTAAAAAAATATCTATCCATCCTAATAAAGGACATACACAGGGTGCCACATGTCATTTTTCTAGCCACTATATGACACATGACAATATTTTAAATCTACACATGACACATGGCATTACTAGGCTTCCTTTGAAATGCATATTCATCAGAAAACCTAAAAAACGTGGACCCGTTTTAAAGATTTCGGGTCAAATACCCGGTGGTATAAAAGACTTCTTATAACCTGGAATTGTTCACTTTTCAACATCGCATTAGGGTTTCTGTATAATCTCTCTCGCTTTCTTCTCCTTCGACCCTCAAGATCTTCAAATTAATCTTCAAAACAAGGTGAGGTCACGGATACTAACAATTAATCATGTTTTATATGTTATTCGAAAACCATTCATGTTTGATTTTGATTGTTTTTGTATTTGTATTTGTATTTGTATTCGTTCGTATCTAAGGTTCTGCATCTTGGATCGATTTTCTTTTCTGATTCTGATAATCAAATGTCATCATCACAAATGTACGAATCCCTTCTTTATGTATTATGAAGATTTATTGTTGATATTATATTATATTATTGTTTTTGGATTCTATGGATTTCAAAAGATCCAAACATATCATATTAAGTGGTCTTTGTGTTTTTACTTGATATCCATCTATCATTCTAACCTTTTTTTATTGTATTTGTGTTTTTTGATTTTGATCTGTTTCGTGTCTAGGTTTTTGTAAGGACCTTCAAAAATGTCCTAAACCGACCCACAAGTAAAAACCCGAACCCCTGAAACTCTATTGTGCATAAAAAACCAAGAAAACAAAGTTTTGGAGTTTCAGGCGGGCCGCGTAAGAGTTAGCCTAGTCTTACGCGGGCCGCGTCAAAGATGGGTTGACCGGATAAGTGTTCCGGATCCACGTGTCATCCACATGGCACACCTACTCGTGACCCAGCAAGCCTACACGTAGACTAGGTGGCTACGCGGGCCGCGTAAGGGTCGGCCGAGAGCTCACGCGGGCCGCGACAGACTTAAATTTCACCTATAAATAGGAATGGCCATGAGCAGTCCACTGATGTCGAAACCAAAACTCAAAAACGAAGTTTCGCTGCTCAATTTCGAAAATTACCTTTAGTATAGCGAGGCGCTGCTACGATACAGGGTATTAACTCGATCGCTGCTACGATTCAATGTCCGATCGATTAAAACTATCCGATGGATGTTTAAGTGCTGCCCGCATTAGGGTTATGCTTTGTCATTCGTCCTGAATTTGATGGATGTTTAAGTATCGCACTTTGTCATTCGTTGTGAGGGTTTAATCTCGTGAGTTATCGTAAATGCTGTTTTAGTTACTGTCCTAGTTCGTGTGCATTGTTATTTAAATTAGGTTACAAGGCTATTCAGTAGGCTAAACTCTACCCATATAAATCTGCAATGTGAGTCATTCTCTTTTTATCAAAAGTATTTTACAATACTCCATTTTCAAATGTTATAATTACAGGGAGTAAGTCGTGGTTATTTTAATCACTGGCTAGTGGGGTATTGTGCACATTACTAATTTCTCACGGGTTAGGCTAATAAATCCTAACAGTGATAAACGTCACTACTTAGGGAAAGACCCAATAGTGGTATGACCATCCTCACCAGGTGACACGGCGCCAGATAAAAATAAGATAGAAGCCATTGTAATCGCACTTATGCTGTAATTGATAACTAATGTGTCGTTTTACATACTTGAATGACTCGCCAGCATTTCCCCGCTGATAAAATATTTTTAAAACATGTTTCAGGCGACATGCTGTAAATCAAGGAAAACGTGCTACGGAGCACTAACAAGCTTGAAGAGGTGGCTTAGTTAAAATGAATAAACATGTTTTAATAAATCAGGGAATTTACTTGTGAAATTCCTCTATTGTAAAATACGGGGTTTATCCCGAATTATGAAATAAAATAATCTGGCATTTTGAGTTTTAAAAAGATCGTGTAAAATCTTCTGCTGTCGCGTCATAGATACCACGGGTTCCTGTCCCGCGGCTCATGACCAGGTCAAACCGGGGCTGGGGCCGTGACAGGAAGAGGTGGTATCAGAGCTACTGAAGGAGCCACTGATTTAAGCCTATTAAGTATTTCAAATACTTAATTTTCCTGATTATCATCTTGTAATTATGTGCTCTTATCTTGACTATCTGTTAGGTACAGTATGGGTAAGCAAAGAGTGTCGGATATCTATCTTAAATTAGATAGTTTACCGAAAGATAAGGGAACTTCATCCCAATCAAATTCCTCAAGATACTCAGCAGATACTGAGGAGGGAATATTTGTTCGTAAGGCACAATATGAGCAACCACTTACCCCTAATAAAAGAAGTTTGATTATTAAGAAAAGTCAAGAGAAAATGAGGAAGTTACAACCAAAAGGAGTTATGATCAATAAGGAAACTCAGAAAATAGACACTAAACCACCATGGGAAGATGAGTTAGATGAACAATGGGCAAATCTCTATATGTTAGCCACTATAGCAGTAAATGCTAACTTATAGTTAAATCGCCAAACCAGTATTAGTACCTATGTCACCTACAAACTAGAAACTTTAATATTTTAGTTGTACTAAAAATAAATATTTTGTTTCAATAAAATGGTTTGTTAGATATTTGTAATTAAATTTTATGCTTTCCATTATATGATTCTGTGAAAATTAATTTACAAAATTTTAAACTAAAAGTTTTTGTGTTTCTTCATAAATGCTAAACAACATGAATGAATTATCTGAACCTCTTGAGAATCTCAATCTCTATCATGTGAAAATAGAAGTTTCTAGAGACTTTACTGGTTATTTAGCCGATGTTGAAGAACCTATGGAATTCCAAGCTCCACCTCCGGAGAAATCAAAGCCAAAGAAAAGAAGAAGATTTGTGGGTTGGAGGCGTGTGCGCAGAAGGAAACCAGCAACTCGGAAAATTCCCAAGATAGAGAATCCCATGGATAAAGGAAAAGGGATCGAGATTGGGGAAAGTTCTAAGCAAGCAGAGGAATTGCCACTGCAGGAGGAACTAGATCACATACTGGCAAGCTGTGATATTATTAGGCCAATTAATGAAAATCTCTTCCCTTATCCTGCTGAAAACCAACTTCCAGTAAACTTAGAACCAGCCATTCCAGAACGTTTAATCCACACCCAACCTCAAGGAATGGATGAATGGTGGATCAACAATTGGCAATTTCAAAACCTCCTAAATAATCCCTATACCTTTTTCCCTCAGTTCGACCCAAAACCTGCACCAAACCCACCAATGAGTAATGAAAACTTAGCTGAACTTCTCCATTTTGGCAAAGAACTAATGGATGCAGGGAATAAGATTCGGGAGATAGGGGAAAAAATCTCCTGGAAATACGATGAAAGGGAACATCGTTTCTGAAAGGCCAGTGGACTAAGGATAGTGTGGTTGTGAAGTTGTGTTTGTATAATACTAATAATAATAAAAATATAAGTAAGTAGAATAACCTAAAAATAAAACTTTTATAAGATAACAGTGTGTACGGATGCATAATATAATATATAAAAAATGGAAGTCGAGAAACCGACAATTTTGGCTATACGTGTAAATGTGATTATGTGTAATTATTTGTTATGTTTAGTTATTAATTATGTTATACTAATTACTAATATAAATTAATTACCAGATGGCAAACGCTGGTAATGAACAAGTTAACGAGGGTAATCAATCTGAGCATAACAATGAAGATCAATTTCTGAATAGGCAAGATATCGAGAATATCGTTGCTCAAGGAATAGCCAATGCTATTCCAGCAATCTTGGCTGATGCCCAGAAACCTGTTGAACCTCAACAAATTATTCCTAGCAAACGCACACACGGTGACAATTTCAGTAATAGTGTAAACAGAGGCGGCAACCATACTAATAACAACAATGATGGAATGCAATCCCCGCCCCTTAAGAAAATGAAAGCTGCAACGCCTGGTTGCAATTATAAAGAATTTCTTGCCTGTAAACCAGCTGAGTTTGCAGGTAATGAAGGGGCGACTGCGGCACTGCGTTGGTTGGAGAAAACCGAAGCAGTAATTATGATAAGTAAATGTGTCGAGGACGACAAGGTCATGTATGCGTCGCAACTTTTCAAAGAAGGCGCGCTAGAATGGTGGAATACAGTTCTACAAGCTAAAGGAAGAACTGTGACATATGCTATGAACTGGGAAGAATTTAAAAGTCTTGTAGAAAGAAAATTTTGTCCCGAGTATGAAAAGGAACAAATGGCGAATAAGTTCCTGAACCACCGGATGGTGAATGTAGACTGTCGAGGGTATACTTCGACATTCTTGGAATACGCTAGGGTAGTACCAACTCTGGCATCGCCAGAACCGGTACTTATTTCCCGCTATATTTGGGGATTGATTGGCGAAATTCGAGATATCGTCAAAGCTGCGAGACCACGCACTATTGATGATGCTGTGGAATTAGCTAATACCCTCACTGATGGACTGGTACGCACAAGAGAAGAAAACCGTAAAAAGGAAGTAGCCCAAAAGATTACCCAAGGATTCCTTGTGGGTAATCGTAGCAATTTCAAGAGAAAGGGAACTGGGCAATCTTCCACTGTTTCATTTTGCAATTCCTGTAAAAGGAAGCATCTTGGAAGATGCAAAGGGTATTGCAATTTCTGCAAAATCCTGGGGCATCAAGAAGAAGATTGCAGGAAGAGGAAAGCAACAGTTTGTTACAACTGTGGAGAAGCTGGACATATTAGGCCAGACTGCCCAAAATTGGTCAAACCAGCTAATAACAAAGCCAAACCTGCAGAAGGAACTAACAAGAAAAACGTAAGAGCCTTCCAGTTGACTACTCAGGAAGCCGAGCTAATCCCGGATGTGATAGCTGGTACGTTCCTAGTTCACAACGTTTATGCAAAAGTATTATTTGACTATGGTGCAAACCAAAGTTTTATAAATACTTCATTCTGCCAAGCTCTTAATTTACCCTTAACCAACCTTAGGCAGATTTTTACAGTCGAAACGGCAGATGGGAATTCTGTCAACATAGATAAGGTTTTGCGAGAAGAAAAGATAGAACTTTTAGGTCATAAATTTTCTGCAAACCTGTTACCTATGAATTTAGCCGGTTTCGATGTTGTGTTAGGAATGGATTGGTTAGTAGCCAATCATGCTCGAATTCTTTGTGATAAGAATTCCATAGAAATTCATACACCCACAGGAGAATTAGTGGTGATTACAGGAGATAAGCCACGAAAGCCCCTACAGTTCATTTCAGTAATGAAAATTGCTAGTTATGAACGAAAGCAAGGAATAGTGTATATGATTTCAGTAATCATTAACACTAAGGGTAAGGAACTTAAGGAAATTCCAGTAGTATCAGAATACCCAGAAGTATTCCCAGAAGAACTACCTAGATTACCACCAGATAGGGAAGTATAATTTAGAATTCATCTAATTCCTGGAACTACACCGATAGCTAAGGCACCTTATCGGTTAGCACCCACAGAAATGCTAGAATTGAAAAAGCAGTTAGATGAATTACTAAGCAAAGGATTCATACAACCTAGTTCATCCCCTTGGGGAGTGCCAGTGTTGTTTGTGAAGAAGAAAGATGGTTCGATGCGAATGTGTATCGATTATAGGGAATTGAATAAGGTTACTATTAAGAATCGATACCCATTGCCTAGAATTGATGATCTTTTCGATCAACTCCAGGGAGCTAGATATTTTTCTAAGATAGATTTACGCTCCGGATATCATCAATTGAAGGTACAAGAAGAAGACATACCTAAAACTGCTTTCAGGACTAGGTATGGTCATTACGAGTTTACAGTCATGCCCTTTGGACTAACAAATGCTCCTGCAACATTTATGGACATGATGAATAGAATCTGTAAACCGTACTTGGATAAATTTGTAATTGTCTTTATAGACGATATACTTATTTATTCCAAAAGCCAGGAAGAGCATTGTGGGCACCTGCATGCACTCTTAACTTTGTTAAGAAAGGAACAACTTTACGCCAAATTCTCGAAGTGTGAATTATGGCGGCAAGAAGTGCAATTTTTAGGTCACATGGTGAATCATGAAGGTATTCACGTAGATCCTGCTAAGATAGAAGCAATCACCAAATGGAAGGTTCCGCAGTCAGCAATGGAAATTAGAAGTTTTATAGGTTTAGCTGGATACTATAGACGGTTTATTAAGGATTTTTCCAAGATAGATGTACAGTTAACTAAGCTAACCTGTAAAGCAGTTAAGTTTGAATGGGGACCTAAACAAGAAGAAGCCTTTAAGATTTTAAAACAGAAATTAACCAATGCTCCAATTCTAGCCTTACCAGAAGGAACAGAAGATTTTGAAGTATATTGTGATGCTTCAAAGCTAGGATTAGGATGTGTGCTTATGCAACGCAAGAAGGTAATTGCGTATGCATCAAGACAATTGAAAAAGCACGAAGAAAACTATACAACTCATGACTTAGAGTTAGGAGCCATAATTTTTGCCCTTAAGATTTGGAGACATTATCTGTATGGAAGTAAGTTTACTGTCTATACAGATCATAAGAGTTTAAGATACATATTTAGGCAAAAAGAATTGAATATGAGGCAAAGGAGATGGATGGAAATCCTAAGTGATTACGACTGTGATATTCAATATCACGAAGGAAAAGCAAACGTAGTTGCAGATGCCTTGAGTCGTAAGTATCATGAAAAGCAAAAGCGAGTTCGTGCTCTTAGATTAAATCTACAGTTAGATTTAATGGAACAATTAAGGGATGTTCAGGAAACAGCAATCCAGGATGTTGCTGAAAGAATGAAAGGACGGATAAAAGAATTAGAGCAAGGAAATGATGGAATTTGGAGATTCCATAAGAAAAGAATTTGGGTACCTAAGCAAGGAGACTTAAGAAATAAGATTTTAGAGGAAGCCCGTAAATCTAGGTATACCATGCATCCTGGTAACAATAAAATGTACCAAGATTTAAGAAATAATTTCTGGTGGATATGAATGAAAAAGGACATAGCTAGATATGTTTCTAAATGTCTTACTTGTTCACAAGTTAAGGCAGAACACCAGAAACCTTGTTGGATCTGAGTTTGATTCTGATTGTATTTTATGTTTGTAATTAAAATGAGAATGGATGAGTGTGCAGCGGAATTATGATGAAAACAAACTTTGCATACAATCAAACGAGAGTAATACTTTGATCAAACATCTTTTCACAATGAATCGAAAGATTGAATTTATTTCAATAACGATTACAATGATTGATGAATGAATGCAAACTCCCCCTCAGCCAGAGCTCAGTTGTTTGTTCGTGCAAAGAAGACGATGATGCAAAAGAGCTAATAGAACAGTACAAAGTACTGAACTATTTATAGGCACTAGCAAACCACTGAGCATCTTAGCTGACGTCACCATGAAAGTGACATCTAACCTCCTAACAAACTCTAACCTCTGATCTATACAAACACTGCTATGTTAACTACTGCTATTACATTACATTTCAAAACATACTATAGATTAGCTGCTGCAACCTTCCACTGCTGTGAACCCAGCAGTACTTGTCCGGATCAGCAGTGCTTGACTCAAGGCAGTAGATTGAATCAGCAGGGCTTTAGTCTTTCATCAGATCTTTACTTGAGCAGCAGTTGTAGGTCAGCAGTTTGTACGATCAGCAGATAGGAGGTCAGCAGATGTTGAAATCACTTTCAAGGGGAGAGACTTGTATGTAAACATCTGCTTATTCTGGATCCACTGCTCTGATCCAGTTTTGGCTTTAATTATCTGTTCCTCTAATAGGGTTCGATCCCAACAATCTCCCCCTGGAACAGATAATGCCAAAACTCTTCATTATTGTGGAATTCTTTATTGCCTCATCAACAGTTCCCTTATCTTACCTTTAAATTGTTGTTCAAAGTCTAGGGCATTTGTGTCTTCATCATCCCTGCTAAGTGGAAGATCAAGGAGATCCTGCAAATCTTCAAGACTCAGGCCAAGAGCTTGTTCCCTTGATATTTTCTCCACTTCTCCACCAGACCTGAGCAAATTCAATACGCATGTCTGTTTGTCAGTTTCCCACTTTTGTATTTTTGAGCCTGGTGGGTTTCTTGGGAGATGTTTATTTGCAGAAGTATTTGGTGAGGCTGGCCTATTCATAACTGGCTGAGCAGTACTTGCAGTTTGATCCAAACCAAGAGTTTCCATGATCATTTTCTTTATGCCTTCTTTTACAAGGTCATCTCCTTTTATCATCTCTTGGATGGTTTCACCTCTCAACTGTTTGTGTGCCCTTCTTTTATAGATGGCAGCACCAGTTGGAGCAGTGGCTCTCCTGATTTGCAGCTTTGTTGGTCTTTTTGAAACCTCTGCTTCAGGATAGTCAGGCTTTTGAGGAACATTTGGATCTTTCTTTCTTAGTTCCTCCAACCTTTTGTAGGTGATCCTGACCACATCTTCTTTCCATCTAGCAATTTGTCTTTTGTTTCCATATTCAGCAGCAACCAGTTCTTCTTTCATTCTTTTCAGTTCTACCTGTTTGTCAGGTACATTCTTTCTAAACTTTGCCCAGGCAGGAGGAGTGTGAGTGACTTTCCTTTTTATCATGTCTTGAATTCTTGCTGCTTCATTTTCAAGCTCATGAATAGTCCAGTCTTTGTACATGTATTTCTCTCCTTTGTACTTCTTGTGAGCCATGATGCTTTCAATGTAGTCTTTCTTCAAAGTTTCAGCTGCTCTTTCTGAAATTTATTGACTGACATTTTTTGCAAATTGTTCTAGGGATCTGACCTGTGTGAGCAGATATTGATAGTTTCTTGAAATTTCTTTGTCAAATTTCCCTTGTGTGTTTCTTTTTGAGATATCCTCTGCTTGCTTGGCCTTGATTTCCAAATATTCATCAACATTTTTAGGCCAGGGATATCCTTTTATTGATGGCAAACTCCTTTTGGCAGGGTCATCCTTATAGTAAAAAGATTGTATTTCTTCTCTAACAGCTGCTAATTCAAGAGAAAATTGAACACCTACAGGAGGTAAGGGCTTGTACATTTGAACTGAAGAGAGAGGAACAGGTTTTGGTATTGTGACAAGAGCTAAAGATTTTGAAGATGTTTGTGGTGGTGAAGTGTCATCATCTTTGAGAATTAGACTTCTCCTCTTTGTTTGAGGAGGGGCTGATGATCTTTTAGATGGAACAGTGGTGGTGGATGTAGTGGCAGTGGTTTGTGATTGACTAACAGTTGTTGAAACAACTGGTGTTCCAACCACTGTTGTCATTACAGCAGATGTTGTAACAACTACTGTCTTCTGCCTTTTGGCAGGAGGTGATTTTGTTTTTGGTGGTGATGGTGGTAAAGCAGTGGATTTGGTGTGTGTTGAAGTGGTGTGTGTTGAAGTGGGAGCAGATGTTGAAACCACTGAAGTACCAACAGTAGTTGATACAACAGGAGTTACAGCAGCTGTTTTAGGTGGTGGTTTTGGAGCAGACTTTGAACGTCTGGTTGGAATGGATTTGGGTAGCCTTACTCTTCTTGTAGGCTTCTTCTTTTCATCAACAAGATTTTCATCATCTTTTGACCCTGAAGTACCCTGATCCGGATAATCCACCCTGGCTTTCTTTTTGGCCACTCTATCCCTTTTTACACTTGCAACTGCTTCTGCCAGTGCATTTGTGGTTACATCAATTTTCTTGCTTCCATCTGGCAGAGGAATCTGTTTGGTCATGTTTGCATTTTCTGGTTCAATGAAAAGACCATCCTCTATTCCCTTCTTTTTCCACTCCTGAATTTTCTCCCCCTTTTTGGCATTATCTGGGGGAAGTTGATCAATGAATAGAACTGTTGGAGGAGCAGTGCCAGTGGTGTGCAGGATCTGAGTTTTGAGAGCCTTTAGATCAGCCTGAGTGTTCTTGAACCTGGACTCCATTGCATTTCTCAGCTATTGAACATGTTTTTCATGTTGCTGATCTGCTATTTGTGCTTGTTGATGGAGAAAAGGTTGAAATAAATTCCAGAGCTCATTTGTAGCAGGTGCCTGTTGTGGAGCAGGTGCTTGAGATGGAATAGCAGTTGATTGTACCTTTTGTACTTGTAACAACTGTTGTAGCATATCTTTGAGTTCTGCAACAGAGTTATCAAGCTTTTCAACACGATCTGTCAATTTCTGGTACTTTAAACCATCACCCAATTTAATGGGATCATCTGATTTCCCACTAACAGTGGTTTTATCAATGGTAGAGGTAGGGAGTATACTCCAAACATTAACCACTGATGCCCCTTTTTCTTGGTACTGGGGTCTTCTTCCTTCAACACTTGACAACCTTTTGATGTTGCCAGTAGGATAAATAAATCCACTGGTGGTTGGCAGAGGTGCTATAAAAGGAATTGCCTATAAGGAAGTCTTATTGATGTAGCCACTGTCCAACTGTAAACCAGTGGGTTCAACAGTTGTAGTGGCTGCTTCACTTGGATTACCACCAAGAGTTACTTGTAACTCAAGGGGTCTAACCTCCTCAGGTTATGTTGGTGGGTTAGCAAAGATTGATACATCAGACCCAGTCAGTTTTTGAGGTATATTCTCATTGATAGGTGATTGAGAAGGACTGGTTAGTGCCTGGTTCAAATCAATTGCATCCAACAGCAGTTTAGTTGGTGGGGGAATTGTGGATGTGATGTTTGGTGAAGAAAGAGGATTTGCTCCGGGAATTGAGCTGTGGATGATGGAAACGAGTGTTTCCAGAGCATCATGATGTGGTGTCCCAATGTGTACAACCTGATCTTTTTGTGAAGAAGCAGGAGGAGTTTCGGTTATTGGTTGAGATATTTGTACCAACTGCTGTGAGGAAGTAGCAGCAGTGGTTTCTTGTGACATTTGTGTTGTCACAGGCAGTAGCTCTGGTATCTCATCCTCCAGAGTTGCCTTTTTGATGGGTTTTGGGGGTTTTTGAGTTTTTCTTTTTGGCTTTTTGGTGATTGTAGGTGTGGGTTTCAAAGCAGTTGTGCTGCCACTTTGATCACCTTGAGCAGTGGGCTCAGCAGCAGATACCTGAGGAGCAGTTGTAACTGCTAAATTTTGCTCAGGTACCTCTGCTTGTGTTTTGCAAGGTGTTAACATTCTTGAAAAAGTTTCAGTTGTTAAACTGTTTATTTGAGTAGAATCACCTTGGTTTATTGCAGCTAAATCATTCTTACTGAATTTCTTTTCAAAATAGTAACTTAAAAACCTTGGAAACAGTAAGAATGATTTTGTTTCAACATTATTAACCAAATCTTTAAAAATTTCCCGAGAATAGTTAAAATTTTCTTCTTGAAGAATTGCATATCCCAGATTTTGAATCTTTAAAGGGATTTCATTGAAAGAAGTGGTTTTATTTGAAACACATAGTAGGAGGGTATGAAATAAAAATCTGGTTGCAGAAGGAAAATAACCTTTTTGTAAGGTAAGTTTCTTCATCATTGTGGCTTCATACCCTCTTTCAATGAAGTCAGTTTGTAACTCGTTTTTACTGAAAGAAGTTTTACCTTCCAGATCACCGAGTTGAAAGACCTCTGAAATGGATTGTGGCGAGATGTGGACAGCTTTACCCTTTATAGAAGAGTGTATGGTGGTTGCAGTGTCTCCTTGTTTTTCAAGGGTTGCATTCTTCCAGAACTCTCTTTGGGTCGCCAAATAGAATGGTGCATCGGCGGTTAACAAAGTTTTATACTTTGATTTTGCCATTTTGGCGATGATAGAATCGAAAACATTGGTGGTTCCTGGTTTTGTGAGAAGACCCAGGAGATTGTGAGATGGTTTATATGGGATTTCAGTGGAGATTGCCTTTTGAGAGGCTGTTTTCGATGATGATTTGGAAGTGGGTTTTGTGGATGGCTTCGATTTTGTCATTTTTGAAGAGAATGATCGAAGAAATTTGTGAAAGATGAGATGAAAAACTGCTTTGAGAAGAGAATTTTTAAGAATTCAATTCGACAGTAAAACCCTGTTTTGGTGGTGAGTAGGGGATTTTTATAGGGAAGAAAGTGAATGCTGACGTGGCAGCCGTTACAAAAGGTCTGATCACTATGTAATGCCCACGTGACAACCCCTGGTGAAAATGAAGGACAGTACTTTTATGAAAGTGACTGATGAAGGGAGTGGTAGTAAAGCAGTGGATGATTTTCACTATCAGTGGATAGCATATCAGTGGATAAGACACTGCTTTGGAACAACAGAGTTTATCAAAGGAATGAGAGAACATGGGTTGATTTTCAGCAGTGGACAGGCTTTTGAAGTAGAGCAGTCTTTTGAACAATCAGTGGTTATGGCAGACTTTTAAGGATTTTAATGAAAATTTCATTGTTAGCTATTTTTAAGGATGGATTTTTGATTTTCTGAAAACATTTTGTTGCTTTTATTCATAGAAAAACAAGATGTTGCTTGTTATTCCATGTTCAGCATCCCAATCCTAGAGACCAAGCTTTCAAAAGTGGCTGTATCAAGTGCTTTTGTGAGCACATCTGCCAGTTGGTCTTTAGTTGGGACATGATGCAGAGAAATCAAACCTTTTTCATAGCAATCCCTCACAAAGTGATGTCTGATGTCGATGTGTTTGGTGGTAGAGTGAGAAACTGGATTTTTGATGATATTTTCTGCTGCCTGGCTGTCCAACATGAGTGGTGTCTTTAAGGCAGTGATACCAAAATCCAGTAACTGGTTTTGAAGCCACAGGAGTTGGGCTGTACAGCTTGCAGCAGCAATGTATTCAGCCTCAGCAGTGGATGTTGAAACTGCTGCTTGCTTTTTGCTTTGCCAAGAAACCAAGCAATCACCTAGAAACTGGCACCCTCCTGATGTGGACTTCCTTGTGGTGTTACATCCAGCAAAGTCACTATCTGAAAAGCCTGAAAGCTTGATATTCCCATTAGCTGGATACCAGATACCAAGTGTGGGAGCACCTTTTATGTATCTGAATATCCTTTTTACAGCAATGAGATTTGATTTTCTGGGAGCTGAGTGACTTCTTGCACAAACACATGTTGCAAACATGATGTCTGGTCTAGATGCAGTTAGGTACAATAAAGACCCAATCATGCTTCTATATAAAGTTTGGTCAATCAGCTCATCCTTTTCATCAGACATGACAAGGTTATTTGTTGCCATGGGTGTGCTGCATGGTTTACAATCATTCATATCAAATTTTGTCAAAAGTTCTTTAGCATATTTGCTTTGATGAATGAAAGTTCCATTTTGCATTTGCTGAACTTGGAGACCAAGAAAGCATTGCAGCTCACCCATTGCACTCATTTCAAACTCAGCTGTCATGAGTTCTCTAAACTCTTCACACATTGAGTTACATGTGTTTCCAAAAATAATGTCATCCACATAAATCTGGACAATCATTAAATCCTTCCCTCTCCATTTTAGAAACAGTGTTTTATCAATGGTACCTCTTTTGAAACCATTTGAGAGAAGGAAGTTGGAAAGAGTTTCATACCAGGCCCTTGGTGCTTGTTTCAGGCCATACAAGGCTTTGTTTAGCCTGTAGACATGATCTGGATAAAATGGATCCTCAAAACCTGGAGGTTGACAAACATATACCTCTTCTTGAACTGTACCATAGAGGAAAGCACTTTTGATATCCATTTGAAACACCTTCATGTTGTGGTTGACAGCAAAGGTCAGGAACAGTCTAATGGCTTCCAATCTTGCAACAGGGGTGAATGTTTCATCATAATCAATCCCCTCTTCATGTCTGTAACCTTGAACCACAAGCCTGGCTTTATCCTTGACAACAATACCCCTTTCATCAGTTTTGTTTTTGAAGACCCACTTTGTGCCAATGGGACTAACCTCTTCTGGCAGTGGTACAAGCTCCCATACTTGTCTTTTAAACTGTTGGAGCTCCTCTTGCATGGCTTCTACCCAGCTATTGTCTTTCAGTGCCTCTTGGTACTTGACTGGCGGATGGAGTGATAGAAAACCATCAAAAAGACAAATGTTTTGGGTTTGGCTTCTTGTGAGCACCCCTTCATTGATGTTGCCAATGATTTGATCAGGTAGATGAGATCTCAAGAAGATTAAATCTCCTTGGTATGGTATGATGGCATTTGTTGGTGAAGGCTGCAAATGTGTATCATCTGAGCTAACCACTGCTGGGGACTTTGATGATCCAGCAGTGGCTTCAAAAGGTGGTGGAATAGGAGGTAATGAAGTGGACACCTGCTGACTTTTATCCACTGTTTGGGGACTTTTGTCAGCAGTGTTTGAGGAGGTGGAAGCAGTGGTTGATGGGCTACTTTGGTCAACAACTGTTGAGGTAGCAGTGGTTGAGCTTTGACAACTGTTTTGAACAGCTGATGCTTTTCCCTTTGAGGCAGACCTTTGAGGGATGATGATTTCATACCCATAGTCTGGTGTTGTATCCTCTGATGGACCTGCACTGTTAGTCTTGACAGCAGTATTTTCAAAAGTAAATTTTTCAAGATCAAACAGATCTGCAGGATTTGTTGGGATTTTCATTGATGAAAGTTCATTGAACTTAACATTCAAAGTCTCCTCCACTGCCCTGGTCCGTGTATTGAACACTTTGTAGGCCTTGGCAGTGGTTGAGTATCCCAGATGATAACCACAATCAATTTTGGCTGAAAATTTTGAGATGGAATCTTTTAAGTTCAAAATAAAGCATGGGCAGCTAAACACCTTGAAATATGAGATCAGTGGTTTGATTTTATACAGAATTTCATAAGCAGTCTTTTTGTGCCTGGGGTTTATTAAAACTCTGTTCTGGACATAGCAAGCAATGTTTACTGCCTCTGCCCAGAAAGTTAATGGCAAACCTGAATCTGCAAGCATAGTTCTGGTAGCCTCAATCAACGTTCTGTTCTTTCTTTCAACAACCCCATTTTGCTCTGGTGTCCTAGGGATGTTGTACTGCCTTACAATCCCTTTCTTCACACAAAAGGCATCCAACTCCTTATTTTTAAATTTTGTGCCATTGTCACTCCTGAAGCTTTTCACTGGAAGGTCAAATTGCTTTTCAACCTGTGTCACAAAGTCTTGCAAAATGCCTGCAGTCTCATCTTTTGAGTGTAAAAAGAAAGTCCATGTAAACCTAGAAAAGTCATCAACAATAACCAAACAATATCTTTTCTTCTTGAGGCTCATGACTTGAACTGGGCCAAACAAATCCATGTGTAGCATTTGCAAACACTGGGTTGTTTTGGACTCTTCAATGGACTTGTAAGAACTTTTATGCTGCTTTCCTTTTAAACAGGAAATGCAATGTTCAGGACATGAAAACAATTTTTGTGGTAGGCCTCTCACCAAACCATTTTTTGAAATTTCAGTGATTGTCTTAAGATTTGTGTGCCCCAGCCTTTTGTGCCAAAGTTCTGTCTCTTTGTTAGAGGCAGCTGAGAACAGACAGGCATCAGCTCTGGGACACTCTTTTGACATATCAACAACATAAACATTGCCACTTCTTTGAGCAACAAGTTTAGTTTGACCAGTTTTGATTATTGCTTCAATCTTTTTGACCATTTCTGGTCCGACAATCCTACAACAATCTTTTGTGAAGAATGACCCAAACCCTTTGTCACTCATTTGGGACACACTCAGAAGGTTGAATTTTAGATTGTCTATCAGATTGACATTTTCAAATTTTACATTTCCAGACTGCCCTGTACCAGACCCCAAAACTTTCCCTTTACTATTATTACCAAAGGATATATCACCCCCTCCATGGATTTTAAAGTCTTTGAGGAGGGCTTTACATCCTGTCATGTGCCTGGAGCCTCCACTATCTACATACCAAAGACTATCAAAGCATGCAGAAGCTCCCTGCACATGAAGTAAAGGATTAGTTCATTAGGGTCTCCAAAGCCAGCAGGGCTTTTGGATGGGGTCTCAACAGTGTCTGGGATGGATGCAGAATGATGGACAGTGGTTAGGTCAGGGGTTTGGACAGTTTTAGTACTGTTTCTTGCTAACCACTGTTGGGGGTCTTGACCAATCACCTGTTGGTAACCAAAAGGATGCCTGTTCACTTTAGGTTTAGAGGGCCTTTTGTAGGTCTCATAAACGTGTGGAATCCTTTGATAAGACTGTTTTTCTTTGCCTTTTCTGAATTGATTGGCAGGGGGTGCATCAGTAACCTGAACATCTCGTATGACAGATGTTTGGTTCAGCTGTTTTGTGACAGCTGTTTGAACTGGCACAAACAGTGGTTGTTTCTTGGTGAATTTGACAGATGTTGATGGTGATGATGGACTCAAGGATGTTTTAGCAATGTACTCATTCTTTTTCACATCAAAGTTTTTGAGATACACACATGCTTGAGTTTTGTGGTTTGTTTTACCACAAACAATGCAACTTTCAGCTGAAACAATGACACTTGTTCTGTTTAAATCATAAGCTTTTAAGTGGAAACAATCTTTTGTTAGATGATTCCTTTTCTCACAGAATTCACAAA
The DNA here is from genome assembly GCA_030545235.1 of Helianthus tuberosus. Classification (NCBI taxonomy): domain Eukaryota; kingdom Viridiplantae; phylum Streptophyta; class Magnoliopsida; order Asterales; family Asteraceae; genus Helianthus; species Helianthus tuberosus. Next base: position 173,525,428 of record CM060447.1, read on the forward strand.
ACAAGTTATCAGTTTTTTCTTTCTTCTTTCTCTTTTCAGACTCCTTTGCAGCAGAGGTTTTAACCACTGCTGGGATGTCCTTGAGAGGTATGACCTTAGCTTTTGGAGCTTTAACACCATCATTTGATGTAAAGTCCATTGGCTTGAAATTTTCAAGAATATCACACTCATCAGACCATTTTGGTTTAAACTGATAATCTTCAAGCTCCTCAAAAGTAGAGGATCCCATTGGTCTGTCAAGTGTGATTTTGTTACCAAGTTTGTCAGTGATTTTCACTTCTTGGCCATTCTTGTTTGTGGGGATGAACTCAGTGGTTACATCAGTGGTTTGAATAGATTTTCCAAAAGCAGTGGTTTCATCATCATGTTTTCTATAACCAACACCAAATTTCACATTGCTTTTTATCTGTTTTTCAAGCATAACCTCATATCCTTTGCATGATTCCACCCATCTCTCACATGTGATCTGGGTGGACTCCAACTCCTTTTTGCAAACTTCGTATTTTTCTACCATAGTTTGAAGTTGAGTTTTGGTTATGCTTTGTTCTTCTTTCAAACTGTTGATCTCTTTTTCCTTTTCAGACAATTTGTTTTTGAGTTCTTTTAAAGATCTTTCAAATTTGACTTCATCAGTTAAGATTTTATCCCGAAGGTTTTCATTTACCACTTTGATGTTAGCAAAAGCAATAATGCAATTGTCAGAACACAGTTTTTCAAGAACTTGAGGTGATACCTTGGCAGCAGCCATCATTGCACAATCACATTGATGATTTTCTTCATCATCAGCTCTTTCTTCTATCTCACCTGCTTTCTCAATTTTCTCTTCTTCTTTGTCCTCTTTGGACCATGGGTCTGTCAGTGGTTCAATCAGGGTTTCTGAATTTTCTCCCAGCAGCAGTTCACCAGCAACTGCATTAACAAGTGCTTCAGTCACCTCATCCACTGTTTCATCACTTAGCTGTTCACCTTCAGTTTCAATCCCCACTGGTATTGACTCTAAAGCCATCAAACAAAATTCATCATTAGAAGGTTCATTTGAAGCATAGAGTGCAAAATTTTCATCACTAAGCTCATCAGGCATGCTGCTCCAGTCAACAAAGCCTTGAGTGAAAAAGCTTTGCTGATCTGGTTGTACCACTACTGGAGCAGCAGTTTGAGGTGCAGGTTGCACTTGTGCCTGGGGGACAGGGGTTTGAACATATTGAATCTGTGGAACAGTGGTTTGGACATAGTGCACAGGCACAGGGGCAGCAGCATAATGAGCAGTGTTAACGTGGGCTGCAGGGGTATATTGGGTATAGTGTACAGTGCTTTGGTTTTGAGGTCTAGGATTTGAGCTAGGGTGAGTGATTATAGGACCAGTAGTTTGACTCCTGCATTCCCTAGCGAAATGTCCCAACCTATTACACTTGTAACACTTGATTTTCGATTTATCCAACCCAACCCTCAGATTCCCATGTAAACCTGGGAATTTTCGCCCTGTTCTTTTGTAGAATTTGCTAGTTCTGACACTGAGCAAAGCCAATTGGTGCAGGATGTCCATTTCCTCTAAGTCAGTGGGATCAAAATGTTGTAAATCATTGATTTCAAAGCACAAATTATCTGACATCTGGTTTTCAGTGTTTGCAGTGAAAGCATAGTTTGCAGAGTGAGAATCAGGGTTGGTAAAGTTACCACCAGCTGTTATATCAATGAAATGATCATAACCCTGTTCCTTACTACTGCCACCAGATTCTTCCTGACCCAGAAGAGCTGTGCTACCGAATGAGTAATCATCAGTAGCTTTCCCAGACTCTTGCAGCTTCTTTTTCTGGTTCAACTCCCTTTCATAGGTCAGGAGTCTACCATGAAGTTGGGTCAGGGTCAGATCTTTGAACTCAACAGAGTTTCTAGTCACAAATGCAATTATGTCCCATTTATCAGGTAGTGCTCTAAGAAACCTGCTATTTTGGGTTGATTTTGGAAATTCAACCTTAACAAGTCTTAGCTCACTGATGAGACAACTGAACCGTTCAAATTGTTGGGTCAATGTTTCACCCTTAATGTGACAAAAGGTTTCATACTGCTGATTCAGAATTTCCCTATTGTTTTCAATAACTTCTTCAGTACCCCCAAATTGTTCCTTCAAAGCATCCCATAGCTCTTTTGCACTGTTGCAATGCAACAGTCCAGCATAGATCTCATTTGGTAATGCAGATGCTATGATGCTAAATGCTTTGGCATCCAGTTCGAACTTTTGAAAATCAGTTTCAGTATAATTTTCATAAGGTTTTGGTACGTTCTTCTTTGGATCCTCAGCACTTGGCACCATAGGAACATGGGGACCAAAAACGACAGACCTCCAACATCCAGTGTTCTGTTGAGCAAGTATGTGACCCATCCTTCGCTCCCAGATGTTGTATTCATTTCTTTTAAGCATAGGTGGTTTAAAAAGCGAGCCAACATTATTCTTATCATCCTGTGATTGTGACGTCATCTTGGTTGTTTTACAGACACTGATTAATCAACTTTAATGGTGATTAAACCTTGCTCTGTTTTTCAACTAAAACGAACAAACTATCGATATCAACGATTTTGAGCTGAACTATTTATGTCAAAATGATTGTTAAATCAAATTTGACTGTCCAAGCTCTGATACCAATTGTTGGATCTGAGTTTGATTCTGATTGTATTTTATGTTTGTAATTAAAATGAGAATGGATGAGTGTGCAGCGGAATTATGATGAAAACAAACTTTGCATACAATCAAACGAGAGTAATACTTTGATCAAACATCTTTTCACAATGAATCGGAAGATTGAATTTATTTAAATAACGATTACAATGATTGATGAATGAATGCAAACTCCCCCTCAGCCAGAGCTCAGTTGTTTGTTCGTGCAAAGAAGACGATGATGCAAAAGAGCTAATAGAACAGTACAAAGTACTGAATTATTTATAGGCACTAGCAAACCACTGAGCATCTTAGCTGACGTCACCATGAAAGTGACATCTAACCTCCTAACAAACTCTAACCTCTGATCTATACAAACACTGCTATGTTAACTACTGCTATTACATTACATTACAAAACATACTATAGATCAGCTGCTGCAACCTTCCACTGCTGTGAACCCAGCAGTACTTGTCCGGATCAGCAGTGCTTGACTCAAGGCAGTAGATTGAATCAGCAGGGCTTTAGTCTTTCATCAGATCTTTACTTGAGCAGCAGTTGTAGGTCAGCAGTTTGTACGATCAGCAGATAGGAGGTCAACGGATGTTGAAATCACTTTCAAGGGGAGAGACTTGTATGTAAACATCTGCTTATTCTGGATCCACTGCTCTAATCCAGTTTTGGCTTTAATTATCTGTTCCTCTGATAGGGTTCGATCCCAACAAACCTTCAGGTCTACTCCAACAATTAGAAATGCTTGTATGGAAATGGAAGCTCATAACAATGGACTTTGTTACTAAGTTACCCAAGACCAGAAGAGGCAATGACGCAATTTGGGTAATTCTGGATCGATTAACCAAATCAGCTCACTTTCTACCTATGAAAGAAACCTTTAGCATGGAAAGGTTAGCCAAGTTGTATGTAGATGAAGTAGTATCCTTACATGGAGTTCCACTCTCCATTGTATCAGATAGGGATAGTCGTTTCACTTCCCACTTCTGGACAAGTTTCCAAGAAGCTATGGGAACTCGACTAAATCTAAGTACTGCATATCATCCTCAGACGGACGGACAAAGTGAAAGGATGATCCAAACTCTGGAAGACATGCTTAGGGCATGTATAATAGATTTTGGTGGAAACTGGGATGACCACCTACCCTTAATTGAATTCTCCTATAACAATAGTTATCATTCAAGCATTGAAGCTCCCCCATTCGAAGCACTGTATGGACGAAAGTGCAGAACTCCCGTGTGTTGGGCAGAAATAGGAGAAACTCAATTATCAGGTCCTGAAATAGTACAACAAACTATCGACAAGATTACTCAAATCAAGGAAAGACTAAAAACGGCTCGAGATTGTCAGAAGAGTTATGCAAATAATCGACGTAAGCCGTTAGAATTCCAAATCGGAGACAAGGTTCTCTTAAAAGTTTCTCCTTGGAAAGGAGTAGTTTGGTTCGGTAAGAAAGGAAAGCTAAGTCCAAGATACGTAGGACCATTTTCAGTGATCCAACGTATAGGACCAGTTGCTTACCGCTTACAACTACCAGAGGAGCTCGTTGGGGTACATGACGTATTTCATGTATCCAATCTCAAGAAATGTTTTCGCAACCCCCGATCCCTGAGTCCCGGGAACAGGAGAACGCGAGCTCAGATTTTCGGTGGTATCAGCTATTTAATCTTGCAGCGGAAATTACATCAGGGCTGTAGTTAGGAAATGTTTATCAGAGTAAAACTACCATATTTGATATTAATAATAACATGGGCAAAACCCAAGTTTCTTATTACAATACAATTATAGGGATAAACCCTATTTTATTGAATTTAAAACATCGTTTATTAGGTAACTTTTATAGCCACATTTTTTCCCAAGCCTTCAGTGCTCTCCAGCTGGCTTTTTACTAATTGGCTGTCACATTGTGTTACCTAAAACGCGTTTTAAAAACATTTGTCAGTCGGAAATACTGGTGAGTGAATCCCAGTTTAATCAAGAAACATTTTATCAATTAAAACAGTATTGAGAGTGATCACATTGTTTATTTCTACACAATTACTCCATTTAGTACTGTCAATCCACTGACTTGTGCGTCATATTACACATTGGCTAACTCATTGTCCAATGGTAACGTACTGTCATCCCCAACTTACTACTCACAGTGTAGTAAATTTTGTATACAAAACCCCAACATACCGGCAGTAATTGAAGAACTACAAAGACTCAATCACCGCTTAATCACATTGTAAAACAATTAAGGTATTGTAAAACATTCCAAAAAGGTTAACAAAAAGAGGATAAACTCACATTGCTATCTCAGACTTCTTGTAAGGGTTTCCTGGATATAATCTATAATTTATACAAATGTACATTGGTTAGTATCATAACCCTTTGAAAATATTAATGATACCCTCCCCGAGACGGCATTCCAACAACTACGTCGAGCAGAACCATGACAGTTGTTACGGAACCCTAAATCAATCGGGCAGCGTAACTATTATGAAACTGGGGTTATAATACTTACAACGGAGCAGAACCTCGCTAATTAGGGGTATAATACCCGACTATAATAACACTACTACAGAATTTGAGATTGAGAATGAAATTGTGAGCGAGTTCGATTGAGATCCGAAGCCCTCTATTTATAGTTGCTGATACTTGGTCTCCACGCGGCCCGCGTAAGGGTAGACAGGAGTCTATGCGGCCCGCGTCAAACTCCAGTCAACGCGTAGCTTATCCCGGTCATGATCTAGACCCGCCACGATGTCGACACGTGTCGGCTCAGGGTGTTTCCGTGTTGTTCATCTCTCGCGGCCCGCGTTAACTAAACGGGAACTCTTACGCTGCCCGCTTTAACTAAAGAAATCAAAGGAATCAAGTCTAGACCTTCATACCGCCCGCGTAAAGCCTTGGGGTGGGTCTACGCAGCCCGCCTCAGCTTAATATTTATTGTTTTTAATTTATTTTATATGTTATAACATATTTCGGGCTCGGTTTTCACATACTGGGTGTAATTAAAAACATATTTTGACATACTAGGGTGTCGAAAATATTATGAGGGTGTTGCTTTTACCGAGGGTTATTACATTCTCCCCACCTTGTTTTAGAGCTCGTCCTCGAGATCTATTGGAACAAGTGCGGATATTTTCTTTTCATTTCAGATTCAAGTTCCCATGTGTACTCAGATCCTCTTTTGGAGTCCCACTTCACTTTGACCAGAACTAGTCTCTTATGCTTGAGATTCTTGACTTTCCTGTCTTCAATTTGTAGAGGTCTTTCTACAAACTTGAGTTGTTCATTTACCTCTATATCCTTAAGAGGTACTATTAGTGATTCATCAGCTAAACACTTTTTGAGATTAGATACATGAAATACATCATGTATTCCTGCCATTTCCTCTGGCAGTTGTAGTTGATAGGCTACAGGTCCTATTCTTCTAATAATCTTAAAAGGTCCAACATACCTGGGACTTAATTTTCCCTGTTTGATGAATCTTACTATTCCTTTCCAATGAGAGACTTTTAACAATACTTTTTCTCCTACTCGAAATTCCAATGGTTTTCGCCTGTTATCAGCATAACTTTTCTGTCGATCATGTGCTGCTTTCAATCGTTCCTTGACTTGAATGATCTTGTCAGTTGTTTCCTGTACTATCTCAGGTCCAGATAGTTGCTTTTCCCCAATTTCTGCCCAACAGACTGGGGTTCGACACTTTCATCCATAAAGTGCTCCGAATGGTACAGCATTGATACTTGTGTGATAACTATTATTATAAGAAAATTCTATTAAAGGTAAGTGATCATCCCAGTTACATCCAAAATCAATTACACAAGCTCTAAGCATGTCCTCCATTGTCTGAATTGTCCTTTCGCTTTGTCCATCCGTTTGAGGATGATAAGTCGTACTTAGTTTTAACTTGGTTCCCATTTCCTTTTGGAAACTTGACCAAAAATGAGAGGTAAATCGACTATCTCTATCAGAAACAATTGATAAAGGAATTCCATGTAAAGAAACAATTTCATTTACATATAGTTTAGCTAATTGTTCCATACTGAAAGTTTCCTTCATTGGTAGGAAATGAGCTGACTTGGTTAGCCTATCTACAATCACCCAGATTGTATCATTTCCTTTCCTTGTTTTGGGTAATTTGGTAACAAAATCCATTGTTATCAATTCCCATTTCCATACTGGCATTTCTAATTGCTGTAACAAACCTGAGGGTTTCTGGTGTTCAGCTTTAACTTTTGAACAAGTTAAACATTTAGAAACATAGGCTGCTATGTCCTTTTTCATTCCTATCCACCAGAATTTTTTCCTTAAATCCTGGTACATTTTATCATTTCATGGATGCATCGTATACTTAGACTTATGGGCTTCTTCTAATATACGATGACGTAGATTTCCTAATTTAGGTATCCACATTCTCTTTTTATGGAATCTCCAAATTCCATCTATTCCTTGTTCCAATTCTTTCAGCATACCTTTTAATTTTTTAGAATCATCCTTGATTACTGAATCTTGTGCTTCTCTTATCTGATCATTTAAATCTACTTACAGATTTAATTTAAGAGAACATACCCTTTTTGGCTTTTCATGATACTTTCGGCTTAAAACATCTGCTACTACATTTGCTTTTCCTTCATGATACTGGATATCACAATCATAATCACTGAGCATCTCCATCCAGCGTCTTTGCCTCATATTCAATTCCTTTTTTTTTTTTGAAAATATACCTTAAACTTTTATGATCAGTGAATATGGTAAACTTACTACCATAAAGGTAATGTCTCCAAATCTTAAGAGCAAAAATTATAGCTCCTAACTCTAAATCATGGGTGGAATAATTCTCTTCATGATTCTTAAGTTGTCTAGATGCGTAAGCTATAACCTTTTGTCGTTGCATCAATACACATCCATAGCCTAATTTAGAAGCATCGCAATAGACTACAAATTCTTCAGCTCCTTCTGTTAATGCTAGTATAGGTGTATGGGTTAATCTTTGCTTAAGGATTCTAAAGGCTTCTTCTTGTTTTACTCCCCATTCAAACTTAAGAGATTTACAGGTTAGCTTAGTTAAGGGAATGGCTATTCTAGAAAAATCTTGAATAAACCTTCTATAATAACCAGCCAATCCTAAGAAACTTCTAACCTCGGTTGGTGATTCAGGGTTTTTCCATTTGGTAATTGCCTCAATCTTTGTTGGATATACATTTCATGATTGACTAGGTGTCCTAGAAATTGTACTTGTTCTAACCAAAATTCGCACTTAGAAAATTTAGCATAAAGCTTTTCCTTTCTTAATAAACTTAAAAGTGCGTGCAAATGCTTTGCATGATCCTCTTTACTCTTAGAGTAAATTAGAATATCATCTATAAAGACAATTATAAATTTATCCAAATATGGCTTACATATTCGGTTCATCATGTCCATAAATGCAGCTGGTACATTGGTTAAACCAAATGGCATGACAGTAAATTCATAATGGCCATACCTCGTTCTGAATGCAGTTTTAGGAATGTCCTCTTCCTGTACCTTTAATTGATGATATCCTGACCTTAAATCGATTTTAGAGAAAAATCAAGCTCCTTGCAATTGATCAAACAGATCATCGATTCTTGGTAATGGGTACCGATTCTTAATCGTGACCTTGTTTAATTCACGGTAGTCAATGCACATACGCATTGATCCGTCCTTCTTTTTAACGAATAGTATCGGCGCTCCCCATGGCGACGAACTTGGCTGTATGAATCCTTTTTCCAATAATTCATCTAATTGTTTCTTCAGTTCCTGCATTTCAGCGGGTGCCAAACGGTAGGGTGCTTTGGCAATCGGTGCTGTTCTTGGTATTAGATGAATCCTGAATTCAACTTCTCTATCGGGTGGTAGTCCTGGTAATTCTTCTGGGAAGACATCTGAAAACTGAGATACTACTGGAATGTCTTTTAGTTCTTTTCCTTTAGTGTTAGGGATTATAGAAATCAAATACACTATAGAACCTTTTCTTATAGAACTTGCAGTTTTCATCACAGAGATGAATTTTGTGGATCTAAATGGCTTATCTCCTTTAATTGTGATCGTTTTACCTTATGGTGAATTTACTTGTATTGACTTTTGATCACATAAAATACTGGCTTTATTGGCTATTAACCAATCCATTCCTAAAACAACATCGAATCCTGCCAGATTCATGGGATAAAGGTTTGCAATAAATTTCTGATTTAAAATTTCTATGCTTGCTCCCTGCAAGATTTCAGAAATTCTAACGGTTTCTCCATTGGCTGTCTCTACTAAGCATTCATGTGGTAGTTTAGTTAATGACTGATTTAAAATTTTGCAAAACGATGTATTAATAAAACTTTGGTTTGCACCAGAGTCAAATAATACTTTAGCAAAAATATCATTAACTAAAAACGTACCAGCTATAACATCTGGAATCATTTTGGCTTCATCTGCAGTCAGAACAAATGCTCTAGCATTTTTAGTATTCTTGTTGTGTGTAGCTGGAGTTAATTTCGGACAGTTTGGCCTGATATGACCTTTTTCTCCACAGTTGTAGCATAATCCATTACTGGATTTCTTCCTGCAATTTTCTTCCTTGTGTCCTGGCATCTTGCAATAATTGCAAAGAGTGGAGCATTTTCCCGAATGCTTTTTCTTACAGACCTTGCAATATGGTGCAGAGATAGAACCCATATTCCTACGATTGTAATTTCCAGAACGGAATTCTTGAGTAAGCCTTTGGGTTAGGTTCCTCCTCTGGTCTTCTTCTCTAGTACGGATTAATTCATCTGTCAAGGTATTGGCTAGTTCTACAGTTTCTTCTATAGTTTGAGGTCTAGTTGCCTTGACTACATGTCTAATCTCTCCAATTAATCCCCAAATATAACGGGAGATTAACACTGGTTCTGGTGAAGCAAGAGTTGGCACTATTCTAGCATATTCGAAGAATATTTTAGTGTATCCCTTACTATCCACTCCATTCATCCTAAGATTTAGGAATTTGTTTGCTATCTGTTCCTTTTCATTAGGAGGGCAGAATTTCCTTTCTACCATATTCCTAAATTCTTCCCAATCCATACTATAAACCCTATCACTTCCTCTAGACTGAAGGATAGTGTTCCACCATTCTAAAGCTGAATTCTTAAATAGATTGGAAGCAAACATTATCTTGTCCTCTTCCGCACATTTACTTATTTTCAAAACAGCCTCAGTCTTTTCTATCCAGCGTAGAGCTACAATGGGTTCTTCATTGCCCGAGAATTCTATTGGTTTACAAGACCAGAATTCTTTATATGAACAACCGTAAGACACGGTTCTTCTTCTTTTGGGAATAGGCAATTGAAGGACAGGGCCATTGTTCACACTGTGTTCCGATTCAATTGGTCGCTTACTGATGTGTTTACTTTTATTATCAGCATCCTTAACAGTTTGAAGAATAAATGGCATTGCATCTATAATTCCTTGTGCTACTATGTGTTGGATAGCACTATTATCCACTTGATTTTCATTGTTATTGATGCTTGGATTTTCATTAACCACGTTAATGTTACTCTAGTTATCATTATTCAGATTTCCTTGATTTCCTTCGTCGGCCATCTGAATTTTAAACAATTACCCCATATTAATATCACAAATAATATCTTAATATAGTTAATCACATGACACGCATTTTTGCCAAAAGCGTCGATCATTGTGACTATACTCTTTTCATATACTATTCGTCTATTACACACTAGTACTGAAATAAAATTACAATACCAACAGAAATAGAATCACACTAATAGTAATATGCATCCGTACACACATATTTTATTTTATTATTTTATTCTATTTTATTATTATTATTACTACTACTACCGTTTCCTCCATTCTCACATTCATGGATATGGATTTATCCAAAAATCCATATTGCGTTCATCGTATTTCCATACGAGACGCTCTCCCACCTGACGCATTCTCTCACTGCTTTCTAAAATTTCCTCCCCAAAAGTCCTAAGTTCTTGGACGTTTTCTGCACTCATTGGGGGTGCAGGTTCTAGGACTGGGTTCGGAATATGGGTTGCGGGTTCTTGATATGGGGGTGAAAGTTCCTGAAATTGGTAAGGATCTTCTAAGATCTCCCTAATATAATTATCGTGGTAATAGGGATCTAAAGGGTCCATACCTGGATAGGCTCCTATGTTCTGTATGGGTGTGTCTTCATGAATAGGGTAACGTTGCACAAAATCTCTATTATCGTCCCACCAGGGGTTGTAATTTGGATCTAGGGGGTTTGGTGCAGGTACCCTAGGGATTTCTTCTGGGTTGAAGTCATGCATCTCCACTTGGTTTTCAGTATTTTCTATTTCCATGGGTTTATCTGGGATTTGTAGTTGTGGTTGTAGCAGTTGTAGCTAAGATATGGAAATTAGCTAGGCTTCTATTAAGCATATCATGTGTATTGGCATCTGTTTTTCGCTTAGCAGCTGCTAGAACTCTTTGTTGTTGCAACTTTCGCATTCTTTTTCTACGAGCAAAGGCTTCCTTACTGAACTATCCTCGTTTCTTATGAGGGAATGGCTCTTCTGATTGAGCTCTAAGAGCAAACACTCCTTCTTCCTGATCAGCAGAATACCCAGAAAGGGCAGGCTGTGAAGAAGTACCTTCACTCTAAGGTGAATCAGACAACTGACGACTCGTGTTTGAGGGTCCTTGATCACTCATATTGTAAACTAACAAATAGTCAAATAACACATAACAAATAAATACAGTTATGCACGTATTTCCGTAATTTATTTCCTAACACAAAATTTTTAATTTAAGTGTCAGCAGAACACTTCTTTGGCTCAGACCAGTGGCTAGGCTCTGATACCACCTTCTGTCACAACCCCCGATCCCTGAGTCCCGGGAACGGGCGGACGCGAGCTCAGATTTTCGGTGGTATCAGCTATTTAATCTTGCAGCGGAAATTACATCAGGACCGTAGTTAGGAAATGTTTATCAGAGTAAAACTACCATATTTGATATTAATAATAACATGGGCAAAACCCAAGTTTCTTATTACAATACAATTATAGGGATAAACCATATTTTATTGAATTTAAAACATCGTTTATTAGGTAACTTTTATAGCCACATTTTTTCCAAGCCTTCAGTGCTCTCCAGCTGGCTTTTTACTAATTGGCTGTCACATTGTGTTACCTGAAACGCGTTTTAAAAACATTTGTCAGTCGGAAATACTGGTGAGTGAATCCCAGTTTAATCAAGAAACATTTTATCAATTAAAACAGTATTGAGAGTGATCACATTGTTTATTTCTACACAATTACTCCATTTAGTACTGTCAATCCACTGACTTGTGGGTCATATTACACATTGGCTAACTCATTGTCCAATGGTAACGTACTGTCATCCCCGACTTACTACTCACAGTGTAGTAAATTTTGTATACAAAACCCCAACATACCGGCAGTAATTGAAGAACTACAAAGACTCAATCAACGCTTAATCACATTGTAAAACAATTAAGGTTTTGTAAAACATTCCAAAAAGGTTAACAAAAAGAGGATAAACTCACATTGCTATCTTAGACTTCTTGTAAGGGTTTCCTGGATATAATCTATAATTTATACAAATGTACATTGGTTAGTATCATAACCCTTTGAAAATATTAATGATACCCTCCCCGAGACGGCATTCCAACAACTACGTCGAGCAGAACCACGACAGTTGTTACGGAACCCTAAATCAATCGGGCAGCGTAACTATTACGAAACTGGGGTTATAATACTTACAACGGAGCAGAACCTCGCTAATTAGGGGTATAATACCCGACTATAATAACACTACTACAGAATTTGAGATTGAGAATGAAATTGTGAGCGAGTTCGACTGAGATCCGAAGCCCTCTATTTATAGTTGCTGATACTTGGTCTCCACGCGGCCCGCGTAAGGGTAGACAGGAGTCTACGCGGCCCGCGTCAAACTCCAGTCAACGCGTAGCTTATCCCGGTCATGATCTAGACCCGCCACGATGTCGACACGTGTCGGCTCAGGGTGTTGCCGTGTTGTTCATCTCTCGCGGCCCGCGTTAACTAAACGGGAACTCTTACGCGGCCCGCTTTAACTAAATAAATCAAAGGAATCAAGTCTAGACCTTCATACCGCCCGCGTAAAGGCTTGGGGTGGGTCTACGCGGCCCGCCTCAGCTTAATATTTATTGTTTTTAATTTATTTTATATGTTATAACATATTTCGGGCTCGGTTTTCACATACGGGGTGTAATTAAAAACATATTGGGACATACTAGGGTGTCGGAAATATTATGAGGGTGTTGGTTTTACCGAGGGTTGTTACAAATGCCTATCTGACGAATCCTTGGTAGTACCTCTTCAAGATGTAGAGGTAAATGAAAAGTTGAAATTTGTGGAAAAACCACTTCAGATAGAAGACAGAAAGATCAAATTTCTCAAGCACAAGCGACTAGTGCTAGTCAAAGTCAAGTGGGATTCAAAGAGAGGACCCGAGTACACTTGGGAGCTGGAATCGGAGATGAAGCGAAAGTATCCTCACTTATTTCAGTAAATCTCAAGGACAAGATTTTAAATAAGGTGTGGAGGATGTAAGGACCTTCAAAAATGTCCTAAACCGACCCATAAGTAAAAACCCGAACCCCTGAAACTCTACTGTGCATAAAAAACCAAGAAAACAAAGTTTTGGAGTTTCAGGCGGGCCGCGTAAGAGTTAGCCTAGTCTTACGCGGGCCGCGTCAAAGATGGGTTGACCGGATAAGTGTTCCGGATCTACATGTCATCCACGTGGCACACCTACTCGTGAACCAGCAAGCCTACACGTAGACTAGGTGGCTACGTGGGCCGCGTAAGGGTCAGCCGAGAGCTCACGCGGGCCGCGACATACTCAAATTTCACCTATAAATAGGAATGGCCATGAGCAGTCCATTGATGTCGAAACCAAAACTCAAAAAAAGAAGTTTGGCTACGCAATTTCGAAAATTACCTTTAGTATAGCGAGGCGCTGCTACGATACAGGGTATTAACTCGATCGCTGCTACGATTCAATGTCCGATCGATTAAAATTATCCAATGGATGTTTAAGTGCTGCCCGCATTAGGGTTATGCTTTGTCATTCGTCGTGAATTCGATGGATGTTTAAGTATCGCATTTTGTCATTCGTTGTGAGGGTTTAATCTCGTGAGTTATCGTAAATGCTGTATTAGTTACTGACCTAGTTCATGTGCATTGTTATTTAAATTAGGTTACAAGGCTAATCAGTAAACTAAACTCTGCCCGTATAAATCTGCAATGTGAGTCATTCTCTTTTTATCAAAAGTATTTTACAATACTTCATTTTCAAATGTTATAATTACAGGGAGTAAGTCGTGGATCTTAATCACTGGCTAGTGGGGTATTGTGCACATTACTAATTTCTCACGGGTTAGGCTAATAAATCCTAACAGTGATAAACGTCACTACTTGGGGAAAGACCCAATAGTGGTATGACCATCGTCACCAGGTGACACGGCGCCAGATAAAAATAAGATAGAAGCCATTGTAATCGCTCTTATGTTGTAATTGATAACTAATGTGTCGTTTTACATACTTGAATGACTCGCTAGCATTTCCCCGCTGATAAAATATTTTTAAAACATGTTTCAGGCGACCTGCTGTAAATCAAGGAAAACGTGCTACGGAGCACTAACAAGCTTGAAGAGGTGGCTCAGTTAAAATGAATAAACATGTTTTAATAAATCAGGGAATTTATTTGTGAAATTCCTCTATTGTAAAATACGGGGTTTATCCCGAATTATGAAATAAAATAATCGGGCATTTTGAGTTTTAAAAAGATCCTGTAAAATCTTCCGTTGTCGCATCATAGATACCACGGGTTCCTGTCCCGCGGCCCCTGACCGGGTCAAACCGGGCTGGGGCCGTGACAGTTTTTAACGTCTTGGAGCACAAATCTTTGATTCTATTCTAATGGTTTCATCACCAAGGTATAAGATCTAAGGTTTATATGTGTTGTTTGATTTCTTAAAGGTTTGCTTAGATTATATTTATTTCATTATCGAATACATAATATTATGTATAAGGAACAATAGTAATTAGTAAACATCTGGAATGATTTATGTATAAAATTATGCTATTTAAAATATGTAAATTTTATAAAGTATCATCTTCCGATTTTATTCGTTGTTCCATAGATTTCCTCTTCGTATGGTAAAGTTTGTATCGATTGATTCTTTTTTAGGGTTTGTATTGATTCTTTTTTTATGGTTTTAAAGATCTTTGTTATTTAAATAAATCTTAGTATGTTGTATATGTTTTTTTTTCAATTGAATCTTCCTTTTGATCTTTATTCTTCCTTTATGTTTTTAATTCAGTGAGTTTATCTTCAATATGTTATATATCATTGATCTATCGTAATAGATATGATTGTTATATCCCCCTTTAGTGAATGATTTTTCGTGTTAATATTGTTTTTGAGCTTAAGGATTTGATATTGTGATTGATCATCGGATTATGAATGTTGTGTTTGTAATTTGTTGTTAGGCTAGATAAATTTGTGGAAATTTAGAAGTGTTTGGTTGTTTTTTATTTCATTATGTTATCGAATTTTTGCTCCACCTTTCTATTGTTTTGTTTGAAGATTGATTGAATATTATATGTGTTCTTGGAGTTTAATGGTTTGATCATTGATGTTTGACAATTGAATTTCGGATCATGATAATGATTCGGTACTATCCATTCGTTTGTTACAAAATTATTATTGTTAATTATTATTTCCTTATTTAGATGATAGATAATAACTTGATTTTAAATTCAAAATTTTGATTTGTAGGATAATATAGAAGTAAACGATTTGGAGTTAATAACATTAATTGGATTTCCTTTTTAGGTGAGTTCAATGTACCTAGACATGTTAGTGGTTTAAAATTTAAAATTTTATATATAATTTTGATTAAATTCTTCCAACACATTATAATAATTTTAAATTTAAATTTAAATTATATTTTACTTATTTTTAAATAAAGTTGCCTGAAATAGAAGTTGACTACATTTATTTTTTTAATTGCTAATTATCCTAATTTTTAATAACCTCTAATCAACAATTATTGGTTTCTATATAACTAATTAGATTCAAATTATTCAATAATCATATTAAAAACATTTATTGGTTGTTACCATATATGCTTTAAATCATTAAAATAATAGATACGGAATTGACTTTTGAACTTTTAGTGTATTTTAGATGATTTTGTCCCTCGAGATGCTAGCATTGGTATGTTTTCTAATATTATTTTAATTATTAGAAGTCTGCTTTAAGAATATATTAATATTTTAAAAAAATGTCAAAAATGTGTTTTTTATTATATTTGGCTGATAATAATGACTAAATATGAAGTATATTAAGATCCTTGACTGAGATGAATATAACTTATAATATTAACCCTGATTTTGGAAAATAAAAATCATTCAGTGTACATTTTGTTTGCCTTACATTGTTTTGACTTAGGTGCATCTATCTTGGATTGTTTAACAGTGAAATAGAAGTTGCAGCACAAATTTTATATCCGGTATCTTATCATTTTCAAACTTAAATGGATCATTTAACATGAGGTAACAATGTGAATAACACTTTAGGATGCTTGCATCAAGTTAATTGTCTCCTAGGCAACACTTATGATGATACGAGGAAAAGGATAATTAGAAATTACACTTTTAATCATTTTACATACTTGAGCTCGATTATCGGCTTAAGTCATCTTCATTGTACCATTTTAGGTTGAGAATTGCACACGTATGACACGGGGAACTCAAACGGCTCAGGCCCACCCTCTCAACTTGAGTGGTGTTGTGGCTTCCGGTTTATATCCTGTTGACCAGGTAACTTTAATGATTTTTTTTTTTTTTTTTGTATTCGTGAATGTATAATGGTCTATTAACTCCAAAACATGTACATTAATGTTTGTCATAATCTGGGGACAGCAATAGAGAAGAGTATGGGATCTACTCCACATTGGGCATGGCAGGTTTTTGGTCCACATGCAGCTCCTAACTTCTCTGCTGCTGCAGAATCATCAGTATTGGTGGAACTCACCCATTAGTTACAAATATTAGTTTTAGATTTACTCCAAATAGATAAACACAACTTGAAGTATTTAAATTCATATTTTATGCTCCTTTATACTTTATTTCTTTTCTAAATATTTACTACTTGAGTAGGCCATGAAAGTAGTAAATTTTGTAAAAATGAAAGAAGAACTTGATTCCGAGTTTGGATACTTTTTATGTATAAAAAATGTAGAATTATCTCCAGCTACAAATCTATACTTTTCTAATTTGGTTTGTTTGAAATGAATTTGGTTTGTTTATTGTAAAATGTTTTATAGTGGCAAAGTATAACGAACAAAGACTATGATGTAGAGCAGTGCATGTCACAGGTGAGCTTCAAGTCAACTTACCTAATATATAATTAGTGATTAGAAGTAATGCAAGGATTAATTAGCAAGGAATGATTAGAAACCTCATTATACTTTCATAAAAGGTAATTTATAATTTTTTTGTGTTTCGTATCTTCTCTCAATTTGAAATTTAACCTTATTATTTAGGTATCTGTGTGTCGTTAAAGGTGTTTCAACCTTATTATACTTAGGGTTAGTTTTGAGAAAGATGTGGACAAGGCAGAGTCAATGTGGGAGATACAACATTGACATGTTGCTGATAATATTTAAGCCATATACGATGACATGGGTGGATTATTTTTAAAGGTTAGCACTACAAATTTTTAATTGCACGTATACATCATCACATGCACTTTTGCTTGCTTAGGGCAAATATTACCATGGATTTTGTTATCATAGAATTTGTCGGTGCATCAAAATTCTTTTTTGTTTGTAGAAGGAAAAGCAACATCCCGGGTGTATCTAAATCTCTTAGTCTATCCATGTGAGTTCATGTTACATATTGTCTATTTTGCGTCTTCAAGACATGTAAATTATTATTCCACCCAATGACTTTAATTAATAAATCTACAGTAATTTGTTTGCAGGAGGTAAAGTTGATATACAAAACAAGAGAACTTGAATAGCAACAAACCAAAAGGTTAGTTGTGTTTGTATATGTGAGTTTATATAATAAAGAAGAGAACAAATGAATGGTTCCATCAGGTTTGATACTTAATATTGTAATGATAAGTTGTTTTAACTAAAGACATATTCATGATTGTTAATGTTTTATGATAACTTATGTTAATATATTTATATTTGTTTATTTTGTTAAGATCCAACAACAACTTCCAAGGTTTGATACTTAATATTGTAATGATAAGTTGTTTTAACTAAAGACATATTCATGATTGTTAATGTTTTATGATAACTTATGTTAATATATTTATATTTGTTTATTTTGTTAAGATCCAACAACAACTTCCAACTGGTTATGGCTATTTTTTAAGCAACAAAATTTGAGATATAAGTTGATGTTAGAAAAGTTAACATGATATAAAGTGTAATTATATTATTTTCCATTCTTGATTCACTAGGATGAAGCTTTTAGCGGTAATGTCATATTTAGCATTTACATATTACAAATAAAAATTAAAAACTAAAACTTATTAATAATATACTTTATACATTTCTTATAACTGACTCATCAACGTTTTTACTTATTATAGCAATGCAAACCAAACAACCTGTCATTCTCATTTGGCCCATAATATGTGGATTGTTTTATTTACTTTATGAACATTTTGTATTTCATAAGAATTTCTTTTAAAGAATTTATATTTGCTCGTTATAAACATATAATGTCCTTTGTCAATATCTTGAAAACATATTATTTTGTAAAATCCGCGAAGTTCGCGGGTTAAGCACTAGTTTTTAATTAAAAAAAGAGAAATAATTTATTTGTTTTTAATGTAATTATATATGATAGATTTGATGGAAAAAATATGAATGCTCTAAATCCATAATTTTCCTAGAACCGAGAGTCGTCATCAACCTTTCACTAATTATTAAATTAGAATTAGAATACAATATTTTCAATTTCGTTATTTACTTATTTATTTTTGTTTTAATATATCTTCAAAAATTAAAACCCATGTAAAACCATGATTTCAACAATCTCTAAAAATACCAACTATAATTTAAGAAGAAAAAAAATTCCAGCATTTGGGTAAAATCCAAAGACCCAAATACCATGACTATCAATCCCCATCTGGACTCAGAAACTGGACATACAGTGACCTGTGACCTGTTTCACAAGCCTACACAACCAGCAAACCACAAGTTCCAAGATGGAGCCAAATTCCTATATTATCCTTTCTCCAAAACTTACCAACAATCCACCTAGATTAAGTTAATTACCCTAACCAACCAATTAACACAATCACTAATGCTACCTCATCGTTTACGCTTCTGTGAATAAAACCGAATTCCTTCTTTCCCGAGGTCTACGTTACTAGCCTTCCCGTCATCGTATGTAACAGATACAACAGATGTCCCCTCAAATACTTCATTTACACTACCCTTGTGCCTGCAACAAACAATATAGTTATAGTTCTATTTACAATGATAATAATATTAATATTAATAATAATGTAAAACGCTCACCAGGTATTATTAGATCGCTGATGAACTTCAACCTTCTTTCCAATCGCATCTTTTCCCAACTTTTGAATTATCCAATTTGCATCCATGATCTCATCATCGTCATACGAGTGACTTGCTCCTTCATCTTCCCTAACAGAAACTGATCTATTCTCCATAACCGGTGATGGCCTCTTTCTTTTGGACCTTTGACCTTTGACCATACTCCGATCATCCACCCCAGATGGGGACCACGTGGTCACGTTTTCAGAATACGGGTTCTTGAACTTGAGTCTTAACAACGGCTTAAGTTCCTTCTCCTTGTGGCCATGGTTCACATAATCACTTCCTTTACCAAATGAAACGTGCGGTTTTACGTCGTTTTCGGGATTTAACTTTCGGATTTTTATAGTGTTTCCCTCTTTTCCTCTTAACCTTAATCCTTTTGTTTGACCTAAATTCTCTCCGTTAACACTTGATTCATTCTCCGGGCGTACGTTTGCTACATTTTTATTTCGGCTACCCAAATGTATAACAAGCTTCGGTTTCTTGACGTTCAAGGACTTATCGGTTATTTTAGTGACATCATTGTTTGACCATACGGCATCGGTCAAACTTCCAGCGATTTCAGACTCTCCACTCTCATCCTTGTTATTATCGCTGGTGACGAAACCATTGGCTCGTGTGTCGGATTTACCAAATAAGGGTAAATTAAAATTACTGGATCCCTTTTTCTTACCGGATTTCTTGCTTGCGGATTTCTTTTTTGGTGATTTGTCAACGGGCGCTTTGAGAGAAAACTTCAATGAACGACCATGCTCGTTTTTGGTTACCGGTTTATTATCTTCATCGTCAGAATACGGTTGAACCGAAAATATTTCTTCTTTTGTTGGCAATCCAGCAGCCGCCCTCAAGCGAGCGATCAACTCACGGTCAGCTTTATCTCTTCTCCTCCAGAGTTCTTGAACAGCATCTTCAAGATCTCTGACCTGAGAAAAGTCAAAATAGAAATACAAAGTCAACTCAGAAACATTATACTTATTGTAAATTTCAGATATATACGAGCAAATCAAGCTTTATCCAAGCCAAGCTTGAGCTCAAATTTCAGCTCATTAATAGTTAACAAGCCGAGCAGTCTCGTTTAACTTTTGAGCCCAAGCTCAAGCTGAAGCTGCCTCAGATTGCTCATTAACCAGCCCTAATATTTATCATATCAAGATTGGCTAAAACGACATACCTGGTAGCATTCTCCACGGCATGTGGCACATCTATATTGCAGGTTGTTGTCCACTTGAAATTGCAAATATTTTTCGTCACTGCAGAATTTTTTTCAACAATTACGAAAAAAGGAATGTAACAAAAGATGCAAGATGTGTGTGTGAGTGTGTATAAATATATGTATGTATATATACTAGAGGGTGCCCACAATGCGGTGGAAACACAGACGCCCGTAATCACGTAACATGTTATTTTTTTAAAATTAAAAACAACTATTGCAATACCGTACTCAAATTAAAAAGACTAAAATGCTCGTTTTTATGGTGTAATTTTTTAAAATAATATATTTTAGGCATGAAAAAGTTTAGGCCATTTAAAAATCATGGGGGCAGTTGATTTAAAAGTCAACAATGTGTTTTAAAATTTGTATTACTTAAAACTCTTATAAATATGTAAATTACTTTTTTGTCCCTCCTTATATGTATTATAATATAGTATAGCTATAGATTCAAGATCAAAAGCAAACCTAATTCCATCACAATGACAATGCACCCAGCGTTGACAGATGTCACAACAAACCATGGGTGTCGATTCAGAGTCTCTATAGACCTGCACTTACAAAAACAAAACAAAAATCATAAACTTTGGCCACCACTTTAACTATGTTCAGTTGTTCCTTTATAAAGTCAACATTCATATACACTTAAATTACCTTTAGACAAACAGGACAGTAGTTTCCTTTAACAAACAATCTCCCACAAGCATCACAACAAGTATACCCTAAAAACCACCTGCAAATTTGTATATAATTGGTCTGAAATTAATATCAACCGTCACTAAACAAGGTTACGAAAAATGTTTCTAGAAATAAGAATACCTGACACTTAAACCATTCCCAGGAACTGTAGATGCACAGCTGTGACACTTTGTATGCTTAGGGCACAAATAAGGTCCACTGCTAACGTTCTGCACAATTTATTAATACAAACCAAATCATGTCATAACATTAAATTTGTAAACAAATTGTTTAAACAAGCCGAGCAGCTTGTGAGCTACTCGATGTCATCTTACGGAAAAATCAAAGAAATCCAAGCTTCACGAGGCCCACGAGCCTAAACAATTATTTATACAAATACAACAGTTTGTGTTCAATATAATTACATAATAAATAATTTAAAATATAAAATTATGATTTATGATAACATATATAACTAGTAATAAGACCCGCACGTGTTGTGGTGCGATTACATAGCGAACATCGAATGGATTAATCCAGGCGTTATGTGATGCGTTAACAATATGAAACGGGCTTAAAGAAAAACTGGCATGTGTAATCAAAAGGGATTAATTAGAGCTTTTAACAAAAGGAAAAAAAAGAAATCACAATTTAACTCCACTCGGTTCGAAACAAAATTTACAAAAAGTATATAAAATAAGCACAAAAACGTATTATATTTGACCGGGTTCGTTTCCCATAAAAGTTTACATTGAAACGCAGACCAACTCGAATTTATACCAACACGGGCATAAAAATATGCACGTAAAAAATGTTTTTTAATGAAAACGTATTCTACTTAACCTAACTCGTTTCCAAATAAAGTTTACGTCGAAACGTAGAACAACTGGAATTTATACCGACACGTACATAAAAATATGCACGTAAAAGTTAGTTTTTTAAGAAAAGAAACGACAGGGGTAACTCGAAACTTTAAAAACTCGAGGGGGTCAAAATAATATTTCACAAAGTTTTTAGAGACAGCGACAAATTATCTTTTTTTAATAATATTATTGAACGAAAGTTATTGAAGGAAAATTAAATTAGTTAAAAACTTAATAGGTTAAAAACGTATATAATATATGGTACAGGGGAAAGTTGGAACATTATAAACCGGAGGGGTTAGTTTGTAAAACTTGTAAAATGGAGTAGGGGCTAAAACTGTCAATTGTCAAAGTGAAGGGGGTAGCAAAGATTTAGTAGGGACTACAAGTGATAATTCTTAAAGTAGAGGGGCCAACCAAAGCTAGTGGGAAACCCCACCGGCTTTGGTTTTTAAGATGTTGTAAAATATGAACACATGTAATCATACCAAATTAAGTAAATAATAAATGAGCAGAGCTCGATTAAAAAATTTACTCATGGGCTAGAGCTCGAGCTTAGGCTCGGCTTGCTTATACACCTACTTTCAACATAAAAATGACGTATTTTATTTTTTAATTTACCTTATGTCCAGGCTGCTGACAGTAACAGTGATATGCGCCATCACATCTCTTACAAAACATAAGCTTGTTCGGATCACCAGTTCTTCGGCATACCTAAGTTCACAAAACAAGTAAAAGCATATCAACAGGTTACAGACCAATGAAAATAGATTGCAACAGCAAATTAAATATAATTGATAAAAAGACGAAACATTAAATCCAGTGTATAATGGCATCATAGGTAGTTTGGGTACCTCACAAGAACGACATGAAGGGCAGGTCCAAGAACTCCAGTGAAACAGATCTGAAAAGTAAAACGCTTCAGTTGAAAAAGTACAAGTATCAAGCAATATGATAATACTTTAGTCAACAAAAAGTCAAACCTCGATTTTGAGCCCAAGATTTCACACAGCTTTTGTGATATTTCTTCTTACAGTTTTTGCATGATATCATCTTTCTGGCTCTCTCACTTTCTTCATTTTCACCAGAGAAGCAAAGGCGACACATCACTTTGGCATTTGAGAGACTTTGTTCATCTCCGTCATCTTTAGTCAAATCCTGCATAACAAAAATTATCATAAAGATTCACAAAGCTTTGACCTTTTTTGGTCAACAGGATGCATAAAGAAGATTATTGTAATGAAAACTAAAAGAAAAAGAAAACTACAGTTTGAAACTCATGAAAGATTGTAATGGAAACAAATGTATAAGATTATAATTGTGTGTTGCATGACATGAATACGTGAAAGAATTAATGACAAAAGTCGATACTTTCAAATGAAAATTTTAAACCTTTTCTGCGCTCTGACGCTTACTCGTAAAGGTATCTCGAAGAAAATTTCCATAAGTTAAGGGTTTTATTAGACTCGGTTACCTAATTACTATACGCAAAAGGTTAGAATATCTGCAAAAGGTAAACAATAATTAAATGAAACGAAAGAGAATAAAAAGTTCTAACAAGCAACTACCAGTATTCGAGATGTAAACAAATTCTCCTAGATATGTGTGCTTTTTATAGGTTTCCTAATGATGTTCGTTCCAGTCAATTCTCTCTTCATAAATTAAGGAAAAATATATCTACCCAATAACTAATTTTAGCAATTAACCCTTAATAAACCTGCAAGTCGATGACGTATGAGTGGGCTTTACAAGAAAGTTCACCTAACTGTGTTAGTTTTAGAAACTAAAAACAACTGAATTAAATTTATATTTTTAAATCTAGACTGGAATTACAAGCCAAAGAAAATAACTGGTTATTAATTTTCTCCATCTTTACAATAATGTTCATAAAAGTTAAACAATGTCTCTAGAGGTCATATTAGGGCTTGAACTATTTCCTATTGCAAGCATTAATCCCCAATATATACATCTTCATTGATTTCTATGCATTCATAATTTCATAAATGCCTCTAGCTCTACAAATCAGGGGTGATTGCTTACTATGTCGTAGAACTTCATGAATCTTATTAAGAAATCTTGTGAGTAATTTTGTTCCTTTTTCTCCAAGCAACATTCGGTTTCAAGTTCAAAAATGTGCACACTAATACATTGTGTAACTGGATAATAATTTGAAACTTCCCGTTTACTAAAAGTTTATCTCATTTGTTATAAATGTAAATTTATGACATTTCAAGACCATATTACAACTTTTGCAATACAATTTCAAGACGATATTATAGCTTTCGTAAATAAATTACACCTTATTACTCAGCTCTAATTACTAAGACGGCTGAAGCCAGGTAGTAAACCCTAATCATTACAACAACATAACACATTGAATCTAACAGCTTGTTCATCATTGACATGATCGAAAGGCATATCATTAGCACATCACATAAGGCTGTAGAACACATGAGATGCCGGAACTTAATAGTTAATACAGCTAGGTAAGGTAAGAAATTAAACAGAATAAAAATTATTACTCACTGAAACTATCATATACCCTTCATAAAATAGTAAAACTTTGTGTGGCACAAGTATGTAACCGTTAGATAGCATGACGACCAAGTGCATTGAATGCCAAACACAAAAGATCATATAGTGACATAACTAAAAGGAAAAAGCTTTAACTGGAATATTATATTTCCAAAAACCACAAAACGACACGAGTTAATAAAGAAAAAATGTCTCAGTCTCAAGCATACAATGTGCCACATACAAATGAGCAATCAAGTCACAAGTCATGAGGCATTATCAACATTAACCTAAATAAACGTACTTTTAAACCAGGATTGCCATATATTAGACGCAAACTCCGTGAAACCCTAAAACGTGCAACATGGTATAAACGTTTGTGACCCCCGATACATTACATTACGAAAAGAATTCTGCAGTGCTGCAAATACCAAGAAAATATTTGCACTACCATATGACAATTAATAAAGCACCAAAAAATTCAAATCTCAATAATAAAAGATGACCCAAAACACCCTGTACAATTTAAACCTTAAGAAGCTATAAACCAAGAACATCCTACATGATGCAACATAACAAAAAAGAAGAAAAAAAGTAGATTTTTTTTTAAATCCAGCAACACCTTAAACAGAACTAAGTGGCAGATAATTCACTACACCTCATTGATCTATATGCATTATAACCTAATAACCTACTTGTGTCCAAACCCCATACCATCATCAAATTAACAAATTACACAAAAGTAACAAACCAAATTTCCCAACAAACGCTCATTTACCACAAACAACACAAAACAATCACCAAATTTTCAAAATTCAAAACCTAACTTACCACAGCAACATCACCAGACTCAAATCTCCTCGCATAATCCTCGGCCACAACCGACGCAGCAGCCGCCTTCTTCTGCATCACAAACCGCTTACTCTGCACCGACAACTCCTCCGCCACATCTCCATCCACCACAGCCACATCAGGACTCCCGATCGGCTGCGACGCCATCGCCGGAGGCGGCATAACCACCACCTTCGGCACCAGCACCTCCACCGTCTCCGATTTGCCATAAATCAAACTCCGATTGTTGAAAATCGCCTCAACCCTAGCCGCTGCTTCCAGAAACTCAGCCTGCGCCTTCTCGGTACGAAGCTCCGGCGGAAATCCGAGCTTGCAGTTGCAGATTCGTCGACTGTGATCGGAAAAAACAAGAGATTGTTTGTTAGATGAGTTTTAGAGAGAGAAAGTTAGAGATATAGAGACAGAGAGAGTGTATGTATACCATGTAATTGGACATGCGACGTGAAAGGCCATTCAGAAATTGAAATTTGGGGGTTTTTTGAGGTTTAGGGCTTATTTTGATATTCAAATTATTATATAAATTGAATGTTTAATTTGGGGGAGAAAGAGGGAATGGGGGGATGTACAGTTTTTTTTCATTAGGGGGTGGATTTATGTAATATCATTTGTTATATGATACAGGAGAAGATGGTTGATACGATGTCGTTTGGTTGAGTTTTTATTTGTTTTTCTTTTAGCCTTTTTAAGTCCTTTAGCTTTTAGGGTTATTGTGTATATTGCCTCCATTGTTTGGTTTTACAAATCTACCCCTTATGTTTGTTATAAGCAAGGTTGGATAACTCGTTAGTCGGCCGGTGAGGTGGGGACTAGCGACTACTAGGGATTATTCGGATCGGGTTTTTTATATGTAATTTTCAATTTTATGTATACATATACACATTTTTATAGATAAATTTTTTACGTAGCTAGGTTTTAACTCTTACTCAACTCATTTTTTAAGTATATAAGATTAATTGTTGGAATTCACATGGTCTGGTTGGAAACTGACCGAAATTTAGAGGTTTTGGCCGGAATATACAGGTTTTTTTACGGAATCTGGCCGGAATCGCCGAATTTTGGCTGGTCGTCTAGGTCCGACTAACGATTAATGAACTGATTAACAAAAATTTACTCAGTTACTGACCGACTAGTCGCCGTCTAGTCGCGATTTTTACAACACTGGTTATAAGTGTGGAAAAATTGTTTTGAAGTAGAAAGGTTTTATAACGGTTGTTCATGTAATCATATTTGTTATTGATCTAGTTTATGTGTAACTGATATGTTGTAGGAAGTTGATTGTAGCCCAATTGTTTCTCAAACAATAGATTCAGAAAGGCGTTCGTGTACAAACCGAGCGAATTAAGTGTAATGTTCATTTATTTTTTTGTCGCTTGATTATAGTAGTTGTTTTTATAATCGTACTAGGTTATAACCCGAAAATTTTCCGGGTAGTAAAATTTAATTTACAACAACTAAAAGTATATAAATAACACTTTTTACCTCTAAAGTATCCTCTTTCTCTTTTCTCCACCATAAATTTTTAGTTCAGTTTCTTAAACTTTTTCTTATCGTAAAGAACCATAAAAATATACAAAAGCAAGAATGTAAAGTACGCATCTATATTTAGAGCATACTGTTTCTTGACATACTCGCAGACATATTGTTTCTTGAAAACAGGTTTTCACAGCTTCATAATTCTTAAGAGATAAGCATAAATACAAAAGGTTATTGCGGTACTCTGATCTTGAACATCAACGCTCGCCTTATCTTTTTAATTTGCGTTGTTTTTGCGAAAATCTTAGAACTTTTCTTTGAATAGAAAAACCAATAGATAGTCTAACCCCATCATCATCATACTAACAAAGGCGAGTTGATGAACAAAATTTAAACAGCAATGCAACAGCATAATGCTTAAATTTTGTTCATCAACTCGCCTTATTGGTTGAGACATTCAAACAAACACTTGGTCCACATCATCATCATACTAACTTAGGTATGTTTCTTTATGGTCAGCTTATCATTGTTTGGTAAAAAAACATAATAGAGTATCAATGTATAAGTTAACTTTTTTTATTTTTTACTTTGTTGGGGGTATAAAAATACATATCGTCTATAATCACATTTCTTACTTATTGTTGCGTTTGGTCACAATTATCTGAGTGATATTCAAAACGGCATCCACATGAATGTTTGATCCCTCTTGTCGAAATATAGGGTCTTCTCGTACCTACAAAGTAACCACGGTATACATGAATTCATAAAAAAATAACTTTCGGTTTAAGGCATTATATATATATGCATGCACATGTGTATATTTATTATACAAAATTAAAAGTGTATGTATGCATAACCACATATGTATCCTATAATGATCTCTATATACAATATCTTTATATAACAATAACACATTAAAATACAAAAAGATTTATACATGTTAAGCACACAAATATTAAACACATACTCCTTAAAGTAACCAATAGCCATGTAACATGATGTTACCTTAATAACAACAAAAAGATCACCAGGCTGGTTGCCATCTGGATCTGCTCCACCACTTCTAGGCATCCTTAATTCTTCATCGGTATACACTGCTGTAAATTTTAAACAATGTATTGCAACATCACACGGTTGGATGCCGGGATAATTTTACACGCATATGTTCAATAGTGTTGATATCATGAAAAGAAGAAACTTCTTTAGTTCGAATTGTCGATTTGGTTTTCAAGTTTTCTACAACATCCAACCAGATATTCACATTTATTTAGCTACAATATGGGCACTCTGGTTTAGCACGGAACGGGTAAATTTTCAACATTAAGGCTAGTTCGATAAATGTGGTTTTGAAGGAAATCAAGTCAAGTTCATATTTATGGATTAAGAACTGATTAAAAATTGGGCGAAATGTCATTTGTTATAATGGAATTCTTGGTGCAACTTCAATTTCATCACGTTTCGTTATATCCATAAAATTCAGACATGGGTGGTTGTTTTTAGCTTTCTAGCGCCTTGCTAGTTTTATTTTCATTTCACCACTCAAAGAAAAAATATAATCCAAACAGATTTGATCATGGGGAATCTAGTGGCAAGAAAGTAAAAAACATACAAAAAATATAAAATCATATTCATTAAGAAATTTTAAAAAGGATGGTGTTTGGTTGGATGGATTCATATCTGCAATAAAGAATTTCACTTACAAGTTATAAAGACGAACAGCATCCAAGAAAACTTATAGACAAACAACATCATAAAAAAACCATGACTAACTTCCGTTAAACTAAATCAGCACTAAAAACAAAAGTACCAAATATTATCCGCAGTCATAGTTGGGCAAATCTCGGGTGTACAGAACTCGGTTAGGGTGCATAAAAAAGACTCACTTGATTGAAGAAATCCACAGCTGAAAACCAAAAATCAAAAGTCAAAGGTCAAGATTTAAAAGTGAAACCACCTTCATTTGGCTTTTAGATGACGAAGTTTATTGCTTTTAACCTAGATGACAATAAGAAAAAGGATTAATTGTTAACAACAGGCCATTCATTTATACCCCCCACAGGAGGAAGTCGCACAGCTTCTCTCAGGTTTCCACTACCCAAATAATTACTGCCATGGCAATGGAGAAAACTTACCCTCCGAAGGTGCAATCTTCTTTGGACGAAATGTCCCCCACTTACATCTCTGTGAAAAAAAATTGTAGCCTCAAGATCATTCTGTAAAAATAGCTGATGATGTTAACGATCCTTAACAATAATGTATAGTGTATAATAACAATAATATATAACAAAGAAAGGTAAAATATACTTGATATTCAAATTGTAGACATTACATACCAAATCCATCAGTTTATATGTTTTAAATTGTAGCCATTACATACCAAACTTTTAACCACAGTATATTAAAACAACAGTTAACAGACATAAATAAAAACCACAATGAGTCTTCAAAATAAGTGGTTTCTACTTATCTCTCACAAGAAATGTTTTTTCATAAGCATCTAATTGTTAACCTTAGATAGCTTCTTCCGGGTTCTTCTCACATTAGAGGATAGCTCACCAACATTTACCACATCAACATCTTGAACTGTCCGCTTTCCATTGGGACTTGCTCCAGAATCCTTTTCAACTTCAACGGCTGAAGAGTCGGCCGTAACAGAGATAACATCCTTGCAACAGATCACAAAACAACTATTGATCTCATTTAATAAAATAATGAACTCTAAAAACATATTAAACATACTTTCAACAATAAATACTCACCCTTGAAGTTCGTTCAGCAGACATCTGGGGAGATTCTGAAAGGTTAACATCTTTAAGTTCAGCTACTTCTTGAGTAACCTAAAGGATCGTTATATATGATATTATATAAAAAAGTGCAGAATCCAGTTTTTGAACCTCAAATGAAAAACAAATAGATTGAAAAAGTAATTTTATATACTACCTCTTCAGCATTTTCATCATCATTACCATCTCCATCAACCCACTCAGCACTCATCAATTATTACTGAATCATCACATGTTTTTGCACGGTATATACACGATAGTCATTTTTAAGATTGAATTCTGAAACATCAATCTTAAAAGCGACCTTCTTATCAACCAATCGAAATATCTCATGAGGGAAACATTCAGTATCATTCGCCTTCACCCGCCTTTCTCTTATGTCACTCGCCGCTAATCCAAGAAGCTTTTGAACATCTCTATCAAATATAACAAAAGAAACATTACCACTCTCATCCTGCACCCGGACTTGCACCTTGAACCTGAAATATATACAAATGCCTAAGTAAGCTCCCAAATTATATTGAAATATCAGTCTTAAACTGTTATTTATATAAATAAAATGTTAAATAACCATCATTGCTTACTTTGTGGTGATGGATGTACATTCAGTACGACATTTGGGACAAACCAAAGATGTCACGGGCAATTGAAGAATATCATCCGAAACATTTTCAACATTCTGTAAGTATTCGCTTTTAGCTATGACCTTCTTAAAACACTTACGACAGGTAGGATAAAACCAACCATACTCTTTTTGCACAATCTTAATTGTCGCAACGACAATACAAGACATTTCCTTTAAAAACAAAAAAAAATCATTTGTAATCTATAGTTTGACAAACATGCAGGTGATAAACCAAACAAATAACCAAACTATATAAAAAGATGTGAAACCTTTTCTATCTCACTAATCTCATCAACATGTTTTCTCACACCATCTGTTACAACTTCTTTATGCAATGGAAAAACACTCTTAGACGATAGTATTGTTTGAGAAGTAGAACCACTCCCTTGTCCTAGTTTCAGTATAAGACTTTTCGATGCCACAAATGATTAGAATTAGTATACAGATAACATGAAACAAAGTATTTGACTTGAACATCTATATACAGTGGAAATTATGTTGACTAAATTACCTCCTCCTTAGGTGATTAACTTCGTCTATTTCTTCATTCAGAAACATTCGTGTTGCAAACTTATCACTTTGAACTGTATATTCACCTACATGCAAAAGTATATAGATATTTAGTCAACCTGTTATTATATTGCCAGAAATAAAGAGTATAGTTATCATTTGCAGAAAATAACAAAAATTACCTTTCCATTCCTTACACTTTCCATGTTGTATAACAGCCATGACATACTCATGAGCTGGGTTTTAGAGATGAACTCCTTAAACTACAAAGCATAATCATTCCACACAGTACATCGCAAAACCTTACCCCTACATGAAAACAATATTCGTATGACGATAAACTAAACACTAATTATGACCATTTTTTACAATCTATAAAATCAAAACTAAATTGAATGAATAACTACTCAAAATAAAAGGAAATTTATGACATTTATTAAAGTAGTAAATGATCCACAAATTAACTAACATATTCATTTGAAGAATAAATTGTTGATCTCATTTATTACCATGATTCAAATTAACTAACATATTCACTTGAAGAATAAATTGTTGATCTCATTTATTACCATGATTCAACATTAGACACAAACACTATTGATCTCATTTATTACCATTACCATGATTCCACATTAAATACCAACATTCTTGATTTCATTTATTAACATCATTAAATACAAACAATGATTTGTACATAATTAAACATGTAAGCGATCACTTACTCCAAGTCTTGAATATCGAAATTCATCTTCTTAGTTTCTTTTGGAGATCGACCAAAGAATTCAAGATCTCCACACCAAACCACAAATCCAGCAACATCTATATGATCACATTATACAATAGTATAAGTAAAAATTTCTAATTTTATACACAGAAGACATGATTACAAAAATATACACTACCAACACTCAAAGATTTTAATGCCTCTCCTTGAAGAATATCTTTGTAAGACCCTAATTCGTATTTGACAAAAAGTCGCAGCGGAAATTCGTGCCATAAAATTTCTTTCATTACAAACGTCTTGACTTACTTGAAGGTTCGTTTTAATATGTATCTTTTACAAAAATAAGGCATAAGTCCTGTTTACTAATAGTACATACTCAATTATTCCCGTACAATCTATCTTGTGACTCGGTCTTCGATCTCTATTCCTTGTGATAATCACCCGTGATCCGTATAACCTGCACTCACACATTCATTCATAACATTAGCACACATTATATAAACAAGATTCATTCACGTACACTTCACATTTCGTCATTTTTCAAACTTTAAGCATTTCATCTGCGTATCCATTTCCTGGTGAGGCTTCAATAATGTACCTGCATTACTTTTCATTCTCAAGGTACACCATTAATAACGTTAACACTCAACGTGTCTAAATCAGGCATACATACGTACTTACATACAAACATACATACACATCTACATCCATACATACCTTTCCTACAACTTTACATACATGCATACACTCATACATGTCTTTATGCATACATACATACACAACTACATACGTACATACCTTTCCTACATCTTTACATACATGCATACACTCGTTCATATCTTTATACATACATACATTCATATCTACATACGTACATGCCTTTCCTACATCTTTACATACATGCATACACTCGTACATCTCTTTATACATACAAACATACGCATCTACATACGTACATACCTTTACGAACACGTACTAGATCACGCGTACCTCTTACGTAAGCATACATTATTTACATGGGTCTTAGACTTAGATTTATAGCCCATAAACATCTAAGGAACCATAAAATCATGTTTGGAAGGTCCGCCGTAGTCCACGGATAACAAACCGAAGCCTACGAAACATAAATCAACTTAAATATCAAGAATTTGGCTTTTGAGACTTGGGGAGGCCGTCGCCGACGGCCCTAGGGGCGTCGGCGACGGGCCTTGCATTTACCCGTAGCCCAAAAACCCCGTAGACAGGTAATTAACCCGTCGGAGAAAAACTGATTTTCCCATACCCGTCGGCGACGCCCCCTACCCGTCGGCGACGCCCTCTCTAAATTGCATTTTCCTGCAGTTCCGTTTCATCGTCCGTACGCACTAAAACGCGCATAACTTTCGAACCGTTTACCCGTTTAACCTCCCGTTTCTTCCTACATGCTTGTAAATTCACATTCTATCATATGAACTTAAAATCCCACATCCGGATTAAGGAAATTCTTAACTTACACGCTATCGTCTTATTATTCATTTACGATTTATCCGACCCGTTCATGCATTCATTCACATAACTCGTTCGATTGACCATAACTTCTTATGAACCTAATAATATCAATGACGACTATCATAAAAGATTAAATTCTCGGATGCCTTGCATCCTCTTAACCCATTTTCGCTCAAAAACTTATTTTGACCCGTTATGAGTATTTGCGCATTAAATGGTCTATGACATATAAAACCCTATACCTTGCTTTCATACTTGACCAAGACATTACTCTAATCGAATAGCTCGTTTCCAAATGACTTTTAAGGTCGTTTGCCCGAAATACCTATCAAGGGCGTTTTTGTCAACTTTGCTCTATCCTTAACAACAAAGGACTCCCTTGCATAAGTAACCAATCCTACTACTTAGCTACAATTCTTAATCACACATACCTTTCTCGGATTAAAGCTAAGATCCGTTTAATACTTCATCGGTATCATACAATTCTTTCCTAATTGACCTCGATTATCATACTTAATTAAATTGCATATAATTTTACATAAACAACTAAGAAGTGATTACGAAAATCACTTACCTCATGCATCCGTGTTCACATTCGCTCCTCGCCACTTCTTGATCCGTTAACCTTCCGTGCTTGATTCCGTCTCGACATGATTCCTATACTTCCATGTCATCGAAATCACATTCTCATTAGCATACACAGTTGTACATGTTAACGATCATATCGATCGCGTAATTCACATTTGACGTTATGGTCACTTCTAACAAGCATAATACATATAACCAAATTCATACCATTTCCAACTCGTGAAATTCGTCATGTCATCGCATTAAACACACATACGTCTAACACGCACCGTATAACACAATTATGACAACATGTCTAACCATTCTTCTTATACACAGTTGACTTGTTAGAAGTCAACGGTCCATTTACCTTAACTTTCGACTTATCATTATATACCCGTAACATCATAACTGACTATACGGACGACAATACATACATTTTATCATACGATTGGTGTGCGTACCACCTTTTAAGCATAACGTACAACTAATTCATGCACAATCTTCTAAATTCATACATAGTTCATCAAATCCTTCTACTAATCAACATGTGGTATTTAAAATTAAACATCAAACATATTATCATCACATTTTATTCACTTCATCTAACAACAATTCATCATTTCTTATCCAATTTCTTTAAACATTCACACACATGTATGATTCCAAACATTATTAACATAAGTAAATCATCAATTTACATTACATCATCTAAAACCCACTTCATAACTACTTGTTAATCACTTACAAGTGATCTAATCTTAAGTTCTTCATAATTTCATCATACTTTTGATATGTGTACTACCTTGTAAGCATAGTGTACAACTAGTTCATGCATATCATTCTAATCTCATACACAATTCATCAATTTCTTCCTTCTAATCAACATGAATCATACATGCATAAACATCAAACATACTAGTATCACATTTCTTTCAATTCCTCTCACAAGAATCCATCATACAAATCAAAATACATCAATATTAAGCAAGAATTTAGACATAGATGATTTACCCATGTCTTCATCTTCACCATAACAAACGGGTTTCACCCTTAAACATCAAATTAACCTAAACCATGCATAATCCATGTTCCAAATGATGAATCTAACACATACTCATGCTCAATTTCATACAACTTCGCGATTTACAACATAACCCACTTCGTGCATAATCACCAAACTAGCTTTTAAGACATACCTTGCGATCCCCTTGTGAAGATGATCGTTAATCTATGCTCGGTTATGAGTTTAAGCTTCATCTTGCCCTTCAATTTGAAGATTTTGAAGAAACTAGGGTTTGAACCCTCTTTTTCCTTCCTGATCATCGATACACACACACACACTATGTGTGTGTGTGTGTGTGGTGTTTTAATTTTGTTTTATAAAATCATGTTTCCCACTGAACGGTTTTGGTCCCTCTAGTTTCATTTTAGTTAAATAAGAGATTGAAACTCATTTCTTTATATCAACCGGGTTTTAATTTACCAAACCCGTTTTTGGGGTGTTACAATCTTGATAAGCTCTAAAGTTGAAACCATACTCAACACCTTGCCAATCTCGCACAGGAGTAATAGTTGTGCATCGATAAAAGTTGATTTTATAATCATGTACTACAACCTTATATAAATTTTTATTTTCACCAACACCAAATTTCGACAGAATAACAACAGGATCTTCATGAAGTTGTCCATCAAAAACAGGTATCAAATTACTTTTAATACCTGCTTGAATCTTAGCACCCTGAAGAACATTTAAACAAAGTATTTTTTAGCATAAAAAACTACAGGCTCTGATAAAACGGAAAAACACAAATACAAATTACTTTTTCATTAATGAAGATAAGATCCATTTTATAACCTTGATTCCATTTTCGAATAATCCTCGCTTTCATGTGCCACATATCTTTCCCAGGATTCAAATCTTTAACAAAACTAAGATTGTTACTCTGGACTGACGTTGACATACTTCTAATTCAAAATTCGGATTGAATTCAAATTTCAAAATCTGAAATCAGAGAAGATGGGAGTGTGATCAAATATGAAGAGGGAAATGGGAAGAAAAACCTTATATAAAAAGATGATTGACAGGAGTTTGCGAGTAACATGCATTAATTGCAAATTACTTATTCCCATCCACTTTGAATTTGAAATTGCCGGCAATTAACCCTTAACCTCTGGTGATATAAAAGCATTATATAAAACTCCAACCTCTGCTGGGTATTAAAGTATAGACAGATATATATGGGCAGATGTTTACTTTGGCAGAAGTTTAATTTTAAAGTGATTTTATATATTAAGACTTATGATGCAATAATGACATAAGAAAAACATTGTTGGACAGCCTCTGCCACCTCAGCTTTTCTTATGTCACTGTGTTTTCTCCTTTTTATAGAAAGTATAGATATTATACTATTGAACCACTCCATTTTTTTAAATGAAGTTGGTTCATTTTGGATGTTATTCGACCCAAAATCAAGTATATGATATTTTAATTGTTTTATATGTTATCAATCACTATTCACAAGTGATCTATGAATGTGCTTAATCATGTCATGATCAAATGTTTTAATGCATTTGATATATAATCAAATCCATTATTAAATTGCATGTAAAGCAAAATATATTGTTTTCTTTTTTACAAAATTATTTAATCTAAGTATCTAACAAATATGATTGAACATTAGCATGTAAACGGACTGTAAAGATAGAAATGGAAATTTGTTTTTAACTTTAATCGGACTAATAAACGAATATGAATACACAAAAACGGTGCCTTACTTCGATTCATTGTTGATTAGAGTTGTGCGTCCAACCCATTATAACCTTGAATCCAACTTTGAAGAACATATGTACTCTTATAGTATGTTTTTATTACGTATATTACAACAACGCGTCTAACCCTTGTGTCCCAGCTCGTTATAATATGTTTTGATTACGTATTTACCAGGGCCGGCCCTGAGAATTCATGTACCATGTTCGAGCTTGAAAAAACGTGCCCTTAGGTCTTAACTAAATAAAAAATTTAAACTAGTTTTCCATACAACTTTGAACCGTTGACAAAAATATAGCATTCGATAAACAATGCAATTAACAAAATACAAAATATAGTATTCGAATGAATGACATACGTAAAAACTAATAAGCTAATAGTTAACCAATGATTCATGAAGCTTTCCTTGCATTCTTGATAGCAATCATCGCCAACCTACTAAGTCTTTCTTGGGACATTGAAGATCGTAGGTAAGATTTCAATAACTTCAACTTTGAAAAACTTCTTTCTGCAGATGCCACAGTGACTGGAATAGTCAACAATATTCTATATGCAATGCATGCTTCTGGGGAATAACCGTCTTCTTTCATATACTCCAAAACATCTACAGGGCTGCTAAATTTATTGGTTAGTGATTCACGAAATAAATTAAGCTTTGTATAAAGTGCCTCGCCATCAATATCCGATTTTTCTTTAAACCTGAGTACATTTTCAAGACGATGACAAGACGACTTAAGATCTTCATCTTTAATAATCCTCAACGTACGTGGAAACAAAAAACCAAATAAACCCTCATACCATTTAAATTGTTCAAATCTTTTCTCTAAAGAAGCAATAGCTTGATCCACAATATATAAGAAAAAGTTTACTCTGAAATTCTCTTCTACTGTAATTGCAACTTCTTCGCTACTAGAAGTCTCATCTTTTTTTTTTCCTTTTAATCTTACGTTTTTCTTTAAATATGGGATCAATTTCCATTTCACTAGCAATCTCCGTAGCTTCATCAACCGCTTTAGGAAAACCTGTTTCTCTATAATCCTTAAAGTACTCAATCAAATTGTTTATTTCTTGAATAGCAATTTCAAGATGCATATCCTTCGCTTGTAATTTTTTGCTCACAATATTCACCCGGTTTAACACTTCATACCAAATGACAATTGATACCAAAAAATCAAATCCACTTAGTTGATTTTCTGCTAAAGCTAATGCTTCCTCTGCAATTGTAGCATCACTATCTGTCTCTCCAACTTCAAGCAAAGCTTCCCGCACATCATCAAGTTGCAATTTGATTGCCTTAACACTCTCAAAACGACTTTCCCAACGAGTTTGAGACAACGACTTTAGACTCCAGTTTTTCACATTATCTTTCAAAATTTGCCAACGATTGATAGAATTTGCAAAAATAGTATAAATCCGTTGGACGTGTCCAAAAAAACTCTTTCCTTTAACACAACTATAAGCCATATCACATAATGAAAGGTTAAGTGAATGGCTACCACAAGGAGTGTAAAATGCTCTTGGATTTTCTTTTAAAAATCTCGTTTGGACTCCTTGATGTGACCCTTTCATATTTGCCCCATTGTCATATCCTTGGCCACGCATGTCATCAATTTCAAGACCAAGATTTTGTAAATCTGCATAAGTTACATCAAATAGTCCCTTCCCAGTGGTATCATTAGCATTCAAAAACCCAAAAAATGACTTCTCAACAATAACAGAATTAGATGAGAACTTTACATACCTCACTATTATAGTCATCTGTTCTTTGTGACTAGAATCAGGGGTATAATCTAGTATGATTGAGTAGTGCTTTGCTTCTTTTATGTTCTTAATGAGTTGTTTTTTAATTTCATCAGCAAGCATAAGTATTATCTCATTTTGGATCTTGTGTCCAAGATAATGCACATGAATATTGTCACTGGTGATCCGCCGAACATGCTCTTTGATAACCGGATCAAACTCTTCCAACATCTCAACTAGACCCAAGAAATTTCCATTACCTGTTAAATACGATCAACAAAAAATTAAGTGAACTCGGTTATAACAATTAAGTAAGAATAAATGGAACTAAAATAGAACAATTTCAATTCCCTTTTTCATACAACTTTTCCTTATTTCCACGAAATGCTAAATTATGCTTAGCAAGAAACTTGACTAGCGCAATGATTCTAAAAAGGACTTCTTTCCAATAATCCGTTTCCTTCTTGAATTGCTCATGTTGAAATTTATCAATTGTGTCGTCCGATTTCAATCTTTTACGCAAATCAAACCACTTTTTCATCTTTATGAGATGATCAAAAGAAACTTCGTGTTCTCTCACTCTACCGGTAGTATGGTGCCAATCATCAAAACCTACACCTCCCAATCTACCTTTTGGCGCCCCATTTCTAAACACTTTGCAACAAAAACAAAACATCTTATCTAGCTCTTTCGAATATACTAGCCATTCTCTATCACACTTCTCCAAGTTTGATAATGTTCTTGTATAAATAGTTGCTGAAAATCGACTATTAAATTTATCATATGGACCAAATTCAATACTAGTATCTCTTTTAGGACCTTTCGCGACCAATAGTTTAATCTCATCCGCATTTAGTCCTTCCCACCTTCTTGGATCAAATATATAATCAACATGCTCTTCTTGTTGTTGCTCTTCAACATGTTCTTGTTCTTGTTGCTTTTCAACATGTTCTTCGTCTTGCTCGTCTTCTACTTCCACACATTCTTGCTCTTGTTCTACTTTCTCGTGTTCCCGTTCTACTTCAACATGCTCTTGTGGTTTTTCCACATCAACAATAGGCGGATTAGGCGTCAAAAATTTTTGCATAGCACCCTTTTGTGACTTCACCAATTCATCAGCTCATTTCCTCTTTTGACGTTTTTGTCATCCGGATGCTTGTTTAGGAGCCATTAACGCCTAAATAATTATTAATCGACAAAGTTTGTATCAAATTAAGTTAACGCCTAAATAATGTTCGACAACATAAGTGAACTGAATTCGACATAACTTAACTGAATTCGACATAAGTTAACTGAAATCGACATAAGTTAACTGAATAAATGAATTCGACAATCGACATAACAAAATAACTGAAATCGAAAATCAATCCTAAATCATAAGTTAAGTGATTTCGACATAAGTTAACTGAATTCGACATAATAACTGAAATCGTAAATCAATCCTTAATCATAAGTAAACTGAATTCGACAATTTTTTTTTAGTTGTTTACCTGCGAACTGATCCGACTCAGAGACTCAGTGATCGAAGGCTGTTGTGACTGTGAAATCGAAGGCCTGGCCCTGCTGGCTGTGTCTCTGATCGAACAAAAGCTAAAAAAATGCAGAATGATGATGAATGATTATCGAATCGAAGGCATGCAGTGCGACGTTTCTGTTCCTGTATTCCTGTTCTGTTCGACGTTTCATTACCCAAGCCCGTATGAAAGACTTGCCGCCCAGACTTTTTTTATTAGTTTTTAGAAAATATTTGGGTATTGGGCTCACTAACCTAATGGGCTAAATAGTTTAAACAATATTAATTTTTTTTAAGTGGGCCTATGTTAATATTGTTTTAGTTATACCCTATAAAATTTTTTTTACCATATATAATATCGGATTTTTTTTAAATTACGTGCCCTACGAAATCACGGGCCCTGTTCGGTTATCCTCCCCGCCCTCCTTCAGGGCCGGCTCTGGTATTTACCATTCCATATTACAACAATGCGTCTAACCCTAGAGTCTCCGCTTCATATATATTGGAGTCTGCAATTTTACCCCCTGGGTTAGAGCCAATTGGCACTCTGACCCCCTCCCAGGGAAATATCGCATTCTGACCCCCTCAATGTAACACCTAGGAAATTCACGTCCTATAATGTGTTGACACGTGTCATATGTTTAAAACGTGTGAAAGAATATTATAGAAGGACTAAAGTTGACAAACATGGAAAGTATGTGAATATACGTATTCTAAGTGTCAACTGTGAATAAATATAATGTACATTAACCCTACATGATGCTCATACCTTCAAACGAATGAATCATGGATCATACGAAGCTAAAAGTGAGAGATTTCAAACTACAGGGACTAAATGTGTCAACATGTTTAATTTATACCTCTGAGTGACCTTTTGACAAACCCAAAGCTTTGTAACTGTTAAATATGCTCACTAGAATGCACGATATAAATTTCATAAAGTTTCGTAATCGTATGAGAAAGTTATGATTAAATTCGTGTGCGAGGGGTTAAAGCGTAAACATTGAAAGTTAAGACATTTCGGGTTAACCGGAAGTGTCCAGGGACTTGGCAAAGTGGGTATAAGTCCTAAAGCCCTTGTGGGTAAATAATAAGGGGTCAAATTGCAAGTAATTAGCTCAATTGACCTTTCGGAAGGCCAAGAGGTGTGATGCAACAAATCAAAAACGTTTTGTCTGATCAGAAGGGCCATGCGGGCCACGTAAGGTACATCAACACCCTTACGCGGGCCGCATCAGGACATCAGAAGCAGAATCAGCGAACAGGCTCCTACATTCGCGCAGAACCGGCCTTTTTTCGACATTAATGCACCATGGGCGACCCCTAAACTGTTCTAGGGCACTAGGGACACTTGTGGGCAGCTTGTGGTGAGTGCTAGACCTTGGTGTCAACAATTTGTGGTAGAAATTCCACTATAAAAGGGCCAAGAGTTGTAACAATGTTCTTCACACCATTCTCTGCACTTCTGATCGATTCTGGAGCTCAAACCTGCTCTCAAGTGATCACATTTCATGCATAGGACTTCAGTAAGTCTACTAACCCTTTCTTAATTGAGTTTTAGCTTAGTTTTAGCTTAAAAGTCAAACCGTCGTAATTAACGGTTGACTTTAAGATTAATCACAAATGGTCCAGTGATTAGTCGAATCAAAAGTAGTTATAAGTTGGTATTTATGTGGGTAATAAACCCTTAAAAGGATTCCCCCTGATTCCCACTCTAACTAGGTCAAATGTCGGGTCAAACTAGTTAATAAAAAGTCAACAGAATGTTAACTTTACAATCTATGCATGATTAGCTATATATAACACCTACAACCTGTTTGATCATTATTATAACTTGGTAATTAGTGTAAGAACATGTCTAAACATGTTCAACCCGACAATTTACTATAAAAACCCGGTTCGGAACCGAAAGGCACATAGTTTGACTTTCAGTTCCGACCCATTTAAGCATATTTTAGAAATGCCTAAGAGCTTTATTTGGACCAGGTTACATGCTAGTATAACCCTCTGTGATTATACACTATGGTTCATTAGTTAACCGATTATTACGCATGATTCCGTTAATTGCTCATATGTTGACCATTATGCCCTTATTACCTTAAAACGTGATTTTTGGAAATATAAAAGAGTAGAAACCTTAATTACTGATATACCAACTTGTATGCAAAATTTGACATCAGTTTGAGGTGTAGATTGAGAGTTATGGTCATTATCGCAAATTGAAAGCTTTATGTTAATAAAATGGCGTAATTAGCGTATAGCCTACTTAAACATACTTTTTGATATCAAATATTTTACCCACTGATGTAATATATTATTTTGGGATTTTTAAAGATTTTTAATTAATTTTAGGCTGAGCATAACTCATAGTCGTAGGCTTAATCCGGTAATTGTCGGTTTTGCCCTTACGGGCCATAAAATGAGTTTTACATATCTAAACGACTCCAAACCTTTTGCTAC
This sequence comes from Helianthus tuberosus, assembly GCA_030545235.1. Classification (NCBI taxonomy): domain Eukaryota; kingdom Viridiplantae; phylum Streptophyta; class Magnoliopsida; order Asterales; family Asteraceae; genus Helianthus; species Helianthus tuberosus. The sequence goes on from CM060447.1 coordinate 173,567,496, forward strand.
TGATCACATATGATAAATAAATTATTTTAAGCCTTCTGAAAATATAAAAATATCAGATTTAAGTATCAAACCCGGAAATGGCCTTTAATCGCCTTTTTAAGCGTTTTTAACGCATAGTATGTACTAGAAGTATTTTAAACATACAAGGGTTGATACCTACTGATATTTGAGGCAAATTATAATATTTTAACAGTAAGCAAAGGTTGTTAAACTCAGACTTCAGTTTTGAGCTTTTCGGCTTATGTGAAATTACCAAAATACCCCTACGGGGAATAGTTTGGTTATAATTGATAAATTTCACATATATACCTTACCCTACTGTTATAACTCATTAATTTGAGTATGTTTGCTGATTACATCAGACCTGTAACTCAGTTAAACACTTAAACTCTTTTACAACCTTTAAAATGACCAAACTACCCCTACGGGGCATAGTTTGTAATTAAATTCATTTCGGGCATAATGAAAGACATCTTACTGATGTCACAACATATTTGAGGCATAATTAACTTAGGAAACCTGTATATAGCTCTCATGAATACCCGTCACGCTTATTACGCGTACGGTTCGGTTTATGTAACAAGTTTACATAAATTAGCCGAAACGGGTCAAACCTTAACGGTTTTATCTCAAAATCCAGAATGTGAATAATAAACCCATATTAAACAAGTCTTCAAACTTGTCGGGTCTAAATCACATTCTATCCGGTCTTCGCTTAATCGTGCGTACGAACCATATCTTTGAAACTAGCCGGTCTAAGCTTAAGCTTAATTAAAGACCCGTTAGGATTCTAATAGGTTATTATAAAACCTTCGTTCCAGATTAGGAGGACCAGTAAAAGCTACGTGCATTTTGCTTATTGTGATTTATACATGGCTCAGGTAAATACTTTTAATTTATTTTCCCTATACGGGCTTGGGTTACGGTATATAGCATACCGCTTGATCGGGCATCAAATTCTCCACCGTTGAGTGGGTAGTTGAATAAATTTGATCGGCTCGTTTAAACAGTCTTGTTACTTAAAGCCTCTGGGGGGTTAATGACCATGTCCCGGATATCCATGGCATCATTTTACGAAATGGCCACGACTTAAGCGCGGGGTGTAGGCGTACACCCGTCAGTGCACAAAAGTATATTGTGGTGTGTCTATTGATCTTTAACCCGGACAAGATCCGGGCTACTGAACGCACAAGGAACATGTAATTCGTTCACAAGATTATAATATTAAATAATTCTCCCAAGTTAAATAAAAATGTTTATGCCACGTGCATCCAAACAAATTTTCAATCATTTTCCAAAATGAGTCAGTTGAATGTATTTACCAGTGTAAACTGACGTATTTTCCCAAAAAGATTAAATGCAGGTACTAAACGAAATTGGCTGGGATTTCTCCTTAGCATCATTAGAAGTCTCGCAAGCTTAAGATGCCTGAAGTCTGTTGAACTAATGTCTCATATTTTATTTCGATCCGTTCTGTGGATAAACAATCGAACGTTGTGATACTTGATATTACAATAATTAAATTCGGTAGTATCATATCTTTAAATTTGCTTCCGCTGTGCATATTGATTATTGTGTTGTTTGACTATTACGTTACCAACCATGACGTCACGATAATCCCCCACCAGGCCCACCGGTGACACGTGGAAATCGGGGTGTGACAGGTTGGTATCAGAGCCAACATTGAGTGAATTAAACACTAGCCTTTTGTGTTTAATCTCAATAACAATTGCACATTTCTAAACTTTCGAGTCTAGACATATAACATAGGACAAATTCCACTTTGTTTGTGATGTCCTTTATTTTGCATATATTTTTGTTTTGTTATCTCATATTATAATGACAGGATTTGAAAATGCCGCCAAGATTCTTCCGAAGGAGGGGACGAGGCAAGGGGCCGATTACCGCCCCCAATGATAACGAAGCTGGACCATCACATGCCCGAGCTCCATCTACTACCGAGAGTGACGACCCTCGGCAGAACAGGAGGAACTTGTTTGAACCAGCCAGACGATCGGTATCACACAGCTCTACACCTCCGGTCCAAAACCCTTATGGGCCACAACCGGAGTACGAGCCCAACAACCCCCAGCCTTCATATATACCATTACAGCGATCTTTATCGCATCATTCTTTCGGGGACCCCACACCTGCTTTCAGAGGCCGGTTTAACCCGGCCAATTACATCCAAGAACCCGTGGGTTTCAACCCACTGGGGCCAGAAGATCACTACTCCGGAGATCACGCGGACGACATGGACGAGGATTCGGACCCCGTCGAACCCGCAAGTGGTACACCGAACCATCCGATCGAAATCTCCGACGGATCTTCGTTCCACGGATCACCCTATGTTGGTCCGGATAGCTTTCAGGCGATGTTCACCAGGCATGAATGGTACTATACACCTCCTCACCATTCGTCGCCTCAGCAGCAGCAGCAGCAGCAGGAACAGGATCACTCTGTGGATTCCAGATTCGTGGCAGTCACGCCACCACCTCCACCGCCGCCAGTGCAGCCGGCACCTCCGCAACCGCCGAGGCGAAGGAGAACCGGTGCGCGCATGTCGTCACGAGCAGGGGATTTCCATTTCAGTTCCCCACGTCAATCCAGTGGCAGCCACTATCCGCCACACCAGGAGGACCCACAAATGGGTGGACCCTCTAACCCAGCTGTACCACAGCCGCCGCCGATGGGTTTTGACAACCCAATTCCAGCATATACGGGTTCCATGGCATACAACCCATTTGAACCGCCAAATCACCACAATTATGGTTACGCGGAGGCCGACCCTTACATGGTAGCGGCGAACTACAACACCCAAGGACCCTATGGAGATCCATGGGGAGTAGGGTACCCAACACATGGGTACCAGATACCTCCTCGACCTATCACCCGGACGCAATCGCAGCCGCCACGGTTTTCTCCCCCAGAAAGGGAGGAAATCCTACAAAGGTTGGATGAGGTAGAGCGAGGCTTCCACCGTGACCGTAGGGAGATACAGAGCTTCTTCCAAGGATTGGCAAGCTTGATCAAAGGGAAGAACAAGAAGGATCATTGAATCCTTCCAATTATTGTTGAGCCCCTGCGTGGGCCTGTATTTACTGTATTTGTTCAAGCCCCTGCGTGGGTATGTATGTGTGTTGTTTTGACCCCTGCGTGGGTCTATTTTCCGTTAACCCCTGCGTGGGTATGATGTTTATTTGTTTAAGGTCCCTGCGTGGACTAGTTTGTTTGTTTAAAGCCCCTGCGTGGGCAAGTACTTGTTTAAAACCCCTGCGTGGGTAAGTTGTTATTTGAAAAGACCCGTATAGGGCAGCGTGTAATATTATAATAAATTAATGGAATGTTGTTTTATACATTTCATGTTTGCCATTATGTGCATATATAAATTATAAATGAAATAAATAAATTAAAATCATTCCTTTTTGAAGTAATCTGCCTATGTAAATTTTAAATAAGGATCTTAAAGAGTGAAACCTAGCCTTTGGGTCATTATAAGGCCGGGCCAAGATGGTAAGACCTGTTAAAAAGATTCAAATATCTGTTAACATCTGAAAACATGTTAACACTCCTGGCAGATGTGATTCATTTGAAATCACACATGTTATTTTATTATATAAGGATCTTTCAAAGATTCCAAACCCAGCTAAGTGATCTCTGAATCATGGGGTAAATCATCAATTAAGATGATCATACTTGTACCATTCGTGGTAATACGTGCCTACGGGCCCTGCTCATTTCCATATGAGCCAAAGGACAGAGGTAGCTATGACTCCCTGTCAGATAAGGTAATAAACTAGGTTCAAACCTTAAAAGCCTAGATTCTCTGAAATCGTAGCTTATATTTTAAAATGTCCTTGTGACTAGGCCTATTGTGTCAATATACCTTCATGTTTGATTCTCTGAAATCATAACTTATAAATTAAATTGTCCATGTGACTAGGCCTTTTGTGCCACGAATAAAACTGTTATTGTTTTATAATTAGGATAAGTTATATTAAAATCCTAAATAAATATGATTAGTAAATTAACCAGATATGGTCTCTGTTTACCATGGTTAATGAATTACCCTAAAGGGGCAATTCCATAATAAACTCCCAAATAAACTATTGTCCTTGTTTTCTGCAACAGTTAAATTGAAATGGCTAACTCAGACGAGGGTAATAGTCATCCAGTGGGGGATAACGAGAACGCCTGAATTAATTTAACGGGTGCTGAGTTGAAAGAAATAATAGACGGCGCAGTTACACAAGCTTTGGAAAGGCAGTACGAGGAGTATAGTGGGACTCGTAGTAGGACCCTATCTACACAGCCTTCAAAGCCACCGTCCAATAAGGACGACCCGAAGAAAGATAATGACCGACACTCCTCGAACCACAGTGCTCCATCTCAGCAGGTTATACTAAACAAGGGACCCCGTGACAAGGGTTGCTCGTATAAATATTTCGTTTCCTGCAAACCCCGGGATTTCACTGGGGAGAAAGGAGCCATCGACTGTATGACATGGCTAGATGAGATGGATACGGTTGTTGATATCAGCGGATGCGCTGAGCGAGACGTGGTCAAGTTTGTGTCGCAGTCTTTTAAGGGTGAAGCTTTAGCATGGTGGAGATCTCTGATTCAAGCCACCGGGAAAATCCCACTGTACAACATGTCTTGGGATCAATTTGTTACCCTTATCAGGGAAAAATTACTGCCCTCAGCATGAGGTGGAAAATATAGAGTCTGATTTTCTATCACTGGTGATGAAAAACCTTGACTGTCAAGCTTACCTAACGAGCTTCAACACGATGTCCCGGTTGGTTCCTTATCTGGTAACCCCGGAGCCAAAAAGAATCGCTCGTTTTATCGGTGGTTTAGCCCCCGAGATCAAGGCAAGCGTGAAAGCTTCTCGGCCAGCTACGTTTAGGTCTGTAGCTGACATTTCCTTATCCCTCACTCTGGATGCGGTCAGGCAGAGATCACTGAGGAATAAGGAGGCTGAGAAGAGAAAGCGTGAAGATGATGGTTCACGAAGATCGAACAAGAAACACCGTGGGAACGGTGACAACAAGAAAGGATCCGAGTCGAGGAAAGATGGGCATAATTCTGGTGAGAAGCCCAAATGTAAGATATGCAAGAAGCAGCACTTTGGAAAGTGCAGACTTGAGGCGAACTCACAGACTCAGTCAAAAACTTATGCTTGTGGTATTTGCAAGTCCCCGGATCACAAAACCTTGGATTGCAAGAAGATGAAAGACGCAACGTGCTACCGTTGCAATGAAAAGGGCCACATTAAAACCAACTGCCCTAAGTACAACAAGAAGCCTGAAGAGGCTAAGAAGACTAATGCTAGAGTCTTCAGAATGGACGCCAAAGAAGCAGTTCTAGACGACAACGTTATTACAGGTACCTTCCTTGTAAATGACGTCTATGCTAGAGTACTATTTGATTCAGGCGCTGATAAGTCTTTCGTAGATCATAAATTTTGTGAATTGCTGAAATTACCTGTCAAAGCCTTAAAAGTGAATTATGAGGTAGAGTTAGCAGATGGAACCATAGAAACTGTCTCAACTGTGTTAGATGGATGTGTTATATCCATTAAGAACCATTCTTTTCCTCTGTCTCTACTTCCATTTAAGTTGGCCGGTTTTGACATAGTTCTGGGTATAGACTGGTTATCTCATAACCAGGCCCAAATTGTCTGTAACATGAAGTAAGTAGTGATAAAGACTCCGTCTGGTGAATCACTTACCATTCGGGGAGATACCCAGTATGGGCTACCTGAGCAAGCGACTATGCTCAAGGCTTCAAAATGTTTAAAGAGGGGTTGTGTCATCTACATGGCACAAGTAATTATTGAAGAGCCCAAACCGAAGATAGAAGACATCCCTGTCATCTCTGAATTCCCAGAAATTTTTCTGGAAGAACTACCTGGGTTGCCACCAGACAGGCAAGTGGAATTCAGGATTGATATCATCCCCGGAGCAGCACCAGTTGCCAGAGCACCCTATAGGTTGGCTCCAACAGAGATGAAAGAATTAAGGACACGGCTAGACGAATTGCTAGCCAAAGGTTTCATAAAACCTAGTTCGTCTCCTTGGGGAGCGCCAGTCCTGTTTGTCAAGAAGAAGGACGGATCGATGCGTCTGTGCATCGATTATCGTGAGCTTAATAAGGTCACGATCAAGAATAGGTATCCTTTGCCTAGGATCGACGATTTGTTCGATCAATTACAAGGAGCAAGTTATTTTTCGAAGATTGATTTGAGGTCAGGCTACCATCAACTGAAGTTTAAAGATGAAGACGTGCATAAAACTACATTCAGGACTCATTATGGTCATTACGAGTTCCTAGTGATGCCTTTTGGGCTCACTAATGCACCTGCCGCATTCATGGATCTCATGAATCGCGTTTGCAAGCCGTTTTTAGATAAATTCGTCATCGTTTTCATCGACGACATTCTTATCTATTCAAAGAATCAAGCTGACCACGAGAAACACCTTCGCTGTATTCTCAAACTCCTGCATCATGAGAAACTCTATGCCAAATTCTTTAAGTGCGAATTTTGGCTACGAGAAGTCCAATTTCTTGGACATGTGGTCAGTAAGCGTGGTATCCAGGTGGATCCCGCTAAAGTTGAAGCTGTTATGAATTGGCAAGAGCCAAAGACGCCTACGGAGATTCGTAGCTTCCTGGGATTGGCAGGATATTACAGGCGTTTCATTGAAATTTTTTCAAGGATTACTGCACCCCTAACTTCCTTGACCAAGAAGAAAGTAAAGTTCGTTTGGGGCCCTAAGCAGCAAGAGTCTTTTGATATTTTGAAATAGAAGTTGAGCAACGCTCCTGTGCTGACATTACCTGAAGGCACTGAAGAATTCGTAGTTTACTGCGATGCTTCACACACCGGCATGGGGTGTGTGCTTATGCAGAAAGGCAAGGTTATTGCCTATGCATCACGACAGTTAAAGGTGCACGAAAAGAATTACACCACCCACGACTTGGAATTGGGTGCCGTTGTGTTCGCACTAAAACTGTGGAGGCATTATCTTTATTGAATCAAGTTTGTGATATATTCTGATCACAAGAGCCTCCAGCATCTGTTTAATCAAAAGGAATTAAACATGAGGCAACGCCGTTGGATGGAGACTTTGAATGATTATGATTGTGAAATCAAGTATCATCCCGGAAAAGCGAATGTAGTCGCTGACGCCTTGAGCAGGAAGGAAAGGGTTAGACCCATCCGAATCAATGCCAAGCGCATGGAGATAAAGAACAGTTTGATAGAAAGGGTGTTAGCTGCACAGAAGGAAGCTGTGTTGAAAGCTAACTATCCTAACGAAAAGTTAGGAGTAACTGAGGAGCAGTTAACTCTTAGCAAGGACGGAATTTTACGATTAAATGGACGAATATGGGTTCCAATTTATGGAGGACTTCGAGATGTCATCCTCCAAGAAGCCCATAGTTCCAAATACTCCGTTCATCCTGGAGCTGATAAGATGTACCGGGATCTAAGGGCAAATTATTGGTGGATAGGCTTGAAAAAGTCTGTAGCCGCCCATGTAGCAAAATGCTTGACATGTGCGCAAGTCAAAGCCGAGCATCAGAAACCGTCAGGTTTGCTACAACAGCCTGAACTTCCTACGTGGAAGTGGGAAATGGTAACTATGGATTTTATTACCAAGTTACCTAAGACAAGGAAAGGCAATGATACAATATGGGTTATAGTTGATAGACTGACTAAGTCAGCACATTTCTTACCCATCAAGGAGACTTATAGCTCCGACATGTTAGCCCAGTTATACGTTGATAAGATTGTAGCCTTGCATGACATACCTGTGTCTATTATCTCTGACAGAGATGCTAGATACACGTCACATTTTTGGAAGAGTTTCCAGCAATCTTTGGGCACACGTTTGAATTTTAGTACGGCTTATCATCCTCAGACTGACGGTCAGAGTGAGCGTACTATTCAAATGTTGGAAGACATGCTATGTGCATGTGCGATCGATTTGGGTGGTAGTTGGGATAAGAACTTACCATTAATCGAATTCTCCTACAACAATAGCTACCACACCAGCATAAAGGCTGCGCCTTTTGAGGCATTATATGGTAGAAAGTGTAGATCGCCCTTGTGTTGGGCGGAAGTTGGAGATGTCCAGTTATCAGGACCAGAGATAGTCTTCGAAACGACGGACAAGATTTTCCAAATTCGTGACCGTCTCAAAGCTGCCCGAGATAGGCAGAAGAGCTACGCAGATCCGAAGCGTAAAGCTTTTCACTTCGAAGTAGGTGATAAAGTGTTGCTTAAAGTGTCACCCTGGAAGGGGGTGATGCGGTTTGGTAAGAAAGGCAAGCTAAGCCCGAGATACATAGGACCTTTCGAGATTATCGAACGTGTCGGGTCAGTTGCCTATAAGTTAAACTTACCGGAAGAGCTCAGTGGAATTCACAATGTGTTCCACATCTGCAATCTGAAGAAGTGTTTCGCTGACGAATCACTGGTTATACCACATACAGATGTGCATATAAATGCGAGCTTGAAATTTGTTGAAAACCCTTTGTCGATTGAAGATCGACAGGTAAAGAAGCTTCGAAGGAAGCATGTGCCTATTGTAAAGGTCAAATGGGATGCCCGTAGAGGTCCCGAATTCACGTGGGAAGTCGAATCCCCTATGAAAGAAAAGTACCCTTACTTATTTCAGTAAATCTTGGGTCGAGATTTATTTTAAGGGGGTGAGGATGTAACACCTCGGAAATTCACGTCCTATAATGTGTTGACACGTGTCATATGTTTAAAACGTGTGAAAGAATATTATAGAAGGACTAAAGTTGACAAACATGGAAAGTATGTGAATATACGTATTCTAAGTGTCAACTGTGAATAAATATAATGTACATTAACCCTACATGATGCTCATACCTTCAAACGAATGAATCATGGATCATACGAAGCTAAAAGTGAGAGATTTCAAACTACAGGGACTAAATGTGTCAACATGTTTAATTTATACCTCTGAGTGACCTTTTGACAAACCCAAAGCTTTGTAACTGTTAAATATGCTCACTAGAATGCACGATATAAATTTCATAAAGTTTCGTAATCGTATGAGAAAGTTATGATCAAATTCGTGTGCGAGGGGTTAAAGCGTAAACATTGAAAGTTAAGACTTTTCGGGTTAACCGGAAGTGTCCAGGGACTTGGCAAAGTGGGTATAAGTCCTAAAGCCCTTGTGGGTAAATAATAAGGGGTCAAATTGCAAGTAATTAGCTCAATTGACCTTTCGGAAGGCCAAGAGGTGTGATGCAACAAATCAAAAACGTTTTGTCTGATTAGAAGGGCCATGCGGGCCGCGTAAGGTACATCAACACCCTTACGCGGGCCGCATCAGGACATCAGAAGCAGAATCAGCGAACAGGCTCCTACATTCGCGCAGAACCGGCCTTTTTTCGACATTAATGCACCATGGGCGACCCCTAAACTGTTCTAGGGCACTAGGGACACTTGTGGGCAGCTTGTGGTGAGTGCTAGACCTTGGTGTCAACAATTTGTGGTAGAAATTCCACTATAAAAGGGCCAAGAGTTGTAACAATGTTCTTCACACCATTCTCTGCACTTCTGATCGATTCTGGAGCTCAAACCTGCTCTCAAGTGATCACATTTCATGCATAGGACTTCAGTAAGTCTACTAACCCTTTCTTAATTGAGTTTTAGCTTAGTTTTAGCTTAAAAGTCAAACCGTCGTAATTAACGGTTAACTTTAAGATTAATCACAAATGGTCCAGTGATTAGTCGAATCAAAAGTAGTTATAAGTTGGTATTTATGTGGGTAATAAACCCTTAAAAGGGTTCCCCCTGATTCCCACTCTAACTAGGTCAAATGTCGGGTCAAACTAGTTAATAAAAAGTCAACAGAATGTTAACTTTACAATCTATGCATGATTAGCTATATATAACACCTACAACCTATTTGATCATTATTATAACTTGGTAATTAGTGTAAGAATATGTCTAAACATGTTCAACCCGACAATTTACTATAAAAACCCGGTTCGGAACCGAAAGGCACATAGTTTGACTTTCACTTTGACTTTCAGTTCCGACCCGTTTAAGCATATTTTAGAAATGCCTAAGAGCTTTATTTGGACCAGGTTACATGCTAGTATAACCCTCTGTGATTATACACTATGGTTCATTAGTTAACCGATTATTACGCATGATTCCGTTAATTGCTCATAAGTTGATCATTATGCCCTTATTACCTTAAAACGTGATTTTTGGAAATATAAAAGAGTAGAAACCTTAATTACTGATATACCAACTTGTATGCAAAATTTGACATCAGTTTGAGGTGTAGATTGAGAGTTATGGTCATTATCGCAAATTGAAAGCTTTATGTTAATAAAATGGCGTAATTAGCGTATAGCCTACTTAAACATACTTTTTGATATCAAATATTTTACCCACTGATGTAATATATTATTTTGGGATTTTTAAATATTTTTAATTAATTTTAGGCTGAGCATAACTCATAGTCGTAGGCTTAATCCGGTAATTGTCGGTTTTGCCCTTACGGGCCATAAAATGAGTTTTACATATCTAAACGACTCCAAACCTTTTGCTACTGATCACATATGATAAATAAATTATTTTAAGCCTTCTGAAAATATAAAAATATCAGATTTAAGTATCAAACCCGGAAATGGCCTTTAATCGCCTTTTTAAGCGTTTTTAACGCATAGTATGTACTAGAAGTATTTTAAACATACAAGGGTTGATACCTACTGATATTTGAGGAAAATTATAATATTTTAACAGTAAGCAAAGGTTGTTAAACTCAGACTTCAGTTTTGAGCTTTTCGGCTTATGTGAAATTACCAAAATACCCCTACGGGGCATAGTTTGGTTATAATTGATAAATTTCACATATATACCTTACCCTACTGTTATAACTCATTAATTTGAGTATGTTTGCTGATTACATCAGACCTGTAACTCAGTTAAACACTTAAACTCTTTTACAACCTTTAAAATGACCAAACTACCCCTACGGGGCATAGTTTGTAATTAAATTCATTTCGGGCATAATGAAAGACATCTTACTGATTTCACAACATATTTGAGGCATAATTAACTTAGGAAACCTGTATATAGCTCTCATGAATACCCGTCACGCTTATTACGCGTACGGTTCGGTTTATGTAACAAGTTTACATAAATTAGCCGAAACGGGTCAAACCTTAACGGTTTTATCTCAAAATCCAGAATGTGAATAATAAACCCATATTAAACAAGTCTTCAAACTTGTCGGGTCTAAATCACATTCTATCCGGTCTTCGCTTAATCGTGCGTACGAACCATATCTTTGAAACTAGCCGGTCTAAGATTAAGCTTAATTAAAGACTCGTTAGGATTCTAATAGGTTATTATAAAACCTTCGTTCCAGATTAGGAGGACCAGTAAAAGCTACGTGCATTTTGCTTATTGTGATTTATACATTGCTCAGGTAAATACTTTTAACTTATTTTCCCTATACGGGCTTGGGTTACGGTATATAGCATACCGCTTGATCGGGCATCAAATTCTCCACCGTTGAGTGGGTAGTTGAATAAATTTGATCGGCTCGTTTAAACAGTCTTGTTACTTAAAGCCTTTGGGGGGTTAATGACCATGTCCCGGATATCCATGGCATCATTTTACGAAATGGCCACGACTTAAGCGCGGGGTGTAGGCGTACACCCGTCAGTGCACAAAAGTATATTGTGGTGTGTCTATTGATCTTTAACCCGGACAAGATCCGGGCTACTGAACGCACAAGGAACATGTAATTCGTTCACAAGATTATAATATTAAATAATTCTCCCAAGTTAAATAAAAATGTTTATGCCACGTGCATCCAAACAAATTTTCAATCATTTTCCAAAATGAGTCAGTTGAATGTATTTACCAGTGTAAACTGACGTATTTTCCCAAAAAGATTAAATGCAGGTACTAAACGAAATTGGCTGGGATTTCTCCTTAGCATCATTAGAAGTCTCGCAAGCTTAAGATGCCTGAAGTATGTTGAACTAATGTCTCATATTTTATTTCGATCCGTTCTGTGGATAAACAATCGAACGTTGTGATACTTGATATTACAATAATTAAATTTGGTAGTATCATATCTTTAAATTTGCTTCCGCTGTGCATATTGATTATTGTGTTGTTTGACTATTACGTTACCAACCATGACGTCACGATAATCCCCCACCAGGCCCACCGGTGACACGTGGAAATCGGGGTGTGACACTCAACTAATGAGAAACCTTGCAAAACTACCCTCTGCTATTAAAAAGTGTTTAAAGTCAACCCAACTTATAAACGGTTAAAGGGTATTCTTGTCATTTCCACTTGGTTTTTATGGCTTACTCAATAAAATACCCTATATATTAAGTTATTAAACATCTTACCCCCTAAGCTTCCCACCACTCCTCACACCTTCCACCACCGGCGATCAACTCCCCACACCTTCCACCACAATCGGCGCCGGCGATCAGACTCAGACGAGCTTCCACCACCATCGGCGATCAGACCTCGGCGACCTTCCTTCCACCACCGGCGATCAGACGCAGGCGACCTTCCTACCACCACCGGCGATCAACTCAGCTTAGCTCCAGTAAAATGCTGATCACATCCACCATCAGAGAAGTCTTGTCGCACATGTCAGGTAAAATCGATCAAGTAATGTGGTTATTGAACAAGTAATGTCAGGTAAAATGGGAATCACTGAACAAAGGTTACTGGAATAAATAGGGGAAAGGGGAATCACTCAGTGGCGGAACTAGCCCAAAAGGTTAGGGGTATCCTAATTTTTTTAGGATTAGGGGTATCCTTTATATAACGGAAATGGAGTTGAGGGGTATTTTTACACTACGAAAATGGAGTTAAGGGGTATTTTACACTACGGAGACGGGGTTTAGGGGTAGCCCGTGCTACCCCTATTTACACTCTAAGTCCCCACTGGAATCACTGTGTAGGAATGTGGTTGTCATTGTATTTTGGAACATTGAGCATAGACTGTTTTAATGATGATTCAAAAAGAGGATAGTTGATCATTTTCATGTACGTGTTTCTTTCTGTGTTTGCAGTGGACATGAGGATGAGTGTTACACTACGATCGATTATGTTCTCGATGGTGGTGAAAATGCGAGGCCGCCCTTTCCTGCACTTCTAGTTTCCCCCTCAGCAGGAAATGGTTGCCTAGTTGAACTCAAATATATAATCTATTTTTGTAGTCTGACTTTAGGATTTTTTTGGTTTAATATGTATGATAATTGTATATATATGGTTGCCTAGTTGAACTCTAATGGTATAATGTTTGATAACCAATAATGTTGAACTCTAATGCCTAGTTGGATGATTTGCATGTTTGGTATCATTGGATACCAAAAGGATCATTAGCTTGTTGGGATCATTGCATTTATTTCTGTGTTTGCAGCAGGTTTGCAAGTTTAGAAAGGTAGAAACTGCACCATGTTTAGAAATTGATGTTTGCAGCAGGTTTCCATGTTTGCTGGTGGAGACTGATGTTTGCAGCAGGTTTGCATTGCATCAGTTTGCATCAGTTTAGAAAGGTAGAAAGCGATGCTTGTTTAGAAATTGATGTTAATTGATAGAAAGTGATCATTTGGTGAGATGATGATTGTCATGTCTAATTAATCTATTGTTGTTGATGATTAGTGTGTACATAATCTATTGTTTACAAAGGCTTTGTAAATATTCTACCTCGACAAACAAGCAACAATTTGCAGCAGGTATGTGTTTTCATATTTGTGTTTTGCAGCAGGTTTTTAGGCGGGAAAAGGTTTTGTTTCCTGCAAGGGGTAATGTTTGCAACAATCTATAACACTGGGGGGGGGGGGTAATATTGCAGAATACAGAGAACCATAGGGGGTTAGAAGAAAGGGTAATATAGTCATTTTACATAGAGGGTAATATTGCTGAGTAGAACAAATCATAGGGGGTAAGAAGAAAGTGCAATATAGTCATTTTACATAACATTTAACAGAACTGTTAAGTTCTGTAAGGGCATGGGGTAATTTTGCAAGGTTTCTCATTAGTTGGGGGGTCAGAATGCGATATTTCAGTAGGAATACCTAGGCTCTAACCTCACATTACTCTGGGACTTAGGTCATTAAGACTTTCAATACGTACAGAACGCCTAGTACTTGAATATGGTCTCCAACCGTTGCCGAAAAACAAACAGTCAAAATTTTGTTTTCAAACATACGCTATTGTAGTGTTTTATACACGATACACAAAACAGTCGCACATAGTACACAAAACTTTGAGAGCTTAGGAAACATGCATATGAAACCTTTGGAAACTTATGTTGAAGTTCATTAAAGGTCATCACGTAGGTACCACGTCCATTAACACGGGCAAACGCCGATATTATGTTGTCTATGCTATTTTAGTTAACCAAGCAGGTAACCTACGCAAAACGAAGCACGGGCGTGCAAGAGCTCACGAAACTCAATCTATATATAAAAGGAGGTTGAAGTACGTCACATACGACTTTTGAGGCAAGGCCTTTGAAAAGGCACGATGGCGCAATTCAACGACGACGCTAGATTCCTCTCAGCAGGAGAACTAACGATCAGGAAGCGGCAACTTGTCACGCGATCTTGCGACGACACGAATCACGCCAAGGAGAAGACACATGTCTCCGTGTTCCCCCTATCTCAATAATGACGAATACGCCATGTTCGACATTCCATGGTAATGTCACCTAGCAACCGGTTATCACATGCAACCCCAGGTAAAGTCCTTAAATTTCTTTTATTGAAATTCCGACTTTTGCATCTAGTGAGTAGATTTTCACATCCCTACTCCTTTTAATGGTCATTGTATCACGATCATTTCTTTCATTATAGCGAATACCCATTGCTTCATTTCTTGAATATTCATATGTTACGCATGCATCGTTTGTTACGCATGTGGTTTCGTTTCGAATAAGCGTTTCATCAAAGTTCAAATATTATTTCGCTAAATCTAATTATTGATTTGTGATTCGAATGACCCGCATTATTGTAATTGTTGGCTCCTGTGTTATCAAGTCAACACATTTTCTTGAAATTTCTTTTCTTTTCAAGTTACATACATGGTTTTTTGTTGTAACCATGCCGAAAGTTTTCTTGTCGATACATGTATTTATTGTCGGCTTGCGCCAAAACCAAGTTCAATTGTTTGAGCTTGTTCATTTCACATATTCAATTCAAGACACCATATGATGTATTGAAAACATCATATTCAAATTTGTTTCAACAGGCGTTTCATTTGCTCCGAGTCGTAGTAGACTTGTTTGCTCTACGACTCCATTAAGTCGTCTGTGGATTTCGACACCTTGTGGTGGTGTTTTCATTAATTTGAAGTTTGCGCTAATGTCGTTTACATATCTCATGCACGGATTTAATTATTTAATTATTGATTTTCTTTAAATCCGCTTTGATTTATCATATTACAGCAGTCTTAACACAATCGTGTGTTAAGGCAATGGTACACAAATTCATTCTATATTCCGGTGTACCCACTAACGGTTCTTTCATTATCGATCGAATATTTCGCGATATTCATTACTCCTTCATCTTCGATCGAAAACATTATTTCTTGATGTTCCATTTTCAATTGAAAATCTTATGATGTCGTTTGGATCAAGCTTTTCACTTGATTTCAAACATGGTGAACTTGTTCGGTCACCACTATTATTGAATTACTTAAATCACTACGACACCTTGTGGCGTCGGTATAACTTGTAGCTTGGCTTAATCACGATCGAGCGTTTCATGCAAAACTATTTCGTTTGGGCTTGTTGATTCTAAGCTTCTCCTAGCGAATGTTATTGATTCTAACATTCATTTGCATATTGTAAACGTCCATTTGGAATTCTATTGGTCGAAATTCCTCTTTTATTGGACCCCTGTTAACTTGGTCACACTGGTGACGGTATCAGTATGTTTCGTTTCCTTTGACATTATTCGTATTTACTTACGCATAACGTAACTCTAAATTTTATTAACGTAGTCTAAATTTTGAGGACGAAATTTTATTAACAGGGGGAGAATGTGACAACCGGTAGTTTACGCCCTTAATTACGTAATTTAAGGGTGATTAACGCGATAATGAATAGTGATTAAGACGTAGATTAACTCATTTAGGCCCTTGGAGTGCCCAGGAACGTTTATTCGACTGTACAGTACGCGTATGGTGATTTACGGGAAACCTGCTGAATATTACGCGACAACGAACTGATACCGTACAAAATACTGACAACGCCGACAAATATTAAAATTTTACAATATATTCTAGCTTCGTAATTAAATTTTAGCAATCGTAGTTGAAACCGGCTCGAAAAACGGATTAAAGACGGCAACGATGTAATTTTTCGCGATTATTACCGTTATCGACGCACGAACGCGACTACGACGGATACCGACATTATTTTTACACGTTTTTAACTCTGAAATATTATTTTACTAGGCTACGGTGATTTCAGTTTTAAAAACGTGTCTCGTAGGAATTACGGGCCACTTACACATGAGATAGGCTTGTGGGCCCTGGGCCCAAGCCCAAAACCCACAAGCCTAAACCTGCACATAATATATTAGATCTTTTCCTTAGAAAATCTTATCAAGATCTCTACAAGATTTCCTTGAAAACCTTTGCCTTGAAAATCTGTTCAAAATCTCTACAAGATCTTTACAAGATCCTGTCTCAAAAGTTGAGACATCTACCATCTATAAGATCCATTGCCTGATTTTTTTCACCTCCCCATCTTCACAAACAAAACCAGACATTTCCATCTTCTCCTTCGTTCTTTATCATTCCTAACCCTAAATCACACAAACAAACTTCAGAGAACAACTCTAAGGGTTAGACCTCACAACACAGTTAAACATCATCACTATCACACCCCTTCCTTTCTCTCGATCTGCTGGAACCGACAACCGGAGCCAGAACCAGCGCTCCGGCAAGTCTTCCAACCGGTGATTCGACAACACACAACCCTCACCTCACTTCACAGCCCCCCTGACGAATTCCCGACGATGAACAACCGCCGTTGCGGCGACGGTGGTGTGGGTTCGACACACACTTGGTTGCTGTTATGTTGGAGACAGAACGAGGAGAAGAGAGCTGAGACGAGCAAGAGACTGATATGGGAGAATGAGAGTGACCAGAGCAAGAATGGAGGTGCCGACCACCACACGCGGCGGCGGCCAGCGGTGCCGGTGGCTGTGGTGGTTGTTTTGCTGCCTTTTCTGTTCGATCTCGGGTCCAACAGGTATGTGAGTTGATTTAGGCTTCAAGCTTGGTGATTCAGTTCGAGTTTTGGGTTCACAGGGTTCGTTTTTGGTTCGGGTCAGGTTTGTTTGACACCAGTTTCTGTTTGATGCAGTCTCGGTTCGGGTTCGGTTAGACCCAGTCAAATCAGCAGCTTCGTGATGGGTTCAGGTCTCGACTCAATCCAACTCAGTTCGACTCAGTACATTTCGGCTCGACTCAGTCCAACTCGGTTTGACTCGGTATATTTCGGCTTGACCCGGTCAACCCGGTCAAGCCTAGTCAATACAGCGAGTTGACTCAGTCAACTCAGTCGGTCAACTCGGTCAACACATTCGGCGTTTCGACATGATGATTTGGTAAAGACATACGGCGCGATTATTTCATTATTTTTATAGTTTATATCACGTGATAACGAGCTCGAACCGACTGATTATAGTTTACATTTGATATATATTTAACAAAATTACAATATAGTTTAATTGAATCTTTATTGAATTTTGATAAAATAACGACAACTTGTGTTGTCGGGGGCGTCAAAAAACAGAGGAAACTCTGCCCGTTTTTCGAGAAAATCCGTAAAAATAACTGCATTTTGTTATAAAACAAACTATCGGATTTAAGTAGTTATTTTATAAAAACAAATACAACTATGAAATTATGTACAACAACAACTTACTACTCACGAAAACAACGATACGGAAATTATTTCGACAACAAATAAATATAATTATTATATTTACTTTAAACTTTGGAAAATCAACAAATCTTTTATAAAATCAATATAACTATTTATATTGTTTCAAACGCCAAACATGCCTTCATTTTATAAAAATAAATATAGTTTAAATATTTATTTCCAATATCATACAAAACGAATACTTTTATAAATAAATGTAGCTATATATTTATTTCCGACGCAAACAAGTCGAATTCTCTTATAAAATAAATATAGTCATATATTTATAACAACTCGACGATTCCTTTATAAAATAAATATAACCTTTCATATTTATTTTATGCGCCTAAACGGCATATACGAATATTTTGTCAAAGATCAAACGAGACGCGATACATAATACGAGTTTGTTATATATTACTTTCACATAAATTTTCTTTACATACACGTACGACTTCGCGAGGCGACTAACACGATTATAACAATATGTTTATAAATTTTTGTATATAAATAATTATATTTATATATTTTAAGTCCCTCTAAAACTAAGTATTTCCATGACTTGGTAAGTTCACCGACATTAAACAAAACTTAACAAGTATAACTTCTTCGTTTCTTTCAAGTTAACAACTTACCGACGAATCGTTCGGTCAACGATTCGGTAGAGCTCGGTGACACGTAGTTTAGTTACCGCTTTTGTTAGAAACTCTTAAGATATTCCGTGTTAGGAATATTGTAGAATGCACGCTAGCGAGTCTCGTCTTGGAAACGACATCACAAAGTCGTATTTAGCTAGCTTTGCACGAGGCAATCCAGGTGAGTTCATAACCCCACTTTTTTTACGGTTTTACATTTTTCTAAATGTTTTCGGGGTGGAAAGACATGCACTTTTTGCAAAGCATACAAGGTTTTCAATAAACATGAATTACATATTTCTAAACCATTTTACAAGCAAGTTTTAACTGACACAAATGGTTTACGAAAAGCTTATGTTTTATACCGGTTTTTCAAACAAGCGTATTTTTCGAAATGTGCATACACACGAATTCTAGTTTTCTAAACTACTGGAAAACACAAGTACAAAGAGGTACATTAAACTAAGGAATGACACAATAGATCATGTCACGAATAGGATAACATAAGCACCATTAATCAGTTACATACCAAGACCGCGGAACAAAATGTTAGATCTAATGGGTTTCAGGCAGCCACACTCTTGGTCACTCTAGTACCAAGCAGTGATTTTGTGTCTCTAGTCGTGAATCGACAGTCGTGGATTCGACAGCTAAAAATGCCTATGGTTTGGATGCTTCCTATGTCGTTACATATGTTAGTGGCCTCGCAAACCATTAGCGATCTCATATTCCTTACATATACAGAACTCAGTTTCAATACGTCTTTACAAATTACATACCATGTTCTATATAAATTCAAAGCACAGGATTATGCATGCATGTTGTCAATGTCGGGGTGGACATTGACGGTTATACAAGTTTTACAAACACAAGAGTTTACAAAAGCAAGGTTTTTGCGAATATAATGCGTTATAAATACAGAGTTCCCATATAACATGACAGGAAAATGATTTTAAATTCGTTTTCTCAATAATACTTCAAAAACCGGTTATTCAAAAAGATTTATTTTAAATCTTTTCCAAAACAAACTATGAACTCGCTCAACTTTATGTTGACTTTTTCGCATGTTTCTTTCTCAGGTTACTTTTCAAAGCTATGGCACGGTTGGAATAGGAGAACCATGAAGAGTCGAGTACTTAGTGGCGTTCGTTTTCTAGAAGTCTTAGCTATATTTGCTTCAACTGTGCAATGAAGATACCAGTCCATTCACGCCAACTCTGATAATTTCGAGGTGTGACATATATATTTCTTAAAAACTTGTTTTTCTTTTCAAATCTGATTAAAAATAAAAACCCCAAGCTCCACCCTTCCTCTCTCCTCACCCTAAAACACCACCACTACCATCACCCCTACCACCTCCTACCACCACCTGGACTTGCTTCTTACCACCATGACATGCCTCCTACCACCACAACCTCCTGCCACCACCACCACAACAATGACTAATCAAAAGTTCCAGTTAAATCGAACAATGCTTGATCCATACAATTATTCCATTGTACTAACTCCACCATCAGTCATCTTCTTCGGCAAACCGGAATACTCAACCGACGTCGTATTATCCGTAACCATTCACTGCTACTGCTCCACGTTTAAACTCTCCATGATCCTGCCAGTGTGATGCAACCGGAACGGCGAAATGCCACCAGATATGTTAAACTTCGGCGGTAAATCAGCCGTCGATGATGTCATCAAACCAGTTAACATATCAATCTCCGGCAATATAATGTTTCCGGTAGATGATTGGTGATCCAGTAGGCAGTAGCGGTATATCGAAGCTAGGGTTTTTGACAAAACCGAAACGACGTCAGTTTGGATTTTATCGAATTAACGCCTGACAACGCATCAGTAACGATTAACGGTAAGGTTGCAGTTGTTTTCACCATCCTATTCGCTGTCGTGGTGGTGGCAGAGCTAGAACTGTGGCTTTCGTATGTCGGCTGGAGGACTGTGTTTCTGGCTGTCAGATCTTGATCTGGTTCAATTAGGATTCAAAAAGAAAAACAAGTTTTTAAGAAATATATATATATATAATATTTTACACCTCAGCGTGACATGTCATCAAAAACCAGCCACATCATCAAAAAATGGCCACATAGGATAAAAAATCTAACTGAGTTAGTGCTCAGTTAACGATGTGGTGCCATCACAAACGAAGTGTCAAGTTGGAGGTGTCGGGTGTCAAAGTGTTAGTTAGGGGTGGCAACGGCCAAAGGTCGATAGTTGGGGGTGATTAAATCCAATAACCCTATTTTTTTTAACCAAAGATAAATTACTTACTTTTATGTCTAGGCTTATGAGA
Source organism: Helianthus tuberosus (assembly GCA_030545235.1). NCBI lineage: Eukaryota > Viridiplantae > Streptophyta > Magnoliopsida > Asterales > Asteraceae > Helianthus > Helianthus tuberosus. Next base: position 173,588,414 of record CM060447.1, read on the forward strand.
AAATATGGTTTATAGTTTCAAGTACTCGTTATATGATAATATCAGCTTAGCTTCGAATTTGAACCCAAAATCCCCTTCTCTCTCAAACTTAGGTGTTTAAAAGTTTTGGATTGCCAGTGGACCACCACCCTTCGATAATTGATTTTTTTGTTAATCATTTTAACTTGAAACCGACTAGGCTAGGTGCTTAACCTTTATTATTTATGTATTTTCTTATATTTTTGGAATATGTTGTGTGCATATATTATAATGATGAACCATATTTATCATTTTGAACTTATCACACATGATTTCGAAAAGAAAAAAAAATTGTTAAAACCGCTAAACCACCGTAACAAAATTGTTAGACCGTCAAACAAACAAATACGACCAACCAACCCATCCAACTCATTTGTTTTTTCCAAAACAGTACTAAACGGTTCAACAAAACTTTCCATCAAACTCAATTTATACTTCCACATTTATGTAACAAACAAGTTTTAAAAACATTTAAACAACTACAAGCTATAAATTTGCAACATCTTTGTACATAGAGGAGTTGTACACTTGTATCAAATGCTTAGAGAGATTTTCAAAAAAAAAAAATGATATTACACTTTTAACGCAAAAGTTTTCATCTTTTTGCAATTTAACCTCCAATTTTTTTTTACTTTCAACTTTTTTCCTCTGTACCTTTCATATTTCACATTTTTTTTTACCATTCGTTCTAAATTTTGCGAGTTAACAAACGCTTGTGTGGTTCGACGTTTTTTTACTTTCAACTTTGTTCCTCTGTACCTTACATTTATGTATGTTATTTATGTAACAAACAAGTTTAAAAACATCTTAAACAATTGCAACCTATAAATTTGCAACATCTATGTGCATGTAACAAACAAGAGTTGTATCAAATGCTTGGGGAGGTTTTCAAAAAAAAATAAAAAAAAAATGATATTACACTTTTAGCTCATAGTTTTCATCTTTTGCAATTTAACCTTCAAATTTTTTTACCTTACTTTGTTCCTTTGTACCTTTCATATTTCACCTTTTTTTTTGTTTTACTATTCGTTCTAAATTTTGCGAGTTAACAAACGCTTGTGTGGTTCGACGTTTTTATGTTTCGTTCTAATTTTTTGGAGTTAACACGACGCAACGTGCATGTGCGAGTTAGCATTTTTACGTTGCCTATTTTTTCTCAATTGATAGGTCTATCACAACGCGCAATACCAAGATCGACTTAGTTATTATTTTCTATTTTTACGTTTCCGTCTAATTTCTTTACATTAACACCCCACAACTTCAGTCTTGGTAGTCAGTGACGGTTGTGTGATATTGTGTTATTTGGCACTAGTTATACAAAAAGGAAATACAAGTTGGTTTTCCCGGGAAAATTTTAAACTACACAAAAAAAAAAAACAAAAAACAAAAAAACAAAAACAAAGCGATAAGAAGCAAGTGACGACGTGTGAATTGAAGACAAAAATAAACTGAAAACTTTCCTCTTTGTTTCGTGTCCATATATTCTGAAAGCTTCACTCACACAAGATAACAACAAACAATGACATATCCGGCCGTATTCACCACCGCACCGCCGTCCTCCACCATAAACAACCGTGCCATTGCTCCACTATCATCCAATTATTCTCCAAAAAACACGAACAAACGATCGAATTATCTGCTACAACGAATCAAATCATCGCCGTCGGATTCCGTTTCAAAAATCGCCGGTCTGAATGCTGCCGGAGGAGAAGAAGAAGATGAAGATCTGGTGAAGATCGGAGCTAGGGTTAGGGTTACAGTGCCGTTGAAGGTTTATCATGTGCCGAAAGTATCGGAAGTTGAATTGAACGGGAAGGAAGGTAAAGTTAAGGAAAACGTCGCCGTTTGGAGAGGAAAAGTATTTCGGCTAATTTTCCGTATAAGATTGAGTTCTTTGAGAAGCTTGAAGGTCGCGGTGATGCGCCGGTGAAATTTGTGGCGCATTTGAAAGAAGATGAGTTTGATTTTATTGAATGATTGGTGATTTGTTGTTGTGTTTATTGTTGATGCAAAATTTGGAGATTATATGCTTCATAACTGCCATTGATATGCAGGTGTTATGGATGTATAGAATAATGTAACTGCGAATTTTACCTATCTTTGGATTTTGTTATATGCATTGTTTAAGTCAAAATTTTACTCTTCTATGGGCACTTCCTAAAATATATGGGACGGTTTTTGGGTATGAGATTGACCATGTGGTATTGTGATTAATGATAAAGTGCTTAAGTGCTTTAGTTGGTTTAGTGGTATAGGATGGGTATTGTATTAGATGATATCTGTTACATCTAAATATATCTAAAAAACTACATCTACCAACTACCAGCTTACAGCCATCAGCTTCCAACTATCAACCATCAGTTACTTTTGTCAAACATGCCCTATTAGTGTTGAAACCGAATATATTTAAATTAATAAATATAATATTAAAACATTATTTGAAGCATTAAAAATTTTAATTTTAGAAGTATAGTTGAATATTTGAAGATTCAAAGTGAGTATTAGAGTGAGCTTAAGATTGGGTTTTAAGCATACGAGAATCCTAACAAATAAATTGACCATAAATACCAATTGCGAAACCAGTGAACCTAACTTATAATAAGTAATAGGGCTGACTACGCCTCAACCTTTTAATCGTGCATGGGGATGAGATTATCAAAATCCGCTCATACAGGACAACCATTATCACTCCTATAAAACAAAATATCACCGGCGAAGATTGAGGAAGACTCGAACTCGGGATATGATAAGTGAGATATTTTACTTTTTTTTTGCCTTCGCACCTCGTATATTGAAAAAGATCACATCGATCTAACATTTATATTTATTATTAAAAAAAGAAAAATATTATTTTTCCTCTCCCTTTCTCTTTATATAGGTAACTACACGACTCTGATTTGGCAATGATACCATGATAGTCCGCAATATTTGTGGAAATAAACATGGAGAAAGGAAATATTTAAGATAAGATTGTTACTACTTCTACGAAATTAACATTGAAGATTCCTTGGATTACTAGGTTTTAGACTCAAGTCGTGGAAACAGTCTCTTGCATAAATGCAGGGTAAGGATGCGTACTTAAGCCCAAGTTAGGTCAGCATCCCCTTTGTTGACCCAAATTGGTCGCACATGCAGGAAGCTCGTGTATAAAGCTTGCCATTCCTGTCAGATTGGTTAAATCCTTTCAAGGAAATAGGGATTTTGTGAAAATGCATAAAAAAACAATTTGAATATAATAAGTACATTATGTTTTGTGTTGTGTTGTTGTATTATGTTTTGTGTATGGTGGCGGGTGTTCTTTATCAAGTGTTTCCGCTTGTTTGATGCACTCTAGTTGCTAGTTGGAAAATGATACGTTGAATGAGTATGAGATAACAAGAACTAGTGGCTAGATCGGACTATCAGTCTGCCCCATGTATTATTTGTGGGATGAGATTTTTGTGGTTGATGTTTAAATCCTCATGCACAACGATTGTTTATATGGTGAGATTGTCCCAAAATACTGCGAAAACAAATTGTATCCCATCATGAACAAGCAATGACCATTGTGAGTATTTATAAATTGTATCCCATCATGAACAAGCAATGACCATTGTGAGTATTTATTGACAAGTCATCGGGAACACTAAAAGGTATATCGTGAAAATCTAATAGATCATGTAATATATGTGGTGTCATAAAAAATCTAATAGATTATGTAATATGTAGCGAGATTGTTCTCAAATCAACAATTGTAAATTGTTCCATTTTTATGTTATAAGTTTTATTATTAACTTTATTGAGGAAATATATAGAATGGTAAAGTTGACTAAAGTGTAATGAATATCTAATAAGAAACTAGCGGGATTCAACTTGTTTGTTACCGTGAGATACGACAGGAATTCAATCAGCATCAATTTGGTTCGTAACGATTCCGGCACGTGCTACTCGTGTTCCGCGACGAGACAGGCAGATCATCTAAACAAAATGTTAATGTAAACGTGATGTTAAAAATAAAATTTCAGTTTTCCTCTTCTCCTTTCTCATTATATAGGTAACTGCACACCCTGAAACACCTGGGTACCTGGATAAAGGTTAAGTGATACATGACCTGATTACCACCGAGAATCATGTACACGTTTACTCAAACTACACACCCGAAACATATACCCTAAAAATTTATTTTTCACTTTACTTTTACCCTAGTAACGTTTCATTTCTACTAGTTTCATCTTGTGAAATACAAACCTTTTTTAGTTATGTATTTAATAATATTATTTACATATTTTTTATTCTATTAAGGAATGGATTTATATCTGAGATTTCTATCATTATCTAAATTTACATAATTTGGATATTTCTAACTTTTTATAATGGTTATAGTATCTAGGTAACTCTATATCTTAATTTGTTGCAATTGTTACTAGCATATTATATAAACTCTAAACTGGTAAGAAAAATATGTGTTTGAAATTCCTAACAAGTTTTTCGACAAATCGTACACCACCAAACGTTTACCAACGGGTATTGGGCCGTGTATAAGACACAATTTTATAAACTGGTATGGGACTGGGATAATCGACACCCATCCCATTGTCATCTTTACTGATTTGGCAATATCAGTAGTATGACACCATAACAATACCCAATAGAGTTAAAAATCTTCAATGTTGGTACCACAATTTTGAACCACATCTTCTAATATATTTGAGGAAACAAAGAAGATATTTTGATAAGCCTGTTACTTCCAGGCAATTAACACTAACACTGAAGATTATTTGGATTACTCGGGACTTCGGGAGTTTTGAATAACATCTAGAAGATTAAGTATGTTCCAGAACAATGCTTCTTAATCTCATAAATTCTTCAACGTGTTTTGGCTTAACTAAGGGCAAACCTTGAAGCCAACAGTAAGGTTGTTGCTATGTGACCTATAGGTTATAGGTTCGAGTCATGGAAACAGTACCTTGCAGAAATACATGGTAAGAATAAGCGAATTAAGCCCATGTTGTCTCAACACTCTAGAGGTTGGGAAATAACCAGTTTAACTAGAACTGGTTATTAACTAGTAAAACATTAACCGGTTAGTGGTTAATTATAACCGCCAGTTAGTAATCGGTTATGGAGATTTAATATAGAAACCGGTTAACTGGAAAAAAAAAAACCGGTAAATTAACCTAAAATAACCGGTTTGATAAAGAAATATATAGGATGATAAAGTTAGACTAAAGAGTACTTCGGGAGAAATCAATATTTAAGAACAAATATCAAGTTTTTAAACTTAACAAGATGTGTGATATAAAAAGTATTTCAAGAGAGAGAACGTCAAATTTCCCTTTTTGTAAATGAGATAAGAAAGTAAAATAATCTTATTGACGTGTACTTATACTTGCGTTTTCTTAAGTAGGGGTATAACTATAAACGAGCAGAACGACTTGTAAGCTATTTGAGGCCAGATCGCTAAAAACACGAATCAAATTGAGTTTAAATGAGCCTGAGCCTAAATTAGGGCTCATTTGATAAACCGACCTGAGTCGGTAAACTCAGCCTTAACTCGAGCCTAGGTTAGAACCCAATTAATAAATGAGCATGTGCTTGAGCCTGATGGATGAAGGTTGCTTGTATGTAAAATAAACACACATGTTACCAAATAAGAGGGCCAAAAGATCCAACAGAAAAATAAAGAGCTTTTGAACAAGTGTCTTGCAAAAAAATCAAGAACCTGAATCAGAGTTAATCAGACACCAATACACGAAGGCGTTGATAACGGGTATCTAGTTCAAGACTGCAAATAATATAACAGTCTGGCAGGATTCAATCTCAAGGGAATCAGTTAGTTAAAAGTATCAATACTAGGCTAGTGGTGCAATGTAGAAACTCAGTACTTGAAGCACTGAATTGACCTATTTTTCTACGCTTTTAAGGGATAAAATTGCTAAAACTAGGTTTCGCCCAGAACTAGTGACACAATGCTTGCCAGATTCAAGGACTAAAAGATTTGAAATACCAAAGTTATCCTTAGCCTATAGTGATGAACTAAGCCTGTATGTCCTCTGACTAGAGAGAACCAGAAGATTTTGATATATCATATGGTATTAGATTACATAAAAGGGATCAAATTTAGGCGGTAACACCAAGTTGAAGTTTGAATTAACGAGATATGTGGTATCTAAGTGAGAAATCTTCAATACTGCAAGAACCAATCTAGAACATTCATTTATATATATATTTCTTTATTGTTCTAACATGACTATATGCACGTGCAAACAAAATTTTTTGTTTCATATGTTATAAACATCTACACACGTATAGATTCACTATAATCCTCTGGTCTACATATGTGTACAAAAGTGCTACGCGGAAGAGAAAGTAGGCAAATTAGTTATATAGAGAGAGAAATCATACTCTTTTCATTTGATTTTAATGATAAATGACTGGTTCAGATTAGTTCTCACAGCACAGTTGCATTATTTGTTGTTCTGCATTTAACCCTCCCAGATATATATTATATATAGAAGGGCACACCGTTTCAGAACCAACAATATTTTGAGAAACCACATAATGCACTTATACATAGTGTATAAAAGACAATCAAAAGTACTGGAAGAGTATAACAGAGGCGGTCGCATAGCCATCATGTGTATCACATATAAATCAATAGGTACAAATGCATTATGTGATTCACACCGTTCTCATCGTATTATTAATTATGAGATCAATGCTCATTACAGAACCAATTTTGAGTTATAAAACTGTAAGAATGCAAAACCATTTGTATATAGTGCTTGCCATATATAGTAGGAGTGGGAAATAGAGGCCGTTGTGCGGTTACATAAAGCAATATGTACATTGCTTATAGAGTCATTGTAGTTTGTTACCTACAACTGATTCTGTATTGAACGGCCTCCAATACACTCATTTCGAGAACAGATCAAGAAATCTAAGTAACATGATTAGCAAGTGAAGGGACAACCGGACAGGTTGATAACGAATGATAGAAGATGACTTGCGAACTTCTAGTGACCAAATGCATATCTTATAACAACCTAAATTGTGTACGAAAATGACTAAAGGCGTCAGGTTTACGGTATGGTGGATAATAGACTGTGTAGCAGTAACAGCACAAACAGGAAATCTTCAGGATAGTCATCTACATATTCATATTCATATTTAGGTTTCAGTTTCTTGATGCAACCTAACACACAGGCATAATCTTATGTACTTGCTATCAATCTAGCACCTGTTATGTGAGAGCTCATATAAACCTATCAAAACTCAAAAACTATACCAAAATCAACAAAATCATTGGCAAACAACAACAATGGAGAAAATCTGCAAGTATATACAATCATAATATCACCAGAAGCAAAACATTATACAACTATAAGATAACCAGTTATTATACTAATAATATTAGTATATCAGATACTGTATTAACATATATAATCAAATATCAAATAGATATTCAATCAAAAATCATAAAATCAGTCAAGAAATTCAAACTCATCTTCCTTAAGATGCGCGAAGAACTTCACCGGAGCATCACCGCGGCCTTCAAGCTTCTCAAAAAACTCAATCTTATACGGCAAATTAGCAGAAATATGTTTACCTTTCCAAACGGCGACGTATTCCTTCAGTTTACCTTCCTTCCCGTTCAAATCAACTTCCGGTACTTTCGGCACATGATAAACCTTCAACGGCACCGTAACCCTAACCCTAGCTCCAACTTTCGCCAGAATTTCATCCTCTTCAGACGTAGATGCAACAATTGGATTGTCAGCAATCGCCGTTGAATCCGATGCCGCTGATTTGACCGGAGAAATCCGATTCGACCTCCGATTGATGAGGTTTTTGACGGTGAAAAGGGACGATGAATCGCAAGAACAGGCGCTTGGTAGCGTAGGAGCTACGCGAGTGTTGACGGAGGAGAGGTTGAGCGGCGTAGCGGCGGCGATTGTCGCCGGAAATGTCATGGTTGAGTTTCCGATTGGGTGGTGGTGGATGAAGACGGTGACAGTAGGATTAGGGCAGGAGGATGTGAGTGAAAGGTGAAAGTGAGATCTGAAGAAATTATATGGATATGATATGATGAAATAAAGGGGAAAGTTTGGGATATTTTATGACTGACACGTTGGTTGTTAGGCGCCTCATTTTTATTCGAGTTATCCACAAGCCCTTCGAAGGGAAAATATGATGTTAGATTTTTTTGATAATGATATGTATTTTGTGATAAGATTTTAATTTATATTTGAGTTAGATGCCGGATAGTCCCTATGTTTTACCCTTTTTTCATCTTTAGTTCCTAACTTTTTAAAATTACAGCTATAGTTTCCAACTTTTCCAATTTCGTTCCTGGATAGTCCTTGAAACGGATGACGGTTAGTTTTTTCAGTTAAGTGAATGTTAAATGACTAAAATACACTTACTATAAAAAATAACTATTGAGTAATTAAAATAAAATAATTAATATATTATAATTCAGGTGGGGCCCACATGGTTTATTATAAACTTATCCCCATTTCTCTCTCGTTCACTGTACCCACCAACATCAACTACAACCACCACCACCCTTCAGCGGAGAACCACCACCACCTCCACCGTATGTTGGTTGTTGCAATAAAAAAATCCTTCGGCACCTTGGTTGCTGCAATCAAAACCACCTCCACCCCTCAGCCACCGCCTCCACCCTCCACTGCCTCCAACCACCGCCTACCGCCTCCAATCATCGCCTCTTCAGCCAATCAACCACCACTTATCCGCAACCATCCGCTACTGGAATTAAAGACCTAATCTACCGTGACAATCATGTGTTCATGTTCCTAAACTATATTGCAACAATTAACTCAATTAAATTTGTAGAGATCCACATCAAATTACTGTTAACCACTGCATCCACATCCCAAATCACTAAATCTAGCAAAAACTTAAATTACAAATTACGTAACAAATTCTACCTCTTAGCACGCTTCGGATCCAGATTCCACAACTCAGCAAGCTGTTTAGGAGCCATAGCCTTCTTCGCTTCAATACTCTCACTCAAAAAACTCGAACTATCAACCGAACTACTATACCGATGCCGAAACCTACCACCACTATTTTCTCCGGCACAACCGCCACCGGTATCATCCTCCAAACCTCACCTCCGCCACCGGCATTGTGGTGTGGAAGTGTTATGGTGGTGGTGATGGTGGAACTATAGTTGCAGTAGAGTGAAAAGGGGAGAAAGGGTGGGGTGGGTTGGCACATGTATTTTTTAATCTTTTATTTATTAATTTTAAATAGTAAGGCCATTATAGTCATTTCGCACAAACTTAAGTAAGAAAACTAACCCCCGTCCGTGCCAGGGACTATCCGGGAACGAAATTAGAAAAGTTGGGGACTATAGCTGTAATTTTAGAAAGTTAGGGACTAAAGGTGAAAAAAGGCAAACCACGGGGACTATCCGGGCATTTAACTCTTTATATTTTGTATATTTATTTATACGGTGAGGTTTTTGGGTGAACACTAGTGAATTTGTGAACTGTATAAACAAATCTTAACCATTGATTTACATTTTTAAATAGTAAAATACACTAGTATATTTTTCATCATCAAATCCTGGTCATTTATTTACACATGTGTATTGATAATCAGGGGCTAGGATTAGTCTATTAGTGTTTACAATCAAAAGGGTTGTTCACAAATAAACCTAAACCTTTATTTATATATTCAAGTATCAACACTACATGTAAATTTGTTTGTTTATCTACTCTTTATTTTAAATTCGAGATCTCTCTAAAAGCAGTTTTTACATTCTTATGAATTGTATAAATATTCTCAGTGAATGAATGATTAGCTTTTTGGAGAAAACTTCTTGTGTAAATAAACCCTAACTTTGTGTGTTCATCATTGTGTGTGATTGTTGATTGTGAATACTCAGTGTATTCACTGTTCTCTCATCTTCTACACCTTCTGTACGAGCTCTACGTTGCGGTACGAGACACGCGGTGGTTTCCGCAGATCGCGTGTGTGTCGATCGATCCGGGTTTCATGTGTTTGTTGTAGGTAGACGACCTTATTATTAATACTTTTACACAATGAATAAATTTATGTAGAATAAGAATTAATTTAGACTCTTCACACATCATCTTAATTATATAATTATAGGTTATAAATGTGCCAAATCCCTAAAATGCCCCTAAAATGTCTTAAATTTTTGGACAATGCGTAAGTTTACCCACTCTAAAATAGCTTGGTTCTCTTATACATGTTGCTTCAAAATGTATACACAATGTAAAATTACTAAAAGGGTAAAAATCTTAGTTCTCTTAATAAGGTAGTATAGATATAGATATAGATATAAATATAGATATAGATATCGATAAAGATAAGTTTCGTGTGTATCTTACCTATTCCATACTTTACTAATGTAATATTTATTGGGTATGGGTGGCGTTGTTTATTTATAAGTAAAGAGTAGTAACATTTGAGTTTCCATCTTCATCTATATATTTAACAAAAAAAAAACATATTTTTCTTTAAATTTTATTTATTTTTTAAAAACTTCTCACATCCAGCTCTCTATCTCTATCTTTATCATATGCCAAAACACTTATTTTATTATTTTTTTCTCTTTCTTATAAACTCAAAAAATATAGAGATGTACTATATAAACCTCTAAATATAAAGGTGTACTTTAGTTTTCCCTAAAGTATTCTCCATTATAGAGAATCCATTTAGTAGTATTTTAGTTGTGTTCTTTAATTTTTTTTCCCTCTACACTATAAATAATCTATACTATTATAAAAAGGAGAAGTGACGTACAAGATGGTAATTTTACCATAAATACAAGTTATCAAGCATTATGTACAAGGATGTATAAGCTATTTTAACCCAAATTTTTAAGACACCAAAGGGTATAATCGGTACTTTGCTATCTTCATTTAGAACCCTAATAAAAGAAGCCGGAGGGGACTAAAGACACCCGCTTCAGTTCATCTTCCCCCTAACCCTCCAATCCCATAAAATCCACCAAACCCTACATAGCCTCTCTGCAACACAATATACTCATCCATCCATCTTCTTCTTCGTAGACTAATAAAATGTCAGGCCACATCGCATTCTTCTTCGTAGACTAATAAAATGTCAGGCCACATCGCATAGGATTAGGAACCGGTGGTCATCCGGAACGCCAGCCCCCACCGCCGCCGCTCGTAAGGACGAGAAAGCCGTCAACGCCGCCCGTCGCGCCGGTGCTGAGAAGAGAGAACCCTAAGGAAAACGAATACAAAAGAGAAAGACACGAGACAAATCGATAGAGAGGGACTGACATTGGGGAACTTCATATCAGGTATAGGTTTGTTTTTTTATTGAGTCTTGTATAATAAAGATAGGGAGATTACTGGATTAGGGATTTCTATGGTGGGTTGTGAAATGAATCAGACGATGATGGGGTAAGATGAGTCATTTTCTGATTGAAAAGAAGAAGCGAGATTAAATTAATTGATTTAGATTTTTGGATTTGAACTTCTTGATTTAGATCATGTTTGGTTTTGAACATCTTGAATTAGATCATATTATGTATATCTGTGTGTTTAGTTATAAGTTTTTTGAATGTTGATACAGGTGTGGTATGATAATGTACCTCATAACAAAGACAAGTTTACATTTCCAGGAGGTGGAACACAGTTCATCATGGTGCAAATCAGTACTTGGATCAGATTTCCAAGGTTTTAAATTTTGACATTGTAAATATAATCATGATGCATGTCTTTGACTCCATCTTTTGTTCAAGTATGCAGATGGTTCCTGATATTGACTTTGGTCAACGTGTCCGAGTTGCCTCTGTGGTGTAGCAAGTTTTGGTGCATTTTCATATTATATACATTTGTTTTCGTCACTGTTTAACCGCTTTTACTTTGATTTTGTAGGAATATACGAAGCAACGTCTTTGGATCGTGGGAAAAAAGATAATGTGCATAGCACTGATATTACAAACGGGATTTTTGAGGACCAAAATGAGAGGTCTCCTCTTCCAACATGAAGTATTTGAGACTCACAGGTTTGTTTCATTATTCTAATTTTTAACGGGTTGACGGTTTAACTAAATAGGCTGACCCGAACATGACCTGTTTGTTAAACGGGTTAGAAATGACAACTTAAAATCTTATTTAGATCTCAGCGTTTTTCAGAAATTAAACAGTTGTTCGAAGCGAGCAACTACGAGGTAGGCGGAGGTTAAGGTCAGTTTTGTTCCTTTACCAGACTGATTTTAATTTTTCTCCTTCATCTTTTTGTGCTGCCTGACGTAACACCTTTAAGTGAGCTCAGGATATTGGCTACTATGGACCAAATAAAAAAAAAACAAAGTAGGTTTACCTTAATGTATCTTATTGTTTGAAGATGGGAAGCCTAATGATTTCCTTACAAACTTTGCTAACATAAGCATGTGGTGGCATATCAAATGATGCATTGTTAACTGTGAATCAAGATGTTTGTTTTTATTGTTAGGAACTCAGTTGAGAAGAAACAGTTACCCAGAAGTGGGGAAAATCAACCCTTCTGAGCACAAGCAGTTGAAGCTTGCAAGGAGTTTGAATCGTGGTATCATCGATAGAGATCTTAAGCCCAGCTCTACCGAAAGAAAGCAAGTTTTATTCAAAATTTAATCATTTATATTTCTAATTTCTTTATTTTTATTTTATATTATTATCCATTTATCCTTGTATGCTACTTATTAGGTCAACTCAAAGGATACTAAAGTACCCACCAACACGAACTTTGAGTGGAGACGAGAGACAGTTGCTATGGAAATTCCGTTTCTCGTTAATGTCGGAGAAGCGAGCATTAACAAAGTTTCTTCGATGTGTTGAGTGGAGTGACGTTCAGGAAGCAAAACAGGCGATTGAACTGATGGGTCGCTGGGAAATGATTGACGTATGTGATGCATTAGAGCTTCTGTCACCCGTTTTCGAGAGCGAAGAGGTATGTTTTGAACACACACACATGTTAATATGAGTCTGTAAATTATAAGTAAGAACTTTTGACCTATGTTTAAATGTTAATAGGTCCGTGCTCATGCTGTTCGTGTTCTCAAAAGAGCCGATGATGAAGAGCTCCAATGTTTTTACTTCAACTGGTTCAACCTATGCGGTTTGAACGCTCAGATAAATCTCGTCTTTCTCAGTTTCTCGTACAGCGTTGTATGCCAGCTGTAACATCTATAAAAGTGGATCTTAATTTTAGTTTTCTACTTTCTAGAATCTGATAATTTTTTTTATTTTTTTTGCAGCATTAACGAACATCGAGTTAGCTAGCTTCCTTAGATGGTATGTTGCTGTCGAACTTCATGATCCTGCATACGCGAAACGTTTTTATTGTACGTACGAGATGCTGGAAGAAAATATGATAAAGGTAAGGTTCTGTTTGGTGATTACAGATAGAATTAGTTAAAAGTCAGCAACTCGTGATCACTTTACGTTTGATGTTACAGTTGGGAATGGGGGCGTTTGACGGTGGAGATGGCTTTAAGTTATGGCAAAGTCTCGTTCGCCAGACTGAATTGACAGCTCAGCTGTGTTCCATGATGCGAGACGTAAGAAACGTACCAGGCGGAATTCAAAAGAAAATTGAAAAGCTTTGGCATCTTCTTTCGGGACTTCTTAGTGAACTTACATACTTTGAGGAGGTAATACATTCTAGAAGGCATTAATGACCATGCCTCTAAATTTGTAGCTTATGTGACTCCTAGGGATGGGATCGATACAATACCCGTACCCATACCGTTACCGAATCTGAACAAAACTGGGTACCAAATAGCGAAGCGAATATTATGGTACGGGTATCGCACTGGTATTTCAATATGGTACCCACTTTGGTACCATTTTTTTAATCTATTAAATTGGTACGAGTACCAATACAGTACAAATACCAAATAAGGTAAAATCAGTACGAGTAGTAAGACAATACAAGGTACCAAGTATGTAAAGTCGATATGCGTACCATAATACGAAAATAAAGCATAATATCAAGTTCATTCGTAATCAAATTCGGTACCAATACCATTTTTTACCCATACCCGTACCGATACCGAAAATACTGAATGCCGAAATCAATAAAACTTGTGTTGATTGTCGTGACACTCATGTTCGTACATTTTAGGAATCCGGGCCAAATTTATCAATACCAGCATCTATAACTTCAGCAAATGAACTGGTTACTGTGCATTGATATTTATGTTCTCACTACCTTTAAACTTTATTGCAGTATGTAATGTGAAAAGAAAAAAAATACAACCTTTGATTGTTGCAGGTATATATTGAACTTGGTGGTAATGCACCTTTCATAATCTTTGATGATGCAGACCTGGAAGTGGCAGTAAAAGCGAGCGTAAGTGATACATTTTTGCTTCAGTGATAGGCTAAAATGTTTTTTAATTTTAATATATTTGTAAACATAGGTTATATATCTATAAGTTTAAATAAAACCAGTAACATTTTTCATTATTAATGTATGATTTTAGCACACATTATTCTGTGATTATTTCAGTTGGAAAGTAAATTCCTTTACATTGGACAAGCATGTATATGCACAAATAGATTACTTGTGCAAGAAGTTATATAACAACAAACTAAATCCCTTCGTCTATTTCGTCTTTCTTGCATGACATGACAAGACAAGTACCATCTTTGTAGGCATATATGACAAATTCATGAACGCCTTCTTAAATGCCGTTAAGAGCCTTAAATCAGCAATGGATTTAGTGAAGGTGTCGCCCAGGTAATTGATACTTAAAATATATTGACTTTAATTTCAGCTAAACTAGCAGTAATTACAATAATATTTTTGCAGGGACCATTTATCGATGAAGCTGCTATACAGAAGGATGTGCGTTGTGGCACCAGTTAGCGCCGGGTGAGCCACGTAGGCGGCCAGGTGACACGCGAGCACAACAACGGGGTGCGACAAGCGGTCACGCGTGAGCGCTGGGGTGAGCATGGTCGCCGGGTGAGCCACGTAGGCGGCCAGGTGGCTCGCGAGACACAACGGGTAGTCTTATATATAGTAATCAATAGAGTTGGATTTTATTTGTTGTTTTATAGCGTTGTAATCATTAATCGCCAATTTTTCCATATACAGTTCTTGATGTGGTTCTTACAACCTTGCAAATCATTATTAACTCCTATATTTGCTGCTAAAAGTTAGATCATCTCATGTTTTCAAGTTTATGGTACAACGTTTCGTCAAAGGCGATTAAAGCGCTGCGGTATAATTGATGTTAATGATTGTTGCAGTTGTGATCAGTTCTTGGTATTTCACAATGAATATAACCCTTTAGAAATAACTATTTGGTTACACATCAATTTGCTTTTTTTTTTCAAGCCTTACTGATGTGTTTGCAGAAAAGATCTCTAAATCCTTTTATAATGAAAAGCAATCTCATTTAGGCTGGAGGGTGTGAGATTTATCGCGCCACGTCAGCGCTATCGTCGGTGAGGTGGCACGGTGGCGCCCTCCATATCCTCCGGCCTTATAATGGTTTTCCATAACTTTGTCAAGCAAACTTTCATGATTACAACAACATACTAATTAAAGTAAGACAGTATGATATTAGTGAGACTATGAACTAATGAAAAACTAAATTAACAAAATTAGTAGATACCAAGATCATGAGCCAATCTTATGGCTGAAATGATTTGTGGCTGCAACATAAAACTATTCAAATTGTTTACGATATCTTCGATTAGTTATCCCGATCAGCTTGTTTTAACTAAGAAGGAAATGGGTCATGCGGGGGCGGTGGGTCACACAAGTTGAGTCATCCAATACCCGCTGCATCGCGCGGGCCAACCCACTAGTAATTATAAAGGTTCCAATATAAATGCTCTAACATCCAAAATTTATTAGTTGAATTTTATATGTTTTATAGGTTGTTTTTGTAAAATATTGAAATTAGTCTAGAAATTAACTTAAATATACTATAAACTACATGTAAAAACAAATTAAGGGGTTGTTTGTTTAACTCTTAATAAGGCTTTTAACGGTTCAGACAAGTTAGTGGTTCAGCACTTAATGGTTTAGCCTGTTTGTTTCGCAAACAAATGTCTGAATGGTTCAGACATTTGCCTCTGAATGGTTAAACAATATACTGAGTCTGAATGGTTAAGACCTCTAATCTAAATTGGTCAGACATTTGTCTCTAAACGGTTAAGCATTATACTAACTCTTAGTGGTTCAGACCTCTTACCGGTTCCAGGGGTGAAGCATTGAAGGGGCCGCTCGCGCGGCGCCGGGGGGGGGGGACCCCGAACTTTTCGCTCAGTACTGTTATGTATGTACGTTTCGTATAGAATTTTTATGTATATACGTTTTCGACCCCCCGGTTTTATAAAAAAAAATATGTATATACTTTTAGATCCGGTGACTTCCGACCCCCCGATGGAAATTTTCAAGCTTCGTCAGTGACCGATTCAACATTTAATGGTTCAGACCTCTTACTTGTTCAGCACTTAATCATTCAGAAGTTGTTAAACAACCTCTAAAATTAACACATTAACCTATGTGTGTGTTACGTGTGTACCATCATGACTTTGGTTTTTAGACTTACACTGAACTACTGGAGCCCTTGATCATTCAAATATTGCATGATGAATCTCTTAGAAACCCATAATGAATTCATTTCAGCCCAACAGCTGAAAGTATGTACAGCCCATCATCTCAGCCCAACCACTTGTTTTATTTAAATGTTTAATTTTGATTTAAACCAGAGTTGCGGCTGAACATAAGAATTTCACTTCGCCATTAATTTATCTCTTATACTAAAGCAAAATAATGTTGACTATTTGACCTTAATGTGGCATATGTCTTTGGCCAGAGAATTGTTATTTGAGCGCCAAATCCTTTTCCTCATTCCTCATTCATTTGTGAAACCGCCTATTGTTGTTCATCAATAAGGAAACCTCAATCAGTCTTCAATCACTCAAATCGTTTCTCCAAAATTAGGAAGCCGTTTCCTTAATGTATTATTGCAAATCACGAACCCTAGATCTGAGCCACTCTTCCCCTTTGGCGATTAATATTGGACTCATTCCTCTGTTGCGTATTGCTTCGTCGATTTGTTCTTCCACTCGGTATTTTTTTTCTTTCTGATTGCATCATATTGTCTAATTAATCATGTAATTGTATATGTTATACTTGGATTTGTATATGTGTTACTTAGATTTCATCTAATTTCATGTTGTTATTGTACGATTGTCTCAATCTCTTAGAACCCTAACTTACATCTCATTAGTCTATGTTAGATGACACACATTTTAACATGTATGTTGTAGATTTGATAGCTTTGTTCTGTTTTCTTCATCCCTTCCTTGGCAATGCGTTTCAGGTAACGGATTTTGCATTTTCTCTGTGTGTTGTCGATCTCAGCTTCCTGATTTACACAGGTATGGTTGGTTCTTTTATGCAATCTCCCTTTATTAGGTGGTAGACTTTTATGATTTTAATCCCTTGATCTCTATTATAGAACAACCCGATTTCAGGGTTTTAGGGTTTAGTTTATAGCTTTTTTATGCGTTTAAATGTGTTGATATATGATGTTGTGCTTTCCAGATTGTAGTGTTTTAGTTTTTAAAATGATAAATTGATATCCTGATTGTTAACACAATTAGCATTATTTATTTAGAGTCTCATTAAACATTAAACTCCAACATGTTTAAGAATAAATTTCATTGTCGTTATTACATAGGTAAACTAATTTTGTATTGTGTTGACAAGATCATTTTGTTTTATAGGAGAGAGAAAGAGTTGTGTTAAGTATCTCTAAGCCACCACAGCTAACATCGAAATTGTCGGCGAACTCTGTCTCATCCTGTAAGTGAGGATAAACGATGGCCGCAACGGTGGCTGCATTACGGTTCCTACGATTACGGTGATGTTTATGGGCTGAACGTTTGAAGCTTATTTGAGCGTTGTAATCGTCGGAAGAATCAGATAACATATCTAAGCATAAACTGGTGATGTTCACAAATGTGAATGGGATGTTTGTTATTGCAGATGGTGATTTCATGCTTAGTGATGGGATGTTATGCAATTACTCTGGGGAATGAAGTCACAAAACTTGAGGTATCAAGTCAACAAATACGTGATTTTTTGTGTGAATTAGGACTTTTGAATTGCTTTAATGTTTTCTTTTGTATATCTCCATTGATGTTTCGATAATTCCAATGTGAATTCCATGAAATCAGTTAAGTATGATGACCCGGTCCACTGAATTTCATAAAAGTTTGAAACTGGGTTAGTTTTTGTTCATAAAAGGGCATTACTTTGTGACTAAGTATCATTGAGGGGCTTGTGCTTTTAATTTTTGATTTTAAATCTGAACCCTAGGATATGTCCACTATTTGTGATGTTTATTTTTTTAGTTAGTAATTTGAAGCTAAGCCCTTGGCTGGATTAGGACGGTGCTCACAACCCAGTTTATTAGAAACCAATGGTGGTCAAATAACACCAGGTATTGGGGTGATGGCTGCCATAACAGAACGGAAAACGGGACATCCACGTCATGTGATTTGGGTTCGGTTTTGGGGTTGAATCATGGTGTACGTACAAAGCGTGAGTTCGAACGTTATAGGTGAGTTCTAAACACTCACGTTATAATGTTTTCAATGGTATTAATAGTTTTCTCTGCTGATGATTACTTAGTTCTTAAGAAATGGTTTTATAATAGCGATGTTTAATAACGGAAGATCCTATATGTTGTCTTGATGCTATTTGATGAACGAAGAACTGTTGTACAATATTTATATATGCACTTTTACAGATTTTATAGGTGGAAATCAATGAAGCAAGGAAAGTTAAAGCTAAGCGAGAATGCGAGGTCCGACCGTACTTCCCAAAGGCAAGTCTCATGCGAAGTAAGTCTTCAATTCCATTCTATATGTTCATTTTTTTCATTTATGTTGTACTTTTCCATTTAGATAGAATGGCTACTACTACTACCATAAAAGAAACTAATGACTTAATTAACCCTATTATATCAAGTTAAATGTTATAATTATGCTTTGTTGTTTATTTTCCTACCAAAAGCCAACTAGCAGCAACAAGCATCTGTTCCGTTCTTACATGAGTAATTTACTATTTATATACATTTTTTTGATATTTTTTTACTTTAAAACACTTTACATAAACATAAATGATTGCCGCAAAAAGATCAAATACGACCCAAGTCATTGGCCTT
This sequence comes from Helianthus tuberosus, assembly GCA_030545235.1. NCBI lineage: Eukaryota > Viridiplantae > Streptophyta > Magnoliopsida > Asterales > Asteraceae > Helianthus > Helianthus tuberosus. The sequence continues at coordinate 173,607,624 of CM060447.1, forward strand.
CAAACCGATCTCTGTTATCAACGAGTATGATGAAGCGGAACCCATACAGATAAAAAGTGGTTAAAAGGTGGATTCCAAACTTCTAGAATGTAGATCTCTTTCATATGTTCCTGGGCATGCATGTAAGCATCAATTATCTTACAAGCCATTTTACATATTTACTTAAACAAAGACACTTATACATTTTTGTTATCTTGCAGGTTGATATACAACTTGATCTTGCATCACTTTTTAATTTGTTGCCACGTTTTGTTTAGTTTCACAGGTCATGCCACAACCGATAATATGTGCTATCAGCATAGAGGAAAGAAAAAACCCAACTGAGAGGCAGAAAGATACGGAGATGCCAGAGGTGTGTGTATGCAAGAGAGAGCTTGGTATCAATGATGGCAAACCTACTAATAAAACAACAAATGCCGTTTATAAAGAAGTCGGTACGGCGGCCACATCCAGTTGTGATCGGTGGCCAATTCGCTGTGGTGAAAGGTGAAATAAATTTGCCCATAAAGTGCAGCGAACGAGACCACAACTTTTTGTGTTCCGAGGCGTGAGAATGACGGTACTGTAACGGTGGATCTCAAAATTGGCATGAACCCGTGAAAGTTCCGCTAGAAAAGTCGTTAAATTCGTTCAATCTCTCAACGGTAATCTATTTGTTCATTAGTAATGAAGCCCAAACAATTTGGTTAGGAGAAATTGAGGTAAATGGAAAAATGTATATACTAGCAAACCTTAGGACAACTACTAACAAACTCTTAACAAATATTAATAAAGCTGACGAATAATTATTTTCTAATATGTCACAATTTGTTAGCGATTATTTATGATTTTGATTTTTGGGTGTGTGTATGTAGGTGTGGAATTATTGGAGAGAGTGGAGAATGATTGGATGAAAATCACAGTGGTTGGTAATGTCGACCCGATCGAACTTTGTGAGAATGTTAAGGCAAAAATAAAAAAAGAAGGTGGAATTGGTATCTCCAGCAACAAAAAAGAAAAATGGTTGTGGGGACAAACAGCACAACCAACGAAAACAACAAACTGTTGCCACGAAAGACGAGAGTACACACAAAAAAGTTAGTTCTTCTGCTAAGTTATGCCTCAATGGTGACCTACTTTTGACTAATTAGTTTTTATTGATAATTGTTGTGTGATTTTTCGATGAATCAGGTGATGACAATAGTGTTGAAGGTGCCATTACACTGACGGGGATGCATCAAGAAGATTCAAGATCTGGTCAGGAAGACCGATGGTAATTAACTATTTATGGATATCATGTTTTGAGTATTACGAGTGACCATCTTTTAACGTTGTTAATTACCTGCGTGAATGCTTACAGGGTTTGTGGAGATGTCGATTGATAAGAGCAATGATTTGTTGAGGGTGATATGAGCAATGGACATGAAGTTATTGACGACAGCTTTAAGGACAAAATGAATAGTGCGGTGGAAAGAAGGGGAAGGGTGAGGGGGGAGGGGGAAGGGGGAAGGGAAGGAAAGTTGTGGTGGTGGTGGACCGATGGTGGCTGGGCATAACCATAGGATGGAGTATTTCACTGGTCAAGGTCAATACAGGTATCCACAGTATGTAAGTTGACCTGATTTTGTCGATTTTGGACTATGCATGAAGCTTTTCAACCAAGATATGAGAAGTTAGTGTTTTCTTTGAATTCGTAGTCAGATTTCTACTTTCAAGATTTTACTGGAGAGGTGGCAATTTCAACTGTCATCTCTAACGGGTCAAACAAATAAAATAAAAAATATTTAGATAAAACCTTTTTCTGAACCAAGTTATTCGATAAGTTACATTATTATTGATTGCTTACCACAATAATTATCGAATAACTTGGTTCAGAAAAACTTAAGTTGATTATATGCACACATGAAGATTAGCATAGGGGCAGTTGATTACCCTTTTCTGTGCTAATAATTATTGTGGTAAGCATCCTTAGCTTTACATATTTTTGCTCTCTCTCTCTCTCTCTCTTTATATATATATATATATACACACACACACACACACACACACCATATACATACTAGATGTTTATTGGGTTGATGCTAGGGGTGTTAATCGGGTCGGGTTAGTTGGGTTTTGAGGTTTCCAAAATGTAATCGAACACTGGCCCAAATAAGCTCGGTTCAATCGGTGCTGGGGTTTAACAAATTGGGTTAGTTGGTTTTTTGGGTTGTTAAATTGGCTGCTAAAAAGTCTTCCGAAGTTTGGTTTAATCATGTTATGTAAATGGATTGATTACATGTCACAATCTTCAGTTTAACGTAAATGGATTGATTTTGTATTTGACTTTGAAAAATAATCAGATTTCAGTTTTGAATGTATAGTCATGTCAAACTAGGGGTTTTTGGTTGTGGGTTTTAAGTTTAATGGTGGTTAACTGATCATTAAGTCAGTTTTGTGCCACGGGTAGGAGATCTTTTTTATTACTATATGATGATTTAAGGTCAAACAACCAGTTACAGCAACACTAATTAAAAAAATGGCAGATGTTGGATATGATGTTATAAAACGGGAACTTGGAGATACGCACTATGCTATGTAACTATGTCATGGTTTCTGTTCTATAAAGTTTAGTCACACATCTTTCTTCAAGTCAATTTTCTTACACCCGAAGCGAATATACCGGTTCGGAACCGGTACCGAAAACGAGGAAAATAGGTATCGTATTGTAGATTGCTAAAAGGATTGGAGTTGAGTATGAAGCAAGGCGAACTGCTATTGAATTGACGAAATAACGTTTCTGTTGTAAGTTAGGTTTTCGGGTGTTGAATACAATTGTGTAGTGTCGTATTGTTTTATAATTTATGGATATGGTATGATATGTCAGTGGTACGTGATCGAGCCTGGGTTGGCAAGTCGCACTATACAATGGTTATCATTCAGGGGGGCTGCAAAAGTATCAATTTGGCTGATTGGACAACAGGAGTACATGGATGTGTAACACCCCGAAAACGGGTTTGGTAATCAAACCCCGTTAATACTAAAAGACGGGTAAAGTACCGTTAGTAGTAAAAAATTAACCCGATAAATATTAGGATCTAAATAAATAAACCTAATATTGAATAAAAGGTGAACAAACCCTTTTGAGGAAAACAAAGTATATAGAGGGCTCGAGTTAACGGGACTTAAAAATAAAACGGGTTCTAATTCCCCACACCCACCAAGTTAACTAGGAATAGTTAACCTAGTTAGTGAGGTGTAAATAAGGAACAAATCCTCGGAAGCAACATTCCTAGATATGAGAGAAAGACATAAGACTAAGAGAAAACGTAAACTAAAAATTTAGTTTTTAGTCAAAAGCAACGTTTTAATAAACATAAGTGGTATGAAGCGATTTAGAAAACCGTAAACGCACATAAGGCCGGAGATGGCGATATGGATATATGCCCGAGCAATGGGGTATAAGGTAACCAGTGACTAACAAGTCTAACCGCCAAAATAAATAATTAATAAAGATATGAAATACAAGATGAAAGTTACGGCCCATGAGGCCTTATACGTGAAAGGCACATACGTTTGGAAGCCAAAAGGGCATTACCATATTATCCTGGTAAGATTATTAGATGCGAGCAATGCTCAAGTAATTATCGAAACTAAGTCCAAGGAGTCAAACCTGAGGAACTGCGTAAAAAAAAGGTTTCGAGGACGAAACCTCTTTAAGGGGGGTAGACTTGTAACACCCCGAAAACGGGTTTGGTAATCAAACCCCGTTAATACTAAAAGACGGGTAAAGTACCGTTAGTAGTAAAAAATTAACCCGGTAAATATTAGGATCTAAATAAATAAACCTAATATTGAATAAAAGTTGAACAAATCCTTTTGAGGAAAACAAAGTATATAGAGGGCCCGAGTTAACGGGACTTTAAAATAAAACAGGTTCTAATTCCCCACACCCACCAAGTTAACTAGGAATAGTTAACCTAGTTAGTGAGGTGTAAATAAGTAATAAAACAGGGAGTTCTAGTTCCTAACAATTAAAACTAAACTTGAGGGACCAAAGCTGCCAAAAGGGAAACTTGTTTTATTAAAACATAAAAATCAACACATATCACACACTTAGTGTGTGTATATGTCGATCATCAGGAGAAGAAACAAGGGGAAACCCTTGTTCAACCTTAATCCATCAAATTGGAGGGCAAATCAAGACCCAAATCGATGCATGAACACAAATAAACGATCACCAAGTCAAGGGGATCGTAAGGTATGTCAAATTTTTGATATTTATGAAGTTGGGATTCTTGATGAACTTATGAAAATCAAAATTTAAGCTTGAATGTTAGATGTTTAAATGAAACTATGATAAATTCATGGTTAGAAATGAACCCTAATCAATAATTTGATGTATTGATGTTCATACACATGAAATTGAGAATCACCCACATATGTGTTAGATGGGTTTTGTAGAGAGATTAAGAATACTAGAATCTTGATCAGGAAACGGGTGTTATTGATTTTTGTGAAACGAATCTAGGTGTTGTTATGCATGCTAGATGTAATGAACTTGAAAATAATGTTAATCTTGGCTAAGTAGTTAGTCATGAGCTCGATTGCTAGTAGTAAAAATTTCATGCCCATAAGGTGTTTGATATAATGCCTAGGTGAACATGGTGAATTAATGTGTTTTGATGATAGTAGAAATACCTTTCACTATCATAGTTATTAATTATGTGAAATATTTACCACATGGTTTATACATGATTGTTGCTCTAGTAGCTAAGCAAATGAGTATATTGAGTTCATTAGTGCAAATTGCATATGTGATAAGCAGTTTGACCTTTAAGACTCAAACCGGTCTATAATAAGAATCGTATGCGGAAAAAAATTGTAAAGAGAGTTCATAAGTATAATAGTCATAGTATTGATGACTAATATAACTATCTTGTGGATGATGGCATTATAGTTTGACGCTTAACAAGCTAGGTGGAAGCTTGGAAAGGAAGAGGGTCAAACAAATCAAGAATGGAGGAAAAGCATAATTCGGATGCAAGGTAAGTATAGCTTACACTAGTCATATATTTTAGAATGTTCTTTTGTCGTATTAATTACGAATAAGATAAATGCCTAATTGAGATATGGTGTTCCGGCGTGTAGTCGTACGGAACACGATAACCAAATAGGATAAGAAACCGTATTGATGGTTAAAAATGAGTTAAATCGGTAATTCGATCATGTTATGACGAATGAAATATGTACTTTTAAAGGTTACCATATAAGGTAAATCATGATAACCAATAAGGGTAAAATTGTAATTTGGTCACTCGTTGACAATATTTGTTGGTTTTGAAAGATACTTATTTCGTAAGCCTTAATAGGCCAAAAAGCGTTAAGAGGTGATTTATAATTAAAACAACCGTGCGGTGTAAACCGGAGCGAGTCATGTAGACGAGATGACAATAAGCTTCATCTCGCCAATATAATCGGTCATTCAGACCAAACGGGTCAAAAGGTGAAAATATCACTCTTTGACAATATCAACTAATGGTTTGTTGAGTTGTATGATTACAGAAATAATTATCGAGTGGATATTTACATCGCTATTACTTAGCGGCTATTGATGCAGGGTATTTAAATGGGTCAATATAATGATCCGAACCAGGTACGCATAATAGAATAACTCTCATTTAAACGTAAGGTTTAATGAGAGTTAATCGGAGTCTAAAATAGATTTTTGGTTACTTCAATGGGTAAACTGAATGTTACAAACGGTGGTCATTTCGTTTGAAAGGCCTAATGACTTTCAAACAAAATCATAGTTGAAAAGAGGGCTTATGGGTCAAACATGTTTACAAAAATCTCTCATCATTAATGAAGGGCCAAAATGGACCAAAACGCCCTTATAAGTTAAACTGAGCAAACAACCCTTAAAGGTTGTTTGGAAATGAGTTTCATGATTAGATAAATACTTAGGACAAGTATAGAAGTTGTAAGATGTAATACGATAGTCAAATGACTCTATTTGAGTCCTTGCCGTAAAAATAATGAGTTGAGGGGTAAAACTCGGTTTATATAGGTTACCATAGTAAACCCACCATAAATTCAGTAGCGGTGGAAATTTTTTTGATAAGGAATGTGGTAATGTAATGCTAGAAGCAATCAAAAACAATTTTAAGTTTGAAAGTGCTTAAATACCCTTAACGGGTCAAAATAAGCACTTGAGCTTAAACGGGTTCTAAATACGTAAGAAACTCGTGACTTGAACCTAATATGATAGGAGATTTTGAAATTATGAATTTCATAAGTTTAGGGGGGGCATACAAACCTGTTTTTGTTTGATTTATACATGAACGGGTCAAAACAGCAAAACATAAAGAACATGCAGTAGCTACCGTAACTTACGGTAGCAATTAAAGTTGTTACGCTGGTTTTATACTGCATTACGGCAGCCCTTCAATGCCCAGTGGCTACCGTAACTTACGGTGGCTACCGTAAGTTACGGTAGCGCCTATTTATTTTTGTTGAGTTTTGTTTCACGAATCCATTTGAACAAGTTTTAAACCGCGTATGACTAAATCATTTCATGTTTATGGAATGTAGGTTTCCTAGTAGTACCGGATGATGACTGAGCCCGACGAAGAACCGAACACACGAGATTAAAGCTTCCGCGAATAGTTTCGTCGTCACGTTTTAAACGGCGAATTAAATTACAAAATGTTGGAATGTTTTATTTAGTAAAATGTTTTAACAAACTCGCATTTTTAAGTGTGTGTTTAATCTTAATACATTATTATAATTGAAAACTTTTGGATAATTGATTAAAATGGACTTAGGGTGTTCCAAGTTGGTAATCGGTGTTCCAAGTTGGTAATTAGAATTCAAGGTTGTTGACAAATGTGTTCGGTTCGAGGCTTGATCGCAAATCTGGTAAGTACATGTATATCAATGGTTTAGTATGATTAAAGTGTTGAGAACAACACATATTGTTATCGTGTAATACACGTTACACCAATAAAATCGATATAGAATAGATATAGTCAACGAAATTACACGCGTTGATGCGTATAGTAGAAAAGTCTCGTATTATAATACGGGCACCCATTAATGTCGAAATTACTAACTATTGTAAACGTTTTAGATTGAAGGACACCCGCATATGAAGATAGCGAGAGTTTAACAAATCGTGGATTTGACAGAGGAACGGTCCAAAGTACGACAAATAGAGCACGCTCACCAAGGACCTAAATCGCGCAACGATTGCGAATAAGTTAATGGCAAAGAGAGCCTGTTAGAGCAAGCATTATCAGGTGCACGTTTTAAATTATTGCATAAATAGTAATATGCAATAAATACGTAGAGATTGAAAGTTGCATATGTAGATTGAAAACTTGGAAAAACCTGAATAGAAAACCTATCCGGGATATTGTTTCCAAGAAAAACAAATAGAGGCATTACTTACATGGGGTGTAATGTGAAAATTATAAAAAAGGTCATGTATACCAGGTGTTGATCGCTTACTCTGGCCAAGTAAGTAGTGAACACGTGGTACCATGAACTTCTTATGATGGACACATTTATGTCCGATGTAGTAAGGATGGGGTGAATGGGACTAACTTAAATGGTACCCAAATGAATCAAATAAGTAAGATGTTTGATAGTAAACGTAAGTCGGATGACGGAAGCGTATTACGTAATAATAACGAGCCCGAGAGAAGGGACAAGGATCAAGTAAAAAGAAAATACAGACCGACCAATAGGAATGCTAAGGCATAGGGATAAAAGTTTGACTGACACAAGTGATGAAATTCACATGGACAAGTCAAATGAATTGAATAAAGAATAAAGGACTTGATTGAATAAAAGCGATGGATCTCGCTAAGACGACCAAATAAATTAAAATAACATCTAAAACCATATAAGAATGGTTACTTGAAAATGATTACGGTAAAGATACCCGATAAATGGGTAGGATTTGGAAAGAATGCGTAAACCAAGAGACGGGAACGCGAAATAGAAAGTCAAAAGACTCGGAATATGAGTCATGACTAAAAGACAATGAGAATTTGCAAACAGAAATGTTAATAACTATGCTCAACTATTTTAAAGTTGAACGGGTCGAATAAAGAATGGAGTTTGACGTTCACAAGTGATGAAATTTCACACGAACAAGTCAAACGAGATAAATAAGGTATAAAAACTTGGTAGTGCAAGTAAGCGCAAACTGAATAATGGAAGCGTGAAACATTAATGAACCTACGTGATGGGTCATAAAGGAATATATATAGGAAAAAGGCAAACTAGCGAAACAAAAATGTTAAAAACACTAAGATAAAGAACCCGGGTAATGGGTCGTAAAGAAGTATAGGTAAGAACTGGGTAACGGTAAGTGTAGGACAAACCGACGTGTAAATGACGTTAGAAGTCATAAAGTCAGAAAGATAATTCGAAAGAGAACAAATGTAGCCTTAGATTACGGTCAAGATCAAATGAAATCCAAAAAGCAAAAGTAAATAGTTCTAGACATAAAAGGGGTGCCTTGACACCATATATATATATATATATATATATATATATATATATATATATATATATATATATACAGTTGAATAAAGACTTGAATAAAAGATGATCTACGGGATTATCATAACCTACGGGGATTAAACATAGTGTTAAGGTCTACGGGACCAAGAAAACCCTTGGGTCATAAATAGAAAGAAACAAACTGTTGGGTCTCACCTTAAAAAGGTGGAATCTAAAGAAATAGTCTACGAGACTAAGCGAAAGAACCTACGGGTTATTTGGGTTAAGCGTGGGAACTAGTTGAAATTCCCCGCATTAAAAGATATTGGAAAGGAACAAATCCTCGGAAGCAACATTCCTAGATATGAGAGAAAGACATAAGACAAAGAGAAAACGTAAACTAAAAATTTAGTTTTTAGTCAAAAGCAACGTTTTAATAAACATAAGTGGTATGAAGTGATTTAGAAAACCGTAAACGCACATAAGGCCGGAGATGGCGATATGGATATATGCCCGAGCAATGGGGTATAAGGTAACCAGTGACTAACAAGTCTAACCGCCAAAATAAATAATTAATAAAGATATGAAATACAAGATGAAAGTTACGGCCCATGAGGCCTTATACGTGAGAGGCACATACGTTTGGAAGCCAAAAGGGCATTACCATATTATCCTGGTAAGATTATTAGATGCGAGCAATGCTCAAGTAATTATCGAAACTAAGTCCAAGGAGTCAAACCTGAGGAACTGCGTAAAAAAAAGGTTTCGAGGACGAAACCTCTTTAAGGGGGGTAGACTTGTAACACCCCGAAAACGGGTTTGGTAATCAAACCCCGTTAATACTAAAAGACGGGTAAAGTACCGTTAGTAGTAAAAAATTAACCCGGTAAATATTAGGATCTAAATAAATAAACCTAATATTGAATAAAAGTTGAACAAATCCTTTTGAGGAAAACAAAGTATATAGAGTGCCCGAGTTAACGGGACTTTAAAATAAAACGGGTTCTAATTCCCCACACCCACCAAGTTAACTAGGAATAGTTAACCTAGTTAATGAGGTGTAAATAAGTAATCAAACATGGAGTTCTAGTTCCTAACAATTAAAACTAAACTTGAGGGACCAAAGCTGCCAAAAGGGAAACTTGTTTTATTAAAACATAAAAATCAACACATATCACACACTTAGTGTGTGTATATGTCGATCATCAGGAGAAGAAACAAGGGGAAACCCTTGTTCAACCTTAATCCATCAAATTGGAGGGCAAATCAAGACCCAAATCGATGCATGAACACAAATAAACGATCACCAAGTCAAGGGGATCGTAAGGTATGTCAAATTTTTGATATTTATGAAGTTGGGATTCTTGATGAACTTATGAAAATCGAAATTTAAGCTTGAGTGTTAGATGTTTAAATGAAACTATGAGAATCACCCACATATGCGTTAGATGGGTTTTGCAGAGAGATTAAGAATACTAGAATCTTGATCAGGAAACGGGTGTTATTGATTTTTGTGAAACGAATCTAGGTGTTGTTATGCATGCGAGATGTAATGAACTTGAAAATAATGTTAATCTTGGCTAAGTAGTTAGTCATGAGCTCGATTGCTAGTTGTAAAAATTTCATGCCCATAAGGTGTTCGATGTAATGCCTAGGTGAACATGGTGAATTAATGTGTTTTGATGATAGTAGAAATACCTTTCACTATCATAGTTATTAATTATGTGAAATATTTACCACATGGTTTATACATGATTGTTGCTCTAGTATCTAAGCAAATGAGTATATTGAGTTCATTAGTGCAAATTGCATATGTGATAAGCAGTTTGACCTTTAAGAGTCAAACCGGTCTATAATAAGAATTGTATGCGGAAAAAAAATTGTAAAGAGAGTTCATAAGTATAATAGTCATAGTATTGATGACTAATATAACTATCTTGTGGATAATGGCATTATAGTTTGATGCTTAACAAGCTAGGTAGAAGCTTGGAAAGGAAGCGAGTCAAACAAATCAAGAATGGAGGAAAAGCATAATTCGGATGCAAGGTAAGTATAGCTTACACTAGTCATATATTTTAGAATGTTCTTTTGTCGTATTAATTACGAATAAGATAAATGCCTAATTGAGATATGGTGTTCCGGCGTGTAGTCGTACGGAACAAGATAACCAAATAGGATAAGAAACCGTATTGATGGTTAAAAATGAGTTAAATCGGTAATTCGATCATTTTATGACGAATGAAATATGTACTTTTAAAGGTTACCATATAAGGTAAATCATGATAACCAATAAGGGTAAAATTGTAATTTGGTCACCCGTTGACAATATTTGTTGGTTTTGAAAGATACTTATTTCGTAAGCCTTAATAGGCCAAAAAGCGTTAAGAGGTGATTTATAATTAAAATGATCGTGCGGTGTAAACCGGAGCGAGTCATGTAGACGAGATGACAATAAGCTTCATCTCGCCAATATAATCGGTCATTCAGACCAAACGGGTCAAAAGGTGAAAATATCACTCTTTGACAATATCGACTAATGGTTTGTTGAGTTGTATGATTACAGAAATAATTATCGAGTAGATATTTACATCGCTATTACTTAGCGGCTATTGAGGCAGGGTATTTAAATGGGTCAATATAATGATCCGAACCAGGTACGCATAATAGAATAACTCTCATTTAAACGTAAGGTTTAATGAGAGTTAATCGGAGTCTAAAATAGATTTTTGGTTATTTCAATGGGTAAACTGAATGTTACAAACGGTGGTCATTTCGTTTGAAAGGCTTAATGACTTTCAAATAAAATCATAGTTGAAAAGAGGGCTTATGGGTCAAACATGTTTACAAAAATCTCTCATCGTTAATGAAGGGCCAAAATGGACCAAAACGCCCTTATAAGTTAAACTGAGCAAACAACCTGTAACACCTCGTAATTTCATGACCTATAATATATTGACACGTGTCATAAGCTTTGAATATGTGAAAAAGTACTTTAGAGGGACTAAAGTTGACAAATGGAGAAACTATGTGAATAAAAGGGTCCAAAGTGTCAACAATGGATAAATATATTTTAAAATAGCCCTACAAGATGTTTATACCTTCAAACGAATAAATCATGGATCATACGAATCTGAAAATGAAAGAAAGTGAGGAATTACAAACTACAGGGGTTAAATGTGTCAACATGTTTAAAGTGTACCTCTGAGTGACCTTTTAGCAAACTCAAAGCTTTGTAACGATAAAATATGCTCACTAGAATGTGTGATAAAAATTTCATAAAGTTTCGTTATCGTATGAGAAAGTTATGATCAAATCCGTATACGAAGGGTTAAAAGCGTCAACGTTGAAATTTGTGACTTTTCGGGTAAGCACAAAGTTAACCAAGGACTTAACCAAGTTTGTAAAAGTCTTAAGGTCCTTAAAAATCAAGTTAGAGGGTCAAAAGTGCAAGAAAAACACTTAAAACCACGTTAGAAAGGACCAGGGGCTGAATTGCAAAAGATGAAACTTGTTTGGCCTGTTGCGCAGCTTTTAGGCGCCCCGCGAGAGGCCCTTCGCGGCCCGCGAACAAGTGCCAGCGACAGAAAACCAAACAGCTGCCAGTTGCAGGTCTGTAACCAACTTTAATGGGTTGTTTTCTTATACCAGGGGCTCCCCAATGGTATTACATGCATAGAGGGCACTTGGCTTGATCTGGAAACACTCATAGGCTTCTTTGGCATGATCTTAGATGATCAAAGTGAGTATATAAGGAACTTCAAGTTGCAACACATTGTGCCATTCATTTGCAAAAGTTCACAAGACTCTTTCTGGAGCTCCCCTGATCAGCAACAAAGTTTCTTAGGCTCCCTAATCGTGCATAGGACCCTTGTAAGTGTCCTTAACCCTTCCTAATTCAGTTTAGCTTAGTTAATTAGCTAAAAGTCAAATCGTCATAATTAAGGTTTGACTTCGAGATTAAATAAAATTTGCTCAGTCAAATATCGAATTGAAAGTACCTATAAGTAGGTAATTATGTGGGTAATAAACCCTTAAAAGGGTACTCTCTGATTCCCACTCTAAATAGGTCAATTGTCGGGTCAAACTTGTTATTAAAAAGTCAACAGAATGCTTGTTTTCAAATTTATGCATAATTAGCAATGTAGGGGACATGCAACCTGTTTGATCATTAATATAACTTGATAATTAATGTAAGAACATGTCTAAACATGTTCAACCCGACAATTTTCAGTTTAGACCCGGATCGGAACCGAAAGTCACATAAATTGACTTTTGCTTTGACTTCCAGTTCTGACCCATTTAAGCATGTTTTAGAATTGCCTTAGAGCTTTATTTGGACCAGGTTTCATATAAGTATGACTCCCTGAGATTATACACCTTGGTTCAATAGATATCCGATTCACATGCATGTTTCCGTTAATTGCTTATATGTTGACTATTATGCCCTTTTCACCTTAAAGCATGATTTTTGAAAATGTAAAAGAGTAGAAACCTTAGTTACTGATTTATAAACTTGCACCCAAAATTTGATAACTGTTTGAGGTCTAGATTAAGAGTTATGCTCAATAGCGTAATTAGAAAGCTTCTTAGTAATTAAATGACGTAATTAGCATATAGCCTATCTAAACCCACTTTTTGATATCAAACTTTTTACCCGCTGATGTAATATAATATTTTGGGATTTTTGAATATTTTTAATTAATTTTAGGCTGAGCATAACTTAGGGTCGTAGCTTAATTTCGGTTAATGCCGGTTTTGCCCTTTTAAGCTATAAAATGAGTTTTACAAATCCTTTTGACCCCAAACCTTTTGCTACTGATTTTATTTAATAAATAAAGTATTTTGAGCCTTCTGGAAATTATAAAAATACCAGCTTTCCTTTGAAAACCCGGAAATGGCTCCAAATCGCCCTTTTAAGCGTTTTTAACGCATAGTATGTACGAAAACTATTTTAATTATATAAGGTTGATACCTACTGATATTTTTAGTATATTTTTATATATTAACAGTAAGTAAAAGTTTTTAAACTCAGATTTCCAGTTTTGACCTTTTAAGCTTAAGTGAAATTACCAAAATACCCCTAAGGTGCATAGTTTGGTTTTAAATGATAAATTTCACATATAGGTCATACCCTACTGATATAACTTAGTAAAATAAGTATATTTACTAGATAAATCAGACCTGTAACTCAGATTACAAATTGAACTCTTTTATAACCTTTTAAATGACCAAAATGCCCTTACGGGGCATCATTTGAGTTTAAATTCGTTTGGGGCATAATAAAAGATATCTTACTGATGTCACAACATAATTATCGCATATTAACTTAGGAAACTTGGATATGACTCTTTTGGTTACTCGTTACACACTTTTTGCGTTCGGATCTGCTTATGTAACTAGTTTGCATATATTTGCCGAAACGGGTCAAACCATGTCGTTTTTGTCTCAAAATTCAGAATGTGTTTAAGTTACCCATGTTAATCAAGTGTCCAAGTTTGTCGGGTCAAAACCACATTCTAAACCGGTCTTCGCTTTATCATGCGTTCGAACCGTGTATTCCTTTCAAAAACTAACCAGTCTAAGTCTAAGTTTGATTAAAGACCCGTTAGGATTCTAATAGGTTATTATAAACATTCGTTCTAGATTAGGAGCCCAGTAAAAGCCATCTGTACTTGCTGTATTTGACTTATACATTGCTCAGGTAAATACTCTTAACTTATTTTCCCTATACGGGCTTGGGATACGGTATTATAATAATACCGCTTGGTCGGGTGTGTAATCATTTAAATCGGATTGTGATTAATGTAATTACATAACTCGTTTAATATGTATTATTTGGTGTATGGCCTTTGGGGGTTAAATGACCATGTCCCGAATATCCTTGGCATCATTCAAAGAAATGGCCACGACCTAAGCACGGGGTGTAGGCGTACACCTGACAGATGCATTATGTAAAAACTGGTAATCCACTTAGAGGAATAAATCCTTGTGGGTATTATACCTGTGGTGTGTCAATTAATCTAGACCGGCCATACAAACCGGCACTACTGGACGACAAATAAGTAAAACTGTATACATGATTATTTTATAATTGTCCCAAGTTATAAAAGATATTTTTGCCGAAGTGCATTCAAATCAATTTTTAAACTCTTTTCAAAATGAGTCAGTTAAGTTGTATTTACCAGTGTAAACTGACGTATTTTCCAAAAAGGTTAGGTGCATGTGCTACACGTAATAGGCTGGATACTCCAGGCACCAATAATCAAGTCTCGCAAAGCTTTAGGTGTCAAAGTCTGATGAACAGTTTTCCTCTTTATTTTGATCCGCATGTGGATCCGTTTCAACTACATTGTGATACTTTATATTACAATTTATTTGGTTGAAATAAATCTATCTTTTGCTTCCGCTGTGCATTTAAATATTGTGTTGTTTGACTATGATGATATCAACTACGTCACGATACTCCCCACCGGGCCCACCGGGCCCACCGGTAATACGTGGAAATATCGGGGTGTGACACAACCCTTAAAGGTTGTTTGGAAACGAGTTTCATGATTAGATAAATACTTAGGACAAGTATAGAAGTTGTAAGATGTAATACGATAGTCAAATGACTCTATTTGAGTCCTTGCCGTAAAAATAATGAGTTGAGGGGTAAAACTCGGTTTATATAGGTTACCTTAGTAAACCCACCATAAATTCAGTAGTGGTGGAAAATTATATGATAAGGAATGTGGTAATGTAATGCTAGAAGCAATCGAAAACAATTTTAAGTTTGAAAGTGCTTAAATACCCTTAACGGGTCAAAATAACCACTTGAGCATAAACGGGTTCTAAATACGTAAGAAACTCGTGACTTGAACCTAATATGATAGGAGATTTTGAAATTATGAATTTCATAAGTTTAGGGGGGGGGGGCATACAAACCTGTTTTTGTTTGATTTATACATGAACGGGTCAAAACAGCAAAACATAAAGAACATGCAGCAGCTACCGTAAGTTACGGTAGCTACCGTAACTTACGGTAGCAATTAAAGTTGTTACGCTGGTTTTATACTGTATTACGACAGCCCTTTAATGCCCAGTGTCTACCGTAACTTACGGTGGCTACCGTAAGTTACGGTAGCGCCCATTTATTTTTGTTGAGTTTTGTTTCACGAATCCATTTGAACAAGTTTTAAACCGCGTATGACTAAATCATTTCATGTTTATGGAATGTAGGTTGCCTAGTAGTACTAGATGACGACTGAGCCCGACGAAGAACCGAACACACGAGATTAAAGCTTTCACGAATAGTTTCGTCGTCATGTTTTAAACGGCGAATTAAATTAAAAAATGTTGGAATGTTTTATTTAGTAAAATGTTTTAACAAACTCGCATTTTTAAGTGTGTGTTTAATCTTAATACATTATTATAATTGAAAACTTTTGGATAATTGATTAAAATGGACTTAGGGTGTTACAGGATGCCTATCTTAGCCTTCTACATTTAACTGTAAGAATATTAGCCCGTAAGTTTTTACTTTAGTTGAGAATGTTTTCCAACATTTTTTTTGTTTGTTGGCAAGATCATTTCATTTTTTTAAATTGAATAATACTATGTTTGGCTTGCAGAGTCACTGTTTGATGCTTTCGCTCCTGCTTCCTTTTTTAAGTTTGTGGTATTCTCAATCTCTGAGATGAGATATCTTCTTACTATATGGAAGGCAAGTCGGTTTGTAAATAATGTAGAGGGTTAAGAAACAATGAGACGTGAACTTTCACTTCTTTTTAGCTGGTTCTGAAGCCCAGAAAGCATTTGAAATTATGAGGTCAGAATAAATGAAATAAAGAGATGATAAGTTCGTCTTTAATGATCCCCAGAAGATTACACTGAAAGTGATGAGAAGCCAGAGCAGAATCCAAGATATGATAATTTCGCCTTTAAGGATCCTGAGAACATTACAACCGAAAGTGATGAAAAAATCTAATTGCTTCATCCATTGAGTTAAAGTCAAGTTTGCGCACATACATTTAATATCATGGTGGTATAAGATTAACCATTTCGGTAAAACTAGATTCTTGATGCATTAGAGATGATGATATTACATCTTGCACATTTTACCATTGCATTCAGTCAAGTATCGTGCACCGGTCCTTATTCAATTGCCTTGGATACAAGCAATGCTTGGATCATGGAATATGACTACCGGAGATAACAAGCATACGGGGTGGTATTTTCTTCTATTTTATTTTTAGCAATTTTTTTGTAGGAATATTAATACGTCAACTAATATTTAAATAAAAAAGAAGTCTTAGACCAGTGTTGAAAGTGCCCTTTTGTTCTTAACATGTCTGCCCACACCATATTGCCACGCATAATTAAAAAAGGTTATTACAATTTACCAAAGTACATAATGTTGGTTACAAGTATATTAAAGCAAAATAATGGAAAACGATTGTGTTTGCACGAAGAAAAGAATGGTTGAGCATTGTATGTTTGGAATTAGAATAGCTAAACTTTGGTTCAAATTGTTATGATCTAAATACTACATCCGCTCCAATGTTAAAGCCAACTTCTTTTGTCATTCGATTACTCATTTAGAAACTGAGTAGCAAGATAAAGTTGTTTACTTTCTAATATGGATCTAAAGTTAAAAAAATGTTATATGAGTTTTATTATGGTTGTGTTTATTTTGGGTGTGCAGGATTAGTTATACCAAGACCAATATGGTGATTGGAATAAAAAATATTTCCTGCATAAGGAACATGACCGTAGCACCATGAATGTTGAAGAACATAAAACTGAGGGTGTGAAGGAGCCAATGGCACACTTGAAAGAGGTAGCATATGACATATGAAAAAAATTCATCCATATGTTAGTGCAAGAGATAGAGGAAGATAATATAATTTAGACAAAGATGACAACCTACAAATAAATCAATAAATGTTGGTATATAAAGTGGAGTGAATATGTCACCCGGGTATTCGACTTCATTAGACCACAAACTGTAGCTATTAAAACTAACGTGTATAAAATCATAATATTTATATCAATAGTGATAATGAAGATATATTCTTTTACCAACCCGCGAAGTTCGCGGGGTTCTTAAACTATGTTATATATAAGAGATCTTCAATGACTTGTGAAATTTTTATGGTTATCATGTATTTTCGTTATTTCACGTACTTTCTATGATTTATGTTAATATTTGAATATACCTGTAATACACTATTTACGTATTAAAGTATAAATTTTTTGTTGTTTAGCCACCCGTGTATTACACGGGTACTTAGACTAGTAGATTATTATGTGATAATGGGTCGACTCTTAACCCGTTGAACAGAATCACATTGCTTTTGTTTGGTTTTCTCCTGGTTTCACCTTGTTATAGACCCAAGACTTGGACCGACCGGTAGTCAGTCTGGTTGGGTAAGACCAAAATTCGCCCATCCCAAATTTCAACCTTTTTATGATTTTTAATTATTTTTCTAAGATTAGTTGATTTTATTGTCTAGTTTTGCTACAAACTTATTGTTGTTAAATTTTCTCTTTTTGATGAATTTTGCTAAAAAACGAAACAGTCCTTACGCAACCAGTCATCCATAATATCAAAAAAATCATTTTCGTCTTTGGTGAGTTAGTTTCATGCTTTTAACAAAAGAAAGAGATACTGATTTTTTTTAAGATTTCACGAATATTAGCTATGTTTATATAGTAATATAGATGTGATTGTTGTAGGGTTAATATAATTGTTTGGTTGTGATTTCTATTATTGTTAGAGTAAATTACAAAAATTGTCCTTTATGTTAACACTAGATTGCAAAGTGTGTCATCTGTCTTCAAAAAGTACAAAAAGTCAAAAACATACTTGATGTTTGCAAATCACTGTACGTTATGTCCTTTAACCCTAACTCAATTAGCTTTTATGGTTAAATCAGGGTAGATTGATAATTTTACTCATTTATTTAAAATCTATTTAATAAATAAAACAGAAATAAAATTATAAATATTAAAACTATCTATTCTATCATCCTAATAAAGGAATAACTAGGGTGCCACATGGCATTTATCTAGCCTCTATATGATACATGGCATTTATTTTAAGGCTACAGTTGACACATGGCATTTTGTGGTGTAAAGGAAAAAAGAAAATATATTATTTGCACTTTTGGACGCGGGATCCGAATATGCATGGTTCGGAACATTTCAATGTCGGGTCCTTTATATTCTTTTCTCTCATTCTTTTTCCTCACGCCATTCAATCCTTTTCCCTATGCTCTTTCTGAAACCCTAACTGCGAATAACATCATGAGATCCAGTCTATCGAACCTTCGTGTGGTTCAAGGTTTCACTCAAATCGATCATCAGATCCAGTCCATCGATCTTTCGTGTGGTTCAAGGTTTCACTCAAATTTTGTCTCTCTTATGATCGTCTCCAGCTACAACTTCAAAATCAATGTAAGAATCCCAATCATCTTCCATTAATCTTCTTGATTCTTGAATTTTTATGTTTGATTGTCGATTATATTTCTTTCTTTTTTGTTTTGCATTCCTACGATCTTATCCGATTACTAAATCTGAACCTACTTCTGATGTGATCCCCTAACCCTAAGGGTATATTTGTGTGTGCGTGTGTGTTTGTTGTGGTGTGTCGATGTTGTTGCGAGATAGTGGTGATTGGGACTGCCTTATTAATCTTGGTGCCTTTGATTATCCTCTCATGACTCAAGAAGGTAATTAACTAATTTGTTATTTTGTTTTGAAGTTTTGTTATTATGTTTTGAGTTTTTCTTAATTTGCAACATTGCGTTTTTTTGTGTGTTTCAGATCTGATTCATACATTTTCTTCACTACAGAGGGATTTTAGTTTTATTGATCATACAAGTATTACCGGATGGAAAGAATAAGGTACTTAATGTTTTCGTTACTTTTAGTGTGTTATGTGTTGTTTTTTGGGGCTGATGATTTGTAATTTGGGATGATCTTATATGAGTTTTGTTTAGATAATGTTGATTGGTAAACTATGAGATGCATTGTTTAAAAGAAGCAATTTGAATCATCTCTCTCCGATCGTATATCGCATATGCTAATGATTTTTAATCGATCGATTCACGAAAACCATATCGGTTTCTCTTATAAAACCTAATTGAAGCTTGAAGTCGATCTCGCCCATCGCTGAAATCCAAAGGAAGAAGCAGTTACTATTAGATTTAGGCCTTTAGAGTAATTTAATTTTTATCAGCGTTTTTTGATTGAATTGGATATGTTTATCTCTTAATTCATCCATTTCTCCATGTGTCTTGCTATTTTCTCCATGTGTTTGGATTTATCATTCAAATTTGTGTGTTAGATAGATGTCACAAGATTTCAGTTTTGATTTTATTGTTTGATTAAATCGTTTGAATGTGTTATAGGATCGAAGATTGAAGATCCGGCTTTTTTCTATTAATCGCCGGTTCCATTTGAATCCTAAAATTGATGGTTTTTTTGGGATACCACATAAGGCGGCGATAGAGGTGGAGTTGTTTGTCGGCGGTGGTTTAGCGTCATCTAGGGTTCCGATCGACAAGGTTTTAGTCAATTTGAGTTTTAAATTATGGTTTCAAGAATGTGTGTTTGATCAATTTCACTCTCAATCAAATAATTAGTTTGGCCTTTTTTGTAATATTAGTCTTCCATAATTTTACCTTAGGACTGATATTTTGGTGTGAATTATGTAATTTTGTTGTGAGATTAGCGTAGACAAGGTGTTTGTGGACATGTCTTTTAATTAATACATATTAATACATATTAACGAGTGTTTCATGGTCTTTTTTTACAATTCGTTGTCGGTTACTTCACAACTGTTTTTCTGCTATTGTTTCCGATGACCCTTTAATTGCTCATGATCAATGGAAGGTATGCAGTGGGTCAGGTGGATGCGAGGACGACAATGGATGACGGCGAAGAGATAGGCTGCGATGGGTGAGGTTGTGGTATGGTATCTTCTGCATCAGATCAAGTGTGTTTTCTTTTCACTAGGAACAATTAGTTTTCAGTTTCGTGATTGCATTTAGACCCGTGATTGAATTTAAATTTCATAGGAAATACCATTTTCATGTAATGAAATTTAACTCCTCATTTTTTTTCTAGCATCAAATTTAAAAACCAAGAGCAACGGAGAACTAAAACTTCAAAGCTCCTTAGAATTGTCAAATTATGATTCTCACATGCATGTTTTTGTTTTTTGGCTTATTGTATCAGACAGTTAAGGTTTTATCAATGGTTCCGGTACCCAAGCTTGCATTAATGTTATATTTGGAATGTGCTGAGGTATGTCTATGAATTAAAGTTTTTAATGTATTCATATTTTCTCTGACCTCTTCTGGCTCTACATGATACAGGCTGTCAATGAATGTGATCTTGAACCTGTAGCATACGAGTTTTTCACCCAAGCATGTGTATTGTATGAATAATAAATTTCGGTAAATTATACTTCATATCCCACTCCAAATTTTAATATGGGATGCTTGATTTTATTAAAAAAATATCATGTGCATTGCCTCTTACTTTTAGGAATGTCATTGGTATACATTTGGTTGTAAGAAGGCTGCAAAGAGGAGGTTTGTAAGAGCTTTTTTTTCTGTTATTATTTTATTCCTAATTTTTTATAGTGTATATTTACTCTCTATCTTAACTGCAGGTGAGGGTGAAATGGGTATTAGTGAGCATATGATAAATCCTAACACTTGATGTATTAGGTTTTATGTTTTGGAGAGGCGTACGTATATATTTTTAGGCGGGATTAAATGATAGATTAGGGTTTTTTTAAGCGCCAAAAGATATTGGCGGCAATAAATAAACTAGCGCCATTATTTTTTTTGTTTCTTTAATTAGCTTTAGGGTTTTTCATTATACACATCCAAAAACACACGCATCTGCAATCAATCGTGATTCTCGAACTATTTCTTTCAATCTTCAATACAGGTAAGTTTTCTTCACTGCTTTCTTTCATCTGGAACTATTTTGTTTCTTAATAATTGATGATGATGATTGTTGATTGATCTTGTTATGACTGATTTTTATTGATTCTATTATGGCTGATGATGATTGAAATCGTGATCCTGTATTAATAATACTTGCTGACTTTTATTGATTCTGTTATGGCTGATGATGATTAGAATAATCCCAAGTTCAATTCGTTTTTATTAGAATAATCCCATGTTCAAGATACAATGGTTAGTGATTTGATGAGAAAAGTCATTTTTTGATGTTAAGTATTTATTATTTTATGATATATATAATTTTAATATTTATTTATTAATACCTCCTCAGCCTTACTCCTCGTTCCGCCTCAATACTTACGCCTCGTGAGGCGAAGGGAAAACGCCTCGATACTCGTTTCCGTTTTTTAAAACCTTGGCTCTATATATGCCCAAAGGCCCAGGCAAAAAGCCCCACTTAGTCCCTTGGTTTTTATTGTTTATCGTTCGCTGGTATATTTTTTTGTTGTCTGCTTCACCATTTAAAGTCCCAACACATGTGGATTGATGTTTGTAATTAGCGCCGCTTTTTGTATCAGCTTGGCCAATTGGAGTTATCTGGGACCAAGAGGCTGGGGAGTTATCTGTTTGGGCCCTTGATGGTTTTATTATTTGGGCCTTGGTTATTGATGTAACAACCCGACTTTCCGAAGTCAAAGTCAAAGTACAAGTCAAAGGCAAAGGAATAAAAGATTGCTAATTGGATCTGTCATTCCTTGCTCAATTATTACTTGTACACTTTGACTCGATAATCGACACTCGCTTGACGCTATTTGTTTACGATTATTTAATATGTGAAGTAACAATGCGATAAACGTAACTAACGCTAACCTACTAAATGCTATCACATCGCTATCGCATCGCAATTCGAATTACAGGTTCTGAATATTGTTTTACGTATGTGTGCTATTATGTGTTTTACTTGTGTGTGCTTATATATACATTGTGGGATGTTAATCGCAAACGAAAACACAACTCTATCACAACACAATCTCATCGCGAACTCAAAACCTAAGGTTTACTTGTGTGATTATTAGTAGTTATATTATTTGTGTAACTAATGTGTAATACTATCGCATCGCCTACTCGCAACACATCACAACGCTCAACACACGAAACAAAAAGTCGGAAACCAACTCGCGCAAGCCATCCGATCGAAGGACCATTCGATCGAACGGTCATCCATCCGGATGACCATCCGATCAGATGGCCATCGATCAGGAGGCCCTCCGATCCGTCACACTTTGCACCGCCCTTCTTCCTCTTCGCCAATAAATACTCACCTGTCACATCACTGTGACAGCTCTCCTCCGACCCTTCACGTTCTCAGCCTACTTTTCTCCGATTCCTCACGATTCTTGTAAGTTTTCATCTCAAATCTTGTACTTCTTTGATCTACACACATTTCTTCATCTTTTCCACCAATAAATCACAACTTTTCACCATGAAATCTATGGATTTGGGCTGTTCTAGGATGATGTCATCATGGGTTCTCATGAACACCAAGGTGTGACCTCATTCCACCAAGAACAACTCAGACCTAAGGGATTTCAACCTGTTTAAACACTGATTTCACCTAAATCTAAACATTCTTCAAAATGTTTCAAACTTTTCTTCAAACATCCTTCACTTTTGCTCAGAAAACCGATAGAATCGGAGCTCAGAGTTCGGACAGGACTTTTACTCATTCTCTAGTGAAGTGTCGGTCTGAGAACGGATTCTATCAGAGAGACAACCGATTCACGGGTTGAACATGAAATCCCGACAAGAATAGTTACCGATCGAACGGGGTGATTCCCATCCGATCGGATGACCAGACTTGATAAGGTTTTCATTGTTCGACACGTTATCTTATCATACCGTCTCGGTTCAACCGCACAACTTTCTAAACTTCACAAATTTTACAAGTTTTCAAACGATCAGGTTGTCAGTCGGATAGCGGTCCGATCGGATCACCATCCGATCGAACGACTATTCGTCTAGATGACATGTGGTTTCAAACACTTAAACATTTTCACAAAAACTTCAAAGACAATCAGTTCCCACGAATCGCCATCCGACCGAACGGCCATCCATCCGGATGACCTGAATTGTAGGAATATTTCTCTTTTTTCACAAATGCTACAACGAAAACTTCAAAGTTCCATCATACACAAACACATCCATTCCAGACGAATGACCATCCGACCGAATGGTCATCCGTCTGGACGGTCATCTGACCGGATCACTATTCGTCACTCGTTCCATTCGACGCACCGTTTTACGCACTATTCAACGCTTATACTGTCGTATTGTGTTCTGGCTAACTCTCTCAGCGCTCCCTTCAATCCAAGACTGTGTTTATTCATTAAACACGATCTGTGAGTATACTCAACCCCTTTTTGCTTTAAGCACTTTTGGGTGTTACATACGTTACTTATATCAAATCGCAATCGACACACAACGCAAACACTTTTATAAGCTAACCGCTCTCGCATGATATACGTGTTATTCGATGAATGCTAGTATGTTATGTTTACACAGTGATTGTTGCCTGACACCTTAGCAACGATGGTACTATAGTTTGGACTCAGCACCTGTCGTGAACAGGGGTTGTTAAGGGATTTTCTTCACGTGTCACAGTGGTGATATGTGTGATGTATTGTAAAATACATCTTTATTCGCATTCGTTTTTAGTCGTCTTTAGATAGTTTTAGTTTCGTTTTAGTGTCTATTGTGCATACTTTTGACATTTTCGCGTTTTCCAGGTCTGAGTAGCTGAAAGTGCAGGAAACGAGTAAAATATGAAAAGATAAAGTGTCGAGGCGAAAAGCGAAAGTTTGGAAGTTGGAACAACGAAGAAATTGCAGTTCTGGAAGGTTTCGGCTACCCGCGACGGGTTTCAAAGAAAGTTTACGCGGGCCGCCATGAAGAAAAGCAAGAAAACTTGATTTTAGGGGCGCCGCCACCCACGACGCCTTACCCTTTCCATCTCCGCGGGCCGCCACAACCTTGTGGCGGCAGATTATTACGTGAGCAGTAGGTTCTTTTAGGGTTTTATTATTATATATCATATAATCGGCTGTTATCGAGGAGACGACGGAGTTAGCAAGTTTTGGACGATTCTTGGAGATCTCAGAAGCTAATCAAAGGCTGTTCGAAGATTTGGAAGCATAGGAATCATCGGGTACGAGTTCGGGAGCATACGGAGTGAAGTATTCAGGTTTAATCTTCCCGTCTTGTTCTCGTTTTGTTTAATTCCAACTTGTTTCATGATGAATTATGTTATGTTCATGATTATTATTATGTTTGAACCAATGATTATCAGCTAAATCTTTGTAACTACCTAGACATGGATGACTGATTGTTTACGTTTTGATTTATATTTTGGATTTATGAAAACTATGGTTATTTATGAATTGTAAACGGTTTTTTCTATTGGTTAGATGTATATGTGTGCTTCATAGTATTTGAATATTGATTATTATTTCGCATGATTCTTGGTGACGGTCTTTATCACGTAATAGAGTCATGCTAGGATTTAGATTTTGGTGAGTGTCTATATCACGTAATAGATCTTAACTCTTTAGGGTGAATTTGCGCAAATAACCTTACAAGTAATAATTGGTAATCTTATAAAATCGAGTGCTCTACTAATCATCAATAGCTGTAAGGTGCGAGATTATTGCTAGGTCTAAGTGATTAAACCGTAAGGTGGGTCCTTCTTAGGAAGTAAACCTTTTGGCTGCTATCTAGCAAGTCTAACCGAGAACACAAATCTATCCTTGGTTTAGATCTCGTAAGGGAGTGAGCCTTGTTGGATATTTTTATAAATCCATTAGATGTCTTCTAAAGGAGTCTAATAACCGGTAGTTTAACAACCTTTAGGGATTCATAGCGCGCTCTTGAGAAGGGTTAGGGGTCCTTAGAATTCCCGAGAGGTGAGAACATTAAGATCCCGGTTCCATAGTAGACAAATTCCAAATATAATCATAACTAAAAGCAATCAGGAATCCTGTCTAGGTAGTGCTTTCGTCATCTGAGAGAAGTTCACAACAATTCGTTAGTTAGTTTAGTTAATTATTTTTAGTTTTAATTTTATTCTTAGGATTTTTAGAAACCCCCCCCCCCCTAAAAACATAAAAATAGTTAGGTTCGCGTCAGTGTCCGTTTAGATTAAGTAATTAGTGTAATTAATTAGAGTCTCGTGGGTTCGATATCCGGACTTACATAACTATACTAGAGTCGATCGGTACACTTGCCGGTTAGTAGTTTAGTGTGTCTTAAGTGAGTCTAGAGTATAACTTAGAGTCTAGAATTAGGTTAATTTGAGTCGTATTTATTAAACTACTTTTAGCACATCAATGTGTTATGAATTCTAAAAATCGCAGTCACGTCTGTGCATATATTATTGTCGATAACTTACCTGCTTCACAACTATACGTGTTACATGCTGATTATGCGTACGTCGCTTTCGCTACTATTATACTATTAAACTTGTATGCTCACCTTTACACTATGTGTATTGACTGTTATTTTAACGTATGTGACAGGTGTTTAGGATGCTATGCTATGCCTGGCTTTTGTGGAATCAAGCTAGGGGAGTCTAGAAACGAACTAAATAATTTATGAGTTGTCGGAACATAATTTGTCTTTGAGTAACTATGTCTGTAATAACTTTGTTACTTTATATGTTATGGTATGGTATGGGAGGTAACGTTAAATATTTGGTAATTTTAGTTGTTATGGATTCTCCTGGACAATTTGTTTTGCTCAGTGCCGCGCCCCGATGTTTCCGTCATCGGTTGGGGTGTGACAAATTGGTATCAGAGCCATAACTATAGGGAATTCGGCAAGACTCGACCTCGTCTGGGTCGAAGTTATAGAATTGACCTAGTCTGTAGTCTAAGTACCAACAGACCACCTTGTGCGAACCCAGTAGGGGTTCTGGGAGAACTTACTCCCCATACTCTCGTTTACGCTTGCTAAATTCACATCTTTGCACGAACATTGCATACTACAGCTTCGTGCAAACACTCAGCCTTTCCTAAGGCTGACAACACACAATTTTCGAAAACAAGAATTTGCTTGGTCAAGACTAGGTGTGAAAACCGCAAACTCTCGATAGAATCGCTCGCTCAACACGCATTCTTATTAATAAAACACAAGAATTTGCGTTGAGTCAGGTGTGAAAACCATACCTCGACGCGATTCCCCCTACCTATCTCGTGATTTAACACACAATCAGGAATGAAGTTGTTAAGTTAGGGGTGAAACCCGCATCTTAATGACTTATTCCATTCTATATTTTAGTTTTACAAAACTCTCACCAAAGTCTTGATGGGTTCCAACGACTAGGGTCACGTAATGGCCAAAAGGATGCATGCCAATCGCTTAGATTGAGGCGAGAGCACAGTCTATTAAGCCTACGCGTGTACTCAAAGTACTTGAGAACAGTCAAAACACTTTGGGTAGTCAAAGTCTAGCACACCCAAGACATTCTGATTTTCGCTGATTATACGCTTTATCGCTTTTATGTGTTTCGATTCTGAGGATCGCCCCCGCTGACTCTCAAATTTATCGCTTTTTTGTGAGAAATTACGTGTTTTATGTGGATTTAAGTGTTTATATATGTTTCAGTTTTGGTGATTTACTCGCTTTACGCTTTTCGCTCTGATACACACGCACAACTCGCTTGTTACATTTATCCCAAAACGCTAACAAATCGCACACTACACTACTCGTTATATTACTCGCTTACGCTACTCGCTATCGCTACTCGCATTCGCAACTCTCGATCGCTTTATGCAGCTGTGAAAGATAGGTGAATACGTGCAATATAAGTAGGTGAATACGTACAAAATATAGTGGAATATGTGCTTCTGTGCTTACATGCCCAACGTGCTTATGTGCCTACGTGATTTATGTGCCTATGTGATTAACTGCCTAAGTGTTTGGATGTGTTCCTGAGCTTTATAGTACGTTGGTTAAACGCTGTGTGGTGAGTTTGAGTGTATCCGTCTAAATCCGTGATGATGTATGATGCAGACAATGTCGTCATTCAGATCTCATACTTCTCGCTCTGCTCGCCGCAATCACGCTGACAAATGCATCGCCTCGCTAGTCGCTAAGCAGATGGCTAAAGTCATTCCACAAATCGTCCGCGAGATTAATGAAATCGCTAGCAAGTCCTCCGAGGAATCAAGGACTGACTCTCCAAAAGCTACTTTTAGCTTCAAACAGTTTAAGCTTGTGGACCCAAGGACTTTACTATGGAAGATGGGCCGAGCGCAATGTTTGCATGGTTCGACTCGATTGAGGTCACTCTACGACAAATCAGATGTCCAGAAAACTTTCGCACTGTTAACGCAACTGGTGTCTTCCAGTCTAGGGCACTGGAATGGTGGACAGCGAAGCGAAATAGGTGTGGGAACGACGCGGCTTACAGACTTACTTAGGAGGAATTGAAAGAACTCACGATGAAGGAATTCTGTCCTCCGCACGAGCTCCAAAAGCTAGAAGACGAATTCTGGCACATCAAGCAAGAGGGTGGCGACAATGCTGGTCTTACTGCGCACTTCAAACAGCTTAGCATCATCTGCCCTGGCCAAGTCACAACCCCCAATATCACCATCAATAAATACATCCGTCCTTTACCGGATTGTGTGGCTGATTTTGTCCAAGCGGCCAAGACTACAACAGTTGAGGAGACCTTCCTGCTCGCTGCCGAGATTAATGATAAGCGAGTTCGGGCTGGTTACTTCAATAAAACCACCAAGAGTCTTCACCAAGCCACCGCTACTTCTGCTACTCCCACCGCTGAAACCGCCGAACCGCAAGCTTCCAAGTCTTCATGCCGCAAACGCAAGAACAACAACAACAACAACAACACGAACTGTGATGTCAAAACCGCTCCTCTCAATGTTGTTCCTGTTCAATAGCAGAACCAGAACCGACAAGTCGCTGCACCAGTGACCAACGCACCTCCAGCAAAACGTGCGGATACTGGTCTACACCCACTATGCCCTACTTGTACTTACCATCATCCTGTTGGGATCGCATGTCGATTTTGTATTCACTGCAACCTGTACTGTCACACCCCCAAATTACCACATGCGGAAACCCCGCTAGGCGTGCAACGTACCAGGATCTAGCCACCAATCACATTGAACTAATATCAAGATATTAAACAAAGTTTCCATTGTCAATGATAAAACATTCATAAGCATAATCCAAGTTTAACATGTTCAGCGGAAGCAAATAGTAAATCATTGTTTAAATGTTTCAAAACCAAATGTATGTAAAATCAGTAAGCAAGTCATGCATATCCAAGTAGTGCGACCCATGACCACTCCAGCAATCCCAGATAGCAAGTTCCCTGTCCATAGTACCTAACGACCTGCGAGCATGCAACAAGTGTATCAGAAAACGATGGTGAGTTCATAGTTTTACGAAAACGTTAATTGCTAACTATTTAGTTCAGTTCATTGATAATGATGTTGATAATAACTCGAGTACCGTACAAGATGGCTTCCAGATTGTTTTGCCCGTCCCCAATGCCCCCTATCTAAGCATTGTTCATGATTAAGGTCATTAGTTCACGCCCATCCTCTCAGGTACGGTGTGAGGTTTCCAAGCCTAATAACGCTATCAACTAATACCCAGTTACCTCTCAGGTAACTAATTCGGTGTAAGATGGGACTTAAAGTGATAGGAAATGAGTGTATTATCTAACATTCCAGTTTTTTTTTACCCAAAAGACTTATTCCTCTCAGGAATACCCATTTGATTTACCCAAAGACTTATTCCTCTCAGGAATACCCGTTTGATTGTCCCACCCACCGGGACGCATGCTCAAGAGAAGTGAACTCACCTTAGATTTGCTCGGTATAACAAGTTACCCGTTCCAGTTAGTCTACCAACCCTACCGTGGTTACCAAAGTAATCAGTTTCATAATCAATCAAGTCACGTATTTTACACAGTTTGCATTCATCACAAAGATCACTGTACATACGTAGCACATACCCAATTCTCATACAAGTCCATATCCCATGCGAATGTCACGTAATCAACACATAACAGGAGAGTGTTCTACTTATACAAGTCAAGTCAGATTTCTCATTCTTAATCAGCATGGTTATCATGCAACAACAGTATTTTATAAACACAGGTATCCATCATCACATACATTTCAAACTGTTACTGTTCATTTGCACGGCGGAGAGTCCTCACGGCGAAGAACCATTCTTCACCGAAAATGATTATGGCGAAGTATTATTCTTCATCAGGAGTTAGTGTGACGAAGGACTATCCTTCGTCAAGTTCACGTTTGACGAAGAACCTTAGAGGTTCGTCAAGGCCAGCCAACGAAGAATCATACTCTTCGTCGACTTAAGTTCCTCGTGGGGAACCTTCGTTGCAGTACCAACAGACGGTTTTGGTTTTCCTACAAACCCTAATCATTGATCAACAGTTTCATCATCAACAAAACGTAACAATCATCATTACTTATCATTGCACAACCAATAAACGATCTTTAATGAATTCTGATCAGTATACAAAACCTCATCATCAATCTACATCAGTTGTACATTAGGTTAGATTCGACAGTGATCTATATTAGACGCATCATTGATTCTAGGAACATACAACCTTGGATGCAATTCCTTAAGCAAGAGAACACAACATCAGTTTAACACAACATCAGTTTCAATACCATTTTAACTCTAGACAAGTATCACAAAAGAACACAAATCATTCAATCAATATCTCACTAACCGTGATACCGAAGGGATTAGATTACTCGAGATGGAGAGGCTTCGAGACTCACAAATGCCGTCACACAGGAAGAAGAGAAAATGACAGTTTTAGGGTTTGATACCGGCGGTTACAGGTTATGAATGATTATACGCATAAAATGATAGTCAAACCATTCTGCGCCTCGAGTAGCCAGGGCCAAGGGCCCCTTTTTTTGCGAAGATCCTCTTGGTGAAAAGGATTCTTCGCCGTGTTGAGAGTGCGACGAAGAATCAACCTTCGTCGAAGGTTGGTTGTGATGAAGATACTCTTCGTCGAAGAGTGAGTGTGACGAAGAATCAACCTTCATCGAGTGTTTCTCAATCAGGGTTAAACATAATTATAAACATTACACAATACCTAAGTTTTTCATGCAACACTCAAACGTAACAATACTTTAATCATTCCAATATCTTGCACAAGATACAACATAAAATGAATTGTGAAACAAGTAATGCGTAAAGTAAAGGCCTTGAAATCTCCGGTTGTCACATCATCCCCAACTTGAAAGAAATTTCATCCCGAAATATGATAAGCAATCCAACATTTGATAAGCAATCCAAAGCAGCACGGTGTCAGATCAGGATGACTGTGGGTTTTCCCCGGGTGCCACATCATCCCCAACTTGAAAGGGAATTTCGTCCCAAAATTCATCATTTGCAGTCGGATTAGATTGATCAGCTGGGAATAGTTGAGGGTACTTGAGCTTCATCTGATCTTCACGCTCCCACGTGAACTCCGCTCCACGTCTTGAGTTCCAACGGACTCTCACGATCGGGATTCGACTATTCTTACGGACCTTGACTTCCCGATCCATAATTTCGATGGGTTCTTCGACAAACTGCAATTTGTCGTCGATTTTCAGTTCTTGAATTAGTACCACAAGTGTTTCATTGGACAAACATTTCTTTAGTTGTGAAACATGGAAGACATCATGAACATTACCCAACTCAGCAGGTAACTCGAGCTTGTAGGCTACTTTACCGATTCGTTCCAGAATTTTGAATGGTCCGACATAACGCGGATTAAGCTTGCCGCATTTCCCAAAATGCACCACACCCTTCCAGGGCGAGACTTTCAACATAACGCGATCGCCTACAACGAATTCCAAAGGTTTCCTACGCTTATCAGCGTAGCTTTTCTGACGGTCGCGTGCTGCCGCCTTACGGTTTCTGATCTGGACAATCTTCTCTGAAGTTTCAAGTACAAGTTCCGGTCCTGTGATCTGACTGTCACCCACCTTAGCCCAACAAAGAGGAGAACAACATTTCCATCCGTAAAATGCTTCGAACGGAGCTGCCTGAATACTGGAATGGTAACTGTTGTTGTAAGAGAACTCTATTAGCGGCAAGTGTTTCTCCCAGCCCTTACCAAAATCAATCACACATGCTCGCAGCATGTCTTCAAGTGTTTGGACGGTTCGTTCACTTTGACCATCCGTCTGTGGGTGATAAGCGATACTCATGTCGAGACGTGAGCCGAATGATTTATGCATCGACTGCCATAAATCTGATATAAAACCCGGGTCATGATCAGAAATAATAGAGTTTGGAACCCCATGCCTTGAAACCACCTCCTTTAGATAAACAGCAGCAAGTTATGAGAATTTATCAGTTTCCTTTATCGCGAGGAAGTGCGCTGACTTCATGAGACGGTCTACGATCACCCAGATGGTATCATTCCCATTTTGAGTTCTGGGCAACCCAGTGACGAAATCCATAGCGATCTGCTCCCATTTCCACAAGGGTATTCTGGTTGCTGAATACCATTTTAACTCTAGATAACATCAGTTTTAATACCATTTTAACTCTAGACAAGTATCACAAAAGAAGATAAATCATTTAATTAATATCTCACTAACCGTGATACCGAAGGGATTAGATTACTCGAGATGGAGAGGCTTCGAGACTTACAAATGCCGTCACACTGGAAGAAGAGAAAAGGAGAGTTTTAGGGTTTGATACTGGCGGTTATAGGTTAAGAATGATTATACGCATAAAATGATAGTCAAACCATTCTGGGCATCGAGTAACGTGGGTCGAGGGCCCTTTTTTTGGCGAAGATCCTCTTGGCGAAGAGCATTCTTCGCCGTGTTGAGAGTGCGACGAAGAATCAACCTTCGTCAAAGGTTGGTTGTGACAAAGATACTCTTCGTCGAAGAGTGAGTGTGACGAAGAATCAACCTTCGTCGAGTGTTTCTCAATCAGGGTTAAACATAATTATAAACATTACACAATACCTAAGTTTTTCATGCAACACTCAAACGTAACAATACTTTAATCATTCCAATATCTTGCACAAGATACAACATAAAATAAATTGTGAAACAAGTAATGCGTAAAGGAAAGGCCTTGAAATCTCGGGTTGTCACATGCACGACCACTTCACTGCCAACTGCCATACTGGTCCCCGTCAAGCTCAAGTTCAAGCTCTTCCTGCTCCGCCAGCTCAACTTCCCGCTCCTCAGGGACAACAAGCAGCTCTTGCTCCCGCTGCTCACGCAAGAGCCTGCTATGCATGTGTTGATCCCAACCACTTCGCAAATGTCTGCCTGAACAGAGTGGCGAAGCAAGAGCCACGGCAGCAGCCAGCGCAGCAACAACAGCAGCAGCAGCCAGCTCAGCAAGCAGCCCGTGGGTGAGTCTTTAACATTAACGCCTGCTAGGCCCAAGCAGACAACAACGTGGTTAATGGTACGTTTCTCGTAAATGGTATATATATGCTTCGTGTCTGTTTGATACTGGAGCCGATAACTGTTTTGTATCGTTCGAATTTGAAAGGCTCCTAAATCGTAAACGCATTAATCTCCCATCAACATTCGACGTAGAAGTTGCCACTGGAAGAACCGTCACTGTTAGTTCCATTCTACGTGATTGTACTCTTGAGCTCAACAGTCACGTTTTCCCGACCAATCTTATCCCGATGCAGCTCGGTAGTTTTGACGTCATAGTAGGCATGGATTTTCTTCGCAAAAATAATGCTGAAATTGTTTGTTTCAATAAAATGATTCGTTTCTCTCTCGTAAACGGCGATCAATTGTGTGTCTATGGCGAAGTTGCTTCGAAGAAGCTACAACTCATGTCGTGTGTCCAAGCTAGCAAGTATCTCCGCAAGGAATACCAAGCTTTCTTGGCGCACATCGTAGTAGCGGAGAAGGAAAAGAAAGAGAAGGCAATGGAAAAGGTGCCTATGGTTCGTGATTTTCCTAACGTCTTTCCTGATGATTTACCTGGTCTACTGCCATCTCGTGATATAGATTTTCGAATTGACCTCATTCCTGGAGCAAATCCTGTCGCTAGAGCGCCTTATCGTCTTACTCCTTCTGAAATATGCGAACTCTCAAGTCTGCTCTAGGAATTGCTTGATAAAGGCTTTATTCGCCCTAGCACCTCTCTTTGGGGCGCTCCTGTCCTTTTCGTTAAAAAGAAGGACGGATCGTTCCGGATGTGCATCGATTACAGGGAACTCAATAAGCGGACTATCAAGAATCGCTATCCCTTGCCTCGAATAGATGATTTGTTTGATCAGTTACAAGGTGCTACGTGTTTTTCCAAGATCGATTTACGCTCTGGCTCTCACCAGTTACGAATTCAAGAGGAAGATATACCCAAAACCGCCTTTCGAACCCGATACGGTCATTACGAGTTTTTTGTTATGCCTTTTAGTTTAACTATTGCCCCCGCAATCTTTATGGATCTAAAGAATCGCATGTGTAAACCCTTCCTCGACCGCTTCGTCATCGTGTTCATCGATGATATCCTGGTCTATTCCAAGTCAAAAGTCAAACATGCGCAACATCTCCGTTTGGTTCTTGAATTGCTCCAAGGAAATCGCCTCTATGCCAAGTTCTCCAAGTGCGAATTTTGGCTCGAGGAGGTTCAATTCCTCGGTCATATTGTCAATAGTCAAGGTATTCACGTCGACCCTGCGAAGATCGAAGCCCTTAAGAGTTGGATTACACCGAGGAACCCGTCTGAAGTTCGTTCTTTTCTCAGATTGGCGGGTTACTATCACCGGTTCATCGCTGATTTCTCAAAGATCTCTGTCCCTCTCACCTCGCTTACGCACAAGGATAAATCTTTTGTTTGGGGAACCGAACAAGAGGAAGCCTTTCAAATCCTCAAACTTATGCTTTGCAATGCCCTTGTGCTCGCTCTACCCGACGGAAACGACGACTTCGTAGTCTACTGCGATGCCTCTAACCTCGGTCTTGGTTGTGTTCTTATGCAACGAGACAAGTTTATCGTGTACGCCTCTCGTCAACTCAAGATCCACGAGAAGAACTATACGACCCACGATCTCGAGCTTGGTGCAGTTGTTTTTGCACTAAAGATTTGGTGACACTACCTTTACGGTACCAAGTGTGTGGTCTTCACCGACCACAAGAGCCTACAACACATCTTTAAGAAGAAAGAGCTGAATATGCGCCAACGCTGATGGGTTGAACTTCTCAACAATTATGACTGTGAGATTCGTTACCATCCTGGCAAAGCAAATGTCGTTGCCGATGCTCTCAGTCGACGAAGCTATTTGCATAGCGTTCGTAATACTTGAGCCCAGCACCATCTCGAAGCTCTTATCCGCGACGCTCAACATACTTGCTTTACTGAACGCATCTTGAAGAAAGAAAGGATTATCGGAAACGGTGAACAACTAGTGAATAAATCGAATGGTATATTTCACTATCTAGACCGAATTTGGATTCCCAAACGCACTAATTTACGACAGATTCTGCAAGACAAAGCCCACAAATCTCGATATTCCATTCATCCCAGTGCCGATCAGATGTACCAGGACCTTCGATACAGGTACTGGTGGCCGAGCATGAAGAAAGATATCGTTATCTATGTTTCGAAGTGCCTAACCTGCTCGAAGGTCAAGGCTGAAAAACAACGCCCCTCTGGCTTACTCGTGCAACCCGAGATCCCTATGTGAAAATGGGAGAGTATAGCTATGGATTTCATAACGAAACTCCCACGCACGCCATCGGGTCACGATAGCATTTGGGTTATCGTTGATCATCTCACCAAATCCGCCCACTTTCTACCGATACGGGAAGACTATAAGGTAGAATGATTAGCACGAATCTACACCGACGAAGTCATTTATTGACACGGGACACCTCGTGACATCATCTCTGACCGCGATGGTCGATTCACTTCGCGCATCTGGGAAACTTTTCAATCTGCTCTCGGTACTACTCTTAATCTAAGTACTGCTTTCCAGATGCGCACGATCTGGGAAACTTTTCAACCGACGGTCAGACTGAACGCACGATCCGTACCCTCAAAGACATGCTTTGGTCGTGTGTGATAGATTTCAGTGGTAATTGGGATTCGCATTTACCTTTAGTCGAATTCTCGTACAATAACTGTTATCACTCTAGCATTCAAATGGCACCATTTGAGGCATTATATGGGAGAAAATGCCGATTGCCTATTGTATGGCACGAGATTGGGGATGCGCAAATTACCGGTCCTGAGTTATTGCAAGAAACGACTAACAAAATCCTGCAAATACGAGACAATCTCCTGAAAGCTCGGAGTCGTCAAAAGAGTTACACCGATAAACGCTGCAAGCCCCTTGAGTTTGACACTGGCGATCACGTAGTCCTAAAGGTTGCACCTTGGAAGGGGGTGATCCGATTCGGCAAGAAAGGAAAGCTAGCGCCTCGATACGTTGGACCCTTTAAGATTCTGGTAAGAATTGGCAAAGTGGCCTACCGACTCGAACTACCGGAGGAACTCAGCAACGTGCATCCGACTTTCCACGTCTCGAACCTTAAAAAGTGTCTAGCCGACCATAACTTACATGTCCCTCTTGAGGATCTACAAGTGGACGAAACATTACACTTCGTGGAAAAGCCAGTCGAGATCATGGATCGAGAAACCAAGAAGCTCCGACGCTCACGCTTTCCCATTATGAAGGTTCGTTGGGAAGGCAAACGCGGCGCCGAGTTCACCTGGGAACTTGAGAGTGATTTGAAGGCTAAGTATCCACAGCTATTCGTTACGCCTACGCCTTAAATTTCGGGATGAAATTTCCTAAAGTAGGGGAGTGTTAGTGCACTATGTCTATTGACTTCGTCTTGTATCGAGTCTTGTAATCTAATAGGATAGAATGACCAGTGCTCAGGGTACTAGATACTGATTTTAGCGGGTTAACTTGTAATTTCGTTTGAATGTGTCAATGGCAAGTTCAAACGAAATTAGATTAACTAATTTCGTTTGAAAGTGTCCTGGTCAGCTTCAAACGAAATCACATGCTCTATAAATAGGTGAGTGCTTGGTTCATTTGTAACGGAATTACTTTGTGAGATCTGGTAACGAGGTGCTGCCGGATTGTCTCTAGGTGCTGTATTTCTATCAGATTAATACAAGAGACATTATAATTACATCAAGCGTCCGTTTCATTGATTCTGCCTCTAATTCGGATAAACAACTCTTCTGGTCGACTCATTCGGGTCATACAACGATCCTACAAGTGGTATCAGAGCTCAGGAAGAAGAGTTCAGCTTGATTTCATTGTTTTTCTGGCTTCTACACCTTCTTTTTCAAATTGGACAAGTTTCCACGGTTAAAGACATCTGATTTTCACATATCATGTGCGTTATGTTGTTTTAACAAACCCTAGAAAGTTTCAGAATCAAATTCGATCATTTACTTGTTCAATTAGACCAAAAACAGATCAAAAGTGTGACATCATGGTGATTTCGTTTGAAGAAACTAGGGGATTTCGTTTGACAATGAACAAATGGGACTGATTTCGTTTGTAGTTGCATGATTGTTTCGTTTGAAAGTGCACAACTTGTCTGATTTCGTTTGAATACACATATTGAGACCAATTTCGTTTGAAGGGAACTTGCTGATTTCGTTTGAGAGTGGTCATTATAACTGATTTCGTTTGAAGCTAGTCAATCAAGTGATTTCGTTTGAAGCTTGTTAGACAAGTGATTTCGTTTGAAGATTATCAGTCAAGTGATTTCGTTTGAAATTACATATCAATTGATTTCGTTTGAAGTTGCCAGACAAGTGATCTCGTTTGAAAGTGGAAATTCCGAGTCAAGATCATTTCGCATCAACCGAGTATCAGTTTGATTCAGTTGTTTGATAGTGTTTAAACTGATAAGTGTTTGTTTGTTTGATGCTAGGTGATTCAAAGTGATTCAAGATATACAAGGTGATTGAAAATATACGAATTGTGATTTTCAAGAAACTGTTTGAAGATGTGGAGCAGCAGTGAAGAAGTTTTTGATCATGATAAATGGTGGAGAAGAGATTATGCGAGATGGGAAATTGAAAAATTCAGAGAACCATTCAAAGAAGCCCAGAGAGCCAAAAGATGGAATGAAGAATTGGAATGTTACATGGATCCACATGGTAATCCGGTTATTGACCCATCAAAGGTGGATTTTGATGCAGTAACAAATTTGATTCCAAAACAGGGTACTTTCAATACAAGAAGGCTATATGATAAAGGATATTTGCCAGATCTGGTGAACAAAAAAAAAAAGAAATCTGTGAAGCAAGCTTACCAAGGGTGATAGAAATGAAGAAAAGGAAAGAAGAAAAAATTGATAAGATGGTTGAAGATTTGAAGAAGAAAGCCATTGAGGAAGTGAAAATTGAAACGGTGAAAGTTGTGATGAATGAAGAAGTTGTGAAAGAAGCTGTTACTGAAAAACAGCAGGTTCTTGAAGAAGTAATGTCAAAGACTGAAGCATCTGAGAAAGATAAAACTTCAGGATCTGAATCAGTGTGCTCAAAATGTGATAAATTTGAATCAGACAATGTCAAACTCTTGAAGGATGTAGAGAGTTTGACATTGGAAAACAAAGTTTTGAAAGAAAAAGAAAAAGAGTTTAAAAATGAAAAATTTAAAATTGAAAAAGATTCTCAAAGTCAAATGAAGGTTTTAGAAGATGAAAAATCTGTTATTTTTAAAAATAATCTTGAAAAACAGATTGAAATAAATTCTCATCTTCAGAAAATCATTCGGCTTGAAAATGAAGCTGAAATTGCTCTGAATAAAATTAATGAGCTTGAGAATAAATTGAAAGGTTTTGTGAATTCTACATCACATATTTGTCCAAAACCGATCAATTCTGTGCCAATAAGTGACAATGTCACAAATTTTGACAAAGTCAAAATTGAAGATTGTGATGATAAAACTGATGATGAGAATGAGAAAAATGAGAAATGAAAAATATTTTTAGAATTAAAAGAAAAATTCAAAGATACTGTTTTACATTCTACTGAAAAAGGTGAATGCTTAACGCAAAAACCTGTAAAGAAAAATGCAGAACAAAAACAAAAGGTTGAAAATTTGAAAAATTTTAAAAAAGAAAATAAAAGCTCATCAGTTCGATCATCCAATCATTATGAAAAATCACAAAAATCTGAAAATAAAAACTCACAAAAAGTTGGTAATAAGTGGTGCAGGTTTGACCACAATGCTTCAAAGATAAATCCAACTTTTAGGAGGAGTGATGATTACCACAAAGCCAGACAATGTTATGATCTGAGCGTTTGGTGTGAAAGTGGTGATTGGTATGATAACAGAGTGTGTTAAACTTCTGGTGTTAGAGGACACATTGCTGTTAACTGCCAAAGTTGGAGATTTGAAACGAGAAGATGTTTTGAATGCAATATTAAAGGTCACATTGCCAGAGATTGCCCAAGGAGATCAATGGGAAGATCGAGGGTTGAATCTCAGAGAACGATAAAGAAACCAGTCAATGTCAAGCCCAAAGAACAGAAAGTGGAGGAAAAGAAAGTAAAGCTTTCACAGGGGCAGAAAGACAGACTGAGGAAAAAGAGGAAGAAAGCGAGGGAGTATTTGGAAAGGATTTTGTCTTCGGGTAAACCTGTTGGTTCAAATAAAAGTTCTGATGAATCGCTTCACTCGACAACGGAGTCAAGTAAAACGAATTCTTCAGATACAAATCTGAGGACAAAAGGGAAGGAAAAAGAGAAGATAAAAATTGGCAATGAATATGTTTCTTTGGAAACAAAGGAGCCATGTGTTGGTGATGAATCTGATTCCACAAAATCAGAGGAGCCACAAGTTGAAGTAAAAAAGGAAGAGACAGTTCCGTTAATGAATGATGAGAACTTTCCACCATTACGGGCTGCAAACCTAAAATCAAAAGGTGTTGATGCTGGAAAAATGTTTAATAGCAATGTTAAACATATTTTTAATAAGATGGCTGATGGAAAGGTAAAAGGGGTAAAATAATTTTATGAAGCAAAACGGAATGATCAAACCTCGAGTAAAACTGAAAAGGTCACACCCAAGACTGGTCAGGCTTGGGTACATAAATCTGTTGGTTGAATTCCTGACTTGCCGAAGCTTCCAGGTTGGTAAGCGTGAAGCATGTATCGGCATCTTTCTTGAGAAATTCACAGGATGGTAACTGTGATATTTCGTTTTACAAGTGGTTAATCAAGGACATTAAGTTGTACTTGATTTTCTACAAGTGATAGTAGTGTTTGACCTAATAATGTTAAATTTTCAAAATGGTTAAAAGAGAACAAGGTGATGTGATGACCTCGAACCCACAAGTGATGGGTAAACAAACTAATTTTTCCTGAAAAACCATTCTGATTAAAACAAACTTAAGTGTTTTGAAATCATTATGGGAAAATAGTTTGTTGTAAGGGGGAGTTCTGATTGAATACGCCAAAACCCTCACGGCTGAACAAACATGATTAATTTCACAAGATTGAAAAACGGTTTTCAAACTGTAAAATATCAATGTGTTGTAAATCATGGGGGTACATTATATTTTCTGCAAAACAGAGCATGAGATGCAGAAAATGGATGACGAGACAAAGCTATCAGTATTGGTTGTCAAATTTTCTTTATATGATTTTGCATTTTAGGGGGAGATATATTGTTATCAGAAAATACAAAAACATTTGAAAATTTGAAAATGACAAAAACATGATAAAAACCTATTGGCAAAAAGACAAAAACATTAAAAATAAAAATTGAGTTTTTGCGTAAAAAGAGGAAATGATAGTACATCAGTAGACAGTTACTGTACGCTAAAGAATTGGAAAGTCAAAATGTGTTAAACGATCTCACCGTGGATGTGTCGATAGATTTTTACACATTTAGTAGGTTTGTTCGGGATATAAACCTAAATCTTTACTTACTTATTTCGTGGGGAATACTACTTGGATATATAGGTAACCCCTGAAATCTTGTTTGAAAGATCCCTCTTTCTGAGATACTAGGTCTTTATACTCAGTGATATCTGGGGTATTATTCCGGGACTTCTGATTTTGCGGAAGCAATGGCCTAGTCCCGTATAATACTTTCTGCTTGCTTGAAATATAGCGCTACCCTCAGCAAAAATGATGAAACAATAAAATTGATAATCATTGCTGTTGAAGAAAAGATCCTCTAAAGGGGACACACCAAAAGTCGAACCATCATCTCTCTGCTGAACGGAAGTTCTGACCTGAGCTCTCACGGTTTCGCAATTTAACCCCTTACAGATATCATCTAGGTATACTCACCTGTAAGACTGAATATTGGGATCTGGATACAGGAGTATATTCAAGAGGTGGGACACATGAATGAGTTTAAGTTCTTAAAACACCTAATTCGTATCCTGAATCAGTTGAACTTTGTGTGAAAATTTTAGTGGATCAGTATATCGACAATCTAAGTGAATTGTTTAATTCTTAATGTGATTTTAAGCTCAACGGTACTTGTGACTTGTCAAAAACTGATATGATCCTCTGACGCATACTCAAACAAAAATATTGTCTGTAAATATGTTTGTACATATTTCGTTATTGCTTTATATTTTCAGAAAATACAAAAAGATTTTGATTTCTGCTTTATTTTTGACAACTGATGTCTGAGATGCTGAGTTTCAAAATCTAAGTATGCTGATTGTGTTTCTGAAAATAAAACAAGTTCATTAATTTGAAACTTGAAATTTTTTAAACAAAAATATAAAACAATTTATGATATCTCCAAGGTCATTAGTTTGGACTTGGATGATTAACTATGGGGGATTTGGATGCTTATATTGTTAAGAGCTAGTTTCTGATTCGATTCGATGAAACTACCAAAATCATGAAATTTGTTTAAAAGTGTTTGTTTAGAAAGATTAAGTGAGCCAGGTTAAAATTCCTGGATAGTTGAAATTTGAAATGCTGTTACTTATAAATGGTTGAGTGATTGCAAGAAAGAGTCCAGACTACGATCCCAGAAGCTGAGTCTAAGGGGGAGTGTGAAGACGAGCTCAAAGCAAGGGGGAGCTTGTAAACCGAAAAGTAAGGTGACGATCCCTAAAGCACGGAAGCTTGACAAAAGGGGGAGCCTGGAGAAAGAAAGAGCCAGAGTTAGGTCCTGGTACAACATTAAAAGAAGAGAAAGATTGATAGGATGCTTACAGTGTTAGAGCCAGATACAGAGCATGAAGACTGATCAAGACTGAAGATGTGTCATGATAAAGATTAGACACTGAAGACTTCGTCAATATCCAATGGGAGTCTGTTTGTGCACTATGTCTATTGACTTCATCTTGTATCGAGTCTTGTAATGTAATAGGATAAAATGACCAGTGCTCAGGGTACTAGATACTGATTTTAGCGGGTTAACTTGTAATTTCGTTTGAATGTGTCAGTGGCAAGTTCAAATGAAATTAGATTAACTAATTTCGTTTGAAAGTGTCCTGGTCAGCTTCAAACGAAATCACATGCTCTATAAATAGGTGAGTGCTTGGTTCATTCGTAACGGAATTACTTTGTGAGATCTGGTAACGAGGTGCTGCCGGATTGTCTCTAGGTGTTGTATTTCTATCAGATTAATATAAGAGACATTATAATTACATCAAGCGTCCGTTTCATTGATTCCGCCTCTGATTCGGATAAACAACTCTTCTGATCGACTCATTCGGGTCATACAATGATCCTATAGGGAGGCTGTAACAACCCGACTTTTTGAAGTCAAAGTCAAAGTACAAGTCAAAGTCAAAGGAAAAGGAAAAAAGATTGCTAATTGGATCTGTCATTCCTTGCTCAATTATTATTTGTACACTTTGACTCGATAATTGACACTCGCTTGACGCTATTTGTTTACGATTATTTAATATGTGAAGTAACAATGCGATAAACGTAACTAACGCTAACCTACTAAACATTATCACATCGCTATCGCATCACAATTCAAATTACAAGTTCTGAATATTGTTTTACGTATGTGTGCTATTATGTGCTTTACTTGTGTGTGCTTAAATATACATTGTGGGATGTTAATCGCAAACGCAAACGCAACTCTATCACAATGCAATCTCAGCGCGAACTCAAAACCTAAGGTTTACTTGTGTGATTATTAGTAGTTATATTATTTGTTTAACTAATGTGTAATACTATCGCATCGCTTACTCGCAACGCTCAACGCACGAAACAAAAAGTCAGAAACCAACTCGTACAAGCCATCCGATCGAAGGACCATTCGATCGAATGGTCATCCGTCCGGATGACCATCTGATCGGATGGCCATCCGATCGGGAGGTCCTCCGATCCGTCACACTTTGCACCGCCCTTCTTCCTCTTCCCCTATAAATACTCACCTGTCACATCATTGTGACAGCTCTCCTCCGACCCTTCGCGTTCTCAGCCTACTTTTCTCCGATTCCTCACGATTCTTGTAAGTTTTCATCTCAAATCTTGTTCTTCTTTGATCTACACACACTTCTTCATCTTTTCCACCAACAAATGACAACTTTTCACCATGAAATCTATGGATTTGGGCTGTTCTAGGATGATGTCATCATGGGTTCTCATGAACACCAAGGTGTGACCTCATTCCACCAAGAACAACTCAGACCTAAGGGATTTCAACCTGTTTAAACACTGATTTCACCTAAACCTAAACATTCTTCAAAATGTTTCAAACTTTTCTTCAAACATCCTTCACTTTTGCTCAGAAAACCGATAGAATCGGAGCTCAGAGTTCGGACAGGACTTTTACTCATTCTCTAGTGAAGTGTCGGTCTGAGAACGGATTCTATCAGAGAGACAACCGATTCACGGGTTGAACATGAAATCCCGACAAGAATAGTTACCGATCGAACGGGGTGATTCCCATCCGATCGGATGACCAGACTTGATAAGGTTTCCGTTGTTCGACACGTTTTCATATCGTCTCGATTCAACCGCACAACTCTCTAAACTTAAGAAATATTACAAGTTTTCAAACGATCAGGTTGTCAGTCGGATAGTCGTCTGATCGGATCACCATCCGGTCGAACGACTATTCGTCTAGATGACTTGTGATTTCAAACACTTAAACATTTTCACAAAAACTTCAAAGACAATCAGTTCCCACGAATCGCCATCCGACCGAACGGTCATCCGTCCGGATGACCATCCGGCCGGATGACCTGAATTGTAGGAATACTTCTCTTTTTCACAAATGCTACAACGAAAACTTCAAAGTTCCATCATACACAAACACATCCATTCCAGACGAATGACCATCCGACCGAATGGTCATCCGTCTGAACGGTCATCCGACCAGATCACTATTCGTCACTCGTTCCATTTGACGCACCGTTTTACGCACTGTTCAACGCTTATACTGCCGTACTGTGTTCAGGCTAACTCTCTCAGCGCTTCCTTCAATCCAAGACTGTGTTTCTCTCAGCGCTTCCTTCAATCCAAGACTGTGTTTATTCATTAAACACGATCTGTGAGTATACTCGATCCCTTTTTTGCTTTAAGCACTTTTGGGTGTTACATACGTTACTTATATCAAATCACAATCGACACACAACGCAAACACTTTTATACGCTAACCGCTCTCGCATGATATACGTGTTATTCGATGAATGCTAGTATGTTATGTTTACACAGTGATTGTTGCCTGACACCTTAGCAAC
Source organism: Helianthus tuberosus (assembly GCA_030545235.1). Classification (NCBI taxonomy): domain Eukaryota; kingdom Viridiplantae; phylum Streptophyta; class Magnoliopsida; order Asterales; family Asteraceae; genus Helianthus; species Helianthus tuberosus. Next base: position 173,651,782 of record CM060447.1, read on the forward strand.
AATAGTACTATAGTTTGGACTCAGCACCTATCGTGGACAGCGGTTGTTAAGGGATTTTCTTCACGTGTCACAGTGGTGATATGTGTTGCGTATTCTACAACTCGCAGTCACGTCTGTGCATATTTCATTGTCAATAACTTACCCGCTTCACAACTATACGTGTTACATGTTGATTATGCGTACATCGCTTTCGCTACTATTATACTATTAAACTTGTATGCTCACCTTTACACTATGTGTATTGACTGTTATTTTAACGTATGTGACAGGTGTTTAGGATGCTATGCTATGCCTGGCTTTTGTGGAATCAAGCTAGGGGAGTCTAGAAACGAACTAAATAATTTATGAGTTGTCGGAACATTATTTGTCTTTGAGAAAGTATGTCTGTAATAACTTTGTTACTTTATATGTTATGGTATGGGACGTAACGTTAAATATTTGGTAATTTTAGTTGTTATGGATTCTCCTTGACAATCTATTTTGCTCAGTGCCGCGCCCTGATGTTTCCGCCATCGGTTGGGGTGTGACAATTGAAGCCGTGAAGATGTCCACTATGGAGATTCAAGTTAAATTTGGTTGAAGGCCCATGTGTATTTAGGTTGCTTCATGTTGTTATATTTGATTATTTCGCTATTTTAGTGTATTGGTTGTATTAGCGTGTCAGCAGAGAAGGATACTATTACTACTAGGATTTTCATTGTAGTAGGTATTGTATGGTTTCATTTTAATAAGGTCTCTAAAGCATGTTTTGTGTGTGCCAGTGTTAAGTAGCTTAGGGATATGGCCCTTTAAACATGTAACATTCCTTTAAGTTATAAAAGTTTGTTGGGTGGGTCCCATCTCTAAAACACGTAGCTGCTAATGATCTCCATTGATGAAAGTACCAATAAACTTTGTAAGTTGTAACAATTACATGTTAAGAGCAATTAATTATATATTTTTGCATCTAGATATGACATGGTAAAACTTTGGTAGGGGGCTAATAATTGATATTCACTTATTACCAAATTATTGCTTGGTTGCATTCATTGAGGTACAAATCTTGAATTGATGCATGGTATAATTGAAGCTGAACATATTTCGTTAGGTGATGATTGTTTTTTCAACTGGTCTAAAATGAATTTGAGGTTATTGGTTACGAAACTTCAGCAAGTAGAAGTGTTAGAGTAATAGAGTTTCAATTTATATTTCAAACCAGAAAAACAAATTTCTTACATTTACTTTTCAATTCCCTTTTGTTACATTTATAGTATGATGCTTCGTTTTATTTTAATCTTTAAATTCAGATTGCCATAATAAGTTCATGTGTACAGTTCGTTTACGATAAGTAACATAAAACTTTTTTACCAAAAGTACAAACAAATCATTTTTCAACCCCGCGAAATTCACGGGTATTAGCACTAGTATATATATAAAGATAAATGAGTCTCTCTCTCTTAACTCCCTCTCTCTCTGGTTCTTTGTTCACACCATAACCCACCCTACCACCACCACTACCACCCACCTACCACCACCACCGACTACCCGCACCCGCTATCACCACCTTCCCCTACAACCACCAGCACCTTCCCCCACTGTCCATCACCACCTTCCCCAAAAACCACCATAAATCGGTATGATCTTAGAGATGCTAGACCTGTCGGAAAACGGACTCACCGGATAAATCCCAAAGGAGATTTTGACCTGCAAGAACTTAACAACCTTGAACATGTGGGGAAACTTTTTTCCGGCAAAATACCCAGGGAACTTGGATCGATTCCGAATCTTCAAAAGTTGTTCTTAGGCAATAGCTCACTTACGAATGAACTTCTCGATTTGTTACTTGATTTGAAAAACCTAAAGTTCTTGGATCTAAGCCGGAACCATATGGGGTGTGATATACTGGAGATTTTCGGACGGCTCACACAAGTGAGGACTCTACTTCTGCATTCGAATGACTACACCAGCAGGTTACTGTCATCAGGGATACTCCGGTTGTAGAATGTTTAAACTCTTGACTTGAGTTACAACAATTTGTATGGTTTATTGTCGGTCGAAATCTCTCGTATGGAAAGTTTCAAGTTCTTATTCCTTGCAAGCAATCAATTCTCCGACAGCATACCTTCAGATATGGTCATTCCTCGGTGCTGTGGTGGTTTTGGGGGAAGGTGGTGATGGCCGGTGGGGGAAGGTGCTGGTGTTTGTGGGGGAAGGCGATGATAGTGGGTGGGGGTAGGTGGTGGTGGTGTTAGGGTGGTTGGTGGTGGTTTATGGTGTGAACAAAGATCCAGAGAGTTAAGAGAGAGAGAGTTTAGAGAGAGAGACTGGTTTATCTTTTTATATATATAGTTTTAATATTTTATAATTCTATTTTTGTTTTATTTATTAAATAGATTTTAAATAAATGAATAAAATTACCAATCTACCCTGATTTAACCATAAAAACTAATTGAGTTAGGGTTAAATGACATAACGTGCTGTGATTTGCAAACATCAAGTATGTTTTTTGTACTTTTTGAAAACAAATGACACACTTTGCAATCTAGTGTTAACATAAAAGACGATTTTTATAATTTACTCTTAGTGTTATGCACTTATGCTTGATTATAAATTGCTTACATGCGGTATAAACATTCACTATTTCATGTTTAGCTTGAGTACTGATTTGTTGCTAACTTAATGGTTTAATTTTTTGAATCCAAAAATATCTATTTCTAAATTCTTACGATTGTATGCTTAATGTAAACATGATCAGTTGATCCATGGATGTGTCTAGAGGTGTTAATAAACTGTTGAAACCAACTAAATTATTTAAACCAATGCAAGTTGTTTGGTTGGAGATCCAAATGTTCGGCTTTAGCGGTTTGATGGTTTAAGCGTTCAGTACAGTTTGGAACTTGGACTACGCCGTTTGAATCGAATCGATTATACTTCAAAATCAGTAAAACCGGCCATCCTGCTCGGTTTGGTTTGTCGTTTCCCGAAATCATTGTTAGTGGTTCGGTCTATACATTTTAACAAAACTGGCATGTGTATCGCATGTGTGTTTCTAAATTTAAGACAAGTCGAAATTACATTTTTACCCTATTCTATCAAGTAAGTAATTAAAAATAAAACATAGTTTGCAAAAAAATGCAACTAATCAATTTCATCCTTTTAAAATTACAATATATTACTTCTTAGCTTTCTTAGAAAAAATACCATTTTTAACAAAACTCTACCCTATAATTAAAATAATTCAAAGATAATAAATGAGTCAAACCCGAGTCGAATTTGAAATTGAAAATATCATTTGAGTCTAGATATAGATTTTAAAACGAGTCGAACTCTAGCTCGATCTCGATCTCTCCTAACTTAAAAGCCAAACGATGGTCGTGTGATTAAGTGGAACTCAAAAGGTAATAATTGACCTATATTACTCAAGTGGTCAAATTAGATTTTACTTAGATTTTACTAAGGTGCTTTTTGTTTTGTCATAAAAGGTCTGTGCAGCCTTTTCTGTCTGCGCGGCACAGAACACGCGCAAACCTTGTCACGCGCAGATTGTTTGTTTTTCCGAAGATGTTTCATTAAAAAAGGTCTGCGCGAGGTATTCTTGGTACATACTTGGTCCAGCCACTTCTAAGATCATCTAAAGTCTGTAGAGGGTTATACACCACCACCCACCACCACCGTCCACCACCCACAACCGTCCACCACCACCACCACCACCGTTCATCACCACCACCATCCACCACCCACCACCGTCCACCACCCATCAACGTCCACCATCCACCACTGTTCTCCAACACTGTCCACCGTCCACCAACAACCACCACCGTTCATCACCACCATCGTCCACCACCCACCACCCACCACCCACCACCCACCACCGTCCATCTCCACTACCACCACCGTCTACCACCATCACCGTCCACCACCACCGTCCACCACCCACCACCATTCATCACCACCACCATCCACCACCACCCACCACCGTCCACCACCACCCACCCACCACCCATCAACGTCCACCACTCACCACTGTCCACCAACACCCACCACCTTCCACCATCCACCACCACCGTTCATCACTACCACCGTCCACCACCCACTACCCACCTCCTACCACCGTCCATATCCACCACCACCACCGTCCACCACTCACCACCACCGTCTACCACCATCACCGTCCACCACCACCACCCACCATCACTGTCCGTACACCACCACCAGTTTATTTTAGAAGTCTACATACGTTAAAAAAACAAACAGTCTTCTTCTTGCACACTGCAGATGTTTGGTCCACCTCTTCTTCAACAGATGTCTGCAGATGTAGTCCGCAGACTGTAGATATTTTACCTCTTAAAAAACAAATAACACCTAAGTCCTTTCGCAGTGGTAAGTGGTATGGTGCCACCCACCCTCATAGCGCCCCATGACGCCTTAAAACACTGATACTGTGGGCGCCATATGCGACCAATTTTGAAATCTCACGAAAAATATCACACCACAAATTCGCTTCCTTAAAAAACATTTGACCGTTGAACGGTCTTATTATTAAAAAAATTACTTCCTAAAAATATCTATATAAATATAACCTTTCCACTTCACTTTTTTAAAAACCCATACTCTCCACTACCATCCACTCTCTCTTTATTTTATAAAAAAAGGTCTAGTTTTATATACCATGTATCCCTACAACCGTGGTTTTGTTCCTCCGCATTCTAGTGCGGACACGAACCAAACGACCAATCCTAGCCAACCCGTTTCTCCAGATCCCACTCGACCCAACATTCAAAACCAACCCGACTTCATGAACCTATTGAACCAACCCCTCTCATGGGACCCAAATCTATACGGTTGGAACCCGAATCACAACATGGGAGGTTTTGGGTCGTCTCAAGCCTTCGGCTCGGCATGTGACACTTTAGGTTTTCCAGCACGTCTCGTTATGTAAGGATTATTTATGTGATTAAAATGTGATATATATGATCGTTGTTTACTGTAAGTATGTGTGTGTGTATATATATATATACATATATATAAACGATTGTGAATTACTCGTATTGGTTATTTTGACTTATCATAATCAGCCGCACACTCCCCTAATCCCGTACACCCTTCCTAGACCCGCACCCTCCTTGTTTCTGCCATGGGCCATCACACAGTGAGTTGGGTCAGGCCCAACACAAGACCACGATAAACCCTAGAGGCCCGCACACTTAGAAAGGGGTGCCCACTTCAGGTGTGCGGTATCCCTGGGGCATAAATACCCCTTGCAGCCGACAAAGGGGAATGTTTTGGCAACAATCATTTCAGCAGGAATCCCCAAAGACATTCCTCCTCCCTCTCTCTCTCTAAAAACCCTAAAGGAAAACACACCAAAAACCTTCTCTTTTCCCCTAATTTGGACGGCAACCTTCAAGACAATCATCAACCATCATTTTTGGAAGCTTATATCTTGATCTTTTTACACATTTTCACTCTCGATCAAACCAGTTAGTTTACTATCTTCATAATAGAGGATAATACATGATAAAGGTGCTAACTTGGTTAATGATTTATATGTTAAATGGTTATACATGATTTATGTGCATGATCAGCTCTAGATGAGAATTGATAATAACTGTTCTTGAGGATTATATGATGTTATCAATTTAGGGTTCACCTGTATGATAGAGATTGAAGGATTTGAGTATGATAATTAAAACAATGATGCACTTGTTCGTAATATATGCTAGGCTGCTCAAGAGTGCTCGTAATGATGACTTACTGATATTGTTTGGGTGTTGTAAAATGATGTTATTGATGGAAAGATATGATGGTTTTTGATATAATAAGGCCCTAAATCTATGCTGATAATTTGATGAGGTATGAAAAATTGAAGGATCTGATAATGTAGGCATTTTATGGAAACATTTGAATTTGTTGCAAATGATTGGATAATGATGTACAAGAACAGTTGCTTTTGTCTTATGTGATTTGATCTTGGATTAGTGACATAACATGTTTTGGAATAAATGTTGCCGCACACCCATAAAGGGTACAATATGCTAAGCATAAAGTACACCTGGGTCAAGCTGTACTGCACACTCGACAAAGTACCACTCGTGATGCACCTCGTACACTCCCATTAAGCATGTCGCCCACCTAGAAGCCACACATTCTGGCTATACAACTGACTCATGCACAATGTACAGCATGATATTGCATGACCTCACACCAGCACGTGGTCGCACAATTGCTGGTGGGCCGCACCTCATGGCATGGTTTAAATGAGTAATTTAACGAACATAAGTTTTTGAAACTAAAACTGGACGGCTCGTGAACTCGCCAACTTTATGTTGACACCCTACTGCATGCTTTGCAGGTACTCAGTGATTGCTCGGGAGCTTACAGCAGGGAGTGTAGTGGTTGCAGGAATCCGTGTTGGGTTCCTTATTAATAATTACGAACTTTTGAACTTACGCTTGAACTGTTTACCTTATGCTTCTGTTGTTATCTTTAAATGTTGTTTTAAACTTAAGACTTAGACCTTATTGGTCACTAAACGTATTGGTTTGATTAAAACTGCTTTAATATTATTGTTCAAAATGATTGGTGGCTTGATCCTGGTCAGTCACACGCCTCGCGGTAGTACTCAGCACGTGGAATTTGAGGGTCTGATACGGCACAAGCCTTTGGCTCGCAATTATGCGAGCCCGACTTCGTCCCGGATACACAAACGGAGCCGCAACCGGTAGAAGAGAAGGCGCAAAAGAACAAAACTACACGCCACCATAAAAAGAGAATAGTAACCGAGGCCCGAACGAAAAAAAAAGTGCAACCATGGGATAATAAGAGGAGTACACATTAACTCGAGCTTGGCTCGACGTGTCGGAGGACCCCGAAATTGGTAATATTTTTTAGATTTTTTAAGGCTTTTGTTGTTAAAGTTAGTATTAATTTTTTGTGTATTTTTTTAGCAAACAACCAAAATAAACATGTTTTTTTTTGGTGATGAATCCGAGAATATTTTTCAAGCTCATGTGTAACGACTCGCCCAAAAATGTCCTAAAACGCTCCGTAAGTATAAACCCGAACCCCTGAAACCCTAATGTTCATGAAAAACCAAGAAAACAAGAAATTAGAGTTTCAGGCGGGCCGCGTAAAGGTTAAGCATGGCCTTACGCGGGCCGCGACAGATCGAAGATCTCCAGATAAGCTTAAGGGACACGTGTTGTCCACGTGTCACGACCACCAATGACTCAACAACCCTACTGCCGGCCTGCCGCCTTTATGGCCCTCGCGAGCCGCGTAAAAGTTAAGTGTGGGTTTACGCGGGCCGCGTAAAACCCAATTTCATGCTATAAATTGCCTGGACCTGGGGCTGTCCTCTGTGCTCGAAATCTTATTTTTAAAACGCCCCTATTCTGCTAAAATTGAATTTCCGGGTAGTGAAACGCTGCGACGAATCCAGGGTATTAACTCGATCACTGCTACGTTTCAATTCTTTTCTTTCCTTCAGCTTTTATTATAGTAGATAGTAGCTCGGGATTATACCTCCTAAATCCCGAAACTCTGCCCGTTATTAGGGTAATAACTCTAATCACTGGTGCGATACCCTATCCGATCGATTGAAACCGATCCAACGGATGTTTAAGGGTTGCCCGACTCGGGCTATACTTTGTAATTCATCGTGAATCCGATGGATGTTTAAGTGTTGCCCAACTCGGGCTATACTTTGTCATTCGTTGTGAGGGTTTCGATCTCTTGATTATCGTTAAAGTGAATTGAGTTAATACACTAATACGAGTTCCATTATGTCTAGAAATTAGAACTCGTAATCAGGGAGCTGCTAGAATACTTAGCAACTAAGTAAACTTAGTAGTTAAATAAACTTAGTAAACTTACTAATTACGTACACTTAGTTGTTAAGGAAACTTAGCAGTTAAGCTAGTTGAGAAGATTAATTAAGTAAGCAAGATTAATTAAGCTAAGCAATATTAATTAAGCTAAGTAAGATTAATTAATCAGCTAAGTAAGATTTATTAAAAACCTAAGTAGATATACATGAAAAATAGATATATATGGGGTAGATATTATCTAAGGAAAGTGTTATCTAGAGAAGGTTTTATCTAGGGAAGATTCAACTAAGGAAGATAATACTTAGGGAAATTCTATATAGGGATTAAACTTATCCCTTGACTATAAATAGGAAGCCTAGGAATTCATTTCCTTTGCTCATTTCTTTTCTTCATCTCTCTATACGTTGGTGTTCTAACCAATAATCACCAAAGCGATGTTCTGTCCGATCGATTCAGGAACCAACTAACGAATGCCAAAGTGCTGTACTTTGTGAATTTCGTTAAACGGATGCCAAAGTGATATACTTTGTGAATTTCGTTAAATGGATGCCAAAGTGCTATACTTTGTGAATTTCGTTAAACGGATGCCAAAGTGATATACTTTGTGAATTTCGTTAAGGTTCGAATCTCGTGACCATCGTAGGTTTGATTTGGTTTAACACTAATACGTATTCCATTATGTTAAACTAAATGTTTAACTACCCAAAACTCTACACCATACTCCTACAATCAAAATGGATGCTGAATCATCAGAAGGTTCGAAACAATAAAGTATATGCTTAATTATCAGAAGGAGTAGAATCAAGAAGCTTGTTAAATCAATACTGCATGCTTATAATGTGTGTCATTCTCTTTTATCAAATGTATTTTACAATACTCCAATTATTTTCAAAAGTTATAATTACAGGGATTAAGTCGTGGTTATCTTGAATCACTGGCTAGTGGGGTATTGTGCACATTACTAATTTCTCATAGTTAGGCTAATAAATCATAACAGTGATAATCATCACTACTTGGGGAAAAAGACCCAATAGTGGTATGACCATCGTCACCAGGAGGTGACACGGAGCCAGATAAAAATAAGATAGAAGCCATTGTAATCGCTCTTATGCTGTAATTCATAACTAAGGTGTCATTTTATAAAAACCTGAATGAACTCGCCAGTATTTCCTACTGACCAAATCTTTTTAAAACGCGTTTCAGGTAATTACAGTAGATCGGAATAAGAGTTGGATGCGGCACCAACAAGGCTTATAGAAGTGGCTCATTTTATCAATTAAATTAAATTAAGAAAAGTTGTTTTATGTATTCGGATTTATCCCATATTAAAGCTACCTTTCAAAACTTGGTTTTATATCATTTATTTAATAAATAAAATCCGGTGTTTTCTAAACTCTAATATTTTTCTTAACTCACGGTCCTGATGAAATTTCCACTGCACTACTTTTCTAAATAACCACCGGTACCACTTGGCTGCTCGCGGCTCCCTATTCCGTCCAGGGTGGGGTCGGGGGTCGTGACATCATGGGTAGGGGGAGACTTATGGGGCCTATGACTACACGTAGCCTAAGTGGTTAGATTGGGATAAAAAGGTTTCACTAAGTGGTTAGGTTGGGATGGATGTCTCCCTGTTGAACTAGAAAAAAAAACTAGACTCGTTATTCTAATTTTACTATATATATGACCATCTAAATTATTGTAAATATAAGTAAAAGTAGGAGTTAATATTCATTTTGACATTATTTGTTGCAAAATATCATTTTACTATGAGTAATCTGCAGTTTTACCCCCTGGGTTATATGTAATTGGCACTCTTACCTCCTAAAACGAAAATTTTGTTGTCTGACCCCCCAATGTTGTCTATTTAGGCAAATGTTACCCCCTGGGCTTTGTGTCCGTTAGTTTGGGACGTTATCTTCAGATGGTTAAAGGGCAAACTGGTAATTTCACCCCTAATTGTTACTTACATCCCTTTATGTTCCACATTTCCTCAATCTGAAACCCTGAAGTTAACCTAGTTCTCAAGATCATGAATTTTTGTACATGGCGCTCCTGCACATTTGAACAATTGCAAGAGGAATCCAAGTTGTTAGAAGTATGGATCTTCGATTATTGAAGATTAGAGCTGAAGATCAGTATTTCGAACCAAACGAGATGTACCGTAAGTGACATGCAAGCATACAGGTCTTAGTTAGGTAAAAAATGAACGTTTTGCTGTGTTAATCTGATGGTGATGTTTGTTTACAGGTGACACTCAGAGATAATTTACAATAAGGGTACACCATGGAGGTAATTTTGTAGAAAACCCAAATAGGGAATACTTAGATGGAAAGATCAACTACATTGATCATGTAGATTTTTGTGTGTTGACTATGGATGTTTTAGAGGAGATGATTAAGAAAATAGGTTACGATGATGGTATCTTATTCTACATTCATTATAAGGAACCTTACGTGTCTTTGGATTTTGGTCTCAGGACATTAAAATGTGATGTTGATTTAGAAGCTATGTTTGATCATGTGCGTCAAGGTGTCCACCTGATAGAAATGTATGTTGAACACTGGCGCTCAACAATCTTGATGGAGTTGTTTCAAGATCAAGCAGGGCCATGTAGAGAAATTGTTCCAGCATCAGTTTTAGTCCACAATGCAAATGAAAATCAGAATGAAATTGAGGAAGAAAGTGAAAATCGGAATGAAGTAGATGAAGAAAGTGATCCTGATTATGAGTATGTTGAGGAAGATAATATGGTTTATGAAATAGAAGTCGATATGCAGAGGTTGAGGACTAATGTAGAATTTACCAGTGAAGAACTGGATGGTTCAAGTGATGGGGATCATGATGATGAGAGAAATGTAGAAGGTCATCTTCCTGTAGACCTGGAGGACTTTGAAAGTGGTTATGATGACAATACAACACTTAGAGATAAGGTTGCCAAGAAAATAAGGAGGAAAAGGAAGACTGCTGCCAAAGAGAAGGGTGCAGACTATGTACCCTTCTATGTGGGTCAGCTTATCGATAACAAGAGTAAGATGAACGAGATGGTGAAAAACTATGCTCTTAAGGCTAGAAGGGATGTCTTTATCCTAAAAAACAAGTTGTTAAGGTATAGAGTAGTGTGTTTTGGTTGTAATCCACCACTACTTGGTGTTGCAAAAAAAAAAGGAGATAAGGAGGGGCAAAATAGTAAAATCAATGAGGTAGGGCAAAAATACAAGCACACTAAAAGGCATACAAAGCCCACCTGCCCTTGGGCAGTTCACATCTCAAGGAAGACGGCTAAGGAGAAATGGTGTGTGAAGATAATTCATAATCATCATAACTGTTTGACAAGCAGGGACGTATCTTTGCATATATCCAGTTTGTTATGCTCTTGTTGAGTTAGAAACAACACAAAGTTGGAAATGGTTTTTGCAACTATTAAGAGATGACCTAGAGTGCACAGTTGATTCATGTTTCACTTTCATTAGCGACAGACATAAGGTAATCCATTATTACATGGTAATTCCTAAATTTTTTTTTTGTAAACTTGATTGAAAAATAAGAGGGATATTTCCAATTTGTATGACAGGGTCTGATTCCAGATATGCTAGCAGTTTTTCCTAATGCTGAGCACAGGTTTTGTTTGAGGCACATTAATGAGAACATGAAATCCAAGTTGCGTGGGGATGTTTACAAGAATTTGCTTTGGTCAGCAGGTAGGAAGACCTCCATTCCTTATTTTAACAAGGCTATGGAAGAAATTAAGACAACAGAACGAGCTATGTATGACTGGCTGAATGAGATCCCATACACAGCTTGGTCAAGAGCTTATTTTTCTGGAAGAGCTAAATGTGATATGTTGCTGAACAACATATGTGAAGTTTTTAACAGACAAATCATAGGGGCAAGGGATAAGCCAATTATCACATGCTTAGAATTCATTAGGGAGTACATGACCAAGAGGATAGTGAATGTAAAGAAATTGCAAGCAAAGTGTATTGGGCCACTGACACCTCATGCCACTGAGGTCTTCGATGGGATCAAGAAACGGTCCTCTGAAATGTCTGTTTTAATGGTTGATACAGACAAGTATCAAATAACAGGTCCGAGATCACAGTGTGTTGTGAATGTTAAAAATAAAACTTGTGCATGCAGGAAGTGGGACTTGATAGGGATGCCTTGCAAACATGTTGTTGCAGCCATATGGGATATGTTAAGGAATAGCATTAACGCTGGTATACCTGAAGAGTGGGTTTCAGATGTGTATTGGTTGTCAACATGGAAGAAAGTTTATGAGAATGTCATAGAGCCAATCAATGGGCCAGAAATGTGGACTCCTTCTCAATGTCCATCAACAATTATCCCACCTGATGTGCGTGAATTATATATATTTTTATGAAGATATTTGTTCACACAAATTTAGTTTTAAAAATGGTTTTTCACCTAAAAACTAACTACACACACAAAAGGGCAAGTGTACCCGTCGGGTGGTAATATAGCCAATCGGTAAGAACCGGATATCAATCCGTGGATGCGGTGTCTCGATACTAAACTTTTGCTACTTCAAAGCCTTTTCAAATGATTGGGTTGATTTTTCTAACTTAGCATGCAAAGAAATAAACTACTAAAAATCTAACAAGAAACAATATCTAAGAAAGGGTTGCCTAAACTAAGTATCCACTAACTCACATGTGACAACAAAGGGGAAGGAGGTTGTGATGATGCAAGCTCTAAAATTAACTAAGTCCCCAATCAAGGTTTCATAGTCTATAATTCTTAGGAAAACTAAAAATGAATTAACATTCTAATCACCTAAAAATTATTCTTTTAAGCTCACTTGCTAAGTTGGTGTTAATCTTTAATAATGAGTTAATTGTTTGTCAAAACTCCTAACTCTACAAATTAGGGAAAACTAATATGAAAAACACACTAATCACCCTAACTTGGTTTCAAGTAGTTGGCACCATCATCATGTTCTTGATATGAACCACAAGCATGGTCATGCTAGCTAACAATTTTGGCCTAAATCATCAAACTAACAAGAACACAAACTATAGAATCCACATAAACATACTTATGATCTTTCCAAATCTATATGCAAGAATTCACACATATGCTCAAGTCATCATTCAATCACATTAGCAATTACCATTCCTAGTTTCATGCTATGAATCATACTAACAAGTTAACAAGATTCAATAATCATAATCTTTACATGGGCTTTCCAACACAACATGTAAATACTTATGAGCAAACATTCAAGAACAAGAACTTTAAGCATACACATGAACTCCAAGAACAAGATTAAATACCAACATGAAGATTAACAAGAACAATCATCACATCTACTTCCATGTTATCACATATTCATTAGCTTCAACAAAGTTTAGACAACTCAAATGTTTAGCCCATAAGGCTCATGGCTACCAAATCAAGTGCAAATAAACATAAATTGTTCATAATGTAGTAACTAGTAAGCTAACCAAGTTAAAGACAAGATTTAATTGATGTTTGAGTAGATCTTCAAGTGATTAAGTCCTCTTCAAGGCTCCCTCTTGGCTCCAACAAGCTTCCAAGACCAGATTCTTGAGAGAAAAAGTCACCAAAATGCTCCAACTCCCTTGCAAATGAGCTAGAAACTAGTATTTAAACTCTGCGCGTTTGGCACTACCATGCCACCTTTTGGCACGGTCGTGCTTGGCAAGTGTCAGAGCTACTTTCTTGAATGTTGACCAAGTATGCTTCCATTTTGGGAAAAATCGCGCTCAAAAGTTCCCGATGTGGCACGACCGTGCTCGGGCATGATCTGGTAGTGCCAGCCGATAGTGCTCGGCAACGATCTCGGAAACACTCTGATCTGGGGCTCAAATTGACCTGGCACGGTCGTGCCAGTGGTTGGCACGGTCATGCCATTTCTAATTTTGATGGTGCTGGTGCCGGATGCTAGTGCTGGTCGAGAGTGCAGGTGTCGAAAGGCCTGGCACGGTCGTGCTCATGGTTGGCACGGTGGTGCCATATCTGGCAGTTTGCTGGAATGTTCCATTTTTGCTCCATTTTGCTCCAAAAGCCTTCGTTTCATCACCGGGCCGAAGCCCGGACCTGTATTTTCACAAACAACTCAAATGAGTACCAAAATCAATGAAAATACAAAGAGTTTTCGCATAAACGGGGCGTATTTGACGTTTAAAAGATGTATAAATTCTTATACATCACCACCAAAGCATCATACACAGGTTGGAAGGCCAAAGAAGAAGCAAAAAAGGCATTTGGGGAAAAAGAGATTGAGAAGGAGTTCGACAAAGGAGGTAAAATGACCAGAAAGGTCACCACCATCAAGTGTGGTAAATGTGGAAACCTGGGACACAACATCAGGAGCTGCAAAGGATAAGGGGGTGAAACAATCTGCTGCTTCACAAGAATCGCATACTGCCACTCAAGGTGCCCCAATTGACAATCTTGATGATTAGATGCTACTGTCCTTTGGTTATATGCACAATGTTGATGATTGATGGAAGTTTTTATGGTTTCTAATATCTCTAGTTGTATGGATGTTTGCCGACTTTGTTACAGACAATGTTTGTTTTCATTTCTGCAGTTATGACTATGTTTGTTACTTTATTCTGTTGTAATGACAATGTTTGGTTGTTTTTTATATGGCTGCATTTCAGTATTTTCATATTTGTGTTCAAACATAATTTTGACAGAAAGTAATTCGATTACATTGCAAAGTTTAGTACAGATTCCACAATACATGAGAACAAATAATTTAGTGGTCCAAAATACAACATACAACAAATTTAGATGTTGGTTTCTAGCCTATTTCTAGTGACAACCATCCAAACAAGACCAACTCGAATCAGAACCATGCTCCCCTTCATATGGATTGTGGTACCAATCGTCCTCTTCATCCTCAAAACTGTAATCCCATGCATGTTCCAGCACTTCAGGGTCATAGTCTTTTGTCGGATCTTTGAGTGTCACTTCATTCTCTGTTTGTTCTTCTAAATAAGGTCTGAGTATCTCAAAGTCTTGATCCTCAAAGTATACATAACTTTCAGGTTCGTCAGCTGTAACTACATCTTCATCCTTATCATTCTCATTCTCAGCAATAGCTTCAGCATTACATTCAGGCTACCAATATAAAATTAAAACAAACAATAAGAACTTGAAAAAGGGAAATTTAGCATTGCAATAATTGGAAAGTCAGTTACAACTAGTAGAAAATACAAATACTAATACAATTTGTCTACATTTAACTACTTAAGCAAATAAACTAGCACAAGCAAGACCCAAGTAATCCCTAAGTACAACTTCCATTTGAACACATCCTCATTCTTGTACTGAGCCAGTTTGTCTTTGCACTTAGCCAACTCATCCTTATCTTTGATACTTTGAATTAAAGCAGGCATTACCTCGTGACAAATTTGACATCCCTGTTCTTCACGAACATCAGCCCATCTAAGGAATCCACATCCTCCAATCTAAAATCGGACATTAATAACAACATAACAACTCAGTAATTATCCCACAACTACATTCAATATGCATAACTCAGTAATCACTTACACATCGCAGATACCGTCTTCCAGGATTTGCCTTCGATTCCGACTGTTTGTAAACAGTTTGGCCACCACAAGGACAGACGGTATTCACCATTTTACCTTTCGATCGAAACAGGTTGGAAGAAGAACCAGACATTTTCCGTTTGACAGGGATGGCACAAGGAGCTGAAGCGATTGAAGATCTGGCTGGGGCTGGTGGTGGAGCGATTGAAGATCTGGCTAGGGTTATATGGAGGTAGGGTTATATCATATATGTGTTGAGGAAGAAGATGGATGGAGGGTATAATGGTCATTTCATCGATTTTAAATGGTCAGAGTAACATTGAATAGGCTGAGGGGGTAATGTTGAGGGAAATAGACAACGTTGGGGGGTCAGACAGCAAAATTTTCGTTTTAGAGGGTAAGAGTGCCAATCACATATAACTTTAGGGGAGTAAAACTACAGTTTACTCTTTTACTATTTTAAAGTTACAATAAATATTTCTCAAATCACAACTATTACTAGTTAAGCAGTAAAATATTAACAAATGCAAATAAATATAAATAACCACATATTTTTGGAACGATAATATATTATACATTTAACCAGAAATATTCTATGTGGACCGGCCTTAAATTACCTAACACGGGCAAGTGGGTCACTAGCCTTGACGTTGAACCAACCAACAAGACAAGCTGACGAGATCTTTTCTTTGATTTTCTTTTTCCTTTTTATTCTGGCATGTTTTTATTTAATTATCTGTGTTTATTGATTTAGTTATTTCAATCGAATGGTGTAGGATCCCATTCCCCACAGTTTTTTTTTCCTCCTTAACGGCAAATTTGGATCACTTAAGTATCATCATGTCACCAGCGAAACTAGCCGATCATATCTATCCACACTAGGCAATAATGCTTATACACCAATTCAGGAGTAAACTCAATAAATATGGGAAACCCTCTTATGAAAATCGAACACTCATTGGTCCTAAAACCTTATCCCACTCTAAAATACCTAGGTTATAAAGCGAATCCCCCATAGTTAAAGTATAACAAATATGAAAAGGTATTGTATTCGGTTGTTCTGGTTACAAGTTGGACCATATGACGTGCGAGAAACATATAGCTTTTTAGTAACCAACCTACACCGGCTGCAAAGGTCTATATATGAATGAAGAACAAAACGAAGATTCCATATTCAAGAATTAAATAAATATTTAAGCGAGGGCCCTCGATTTGTATTACTTTTTACGTATATAGTTTTTTTTTTTGTTTCGTATTTATAGTTTTTTAGACGAATCAATTGCTTTTTGTAAGACTTAAATCGAAGACTTCACACTTAAGTATTTAAAAGGCTTTTGCCTTGTTACGTTTTTGGCCCCTGTTGTTATATCAGTTTTACTATTTTTTAACCCAGGTTAATTATTAGTCACATGACATGCACATGGTGAGTAAATTGGTAATTTCCCCTCCCATTTTAGTTACTTTATAAAGAAAAAAAAGCCCCAACTACTTAATCACTTCTTCTTGGGGTTGAGTTAGACTCAGGAGCCAAAATACTAGTAGGGGTGTTCAAAAAAATCCGAATCTGAATCCGAAATATCCGAAAACCCGTATCTGAAATATCCGAAATTTCGGATATCCGAAAATCGGATAATCCGAAATTCATATTCGGAATCGGATGTGAATTTTCAAAAATTTCGGATATTCGGATTATCCGAATCCGAAAACTTAAAAAATATATATGTATATTATTAATATGGTATAATACCCATTACGGCCCACCCATTGCCATTACCCAACGCATTTAGTCATTTACACTGAATCCAATAGCATTCAATCCTTTATCCCCATCGCAATTCAAAACACAGAAACTAGGTGGGTGTTTGGCTTAGCTTCTATTTCAACTTATTGACTTATTGAACAGTGAAAATGGGTGAAAAGGACTTATTGAAGTGTTTGGGAAATGTGTGTATGTGGGGCAATAAGTCAATAAGCAAGAAATTCTAACTTATTGAACAGTGAAAACGACTTATTATTAATCACAAATAAGCTAAGCCAAACACCCCTTAGGGTTTCTGTTTCTTTCATGCCGTCGCCCAAAATCGTGCCTCTCCCGGTCGCATTTTCGAAACCATTCATCCTCGTCGTCTTCACTTCGCTGGCGCCGTGATTCCCTGTCTCCGGTCAGCTGGAAAATCGAATGCAGCAGGTTGTTTGAACTTTGAATGCAATTAATTACCTTAGAGAATGCAGCCGTTCTTCTTAAATATCACAGATTCAACATGTTTTTAGCCGTTGTATTGTTTGAAACTGTACACACATTAGATTGTTTTTAGCCATTACAGATTCAACTTTGTAATTAAATTATATGTACTACCTTTTTTATATAAAAGCAATACACACTCTCTATGTTGTTTGAAGCTTTAATTTGTTTAAGTATGAATGTTTTTTTTGGATGTTAAAATCTTGGAAAATCGAATGCAGCAGGTTTAGATTTAATAACATGAATGAAACATATTTTTGGTTTTTTTTTTTAATTCGGATATCCGTTTGGTTATCCGTATCCGAAATTTCGGATATCCGAAAATCGGATACCCGAAATTTCGGATTCGGATATCAATATTCACTATCCGAAAATTTCGGATATCCAAAAATTTCGGATATCCGAAAAGCGGATAATCCGATCTTGAACACCCCTACAAAATAGTTAGTTATAGAGACCATGGGGTACATATGTTAAAAAATCCTATTTTGGGCTAATATACTAAAACTGATATAACCACAGGGGCCAAAAACGTAATTTACTCTTATATATATAACCTAATAGGGTAGAGTTCGGCTATGAAGTACAAAACTCGTAAAATGTGTGAGAAATCGATGTATGCATTATGTTTTAAGTTTTAGACATAATGTTTTAGATTTTTTTGGCATTGTTTTATATAGAAAATCACCAAATGTAATAGTTAAAAACATAATGAAATGTATTCTAGGCATGAGATTTAAAACACAGATTAACTTTCTTGGTATTGTGTTTTAATTTTCATGTCTATAATACATTTCATTGTATTTTAAATTGCTACATTATATGTTTTTCTATGTAATACCATGTCAAAAGAATCTAAAACACCATAACTAAATTTTAAAACACAATGCTTATGTAGATTTTTTACACTCTTTAGGAGTTTTATACTTTGGAGTCAACTCATAGCCTAACCTAATATATTGCTTAATTACTTTTTATTCATATTTATATTTATATTTATAGTTACGTATACAATAATAACTATCGTGTAATATGCATTGATTATATAAAAGCCCGATCACTCGGGTAAACTTAATGGAAAATGCCACTCACGCCCGCAAATGCAGACGCCACTAGTGACCGGCCCGCCATTATTTATGCAGACGCTCACTGTGGTAAAACTCCTAGCTCGATCCAGAGCAATTTTGTTTCAGGCGAGACTCGAACTCATGACCTCCACTTTGGAAAGTCATAGGGCCGCTAATGCACCAGAAATGAGTAACTTTGTAGAATAGTAACCAAGTTTTAAAATTGTTCTAATTAGGTCACTCAAGTTTCAAAAGTGTTTCAATCAGGTCACTCAATATTCATTTTTATTAAAATTAAGGATTTTTTTTCCATCCATTTCATAGGTAACCGTGCTGATGTGGATTTTTGTTTCTTTTTTCCCTTTTATTTGATGCTAACGTCAAGTGATGACGTGGATTTTAACTTGTTTTTTAAAATTTTTAATGTAAATAAAGTATTTTTATTTTTTATAAATATAATTTCATATATTAAAATGATCTAACTCCACCATCGTATGGTCCAATTTTTTTCTTGACACATGGAAAAAAGGACATGACTCAATTTGAATGTTTAGTTATGTAATTGGAACAAAAACAATACGAATAAGTTAATTAGAACACTTTTAAAACTTGGTTACTGTTCTGTGACATTTTCCCATTTATATAAAGCTTATTGTATGAAAGTTATGCTCAAAGTCTTAACCTAGTTTATTAAGACGAACTTCAGTTTGGGCTCCAATACCGTCAAAATTCAAGCTGTTAGCAAGACACTGCAATTAGCTCCTTAGATTGTTCACATCCATTCCTACATCTTCATTCCTATAATTACATTAAAAAATACTAGATTTTTTAATGAGTGTTCACATCCTTTCTTCTATCACCATTTATATAATTACACTAAAAATCACTATATTTTTTTCTTTTTTCAATTAATAATATTTTTATACATTTATAATTACTTTTTCTCTTTCCTTCAGTAACAATCAATTTCAAAAACCATTAACAAATTAATAAGGGTGAAAAACGTTTTCTGAAATATAAATATTCTCTTTGAAACCACTTTATAAGGCTATAGAGTGTGGTCATGATCTTCATGGTCACCATGACCCTTCACATCAGCGCCATGTCACCTACTTCTAATCTATTAGGAATGAGAATGGTACCCGTTCGGTACCGAAAGTACCGGTACCAAAAATCCCAAAAAGTGAGTACCGGTACCGAATATACCCGGTACGGTTCCGATATTTTAGTGTAAAAACCGGTACCGAAAATGTCAAAAGTCGGTACCGAAAATGTACCTAGTTCGGTAAATTCGGTACATGGTACCATTTGCTCATCCCTATAATCCACTATCCAAAACCACTACCCTAAGGGTGTGGTCATGACAAAACCGCTATACTCTTATTTTTTTTTTTTGTGAAAATGAAAAGAAAATATTAAAAAAGGAAAGAAGGCCCATGGTACCATGGTTTAATCCATGCAAAACCATAGTGGATAAGGCAATTGGTAGTGTAGCAATTCACTAACGGTCTTATGTGACGATTGATGACCCACCCATTCCCCCACACCCTTCAGCCTAATAGGGGACATGAATGCTCTTAACAGATCATGTTTACGTCATGGTACCATTTTATAAGATCAAAATGTTAGAACATTCACATCCTGGGAATCAAAATCTATGTGTGGGGTTTTTAAAATATAAAGAGTATAAAAACTAAAAAGTGCTTGCGAGTATAGGAGATAGAAAATGTTACTATTCATCTGTATATTTGGGGGGACATTGTTCAACCACTATAATTTTTAATATATATTGAAAGTCGTTGTGAGTGAAGGAGAGAAAAAAAATGTAATGATAAAGATATAATTATTTAATTGAAAAGGAAAGAGAGAAAATATTTGTTTTTAGTGAAAATATATTGATATATGAGTTGTTTTTTAGTGGAATGTATGTGTATTTTTAGGGAGCTGGATATGAATGCTCTTAGATAACCATTTTATAGATCATAGGTAAAACCTTAAAACCTACGCTTGTTTATACAGTTCAAAAGTGACTTTTATTAAAAGTCAACTCTAAAAGTGAGGGGCTGTTTGGCAACATCTGAACCAATAAGTGTTGAATGAATAAGAGGTCTGAATGGGTAAGAGCCTCTGAACCAGTAAGTGCTGAATCCGTAAAGTGCTGTTTGGTTGCACCTCTGAATGACCGTGTAAAATGACATTTTTACCCCTTTGAACTACATCTGTTTGTTTAGTGCTCTATAGCTTAAAAATACAAAACATAATAGAATTCAAAACCTCAAAACTGTTGCTTAATACGAATCATACCAATATAATAATAAACACAAATTATACTTTGTACAATTCCAAACCTAAAAACTGCTGCAAACATGAAACCTACTAAATTTCTAATTCTAAAATTGATGAAGCTACAAATTCTCAATAAACAAAACCTCAAAATTGATGAAACCTACAATAAATTGAAATAATCAACATACCTATTGCAAACGTGATGAACGGTGGTAGTGTGGAGGAGGCCGGCGGCGGCGTTGTGGAGGAGTAGAGGAGGAGGAGACTGGTGGCGACGGCGTCGCTGTGAAGGAGGCAGAGGAGGCGGCGGCGTTGTAGAGGTGCAAAGGAGACGGTGGCTATATGGAGGAGGAGACAGTGGCGGCTGTGGAGCCGAGGTGGAGCAGGTGTGACGTCGATGGAGGAGGCCGGTGAGGTGGAGGAGGCCGGTGAGGTGGAGGAGACCGGTGGAGGAGGCCAGTGGAGATGGAGATGGAGGCGGGTCTTCAGTGCAGAGCGTGAGGGAGAATAGGTAGGGCAAAGGGGTATTTTGTGAAGAAGTTTCATTCAGCGACTTTTAGAATCTGAATGGATCAGATCTGAATAGACCCATTCAGATGTGGCCTTTAACCGAACCAAACAAGCACACCTCTGACCGGTTCAGAGGTTTCATCTGAATGAGAACCATTAAGTGGCTAACAAACAGGGCCTGACTTTTATTAAAAGTGCTGATTAACTTACAACTTTTTCAAAAGAAGTTAAAAAAAAAAAAACTGGATTAGCTTTTGTGATGGTAAAAGTGAAATGACCAAACAAATAATAGTAACTTTCCATGTTTAGTTATTTTAAATGGTGAGGGTTAAAAGTGGAATGTATGTGTATTTTTAGGGAGCTGGATATGAATGCTCTTAGATAACCATTTTATAGATCATAGGTAAAACCTTAAAACCTACGCTTGTTTAGAATATGTGTTATCATAAAACCCAAGGCTTTGTTGGTATGCCACATTAGCAAACAAAGCCCAAATACACCATAACACCTTGAAGTAAATTGGGGCTTTGGGCAAATTAATTGGGGCTAGCCACGGCATTATGTGCACAAAAGGTGCTGAAAAGGTGCTGCAAAATATTAAATTAATATTGTTGGATGTTGGTTGGTGTCATGAAAATTCATTTGTAAAGTTGACTTTGGAAAACAAAGAATTCAAACGGTAATATTTTTATTAATGTACTCAAAAATACCAATTAAAAATAAAAATAAAACTTAATTTTAAACACTTATATAAAACTTAATATTTTTAAACACTTAGAAGGTGTTTGGGATTGTTTATTCAACTCTAAAAGTGACTTTTATTAAAAGTGCTGATTAACTTACAACTTTTTTCAAAATAAGTTAAAAAAAAAATGTTTAGTAAAGTTGGGAGAGAGGAATTGAAGTGTAACAATCACTCTAAGTTACACTAAAAAAAATAAATTTATATATTCAATAACCTGAATCTGTGTATAAAATGTTTAGTACTATTTAATAACCATCAATAAGTTTTAAACAAAATTGGCAAAAACTAGAATCCATAGAATATATAATTCAAAGACATCCATCCATACAACTCTGCAACAGAATTTCTTTTAGTAAACGGAATAAAGAATATCGTCAGTAGGATTGGTGAACCCCATCTTAGCAGACACCGCCACAGCACCACCGTTGCCGGCGGTGGTCGTCTTGAGATCTCCGGTATGTGGGTGGTTGTCTGCCGGTGGATGGTAGTACATCCGAGCAGTTTGTGGGCAGTGCGAATGAAACCGGCAAGCGATTCTAAATGCATCCAAGATCTCGGTATGCTTTCCCATCCTTGACTCTTTTTCTCTCTCTAGAAGATGAAGTGGCAGAGAGAGAAAGCTGAGAAATGATAGTAGCTAGAAAGCAGGCCAAACGTTAGAAGAAGAAGAGCCCATAAAAGTAAAATTGGTCGGAAGAGAAAGAGGCACATTTTAATCTTGGGCGGGGTTGGTGCTGTATTTATATTTGAAAGTCGCGGCGATTAGGGCTGCAGCCGTCACTTTACTCTTTACTTTACCACGTTGTTCTTGTTCTTTATTGAAATATTAAATATTATTTTTAGTCCTCCGACTTTGGATCTATACATACTTTACCACGTTATTCTTGTTTGAGTTAATAGCCAAAATGGTCCTTGAGGTTTGCTTACTTTTGCCACTTTAGTCTAAAATCCAAAATTTTTAAATCTGGATCCCTGAGGTTTGCATTTTGTTGCCATTTTAGTCCAAATTTCAAAAACCCCCTTTTTTGACTGTTGCAACCAGCCTATTTTGTCCTTTTGTGCAGGGGTATCTGGGTTCTTGATCTGGGTTTGTTATAATAACTCATAAAAATGACCGAAATACCCCTGCGCAAAAGGACAAAATAGGCTGGTTGCAACAGTCAAAAAAAGGGTTTTTTGAAATTTTGACTAAAATGGCAACAAAATGCAAACCTCAGGGACCCAGATTTAAAATTTTTGGATTTTGGACTAAAGTGGCAAAAGTGAGCAAACCTCAGGGACCATTTTGGCTATTAACTCTTCTTGTTTTTGTGAAATATTAAATATTAGAGTAAACCTTAATTTTCGTCCATGTGGTTTGCTGATTTTAACACTTTCAGTCCAATAGTTTATAAATTACATTTATCATCCATTAGTTTCCTGATTTTAACAGTTTCAGTCCATTAGTTTCCTGATTTTAACAGTTTCAGTCCACACCAGTGTCAGTGGTGTGGACTGAAACTGTTAAAATCAGGAAACTAATGGACTGAAACTGTTAAAATCAGGAAACTAATGGATGATAAATGCAATGTTTAAACTATTGGACTGGAAGTGCTAAAATTAGCAAACCACAAGGACAGACACTGGTGTGGACTGAAACTGTTAAAATCAGGAAACTAATGGACTGAAACTGTTAAAATCAGGAAACTAATGGATGATAAATGTAATTTATAAACTATTGGACTAGAACAGTCCATTAGTTTCCTGATTTTAACAGTTTCAGTCCACACCAGTGTCAGTGGTGTGGACTGAAACTGTTAAAATCAGGAAACTAATGGACTGAAACTGTTAAAATCAGGAAACTAATGGATGATAAATGCAATGTTTAAACTATTGGACTGGAAGTGCTAAAATTAGCAAACCACAAGGACAGTGGTGTGGACTGAAACTGTTAAAATCAGGAAACTAATGGACTGAAACTGTTAAAATCAGGAAACTAATGGATGATAAATGCAATGTTTAAACTATTGGACTGGAAGTGCTAAAATCAGCAAACCACAAGGACAAAAATTGAAGTTTACTCTAAATATTATTTTTAGTCCTCCGACTTTGAATCTATACGGAAAGAAAAAAACAAATATAATAATAAAAAGTAGAGTTAATTACATTTTCCGTGTCTACGATAATTGTTAGAATAACATTTACTGTTAGTTTAAAAATTGATCAAATAGTATCAGTATTTTCATTTTTGTAATAATTACAGTTCATCATCATTAACTCTATTTAATTATTCTGTTAGTTTATTTGAAATGACCATAATACATCTGTTATTAAAATTAAATAATCAATAAATCAAGAGTTACGTTTTTTTGTTTATGTTGTTTGTTGAAAATAACTATTAAAGTCCATTAGTTTAAAATTTTCAAAACAGTATCAGAATTTCACAATTTCCACTTTCAACTCACCAACAATGATGGTTAACAACTTCATCTATCTACTATACTTCTCACTCTCTGTTTCTTCAGATCTAGTCGGAACATCACCTGCTCCTGCTCTACAACTCGGTTCCGACGACTCAGTTTCACCACCGCCAACCTTCGTCGTATCACCATCAATTGGATCTTCTTCGTCACATCCATCGGCGTTAGATCTGTCTTCATCAATCGGTTACACCAAAATCGAAACCTTCATCCACCTAATTTTCCCCATCACAATCGAAACAGTCGGCCACCTAATTTTCTTCATCACAATCGAAATCGCCGGCCACCTAATTTTCCCTATCACAATCGACGTTAGTGGGAAAGTTCGAGCCAGAGCAGGTGATATTCCGGCTGGATCTGAAGAAACGGAGAGACTGAAGAGTAGAATAAAGATAGATGAAGCTATTAACTGCCATTGTTGGTGAGTTGAAGGAGGAAGTTAGAGGTGTGAAAAAAACCAAATTAACTAACGCATAACCAAATTAACCGCAAAAACCGAACCGAAAAAACCGAACCATACCAAAAACTAGTGGGTCCGTTAATTTTTCTTTAGAAAACCGAAAGTAGCAGGTCAATTATGGTTATCAATGTTTCCATACTCACCATAATCGAACCAAAACGACATATAGTAAACTCTTTGTCGGATTAAGTTTTTTCACCGCTTTTTTTTTATTTTTGATTTTTTTAGTAGAACGTTTTTAGTATTTAAAAGTTATTTAATATCATGTTGGTTATTGGTTAAATGTTTATTTGAATTTATGGAATATATCATATCACTTTGTATTAATATTCGGTATCAATATTATAGATTATATATATTTTTAGTACTATGTAGCATACTAATATATAGAATTATGTAATAACAATTTATTCCATATTAAAAAAAATGAACTATTTTTAGCTAGGCCTAAATTCATGGTTATCCACCCATAACCGATCCGCTATAAGCTTCAAAACCGATTAACCAAAACCGCCATAGCCGATCGGTTGTGGTTATTGTTTTTTGGCCAAAACCGACACACACGACCTATGACACCCCTAGTGGAAGTTGTGAAAGTATTGGTATTGTTTTGGCAATTTTTAAACTAATTGACTGTAATGGTTATTTTCAAAAAACTACAAGGATGAAAAATGTAATTAACTCTTTATTTATTTTTATTTAGTTTTAATAACAAGGGCATTATGGTAATTTCAAATAAACTAACAAAATAATTGGATGATGTTAGTGAAGGTGGACTGTAATTGTTACAAAACTGAAGGTACTGGTACTGTTTTATCAAATTTTAAACTAATAGACTATAAATGTTAATTTACCAAACCATGAAGACGAAAAATGTAATTAACTCTAAAAAGAAAGTATTGTTGCGTCAATGGAAATAGGTTATGAGGGGTTAGGATGGGTTGAAGGTGCATGACTATTTTTCTCCCATATGGATCAAATTCGCTTAGAATATTGTATGAGGATGTCTTCTATGGTCAGTCTTTAGCTTGAGAATAAACATACACGATATATATATTTTTAGGGTGAAAATACAGTTAAAAGATCACTATACCGTTAGTGTTACACGATTTTTTTACCAAAATGCTGGTCGGTCAATGTCGATCTAGTTAAACGCTCACTTCTGAACGCAATCTCAAACCATCGCGTACTTTTACAAGTAACTTATGATCACTTTTGTTTTCTCAAGATACTGGAATTTGACATAATGACTACTTCGTATTTGATTCTTGTTCTCCCAATGCTATTATGATTATTACGAGAATATATGCACTCAAAACTTTAACCATATTCTTCTTTATCCTTCATATTTTGATGGCTACCCATTTTAAGTCATTAGATTCCTCCACAATCACATACTAGGAATAGAATATAACATGACGAAAGAAAAAAAAAAAGCATACAATTCGTTAGCAGTAACGGACCATTAAGGATTGACTGAGGGAGGTTAAGCCTCCCCATAGTTTTCCGAATTTTATATGTTATGTATACCATTAAAATTTTATCGACCTTAAATTCTTTCAGACATTAACAAATAAAATCGTAGTTGATACATAGTGATATGATTAACCTTGTTTCTCGCTCTCTCTCTCTCTCTCTCTCTCTCTACTTAGGTACTAGTTTTAAAGGGAGTAAAACTACAAGAAAACGACATCAGCAAGAAAAATAGAGGTGTTACATTTTGAAATGAAACAAAAATCATTAAATTTTGGGTTAGCTGTTGTATCTAATTCGTTTAACATGTGTTTGAGTTGACCTCTTTAATCCTGTTAATTAAATAGGTTGTGTTTGAATTGACACGTTTACTCCATTTGACTAAATAGGTCGACCACCAACCTTTTTATGACTAAATAACCCACTAGCATGTCTATGCCAATTTAAGGGTACGCACTTAGGCTAGAGGGTGTGGAATAACCCCCTTGGGCTTTATAAGGACACCTCAGCGCCACGTAGGCGCCACGTCAGCTAGGGGGCTTTATAACGCCCCCCTTTAACTTGCACGGTGTGGGATGGAGCCCTCTATTAAACAAAACAAAAATTTTGATTGGATGACACTCGAGTGGGCCCCACCTGAACAGCCCCTTCTTCTCGTTAACATGGTGGCGAGCTCACCTATAGCGCCCCTCTTGATTGGCTGGGTGTGGGGGCATAGCGCCGGCGGCGCCATAGGTGGTGACGAGGCGGTGGTGGCGCCCCCCACACCCTCCGGCCTTACAGCATGGTTTCAACTCATCAACATGTGACATGTCAATCCGTTTTGACTCATGTAAGTAAATGGGTTAACTAAGAGAAAAATGCCCGGATAGTCCCCGTGGTTTCACCTTTTTTCACCTATAGTCCCTATCTTTCTAAAATGACCCGGATAGTCCCCAAGGTTTACCGTTTTGTTCTCGGATAGTCCCTGGGTCTAACTTCAGTTACTTTTCTCTGTTAAAATGATGTGAAATGACAAAAATACCCTTTCCTTAAAAGGCCAAACCACAGGGACTATCCGGGCGTCTTCTTCATTTTTATTTATAAAACCCCACCACCACACTTCATCTTCAACCTCCACCCTCCACCATCACCGCCACCATCACCCTCCCCCACCACCCTGTGAATCATAACCCGCACACCAGACAAAACCCCTGTGCCCTCTCCTTCTTCGATGATAACCTCACACCCAACTATCTTCTTCAGCGACACAAACCAATCAACTACTGAACATCAACAACGAATCTGAAATCCTTTATCAATAACATTTAACTGATTCGAGCTATCTTCTCAAGTACAATGCCTTCAAATAACACCAATCAGTCAATACAAAAATCGAATAAGATCCAGCCGTAATACAACTCAAATCGATTTCACTTCTTATATGACTGAAACTCAGATTTTGTTCAATGATTTATAGTTGATTTAGACAATATGATCAATGTAATTAAACTTTCAGTTGAATTTTAACTGTTGAAACAATCCAAAATCTATAAACCTTGAACAGACACTCAATAAAAACTCTTCAAACAACTCATCACCAAACAACTGAATCGAGCAAATCTGCAACTTCTTTTTTAATCAGTTCTATTGCAACTCTAATTTCTTCGGACAAAAACAACAATATATTGATTCAGATCTACTTGCAGAACAACCAATAATCCGATTTTGACTCATAAAAACACCAAGTCAGATCTGAAAAACGAGACGAAGAAGATGACGAGTTCAGATGTTACCGCCGGACTCATCACCTCCATCTCCGCCTCCAACCTGAACCGGCCTTCCACACATCAGCCGCTGCCCACCTCCATCCTCTTCACACTTCAACCGCCGGCCGTCTTCAACCGCCGGACTGTCAAATCGGCACCGATTTGAGGTGAAAATTATACCATTCTACTCGTATTCATGGCCTGAATAAAAGCCCTATAGTTTTTGAGTGGCATTCGTACCGATTGAACAAGAATTTCTGAAATGAAATCACATGGCGATTTCAAGGGTTTACACATGGAAGAAGGCACAGTGGGTGGAGGAGGCGGTGGTGGCTGATTACGGTGATGAAGGTGGTGGTGGCGGATGATGGTGGTTGGTGGTGGTTGTGGCAGTGGTGGCTTGGCGGTGAGAGACGGCGAGGATGATGGGTTGGTGATGGAGGTGTTGACAGGCGGTGGTGTTTTATGGTGGTGGTGGAGATGAAGGAGATGGTGGTTTAGAGAGAGAGAAAAGGGTCTGAAGGTGATAAACTGATATGAAGAATGAATGTCGTAGGGAATTATAAATAAAAAGAGAAAAATGCCCGTATAGTCCCTGTGGTTTTGGCCTTTTAAGAAAAGGATATTTTTGTCATTTCACAACCTCTTAACAGCCACTTAACAGAGAAAAGTAACTGAAGTTAGACCCAGGGACTATCCGAGAACAAAACGGTAAACCTTGGGGACTATCCGGGTCATTTTAGAAAGATAGG
Source organism: Helianthus tuberosus (assembly GCA_030545235.1). Classification (NCBI taxonomy): domain Eukaryota; kingdom Viridiplantae; phylum Streptophyta; class Magnoliopsida; order Asterales; family Asteraceae; genus Helianthus; species Helianthus tuberosus. Next base: position 173,680,879 of record CM060447.1, read on the forward strand.
GACTATAGGTGAAAAAAGGTGAAACCACAGGGACTATCCGGGCATTTTTCTCGTTAACTAATTTTAAATGTCTCTAGGCTAGGGTTGATGTCTTTGACACATACATGTAGGTCGTGTTAAATTTCAAGTTCAACGATCAAAACCTGCCAACCTGCCACAATTCCCAACCCAATAATAGAAAATTTAACCAATGGACCTCACCGACCCCTACAGTTTCGGCCATGAATGCATTAATGGTCTAGACCGAACAATTTATAATATAAATATTGCAGATTTCAAGATCAGTAGTAAGTAGTAACATTTAGAAACAACCAGTTTGAGATCAAAGCTAGGCATAACATCTCTCCTTTACTTATTGTGGTTTCCTTGCCAAGAAGAAATACATTGGTGTGAATATCTCCTTCCTGAGACATAAATTTGTTGGATAATATTAGTGTAAGAAGAAAAACAAATTAAAATGTAATTTAAAGTTTCAGGTTCTCACTTTCCACCGGCAACCAGCCCTTCTGCAGCTTTCTCTAAGAAGGACTGAACCCTTTGGCTACCTTTAGGGGCAAGTCCCACATATTCTAGGGCCACAACCTACAAATATCAATTCACTAATCAACATTATCTAAACCAAAACCATTAGTTTTACTAGGGGAGTTCATGGACCGATAAACCAACCAAACCAAAGCAAATCAGACGGCTTGGCTGATGTGAGACTTGTAAGGCTCGATCCAAGGGTTACTGTTTAAAAAGTGGGTTTAAACAGTTTGATTCATGGTTCCACTTGTGGTGGTTATGGTTAGGAACTTAGAATCAGCCATTTATACCAAAAGCCTGTTTACCTATTGTTTTATTTATTTTATTTCTGAAAATGCAGTTATACATATTTATTTACTATATCTTAAAGAGAAAGGTCGGTAGACCTTTCTCTTTTAACCCTCAACTTTTGACAACTTTCACATATTAACCCTCAACTTTCGACAACATTCATTAACCCTCAAACTTTTGACAACATTCACTATTAACCCTTAAAACTTTTGACATGAAACACTATTAACCCTCATCTTTAAGTAAGTTACACATTCACTTCTAACTTTTGCTAATTGACAACATTTGATCCTCCAACCTTTTCTACTTAACAACTTGACACCTCCTTTTGTTTAAATTACTTTTACGACTTTACACTGCACACGTCTGAGACATACTCTTTTTTATTTATGTCTAATGACGTTAATGTCATGAACATAACATGTGTAACAAAGTAAAAAACGTGTAATTTCACATTCGTTACGCGTATAACAAAGTCACAAACGCGACTTTGCCGCCGCAGCGCACGGCACGGGTCAAAATTCTAGTGTATAACATTTATAAATCATCTTTATCATTTAAGAAAATTTAATACATTAACGAGTTTAAATGATTTTTTTTCAAAAGTCCAAACAGTCAAACAGAAACGTTTTGCTGCCAACCAAACCAACCTGTCTGGTTTGGTTTGTTATTTTATGAACCGTAATTAGTGACCGGCCCAAGTTCTCATCAAACCGTCCGAACTGAACTGTAAACACCACTAATTTGTTGAAAACATACCATATTCTTTGTGATGAAGCGTCCGACGGCTGTGAGACGGAAACTACTGAGAGAGAAATGACTTGTATCCAGAGGCAAGTACCAAGGAAGTGGTGAATCTTTAGCAAGATCTTGCTCCCATATAACCTTATCAATACCCAAAAAAATGTTAGTTTCTTTGCCAATAGATGTAAAAAAATATGTCAATATGTTCTACGAACCTCAAAACCTGCTTCTTTTAGAGCTGCAAGACATTGTCTAGTTGATCTTATGTCTGGAAGACCATCACCAATCTCAATTTCTGCCTGTTTGTTATCAAGAAAATATATATTATTATATGACCTTTAAAGTTGTGGATAAACATCGCCTACCGGTTCATCTTCAAATGTTAATATATGATAATTTTCTAGTAACTTGGCATGATTTGACTCACTTGTCAATGAATTGACATCTATCTCAAACGGGTCAAATAAAATAACCTACGGGAAACGGGTCAAATGGCTTGAAAGTCAGCAAAGATCTGTTTTTAATGCGTACAACCTGTGTAATCACATTATTCAAAGATGTTGATTGTTATCGTATTAACAGCATATTAGTTCTTTATAAAAAGAAAAAAAAAAGTTTTTCGTATTAACAGCATATTAGTTCTTTATAAAAAGAAAAAAAAAGTTTTAAAGAGGAACAAGAAAATCTGTACAGGTCAACCCAACTTGACCCATTTCGATCTGTACTTAAAATGATCAGTTTCACCTGAGCCCGTTTTGACCCGTTGGGTCCGCTACCATATATACTTCAATCCAGTTGGGTTATAGAATACTTGAATTCAAATCAGAATGATTTTAAATTACAAAAATATGAGGTCAAACTTGGATTGTTTAAGGTGTCTGGAAACTAGCTCTGTATACCTTGATTTTTTGATGCTCTTGGTTATTGGGGTCAAAGGCATCGGTCATGCACCATTCATATGCAGCAAACGACTGACCAGGCTTCAAGACTCTATATATCTCTTTATAGCATCCAACCTTAGGTCATAAATGAGTAGTTTAGTAAAATATGTCACAATAGATCAAAATCATAACTTTAGAAAAACGTCCCAATCTCAAAGATTTGGTTGACGAAACTTATGTACCGCATCTGGAGCATGGCAAGTAGCCTCAATTGCATACACCGCATCAAAACTGTTTTCAGAAAACGGCATCTTCATGAAATCAGCCTGTACCAATTTTGGATCACAAACTTACAATCAAGCCTTCTGTATGTATGTGTATATATAGGGTGTGTATGTGCACTTAAATAACTATGCTGGATGTTTGACAGAAACTGACCTTTGTAAAGTCACAGGTCTTTTCAACTCCTGCAACTCGGTTCAGGGCCTAAAGAAAATATAGAAATATATAGTTTTTTTAAATTTCATCTTGCTAAGGAATTAGTATTATATAACAGCATTTACCTTTCCTCTTGTAATCTGATATTCATTATTGTTTATGCCCATCACAGATGTCGAACTGCCATAAGTTGACCCGAGTCAAACGCTATAATACTGATAATTTTATTTGTGGCATATGAGAGATGTCAAAACTGATAAAAGCTAAATACACGTTTCAGCAAACTAAAAACAGGGTAGTACTAAAGCTAAATGCCATTCGTGTTTATATAAAGAGTAAACTGCACGGATGGTCCTTGCGGTTTACCAAAATTTTAGATTTGATCCCTAGCTTTCCAAAAGTACACGAATGGTCCTAGTGGTTTGCACTTTGTAACACATTTAGTCCATGTACTTTTGGAAAAACTGGGACTAAATGCGTTACAAAATGTAAACCACATGGACCATCTGTATACTTTTGGTAAACCACAGGTACCAAATCCAAATTTTTGGTAAACAATAGGGACCATCCATGTACTTTACTGTTTACTCTTATATAAACTTGATTTATACATACATCCAGAGTCAGTTACCTAAATCGAGCAATTTCCCTCAACGGTCCACCGATTCCGCATCCTACATCCAACACCTTTGAAAAACAGGGTACACATAAAACTTATAACTTTAAAACAGGCGTAAAACATTTGATATCAATTATACCATTAATCAAAAAACAGTTGTATAAGACCTTATGTCCAGGCTTCAAGCCTAGTTGTAAAGCAAGAAAATGTTCATGTCGCTTAATGCTCTCTCGAAGTGATTCCCCTTTCCATCTGCAAATTAAGTGAATATAATCTTTAGTACTGATTAAACCGATCTACATTCAAGATCATGATATTTGTAACCAATAGTATAACAACCTTGGGGCAAAATGGAATGATTCTCCCCAACCATACTCGTAGAAGCTTGTGACAAGATCATAGTATTTGTTAACCTGAAATAAAACAAAACATTCATTGTCAAATATCAACCCGTTTAAAATAGAATAGAAAACACAAAATGAGAAGGTCAACCCGCCAATCCATTTACGACCCGTATAACCCATTTGTTACAACCCGCTAACCTGTTAACACATTTACAGCTTGACCACAACCTGTTTACAACCCGTTTGACTTGTTTAGATAAATGGGTTTAACGGGTCATGTTTGGGTTACACGAATGTAAGTGTGTTGGGGTTAGGGTTGATATCTTTGACAAGAATATATATATGGGATTAAGGGTCGTGTTCGGGTTCATCAATTAAACCCGCCAACCCAACACAATTTCCGCCCCTAAATTTTATGGATACACAACAAGTATTGTTAAGATGCAACTCGAATGCATTTTAGAGAAAGTAAAATCAAAGAATACGTATACTTGGATAAGTGGAATGATCCTTGAAAGAGCAGCATGTGTTACTTACCATGTCAGTGTAGTTAGCCTTTCTGTCTTCCTCCACACCTCCGAAATCCGAATGATACTTCTCATACCTGTATGAAATCCCACAAAACAAAAAGAAGTTCAATCTCTATAGCATCATGCATGTATTAAAAATTGAACCTAATAGTTTCTTACAGCTTAAACTACCTTGTTTCTCTATCAGTTGTTCTACTACCAAGATTATAACGATGATTTACTGTTCAACATTTCAAGTACAAGTGCACAACTACTTTTATTTATAACCATTTTAGTACAATATGATGCAAAGTTGATTACCCTTGAAGAATAAATATCTTATTTGAATTCCATAAAGGTTTATGTTTGTTTGTTTTACCTACAAAGTTAAACCAATACACCTTACGAAGAACAAAGCCATTAACCATTCCTTTTCTGAAGAAACCGTATACACACGTCACACACACAACACGCACATGTTAACACAGTGCAAAACATTGAGAATATCCATAATTACACTAGCCCTATGGGGGGTGGGGGTCATCACCTTTGCTTTAGAAAAAAAATAATGATTATCAACCTTGAAATCATAACATCACTTTGAATTTTTGAAAACACAAATCAAACACCCCTATATAGATTCTGTTGAAGAATATTCACCATAACTGAAAATATCATATCAGATAATAATCATACAAGCAAACATGATCTACAATTTGACCACCTCAAATCCTCAATGCTAATCATTTTCACCAGATAATCCATACAATATGTTACCAATACAACAGTAATACAACCTTCTCTAAACTTGTAACATTTAGCACCTTTTCCTTCAACAAATAAAAACCAATCACAATTACAAAACAACACACACACTTTGAAACACTTCAGATCTCGATATAACCAAATAAACGCTCGAAAACCTAAACTAATCCACACATTCAACATGTTATAAACAGAGATCTATACCTATCTACAGCCGAAAGTACGTCATCCTTCTCGATTTTGCCACCGAGTCCAGACGCAAGATCAAACGCTCCACCTTTCGACATAACTACTCGTTCGTTAATTAACAAACGAACAATGTCTGGAATTTGAAGAAAAATTGGTTATGAAATCGGAGAATTAAGCGTTGGATAAACGGAAAACGATGAGGAAAACTTACAACTTGCTTGTGAGAATGCAGAATTTGGAGAAATGAAGAGCGAAGAAGGAAGGAGATGCTGGTTCAAAAAGGAGTGGCCAAACAAATCAGCAAATACACGTGGTGGGGATGGGGATGCTTGCAACATCCCACTCACGTTCTTTCAAAGTGTTTTGAGTGGATTGTATGTTACGTCCCTCAACTATTGCTTAACTTGCATCTTCAGCAATGAAGAAAGTCTTAGGGCGGACGGTATGATGTCGGGACCCCTTCGGGGAGTTGTTTTCACCGCACGGTGAATGGTTGTCGCCTCCTTTTCGGTGATCAGTGAGTGTCTTGTTCGGTGTATACTCAGTGATTGTTTGAGTGAGATTGATTTATGAATAATTAAAAAATATATAACTCAAACACCCTAAGACCACCCGTAACGGGCGTGTTTTTTTCAAAATTTAGCACCAATCACGCCCGATTTCACCCCTCGACCGCCCCCTGGGCGCGTGTGCTCAAAAATTTTGTTTTGGCATGGTTTTAATCACGCGGTTGGGGCGATGATTTGGCCAATTAGACTGTTGCAGCGCTCAAAAGCAACTGCTATATATATATATATTCTTTTTCTCACCTATATATAAATACACGCTTCCATTCCATTTTTTTTTCAAACATAAACCTCTACAATCTCAAATATTCCACCATTTTTATAAAAAATAATGGGTTCCCCTAGTTACTCGTCCATCGCAAATTATTGCTATAGAGAGTTTTTAGCGGATGATGGTGAATCCACCGATGAGGAGGTCGAGCAAGAGGCGGTTACGAGTGCTTGTCAACTAGCGGTGAGATATGTGAAGCATTGTCGCCGGCCCAAACGTGAAGTTAAAACAAGAGATTATATTGAACGAGACCGACGTGCGACAAACGATCGGTTGATGAAAGATTATTTCGATGAGGCGCCAACATTTCCGAACCCAGAAGTTTTTAGGCGTCGTTTCTGAATGAGTAAGCGTTTGTTTCTACGCATCGTCGACGACTTGGAAAGCAACTTCGATTATTTTAAATAAAAAGCGGATGCGAAAGGGACACTTGTATTCACCGGTTTTCAAATGTGTACGTCAGCGCTACGAGTCCTTGCTTACGGAAACACGACCGACATCAACGACGAGTATTTAAAAATGGCCGAGAAAACAACGCGAGACACCTTGGAGCATTTTTGTCGCAGTACATTCTTATACTTCACTATAAAAATTACAAGTAATTTTTTAAGCTTATGGTTGTATACGTTTGTTTTTATAAAGATATTATAGATTTGTACGGTGCGCGTTATCTGAGAACGCCCACATGGGACGACCTTCAAAAGATTTACAAGGTACATTCTGTTGAGCATGGTTTGCCTGGTATGATCGGGAGCTTGGATTGCATGCATTGGCGTCTGGATAACTGCCCGACCGCATGGCGATGTCAACACACACTGGGTGACCAAAAGGGACCTACTGTTATTCTTCAGGCGGTTGCCTCACAGGATCTTTGGGTTTGGTCGGCTTACTTTGGAGTGGTCGGGTCATGCAATGATATAAATATTTTTGAACAATCTCCGTTGTTAGAGGACTGGATTCCTGGCAGAGCTCCAAAAGCGTCTTTTTACGCAAACGGAAACTACTACCCTCATGGATATTATTTGTGCGACGGAATTTATCCTAGGTATTCGATTGTCATGAAGACGTTTAATGATCCTATCGATGAAAAAATAACACACTTTAAAAAGGTTCAAGAATCTTCACGAAAATACATTGAGAGATGCTTTGGGGTTCTTAAACAGCGATGGCACTATTTGAGAAATCCTTGTCGTGCATGGACCAAGCAAAAAATGAGAGATGCTATGTACGCTTGTATAATCATGCACAACATGATTTTGGAAGACGAAGGAAAGGCGATATGCCAGAATTATGTACCGGAAGCCGTTTAGGAGGAGCATCCGCATGCATCAATGGAAGAAAGAGTGAATAATGCACGAGAATTGCATTACGGAACGTACCATTCCGCGTTAACGGTTGATTTGGTACAACACGCATGGTCGGTTCGGTATATCCCACCTGAGGGTGAAGAAGAAACGGAGGACGAGGAAGACGAAGTTGGCGAGGATGAAGAAAGCGAAGACGCAAATTAATGTATTTTATTTTTTTAGTAATTTTTTTAACTTTACCCCTTTTTTATTTTTTTTTTATTTTTAATATTGTATTTTTTTTATGTAATGAATTATTATCAGTTTTTAGTTTTAAAAAATCAATAATTGTCTAATGATTGGTTGGGGCATTATTGGACATTATCCCACTACGCCTGTTTTGTAAAAACGCCCAATAATGCCCCCTTGCTGACTGGACTGCCACATGGCAGAAAATGCCCAAGGGTGGGGGCGTTATTGCTCAAACCACTACGCATGGTTTAATAGTGTTTGAATCATTGCCAGTGATTGAGTGCAAAATGTGGAGTGAAATGGGGACTTGACATGGCATGATAATATTGGCTAGACGGTAACTCAAACACCCTAAAGTGATTAAATGATACCCTCCATCCTTAATAGCTATTCGGTAAGGGAGGAGGGTAGTCATTAAGGATGCTCCGCCACGCAGGATGGGTGTGAGGATGAGATAAAGATGATGGACCTAAGGAAATGAAGGATGAACCTAATATATATATATATATATATATATATATATATATATATATATATGGGTCAGGATTCAGAGAAAACGGTGGAAAGTGTGAGAACCGTGAGAACGGTTAAGGATCGTCCGGTCAAAACAATCTATGGACTAGATTGGCGCGGTGGCGTTTTTGTAAATAACATCAATTTTATTACGTGGACGCGCTTCATTAAGGGTAAAAAAGGTAAAACATCATTTATCACATAAAACGCCGTTGAAAAATAAAACGCCAAATAAATACAAAAAGCCAATTTTATCACTGCGTAGTTTTTTCTGTGTTTTTATTTAAGCGCTCAGGCTACAAAAACGTCACAAAATGTGAAACGCCATAATATATAAACGTCAAGCCTTACATCCGGATAAATGTTAATTACATTTTTTGTTATAAAAATAATATCCCGTCTAAACTACGCGCAAAAAAATCCTATAAATAGAAACGTCTCACCACCTTCTGTTTATCACACCAAAAAACACAAAAAAACATACAGTGGTTCCTAAAAAAATATAACTCAATGTAAAATGCCAAAAAATACAACGATGGCAAACATCTTTTCTTTGATACTCAGTAATATTCTGCATGAAGTTTCGCTGAATGATTTGTTAGGTTAGTGGAGTAAGATTTTGCTGCATGAGATGGACAAAATTCAAGAAAGAGGGACTGATGACACCCATATGTCATTTTGTCTTCTTTCTTCTTGAAGAAGGTTTGGATGATTAGAAGAGACCTATCCTAGTGTAAATGCTACTTTGGCCTCGATGATTATAATGAAGACGACGAGCAGATAGCATCCACCCACACAGAGTCGATCTATGTCTCCAACATCCACAAAGACACTTCAACACATGAACACAGAAAATAAAACACGCCAAACCCAAAACGCTATTTATTTGTGACAGTTCTTGTAGTTTCAAAAGAAGAAAGAGACTGATGACACTGAAGATTAAGATCATAAATTGCTTCTATTTGTTTTTTTTAATTTTCTTTATCTGTTGTTTGTTATGTAATTTCAGCTAAGAAACAACAAAGGTACATTAATCCAATAATGAAAAATATAATAAAACACCAAACGGGCAAATGCTTGTAAAACGCCATCATGCCATAAAACTCCCCAAAAACTACTAAACTATAATAAAATTACTTTGAACAAGTACTATTATAATAAATCTAAAAAAAAAGCTTAAAACAATGTGCAAGGAAAATAAAACAAAAAAGTTTCATCGTTATCTAAATGCCATTGGAAAATAAAACGCCATAATTACAGCCGTTAAAAGATTAGATGTGTTACACCATAAAAACAGATGAATCTGAAAACAAAACACGGTAACTGCAAAAACAGTAAAATGAAATGACGGAAACATAATTACTAACATTTATTATATTGAAAGCCAAATACTTGGGGAATTGAATTTATTTATCTTTTTCAAAACGCCATAATTACCTGTCATGCGCGGGAAAAAAAGTCAATATAAAAAGTAGACCATGAGAACACAACCTCAAACACGCCAAAAACATTGACTAAAAACGCCATATATTGTCCAAAACGCCAAAAACTTCAAAAAATGGCTAAGGTTGTTGCATGGAGGTTTGAAAGGAAAGAGAAACGATTCATCATAAAGTTCTTTGATAGGAGAAAGGTGAAGGTAAGGACAATCAAAGCCCTGCTTGGTATGAATGAAGGGGTTCAGAGGGATATCCTGGCCCTTGGGGTTCCAATGGCCAACGATTGTGAAAGAACCTGAACTGTAATAAAAAGATTGAAGAGAAAATTTCCGGCCGAAGATGATGATGATATTGACGATACTCCTCTACCAACACTTAGTAGTTGGGTGATGCATGAAGAAGCAGGAACGGTTGAAGTGACTTATCAACACGGGGTGCAATATTCAATGCCAATGGAGGAAATGTTGAAGACAGGGAGGCTATCTCTCATTGAACAACTCTGTGATTTAGCACATTCGAACGATCCAAAATCCAGGGTTGCAATGATATTCAAGAATAGGCTGCAGCAAAGAAAAGACGAGTGTGACAACTGTGCTCTGTAATCGATGTACAATGTAAAACAATATCAATTATCAATAAAACAATGTGTTTTGGTGTTATTATATGTGTATTCGAGTTCGATTTCAAGCTTTAAATCGCTTTCTTGAAAGTTATACGCAAACTGTTGCGTAAACGCAGTCAGTTTAACGCGACAAACACTCCGGAATAGTGACATAGGCTTAACATACCTTAAATAACCTTTACATAACTTAGAAATAAGTTTTGTATGGTTTGGTGTGTCGAAAACAAGTCTATTCGATCGCAGGGACTATTTGTGTCAAACTGCGAAAGTATGCCGATTCGTTCTGTAACGAACATTCTGGAACTTGATCATAAGTTAAACATACCCTAAATATCTGTAACACCTCGTAAAATCATACCCAATAGAATAAAGACACGTGCCATGTAAGATAAACGTGTCAGGAAACCGAGTCAAAATTTGGAAGATGTATGGTAGGATTTAAAAAGTGTCGATATGTTAATAAACACCTCTGAGCGACCAAATTATAAATCCCAAGACCCTAATCAATACGATAAACATCTGATCTAGTTAGAGCCGGTTATTCCTATAATGAATAAATTAAGTTATAAAGATTTGGGTATCTAAATAATGTTACAACAAAGTTTATAATTAAAATTCTTGTTCAAAAGAATCAAACTTTGTTCAAATACATGACAAGACTCTCCGTAAGATTCCAAGATGTGTAAGTGCATGACAAAACCATGCAAAAGTCGGGTAATATGGTCCCTACACTGAAAAGGAAGCAGGTGATTCGGAAATTCCAAAGTTGCATGGTCAAGATCTTAAAATTAACAAATTTTTGTCTTCTGATGAAGGCATACGGACCGCAAAGGCTAACCCTTACGGTCCGTAAGATGGCGGAGCTGGGCGATTTTTAAATTTAAAGCGGATACGGACCGCAAGGCCAAGGGCTTACGGTCCGTAAGGCTGGTAACTGGGCATTTCAGATGAAGGTCGGTTACGGACCGCAAAGCCAAAAGCTTACGGTCCGTAAGAGGTGCTTACGGTCCGTAAGGACTTTAGCTTACGGTCCATAAGACTGTCGCTGGCAGCAGAAAATGGACAACTGACTGTTCAGCCTGTTGCACCGCCTTACATGAGTGGTTTTCGAAATCAGGGACTTGGCAACTGGTTTTGGCAACATAGGGACACCTGGGAATCATCAGTGATCACTAGTAGACCTTGTTGTAATGATCCTAGAGAATTCTAAGTCCTATATAAGAAACACAAGGTTGCAACATTTGGTCTTTCATTTGCAACTCACTTCAAGCTGGTCTCTGGAGCTCCCCTGGTCAGCAAGCAAGTTCCTTTAAGTTCCAAATTATACTTAGGACCTTTGTAAGTGTCCTTAATCATCCTTAATTCAGTTTAGCTTAGTTAATTAGCTTAAAGTCAAACCGTCATAATTAAGGTTTGACTTCGAGATTAATCAATAATTGTTCAGTAAAATCTCGAATTAAAAGTACCTATAAGTAGGTAATTATGTGGGTAATAAACCCTTAAAAGGGTACTTTCTGATTCCCACTCTAACTAGGTCGATTGTCGGGTCAAACTTGATATTAAAAAGTCAACAGAAAGCTTAATTTCAAATTAATGCATATTTAGCAATGTAGAAGCTATGTAACCTGTTTTATCATTAATATAACTTGGTAATTAATGTAAGAACATGTCTAAACATGTTCAACCCGGCAATTTTCAGTTTAGGCTAGGTTCGGAACCGAAAGTCGCATAGTTTGACTTTCGCTTTGACTTTCGATCCTGACCCATTGTAGCATGTTTTAGAAATACCTTAGAGCCTTATTTGGACCAGGTTTCAGGTTAGTATAACCCTCTGTGATTATACACCTTGGTTCAATAGTTACCCGATTTACATGCATGTTTCCGTTAAATGCTTATAGGTTGACTATTATGCCCATATGCCCCTAAAACGTGATTTTTGAAAATGTAAAAGAGTAGAAACCTTAGTTACTGATTTATAAACTTGCACCCAAAAGTTGACATCAGTCTGAGGTCTAGATTAAGAGTTATGCTCAAGAGCGTAATTAGAAAGCTTTTTATTAATTAAACGTCGTAATTAGCGTATAGCCTAGTTTAACCCACTTTTTGATATCAAAATTTTTACCTACTGATATAAAATGATATTTTGGGAATTTTAAAATTTTTTAATAAATTTTAGGCTGAGCATAACATAGGGTTGTAGCCTTATTTCGGTTATTACCGATTTTTCCCTTTTGGGCTATAAAATGAGTTTTACAAATCTTTTTGACCCCAAACCTTTTGCTACTGATTTTATATGATAAATAAATTATTTTAAACCTTCTGGAATAATAAAAATATCAGCTTTCTATATAGAACCCGGAAATGGCTCCAAATCGCCTTTTTAAGCATTTTTAACGCATAGTATGCATCAAAACTATTTTAAACATATAAGGTTGGATGCCTACTGATATTTTAAGTAAATTATTATATTATAATAGTGAGCAAAAGTTTTAAACTAAGATTTCCAGTTTTGACCTTTTAAGCCTATGTGAAATTACCAAAATACCCGTATGGTGCATAGTTTGATTATAAATGATAAATTTCACATATAGGTTTTACCCTACTGATATCACTTAGTAAATTAAGTGTTTTTACTGATTACATCAGACCCGAAACTCAGAATTATATTTAAACTCTTTTATAACCTTTAAAATGACCAAAATGCCCTTACGGTGCATAATTTGAGTTTAAATTCATTTGGGGCATAATAGAAGATATCTTACTGATGTCACAACATATTTAAGGCATATTAACTTAGGAAACTTGTATATGACTCATATGGTTACCCGTTACGCACTTTTCGCGTTCGGATCGACTTATGTAACTAGTTTGCATAATTTAGCCAAAACGGGTCAAACCATATCATTTTCATCTCAAAATCCAGAATGTGTTTAAGTTACCCATATTAAAAAAGTGTACAAGCTTGTCGGGTCAGAACCACATTCTAAACCGGTCTTCGCTTTATCATGCGTTTGAACCGTGTATCCCTTTTGAAAACTAACGGGTCTAAGTCTAAGCTTAATTAAAGACCCGTTAGGATTCTAATAGGTTATTAAAACCTTCGTTCCAGATTAGGAGCCCAGTAAAAGCTACGGGCACTTGCTGTATTTGATTTATACTTTGCTCAGGTAAATACTCTTAACTTATTTTCCCTATACGGGCTTGGGATACGGTATTATAAAAGTACTGCTTGGTCGGGTGTGTGTAGTCATTTAAATCGGATTGTGATTAATGTATTTGCATGACCCGTTTAATATGTATTATTTGGTGTATGGCCTTTGGGGGTTAAATGACCATGTCCCGGATATCCTTGGCATCATTCAAAGAAATGGCCACGACCTAAGCACGGGGTGTAGGCGTACACCTGACAGATGCATATGTAAAAACTGGTAGCCCACTTAAAGGAAATAACCTTGCGGGTATTATACCTGTGGCGTGTCAGTTAATCTAGACCGGCCCTACAAACCGGCCCTAATGGACGACAAATAAGTAAAACTGTATACAAGATTGTTTTTAAATAATTGTCCCAAGTTATAAACATATTTTTTTTGCCGGAGTGCATTCAAACCAAATTTTCAAACTCTTTTCAAAATGAGTCAGTTAAGTTGTATTTACCAGTGTAAACTGACGTATTTTCCATAAAGGCTAAGTGCAGGTACTATACGTAATAGGCTGGCTACTCCAGGCATCAATAATCAAGTCTCGCAAGCTCTAGATGTCAAAGTCTGCTGAACAGTTTTCCTTTTTATTTGATCCGCCTGTGGATCTGTTTCAACTGTTTTGTGATACTTAATATTACAATTTTATTCGGTTGAAATAAATCTATCTTTTGCTTACGCTGTGCATTTAAAATTTGTGTTGTTTGACTATGATGATATCAACTACGTCACGATACTCCCCACCGGGCCCACCGGTAATACGTGGAAATATCGGGGTGTGACAGGTTGGTATCAGAGCCAACACTGAGTAAATTAAACACTAGCCTTTTGTGTTTAATCTCAGTTACATAATTGCACATTCCTCAAATTTTTTTTCGAGTCTAGACAAAGAACATAGGACAAATCCTAAATTTTGTTTTATTTTTATCTTTTATATTATTCTTTGTTGTTATCTTTGGTTATGTTGACAGGTTTAAATATGCCGTCAAGATTCTTTAGAAGAAAGAGAAAGGCACCTATAGCAGGCCACGACCATGAGGCCGGGCCGTCTCAAAGACGAACCTCACCCGTCAACATGCGTACAAGTTCCCAGGGGGGACTGGAGGACACATCTGCAGCCAGCGAGGCGGTCCGTCTCGTTAAGCTCGTCACCGTCTTATCTTCAATCTTTTGGACCCCAATCAGAAAATGAGCCCGGAAACCCACAACCTTCATTTATCCCTCTCCAGAGGTCCAACTCTCGTCAATCCTTTGATAACCCGTCCCATATCTTCCGAAGCCGGTTCAACCCGACAAACTACCTCGAGGAACCAGTGGGTGTTAACCCATTGGGACCTGAAGATCACTTTTCTGGAGATCACGCCATGGATATGGATGAGGATACCGACCCTACCGAACCACCGACCGGTACCCCCACACATCCCATCGAAATTTCTGATGGGTCATCTTTTCATGGATCACCCTACCGTGGTCCTGACAGCTACCAAGCAAGATTCAACCAGTATGAATCGTATTTTACACCCTCTTATCATTCATCGCCTCATCAGCAACAACAGCAGCAGCAGCAGGATCCTTCTGAGGATTCACGTTTCGTGGCAGTTACCCCGCCACCACCACCACCTCAGCAGCAGCCTCCTGAGCCGCCAAGGCGAAAGAGATCGAATGCACGGATGTCCGTGCGAGGAGGAGTGCATATCAGCACCCCTCAACCATCGAGTGGCAGCCACTACCCGCCGCCCCGAGAAGACCAGCAGATGGGGGGACCTTCAAACCCTAACCCGAAAGTGAACTCTGCACCTATCGTGCCACCACCGTTGGGCTTTGACAACCCAATTCCCACGTACGCTGGCTCAGCAGCGTATAATCCCTTTGAGCAGCCGGCTCACACCAGCTTCAATTATGCTGAAATCGACCCATACCTGGCGGCGTGGAACTACAATGCTCTTAACCCCGAAGGGCCCTATGGAACTCCTTGGGGAGTTGGATACCTAGCTTATGGATACAAACAACAACCGTCTCTTTGACCTCCACATCAGCCGTAGCCGCAGCTGCAGATACCACGGTTTTCCCCGCCAGAACAGGAGGAAAGTCTCCAAAGATTGAGCCAAGTGGAAAGGGTAGTCCGTGAGGACCGAAGAAACAATCAGGGATTCTTTAAGGGATTGGCAAGTTTAATAAAAGGAAAAAGCAAGAAGGACCATTGACTCCTTTAGGTTGTTGGTTGTATTTCCTTATTTCCAATCCAGCCCCTGCGTGGGCATGCTTTTTGTTTAACCCCTGCGAGGGTATGCCTTTTTATTCTGCCCCTGCGTGGGCATGTTTTTTCTGTTGACCCCTGCGTGGGTATGTTTGTTGTTTAAGCCCCTGCGCGGGCATGTTATTTCAGTAGAAGTCCCGTTTAGGGCAAAATTGTACTTGTTAAAATTTTTGGAATGGTTGATTTAAATTTTCATTTTATTAAATATGTGCATAAATATAAAATGTGAAATAAATGAAAAATAACATTTCCACTAAAAGATCTACCATTATAATAAAATGGCAAAATCTAAAAAAGGACAAGACCTAGCCATATGTCACCTTAAGACAGGGCCAAGATGGTAGTTCCTCAATTAGATTCAGATCCTTATTAACCTCTCAATTTAGGATTGTTCAGCGTTAAATATTAAAAAGAATCTTAAAGGTAAAACCTAGCCTAAATGTCGTTGCAGGCATGGCCAAGATGGTAAAACCTATTCAAAAGATTCAAAACCTTGTAAACATCTGAAAGCATATTAACATGCTTGACAAATGTGATTCGATAAAATCACATAAGTCATTTTTAATTTGGGTTATTCTAAATTCCCTTATTTATATAATCATCCCTTAAGGATGAAGTGCCCACGGGCTATAATTAACGTCCTCTGGGACTAAAGACAGTGGTAACCTACAACTCCCTGTCAAGAAAATGTAATGAACTCGGATTCAAACCTTAATGCCCCGGTTCCATAAAACCTGGGCTTATAAACTAAACTTGTCTACGTGACTAGGCTTTTGTGCTATTACTAACTTATAATTTAGGATTATGATAAAGATCTTGAATAATTATATATTTAACAAATTAACTAAAATGGCTATTAAAAACCATGGTTAATAAATTGTCAAAAACAATAAAACTGTATAAGCTTCTATATAAACCTTGCCTTATTTGATTTTATGTAGCAATTAAAGCTACATGGCTAGGTCAGAAGAGGTAAACAGTCATCCGGTGGAAAACCATGAAAATACTAAGATACATGTGACTGGTGCGGAGCTGCAAGCATTAGTAGATAATGCTGTTATAAAGGCTATAGAACGGCAGTATAACGAATCTAGCGGGACTCGAATTAGGACCCTATCCACACCGCACTCCAAGCCTAAGACTCATTCGAAGGCTCATAGCAAGCCACCCTCTAAGAAAGATGAGCCAAAGAAAGATGATGATCGGCATTCATCTAATCAACACAGTGTTCCATCTAAAAGGATAGTGTTTGATGATAAACCACGTACCAAGTCCTGTACCTATAAGTACTTTGTTTCCTGCAAACCCCGGGATTTCACTGGGGAGAAGGGGGCAATTGATTGTATGACCTGGTTGGATGAGATGGACACGGTAGTCGACATCAGCGGTTGTGCTGAAAAGGATGTAGTGAAGTATGTATCCCAACCGTTTAAGGGAGAGGCACTAGCATGGTGGAAGTCTCTCATTCAAGCTGCTGGAAAGATCTCGCTCTACAATTTGTCATGGGATCAGTTCGTTGCTCTCATTAAGGAGAACTATTACCCGCAGCATGAGGTTGAAAGGATTGAATCAGATTTCTTATCGTTGGTGATGAAGAATTTAGATTGTCAAGCTTACCTCACCAGTTTCAATACCCTGTCTAGGCTGGTTCCGTATCTCGTAACCCCGGAACCCAAAAGGATCGCTCGCTTCATTGGGGGTTTAGCCCCAGAAATCAAAGCCAGTGTTAAGGCATCCAGACCTACTACTTTCAGATCAGCAGCTGATCTATCTCTGTCTCTTACCTTGGACGCGGTCAGGCTAAGATCACTCAGGAATTCGGAAGAAGGCAAGAGAAAGCGTGAGGATGATAACTCACGAAGATCTGAAAAGAAGCATAAAGGTAACACCGACTTCAGGAAGAAGTCTGGATCCAACAAGGGTAGCCAACAAGCTGAGGAAAAGCCAAAGTGCAAGACTTGCCAAAAACGCCACTTTGGAAAGTGCAGACTTGAGTCCAAGGCTCAGTCAGGACCAGCTGCATGTGGGTTATGCAAGTCTAAAGAGCACAAGACTATTGATTGCAAGAAGATTAAAGATGCCACGTGCTACAACTGCAATGAGAAAGGGCATATCAAGACCAATTGCCCTAAATACGCCAAGAAGCCTGAAGAGGTCAAGAAGACTAATGCAAGGGTCTTCCGAATGGATGCAAAGGAAGCTGTTCAGGACGACAATGTGATCACAGGTACCTTCCTCATAAATGATGTCTATGCAAGGGTGTTATTTGATTCAGGAGCTGATAAATCATTTGTAGATAATAAGTTTTGTAAAGTGCTGAATTTACCTATTAAAACCCTAAGTGTGAAATATGAGGTGGAATTAGCTGATGGTACCTTAGAAACCGCGTCAACGGTGTTAGATGGATGTTTCATATCCATTAGGAACCACTCTTTTCCTTTATCCTTACTTCCTTTGAAGTTAGCCAGTTTTGACATAGTTATAGGCATGGATTGGTTATCTCGTAACCAAGCCCAGATCGTTTGCAATAAGAAGCAAGTGGTGATCAAGACCCCGTCTGGTGAGCCAATTACCATTCAGGGAGATACCCAGTATGGACTGCCTGAGCAAGTGTCTATGCTCAAGGCATCTAGATGTTTGAAGAAAGGTTGTGTCATTTATATGGCACAAGTAACTATTGATGAGCAGAAACCCAAGATTGAAGATATTCTAGTCATTTCCGAGTACCTTAAAGTTTTCCCTGAAGAACTACCTGGTTTACCACCAGATAGGCAAGTAGAATTCAGAATTGACATCATCCCTGGAGCAGCACCTGTTGCGAGAGCGCCTTATAGGTTGGCACCAACAGAGATGAAGGAATTAAGGACACAACTACATGAATTGCTAGCCAAAGATTTCATTAGACCTAGCTCGTCTCCTTGGGGAGCGCCAATCCTATTTGTCAAGAAGAAGGATGGATCGATGCGTCTGTGCATCGATTACCGTGAGCTTAATAAGGTCACTATTAAGAATAGGTATCCTTTGCCCATGATCGACGATCTGTTCGATCAATTACAAGGGGCAAGCTACTTCTCGAAGATCGATTTAAGGTCAGGCTATCATCAATTGAAGGTTAAAGATGAAGATGTACACAAGACTGCATTTAGGACTCGTTATGGTCATTACGAGTTCCTAGTGATGCCTTTTGGGCTCACTAATGCACCTGCCACATTCATGGATCTCATGAATCGCGTCTGCAAGCCTTACTTGGATAAATTTGTCATCATTTTCATCGATGACATTCTCTTTTACTCGAAAAGCCAAGCTGACCATGAGAAACATCTCCGTTGCATCCTTAAACTACTTCAGCAGGAGAAGCTCTATGCCAAGTTTTCAAAGTGTGAATTCTGGCTTCGTGAAGTCCAATTCCTTGGACATGTTGTTAGTGAGCGTGGTATCCAAGTAGATCCCGCTAAAGTTGAACCTGTCATGAATTGGCAAGAGCCAAAGACGCCTACATAGATTCGTAGCTTTCTAGGGTTAGCAGGATACTACAGGCGATTTATTGAAAACTTCTCAAGAATTGCAGCACCCCTAACTTCACTCACCCGCAAGAATAGCAAGTTTGACTGGGGGTCTAAGCAGCAAGAATCTTTTGATATTTTGAAGCAGAAGTTGAGTAATGCTCCAATATTGACATTGCCTGATGGAATAGAGGAATTTGTAGTATATTGTGGTGCATCGCACACCGGAATGGGCTGTGTGCTTATGCAGAAAGGAAAAGTTATTGCCTACGCTTCATGTCAGTTAAAGGTGCATGAGAAGAATTATACCACCCATGACTTGGAGTTGGGTGCCGTTGTATTCGCACTAAAACTGTGGAGACATTACTTGTATGGAACCAAGTGTGTGATCTATTCAGATCACAAGAGCCTTCAACACTTGTTTAATCAGAAGGATTTAAACATGAGACAACGACGTTGGATGGAAACCTTGAACGACTATGACTGTGAGATAAGATACCATCCTGGCAAGGCAAATGTAGTCGCCGATGCCTTAAGTCGAAAGGAAAGAGTGAAACCTATAAGAATCAATGCTAAGAGCATTGAGATAAAGAATAGTTTGAACGAAAGGTTGTTAGCTGCACAGAAGGAAGCTGTGTTGGAAGCTATCTATCCTGATGAAAAGCTAGGAGTAACTGAAGAGCAGTTATCTTATGGCAAGGACGGAATCCTAAGGTTAAATGGACGAATATGGGTTCCAGTTTATGGAGGACTTAGGGATGTTATCCTCCAGGAAGCCCACAGTTCCAAGTATTCTGTTCATCCTGGAGCTGATAAGATGTACCAGGATCTGAAGGCAAACTATTGGTGGATAGGCTTGAAGAAGTCTATAGCTGCCTATGTAGCTAAATGTTTGACGTGCGCGCAAGTCAAAGCTGAACACCAAAAGCCATCATGTTTACTACAACAACCTGAACTTCCCACATGGAAGTGGGAGATGGTGACAATTGATTTCATCACCAAGTTTCCAAAAACGAAGAAAGGAAATGATACTATATGGGTGATAGTAGATAGACTGACTAAGTCAGCACATTTCCTACCCATTAAGGAGACTTATAGCTCCGACATGTTAGCCCAATTGTACGTAGATAAGATTGTATCTCTGCACGGTGTACCAGTGTCAATAATTTCTGACAGAGATACCAGATACACATCACATTTTTGGAAAAGTTTCCAACAGTCTTTGGGTACGCACTTAAATTTTAGTACAGCTTACCATCCTCAAACGGACGGGCAGAGTGAGCGTACCATCCAAACTTTGGAAGACATGCTTCGTTCATGTGTGATTGATTTAGGTGGTAGTTGGGATAGCCACCTGCCATTGATCGAGTTCTCCTATAACAATAGCTACCATACCAGCATTCAGGCTGCGCCTTTTGAGGCATTATATGGTAGATTATGCAGAACACCTATTTGTTGGGCGGAAGTAGGAGAAGTTCAATTATCAGGACCTGACATAGTCTTTGAAATGACGGACAAGATTGTCCAGATTCGTGACAGCCTGAAAGCTGCCAGGGATAGGCAGAAAAGTTATGCTAATAAAAGGCGAAAACCTCTTAAGTTTGAGGTTGGTGATAAAGTTTTGCTTAAGGTATCACCCTGGAAGGGGGTGATGCAATTTGGTAAGAAAGGTAAGTTAAGCCCGAGGTATATAGGACCATTTGAGATTATCGAATGTGTTGGGTCAGTGGCTTATAAGTTGAACTTGCCTGAAGAGCTCAGTGGTATTCACAATGTATTCCACATTTGCAATCTGAAGAAATGTCTGGCAGATGAATCGCTAGTCATACCACATACAGATGTGCACATAGATGAGAGCTTGAAATTTGTTGAAAAGCCTTTGTCGATTGAGGATCGACGAGTTAAAAAGCTTCGATGGAAGCATGTACCTATCGTAAAGGTTAAATGGGATGCCCACAGAGGTCCCGAATATACGTGGGAGGTAGAGTCTACCTTGAAAGAAAAGTACCCTCATTTGTTCCAGTAAATCTTGAGGTCGAGATTTCTTTTAAGGGGGTGAGGATGTAACACCTCGTAAAATCATACCCAATAGAATAAAGACACGTGTCATGTAAGATAAACGTGTCAGGAAACCGAGTCAAAATTTGGAAGATGTATGGAAGGATTTAAAAAGTGTCGACATGTTAATAAACACCTCTAAGCGACCAAATTATAAATCCCAAGACCCTAATCAATACGATAAACATCTGATCTAGTTAGAGCCGGTTATTCCTATAATGAATAAATTTAGTTATAAAGATTTGGGTATCTAAATAATGTTACAACAAAGTTTATAATTAAAATTCTTGTTCAAAAGAATCAAACTTTGTTCAAATACATGACTCTCCGTAAGATTCCAAGATGTGTAAGTGCATGATAAAACCATGCAAAAGTCGGGTAATATGGTCCCTACACTGAAAAGGAAGCAGGTGATTCGGAAATTCCAAAGTTGCATGGTCAAGATCTTAAAATTAACAAATTTTTGTCTTCTGATGAAGGCTTACGGACCGCAAAGGCTAACCCTTACGGTCCGTAAGATGGCGGAGCTGGGCGATTTTTAAATTTAAAACGGATACGGACCGCAAGGCCAAGGGCTTACGGTCCGTAAGGCTGGTAACTGGGCATTTCAGATGAAGGTCGGTTACGGACCGCAAAGCCAAAAGCTTATGGTCCGTAAGAGGTTTACGGTCCGTAAGGACTTTAGCTTACGGTCCGTAAGACCGTCGCTGGCAGCAGAAAATGGACAACTGCCTGTTCAGCCTGTTGCACCGCCTTACATGAGTGGTTTTTGAAATCAGGGACTTGGCAACTGGTTTTGGCAACATAGGGACACCTGGGAATCATCAGTGATCACTAGTAGACCTTGTTGTAATGATCCTAGAGAATTTTAAGTCCTATATAAGAAACACGAGGTTGCAACATTTGGTCTTTCATTTGCAACTCACTTCAAGCTGGTCTCTGGAGCTCCCCTGGTTAGCAAGCAAGTTCCTTTAAGTTCCAAATCATACTTAGGACCTTTGTAAGTGTCCTTAATCATCCTTAATTCAGTTTAGCTTAGTTAATTAGCTTAAAGTCAAACCGTCGTAATTAAGGTTTGACTTCGAGATTAATCAATAATTGTTCAGTCAAATCTCGAATTAAAAGTACCTATAAGTAGGTAATTATGTGGGTAATAAACCCTTAAAAGGGTACTCTTTGATTCCCACTCTAACTAGGTCGATTGCCGGGTCAAACTTGATATTAAAAAGTCAACAGAAAGCTTAATTTCAAATTAATGCATATTTAGCAATGTAGAAGCTATGTAACCTGTTTTATCATTAATATAACTTGGTAATTAATGTAAGAACATGTCTAAACATGTTTAACCCGACAATTTTCAGTTTAGGCTAGGTTCGGAACCAAAAGTCGCATAGTTTGACTTTCGCTTTGACTTTCGATTCTGACCCATTGTAGCATGTTTTAGAAATTCCTTAGAGCCTTATTTGGACCAGGTTTCTGGTTAGTATAACCCTCTGTGATTATAATTTATACACCTTGGTTCAATAGTTACCCGATTCACATGCATGTTTCCGTTAAATGCTTATAGGTTGACTATTATGCCCATATGCCCCTAAAACATGATTTTTGAAAATGTAAAAGAGTAGAAACCTTAGTTACTGATTTATAAACTTGCACCCAAAAGTTGACATCAGTCTGAGGTCTAGATTAAGAGTTATGCTCAAGAGCGTAATTAGAAAGCTTTTTATTAATTAAACGGCGTAATTAGCGTATAGCCTAGTTTCACCCACTTTTTGATATCAAAATTTTTACCTATTGATATAAAATGATATTTTGGGAATTTTAAAGGTTTTTAATAAATTTTAGGCTGAGCATAACATAGGGTTGTAGCCTTATTTCGGTTATTACCGATTTTGCCCTTTTGGGCTATAAAATGAGTTTTACAAATCTTTTTGACCCCAAACCTTTTGCTACTGATTTTATATGATAAATAAATTATTTTAAACATTCTGGAATAATAAAAATATTAGCTTTCTATATAGAACCCGGAAATGGCTCCAAATCGTCTTTTTAAGCATTTTTAACGCATAGTATGCATCAAAACTATTTTAAACATATAAGGTTGGATGCCTACTGATATTTTAAGTAAATTATTATATTATAACAGTGAGCAAAAGTTTTAAACTCAGATTTCCAGTTTTGACCTTTTAAATGATAAATTTCACATATAGGTTTTACCCTAGTGATATCACTTAGTAAATTAAGTGTTTTTACTGATTACATCAGACCCGAAACTCAGAATTATATTTAAGCTCTTTTATAACCTTTAAAATGACCAAAATGCCCTTACGGTGCATAATTTGAGTTTAAATTCATTTGGGGCATAATAGAAGATATCTTACTGATGTCACAACATATTTAAGGCATATTAACTTAGGAAACTTGTATATGACTCATATGGTTACCTGTTACGCACTTTTCGCGTTCGGATCGGCTTATGTAACTAGTTTGCATAATTTAGCCAAAACGGGTCAAACCATATCATTTTCATCTCAAAATCCAGAATGTGTTTAAGTTACCCATATTAAAAAAAGTGTACAAGCTTGTCGGGTCAGAACCACATTCTAAACCGGTCTTCGCTTTATCATGCGTTTGAACCGTGTATCCCTTTTGAAAACTAACGGGTCTAAGTCTAAGCTTAATTAAAGACCCGTTAGGATTCTAATAGGTTATTAAAACCTTCGTTCCAGATTAGGAGCCCAGTAAAAGCTACGGGCACTTGCTGTATTTGATTTATACTTTGCTCAGGTAAATACTCTTAACTTATTTTCCCTATACGGGCTTGGGATACGGTATTATAAAAGTACCGCTTGGTCGGGTGTGTGTAGTCATTTAAATCGGATTGTGATTAATGTATTTGCATGACCCGTTTAATATGTATTATTTGGTGTATGGCCTTTGGGGGTTAAATGACCATGTCCCGGATATCCTTGGCATCATTCAAAGAAATGGCCACGACCTAAGCACGGGGTGTAGGCGTACACCTGACAGATGCATATGTAAAAACTGGTAGCCCACTTAAAGGAAATAACCTTGTGGGTATTATACCTGTGGCGTGTCAGTTAATCTAGACCGGCCCTACAAACCGGCCCTAATGGACGACAAATAAGTAAAACTGTATACAAGATTGTTTTTAAATAATTGTCCCAAGTTATAAACATATTTTTTTTGCCGAAGTGCATTCAAACCAAATTTTCAAACTCTTTTCAAAATGAGTCAGTTAAGTTGTATTTACCAGTGTAAACTGACGTATTTTCCAAAAAGGCTAAGTGCAGGTACTATACGTAATAGGCTGGCTACTCCAGGCATCAATAATCAAGTCTCGCAAGCTCTAGATGTCAAAGTCTGCTGAACAGTTTTCCTTTTTATTTGATCCGCATGTGGATCTGTTTCAACTGTTTTGTGATACTTAATGTAGGATCGTGAAACGACCTAACGAGTCGATCAGAAGAGTGCTCAGACCGAATCAGAGGCGGAATTCATTGATTTGGTCTTCGTTTAGCTTGTATTCACTAATAAATGTCTTGTTTATTGATCTTGAAAGAATATACAGCACATAGACACTTCGACAGGGCTTCGCCGTCGGAATGTAGAATGTTACAAATGATGAAAGTTTGAAGCCTATTTATAGGGAGGACCCCTGACCGTTTGAAGATGGCATGACATGCTTCAAACGGTCTCCCCTCTTCAAACGTTTACCACTTTCAAACGGTCATGACAATACAAACGGTCATGTCTCAAACAATCTATACAAATGAATTATCTAATTTGACTTTCAACCGTAACAAACTTCTTTGTCTTCATGTGTTGATGTTGCAATGATGATGTCATTAGATGATGTCAATGATGATGTCACTTTGATGATGTCATCATTCAATATGTTGATTTCATGCTCGTTCAGCATTGCAACGAACCCGAGACTCGACATAAGACGAAGACGACAGATGTATGCACCAACAAACTCCCCCTCAGATGTTGACGAGTCTTAAGTGTCGAGTCTTCGCATCTTCAGTCTTTATCAGTCTCTTTTCTTTCTTAGCATATACCAGGATCTTCTCTTTGGCTCTAGCCTCGTCAGA
Organism: Helianthus tuberosus; assembly: GCA_030545235.1. Lineage (NCBI taxonomy): Eukaryota > Viridiplantae > Streptophyta > Magnoliopsida > Asterales > Asteraceae > Helianthus > Helianthus tuberosus. Next base: position 173,706,266 of record CM060447.1, read on the forward strand.
CTCCCCCTCTCATCATGATGGGATCGCTGTCTGGAATTAGCTATCACCTTGAGATCAATCCCTGGCTTTATCTCTGTTTAAGCTCATTTCCTGCACAAATTTTCTCACCACCACATAAGTTTTTACTTAAAACAATAAGAAAAACTTACTGGAAATAGTTATATCAAGTTCAAATTAATGACCTTGATTAACTAATCAAACTTTTCTTTTACAAAATCAGTTTCTTCATGTTAAACTCACACTCCCAAACCTGTTCATCATGTTCAGCACTTGAAATTTTGAATATCAGCTTTCCAACATCAGTTGTCGAAAATCTTTTTGAATTTTTACAAAATTTATGCTAAAACACACTTAAAATCTTTTTGGATTTTTGACTGTAATGAAATGCAATAAAGAAATATTTACAGACAATATTTTGTGAGCTTGTGTAAGAGGATCATATCAGTTTCTGAGACACATCACAAGCACCGTTAAGCTTTAAACATTTTAAGCTCTAAACGATTCACGTTGATTGACGATATTGTTTGTCCTCTTAAGCTCAATCTAAAAACTTTCAATCTGCTTACCGATACTTTAAGGTATTTTAAGATAGCACTAAGTTCTTATGGACCCCACGATCTCAGCATATCCCCTCATCATGCAATACACTGACTCAAGTAATGCCTTTAAACTTTTATCAACTGTGATTTGTGCGAAAACAAAACAGAATGTTTAAACATTAACAATCAGGTCGATACTTCCGTATACACAGAGAAAGTCCAATGTTTAAACAAAATAAGAAAAATAAAACAAGTTGAAGTTGTTTAGGCTTTAACCACCAGGTCGATACTTCCGTATACGCAGAGGTGATCCAAAGCTTAAACGAAACACCAAAGAAAATAAAGCAGAATGTTTAGGCAACAACATCCAGGTCGATACTCACGTATACGCAGAGGATGTCCGATGCTTAAACAAAATAAAGAAATAAAACAAGTTTAAATCTTTGCAAAATAAAATGCACAATCACAACGACTTTTTAGCAAAGTTGTGAAAGTTCACAAACTTAACTAGTTTTATGTCTTTCGACAATCAGCGATTACTGAATAGGCACACAGTCAAGAAGGACAAAACTAAGTACTATGCATTCGACCTTGTTTCCCACTAGACCTAGGCTTTTTCATTTAAGTTTGTATCGTTATCGCAAATCTACTAGCGAGCTGAGCCTATCGTCACATCTTTAGTAAGATCGTTTATCACATTTTATCTCTCCATTTCTTTAGCATGCTGTGACAGTCCAACTGATCTACTATCATTTCCTCTTTTTTTACAACAAAACTCATTTTTGCATTTTTCAATGTTTTTGGCTTTTTCAAATTTTCTAATTTTTTTTTTAAATTTTTACTCCCCCTAAAATCAAAATATGTCTCAATTTTGATTTTCTGGGAAAATTTGAAAACAAGCTGTACAAGAAACGTGACAACATGATGAGAATCACTTCAATTCTCCATTCACTTGGCTTGAACAATCAGAACTCCCCCTGACGACAAAACATTTTCCCATAGTGATTTCAAAACACTTAAGTTTGTTTTAACCAAAATGGTTTTTCCGGAAAATTAGTTTTGTGTGTCCTTTCTCAAACATGGGGATCATTCATCACCTTGTTTTGTAGACAATCAGGTACAATTTAATGTCTCTGATTTACCACTTTTAATTCGAAATCACTTTCGTGAATTTCTCAAGAAATGTGCCGATACCTGCTCCACTCTTACCAACCTGGGAGCTCCGGCAAGTCAGGTTTTTCTATTTAAACAGATTTACCCAAGCCTGACTGTCCTTGGGTGATTTTGAATTCTTGTTCAACAATGGTGGAAAGTTTGCCTCATCCATTGTTAGACTAGAACTCTCAGTTTTTACCTCAACAACTGGCTCTTCTGGCTTTACCACACCAGATTCATTGCCTGATCGTGGCTTGTCTGACTTTAATAAGTCAGATTCATCGCCAACATGTGGCTCCTTTGTTTCCGAAGAAACAGATTCATTACCACAAACTTTCTTCTTCTTCTTTCCCTCTTTCTTCCTCAGATTTGTATCTGATGAACTCATCTTGCTTGACTTTGCAATCGAGGAAAGCGATTCATCAGAACTCTTATTTTTACCAACACATGAACCCGAGGACAATATCTTCTCCAGATACTCTCTCATCTTCTTCCTCTTTTTCCTCAGTCTGTCTTTCTGCCCATGTGAAAGCTTTACTTTCGGTTCTTGAACTTTCTGTTCTTGAACTTTACATTCTTGAACTTTCTGCTCTTTGAGCTTGACAGAGACTGGTAACTTTGCCATTTTCTGAGATTTAGCCCTCAATCTTTCATTCGATCTCCTTAGGCAATCTCCGGCAATGTGACCTTTGATATGGCAGTTATAGCATCTCCTCATCTCATAACTCCAACTCTGGCAGTTAACAGCAATGTGTCCTTGATAACCGCATCGGTAACACACTCTGTTATCGTACCAATCACCATTTTCAGTCCAAACATTCAGATCAAAGCACTGTTTGGCTTGGTGATATTCTTTTTTTCTCTTATTTGCTGGATTTGGCTTTTGAGCACTGTGGTCCGACCTGCATCACTCATTAACAACAGTTTTTGAGTTTTCATTTTTCAATTTTTTTGATTTTTGATCTTGATTGGATGATTGAACTGATGAGCTTTTATTTTCTTTTTGAACATTTTTCGGTTTTTTATCTTTTTTTTTTGTTCCATATTCTTCTTTACAGGTTTTTGCGTTGAGCATTCACCTTTTTCAGTAGAATGTAGAACAGTTTCTCGAAACATTTCTTTTAATTTCAAAAATGTTTTCTTTTTCTCATCATCATCAGTTTTCTCATCACAATCTTCAACTTTGACTTGGCCAAAGTTTGTGACATTGTCACTTATTGGAACAGAATTGATCGGTTTTGGACAGGGGAACTCAGATGAAGTCTCAAAACCTTTCAATTTCTTTTCAAGCTCACCTATTTTGTTTCTTGAATTATCAGCTTCATTTTCAAGCTGAGATATTCGATCAAGATGAGCCTTGATTGACTTTCGAGCACATTCAGCTTCTTTTTCAAGTCGAATAATCGTCTGAAGATGAGAATTTATAATTTTTTGCTTTTCAATATTGTTTTGACTAAAAACATTTCTCCCATCTTCAAGAATCTTTATTTGACTTTGAAATTCTTTTTCAATTTTTGATTTTTCATTTTCAAAACTTATAATTTTATCTTCAAAATTTTTTCCATTTTCTTTTAACTTCTTATTTTCTGATGTCAAACTGTTCAAGTCACTTAACAATTTAACATTTTCAGATTTTTGCTTCTCACAAATTTCCTGCAAAATAAGAATCTGTTTAACATCAGCTTGCTTCTCATCCTTCAACTTGTTGACTTCCAATGTCAAACTTTCCGCATCTTTCAAGAGTTTGTCATTGTCAGTATCAAGTTTATCACATTTAGAACACACTGATGCAGAACTTGAAGATTCATTCTTCACAAATTCTTCAGTCTTTGAGATTTCCTTTTTCTCTATCTTGTATGTTCCTGCATAAAAAATTTTAACGAAATCAAGAGGATTCATATTCTCATCAATATAACAACCCATCTTCATATCGTATATCAGATTACTTTTTGCAGCAAGACATACATTAACTCTTCTTTTTATTTCAAGAATCACATCTAAATCCATTTTCATCAAAATATTTTTTGTTTCATTTATCAATTCTTTCTTTTTATTGTCACTTTCATACTCAAAATCTTTAAGTTTGTTGATGAACCCTTTTAGATACAGCTTTGAAAAACTAGAATCTTTCTTTAGGTTTTTCAAACATTCATCCCATTCGATAGGTAATGCATCAGCAAACTTTGATACTTTTTTAGTATCTGACAGTCTTATCTCATGTTCTTTCAAATGTTCAATTAAGACTGTATATCGGTTTGCTAGATCATCCAAATTTTCATTTTTCAAACACACAAAGTATTTAAATCTTTTCTCCCAACCAACCTTCTTCACATTGCTATAACTATCATCTATATATCCTCTATGCCAATCGTTGAATCTTTCGAAATAATAATTTTCTTGTTCATCAAACATTTTTTCAACTTTCAAAAACAACATGTTCAAACACTCAATACAACACTTATAGTCACAAATGGTCGACAAAATCTAGAACAAATCACATGCATATGAACAATTTAAAATAACTAGTCGACAATCTTTAAAGTCTATCACAATTTTAATTGGACCGCATATGCTTTCACTTGAATTGTAGCTGACAACAACCTTAGCAATTGATTAATGATTGGGCCGCAAGAAACAAAGTCACATGGGCCTTAAATGTATATCACATGCAATTTCACATGGGCTGACAAGCTTGAATATTTTCAACTAAAGCTAGCCGACAACTCTTTAAATGAAATTACCAAACTTTACTTTCATTGGCCCTCTCAATTAAAGTCACATATTCACCAGTTTTCAAAACTTTTTGATTGGACCGAATACTAAAGTCACATGGGCCAGAAACTTTTATCTCATGAGATCACATGGGCCAACTACAAAACAACTGATGGGTCGGCAACTACTAGTATCAAGATGATTATGATTGGGCCGCAAATATGAACTTTATCTCTAGAAACGATGAAAGCAAATCCAAATACTGATCAATCGATACAACCTGACATTCACATGTGATTTCTTTTCCCAATTACTGACACCTCGTAAACTGTTATACACATTTCGATTAACTTTCAATCGGTTCACACTACTCAATGTACAATCACGTGAAGACTGAACCACTTTCAAACTGGATGGCTAGCTTCAAACGGGATGGACAGTTTCAAACGGTCACGATGCATTTTCAAACTGTAAGGTGGCAGTTTCAAACGGTCAGGTGCAATTTCAAACTGTCAGGTGCAATTTCAAACAGTAAGGTGACAGTTTCAAACGGGAAGGTCAATTTTCAAACTGTCAGTCCAGTTTCAAACGGTAGGGTCAGGTTACGTTCAAACGGGCACCAGTTTTCAGTTCATTTTTACCATTTTTACTTTGAATTTTAAGCTGAAACTTTCAAGGGTTTGTTAAAACACACTTACGCACACATTGTGAAAGTTTTAGCCGATTTTAACCGTGAAAAGTATCAATTTTATGAAAGAAGGTGTAGAAAAACAGAATTTGCTAGCGAAAACGAGCTAAACGGTAAGAACTCTTCCTCCTGAGCTCTGATACCACTTGTAGGATCGTGAAACGACCTAACGAGTCGATCAGAAGAGTGCTCAGACCGAATCAGAGGCGGAATTCATTGATTTGGTCTTCGTTTAGCTTGTATTCACTAATAAATGTCTTGTTTATTGATCTTGAAAGAATATACAGCACAGAGACACTTCGACAGGGCTTCCCCGTCGGAATGTAGAATGTTACAAATGATGAAAGTTTGAAGCCTATTTATAGGGAGGACCCCTGACCGTTTGAAGATGGCATGACATGCTTCAAACGGTCACCCCTCTTCAAACATTCACCACTTTCAAACGGTCATGACAATACAAACGGTCATGTCTCAAACAATCTATACAAATAAATTATCTAATTTGACTTTCAACCGTAACAAACTTCTTTGTCTTCATGTGTTGATGTTGCAATGATGATGTCATTAGATGATGTCAATGATGATGTCACTCTGATGATGTCATCATTCAATATGATGATATCATGCTCGTTCAGCATTGCAACGAACCCGAGACTTGACATAAGACGAAGACGACAGATGTATGCACCAACACTTAATATTACAATTTTATTCGGTTGAAATAAATCTATCTATTGCTTCCGCTGTGCATTTAAAATTTGTGTTGTTTGACTATGATGATATCAACTACGTCACGATACTCCCCACCGGGCCCACCGGTAATACGTGGAAATATCGGGGTGTGACAATATCCTTTACATAGCTTAGAAATAGGCTTTGAGGGGTTCGGTATGCGAAAATAAACTTTTTGATCAAACAGGGACTAAAAGCATCAAAAAGTGCATAAGTTTGCATTTTCGCGCATATCTTACGTTCTGAATATACCCGGACATCCAAAAAATTTTGTAATCATTAAAATATTTTATTTTAGTGATTGGAATGCAAAAATACCATTCGTCGCGCAATTTGGATCGTTTTTGCCTCCGTTCGAGTTTTCATCGTAATTAACCGAATAACGCAATCGTACGACCAAACGAACTGACATCCGAGATGTTTTTCAGCATATTTTAAGTTCCCTATACTTTAACTTCATTTTAGAGCCTTGAAATGGGGTTAACGGGGCTTAAACGTGTTAAAAATGCATCAAAAACCAAGTTTTGGACTTGTAGGGACTTAAACTGACAATCTGCCAAACTACTCTAGGAGGGGCGCGTAAGCCTTGTCTATTTCCTATGCGGCTTGCGATAGACTGTCAGACAGAAACATTGAATCTGGTCTTTTGAGCTGGTTTTGATGGTTTTAATCCTTGTTTTGCAATACCATTTGATGGATTTTGATGTCCCATTGTTTTGTAAACTATGGGTAACACATGGAGGGCTAAGATTAAAGCACGAATTACGAGAAACGATCCTAACGGTTCTTGGAATTCTATAAATACCCACCATGTTCTCATTCATTCCTCACACCATTTGATCTGAATTTGATCTAAGTTGAAGTTAATACTTCATACCTGAGTGCTTTAGATCAAATCCTTCCTTGGTTGGACCTTTTGTAAGTTTCTTTCATGCTTGTTATTGCTTTTCAAGCGTGAAAGTCAAACAGTGTTTGACTTTCTGCTTTGACCACGAGTTGGTCAACATAAAGTTCGTCCGAACTTTGCAACGTGAGCGTAATCACGACGGTTATAGTCCCTTTTCACTATACCTACTGATTACCACATTGATTAGGCATAGTGACGAGTCATAGTTTCGGTTAAAATGCGTATTTATGCGTATTTTGCAACCAAACTATTATTGGGTATCAAAACCCTTTGTTTTGATATCAAAACCTGTTTTCTAACTTAGTTAAACATGTTTTAACATGTTTAACTCATCACTTTTAGTCCAGTGCTTGTATAGGGTCGTAAGTCAAGCGGTCTAAACCACCGCTTAGACTTTCGAACCCGACCCGTTTGGTCGATCATTAGGATCCAACCAAGCATGTTTAGTGACCATAGTTGTATAGGGAATAACCCTCCGAGGTTATACCTTATGGTCACTTAGTTTAATTAGTTGTATGATAGGTAGTTTATATGCCTTTGGAAAATGACCAAAATGCCCTTTTCATGCATAATTGAATTTTAAGTATATGTAACTTAACTTTTGTCACTTAAACTGATTTTGCAACATATTTAAACATGTTAGGGCATATAATACTTGTTATAGGACTAGTTAGGCATCTCGAACGCGCCTTTGCACGAACGACGCGTTAAAGTAGTGTAAGCTACCTTAATTGGTCGTAACAGGTCGTAAGTACTTAGGATAGGTTCCGATTTAGAATGTAGGCTTTGTTAAACCATATCGCATGAGTTCCAATACTCATTTGGTTTACGAGACCTCATTCTACCCGATCTTCTGATTTAGGTGTCGATTATTTATCTAGCGATCCGATTACTAGGTACCACTTGATTTCCCTAGTTTGCCTGAGCTTCGCTAAGTTCATTAGATCGAGGATATTTTGCACTTCGATGTGAGTACATAGTTCCCCTATTTTACTGTTTTCAATTGTTTTGGGGTGATTCATATGTGTTAAACGATTTCGATGCTTTTAACGATGGTTTCAAAAATGATTAATATGGTTTATATTAAACTAATAACGATTTCGATAATGTGAACAAACTTGTTGGACGTATTTACATAACAAATAACATTCATTAGTTTTGGCCGAACCGACCAGTATTAGGTTATGGTACCATAGGATCTGACAAATCCCGTTATCAGACTGCACCCATGGTTATGTGTGGGGGTTATGTGGGTAATGACTGAACCTGTTGATTGTTAACTTACCCTTTGGTGGTTTGTTAATACGAGTTGAACGATGGACGAGTTACGAAGGTTTGAATGTTATTAGCGAGACGACCAAAAGTAGTTTTCACAATTAAAACGAGAACGATTTAAACGATTGGAACGATTTGAACAAGTTAAACGATTGGAACATGTCACATCCCCAAAATCCACAAGCGGAGTATCACCGCAGGAGGCGTGACTGACCAGGATCTAGCCCCCAATCACATTGAACTCATAGGTATATTTTAAATAAGACTTTCATTCATTAACATTTGTGTTACAACGTTACAAATGATTCACAGTATACAGCGGAAGCATAATTCATTCGTTAAGTGTTTATAAACCACATGTATAAATCATTAGTCTCGTGTTGCGATTCCATGTATATCGACTCATGACCACTCCAGCCTTCCAGACAACAAGTTCCAATCAATATGCACCTAAAAGCCTGCAAGGCATGTAACAACGAGTCAACAACAAAGTTGAGCGAGTTCACAGTTGGTTGTCCATTTTAAAGTTGTCCAAAAACCATATGTTCATTCGAAAACCAGTAGTTAATCAGTTCCTTGTTTCCCAAACCATAACCAGTGGGGGCTACCCCATGTAACCACTAGACCGTTACCATATCGACAACTGACTGAGAAAGTTGTGCCCTACGTCAATGTCTATCATCATTGACTAAGTGCCCAGATCCATTAGTATACGCCCGTCCTCCCGGCACGGTGTGAGGCTTGTCAACCCTAATAGCGCTATTAACTAATGACCGGCTAGCCATTGGCCCGGCGATTAAGTCGATATAAAAATGAGGGACTTCATGATAGAGTTTTGTCTAGTAAGTTATATGTTGTCGTCCTTCCCAACCGAGGACGGAGGTACGTACTCTACCCAACCGAGAATACGCAGGTTAAATGTAGTCGTCCTTCCCAACCGAGGACGAAGGTACATATTCTGTTAGAGGTGAATATGTAGGTTTCGTTTTAGTTTCTTAACCCATTCCCAAACCACCCGGAATCCCATGCCTTATAGAAAGTGTGAACTCACCTTGGTTTGCTCGGATTGTTAAGTTACTTTACTCTTCTAAGTTGGTCAACCAAACCCTAATATGGTTACCGATGACAGTCAGTTTCGTATACATAATTCATACATTTTCCATATACATTCGCAAATAACAAACAAGTAGGGCTCATATCGTCACTCAAGCTACAGCAAGTGTTCGAATGATAAGTATACTCATGTCATAAATTCGTATTTCGCCATGGCACATATCCTCAGTTTGATTCTCATTCAGTCAAGCATGCAAGTTCACATACATGTAATAACTTAATGGCCAGTGCATCAAACAATCAAATGTGCGACTACGTTCCAGGTGTGCGGTCTACTGTGCGACCGGACGCAACCATGAAGTGTGCAGTTCGTAGATTACCCGGCCCCTTTAGGGTCTGAAGGAAATGTGCAGTCCATTAAGGGGGCGGTCCACATCGAATGTGCAGCTACTAGCTTATTCGGCTCACTGAATATTAACATACCATCATATATCATCAAAATTAATATCAATCAAATCAAATAATATAACACTTTCAATGATTGTTCATTATCATGCATAACTAATCCCATGGACTAAAGCTTGCTACCAATTATATAACAATTCAGTGTGTATTATGTCATACCAACAACTCTCGACATCCCATACATCTATCACTGACAATATTATTATGATATCCACTTTATTTGATTAGATCAAGACTCAACACATGGGCCGCCATTTTACCAAGTTTTATCCAAACATGTAGCTTCAATTCTATTGGGCCATTGAAACTGATTATCATCAAAATTACTTAAGATATCCACTAGTGTTACATCAAGATTATGAATCACACATTGAATACATGCACACATATATTCTTAACTATGCAGCCCTAATTCACTGTCATCATTGATTATGAATCATGCTGGCAACAACAAACATATAACATAATCAACATAATAATCAATATGCTCATGATTTCAATCATAACCCGAGTCTATAACCCCTTCGCTACCAGGACTATGTCGACTAACATGCCAGTTTCAATGAGTCCCAACAATAATGCAATCCTAGTCTCTCCGATTTACACACACACAATCACATTCACACAGGTTATACATCACAAGAGATCAAGTTATATCCTAATCATCCTAACAGTTTATCTATAATTCATGGTTCATCAAGGTTCCGATTAACATGCCAACTATCGATCATGCAAAAATACACATATTTCACGTACCAAGTTTTAAACAAGCACACCAAAGTTAAACACTTACCAAACGTAAGGTGATCTGACGATGTTTAGAATGATGGGGGCTTCGAATGCGATAAAAGGGACTGCCATCGAGTTATGGAAAGTAGGAGAGGGGTAGCTTGGGTTTTCTATCGTTTCTACATGTTTTTCCAGGATATAAACGAACCATGTATCTCTTATTGTGTTTTTCGAATCAAGTGGGCCGAACTCCCACTTGGGCCTTGCTTGAGCCGTGCATCAATGCACCATGGGTATGGGTTAGGACTCGGTTCGGTTTCGGAAGGAATTTGGGCTGAGAGTTAAGAGAACCACATGTTAAGAAGTGTGCGAGTGTAAGAGGGGTGTGCTACCCGAAACTTGTTCATGGTTAACTATTGCAAACACAACCCCTAAACGGCTTCCATTCATTTGTAATATCCAGTAATATAAACCAACTATATTAATTTCATATATTAAACACAAGGTCACAACATATAACAGAAGTAGTGCATAGGTAAATAACCTTAGAAATTCGGGTTGTCACAGAACAAACGATTGGTTTTGGGTTGTGATTAGATAATGGGACGGGTGTAACATGATAAAATCATGGTAGATACGCCGATGGTACTTATTATATATAAGTGTTTTTATCATATTACATTCCGTAACATTATTTAGGTCACTTGGGCAAACGATTTTAAAACGATGTCACACAACGATGTTTATTAAATGATATAAACCATACGAGTTTTGCTACGAGATGATTTACAATTTGGTTTACTTAAATAAATGTTTTGGGTTAAGATTCATGGCTACGAGATTTTATAAAATATAACCAACTTGTTTTGAGTTGGTTAGTCATGTTGCAATACTATATACTTTTCAAAACAAGGTTTTCAACTATTGACTCTTGTAGTTTAACGAGGTATTGCAACATGTAAACGAGCCATGAATCCGACACTCTCACAAAACCTATGTGCTCGCCGAGATTTCTTTGCTGACTTAATTTTTACATATGTTTCAGGTGGTGTTGAATGATGTTGAATGCGACTAGGATGCATGCTCACTTAGGACTGGACGAGGCCTTAGTGACTTAATAACGATGATAGACTATGTTTAACTTGTTTGTTTTAACTTCAAGACAATGTAAATTATCTAATGAATCAATAAAACGAAAATTTTTAATCCATGGTTGTGAAACAATGATTCTGCCACGACACTCCCTGACGTTTCCGCCGCGGTTTCGTTGTTTTAACGCGATCGGGGTGTGACAGAAGAGTTGGTATCAGAGCCAATGGTTATAGGGAATTAGGTTATTAGTAATGCTTTGACCTAGACTATAACTTTTCTAGACCCTAATGCAAGTTTACTTGTGTTTAGATTCTAAAACAATACCGTCACCTACCATTAGGTGATAACCACAACGAGAACACAATAACAAATCCGATTTGAAAATCAATCATCTATTCCTAGATGATTTATTCCTAGATGATTTATTATAAGGTTTTGAACCTTCAAAGTTTTCAAAAATCTCGTCAAAGTTTGGGTCTTATAGTGTGAACACGTGCAATCTGGAAGGGTGGATGCCTGTATCCTGAGTTTTCTGTCTAAGGCTAGAGTGTTCGTACAAATCCACATAATCGGAACAATCACTCTTACCTGGGAACTCTTGGGGTGAGTGTCCACTCATAGGCTAAAGCAGGTCTTCACGATACATTATATTGACCCATTTACTTTGATTAGTCACCGCGTGTCGTTTGTTTGTTCAAGGTAACGAACAAATGATCGCCTTCCTTATGTTTTGTCGATGTTTTCGATACCTCTTTTGTTAATCCAATTGTCGATCTCACTCGTTTCTCATGTTTCCTTGTTCTTTTTAGAATATGCCACCTAGACGTGATCCCGAACAGGATGCTGCAATTGCAGCCCTTGCCGCTCAGCAAATCGCAGCTGTGCTTCCGAACCTAGTGACCCAGATTCATCAAGTTTACAACAACAATAACAATAATGCTCAGTGTAGTTTCAAGAATTTCAATTCAGCTAAACCACTAAAGTTTTCTGGGTCTCAAGGAGCAACTGCGCTCCTGCAATGGTTCGAGAGTCTTGAAAGTACATTTAGACATGTTCAGTGTCCGAATGAGCGTAAGGTTGAATTTGCATCCAGTGTTTTCGAGAAGCGTGCTCTTACATGGTGGAATGGTGTGATGCGTGATAGGGGTGCCAATGTGGTCATGGCACAAACTTGGGAAGAGCTTCGAGCTCTCATGATGAAAGAGTTCTGTCCCCGTCACGAGATTTGAGCTTTGGAACGAGAATTTGACGATCTAAAACAAGATGGGGGAGAACACCGTGCATATACGGATCGTTATGAAGAGCTGAGTTTGTTGTATCCCACTATGGTTACCCCATTAGAGAAAGCGATTGAGAGGTATATCGATGGTCTGCCTGATACTGTGCAGGATATTGTCACTGGTAGTAATCCTACCACTGTTCGTCAGGCAATTGAATTGGCTGCTACTCTGACCGAGTCTCAGGTCAGAAAAGGTAAACTGACCCGCAAGGGTGATAAAAAGCAGTCAGCTGATGCAACTCAAGACAAGGGTAAAAGTAAGGGTAAGAAAGGCGAGTCTTCAAGGAGGTCGGGGAAGTGCAAGGCTTCCCAGAACTTTGCGGTCACCACGCAAAATGCTCGGAAACCCACCGGCACAACCTCCTGCCAAGAAACAGTATGCTGGTACTGCACCTTGTAGGATCGTTGTACGACCTGAATGAGTCGTTCAGAAGAGTTGTTTATCCGAATCAAAGGCGGAATCAATGAAACAGACGCTTGATATAATTATAATGTCTCTTGTATTGATATAATAGTCTTACAGCACCTGGAGACAATTCGGCAGCACTTCGTTACCGAATCACAACACCTAATTCCGTTTCAAATGAAACAGTATGCTCCTCTATATATAGTGGTGATGATTCTGTTTGAAATGGCCAAGAACCATTTCAAGCGGAATTAACTTTGTTAATTCCGTTTGAAATTTCCCTTGGTTGTTTCAAACGAAATTACCAATAAACCCACTAAAATCAGTTTCTAGCAATCCGAGCACTGGTTATCCTATCCTATTACATGACTCGATACAAGACGAAGTCAATAGACATAGTGCACTAACAGACTCCCCCTTGGATGTTGACGAAGTCTTCAGTGTCGAGTCTTTATCATGACACATCTTCAGTCTTGATCAGTCTTCATGCTCTATCCAAATTGTCTAACACTGTAAGCATCCTTCAATATTTATCTTCTTTGATCAGCTTCTATCTTGAATGTTGTACCAGGATCTGACTCTGGCTCTAACATTGACAGCTTCTTCAGGCTCCCCCTTTCGTCAAGCTTCCATGCTTTAGGGATCGACACCTTTCTTTCAGGTTACAAGCTCCCCTTGCTTTGAGCTCGTCTTCAGACTCCCCAGACTCGGCTATCGGGATCATAGTCTGGAATCTCATCTGCAATCACTCAGACATTTATAAGTAACAGCATTTCAAGCTTTCAAATATCCAGGAATTATGACCCGACTCTTCAAACTTTCTAAACTAACACTTTTTAATAAATTTCACGATTTAGCAGTTTTAGCAAACAGTATCGAAAACTGGCTATTTAACAAAATAAGTATCCAAATCCCTCACAGTTAATCATCCAAGTCCAAACTAATGACCTTGGAGATATCACAAACTGTTTTTAATTTTTGCTAAAAACTCAAGTTTCAAATTAATGAACTTGTTTTATTTTCAGAAACACAATCAGCTTACTTAGATTTTGACACTCAGCATTTCAGACATCGATTGTCGAAAATAAAACAGAATCAAAAATCTTTTTGTATTTTTCTGAAACATAAAGCAGTAAAGAAATATTTACAAACATATTTACAGACAGTATTTTTGTTTGAGTTTGCGTTAGAGGATCATATCAGTTTCTGATAAGTCACAAGTACCGTTGAGCTTAATTACACATTAAGAATTAAACAATTCACTTAGATTGTCGATATACTGATCCACTTAAATTTTTACACAAATTTCAATTGATTCAGGATACGAATTAGGTGTTTTAAGAACTTAAACTCATTCATGTGTCCCACCTCTTGAATAAACTCCCGTATCCAGATCCCAATATTCAGTCTTACAGGTGAGTATACCTAGATGATATCTGTAAGGGGTTAAAATGAGAAGAACCGTGAGAGCTCAGGTCAGAACTTCCGTTCAGCAGAGAGATGACGGCTTCGACTTTTGGTGTGTCCCCTTTAGAGGATCTTTTCTTCAACAGCACATGATTAGCATTTTTCAATGTTTCATCATTTTTTATGCTGAGGGCGATGCTATTTTTCAAGCAAGCGTAAAGTATTCTCCGGGGACTAGGCCATTGCTTCCGCAAAATCAGAAGTCCCGGGATAATACCCCAGATATCACTAACCATAAAGACCTAGTATCTCAGAAAGAGGGGTCCTTCAAACGAGATTTCAGGGGTTACCTATATATCCAAGTAGTGTTCCCCATGAAATAAGCAAGTTTGAATTTAAGTTTATATCCCGAAAAAGTTTACTAAATGTATAAAAACCTATCGGCATATCATCAGTGAGACTGTTTAACGCTATATAAACATTACAATTCTTTAGCATACTGTAACTGTCTACTGATGTACTATCATTTCCTCTTTATACACAAAAACTCAATTTTGAATTTTATCATGTTTTTTACTTTTTCAAATTTTCAAATGTTTTTGTATTTTCTAACAACAATTCTCCCCCTAAAATGCAAAATCATTTAAAGAAAATTTGACAACCAATACTGATAGCTTTGTCTCACCATCCATTTTCTGCTTCTCATGCACTGATTTGCAGAAAATATAACGTACCCCCATGATTTACAACACATTGATATTTTACAGTTTTGAAAACCGTTCTTCAATCTTGTGAAATTAATCATGTTTGTTCAGCCGTGAGGGTTTCGACGTATTCAATCAACATATTTTTGAATTTTTTATGAATATTTGACAAATTTAAAAAAAAACATATTTTTTATTTTTTTTTTTCAAAATTTTTCAATTTTTAGGGTTTTTGAAATATTGTTTATTTATATACAGAAAACAAATAAACTCCCTGTTTAACCAAACCAGGGTTCTGCAGCCTCCTCTCCTCGTTGTGCCAGGCTGCTCCAACTTCCATTCTCACAATCTTCAGTTTTGTTGAGCACCTGCACATACAACTATTTAATCACTTGAACAATTTAGCCCAGGTCTGTTGGACCTTAGGCATTTCAACACAATATGTATCATGCAATTTCGGAAAATCTTTGTCATCAAAGACTTTTTCATTTTTTACTTCAACTTTCTCATCTTTTACCAAAGTTACTTGTTTCTTAACACTCCATGTTTGACCTTTCGGAGTACCTCTTTTGTAAAAATTTGAATCTTATTGAACATTTTGTTTTTGAACAACAACTTTTGGTTTCCAAAACTCGTTTGGTTTTGTTGCATCGACAATTGTTTTCCAACTCTGTGTTGTTCTAAATCTGGATGTGTGAGAATTCCAGGTCTTTCTTGAATCAAACCTATTCGAGTTTAATTTCCAAGTTTGGTTCGAAACAAACTTGTTTGTGTTATATCTCCAAGTTTGTTTTGAATCAAATCTGGTTGACCTTTGTTTCACATCCTCAGATTTTTGTTTCTCAACATCATCAGACTTCTTTTTGTCAACATCCACAGGTTTCAGATTTGGACATTTTCGTGCAAGATGTCCAATTTGATCACATTTAAAACATGTTCTTTTTGAAACATCTTTGACCTGTGGTTGTTGCTTTTTCTTTTGAGCATAGAACTCTTCATTAGACTGACGCCTAAATTTGTGTTCTTTCTCTTCTTCGGAAATTGTTCCATGAACAAAATTCATCTTTTTCTGATAACTTGGCGTTTCATTTTTATTCCAATTTTGTTTCTTTTTATAACCCAACCCAGCCTTCATATTTTTCTTCTTGTAACCAGGTTTGTTATAAAAAGTTTTGTGACCTTTTCCACCAAACTTTGGAATCTCAGACTTTTCAATCTCAACCATTTTGAAAACTTTATCAATCTTGTCTGAAATCACATTCTGAATCGGGAATACAACATCTAAGAATAATTTGTCCGATCCAATCATGGTATAAACCAATCCTTTTGAATCATCATCCAGATTTTTCTCAGACTTTGAGTTTTTCAGATATCCATCATGAAAATTACCTTCATTTTCATCCTGTGATTCAGATTTACCTGTATCAATTGACTCTTCTTTCAACACACTTTCAACGACCTTACCTACGAATCATCAGAATCATCAGATTTGGAATAGGTTACATCAATATTGTCTGGCAATTGATCTACCAAGTTGAAAGCTTTTTCGACCTTTTCATCATCATAAAATACAAACTTTTCCGGTGGTGGAACTTGATGAAACTCTGAGCCAATACCTTTCTTGTTTTGCTCAGAATCTGTCCCATCTGGTTTTATGTTGAAAATTCTTTCAAGCACATATGACGACGCGTGATAACTTTTTAATTTGTTATTATCCTGTTCTAAATCAGCAATCTGACGCTTAATTTTAGCAACATCTTCAATGTAGGAATTAACAACATGTTGCTTTATTTCATACATTCGTTTTAGCTCCTTTGATTTTTCAGAACAGTAATTCAATCTTGATTGAACAAATTTCATTTCACCCTTCACCTTTTCATATGACTCTTTTGTAATGTGATATGCCAATTTTATTGAATCATATTCTTTCTTCATTTCTTGACAAACATTTTCTTTTTGATCACATTCTTCTGTCTTTTTCAAAATATTTTCTTTCAAAATATCATTTTCTTTTTCTAACTTTTTACATTTTTCTGAAAGTTTTTCATCATTATTTTTTAAAACTTTTTCGTTTTCTAACATTTCTTTGCATTTATTTTTGAAAACTTCTTCTATTTTTGTGAATTCAAGATCTCTTGTTCAGAACTTTTCATCTTTTTCAGTACAAGCACTGCACATTTCCTTGCATTTCTTGACATATTCAACGATTTTGATTTGAGTTTCAGAATCAGAATTTACCTCAGTGATTGGCACTTCGGTGTTCTCTGCTGCATCTGTCTGATCAGCATCTTTCTGCTTTCCTTCAACACCAACCTCATCACCAGCAACCTCCAAAATCTCATTCTTTACTTCAGCCAAACTTTCAATTTTCTTCTCATCTTCTACAACCTGCTGTCTTTCAGTAACAACTTTCTCAATCTCTTCATTCACCTCAACTTTTTCTACAATATTTTCTTTCTCAGCAACCTTCAAAACTTTCTCTTTAACAACTTCTACTTTCTTCACAACCTCAACTTCAACAGCTTCAGCTTTAACCTCTTCAGCAGTTTTCTTCAGATTATTTACCATTTCTTCAACATTCTTCTTCATTCTCACTTCATCCCTCTTCCTCAAACACGATGTCATGGCATATCTTATTTCCTTTTCATGCCTTTTTGCATAAGTGTCATCTTTTAATACATTTCTATAGTATTCGGCAGATCGAGGAATTATGAGAAGAACATCTTCAAAAATTATATCTTTCTTCGGAACAACAGGTTCACCTTCTCTGTTGAAATAGCACTCTCTCTTCTTATCCCATCTCTTATTGATGACAGCACTCTCATACTCTTCTTGCATTTCATTCATTCTGTTCAAAGCAATGTTTCTTTCTCGATAAGTTTTCTCGCTCAGAATCTCTTCTCTGGTTTTCTCTTTGATTACAGCTGTGTCTTTTTCTTCTTTGTTTTCCTCTTGAATTTTAGCAACAAAAACATAATGTTGACTTTTTGATGTTTTTCTGCCATGAGCTGTAACTATATATTCCAAACGATCTTCTTCTGGAAGAATCTGACTCCAATCATATCCTTCATCATGATGGATTACAGCACATCCTCTAGATTTCTCTCTGGGTTTATCTTCGATCATTTTCGGCTCTTCTTTGCTTCGGTGGTATATTGCCTTTCGGTAATAATCATCATTAAACGGATGTTCATTTCCACCAACCGCATAATTGTTACATTCTCTTTTGAAATGACCTTTTTGCTTACATTTGAAGCAGGTCACTTTGGACTTAACAAATCCAAGCTTTGTTGATGGACCACCAAGTGACTGTTTCCCAGTAATCTCCATGTATCTTTGAGCTCTGCGGATGCAACTTGCCAAACACCATTGAATGTCTATAAGTTCCATTTCTTCTGGATTGATCTGGTCGTAGTCTTCTTTGGTCAACTCTGAGTTACCACTTCTGCCTGCAACTAGACCTTCATATGATTCCAGAACTGATGCAAGAAAGCTCATTTGCTGTTTAGCTGCATTGATGCTCATAGCCGGAGAATTTTTCAACTTAAGAGCAATGTTGCACAGTATCTCTTCTGCTTCTTCAGAACTAGCTTTTGAGGCAGATGAATGATAACCCGGATTGTAGCTTGATGAGCTTGTCTGATGTTCTTTTGTTCTTTCACCACCAAATGCTGTCTTTGGTGAACTATCAGCTTTCACCGAAGGTAAATTACCTTTGTAATACAAACCAACATTTTGTTGATGTGAAGAACTGCTCATCTTGCTTTGTTTCTGCAATTCAAGCTCATGAGTTTCAATCTTCTCAATTAATGCATCAAGAGAAATTGTTTCATACAAAACATCATTTTTCAAAATGAACACAAACGTTTGCCACTGATCAGCTCGTGGTAACGCTTCTATTATTTTGTCTATTATTTCTTCTCTTGTTTTTTCAATCTTAAATCTTTCCAGTTTGATTTTTAGATGACAAAAACGTTCAATCATTTGTCGAACTGATTCACCGTTAAGACTATCAAACAAATCAAATTCCTTTTTTAATAAAGCAATTTTGTTTTTCCTGGTTTGTTTACCCCCTATGCCTTAACCCGTAAAGCTTCCCAAATAGATTTTGAAGATCCATCATCTTGTAACAAAGTAAACATGTCATTTCTGATGGATGATTGAATTAAGGCAATCATTCTTTGTTCAGCTGCAAATTCGGATTTGTCATCTTTGGATAATTTCTTGAGAGGAAGATCTTCTCCTTTATCATCTTTTGGTTTTTCATATCCAAACTCCAGACAGAACCAACTCTCATGTGCATAGGCTTTTGCCCAGTTGATGAAACGCTCTTTCCACCATGTATAGTCTTCAATACTTTCTAGAGTTGGTGGCTTCGAGTGTGTTCCGTAGAAGTTATCATGTTTAATATTTTCATTGATCGCTTTTATAATGGTTTTTGGTGTGACAGTTGAGATTTCAGAAGACTCGGATGTAAATGCGTTGTAAAACGTATTGTAGAACTCTTCAGCCATGATGTGAAATTCTTGAATTACCTGAAGACAAAACAATCAAACAAACACAATCAGTCTAAACAATATCAAACAACTTGAAATAAACTGACACTCGGTTGACGTGAAATGATCTTAACGCGAAAAATCCACTTTCAAACGGAATAACAATCTTCAAACGGAATTAAGTTTCAAACGAAATCACTTGGATGACATTTCAAACGAAATCAGAACTTCAAACGGAATCAGATGTATGTTTCACACGGAATTAGACTTTCAAACGGAATCACTTGTTTCAAGCTAAATCTTCAAACGGAATTACACTTTGAAGCGGAATAGCTAATTCCGTATGAACCTTTTCAAACGAAATAACCCTTTTGAAGCGGAATTAGATGTAACTCAAACGGAATTAGTAATCTCGTTTGAAATGGCCTCAACTTTTCAAGCGGAATTAAGATGTTCGTTCAAACGAAATTACAATTTTGGTCCATTTTTGTCACTTTTAAGCCGAATTTTGATCTGATTCTCTCAAGGCTTTGTTAAAACACTGTTTTGCATGTAATGTGTGAAATTCAGTCCATTTTGTCTGTAAAATCTTGTTCAATTGTGAAAAGAAGGTGTAGAAGTCAGAAAACTGATGAAATCAAGCTAAACTCTTCTTCCTGAGCTCTGATACCACTTGTAGGATCGTTGTACGACCTGAATGAGTCGTTCAGAAGAGTTGTTTATCCGAATCAAAGGCGGAATCAATGAAACGGATGCTTGATACAATTATAATGTCTCTTGTATTGATATAATAGTCTTACAGCACCTGGAGACAATTCGGCAGCACTTCGTTACCGAATCACAACACCTAATTCCGTTTCAAATGAAACGGTATGCTCCTCTATATATAGTGGTGATGATTCCGTTTGAAATGGCCAAGAACCATTTCAAGCGGAATTAACTTTGTTAATTCCGTTTGAAATGTCCCTTGGTTGTTTCAAACGAAATTACCAATAAACCCACCAAAATCAGTGTCTAGCAATCTGAGCACTGGTTATCCTATCCTATTACATGACTCGATACAAGACGAAGTCAATAGACATAGTGCATTAACACACCTCACTGTGCTCGATGCAATGGTCATCATGCTGCCCAACAAGCTTGTAAGCAGTGTACTACGTGTGGTAAACTTGGGCATCTGGCCAACATTTGTCATCTGGGTCAAAATCAAGCTGTTCAGAATCCAGCACAGGTTCAGGGGAATGCTGCTAGATTCCCACCTGGTTCGCGTTACAACTGCGGTGAAATGGGCCATTTCCGTAACAACTGCCCGAGGTTGGTGAACGCGAATGCAAATCCAAATATCAATGCTAATGTGACTCCCGCTCGTGGACGAGCATACAATCTAAATGCAAATGCGGCTCGAGCTGACAACGAGGTTGTCAATGGTACGTTCCTTGTTAACCATCGACTGCATCTGTTCTTTTCGATTCTTGTGCCGATAGAAGTTTTGTATCGTTATCTTTTGAGCCTTTACTTGCAATACCTAGAACTAAACTGAGGAAACCCTTATCTGTCGAAGTTGCTACTGGTAAACCTCTTGTACTCGATTCTGTTATTCGCGATTGTCAATTGAACCTCGATAACCATCTTTTTCCTATTGACCTCACACCGATGCAACTTGGGAGTTTCGACATTATCGTTGGGATGGATTGGTTAACTAAACATCATGCTGAAGTGGTTTGTTTCGATAAGATTGTTCGCATTCCTCTGCCATCTGGTGAAGTTCTAGAAGTTCGTGGCAAAAAACCATTTGGTGGATTGAAACTCATGTCGTGTACGAAAGCCCAAAGTTATTTACGAAAAGGATATGTTGCTTTTCTGGCACATATCACCGAAGAGAATGGCAAAAGCAAGTGTATTCAAGATATTCCGATTGTTCGAGATTATCCAGAGGTGTTTCCTGATGAACTGCCTGGTTTACCTCCGGTTCGTCAAGTCGAATTTCATATTGATCTTGTACCCAATGCTAACCCGATTGCGAAAGCACCTTATCCTCTTGCACCATCTGAAATGCAAGAATTATCTAAACAACTTCAAGAGTTATTTGATAAAGGATTCATCCGACCAAGTTATTCACCGTGGGGGTACTCCAGTCCTGTTTGTGAAAAAGAAAGATGGGGCTTTTCGAATGTGTATCGATTATCGTGAGCTTAACAAGCTTACCATCAAGAATCGATATCCCCTACCATGAATCGATGATCTCTTTGATCAGCTACATGGTGTTACGTGTTTCTCCAAGACCGATTTGCATTCTGGGTATCATCAGCTTCGTGTACTCGAAGAAGATATTCCCAAAACTGCATTCCGCACGAGATATGGACACTACGAGTTCACTGTCATGCCTTTTGGTTTGACGAATGCCCCAGCTATCTTCATGGACTTAATGAATAGCGTTTGTAAGCCTTATTTAGACAAGTTCATCATTGTATTCATCGACGATATTCTCATTTATTCGAAGTCTCGAGCCGATCACGAACAACATCTTCGTTTGACACTGGAATTCGTGAAGAAGGAACAACTTTTTGTTAAATTCTCCAAGTGTGAATTTTGGCTTAAAGAAGTTCAATTTTTGGGACATATTGTTAACGAGCAGGGTACTCATGTGGATCCTTCCAAAATTGCTGCAATTAAGGATTGGAACACACCTACGACACCTACACAAATTCATTCTTTTCTTGGTCTTGCTGGTTATTATCGAAGATTCATTTCGAACTTCTCAAAGGTCGCGGTTCTACTCACTACTTTGACTCAGAAGAATAAGCCTTTTGAGTGGGGACCTAAACAAGAAGAAGCGTTCCAAACTTTGAAACTAAAACTCTGTGATGCTCCTGTTCTATATTTGCCCGATGGAAACGATGATTTCGTTGTCTATTCTGACACGTCGAATCTAGGTCTTGGTTGTGTTCTTATGCAACGAGGTAAAGTGATAGCTTATGCGTCAAGACAACTGAAAGTTTACGAGAAGAAATACACGACTCATGATCTCGAGTTAGGTGCTGTGGTTTTTGCTCTCAAAATTTAGAGAGAGTATCTTTATGGAACGAAATGTGTGGTTTTCACAGACCACAAAAGTCTCCAGCACATTCTCAATCAGAAGGAGCTGAACATGAGGCAATGACGCTGGGTTGAGCTATTAAACGATTATGATTGCGAAATTCGCTTCCATCCTGGTAAGGCGAATGTCGTAGCCGATGCGCTAAGCCGAAAGGAGCGAGTTAAGCTCCATTCTGTTCAAACTCTATCTGATATCCAATCACGTGTCCTTCAAGCACAATGATCTTGTGTAACCAAAGGCTTATTGAAATATGAGCTACCACTTCAACTTGAGCTTAAACTCGAAACGAAAGACGATGGCTTACTTTATTTTAAGAATCGTTTGTGGATTCCAAAACAAGACGATCTTCGCACTTTAGTGATTGACGAATCTCATAAGTCTCGATACTCTATCCATCCTAGTGCTGACAAAATGTACAAGGATCTTCGTACTCAGTATTGGTGGCCTGGTATGAAGAAGGATATTGCTTTGTATGTATCTAAATGCCTAACTTGTCTCAAAGTCAAGGCTGAACATCAACGACCTTCTGGCTTGCTTGTACAACCAGATATACCGGTATGGAAGTGGGAGAACATTGCAATGGATCTTATCACTAAGTTACCACATACATCTAGAGGTCACGATGCTATTTGGGTTGTAGAGATACCGGTATGGAAGTGGGAGAACATTGCAATGAATCTTATCACTAAGTTACCGCGTACATCTAGAGGTCACGATGCTATTTGGGTTGTTATCGATCGATTAACGAAGTCAGCTCACGTTATACCGATTCGCGAGGATCTATCTACTGATAAACTTGCCAAGATTTATGCTGATGAGATTGTATCTCGACATGGTGTCCCTTTGGATATTATATCTGATCGTGATGCTCGATTTTCATCTCATTTTTGGAAGACCATGCAATCTGCTTTGGGAACCCAACTAAATTTAAGCACTGCTTATCATCCCCAAATAGATGGACAATCTGAGAGGACGATTCAAACGTTGGAGGATATGCTTAGAGCATGCGTGATAGACTTTGGTGGTAATTGGGATTCTCATCTTCCGTTGATCGAGTTCTCTTACAACAATAGTTATCATGCTAGCATCAATATGGCACCATTCGAAGCTTTATACGGTCGAAAATGTCATTCACCTGTCTGTTGGAACGAGATCGGTGAAGCTCGGCTTACTGGACCTGAGCTCGTTCTGGAAACAACAGACAAATCAAGAAAATTCACGATAATCTTGTGACAGCTAGAAGCCGTCAAAAGAGTTACACGGATATGCGACGCAAGCCCTTAGAATTTAAAATCGGAGACTGTGTCCTACTCAAGGTGTCACCTTGGAAGGGTGTGGTGAGATTCAGAAAGAAAGGAAAACTTGCACCATGATATGTAAGACCATTTAAGATTGTTGAAAGAGTCAGAAAGGTTGCCTATCGATTAGAGCTACCTCCAGAACTTGGGAATATTCACCCAACATTTCACGTGTCCAATTTGCGAAAGTGTTTAGCTGATACAGATCTTCACATTCCACTCGACGAAATTCAAGTTGATGAAACGATGCACTTTGTCGAGAAACCTGTGGAGATAGTGGGCTGTGTAGTCAAACAGTTGAAGAACAAGCGAATACGATTAGTCAAGGTTCGCTAGGAGTCCAAACGTGGCCCAGAGTTTACTTGGGAACGTGAGGACCAAATGAAAGCGAAATGTCCGCATTTGTTTTCACAAGTTTCCTCTAGTTAAAATTTCGGGACGAAATTTCCTAAAGTAGGGGAGACTGTGACAACTGTGCTCTGTAATCGATGTACAATGTAAAAAATATCAATTATCAATAAAACAATTTATTTTTGTGTTATTATATGTGTATTTGTGTTTGATGATTTTATGATTTGATTTGAGTTCGATTTCAAGCTTTAAATCGCTTTCTCGAAAGTTATACGCAAACTGGTGCGTAAACGCAGTCAGTTTAACGCGAAAAACACTCCGGAATAGTGACATAGGCTTAACATACCTTAAATAACCTTTACATAACTTAGAAATAAATTTTGGATGGTTGGTGTGTCAAAAACAAGTCTATTCGATCGCAGGGACTATTTGTGTCAAAATGCGAAAGTATGCCGATTCGTTCTGTAACGAACATTACGGAACTTGATCATAAGTTAAACATACCCTAAATATCCTTTACATAGCTTAAAAATAGGCTTTGAGGGGTTCGGTATGCGAAAATAAACTTTTTGATCAAACAGGGACTAAAAGCGTCAAAAAGTGCATAAGTTTGCATTTCACGCATATCTTACGTTCTGAATATATCCGGACATCCAAAAATTTTTGTAATCATTAAAAAATTTTATTTTAGTGATTGGAATGCAAAAATACCATTCGTCGCGCAATTTGGATCGTTTTTGCGTCCGTTCGAGTTTTCGTCGTAATTAACCGAATAACGCAACCGTACGACCAAACGAACCGACATCTGAGATTTTTTTGAGCATATTTTAAGTTCCCTATACTTTAACTTCATTTTAGAGCCTTGAAATGGGGTTAACGTGGCTTAAACATGTTAAAAATGCATCAAAAACCAAGTTTTGGACTTGCAGGGACTAAAACTGACAATCTGCCAAACTACTCTAGGAGGGGCGCATAACCCTTGTCTATTTCCTATGCGGCCTGTGATAGACTGTCAGACAGAAACATTGAATTTGGTCTTTTGAGCTGATTTTGATGGTTTTAATCCTTGTTTTGCAATACCATTTGATGGATTTTGATGTCCCATTGTTTTGTGAACTATGGGTAACACATGGAGGGCTAAGATTAAAGCACGAATTACAAGAAACGATCCTAACGATTCTTGGAATTCTATAAATACCCACCATGTTCTCATTCATTCCCCACACCATTTGATCTGAATTTGCTCTAAGTTGAAGTTAATACTTCATACCTGAGTGCTTTAGATCAAATCCTTCCTTGGTTGGACCTTTTGTAAGTTTCTTTCATGCTTGTTATTGCTTTTCAAGCGTGAAAGTCAAACAGTGTTTGACTTTCTGCTTTGACCACGAGTTGGTCAACACAAAGTTCGTCCGAACTTTGCAACGTGAGCGTAATCACGATGGTTATAGTCCCTTTTGACTATACCTACCTGAGTGCTTTAGATCAAATCCTTCCTTGGTTGGACCTTTTGTAAGTTTCTTTCATGCTTGTTATTGCTTTTCAAGCGTGAAAGTCAAACAGTGTTTGACTTTCTGCTTTGACCACGAGTTGGTCAACACAAAGTTCGTCCGAACTTTGCAACGTGAGCGTAATCACGATGGTTATAGTCCCTTTTGACTATACCAACATGGTACAAGAAACGATCCTAACGATTCTTGGAATTCTAAAAATACCCACCATGTTCTCATTCATTCCCCACACCATTTGATCTGAATTTGCTCTAAGTTGAAGTTAATACTTCATACCTGAGTGCTTTAGATCAAATCCTTCCTTGGTTGGACCTTTTGTAAGTTTCTTTCATGCTTGTTATTGCTTTTCAAGCGTGAAAGTCAAACAGTGTTTGACTTTCTGCTTTGACCACGAGTTGGTCAACACAAAGTTCGTCCGAACTTTGCAACGTGAGCGTAATCACGATGGTTATAGTCCCTTTTGACTATACCTACTGATTACCACGTTGATTAGGCATAGTGACGAGTCATAGTTTCGATCAAAATGCGTATTTATGCGTATTTTGCAACCAAACTATTATTGGGTATCAAAACCTGTTTTTTAACTTAGTTAAACATGTTTTAACATGTTTAACTCGTCACTTTTAGTCTAGTGCTTGTATAGGGTCGTAAGTCAAGCGGTCTAAACCACCGCTTAGACTTTCGAACCCGACCCGTTTGGTCGATCATTAGGATCCGACCAAGCATGTTTAGTGACCATAGTTGTATAGGGAATAACCCTCCGAGGTTATACCTTATGGTCACTTAGTTTAATTAGTTGTATGATATGTAGTTTATATGCCTTAGGAAAATGACCAAAATGCCCTTTTCATGCATAATTGAATTTTAAGCATATGTAAGTTAACTATTGTCACTTAAACTGATTATGCAACATATTTAAACATGTTAGGGCATATAATACTTGTCATAGGACTAGTTAGGCATCTAGAACGCGCATTTGCGCGAACGACGCGTTAAAGTAGTGTAAGCTACCTTAATGGGTCATAACGGGTCGTAAGCACTTAGGATAGGTTCCGATTTAGAATGTAGGCTTTGTTAAACCATATCGCATGAGTTCCAATACTCATTTGGTTTACGAGACCTCATTCTACCCGATCTTCCGATTTAGGTGTCGATTATTTATCTAGCGATCCGATTACTAGGTACCACTTGATTTCCTTGGTTTTCCTGAGCTTCACTAAGTTCATTAGATAGATGATACTTTGCACTTCGATGTGATTAGATAGTTCTCATATTTTACTGTTTTCAATTGATTTGGGGTGATTCATATGTGTTAAACGATTTCGATGCTTTTAACGATGGTTTCAAAAACGATTAATATGGCTTATATTAAACTAATAATGATTTCGATAATGTGAACAAACTTGTTGGACGTATTTACATAACGAATAACATTCATTAGTTTTGGCCGAACCGACCAGTATTAGGTTATGGTAACATAGGAACTGACAAATCCCGTTATCAGACTGCACCCATGGTTATGTGTGGGGGTTATGTGGGTAACGACTGAACCTGTTGATTGTTAACTTACCCTTTGCTGGTTTGTTAATACGAGTTGAACGATGGACGAGTTACGAAGGTTTGAATGTTATTAGCGAGACGACCAAAAGTAGTTTTCACAATTAAAACGAGAATGATTTAAACGATTGGAACGATTTAAACGGTTGGAACGATTTGAACAAGTTAAACGATTGGAACAAACGATTGGTTTTGGGTTGTGATTAGATAATGGGACGGGTGTAACATGATAAAAGCATGGTAGATACGCTGCTGGTACTTATTATATATAAGTGTTTTTATCATATTACATTCCGTAACATTATTTAGTTCACTTGGGCAAACGATTTTATAACGATGTCACACAACGATGTTTATTAAATGATATAAACCATACGAGTTTTACTACGAGATGATTTACAATTTGGTTTACTTAAATAACTGTTTTGGGTTAAGATTCATGGCTACGAGATTTTATAAACTATAACCAACTTGTTTTGAATTGGTTAGTCATGTTGCAATACTATATACTTTTCAAAACATGGTTTTTAACTATTGACTCTTGTAGTCTAATGAGGTATTGCAACATGTAAACGAGCCATGAATCCGACACACTCACAAAACCTATGTGCTCGTCGGCATTTCTTTGCTGACTTAATTTTTACATGTGTTTCATGTGGTGTTAAATGATGTTGAATACGACTAGGATGCATGCTCACTTAGTACTGGACGAGGCCTTAGTGAGTTAATAACGATGATAGACTATGTTTAACTTGAAGACAATGTAAATTATCTAATGAATCAATAAAACAAAACTTTTTAATCCATGGTTGTGAAACAATGATTCTGCCACGACACTCTCTGACTTTTCCGTCGCGGTTTCGTTGTTTTAATGCGGTCGGGTGTGACAGAAGAGCTAATGGCATTATACGCCAATCTAAAATTTGATGATGATGAATCTGAAGAAAGTGATGAACAAAGCGATGGGTACATCTCTGGTGTAATCCCATCCACAGAAGACTATTAGTTTATTTAAATTTCGTATTATTGTAATTTTATAAAATATTAATCTACGGTAATCAATTATTAACAAATGACCCAAAACGCCAAAAAAATGACATAGAAAACGCCATAACAAAATAATAACTATGTGACACAAAAAGAATTAATTCAATGAGAAGAAATGTGGGAAAAACAGTAAAACGCCAAGTAGTTAATGATTCTAGTTAACGCCAAAATTATCTTGCACGCCAAAAATGAAGCAGCGTGTCACACGCGAAAATCAGGAAAGAAGAAGAATATTGAAAAGACAAAAAAACCCCTCGGACCCTGATAATGTCCCGCGCCATGTGTTGGGCCAGGATGCGTTCTCACTGTTCTCACACTTTTGGACGTTATCTCCTGATCCCTTTTATATATATATATATATATATATATATATATATATATATATATATATATGTATATATATATATGTTGTATGTATATGTGTGTGTGAGAAGGGGGAGGCCCGTCCTCATCGTCTTGGCCAGGACTATCTCGACGACCACACGGGTGAGGAAATGATTGTATGTGGCGGCGGCCCCATACCGAGTGACCTAATGAAGAACATCCAAAGGGAAGAAATCCATATAAAAGATTCGACTAAGGGCACCCTTTATTTGGGTTCTTGTGCCAACTTTGGAGCCGTTTTCCTTTTTTTTCAGCGGCATTAACTACTTTATTTAATAGCCCATTATTATGCAATTTAAATAATGGCTATTAATTTATTTAAAACAATTTCTAAGTTTTCTTAAATATGGTTTACTTTATTTGAAATTGAAATTGAAATATTACTATTTACGTATATTGATTATATAATCATTAAATTATTATAATAGTCATTTGACTAAAATTTAATATAAATTTTAGTAGACACCCACTCCTAAAATTAGAAGTGTTGGTTGTCACTTAACAACATGGAACATTTGTGTAATTTACTAATTTGTAAGACCACCCGTAATCGGGCGTTTTTTGTCAAAAAAACTGCCCAAACACGCCGGATATCGCCCCTCCTCCGCCCCTGCGGCGTTTTCGGGCGTGATCTTGGGTGATTTTGTGTTTGGCGTTTTTTGAATAACGCTGAACATGATTTTGACTGGCCAATGGGACTTGTTCCAACGGCTAGCTAACGGCTAGATTTCATTTATTTGTTTTTTCTTTTTTAACCTCTTACCTCTATATATATACAAACTTCTTCAATTTTAAACACAAAATCTCTCACACAAACACTACCATTTTATAAAAATATGGATTCCCCTAGTTCCTCTTCCATAGTGAATTTTTACTACAAAGGGTTTTTTTTACGGATGGCGATGAATCCACCGATGAGGAGGTCGAGCAAGAGGCGGTTACGAATGCTTGTCAACTAGCGGTGAGATATGTGAAGTGATGTTCACCAAATTACATATGTTTTATTCCCCCATTTTACCCCTATTTTACGCGTTTTTGGCCGTAAAACCGAGAATCAGATACTTAATCGGGTTTATTTTTGTTTATAGGCCTAAAACAGCGTGCCAAGCAAGAAAATATGTTTTACTACAGCAAAAAAAGAAGAAAACAACCTTATTTTAATAATATAATATTCACGTCGGTCTATTTTTCGTTTGCAGGTTGATGTCCTCAACCCCCGTTCCCGACGCAGTTGAGACTTCAGACGAACCCGAGCGTGATCTGAGGAGACGCCTTCGTGAGAGATCCCGCGCAGTTGCGCTACTACTCGCAGCTGGTGACGAGCCGGTGGTACCCACTGAAGCCAAGGGCTCAGGGGACGAAGGAAACATAATCATGGCGGACGACGAGCGGCCACTGAATGAGTCGAATCAGCCCGGAGGAACAGGCCTGGAGCCAAGCATTATCCGACCTACGATAGACGCATCTACTTTTGAAATTAAATCTAGTATTATAAATATGGTGCAGAATTCGGTGCAGTTTGACGGACGCGAGCATGAGGATCCCGGATGACATATCGCTGCCTTTCTCGAAGTATGTTCATCTTTCAAGATTAGGGATGTTTTGGAGGACGCTGTTCGGTTGCGGTTGTTTCCATTTTCGCTGCGTGACAAAGCTACGGCTTGGCTTATGTCACTTCCTGCAGGGTCCATCAGGACATGGAATGAGCTGGCGGAGTTATTCATGTAGAAATACTTTCCGCCTGAGAAAACAACCAAGTTAAGGAACCGGATTGTGACTTTTCGCCAAGATTCAAGGGTTTATTACTTGATGTTCCACACCATGGTTTCTCCAAAAGACAGTTGGTTTTGACGTTTTACCAAGGGCTTAATTATGACACGCAGGAGAGATTAGACGTAAATGCAGGAGGCGATCTGGGAACGAAGACGCCAAATGAAGCCTATGCTATCATCGAAAAAGCTGCGTTAAAGTCTAGCTCGCGTCGAGAAGGAGAAAGAGGCCGGACATCATCATCATCATCCCGCCGAGGAGTTCATGCTGTGGATGACTACACAGCCATTACTGTACAAATCTCGGCTCTTTCAGCGAAGTTTGATAAGTCCCAGATAGTTGCGCAATCCAGTTTAGGGTGTGACCAGTGCGGAGTGTCACACGAGCTTGGTGCATGCTTTCAGGGTGTTATGTATGAGGGCCAAGAAGAAGTAGATTTTGTGAGCAACCAAGTGAGGCCGCAGAATAACCCTTACAGCAATACATACAACCCGGGATGGAGGAATCATCCAAATTTAAGATGGAGGGCGAATGTGGGTAATCAGAACCCATTAGGATTTACCCAGCGGGCTCCAGCGCCGCAGCAGGCTCATGGTCAGCAATTCCAACCGTACAATCAATCTTTCCAGCCGCGTCCATACTCGTATCAGAATCAGGGTGCCGGGAGTAGTTCCTAGCGGCAAACCCCTCAGTTAAGTTCCAAGCTGGAGGATATGATGGCTCAACTTCTTAGTAGCTCCACGAGTGCAAATCAGCTAGCTGAAAAACGATATCAACAAAGCGAAGACCGTTTTCTAGCTCACGAAGGAGAAATGAGAAGTCAAAAAGCCTCGATTTAGAATATCGAGAACCAGGTTGGTCAGCTGGCTAAGATGATGTCGGAGAGACCCCCAGGTGGTCTTCCAGGCAACACAGAGCCAAATCCGCACGGGCATGTAAATGTTGTTATGACCAGGAGTGGCAGGACTATCGGACCCAACATATCGGACTCACCACCGATCACTGAAGCGGTCCCGACTGATACACCGGACGAGGTGCAAGCCAGGCGAGGCCCAGCAAGTATAGCACAAGTCCAGGAGCCAGTCAAAGAGTACACTCCTCCAGTTCCATATCCGGGCAGGCTGAAGAAACAGAAAAATGAAGAACAGTCCAGTAAGTTCCTTGAAATGTTTAAACAACTGCACATAAATATACAGTTTGTTGAAGCCCTGGCCCAGATGCCGAAGTATGCGAAATTCTTAAAGGACATCCTCTCGAATAAGCAGAAGCTCGAGGATATATCCTGTGTGGAGATGAATGAAAGTTGTTATGCCATTCTTCAAAACCGTCTTCCCACGAAAATGGGAGATCCAGGCAGTTTTACGCTTCCCTGCTTGATTGGAAATATGTCTGTTAGCCATACATTGGCTGATTTGGGAGCGAGTATCAACCTTATGCCTGATAAGGTTTTTACTAAGCTGGATCTGGGTGAGCCTTCACCCACTAGAATGAGCATTCGACTTGCAGACCGTTCAATCAAATATCCGCGTGGATTCGTTGAAAACATGCTTGTTAAAATCGATAAATTTGTTTTCCCCGTGGATTTTGTTATTCTTGACATGGACGAAGATTAAAAAGTGCCATTGATACTTGGACGCCCGTTCCTCAATACTCCGAGGACGATTGTTGATGTGGCAGCTGGCCAAATCACGCTTCGAGTAAATGACGAGCACGTGACATTTGATATTAAAAGATCAATGCAGCATCCGCAAAGTCACGATGACATGCTTTATTATGTCGACATTGTCGACACATGTGTATGCTCTCATTTCCAAGGCACTATTAAAGAAATTGATACGGACACACACCTATCGTGTAGGGACCTGATTGGCATTACGCAGGAGGGCCACGAAGTTGAGCAGCCGACTTTCCAAGTCGGTAATGATGGTTCCCAAAGTCCAGATCAATTTGTGGAAATTGGCCATGTAGATGATGAGAAATCAAAACCTTCGGTTGAAGATCCACTGTCTTTGGAGTTAAAGAACTCCCACCGCATCTCGAGTATGCATTTCTAGACGAGGAGTGTCGCTTGCCGGTCATCATTTCAGCATCATTGGCAAAAGAGGAGAAGAGACAGCTTCTCGAGGTTCTAAAACTTCATAAGAAAGCCTTGGCGTGGAAGATTATGGATATCAAATGCATAAATCCTTCTTTTTGTACTCATAATATTATGATGGAAGACGAGTACAAGCCCTGTGCACAGCCTCAGAGGCGGTTAAATCCTAATATGCAAGATGTGGTGAAGAAAGAAGTGATTAAGTTGTTAGATGCTGGGTTGATTTATCCTATATCTGATTCTGTGTAGGTGAGTCCAGTGCAAGTAGTACCCAAGAAAGGTGGTATTAGCATAGTTCCAAATGATAGGAATGAACTTATTCCCACCCGTATCGTCACTGGGTGGCGAGTTTGCATCGACTACCGCAAACTCAACGATGCTACTCGTAAGGATCACTTCTCGCTTCCATTCATCGACCAGATGTTGGAATGTCTGTCGCGGAAGTCGTATTACTGTTTCCAGGACGGGTTTTCGGGATACTTTCAAATTCCTATTGCTCCTGAGGATCAGGAGAAGACTACCTTTACATGCCCTTTTGGCACATTCGCCTACCGGCGTATGCCTTTCGGGTTGTGTAATGCACCGGCTACCTTCCAGCGATGCATGGTCGCGATTTTTCATGACATGATCGAGGATTCTATGGAGGTATTCATGGATGACTTTTCAATATTTGGAGATTCCTTCGATTAGTGTCTAGAAAATCTGAAGAAAATGTTGAAGAGGTGCGAAGAAACGAATCTTGTCCTAAACTGGGAAAAATGCCACTTCATGGTGAGAGAGGGCATAGTTCTGGGACATAAGATTTCGCGAGCTGGTATGGAGGTCGATCCAGCTAAAGTTGACATAATTTCACGACTTCCACCTCCCACCTCTGTGAGAGCGATACGGAGCTTTCTCGGTCATGTGGGGTTCTACAGGCGATTCATCAAGGATTTTTCAAAGATCACCAGGCCCATGACCCGTCTGTTGGAAAAAGACGCTCCGTTTATCTTTGGAGATGATTCTCAAGCAAAACTTGATTGAGGCCCCTATTTTAGTCGCGCCTAACTAGAGTCTGCCATTTAAAATTATGTGCGACATGAGCGATTTTGCTATAGGGGCCGTTCTAGGACAAAGGAAGGAAAAGCACTTTCACCCGATCTATTATGCGAGCAAGACTCTTCACGACGCACAGGAGAATTATACCACAACAGAAAAAGAGCTCTTGGCGGTTGTTTTCGCATTTGACAAATTTAGATCGTATTTGGTGCTTTCGAAAACAATCGTGTATACTAATCATGCAGCCATCAGATACCTGTTCAGCAGACAGGACGCTAAACTGTGTCTCATCAGATGGATCATATTGCTGCAGGAGTTTGATATCGAAATTCAGGACAAAAAGGGTTCGTTGAATGTAGCGGCTGACCATCTCTCTCGATTGGAACATGGAGACATCAAGGACACACGTTGGGATCCAATCAATGACAATTTCCCACACGAATCCTTGATGAGTGTCGAGGTATGCGATGAGTCGCCTTGGTTCACTGACTTTGCGAACTATCTTGCTTGCGGGATCCTGATTAAAGGATTGACTCACCAGCAAAAGAGAAAATTCTTTGCGAACGTCAAGCACTACATTTGGGATGACCCTTTCTTGTTTAGGGTTGGTGCTGATCAGGTGATTAGGAGATGTGTTTCGGGAAAGGAGGCGACTGACATTCTGCGCCACTGTCATGAGGGACCTACCGGAGGTCACCATGGAGCCAATTTCAGCGCTAAGAAGGTGCTTGATTCAGGGTTTTATTGGCCGACAATATTTCGTGATGCGCAAAAGTGGGTCAGTGCGTGCGATGTTTGCCAGAGGGCAACAAATATATCGGCACGCGACGAAATGCTTCAAAATTGGATTCAAGTATGTGAAGTCTTTGATATCTGGGGGATAGACTTCATGGGACCATTTCCCCCCTCACGAGGAAACAAATATATCCTGGTTCCTATTGATTATGTATCGAAGTGGGCGGAGGCATAGGCCTTACCCACCAATGATGCCAGGGTAGTCGTGAAATTTCTGAAGAGTTTGTTTGCCCGGTTTGGTGCACCAAAGGCACTGATCAGTGACAGAGGGACCCACTTTTGTAACACTCAGCTTGAGAGAGCTCTGTCCCGTTATGGTGTGCATCATCGTTTATCCACGCCCTATTATCCACAAACAAGCGGGTAAGTGGAGGTCACGAACCGGGGGTTGAAAAGAATCCTTGAGCGGTCGGTGGGTGCAAACCGCAAGGATTGGTCAGACAAACTGGATGAAGCTATTTGGGCTTTCCGTACGGCGGAAAAGACGCCTATTGGGACTACTCCCTTTAGGCTTGTCTACGGAAAGGCAAGCCATTTACCTGTGGAGTTGGAACACAAGGCGATGTGGGCTCTAAAAACTGCAAATCTGGACCTAAAAACCGGAGGTGAAGCCCAGTTCCTTCAGATTCACGAATTAGAAGAGCTACGACAACACGCCTATGAAAGCTCCGTGTTATACAAAGAACGCACCAAGAGATTGCATGACAAATGCTTGAAGGACCATAAACAATTTCAAGCGGGAGATCTTATCCTACTTTACAACTCGAGGTTGCGTCTACTTCTGGGAAAGTTGCATTCGCGTTGGACGGGTCCGTACACGGTAAAGGAGGTATTTCCGTATGGGACTGTCGCGATTGAGAACGCGGACGACGTAATTTTCAAGGTGAATGGGCATCGCTTAAAGCTTTATGTTGCCGGGGCCGATTGAGTCGGCGGTGGAGGTTATCGAACTCCACGCCCCGCATACATCATAAGTGTGGGGAGGAGAGTCTACGCTACTGACTCGAGGATAAAAAATGTAGCAAGAGCGTCTCATGCGCTTTAGGGGTAAAATTGTCCTAGTTTGTGTTTTTGCCATTTTTTCGTATTTTTGGTGTGTTTGGAAGTTTTCCTAGGACCGTACAGTTTTTAATCATGCCAGACGAGAAATCTAAGTTAGAATATTGTTAAAACAGTTTGCGTATTGCAAAAATGGCGGAAAATGGTCGGAACACCAGCTGAAAATGGGTTCTGCAGTGATCAGACGGATCTGCAGATACGGCACGTCCATGCATCACATCGTACGGCCGTGCCGATGCAAGCCAGCACCTCTAGTCGCACCCCCCGTGCATTCCGAGAACAACGTGCTAGGATCAGTCAACATCGGAGACGCACGACCGTGCGTCTGGTCGCACGGCCGTGTGGATGGCAAGGGGCAGTTTTGTCCATGCACTATATAAAGCCCTTATCTGCACCCCATTCTTAGAAATCGCAAACCCTAGTCGCACTCTCGTTCCTGGCCGACTTCTCCTCCAAAATTCCACCATATTTTGCAAGATTTCTCAGATTCTTCAAGCACGGTATGTATTATTCCTTGATTTTCAGTTTCAATATCGTTTTAGGCTTAGATTTTCCAGATTTCTTCAAGGCTTTTTAGGGTTCTCTTCATAAATGCAAACGATACACTAACCCCTAGTAACATTCCAAAAATTTTATTTATATAAAATATATAAAAACTTATGTTATTAAAAGGATGCATCATGGGTAAGTTGACCAATGAAAATATGAGGTATTTTGGGCAAGCGTATGAACCATTTAATAATTATAAAAATACATTATATTGGAACCTACTCTATTTTTAATGAAACATGGTTCAAAATGTAGATAAAATTATTCTTGCTCTAATGGCATATTTATTATTTTATAAAACGTCATATTTTAGAAATTATAAGTACCAAAAGAATGAAGTAGTTAAATTAATTATAATATATATATATATATTAAATATAAATAATAAAATAAATCTATAACTTTCTAAACTAAATGTATCTACGTATTATAAACTAAATGAATGAAAAACAAATCAAATTGTAAATTAAATGCATGTAAATCAAAATGGTAAAGTCAGTAAATGAGTACGTGTAGTACGTGTAAAGATGGGAACAATTGACATAAATATATGGCTTTACGTGGCATAGCTTGGAGAGCACACTAAATTTCCAAATGCAGTATATATAAGAATCAGCAGTTCACCGTTCAAGTTGCCAAATTCCTTTCTTTCGTGCTTTCATTCCCTCTCTACTATTATAATTGCCCCCATTTTCTTTAGTTATTTACCCCTAAATCCTACAAAGCCCTACCCCATTTTAAGTGTTGTATCCCCTGATCACTGATACCCTGTCCAAGTGACGTAGGCCTCGTAACATATGTCAAGGCTCTGCCTAAATTCGTTGGGGTTCTGTCTCGTGACGTACGGATAAAGTGGAATTGGGTTACTATACTTAATGTGAGTACACTATATATTTTATTAAATAACCCAGAAGTTATACCAAGATATATCAACCCTCCTTAAAATATTTTAGACACCCCCAATTGTCCTAAATACGCCCCATACGCGAAAACGGACCCCGAATACCTTAAATCTTATTAAAATTAATTAAAAAAACTTGAATTTTTGAGTTGAGGCGGGCCGCTTAAACCCCACCCCAACTCTTACGCGGGCCGCGTGAACTTAAAAACCTGGCAAAGCCCGGTGTGGCCACGTGGCCCAACACCCGGCAAGTCTAGTCGATGACCCAGCCCAGCTACACGTTGACCAGGGTCTGACGCGGGCCGCGTAGCCCTTAGGCTACTCTTATGCGGGCCGCGAGAAAACCGAAGTGAAGCACTATATAAGCAGGCCATCGGATCTTCATTCGAATTCGTTCAAAAACGTTTTCTTTCTCTCAATTCTGAATAATAGGCATAATACGCGGGTATTATAACCCCCTAAATAGCGAAGTTCTACTCCGTTGTAAGTATTATAACCCCCGGATACGTATTAGATACGCTGCCCGATTGATCTAGGGTTCCGTAACGGCTGTCATGGTTCTGCCCGACGTAGTCGTTGGAATGACGTCTCGGGGAGGGTATTACTAATGTTAAAATGGGTTATTATACTAAGACGTGTGCATTATTTATTTAATAGATTATAACCAGGAAGCCACAAAGGAAAGCCCTATAATAGCAATGTGAGTTGATCCACTTTTTGTTAACTGTTTTTACAAAACCTCATTTAATTAATTATATATTAAACAGTTATTGAGTATTTGTAAGAATACAATTATCATGAGTATGTTGGGGTTTTGTATACAAAATTTGTTACCACCTGGTCAAGGAGTAACATTTCCACAAGTCGGGTTCGATTGTACCATGGATGTTAATTGTGATGTCTTGGAAACAAATATAATTGTGGGATCACCCTCAATACTGTACAATGGGATTTTATTTAAACTTGATTAAACTTGGATTCACTCACCAGTATTTCCTGCTGATAAAATGTTTTAAACACGTGTTTCAGGTAACTTAGTGTGAAGCCAATAAAAGCCCGCTAGAGAGCACTGAAGGCTTGGAAAAGTGGCAATAAAAGTTACCTAAAATAAAATAGATGTTTTTATTAAATAAAATAGGATTTATTCCTATGAAAATGTGTGTAATGCAAACTTGGGTTTTATCCCATGTGTTTAATATTGAAAAATGTGGTATTTTACTCTGATCCAATATTTCCTAACTACGGTCCTGATGAAAATTTCCGCTGCCAAATTAGACAATACGCGATACCACCAAAACTGGATCGCGGCCGCCCGTTCCCGGGGAGTAGGGATCGGGGGTTGCGACAGAAGGTAGTATCAGAGCCTTGCCACTGGTCTAAGCCAAAGAAGTGTTCTGCTGACACTTAAATTTTAAATTTTGTGTTAGGAAATAATTTATGTAATTATGTGTTTTATATTATTTGACTATTTGTTAGTCTACAGTATGGGTAAACAAAGAATTTCGGACATCTATCGTCAATTAGATAGTTCACCAAAAGATAAGGGAACCTCATTTCAACCAAATCCCTCAGGATACTCAGCAGATACTGAGGAAGGAATATTTATTCATAAGGCACAGTCTAAGAAACCATTTACCACTAAGAAGAGAAGTAGGATTATTAGAAAAAGTCAAGAG
Source organism: Helianthus tuberosus (assembly GCA_030545235.1). Classification (NCBI taxonomy): domain Eukaryota; kingdom Viridiplantae; phylum Streptophyta; class Magnoliopsida; order Asterales; family Asteraceae; genus Helianthus; species Helianthus tuberosus. Next base: position 173,745,030 of record CM060447.1, read on the forward strand.
AAAATAAAGAAAATAAAGAAGTCACAACCAAAGGGAGTGATAATCAATAAGGAAATAAATACATAAACTCAGGAAACAAACAGGCAATAACCTACCATGGAAAGATGAATTAGATAAACAATGGGTAAATCTCAATATGTTAGCCACTACAGCAGTAAATGCTAACTTATGTTAAATAGTTGAACCGCCAAACTAGTACCAGCACCCATGCCACATATGAGCTAGAAACTTTAAAGGAAGTTCGCCATTAGATAACAACTTAGTAGAGACAGGAGATAGAATAAACCTTACATAAAAGCATGTTGAGCATAATACTCCTATAACCTAGATAGACTAAAATAAGTTATAGATGCATAATTACTAGTACATTTTGAATTCCATTTGTAGTTGTAATAAATATATATCTATATAAGTCGCAATGTTCGCCGTTTTTAATCAATCTATTTTTATGATTGTACCCAAATATTTATAATAGAAATTTGTCTGTGATAATTAATACCACCTACTCAAATAATATTATAATATACAACAAACTAAGTTAGTTGTTAACAAAGCAATCATGTTCATGACTTTCTTTTGGAACCAATAATTTACTTTGATTTAAAATACATATTGAAATATATGGTATAAAGCTTTAAAACTTCGTGGTTTTAATAATATTGTTTCAAAATAATTTATATTTAAATAAATAAAACCGAAGCTATTAAATTAACCGAAAGGATTTTAAGAATTAATAAAATTTAAAAGATTGCTTTAGTGGATCGAGCCAAAGCAAGTTTTGAAACCCAGGTGTACCAATTTACCACTCCATTTTATCCCTTCTGGTTTGTAACCAGTTGGCCATGAGACTTCATACTTTCATAGTTTTATGAATTAACTGATGTTGGGATTACTTGCAAAGATTTCTATTAAAATACTTAGCAATAAAATAAATGGTTAAATGAATATGATGGGTATTCATGATTAAATAAAATCATTTAATTTTTTTTTTGAGATTTGGGTTGGTTGGACTACATAGAAAGGCCTAACTAAACGTTGAAAACATTTCTACAAATCTTTAATATTAAGGTATGTCCAGAATAGGTCTTATGCATGGAAATAATTAATATAAGATTATAAGATTAACCAGTCAGATTAGTTATAGGATTGTGTGTCACACCCCGAATATCAGAGCACTGGTGTGACTGGATTGGTATCTTCATTGCACAGCGGAAGCAGTTAAAGCTAAGAGTTCTATAAAATGAACGCCCACTAAGTACTCTAATCTCCAATGGTTCTCCTATTCCAACCGTGCCTTGTCTTAGAAATGCAACCTGAGAAAGAAACATGCGAAAAAGTCAACATAAAGTTGAGCGAGTTCATAGTTTGTTTGTAAAAAAATTGAAATAAATCTTTTGAATAACCGGTTTGTGAAATAATATTGAGAAAACGAATTTAGAAATCATTTTCTTGTCAAGTTATATGGAAACTTTGTATTTGTAACGCATTATGTTCGTAAAACCATGTATTTGTAAACTCTCGTATTTGTAATGTTCGTATAACCGTCAATGCCCACCCTGACTTTGACTCTATGCCCGCATAATCCTATGCTTTGAATTTGTATAAAACATGGTATGTAATTTGTATAAATCAAGTATTTCTGTAAGTATGTATGTCCCTGGTATGTAGCAATAAGGAAAAAGAGATCACCAATGGTTTGCAAGGCCATTGATATGTGTGAAGTGATGCAGGAAGACTCAAACCTAGCGGAGTTGCACCGGGCTTCCGGCTGGAAGACATAGTCACCTCATGGTCCATCCCGCGGACTCATGGGTGAGGCTCGCTACACCCAAATAGATCTATCACTCATGTCCCTCGGTCCTACAACGAGGATTAATGGCCTTAAGTATCCGCCTACCCACTCACATGATCTAGTAGTAAACCCTCCTTAAGCTAATCATACCATGTATAAAAAGTCTGAAGTAATTGTAACATGTATTTTACCCCAGCCTCTAAGGCTGAACCTCCCCAGCCTCTAAGGCTGAACCTCCCCAGCCTTTAATGCTGAACCTCCCCAGCCTCTAAGGCCAACTCTCTAGTCTCTCTATATTATCACCAGACGATCCATCCCTAGTCATGAAAATCATTCACATTTCGATAATACGCATTTGTTTTGTAAAAACCGGTATATTTAATATGATTCATTTGTAAACCATTTGAGTTCCTCGAAATCCATTCGTAATATGATATAGAAATATGAGTTTTCGTTCGTTCAAAAGCTTTGTATGTTCTTGCAAAACGTGCTTTGTCTAAAAATATGCAGTCTTTGTTCATCGAGAACTTTGTGTGTTTTCTGCAAAACGTGCATGTCTTTCCACCCCGAAAACATTTACAAAAATGTAAAACCGTAAAAAGATGGGGTTATGAACTCACCTGAATTGCCTTGTGCAAAGCTAGCTAAATACGACTTCGTGATGTCGTTTCCCATACGAGACTCACTAGCGTGCATTCTACAATATTCCTAACACGGAATGTCTTATAAGTTTCTAAATAAACGCAGTAGTTAAACTACGTGTCATCGAGCTCTACCGAATCGTTAACCGAACGATTCAACGGTAACTTGTTAACTTATCGAAAATGCTTAAGTCATATTTGATATGTGTCGTTTACTGTCGATAATAACCAATAAGTCTTGAAAAGACTTGATTCTCGAGAGATTTAAAAATAAATAAATATTTATATATAAAAATATATAAATATATCGTTGTAATTGCGTTAGCTGTCTCGAGTAGTCGTACGTGTATAAAAAGAATATTTGTATGAAAATATCATATAACAAATTCGCACCATACATTACGTCTCGTATGATATTCATCAAAGTATATGTATATGCCGATTAGGCGTTTAAGATAAATATAAAAAGTTATATTTATTCTATAAAGTTGTCATCGAGTTGTTGTGTTTGAAAATAAATATATAACTATATTTATTTTTATACAAGAATTCGTGCTGTACGAAATCTGAAATAAATACAAACTATATTTATTTTGTAAAACAAATCCGAGTCGTTTGGTATTTGAAATAAATATATAGTTATATTTATTTTCGTAAAAGAATTCGTTAGTGTTTGATGATAGAAATAAATATATAACCCATATTTATTTTCATAAAAACGAATTCATGTTGTTTGATGTTTTGAAATAAATATAATCATATTTATTTTTATGAAATGGTTTCGTATTGTTCGATGTTTGAAACAAGTGTAAACTATATTTATCGTTATAAAAGAATTTTTCGAAGTTTATAATAAACATAATAAGTATATTTATTGTCGTAAATAATTCCGAATCGTCGTAGTGTTTAAAACAATAGTGGTAAACACATTTGTCTCGTAGTTTAATTCGAAGCCATAAAGTTCGCTTTCTTTCATAAAATACATTTTGTTTTCGGGTTTTTCTCGAAAAACGGGCAGAGTTTCCTCTGTTTTTGGACGCCCCGACAACACAAGTTGTCGTTATATTATCAAAATTCAACAATTTATACGACAATATAAACATTATTTATATAAGATTTTGTCGAATAAGCTGAAATGTAGACTAGTGTTATACGACAATATAAACATTATTTATATAAGATTTTGTCGAATAAGTAGAAATGTAAACTAGTATTAGATCGGTTCGAGCTCGCTTTCCACGTAACATATAAAACTACGAATTAACGAAATAAACCGCGTCGTTAATCTTTACCGAATCTTTCGCGTCGTGACGTTGACCGAGACTGAGTTGACCAGGTTTGACCGAGTTGACTCGGTTTGACCGAGTCAACCAGACCCGAAATCTGACCCATACAACGAATCCTGCACTGAACCCGAACCGCACTGCTGTTGACCTCCTTTGACCGGGTTTGACCAGACCCAAACCCGTTGACCAAGCTTGATCGCGACTGACCGAGTTCCAAACTGACCCGAATCCCGTTCCCGAACCATAGTCGACCAGATCTGACCCGAATAATCCAATCTAAACCACATACGATCCAAAACAATTATAACCAAATTTAAACTAACATAATCTGAACCAAACATGAGCCAAAGTTAACCCTCACCTGCTAAACCGAACCCAACCGTACCTCCACTCGAACCACAGTGGCCTAAACCGAGCCAAAATCAAAATTATCGGGCAGAACTCAAACTAGAGAGATCTCGAACCTCATACCTGAAGATTCTTAAGGGTCTGAAAGGAGTTCTCTTGCTCAGAACCCCAAACAAAAGGTTTCTCCTTTCGGGTTAGCGTAGTAAGAGGAACAACGATTTTTGAAAAATCCGCGATGAACCGGCGGTAATAACCCACCAATCCTAGGAAAGAACGAATCTCAGTCACGGATTTAGGCGTACACCAATTCTTCACTGCCTCGATTTTCGAAGGATCAACATGAATACCCTGTCTACTAACAATATGACCAAGAAATTGCACTTCGTCAATCCAAAACTCACACTTAGAAAATTTAGCATATAGACGTTCACCACGCAGAAGTTCAAGCATAAGACGTAAGTGGCGAGCATGTTCAGCCTTAGACTTGGAATAAATAAGAATATCATCAATAAAAACTATCACAAAACGATCCAAATAGGGTTTACACACACGGTTCATAAGGTCCATGAACACTGCAGGTGCGTTGGTCAAGCCAAAAGGCATGACTACGAACTCGTAGTGCCCATATCGAGTACGGAATGCAATTTTAGGAATATCATCTTCGAGGACACGTAGTTGATGATATCCAGAACGTAGGTTAATCTTCGAGAAACAGGATGCGCCTTGTAGTTGATCAAATAGGTCATCAATGCGAGGAAGCGGATAATGGTTCTTCACAGTAAGCTTATTCAGTGCACGATAATCGATATACATACAGAAGGAACCATCCTTCTTCTTGACGAATAAAACGGGAGCACCCCACGGGGAGGTACTTGGATGAATAAAACCCTTATCGAGTAACTCCTGAAGTTGACAAGATAGCTCTTGCATCTCAGAAGGTGCAAGATGGTAAGGAGCCCTGGCGACAGGGGTCGCACCAGGTACGAGATCAATACGAAAATCAACAGATCTGGGAGGAGGAAGGCCAGGAAGATCTTCGGGAAAGACATCGGTGAAGTCACACACCACCGGAACGTCGCTTATGTTCTTCCCCTTGCCCTTTTGTTCCACCACGTGGGCCAAGAAGGCAGGGTTCTATTTACGTAGGCTTCTGCTCGCTTGTGTGCATGACATTAACCTTAGTCCTTTTGAAGGTCGGTCTCCATAGACGATCAAAGTATTACCAGAGGGAAGAGGAAGACGAACAAGTTTCTCATGACAAACAATCTCGGCATGGTTCTTTCGCAACCAGTCCATGCCAATGATAACATCAAAACTACCCAACCTCATGGGTATAAGATCAATAGAGAAGACGTGATCGTTAAGAATTAAGGAACAATCATGCAAAATAGATTTTACGAGAATCGACTTACCATTGGCGACCTCAACAGAGAATGACTCAGGTAACTTGGAGCGTGTACAGTTTATCAAAGACTCAAATTCCACGGACACAAAGCTTTTATCGGCACCAGTATCAAATAGAATCGAAGCATAAAGGTTATTAACAAGGAACATACCATTGACAACGTTATTGTCATTACGAGCCTAATTTGCATTTAGATTGAATGCTCGTCCACGAGCGGCTGGCTGCTGATCCTGGTTCAGTTGAGGACACTGGTTACGGAGGTGGGTAGTATCTCCACACTTGTAGCATGCACGAACAACGTTGACTGGCCTTGGGTTCTGCGGAGGTGCTGGGAGAGCTGCTTAAGCTGGGGCTTGCTGAGCTTGCGGGGCCGGGTTAGTTTGACGACAGTAAGGAGTTGTGTGACCATAACGATTACAATTGGTGCACAGATGACATGCAGAGGCAGCAGGATGATGGTAGTTGCAAGTTGCACACTTAGGATGAGGCCCAGTGTATTGCTTCTTAGCTTCGGGAGCAGCAGGATTAGCAGCAGGGGTAATAGCATTACATCCCGAACCCTGAGTTTTCCGTTTCTTGTTCCTGCTGCCGCTTGGCTGCTGAGTGACTTGATTTGCAGACTTCGAAGGAGCAGGGGTAGCAAACTGCTTATCACGCATACGATTGTTGTTGAGACTAGCTGCGAGACGGTAGGCTTCCTCAATAGTTTCTAGCTGAGCTGCTTCGATGGAATCACGCATAGCAGAAGGTAGGCCATTGATGTACTTGGTTATCATTCGCTTAGGAGTCGAAACCAAGTGGGGAACGATAAGACTCAGCTGTTTGAAACGGGTAGTATAAGCCAGATTATCATCACCAATCTGCTTCAAATGCCAAAACTCTTCTTCAAGCTTCAGTTGTTCGTGAGGAGGACAGAACTCGAGCATCATGAGTTCATGCACCTCAGCCCATGGAAGAGCATAGGCCTCTTCATTAGAATGGATGTTTCTCTCATTCGACCACCACTCCAATGCTCTGCCTTGAAACATTCCTGTCGCACTCCTGGTTTTCAAATGATCTAGGCACTCGCTGTTAATGAAGGTAACTTCGATGTTGTCGAACTACTCAAGCATAACAGTTACCCCATCACTGCCCGTGAAAGGTTTAGGGTTGCAAGAGATAAAATGTTTGTAGTTGAACTTGACAGGCTTCTGTTTCTCAGCCTTGGAGTCCGCAGAGGATGGCGGAGTGTTTGATCCTTGAAGCTCAGTGACGATTCTTGGCATGACTCGAGCTATGTGATCGGCCATGAAAGACATCATCTTCTTCTGAGACTTCTCTCGGGATCTCCTAAGAGTGTCAGATGTCCTACGAGCAGACATCTATAGATCCAACAGACGAGACCGTATAAGTCTAAGTTCACTAGATCTCACAATATAGATTACACACACAATAGATTTAAGAATTTTGATTGAACCATCCCAAAATTTACGACCTTCGCATGGCGCGTTGTACGAAGCTTGGTCAACATGCCAGAAACGCTTATATATAGGAAGTACCAGCGGCATATCCACCACGCTTCGGGCACATCGCCTTACCCCGTACTCAGTGTCATGTTACGTGTCGCAATTACCACCCATAATAATTTACTCTTCATTATCATCATCATATATCATAGATTGACAGATAGTTTCGCATAGATTGCTCAAATAGATTACATAGATTAGCTCATGGAATAACCCAATAGTTTAACATGACTACTTAATAGATTAACATAGGTTAACTCAATAGATTGCCATAGATTAACTCAATAGTTCAACACAACAGATTAAAGTTGCTAGAGTACACATAGATTACATGCATAGCTTTAGCGTCTACATCGATTACATAGATTCCCTGCAGATTTCGCGAATAAAGTTCCCATAGATTACATAGACTACCCACACTGGTCTGCTAACACTAACTTCGCATGGCACTTGGTACGAAAGTTGGTAACATGCCAGAAGCACTTATATATAGGAAGTACCAATGGCGTATCCACCATGCTTCGGACATGCCACTTCTGTCTCGTACTTCCATGTCATCTTAGTGTTTCATACCCATAACCAACACCTCAAAACATAGTAGTTGATCAAGATTATCACATAGAATAAAGCTTCATAAATTTAGTTTGTTATGAGATTAGGATTTAAGTTTTTTATTGCGGACAACGTGTGATTCATGTAGAAATGTACCAAAACGAACGAAGAATCAAGTTTAAAACCTCATAGATAAAACCACCTTTATGGAAAATCGAGATAACATAAAAGCAAGATAGGCTTATAAAACACAGGGTTGTTTCGGGTAGAGGAACGGTGACTAACCAAAGTGATTCGAACCCCTCTCGTATTGAGGTAGCGTGTCTTGTCCTACTTAGGCAAATACGTCATCGATGTTAGGCCTACGATATTCGTCCCTTTTGGTCATTCCACGCACCCAATTGATTGGCAGTCACGAGTCTTTGGCGAGACATAAAATCGTCAAGGAGTGGGACTAGCTATCAAGGTCTGAGTTTCACCTCTAACTTGACAATACCGTACCCTAAATGTTGTGGGCACTCATCCGCAGACAAGGCCTACTAGAATAATATGGAGATTTCCCATCAAGGTTCGGATGTCACTCCTATCCTGTGGGCAAATATCGTGCAAAATATAAACACTGTACAACAGTGTTTTCCATAATATGAAGTGTACATTGTATCAGCCTTAGGAAAGGCATGTAAATTCAATAGGAGCATGTGCTACTAGGAAGCAGATACGGTAGAATGCATAAGTATTAAATAACAAATAAGAGTAAAGATTCCTAGAACTATAGACTAGGGCAAGTATTCCTACTTATCCTAATTCCCTATAGTTATGGCTCCGATACCAATCTGTCATACCCCAACCGATGGCGGAAACATCGGGGTGCGAGCACTAAGTGTTCAAATTGCTCATGAGATTCCATAATACTATTTGTTTCAATAGAAATTAGATCAAATTCGTCATGTCATTGTCTAAAGCAAACACGATTCACACAAGTATCGAATACAGACCAAAACAGATATTGTTCACAATGTTCAAAGATTCTAAATTAACTAGGTGACGTTTCTAAGCATCGCTTAGCTGAATTCCATGCACTTCCAAGCATCCTATCAGCCTGCAACATGTATTAAAATATCAATACAAAAGTATTGGCGAGTATACAAGTTTGATATTAGAATTATAGATTAAAACAACTCATATCCACAGTGTAAACAATAAATAGTTTCAGCCGTGCTTGTGTCGCAGTCCACGCAGTGATAGCCCAAGTATCCCGATGCTTTAATGTTTACCCAAGACTCAAGGTAAACAAGAATCCTCCTAACAATACCCCCCGAGAATAATGGGAGAGGTGCATCTCCTATAGCGCTACTATTGTTAAGGTGGAACTACACACTCTGGATTAAACGTCACATAGCACAAAGAGTCAAGAATCAAGAATCACAAGTTTCACATAGGACAGAGTACAAGTTTCAAGATTCCAGTTTAAGTTTCATAGAATACATGTTACACCCCAAAGTTTAAAGTAAAAGGGGATCGAGTATACTCATAGTGATTACTTAACAGTCACAACTGTTATTGGATCAAAGGGAGCTCTTTAAGGATTAGCCTGATTAGATTACAATAGGATAAGCGTCGAGCAGAGTATCGAAGTCTGAATAACGTGTTGAAATAGTTACCGGATAAAAGGGCTGTCCGATCGGATGGCCATCCGATCGGATGGCCGGTCGGCCGGATGACATGTGTGGTGTAAGGAATAGGTGGCTGCCCGATCGGATGGCCATCCGATCGGGTCACCACTTGATGCATAGGGACAGAGGAGGCTGTCCGATCGGATGGCTATCCGTTCGGACTGCCACTCGGATGATAGATTATAAATAAGATAAATGGATTAGGGTGGCTGTCCGATCGGATGGTAATCCGATCGGATTGCCACTTGGTCCGAGGGCGTGTAAAACGGTCATTCCAATCGGATGGCTGCTCGGTCGGACTGTTGTCCGATCGGGTTGCCACTCGATCAGTCTTCCAAGCTCGATTGTTTACCAAAAGTCTTGCAAAAATTCTAAGTTTCTAGTTCTAATGGTAACGGCACGACACGTATAGTGACAATAGTAAACTCGTTAGCACCAGGTCGTCCTGATCGGGTGGGAATCACCCCTATCCAACCAGTCGTCTGCTATTAACGAACTTATGTCAGAATCCGTCTCACGCTCGTCTTCTCCGGTGATACCCGGATCTAAACCGACTTTAGTTTATGTATCAAGCCTATAGCCTGTTTGTGTCCGGTTTCTACTTAAACGAAGCAAAAGTTGAAGAAAGATGAATAATTAATCAATATTTCGTATGAAAAGTATGGATTTAGCTTGGATTTGATGTAAAGACACATGAAATACCTTAGACCCGAGCGAATCTTGCTTAGAATGACATCACATGGCAGTTTGTACAAATCACCATGATGACATCACCCTCAAGAACTCAGATCTGAGAGATTTCACGGTGAAAAGTGTGATTTCAAGTGAGAATCAAGTAGAGAATGATGTGTATATCGATAAAGTACAAGCATTTTGTTGGTGCATACGTCTGTCGACTTCGTCTTGTATCGAGTCTTGTATATGTTTAGATTGATCAGGGCACGCAATACGAGAAATGTGGGTGTGATGGTATTTCGCACGAAATAGCAACCAGCTATTTCGTACGAAATTACATGGGTATTTCACACGAAATTATATTTCGTGTGAAATCTAATTTCGCATGAGATGATTCCGTGCGAAATTACCTTGCCTATATATACTTGAAGTGCCTTGTCATTTGTAACTTTCCGGTTTCAGTGCCGAACTACTGCCGAAGTGTCTACTCGCTGAAATTCTTTGTCAAATCAATCAAAAGACAGTTTAAAGTGAATATCTAGCTGAATTACCTCGATACGTTTGTTTCCGTCACTCGTATTGAGCAAAAACTCTTCTGAACGACTCATTTGGTCGGTGAAACGATCCTACAAGTGGTATCAGAGCTCAGGAGGAAGAGTTCATACCAATTCAGCTGCAAAATCTGATTTCTACACCTTCTTTTTCACAATTAACAAGTTTTCACGGACAAAATGACTAGAATTTTACACATAATGTGCGAAACAGTGTTTTAACAAACCTTTGAAAGTTTTAGACTTAAAATCGGACAAAAAACTGATCAATTTTGACAAAAACAGCTCGAGATGATGACATCAGCAGTATTTCGCACGAAATAAGCCTTATTTCGAACTTGATTGGAATTTCGTTTGAGAGTTCCACACGAAATCAGTTATTTCGCACCAGATTGGAATTTCGTTTGAGAGTTCCACACGAAATCAGTTATTTCGCATCAAATTGGAATTTCGTTTGAGTCTTTCACACGAAATCACCTATTTCGTTTGAAAGGGTGTTATTTCGCACGAAAACAGTGATTTCGCACAGGATTGGTTATTTCGCTTGAAAGGGTATTTCGCACCAAAGGGTCATTTCGTTTGAAAGTAGTTGATTTCGTTTGAACATTCCAATTTTTTGTGAAATTGTAAAATCGAATCATGGAAGAGGAATTTTATAACGCCTTTGCTTCCACGATTACTATTGCTCAGAGCACTATGTTAGAATACGAAACGGGGACTATGCAAAAACCGCCAAAACTCATGAATATCGAGGAGTATAAAGGATGGGAAGAATGGTTTGAGAATTGGGTTCAAGCAAATTATTTGGATGCTTGGGAATGTGTTGAGACGAAATATGTTAGACCAATGACTGATGATGAGGAGGTGATTGCAATTAAAGATCTTAGTGCTGAAGATAAAAAGAAATATAAAAATGAAAAGATGATGACGAGTTTATTGCAGCAAGCAGTTAAGGAAGATATCTTGGTTTTATTGCAACACAATGGAACTGCTTATTCAATTTGGAAAGCTTTAAAATCAAAGTTTGTTGGAAGCTAAGAAATAATTAAGAACAAAAAATGACTTATGAAAAAGGAATTTGATCTATTTCGTGCTTTGAGGACTAAGAGCACCAAGCAGATCATCGAAAGATATTGCAATCTGCTAGTCAACATGAAGAGGGTGAGCATCACAAAAGATAATGAAGAATTAATTGAGAAGTTAGCCGATGCTTTGCCACATGAAACTTGGGGCACATATCTTATGATGCTGAGAAATAAGAAAGATTTGGGAATCTGACGCTGAGCAAGTTCATTGAAAAGCTTGAAGCTCAAGAGATGAAACAGAGGAAGATCTTAAGAATGAAAGATTTTGATGGAGAACAAGATATTGGGCTGTATTACAAAGGAGGTATCAGTGACAAAACCAATATGTCACCAAAGGTTGAAACTGCATTCAATGCTAAAAGTTCATCTGGAGGGTCATCTAAAGGATCAAACAGCAAAGCTGGTTCTTCTTCATATCCATCATATGATCCAAACTTTTCAACAACAAAGAATGGAAAGAAGTTACAATGCAACATGGTATTAGATCTTGAAAATGGTCAAAATTACACAGAGGAGGTTGCAAAAGGTCACATGTCTTTGTTGGTAACTGTGTTAGAGTCATATGAGAGTTTAGTAGCAGGAAGGATCGGGAATCCAATGTTAACAAAAGAGGATTACGATCAGATTGATGCTGAGGAGATGAAATTAATGGATATAAAGTGGTGTTTGGCGAGTGTGTTGAGGAGAGCTGAAAAGTTTAAACAAATTACGGGAAGAGATGATTTCCGTGATGCAAATGTTTCTACTTTAGGCTTTGATAAATCTAAAGTTACTTGTTTTCGTTGCAGGGAAAAAGGACACTTCAAAAGAGAGTGTACGAATCGCGAAGCAAGTGGAGCTCAAAATCCGTTCAACAACAATGATTATTATCGGAAAGCAATCTATCATCAAGTTGCTCAACAACCACAAACTGCTCATGCCAGGAAGGAGATTGAAGAATCATCAAAGAGAGCATGTATGGTGAATCAAGAAGATAAAAAATCATCAAAAGGATTCAGTTGGGACAAATATGTTTCAGCTGATAGTAAAGCATGTCTGATAAATCAAGATGATGAAAAATTACCAGAGGGGTTTAGCTGGGAAAATTTTAGTTGGGATAATTATTGTCCGGGGAAAGATATTTTAAAAGCTAAAGCTTTTGTTGCTCGAGTTGCTGAAGACAGTGATAATGATGATGATTATTATGCAAGAAGAATGGAAGAGCACTTAAGAATGCTAGAGGAGAGTGACAGTGATGATGAAAAAGCAAAAAAGAAAAAGAAGAAAGCTAAAAAACATGTCAGCAGTGATGATGAAGAAGTTCCTGTGATAAGGAAGAAAATAAAAGACATTCCAGTTTTTAAAGTTAAAGCAGAAGCTGATGCACAAAAGATTCCTGTGAAATGTGAAAACTGTGAAGCAGTGAAGAAGCAAAACAGTACTTTGATTCATAACATGAACAGATTGAAAGAATCCTATGATGTTCTAAATAAAGCAATGAATCAGTACAATCAAACAAGTAGTGAACAAGCAACAGCCATGAAAACACTTCAAGGAGCTTTCATGACAAAGCAGAAAGTTGTCAACAATTATATTGAAAAGTGTGCTGTGTTGGAACAGAAATTGGAAACACAAAGGATTGAAATAGAGAGAGTAAACAGGTTGTTAAAAAGTTACTCATGTACTTGTTATGTTATTGACAGGATTTTTCCAACCGTTGAAGGCATAAAGGCATTTGATGAAGAGGAAGTATCTGAAGACAAGAGTTCTGAAAAGAAGAAGGATACTGAAATGAAAGATTCTGATAAGAAACATAGTGCCAGTTACAACAAGTGTCCACCCCCGCTTGAAAATGGATATTCTCCACGAAATCCAAATTCAGAAAGAGTTAAAAAGGCAACCAATTTACAGTGGGAGTCTGAGTCTTCAGAAAATTTGCCAGACAACATCGATGTCACTTTCACATCGTCTGACACTAATCATGAGTCCGAATTAATAAGGAAAGTGGTCGATCAGGTGTTAGATAACGATGAAACCGAGGAGTCAAAGTCGGAGTCAAATTCAGAGTCAAAGTCTGACAAGTCAAAGTCAACAGTAAAAAAGGAGAAATGGGTTTATAATAAAGAATTTCTGTTATCAAAATCTAATTTGAATGATGAAACATTCAAAATAGCCTATACTTTGAATGATTCTGACAAATTATATTATGGTGAAGAATTTCCAATAAGAGGTGTTAAAACTGAAATGATAAAAAAGGTTTTCAAACTAATAGAAATTAATATTTCTAAAATAAAAAATGTAAATCTTTCTGAAAAACACACCTCAAGAGATCAACAAAGGTTAAACAAGAAAAAAGGTTACAATTCTGGTTCTGGTTTTCAAAAGAAACCAAATCATAATGGTAATTTCAAAAGGAAAGGTCTTGGATTTATTCCACCGAAAAATCATAAAAATGAAAAAACTTATAAACCAAAAACTGTTTTTGTGTCAGGAATATCATTTGAAGAAGAAAAGGAGCAATTGTTCAGAAAGCAGACGAACAAAGAATTCCTTGCTAAGAAGCAAGAAGAAATGAAGAATGAAATTGTTCAAAAGAAAGAAACGAGAACCTGTTTTCAATGCAAAACAATTGGTCATATTGCCAGGAATTGTCCAAAGGCAATCCAACCAAAACAGGGAGTTTCTCTTAAAATTAAAGAAAAGATGGTTGAGAATGAAACACCAACCAAACAATTTAAAGTTTTCAAAAATTTAAAGTTTGAGGTTGGTGAATGTTCAAAGAGTTTTTACAGAAGAAAGGTGAATCTTAATAACCAAAAGTGGGTTCAGGGGCGAAGGATAAGAGGGGCGGGGAGGGGCGCCCCCCCCCCCCGAATTTTTCTCTAAGTAGTGTTATATATGTAGTTTTCGTATAGAAATTTGTGGGTATATACGTTTTCTCCCCCCCGGCCGAAAAATTCAAGCTTCGCCACTGAGTGGGTTGTTAAGAAATCTGATGATAGTTCTAACAATGATTCTGATTCATCAAAATCAGAGGAGCTATCGTTTGGCGATGAATCTGATTCCACAAAGTCAGAGGAGCCACAAGTTGTGATGAAAGAAAAGAAATCAGTTCCGCCATTGGATGATGAAAATTTGAAATCTAAAATTGGAAAAGTCAAAATTTCAAATCAATTTTTTTTCTGAAAAGGAAAAATTTGACGTTGAAAAGGCCTTTAACCCCACAGTTCATAATATTTTTGGAAAAATGATTGACGGGAAGGTCAAAGGGGTTAAGGAATTCTATGAGAAGAAGAAGAAAGGCAATAAGCCGAGTGTTGATAACTCGGAATCTCCCAAGGACCGCCAGGCTTGGGAGAATTTCTCTAACTGAAAAACCTGATTTGCCGGAGCTCCCAAGTTGGTAATCGTGGAGCATGAATCGGCATCATTCTTAAAAATTTGTACTTCTAAAATTGTTAAATTCTACAGGTGGTGGAATTGCCGGAACTCCCAAGTTGGTAAGTGTGGAGTAGGAATCGGCATCTTGAGAATTCAACCTACAAGTGGTATTTGGTTGAAAAAGTAAACCTACATGTGGTTGAAATAGGGGATGTGATCTTACAAGTGGTTAATCAAGATCATTCATTTGAACTTGATTTAACTCTTATTCAAAAGTTTCAAAAGCAAAGTAATGAATGAATCCCCATCATTTTTACAAGTGGTAAAATCGACCAAACTTATTTTCCGGAAAAACCATTTTGATTAAAACAAACTTAAGTGTTTTGAAATCATAATGGGATAATAGTTTGTTGTAAGGGGGAGTTCTGATTGTTTATGCCAAAAGGATGGCGGATTGAAGCAATTCTCAACAGTTGTTATTTGTTTGTACAGTTTGTTTTCAAATTTTTCAGAAAATCAAAATTGAAATATATTTTGATTTTAGGGGAGTAAAAATTTGTGAAATTTCGAAAATTTGAAAAATACAAAAACATGATAAAACCATAAAAAGTCAAAAACATGATAAAATTCAAAATGAGTTTTGTTGTGAAAAAGAGGAAATGATAGTACATCAGTGGACTATCACAACATGCTAAAGAATTGGAAAGTAAAAATGTGATAAACGGTCTCACTGATGATATGCCAGTAGGTTTTTACACGCTTAGTAGATTGTGTTCGAGATATAAACCTAAATATCAAACTTACTTATCTCGTGGGGAACATCTCTCGGATATATGGGTAACCCCCGAAATCTTGTTTGAAAGGTCCCTCTTTCTGAGATACTAGGTCTTTATGCTTAGTGATATCTGGGGTATTATCCCGGGACTTCTGATTTTGCGGAAGCAATGGCCTAGTCCCTGTATAATACTTTTCGCTTGCTTGAAATATAGCACCACCCTCAGCATAAAAAATGATGAAACATTGAAAATGCTAATCATGTGCTATTGAAGAAAAGATTCTCTAAAGGGAACACACCGAAAGTCGAAGCCATCATCTCTCTGATTTTGCGGAAGCAATAGCCTGAGCTCTCATGGCCCTCGCAATTAACCCTTTACAGATATCATCTAGGTATACTCACCTGTAAGACTGAATATTGGGATCTGGATACGGGAGTATATTCTGAGGTGGGACACGCAAATAAGTTTAAGTGCTTAAAACATTAATCTCGTATCTCGAAACAATTGAAATTTGTGTGAGAATTTAAGTGGATCAGTATACTGACAATCTAACTGAATCGTTTAGAACTTAAAATGTTTAAAGCTTAACGGTGTTGGTGATGTGTCTCAGAAACTGATATGATCCTCTTACACAAACTCACAAAAATATTGTTTGTATATATTTCCTTTACTGCATTTCGTTAAATTCAAAATTTTGAAAAATACAAAAAGATTTTCGACAACTGATGTTGACGAGCTGATTTTCAAAATTCCGAGTGCTAAACATGATGAACAGGTTTGGGAGAGTCTGTTTGAACTGAGAAAATTTTTGAATGTTTGCCTACATATGGTCATTAGAAGTTTTTAAATGATAAATCATTCTATTCATACAAGTGGTTCATCAGAAATTAAAATTGTTAAATCATTTATTGATTGATTGATTCCTGCAAGAGTTTTTAAATCATTTTTTTTTAAAATTAGTTTCTACAAGTGGTAAGAAAAGAACCTAAATTTGTGAAATTTTAAATTTGTGAAATTTATTGTGAGGTAGAGATTGTGCAGGTAAGCCAGGTTTCGATCGTGAGCAGGATGTGAGTCAGGTCACGATCTTGAACCTGTGGAAGCCAGACTGCGATCCCAAGCACAATTTAAGGGTGAGTCTGAAGTTGTATAGAGCAAGGTTCTGATCATGAATCTGAGGATGCTGATGAACTTAAGGAATCAAGAGATTTGATCAAGAGAAGATATAGCCAGGTCGAGATCCTGAAAAAGAAGAGAAGAGAAAGTTTGAGGATGTTTTACATTGTTAGATATTTCGGGAGAAGTCGAGAAGACTGAAGATTGAAGACTCGACACCGAAGACTTCGTCAACATCCGAGGGGGAGTCTGTTGGTGCATACGTCTGTCGACTTCGTCTTGTATCGAGTCTTGTATATGTTTAGATAGATCAGGGCACGCAAAACAAGAAATGCGGGTGTGATGGTATTTCGCACGAAATAGCAACCAGCTATTTCGTACGAAATTACATGGGTATTTCGCACGAAATTACATTTCGTCTGAAATCTAATTTCGCATGAGATGATTCCGTGCGAAATTACCTTGCCTATATATACTTGAAGTGCCTTGTCATTTGTAACTTTCCGATTTCAGTGCCGAACTGCTGCCGAAGTGTCTACTCGCTGTAATTCTTTGTCAAATCAATCAAAAAACAGTTTAAAGTGAATATCTAGCTGAATTACCTCGATACGTTTGTTTCCGCCACTCGTATTGAGCAAAAACTCTTCTGAACGACTCGTTTGGTCGGTAAAACGATCCTACACATTTAGACTAAAACGTACCGGAATCAGCAAGAAAATGGGGGAGGAAGATGTTCGTGCGTCCGAGTTGAGCAGGGCTGTCACATCACTCAAAATGGTGATGTGACAGGTCTATTTATAGTGTGAAAGTGGAGTGGAGGCGGTACAAGATGGCTGGTCGTTCGAGTGGTGCCCCGTAAGGGTGGTCATCCGGTCGGACGGCCACTTCTGGCCAATCCATCTTTTCCGCGTTCCCGTTTTGATTCGTTTTATGCGTTAGGTTAGGCGTTGCGTTATGAATAGTTTGGGTATAGTATCTAGATTACATTTCAAACAAAAAGTTTCCAAGTTTCATAGATTCCGCCAGTGACAAGGCTCCAGCCTCTCGTTCCACCAAGAATCAAGTTTCACAAGTCTAAGGAGTCAAGCACCAAATAAGTTTTTGGAGTCAAGAATCATAGTTTCTCAAGCATCCAGAATCAAGAGTCCAAGTATCAAGTGTCAAGAATCATAAAGAATCTAGTTTCCATAGTATCAAAAATCAAGTGTCTAGATTTAAGTATCAAGAGTCAAGTATCTAGAATAAGTATCAAGTTTCATAGTTTAAGCGTCAAGAATCAAGCATCTAGAATAAAGAGTCAAGCATCATAGTGTCAACAATATTCACACCAAAAGTATCAAAACATCAACTCCATAAAACCACAGAGACTAAAATCGACAACTTATTAGAAGTTCAGGGACTGTTCTTGCCAAATGTCTAAAGTTCAGGGACGTTGGGCGTTACATAAGCTACCCATTAGGATTAACCATGTCGAGCATTTCCCGTGTTTTTCTTCCGTTTACCCAATTAATTAAACTTAGCCAAATTTAGCCTTTTTATTTTTAAACCTTTTGTGTTAAAACTCGGTTAAAAATCGTTTAACTAGCGTTTCTTGTAGTTAGTTGTTCATTGTACAAAGCCATTAGAATATAGTACGCAAAAAAAATCAGAAAATAAAGCACCCTAAAATAGGGTAAAGTTGACAAAATTCGAGCAATTTTAAGTGCTAAAATGATGAAATCTCGTTGATGAGCTCGATAAACACAAAAGTCGCCTTTTTAAGGCATTAGTATATATAGTTTAGTTGTTTTTCGCTTGTTAAACGTGATTACCGATTTTAACCATTTAGTTACTTTAAAATTTTCATTTCACACCCTTCACCCAAGCCTTTCGTTACAACCCGTAAAGACCTCTTGATTTACAGTTTTTCGCATGTTAGTTGGTGGAGATAAGATCTTGTGACAAGATTATGATATTACACGTTTCATTGTCGAGGCATTGAGTGTCTACACATACACATTTTATGTATGTCTCACAAATATAACCGAGTGTGTGTGAACATTGTGAGGTGTGTGAAGATTAGCGTGCTAAGTCAATCGAAAGTAAAATCACGGCTTTATGGTTATCTTTACATATATTTGCATGTGCTTGTTTGGTTTGAATCAATTGACGTTGCGTTTCGAAAAACCGGCTAACCGTTTGTAGGTTTATTAGTAGGTAATTTGTAAATTCTTTTTCTCATTAGAAACTATCTTTTATTACATTTTAATTTTAGCTTGCTTGAGGACAAGCAAGGTTCAAGTGTGGGGAGGTTTGATATTCACCAAATTACATATGTTTTATTCCCCCATTTTACGCGTTTTTGGCCGTAACACCGAGAATCGGATACTTAATCGGGTTTATTTTTGTTTACAGGCCTAAAACAGTGTGCCAAGCAAGAAGATGATGAAAATGAGGATTTTTCGGGCGAAACGGCTGAGCTGGGAAGATTCTGTGAAGAAATCTGATCTGGGCGAGTTGCACGGTCGTGCGGTTGGTGGCACCCCCGTGCGGATCCGACAACAGGGCTCAACCCAGCACTGCACAGCCAGTGCGATCAAGAGTGCAAGGCATCTTCGGGAACGCACGACCGTGCGACAGAAGGAACCCCCGTGCGGTTGCGATGACCAGCCCCAGCCCGGATGTGCACTGCCAGTGCAGATGCTCGTGCCCACCTTATCTTGGAAATGCACGATCGTGCGTTTCATGGAACGCCCGTGCCAATACGAAGACCGGTCAAGATTTGCTGATGTTACACGGTGTGGTGAACAGTAACTTAAAGTGAACGGTCGTGCACTTTAATCGCAGGGCCGTGCAATCTGAAAAAGTTATAAAAAACAGAAGGCAGTAATCAGTTTGACATTCTGGACTTTTGGGAGCTCATCAGGCGATTTTACAAGCTCCGGAGGCATCTGCTTTCACCCGGATTCAAGCCACATCATGCTGATTAGCTCTGTTACTATCCGGATTCTCAATCTTGTGCTTGTTTATGGTTTGATTCTTGAATCTTTCCATGTTTTTGTTCATTATTCAAGCATTTTGGTTGATGATTATGTATTATTGTAGGCCTAAGGGCAAAAACACTAGTATTCCTTGCTTAATAACAACCATTAGTATGTTAATTATGTTTGTAATGACACTTGAAGCATTTTCTATGTTAATCCTTGATGATTAGTTTGCAACCTTGTTTATTGATGTTGAATTCTTGATTATAGTTAATTATCTTGGATGATTACTATGTGGTTAGTTGAGATATTTGCATAAAGAAGCTTAATTAATCATGTATTAGTAGACTTTGAACTTGTTTAACTAGTTTAACTTGTTTAAATTGTTTGCACCATGATACTAGAAATGGTTAGTGGTTTAATAAGGGGTAACTAATGTTAATCAAGAAGGCTTTCCCTTACGGAAGGACCTTAACGGGTTAAATGGTGTTGTTATGAATTCTTGACATAAGTTGTTAACTTAGTTAGTAGTTTAGGCCAAAATTGCTTGCTAGGTGAATTTATGTTCAAGATTTGTAAAATGAACTCGGTTGTGATTTAATCTAGTTTATGCTTGTCTCAGTGGTTACATTGTGTTTATCGGTGTCACTTTCCTTGATTAAGTAAAGTTAGAAAACTCCTAACGGATGACAAAACCGACTTAGTTCACATACTTTGGTTGTGCATAAAGCAATGCTATATATTTATTTTCATATTTGGAGTCTATTATGTTTTTGAAAATCTTCGTTTAGTCTTATTTTAGTTTTTAGAAAATCATCCACTTATCTTTCTACCGATAATTTAATGACAAAGGTTTAGTATTATTCCTCCGCCCACATCCTTGGATCGACACTTGGTTCTTACCGATACTTTACTACATATATGACGGGGTACACTTGCCCTTTCGTGTGTGTTTTAATGTTGAAGTATAAATCATTTTTATAAATTTAAAACCGAACCGTGTGTAAAATTCATTGTAAAAATATGTATATACGCGCACACGTCATGAAGCATTGTCGATGCCCCGAACCTGAAATTAAAACAAGAGATTATATTGAACAAGACTGACGCGCGGCACATGATCGGTTGATGAAAGATTATTTTGATGAGGCGCTGACATTTTCGAACCCAGAAATTTTTAGGCGTCGTTTCCGAATGAGTAAGCATTTGTTTCTATGCATAGTCGACAACTTGGAAACCAACTACGATTATTTTAAACAAAAAGCGGATGCGAAAGGGACACTTGGATTTACCGGTATCAACGACGAGTATTTTAAAATGGCCGAGAAAATAACGTGAGACACCTTGGAGCATTTTTGTTGTGGTACAATTCCTATACTTTACTATAATGTTTACAAGTGTTTTTTTTGAAGCTTATGTTTGTGTATTTTTTTTATAAAGGTATTATTGATTTGTATGGTGCGCGTTATCTTAGAACGCCCATATGGGATGACCTTCAAAATATCTACGAGGTACATTCGGCTGAGCATGGTTTGCCGGGTATGATCGGGAGCTTGGATTGCATGCATTGGCGTTGGGATAACTGCCCGACCGCATGGCGAGGCCAAGACGCACGGGGTGACCAAAAAAGGACCTAAAGTTATTCTTCAGGCAGTTGCCTCACAGGACCTTTGGGTTTGGTCGGCTTACTTTGGCGTGGTCGGGTCATGTAATGATATAAATGTTTTTGAACAATCTCTGTTGTTAAAGGACTGGATTTCTGGCAGAGCTCCAAAAACGTCATTTTACGCAAACGAAAACTACTACCCTCATGGATATTATTTGTGCGACGGAATTTATCCTAGGTATTCGATTGTCGTGAAGACGTTTAGTGATCTTATCGATGAAAAAAGAGCACGCTTTAAAAAGGTTCAAGAGTTTTCACGAAAAGTCATTGAGAGATGCTTTGGGGTTCTTAAACGAAGATGGCAGTATTTGAGAAATCCTTGTCGTGCATGGACCAAGCAAAAAATGAGAGATGCTATGTACGCTTGTATAATCATGCACAACATGATTTTGGAAGACGAAGCAAAGGTGATATGCCAGAATTATGTGCCAGAAGTCGTTCAGAGGAGCATCCACAAGCGTCAATGGAAGAAAGAGTGAATAATTCGCGAGAACTGCGTTACGAACTGTACCATTCCGCGTTAACGGTTGATTTGGTAAAACACGCATGGTCGGTTCGGTATGTCCCACCTGAGGGTGAAGAAGAAACGGAGGACGAGGAAGACGAAGTTGGCGAGGGTGAAGAAAGCGAAGACGAAAACTAATCTATTTTTTTTAATTTAGTCGGATTTTATTTTTTTATTTCTAGTATTGTATTTTTTTTTAATTTAATGAAGGATTTTAAGTTTTTAATTAAAAAAAATAATTGTTTAATGATTGGGGCGTTATTGGGCATTATTCCCACTACGCCACTTTTGCAATAACGCCCAATAATGCCCCAATGCTGATTGGACTGACACGTGGCAGAAACGTCCAAAAGTGAGGGCATTATTGCTCAAACCACTAAGCATGCTCTAACTCAAAAAATTGAAAAATATGATGAGATCGAATAGGAAGACGATGGTGTAAAAAAGAAAATCAGACATAAATGCACAAGAATCACGTGATGCATCATGACACATTGTTTGGACTTTAGTAAACTAAAAGTAAATTATATATTTATTTATTATTATTTGTCTGAAAACCTATATATATAATAAACAAATAAAGTGTGGGACACGTGTCACTACATGGTGCAACCTCACTAGATTTTTGGCGGGAAAATGTGGGAATCCTTATATTTTTACACGGGATCCGAATTGGGACAACCATACCCGGTTTTTTGACCCGGGTATATAAACAATCTAATTAACCTAATTCTCTCAAACCTTCATTCACAGCTTCTCTTTCACGCTTTCTCATTTGATAACCCTAATTCTAGAACCTGCCGCTGCAATTCCTCTTGCCTTTAACCTCACACTGTAACAGTGGAACATTAAGAACCTGCAAAAGCTTCATATCTTTGGATCCCAAAGCCATCGATTTGTCTCAACCAAGTTTTTTTCATGTTTGCTAGATGTTTTTCAAATCACAGGTAAGCTTTGTTCTTGATTAGGATTTTTTTAGTTTAGTACTAATCGTTCAATTATTTTGACTGGGTGTTTGATGTCTATATGTTTCAGATTCCGTTTATGAATTCATTGTTCTTTTATAGTTTGGAAAGTTTTTCGTTTTGTGCGAACTAGGGTTTAATTTGGTTTAATTTGATACGGTCTTATTCGATTAGGTTTGATTTCATCTTTTGTGACAAACAATTCGATTCGAATGCTCGGTTTTGTTTGATTAGGTCTGATTCGATTTCATCTTTGTCACACTACAATTAAGCATTTTTTTATCAAGGTAGGTTTTTTTCGTTGCTGGTGTTGTTTGTTGATTTGAACGCATAAGAAGAATGAAGATGTGTTGTGGTGATTGTATGATCCTGATTCTAAGTGTATTTTGTGTTTTTGATATGTAGATAGGGTTTCCATTTCCTCATCGCAATCCGATTTCAAATCTCAGAAACCCTATGCAATCCGAAGATATCTTTATGTGTTTTTGTAACACCTCGAAAATTCGTGTTCAATGAAATAACGACACGTGTCATGTAAGACAAAACGCGTTGTAAACCCGGATTTAATAAAGATGTTTTGGCAGGATTTAAAAGTGTCGTCATGTTAAATTTCACCTCTGAACGACCTCATTTATAAATCCCAATACCCAATTATATTTTTCAAACATCTAATATATCCTAAATCCAGAAATTCATTGACGATAAACGAATTCAAAGTGCATGATAGGTTCCTATGAAAATTTCTATGGTTAACCTTCTTGTTCGGCACTTTTGAAAAGGATCCAAGCAAACATAACATAATGGTAGGGTATGTAATTGTTAAAAACCCATAATAGAGGTCCCAAACTGACAAAACAAGGTCCCAAAGTCGAATTATGAGGTTGCCCTTTCGAATGCATGAAGGAACAAGATTTTTGGCTGCTGATGATTTGTTGCGCACCGCAACAAATAATTGTTACGGTGCGCAAGCTAATGCCCAGCGACCAGAATGTTGCTGTTTGCTGTTTTAACGCACCATTCGACTTTTAAACGAGTTTCCTCATACCCCTTGGCCCCTAAACACTCCCTAAACATGTAGGACACCTGTAGGTTTATTGTGGGCAGTAGTAGACCTTGTTGTCAACCCATTGTGGTGCTTAAATCCACTATATAAGTGCCAAGAGTTGCAACTTTGCAATCACATCTTCACCTGCATTCTTGGAGCACTTCTGGAACTCAAAACCTTCTCTCAAGTGTTCTCTAATCAAGCTTAGGACCTTTGTAAGTTGCCTAACCTTCTCTAATTAATTTTAGCTTAGTTATTTAGCTAAAAGTCAAACCGACGTAATTACGGTTTGACTTCGAGATTAGTCAACAATGGCTCAGTCATATCTCGAATCAAAAGTAGTTATAAGTAGGTATTGATGTGGGTAATAAAACCTCAAAAGGGTTCCCCCTGATTACCACTCTAACCAGGTCAAAAGTCGGGTCAAACTTATATTTAAAAAGTTAACAGTAAGCCTAAAATGCTATTTATGCATAATTAACATTGTAGATCATATGCAACCTGTTGGATCATTGTTATAACTTGGTAATAAGTGTAAGAACATGTCTAAACATGTTCAACCCGACAATTTCCTGTTTAGACCCGGTTCGGAGCCGAAAGTCGCATAGTTTGACTTTCACTTTGACTTCCAGTTCTGACCCGTTTAGGCATGTTTTAGAAATGCCTCAAGGCTTTAATTGGATTAGGTTACTTGTTAGTACAACCCTCCGTGATTATACACCTTGGTTCATTAGTTATCCAATTAATATGCATGTTTCCGTTAATTGCTCATATGTTGACCATTATGCCCTTATTACCTTAAAACGTGATTTATGAAAATGTAAAAGTGTAGAAACCCTAGTTACTGATATATAAACTTGTATGCAAAGTTTGACATCAGTTTGACTTGTAGATTAAGAGTTATGCTCATTATCGCAAATTTAAAGCTTTATGTTAATAAAATGGCGTAATTAGCGTATAGCCTAGTTAAGCCTACTTTTTGGTACCAAACTTAATACCCACTGATGTAATATATTATTTTGTGATTTTTAAAGATTTTTAATTAATTTTAGGCTGAGCATAACTAGTAGTCGTAGGCTTAATACGGTAATTGTCGATTTTGCCCTTACGGGCCATAAAATGAGTTTTACCGATCTAAACGACTCCAAACCTCTTACTACTGATCACATATGATAAATAAAGTATTCTAAGCCTTCTGGAAATATAAAAATATCAGATTTAAGTATCGAACCCAGAAATGGCCTTTAATCGCCTTATTAAGCGTTTTTAACGCATAGTATGTATTAAAATTATATTGAACATACCCGGGTTGATACCTACTGATATTTTAGGAAAATTAGAATGTTTTTAACAGTAAGCAAAGGTTGATTAACTCAGACTTCGGTTTTGAGCTTTTCGGCTTATGTGAAATTACCAAAATACCCCTACGGGGCATAGTTTGGTTATAATTGATAAATTTCACATATGTACCTTATCCTACTGTTATAACTCATTAATCTGAGTATGTTTACTGATTACATCAGACCTGTAACTCAGTTAAACACTTAAACCCTTTTACAACCTTTAAAATGACCAAACTACCCCTACGGGGCCTAGTTTGTGTTTAAACACGTTTCGGGCATAATGAAAGACATCCTACTGATTTCACAACATATTTGAGACATAATTAACTTAGGAAACCTGTCTATAGCTCTCATGAGTACCCGTCACGCTTATTACGCGTACGGTTCGGTTTATGTAACTAGTTTACATAAATTAGCCGAAACGGGTCAAACCTTATCGGTTTTATCTCAAAATCCAGAATGTGTATAATATACCCATATTAAAAAAGCCTCTGAACTTGTCGGGGCTGAATCACATTCTACCCGGTCTTCGCTTAATCGTGCGTACGAACCGTATCTCCGAAACTAGCCGGTCTAAGCTTAAGCTTAATTAAAGACCCGTTAGGATTCTAATAGGTTATTTAAAACTTCGTTCCAGATTAGGAGGACCAGTAAAAGCTACGTGCATTTTGCTTATTGTGATTTATACATTGCTCAGGTAAATACTTTTAACTTATTTTCCCTATACGGGCTTGGGTTACGGTATATAGCATACCGCTTGATCGGGCATCAAATCTCCTCCATTAAGTGGGTAGTTGAATAATTTGATCGGCTCGTTTAAACAGTCTTGTTACTTAAAGCCTTTGGGGGGTTAATGACCATGTCCCGGATATCCATGGCATCATTCGAAGTAATGGCCACAACTTAAGCGCGGGGTGTAGGCGTACACCTGTTAGCGCACAAAAGAATAAATGTGGTGTGTCTATTGATCTTTAACCCGGACAAGATCCGGGCTACTGAACGCACAAGTAATATGTAATTCGTTCACAAAATTATAATATTAAATAATTCTCCCAAGTTATACAAGATTAATTTTGCCTCTGTGCATTTTAATCAAATAAAAATGTTTATGCCATGTGCATCCAAATCAATTTTCAATCATTTTTAAAATGAGTCAGTTGAATGTATTTACCAGTGTAAACTGACGTATTTTCCCAAAAAAATTAAATGCAGGTACTAAACGTAATTGGCTGGATTGTCTCCTTAGCATCGATAGAAGTCTCGCAAGCTTAAGATGCCTAAAGTCTGTTGAACTATTGTTTCATATTTTATTTTCGATCCTTCTGTGGATAAACTTCCGAATATTGTGACATTGGATATTACCATATTAAATTCGGTTGTATTACACCTTTTAAATTTGCTTCCGCTGTGCATATTAAATATTGTGTTGTTTGACT
This sequence comes from Helianthus tuberosus, assembly GCA_030545235.1. Lineage (NCBI taxonomy): Eukaryota > Viridiplantae > Streptophyta > Magnoliopsida > Asterales > Asteraceae > Helianthus > Helianthus tuberosus. Next base: position 173,771,718 of record CM060447.1, read on the forward strand.
ATTATGTTGCCAACCACGTCACGATACTCCCCCACCGGGCCCACCGGTGACACGTGGAAATCGGGGTGTGACAGTTTTCCTTTTGTAAAATTTATACTTTCATTGTATTATGATTCTTCATTGTAATGTTTTTTATTTGATTAATTTAGGGTGCGATTAGGGTTTCGCGATACACAATCATCCATCCTTGATGACACTTTATTATTTACATTTGCATTAGTTTGATGTTTTTTTTTTCTTTGTATGATCTGTGTAGGATTGTTTTCGAAGTCCTAGATATCACATACATCTTCCTTCTCGATGAAGCCTCTAAGATCTAAACATTCAAGCATCAGGTACAAACATCTCATAAAAAAATCCTTTGCAGTTTGAAGGTCTATTGTAAACTTCACAAACATCTCAGTTGATCTGGAGCCAGTTCAGTTGACAGGTATGCATTTTTTTTTCCTTTTTTTTAAATGGTATATGTTGATATTTTGTTTCCACTGATTTTAGTCTATTAAAAAGTGTTTGTTATTCTTTGTTCTTCAATATTAGTTAATTTTATGGTGTTTTGTAATCAGATTCAAACAGTTAAATGCGATTTTTTAGTCGAGTACTAAATGTAATCAGATAACAATTGATCCCCTCCAACTTTCAGGTACTTCAGATGGTTCAAACAGTTAGTTGGTATTTCAGATTCATGATATTTTTTAGTTGTAGATTGGCAAAATGGGTGAATTTTTGTGTCTGTCAAAACGGGTCGGGTTAGACTGGTTAATCCATAATTTATTTAAATTTATTTATACACACTCAGTGAATCAATTATGTGTTAATAAAACTACACAAAGTCAGTAATAATGTAAATTATGAAAGATGATTGAGGTAAGTTTGTAGGTCTTTCGACTCATTTCTTTTTAACGCATTATTAGGACCGTCCATGTACTTTTGGACCATAGGGACCATTCGTGTTGTCTTAGAAAGCTAGGGAACAAATCCAAAAATTTGGAAAACCACAGGGACTATCCGTGTACTTTACTTAAAAGTTTATTAGAAAATATTATTATGCTAGAAATTATATATTACATGAGAAAATTTCGAAAGTAGCTATTCTTCTAAGTGTCTTATACCTCTATTGTTATTTCTATTCGATTTCACGCATACAGACATGAGATATGTGAATCTATGGTTGGGAATTAACTTTTCTCTATAGTGTTAGAATGTCTATTTGCATACTATCTTGTGTTCTGAGTCGGGGGTCTCTCTGGAAGCAGCCTCTCTATCCTCACGGATAGAGGTAAGGTTTGCCTACATCCCACCCACCCCTTGACCCTACCTATCGCCTCGCTTTTTGTGGGATATACGGGGTATATTTTTGTTGTTGTAGATGGAAGTAGACAGTAGTTCTAGGATGGGTACAGTATTGGTTAGTATGAAGTTCCATGTGTTACAAGTTTTTTTGAGTAATGAAAAATGGACAAATGTAATTGAAGAGTTTGGATTTTTGGAGTAGAGTAACTACACTAAATGCTTTTTTGTCTCTATCAAGCACTCAAGCAGAACAGATACATAACTTTTGGATATGTGATCTATTTAAATTTTTAAACCGGACCATAATATCTGTTGCTACAAAAATCGACATAGCTGGACCTGGACCTATGAACGGTGCAGTAAAGGAGACCATCTGGTTTTGAAGTGGTCTGCGGTCTCGGTGGTGGGGTGGTGTTGTGTTGTGTTGTATTGTTCGTCGTCTTGCAATTGAAGCAGACCTCTACACCGTTTTCTGATGTGGATTAAATTCCCTAGGAGAGGATTGGTCCAAACCCTCATGGGCTGATCAAGAATGGGCCTGGGCTCACTATATTGGGCCCAGAATAGGGTACCCTCTACAATAATACAACATCACCAATTATGCTGGTTGAAACTTGAGGATGATGAGTTTCTGTATTATTCTTTTTTTCTCTTATATTTCTTCTTTAAACATGCAATGTTTTTTCTTCATGCATTTTACTTTTAAAAGGTTCATGAATCACACGATTTAGGCACATTTCTGAGCCATACAAAACTGTGTCCTATTTTTCTTTTCATGTTATTGTCTTGGTTTTAGAAAGCGCGAGGCACTCTTAGGCGTTTAAGTTCTGAAAAGTGAAAACTGAGGCGCGAGGTGAGAGCAAACTTTATTTACAACCAAAATTTTATGTCTCTCGTCTTTTTTACATATTACTTATTAGTCTTTTTAATCAAGTAAATCATCCATAACTCTTCAGGTCTTTTGTCTTGTAGAGTTAAAGTTGTTTATAATTCTTTAACAACTTAAGTAAGTTATTATTATTATCTTTTGCTATTAATCTTTTTTTACTGATATTCAGGTCTACTAAAAGATTCGGTCCTAACAAGGAAAGATTTGAACATTTGGCATTCTTAAATCTAGCACAAAGTGCTGTTTGTTTACAATGGTCATTCATAAGTGAGTGTTTTATTATCTTTATTCTTTAGTGTTCATTTTAATTTGTTTAGCCTATATAAATTCCCATTTTATTGATCACTTTCTGAATTAAAGATGATAAATATACTGACAGTTTTCGGTTATTAAATAGTGATAAAGCTTTGGGGTCGTAGGGGCGGTCATGCTCCTTGGTGGAGTTATTGGAGTGCCGGAATTACAAATACAATTGGGCCCGCTATGGGAATTGAAGCCCTAAAATATATCAGTTATCCCGCTCAGGTGTGTTAAAAGTTTAGAGTAAAGTACACGGATAGTCCCTGTAGTTTTCCAAAATTTTGGATTTGGTCACCAGCTTTCTAAAAGTACATAGATGGTCCCTGTGGTTTGCACTTTGTAACGCGTTTAGTCCTGGCCAACACTAAAGGTTTTAGGCTGTCCAAGTTAGGGATTAAATGCATTACAAAGTGCACGCCACATGACCGTCCATGTACTTTTGGCAAAATTTGGGGGCTAAATGAGTTAAAAAATGCAAACCACAGGGACCATTCGTGTAGTCTTAGAAAGCTAGGGAACAAATCCAAAAATTTGAAAAACCACAGGGACTATTCGTGTACTTTACTTAAAAGTTTATTAGAAAATATTATTATGCTAGAAATTATATATTACATGAGAAAATTTCGAAATAGCCATTCTTCTAAGTCTTATACCTCTATTGTTATTTCTATTCGATTTCACGCATACAGACATGAGATATGCGAATCTCATGGTTGCGAATCTAAGTGTCTTATACTACTGTCAGGTGTGTTTATCCGACTTTATGATACAAGCCTTTTTCTTTTTTATCCGAATTTGCAAAACGTATATTTTACACAATTTTCATGGGATCCGAAAACAGGCAAGTCCACTTTATCAGGGTTAATAAAGTCTTTATACTTTTTTCTACATGGATTTGTTTAAAAGATGGGTTGGGTTGGTGTACCTTACGGTTCTTATGTCACACAGGCATGGCCCAAGTTGTTGGCTGATGAAATTGGATCATGGTATCTTCATGTGTCTATTGACAGAGTGGTTTATGTCTTCTTATCTTTGTTTCAAACACCTACTGGGAAGCGCACCCATTTTAAGGTTAGAAAACGCTAAATACAAAAAGCTAAAATTCATATTTAGTTCCGTCCTTTTTAATTGAATATTCATTCATGACCCGTTATAGGTAAATGGCAGAACGGACATTAAAAATTTAGGCATTCAAAACATACAAGCTTGTGCTTCGACTAAATGAATATGGTGACGGTGGTGGCTGCCTTAAGAGAAACGATTATTGCTTCCTTTTGGTAAGTTATTTCTTTCGATTCTTATATTTGATTATTTGATTTTTTTGTTGATCTTAACCCTTCTTTTCTTCAAATTTTAGGTTTATTCGAAGCTTTCTCTTATCACCTTTTTTTACAATTAAGGTATATGTCTGATTCCGTTGATGTTTTTTTATTTGAGTTAGGGTTTTTTTTTTACCTTTGTTGATATTTTTAGTATTATAACAATCATGTTTGTTATTTAAGACTTTAAGCAATCTTGAATGTATTAATAGTAGTGATAGTACCTTTACAAGTTGATATAATCATTTGATTAACCCTAATTTCTAAAGAATGAGGTTGAATATGATTTGGTTTTGTAATTGTGTATAGATCTTAAATTCAGAGTTGAATTTTCAATTTTCTTGCAACAATTGAAAGTCATAAATGTAATCTCTAACCTGGGTACGTGTAGCCTCACTATCTAAACAGGTCATATAGTTGGCAGATTAAACAGGTTTTTAATAGTTTGGTCAGGTCAACAGGTGGTACCGTGTCAAGTGGGTTGGTGGATTAAACTTATAGTTTATAGTGTTTCTTTTGGTAAATTTTAAGAGTGATGGACTGTTTTCAACAAAAACCTATTACTATGATGGTTTAAATGTAAATCTCTCATTTACATTTTGCTGATCTGATAATAGAAGTGAAGAAGATACAAGGAAAAATGATGGGATCTATTAGTTATTTAATTGTATTCATATATGAACTAATTGTAAGATTAAATATATTACGTTTAATATTTAATCTGTAGCCATTATAATCATTTACATAATATAGATCAAAATATATAATAACCTATTAAATAATTAGTTGGTAATTGTTGATGGACCATATTACCCTTATTAACTAATTAGGTTTCCTCCTGGGTGCCTATATAAAGGAGTCTTATGTAGAGGTTGAGGGGTTACACAATTAGACACAAAACCCATAAGCATAACATCATCATCATCGACCTCCTCTCCTATACCGATTCCCTTGTCGGTTTTCTTAGTCCCCATCATCAGTTAGCACCCTAAGGAGGAACCGAATCACGCTGACAATTATGTCGAACTCGATGTCATCTTCTCTGACTGGATTCTCTACTGCATTGAATGCTGTAATAGGTATGTTTTCATGTTTTCTTTCATGTTTGAACAGAACCGAACCAACATGTGGTATCAGAGCATATGTTGATTAGTCGGTTCTGCTTTATATCCGAAAAATCTGAAAACAGGATTGAAAAAATCATCACAGATTACGTTTTTGCCATCCGAAATCCTCATTACGGATGATTTCGGATGATCACGGATCTAAGTTTCATCATTTCGAATGCATCTCGGATCATTACGGATGATTTCGGATCTGAAGTTTCATCATTACGGATCACCTCTGATCATTACGGATGATTTCGGATCTGAAGTTTCATCATTACGGATCACCTCTGATCATTAAGGATGATTTCGGATCATTACTGATGCATTTCGGATGAATGTTTGAATTTTTCGCCCATTACGGATCAATAACTGACCATTTCGGATGAATCTCGGACTAAGTATTACCATCCGAAATCATCCGAAATGATTCGTCTTACGCGTCTTGGACACATCCGAAATCATTCGAAATCATGCATTTCGGATAATCTGAAATGATTCGAAATTAGTCATTTCGGATGAATCCAAGACATGATTCATCCGAAATCATGAGTGTTCATAAATTTTGGCGTTTAATGTGAACTAAAAATATTTTCAGTTCGATCCACGCTAACGGGTGGTTTGCTATTAAATAAATGGTTTTGTAAATACTTAGTTAACTAATCAGAATCAGATAATGTTTTGCAAAACCAAAATGGCTTAACTTGAATGAGTTTTTGATATATCATTTCTGGCCAAAGCTGACTTGATACATCTACTTACCGTTCAAGTATTACGAAAGCTATGTTGTGTGTGCATCATAAGCATGAATGTCTTAATTTCTGGCCAAAGCTGATTTAATTCATTCATAGATGGCATACTCAACAAGTGCATAACTAAAGTGATTGTCTCAATTTCTGGCCAAAGCTGATTTGTTACAACCACTTTGCACATATGCTTAAATGATTACACTTCTGGCCAAAGCTGTTTTGTCTTCGTTTAAGTAGAATTTTTAGCTTAGTCTATTATTTTGATGCTAGTAATAGACAATATCACAGCTTCATAATGTAAAATGGTCATTATTTATGCCTGCCTTAGTTTAACGTGCCCTTAGATCACATTAGGACTTCTTCCTTAGTATCATAACTTACTCATCTTATTTCCACTATCAGCGCCTAATTACGGGATTCCACCTTTGACTGGTGATAACTTTGCTGCATGGAAGGATGCTCTCATGCTTACTCTTGGGCTGCTGGACTTTGATTATGCTCTAAGAGAGAATAAGCCAGCGGATCTTACCACTCAAAGTACTGCTGCTGAGCAGTTGACTCATGATAAGTGGACTAGGTGTAACCGCATGTCTCTCATGTTTATGAAGCAGTCCATCAGTAATGTAATCAGAGGAGCTATTCCTGATTCTGAAGATGCTAAAACCTACTTGGAAAATGTGGAGGCGCAGTTCAAAGGGACGTCTAAAGCACACGCTAGTACCCTTATCCTCAAGCTGGTGACAACTAAGTATGATGGGAGGAGCGGCATTCGCGAGCACATCATGATGATGAATGACATGGCCAATAAGCTGAAGGGGCTGGAAATGGAAATTAGTGATGGTTTCCTCGTTCATTTTATCATCACTTCGCTTCCTTCGTCCTTTGAAGCATTCAAGATCAATTACAACACTCAGAAGGACAAATGGACGATGAGTGAGCTGGTCGCTATGTGCGTACAGGAGGAAGAGCGTATGAGGATGGATCGCACTTCTGATGTTGCCAATTTCACTACCTCCAACTCTAAGAAAAGGAAGAACAATTATCAGAGGAAGGATGCTTCAAAAGTCCAAAGACCTAATCCTAATCCTAATACAAGTGCAGCCTCCAGCTCTAAGAACTCCTTAGGCAGTATCCGCTGCAAGTTCTGTAAAAAGACAGGACACATGCAGAAGGAATGCCCTGACTTTAAGGAGTGGCTGGCTAAGAAAGGTAACGATTATTTTATGATACTTGAGTCCTATAATTTAAGTGTTCCTGCTAATTCTTGGTGGTTTGATTCTGGTTCTATGGTTCTTGTTACCAATTCAACTCAGGGATTCCTTACAATCCGGAAGCTGGAAAGAAACCAAAGAACGCTTAAGGTTGGGGATGATCGAGAATTAGAAGTGAAGGCCATTGGAACATTACAATTAGTTATGAAAACTGGTTTATGTATTAAACTTTATGATACCTTATATGTTCCTGAGGTAACTCGGAACCTTGTATCAGGACCAAAGTTAGACATGGACGGTTTTATTGTTTCCCATGGTCATCGCAAACTCTCTATCCTCTATGATTCTGTTCTTTATGGTACTGGTATTCTGGATGGTGGTCTCTATAGATTAGAACTAGAAGATAACTTTTCCAAATCTTTGTTGTCATATAACATTAATGAATCACTCACAAAGATGAAGGAGAAACGAGACTTAGAAACTTCATCCATGTTGTGGCATCAGCGTTTAGGCCACATTTCAAAAGAACGATTAAATCGTCTTGTGAAGGATGAAGTCTTACCTCCTCTCGATTTCTCTGATTTTGGAACATGTGTCAAATGTCTTAAAGGTAAAATGACATTAGCGAATAAGAAAGGTGCCACTAGGAGCTCTAATTTATTAGAACTCATTCACACTGACATTAGTGGTCCCTACCAAATCGCTGGCATATCAGGACATACTTCATTTATCACTTTTATTGATGATTATTCTCGTTACATGTACTTGTATCTTATTAAGGAGAAGTCTGAATCTCTTACAACTTTTAAAGATTATAAGGCTGAAGTTGAAAGCAATTAGATCGTCAGATTAAAGTTGTGAGATCAGATAGAGGCGGTGAATATTATGGAAGACATACTGATGTGGGTCAAGCTCCTGGTCCATTTTATGAGTTTTGTAAGGGCCAGGGGATTGTGAACCAATACACCATGCCTGGTACACCTCAGCAGAACGGTGTCGCTGAAAGAAGAAACCGTACCCTTATGAACATGGTGCGCAGTATGTTAGCCAACACTAATTTACCATTATTCCTCTGGACTGAAGCGTTAAAAGCAGCTGTTCATATACTCAATAGAGTTCCTTCTAAGTCTGTCCCTAAAACTCCTTATGAACTTTGGACAGGAAGGAAACCGAGTCTTAAATATATGAAAGTATGGGGCTGCATTGCTAAAGCAAAACTTTACAATCCTTTCCTAAGGAAACTTGACCCTAAAACAGTTACCTGTTTCTTTATTGGGTATCCTGAGAACTCTAAGGGTTGTCGTTTCTATTGTCCTTCCCATGTCACCCGTATTGTTGAAACCAAGCGTGCTGCGTTCCTGGAAGATTTCAAGGTCAGTGGGAGCAGTAACAACCCTTACGAAGAATTGCAAGAAGTACAAGACGCGGGGGGGAGAGACTCGTTGCTTACCATTACTCCGATTACTCCTCTTGTACCCAATGCAACTACTGTACCTGAAGCTACTGCACCAACTGCAAATTCACCTCTACAATCAGAACCCATTATACCTCATGACGAAGGCACATCAAACGCTCATAACCAAGACAACGCTGAACCCGATAATCCACTCAGGAGGTCATCTAGGCAAAGAAGGCCTACTAATTGGGATGATTATGTTACCTACCTGACTGAAATGGATCCAGGAAGGCTCAATGATCCTATCTCTTACAATGAAGCCATTAGCAGTGATCAGTCTTCTGAATGGAATAAAGCAATGATTGAAGAGCTTGAATCCATGAAGAAAAATGACGTTTGGGATTTGGTAGAATTACCCAACGGTGTCAAACCTGTAGGATGTAAATGGGTGTTCAAAACAAAACTGGATCCGAATGGGAACGTTGAACGCTACAAAGCGATATTGGTTGCAAAGGGCTACACTCAGAAAGAGGGAATTGATTATCAAGAGACTTTTTCACCTGTCTCTCGTAAAGATTCATTAAGGATCGTCATGGCCCTAGTAGCTCATTTTTATTTGGAGTTACATCAGATGGACGTTAAAACCGCTTTCCTTAACGGAGATTTGGATGAAGATGTTTACATGAAACAACCTGAAGGCTTTAAACCTGAAGGTGAGGAGCATCTAGTCTGTAAGTTGAAGAAATCCATTTACGGGTTAAAACAAGCATCACGTCAGTGGTACCTCAAGTTTGATGAAGTCATGAAGAAACAAGGTTTTATGAAGAATCAAGTGGATCAATGCACCTACCTCAAGATGAGTGGGAGCAACTTTACTATACTTGTCCTTTACGTAGATGATATTCTATTGGCAAGTAATAGTTTAGACATGTTGCATGAGTCGAAGCGGTTACTCTCGCATAACTTCGACATGAAGGATCTTGGAGATGCTTCTTACGTCATTGGCATCGAAATTCACCGAGATAGACACAAAGGGATCTTAGGATTGTCCCAAAAGGCTTACATAGATCGTGTCCTTACACGTTACAACATGCAACAGTGCAAACCCTCAGTCGCTCCAGTAGTTAAGGGAGATGTTTTCGGTTCATTCCAGTGTCCGACAACAGAGGTTGAGAAGGAGCAAATGAGCCAGATACCTTACGCGTCAGTAGTCGGGAGCTTGATGTATGCTCAAGTCTGTACTCGCCCAGATATCGCTTATATTGCTGGAATGCTAGGCCGTTATCAGACTAATCCTGGCCTAGATCACTGGAAAGCAGCTAAGAAGGTACTTCGATATCTGCAAGGGACGAAAGACTATAAACTGACTTATAGAAGAAGTGATCATTTAGAAGTGGTGGGCTATTCTGATTCTGACTTTTCCAAATGCAAAGATGACAAGAAATCCACTTCGGGCTATATCTTTATGTTGGCAGACGGCCCTATCTCATGGAAGAGTCATAAACAACAGTTGACCACAACTTCCACAAAGATGGCAGAGTACATTGTTGTTTATAACGCAACCTGTCATGGAATGTTGCTTAGAAATCTGGTTGCTGGACTCAAAATTGTTAATTCCATTTCTAGACCATTGAAGCTTTACTGTGATAATTCAGCTGCCGTTAGTTTCTCGAACAGTAACAGTTCGACTGGAGTTGGTTTATATCTCGATACAAAATATCTGTTCGTACGTGAACGAGTTGAGGAAAATAATCTTTGTATCGAGTATATTAGTACTAAAGATATGCTTGCGGATCCGATGACTAAAGGTCTCCCTCCTAAGGTTTATGAAGAACATGTTCGGAATATGGGATTTAGTAAAGACCTTATTTGAGCATATTGTACTAGCTTATGTTTTATGTTAATGAAATTTCCTCAATTTGATTTTGTATGTCTCTTAGAATATGTTCAACCGGTATAATGGCATATAGACAAATAAAGTTACAAATCAAACAAAGGGCTTATGCGTATTTTGATCATGATGATTAGGTTTTAAATTAAGGCTATAGTATGATTAATGGGGGTCCTGAGTCGCATAATGATTCAATGGCTGTATTTCTTTGCTATAGTACTTGTTTAAGGCTAAAATGAGTGTTAACTCCTGATCAGGTTTATCTAATACTCATAGTAAATGATTACTCGGCTAAGTGGGTGAATGTAAGATTAAATATATTACGTTTAATATTTAATATTTAGCCATTATAATCATTTACATAATATAGATCAAAATATATAATAACCTATTAAATAATTAGTTGGTAATTGTTGATGGACCATATTACCCTTATTAACTAATTCGGTTTCCTCCTGGGTGCCTATATGAAGGAGTCTTATGTAGAGGTTGAGGGGTTACACAATTAGACACAAAACCCATAAGCATAACATCATCATCATCGACCTCCTCTCCTATACCGATTCCCTTGTCGGTTTTCTTAGTCCCCATCATTAGTTAGCACCCTAAGGAGGAACCGAATCACGCTGACAATTATGTCGAACTCGATGTCATCTTCTCTGACTGGATTCTCTACTGCATTGAATGCTGTAACATGTATGTTTTCATGTTTTCTTTCATGTTTGAACAGAACCGAACCAACACTAATATCTTAATTAGCAATTTGCAGCTTATGGTCAATTCTTGAAAGCCAGCGGAGAACCTGTTACCTGGAAACGAGCATCATCAATGGATGAGATTCTTCAAGTAGTCGACATTTTGTGATGTTCTAGATAAGTCTACATTCGAAGCTGGTGGTTATGTTCTGTTAATGAGGTATGGTTCTTTTTCTAGATAGTCAAATTATGGATTTTAATTCTTGAAGCAAGTTTGATTTTTAAATATTATTCAATAAAGTGTAAAATACTTTTTGCATGAAGGCCCTAGGCAAAACGGTAATATTTGATTGAAACAAAAGGGTTGTATTGTAACTGTCACTACTCACTACCGTCACTATACATCCCAAAATGAAATTTGTTGAATCGATACCATATTTTGACCACTCTGAAATTAGGTATAATTTGTTCCAACTAAAAATTGAAGTCTTGAAGTTTTTAAAATGTTGTATCACATTAAAATGTATAAATCACACTTTAGTATCTAAAAACTCAAGTAATATAACAAGATTATGTTGGTTTGATTATATGGAAGGTGGATCCTAACTTAATCAGATTTTTTATTTTTACAGTCATGTATAAGAAAAAACAACTTTATTTTTTGGGTAGGTGCATTATCTGGACTGACATCACTTGCTAATCAAGTTTAGGAGTGTTGATGGAGTAGTAAGTATTCTTACATTCATGCAAAGGTATTTTCATTAGCATTCTTTTTCTCTCATATTTTGTAGAGGTGACAATTTGTATTTGGGTGATGTTTTACCTCTAATAGGTTTAAGTCCATATGTCCTAATCCACAGTCTCATATGGCATATATATGCGAAAGTAAGTGAAGAAGATTTAATACAGACTCCAACCATTGATGTAAACTCTAAAGAATTTTATAGTGAAGGCTATGATGACCGTGACAGGAGAATTCCAGAATCCAGATATGACCATTATTAACAAACAACTAGGTACCATGCCCACCTTATCCTTATTTTTTGAGTAATGTTTGATGAAATGGTCTTTTTTGTCCTGTGAGGGTTTTTTAGACAAGGCGAGATGGGCTGGTCAACCGGGTTTGTTAATGAGTTGAAACAATAGTAAGGTTTGATGAATGGAATCATTCATAGTATTATGGATTCTTAGATGTGGTGTTCTGAGCGGGCTAGACGTGTTGGCTAATGGGTCAAGACAAGAGTAATGTTCAATGAATGGTCTTATTAGTATGAATCTATGATGGATTGATGGGTGTTTAGATGCGGTGATATGGGTGGGTTAGGCAAGTTGGTTAATGGGTTTAAACTGCAGTAATGTATCATGAGTGGTAATATTATTTTTTTGACGTCGTGAATTGGGGCGGCTCAAGTGGGTTGGTTATGACAGTAATGATTCATGAATGGTATTATTAGGATGGTTTAAGGATGATGTAGTAAGATGGGTGGGTTGGCTAATGGGCCCAAACTGGAGTAATTGTTCATAAATGGTATTATAGTTTTTGTACGTGATTTGATGGGTGGTTTGGTTAACGGGTCAAAACGAGCAGACTGGTTTTGGCTGACTTGCAAACGTTTATTTATAATAATCGTTTGTAAATGTTTGAATGGCACATGTTGGGATCCAAAGACATCACTTTGGGACTTGCTTGAATCCACACTTACCTACCAACACATACTTATACTGATGAAGTCAGGCAATCCATTGCAAAACCACTAGCCAATTAAAAGTGTGGTTCAGTTCTTGTAATCTATGTGCAGTCCAGTCCTACTGTAAGACTTTTGAAGAAACTATTTATTATGTGGTAGTAATGAAGTATGCTCCAAGAATGGAGGGCCGCTTTCAACTCATCTAACGTTTTATCGTTCTCATGTAGATTTGGAGCTCATGTTGGAAGGAGGTCAAAAACCAGTTTTGTTAAGTTGATAATTCTAGCTTGGAAGGCATTCAGAAAGTTTCAGTAAAGAGTGGTGATACAAATATCATGTTGGAGCTCATGTATATAGGTGCATATTCTTTTAGTTGTTTTCTCCTCGATTTTGAGATATTTTTATAATCATTGTAAATGACTGTATAAGCGAAGTAATTCACCAAAGAAGGTTATATCAATGTGATCAAAGATTAAAAAAAAAACTTTACTTCTGTTGGAATGGATTTTGTGTCATTGTAAATTTGGAGTATGACAAGGACATGGTGGGAGGACCACAACAGTTTTTGCAAGCATTTTGTAATTCATGCTTCTCATGGGGTTTTAAAGTGTTTTTATTATTTCATACACGAAACTGTACAAGATTTTTGACCAAATGGATATTATAGAGATTTAGAATGATGCTGGCCAAATAATTACCTGGGCTTTACAATTTGGTGATCTTGAATTAGAAGTTCGTTATAATTGGTGGCAATAAGATATTACTTATACATAATATATGATGAATAATTAAAAAAATGTTGTTTCAAATGTGGTTGTATTAGACTAATGACTCACATAACAGGAATATTAGTATGCCAATTAGATATTCGAATAATTTATTTACCAATCTTTGACTTCAAGGGGTCAAAAGGCAAGAACAAGCAAAAGTAGGAAACGCCTACACTAAATTGATAACAACTCTCGACACATTTAATTATAATTTGACAAAAAACTTTATGTAATTAAAAAAACATAAATCAATAAAACATTTTGTATGGGTTTAGAAAACATTCTTATATTCAGATCGCACTATCAATTAAAAAGGAATTAGCTTTACATGAAAACTTGGAATGCATATGGAGACAACGTTGGGATACTTATGAAACCGAACTAAAAACTTGTGGTGGAGAAGGGAAAGAGGTTCAAAGTGTTATTTATGTACTTTTGTTTATTGAAAACTAAATTTTCCTAACCCGGGATGTTCCCGGGTGATAGCCTAGTTATAATTATAAATAACGTTAAGATTAATACTTTGTTTTTAAATCATCCAAATTTCATAATATTTAAAGTTCGATTTTAATTTATGTTTATTGTTAAAATCAATTTTATGAAACAAAGAATAATTAAGAACACAAATTAAAAATAGATCTATCTTTAAAATATGATTAATAACAATATCATACATAAAGGTTAAACACCTTTTTTAATTATATTAGTTTTTCTTTAATGTTTTCATAAAAACTATTGTTTATCGGTTAAAACTGCCTCTATTTAGATGCCATATGTGCATGTTTTGATTATTTGAATAATTGATTGATTTGGCGTATTAGAGCATTCACTACACTTCATCATATTTTACCCTATAATTTAACCAAAAATCAAGTCTATAGAGATTTTAATATTTAAGAACTAAAATTTCGTCATATTTTATTATTATTATTATTATTATTATTATTATTTTCTCAATATTAATTAGCAAGTTACTCATGATTCTTGATTTTACTATTCAAGAATTGTCGTGTCAATGGTTTTTACGTCTACTTTTGTTCGATTTAGTGGGCCGCCGCAATATGCGGGTTCGAAAAACTAGTTATTATTAAAATACATATAGTTTTATTTACTAAACATATTATATTTATATATATCTTTCCATTTAATTCGTTTTGCTCGAATCAACCTAAATTCGATTTCGAATCATTCTTATTCTTTATAATCAATTAAAAAATCTATTTAAATAACCCGATTCAATAAAATCTCATCAAACATAATGTTCCACAGGATCTCTATACAATGCTAACCCAATCCCACTCTTTCCACCCCAACCTCACACATAATATAATAGTAAATAAATACTAGCTAAAGAGATGGGATGAGCCTATGGTAGTCACATACTCGAATGGTGTTCCATAACACATCGGTTTTTTATCTTTATCTATCCTAATTATACACTCTTGTGTGGCCATTATGCATGAGTTTATCATGAACCATAGTCATCCAACGGGCATTATTGCACTACCACATCTTTGATGGATTGATTTTTGTTCATTGGATGCACATTGCTTTACTTCTCATACCATTATATATACCCACAAAGCAATGGACTAAGCAACTCATTCAATATCAAACCTAAATAGTAAAATGGCTTCACTTTCCCCATCCACCATGGCCACCGGAGCCATCCCTACTCAAGCCACCATGGTGGCTTCATTCAGCGGTCTTAGGTCTACCGCCACTTTTCCCACCACCAAACAGGCGAAAAACGACTTCTCTACCCTCCCTAGCAATGGTGGAAGAGTGCAATGCATGAAGGTGTGGCCGCCGCTTGGATTGAAGAAATACGAGACTCTTTCGTACCTTCCAGATCTAACCGAGGCTCAATTGGCTAAGGAGGTCGACTACCTTCTCCGCAACAAGTGGGTTCCTTGTCTGGAATTTGAATTGGAGCACGGGTTTGTCTACCGTGAGAATGCTAGGTCACCAGGTTACTATGATGGTAGATACTGGACAATGTGGAAGTTGCCCATGTTTGGGTGCACTGACTCGGCCCAGGTGCTAAAGGAGCTAAACGAATGCAAGAAGGAGTACCCTAATGCATGGATCCGTATCATTGGATTTGACAATGTCCGTCAAGTGCAATGTATCAGTTTCATCGCATCTAAGCCAGATGGATATTAATCACGTACATATACCTTTTTTTACTATCATTTCAGCCTTCTGTATTGTTGTGTTGATTTTTTCTGAAAAAATGTCATTTTAAATTACTTGTTACTTCTTTACTTGAATCTTTAACACAATGTCACTCTTTAAAACTTCCAAATAAATAAAGATTTAGAACATTTTTTTATAAACGTTGAATAATTCTATATAACCAAAAACAGAGACGATTACAGACAAATGACATGTAGACGAGCAACAAGTTGTGCCGCTACCCCCTTCTGAATAGCAAACCCTATCATGCTAAACACAAAATTCTGCCCCTTAACATGCGCGGTGTTACTGCTTACCACCTGCTGAACCCGTTTGAGGAACCGCACCGCGTCAGGGGCGAGAGCGCCAAAAGTATCGAAAGCGAATGGGACGAACACGTGCTGATTCTCGACGCAAGCTTTCTCATGCTTAGCTACTTTGGCCGCCTCTGCCTTAGTTATTGCTTGACCCGCCTCAAACCCGTGGTCCCTTAGCCCAACGAGGGGGGACACACCTGTCAAATCAACACACGCGTGTTTTCCTCCTTCCCATCCAAAAACAAGAATGTCAGCGGGCCGTAGGGTAGATCTCCCTTCTAATGGATCGGTCAAGAAGTTCACCGGATCTTCCTTTTTCGCCGAGATCCCTGCCCGCTTAAGGACATCATAAAGCACATCACGAACTAAATCGTGTCGATATTTAAACCCTGGTAATTCTTTGCAATGGATTGCATGTTCCCCAAAAGAATCCAAGCAAGACTTCCGACATACAGGACACGGGTCATCAACCGGGAAAAGCGGTACCATCAGCCGGTACTTGAGGATAGCCCGGTATTCCACAGCCGACATACATTGCCCTAAACCTTCGATGGGAACAACAGACAGGAAATCCTGAACATGGGGGGCTCTCAAACACGGCTCGCTGCCGCGGAGACAAAGCAAACTTCTCTTCAACTGTCTTGACGATTTCGCCATATAAGGCATTCGCCAGAATTTTCTGGGCTTTAATGGGGGCGGTGTCTTTAATCAGAGCCGTCCCCGAAAACTCTTGAAAAAATTTAGACCTCGGGCGAGGAAAAGAATTGGGCCCAAAATTATGGTTAAGGGTAAATGGATTACAAAAATTAAAACTTAATGATGGAGCAAAGACTCAAACTTGAGACCTTTACATTATTTTGAGATTGTTTTTGCCACTACACCACCAATAATTTTTTGCATAATAAACGGATAAATATACTAAATACATAATTTAATAAATATATACAGTCTTATAAAGACTTTTCGGGCTCTTTGAAATTTTGGACCTCGGGCGTCGGCACGGGTTTGCCGGGCCCAGAGCCGGCCCTGTCTTTAATGTAGAAACCGCCGAGATCAAGATCGGGAAGAGACTATACATAACTTATAGAATGTGACTATACAGAAGAAGGAGAATTCCAAATTGTCTTCATGAAATGAATTCCTTCAAACTCAATCTCTCGGTTTCCTTACTAATTTATTACTTAAATTAATTAAATTTGCCTGATAGAATCTATAATAACTATGTGTATGGCTGTATGCTACAAGCCTACAACTAATTGTTGATTGCCAGTTCCCATCATTTGGTACAAAGGTGAAAACAATAGTTTATCTCGATCAATAGTTGTTCTTGGTCATTCTGTTTTCTATTAGTTTTAGACCTTTAGCGTTTAACTAGTGGGATTTTACGCACTCAGCAATTGTTCTATTCGTTATAAACTGGCGTGATATCAAACCTTGATATAACTATCGAAAGGGATATACCCAAGAGGATATTGATACGTCTTTTACATCGATTGAAAACCGTATAAAAAAACTCGGTTCCTCACGACACCACTATCGCACTACACTATTGTGAATATAACTCTCTTTTAAATGAATAGTATACCGCCATGTAGGGATGAGCTCGGTACCAACTGGTATCGGTACCGAAATACCCGGTACAGACCGGTATTTGGAGGTAAAAACCGGTACCGAAAACGCTAAATGTCAATACCGAATCAGTACCGAAAATGATACCGGTTCGGGAAATTCGGTACCGGTACCTGGTACCATTTGCTCATCCCTACAGCCATGTCGAAAAAACCATAAAAATAATACTTTACCGCTATCGATGTTATTCGGACATTATCGATTATATGTTCGTCAAGGTAAAGAACAAAAGTTCAACTATATTTGGCCCGTTTGAATAAAACTTTTATCTAATCGCTAATAAAAATAAGCATGCCGTAATAGTATATTCCAAATTTTATAAAACATTATATTATATTATTAAAGTAACGAAAAAGGTAAACAACATCACTTTATATAAAGGGAAAAGTAGATCACGAGACAACTTTGATAACATGTACGTTTGTGATTCGATAACTTATAAAATACTATTCACAACGCGATTCTGAGTAATTTATGTCAATACACATATAACAATATGCACGTCACAATAACATACTCAAAACATTATAGATTAAAATAAACACACCACATATTTAGATTCGAAATAAGAATAATGAAAAGTGTAAGGCCTAAATTTATAATTTATAAAAATAAATAAATGTGAGGTAGCTCTAATATATGTACGTTTGTGCTTTAAATACTTGTACAAGAATCTTGATTAAAGTGCGTTGGGTTTAGTTAACCTTATAGCTCAGGTACTTTAGTGTAAATTGGATAAAAAAGGGAAAAACAACATTTTTTTTGAAGTTGATGGGTGTATGTTAAGTTTATTCAAAATCAAGGGTGTAAATGAAATTTTCACTAAAAGACAAAAAGTATTGTACTGATGGGTTACGTTTTAATATACACTAGTAGATTGTCTAGCGCGTTGCAGTGGTGTTTCGAAAAAAAAAACGTTATAACGTAGATCAATCGAAAACGTATTTTAAAATATACACAAAAATTTATTATATTTGACCCGATTCATTTCCAGAAAAAAAGTTACGTCAAAATATAGAAAACCGAAAACGTACATAATAATAAGCATAAGAATATATTATATTTTACCCGACTCATTTGCGGGAAAAATTTATGCCGAAACGTAAATCAGCTTAAATTTATACTTATATCTACATAAAAATAAACACGTAAAAACGTAAATTTATACTTATATCTACATAAAAATAAATACGTAAAACTTAATAAAAAAGTCTTTAGAATGCAACGGGATTTAATGTTAATGCTGAAAGTTGAGTGATAAAAGGAAAAAAAAAATAGAAAAAGACAAAAAAGAAAAAGAAAAAGAAAAGAAAAGCAAAAGGACAAAAAAAAATATCAAATCACTATTCACCAAGTTGATAAATGTAGTATATATAATATAATATAACTATTATTAGGACCCGCGCTTTACGACATGACCGTCAAACACAACAAAAATAAACGTAAAAATGTTGAACCATGCATGCATGTTACGACGACTCCGTTATCATATATGTAATTAAGGTAAACTACATGGACCATCCGTGTAGCAAAATTCCGATCAATTTTTTAGTTAATACATTAACTATAATGACTTTTTGTTTTGAATAAAATTATATTACTTGACCTAAAAAAATTTAGCATTAATCCTTAATACAATACACATATAAATTATAGAGTAAATTACGTTTTTGGCCCCTATGGTTATATCACTTTTACTATATTGGCCCAAAATAAGAATTTTTAACATATCTGCCCTCATGGTTTCTATAACTAACCATTTTGGCCCCTAAGTCTAGAGATCATGGGGGCCAAAATGGTTAGTTATAGAGACCATGGGGGGCAAAATGGTTAGACTTAGGGCCAAAATGGTTAGTTATAGAGACCATGGGGGCAAATATGTTAAAAATTCTTATTTTGGGCTAATATAGTAAAAATGATATAACCACAAGGGCCAAAAACGTAATTTACTCTAAATTATATGTTCATATTTATCTAATAAAAGCTAATAGGTAGGTGATTTAAATTCTCTAAAAGTTAAACTACATTTATAATATTTGCTTATTACTAAACATGAATTGCGGTAGTCTAATACAAGAAAGTTATCGTTCTAAAAAACATCAATTCTAGTACTGAATAACCGAATAAGATACATAAATAAGTCAATAACTACTACATATAATCTTAAATGTTTTAGGTCTTCATCGCTTCACCACCGTCCACCGTTATACATGTCATGGTCTACAATTTTATAAAAGGAATATCATTTTGTAATTGCGAAAAATAAATTCAAATGATATAAAAAGATCGTTTGAGATTTTGTCAGGGAAATTTAATAAACGCTTCATTTTTTTTTCTATTGAGCATTTTAATTTACATTTGATTATTCTAAATGTTTAGTTAAAAAAAAGAAGAAAAAAGAGTAACCTAACCTAATCGATCGTTGCAATAAAAGATCGACAAATTACTAGAACACAAGGTAAATCCCTCTATTTCTCTCACTATGCTTCACCACAAACTCACCGTCCCCTCTACCGTCATACCCATCACCGCCACCGCCACCGTGACCGGAATACCCGCCCCGCAACTGTTCCATCATTGCACTCTCTTCACTCTTTGCATTATCCCTCACATAGATAACTCACCTTTCTCTCTTTATCTCCAAAAAATCCTATTCTCTTTTTCTGTCTTTTGTATTCACACACATAAACCCTAATGTTGAAGAGATCGAGCAAGAGGGGCATCACAACCGATGGTTGCCGGTTCCGGCTACATTACTTTTCCGTTACGACCATTGGCAAGGCGCCGTCCACAAACGCAAAAGTCGGCACTCTCTCTGTCTTCTCTGTTTTCTTTACCGACGGGTAAACTCTTAATTTTTGGTGATGAGGTTGCACCGGAGATTAGCTTCACAAAATCACTGTTATGAAATGGCTACCCCACACTCCACTGAGCAATACTATGCGTTGAGCCCCCAAAATAAGAAAAAAGTGATGGAACAACTTTTTGGAGCAATTGAA
The DNA here is from genome assembly GCA_030545235.1 of Helianthus tuberosus. Lineage (NCBI taxonomy): Eukaryota > Viridiplantae > Streptophyta > Magnoliopsida > Asterales > Asteraceae > Helianthus > Helianthus tuberosus. Next base: position 173,792,145 of record CM060447.1, read on the forward strand.
CAATAAAGTGACCTCATAGAGAAAACTTGATCTATCTCTTGTATTAAAGCAAAATAATGTTGACTTTTTGACCTTGATGTGGCAATGCTCTTTGGCCAGAGAATTGATATTTGAGCGCCAATTTCCTTCTTCCTATCTACGCTCTTCTTTAATTTGGTAACCTAATCAATTCTCTCAATCAATTGAAGGCAAATTGATTTCTCTTTAAATCTCAAAACCTAATCAAATTGATTTCTGCAGGCTATCATCTTTCACCCACATTCAATTTTACAAACCCTAAATCTCATCTACGGCTTCATCTTTAGCGATTGTACCTGGCCATACCCACTTCAGAAATCCCTAAAACTCAATCATTCGAACTCTCATCTAGGTATGTTTTCTTTGATTTTTATGATGTAATCCGATTAGAGCATCGGCCGATTCTCATTTTCATTCGAAATCTTCAATTGCATATTTTCTAATTACTTCAGTTCAGATGGCGTCTTTGTCCGATTCTCATCCAGGCAATTCTCAGAAACCCTAATTCAAAACCAGTCGAATCTGTTCCATGTATGTTTACTCTTAAAATTCTTTGATTCTACAATATTTTTCTGTTCGTTTTTTTCATTTTGTCCATGTATGTATGTATAGATATGTGGAACTAATCATTGATATGCATATAGATTTGTGGGAGTTGTGAAATTAATTGTGAGTGTAGGATTTATATCAGTTTCTTTTTCATTAGTGTGAAATCTTCATCTATTTCTCTTTGTTCAGCCGTCCGTGATGACTAAAAAAGTTCTTGGTGAGTTTAAGAACGGGGATGGTCTAACAACGAGTAGTGGGTAGGGTTTTGTGGTGGCGATGATTATGAAACCACCGCTTCAAGGGACGACGATGGTATAACAACATTAGATCAGTAGTATCAGATCCATCATAGACTGAATTGTTGATCTGATGCAAACACTAAGCTTTCTTTCTTTTTTATGCTCAAAATTTAGGTTGCAATAGTGATTATTGAACTGTTTTCATTTTATTAGGTTTCATGTGATTATTGAACTTTTGTATATAGAAATCTTATTTGTAGTGTGCAGTGTGATTATTGTTTGTTTCCAGGACTACAATTTTAGTGAAATTATCATCGCATGGGTTTTGATGATGAAATGACTAATGAGAGCTCTGGTCACTAGAAATCTGGTAGGAAGAGGCATTATTTTGCGCCCACAGACAAATATGCCACTGGTATTTTTTCTATAATTATTTATTAATTATGATGTTCAAACAACATATCTTAGTGGAATTAGGTGATTGCTATCTTAGTTTATAAGTGATATGTAGTTACTGATCAGAATCAATATTTTCGGTGATGGAACATGTCCGGCGACGAATGTCGGCCACACCAGCTGGCGAGGGACAGCGACGATCATTGCCGGAGTTCGGGTGCGCTATTCTGCCTTTTTTGCGCTTCTTAGTTGTTCTGTGATTTCCAGTAGGCAAAATAAGAATGGTAGTGACTTCCATGATACAAATCGAAACGATGTTCGGTACACACCGGAAGAAGTCGAAGCTTTGGAAAGATTGTACCATGATTGCCCAAAACTGAACTCACACCGGACACAACAACTCATTCGCGAGTGCCTAATCCTCTCGAACATCATCGAGCTTAAGCAGATCAACTGTGCTGTCTATTGTAACACCCCAAAACGGGTTTGGTAATCAAACCACGTTAATAGTAAAGACGGGTAAAATACCGTTAGTGGTAAAAATTAACCCGGTAAATATTAGGATTTAAATAAATAAACTTGATGTTAATTAAAAAGGAGGATAAATACTTTGAGAAAACAAAGTATATAGAAGGCTCGAGTTAACGAGACTTAAAATAAAACGGGTTATGACTTCCCGAACCCACTAAGTGACTAGGAATATTAACCTAGTTAGTTATGTGTTGTTAGAACAATAAAGGAAACTAGAAATAGTTAAACCTTTTATAAAAAACAAAACATGAGGGGCTAATAGTGCCAAGTGGAGGAAACTTATTTATTAAAACTAAAAATAAAATACAACACACACTTGGTAAGTGTGTGTGTGTGTGCGTAGGAAACAATCAGGCAGGGGTTCTTTCAAAACCCTAAAGCTCATGAAATCCAGCAAAATCAAGGAGAAATCGAGCAAAGAAATTAGGGCTTTAACCAAAATCGTGATCACCAAGCTAAGGGGATCGTAAGGTATGTCGAATTTTTGATATTTATGAAGTTGAGAATTCTTGATGTGCATAAGAAATTCGAAATTGATGTTGCATGATTGTGGTATGGATGATATTGAAGTGGAATAGTGTTTAGGAGTAAACCCTAGACAAGAATATATTGAAATCATGCCTAGCTCAAGTAAATTCAGATTTTATTAATGCTAAATTCATGTATGAGATGTTTTTAGGGTTTTGATTGCTAAAAATTAGTGTTATGATGTAAAGAACATGCTTAAATTGAAAGCTGAATGCAAACAGCTCCTGATCAGAATTTACAGCCAACTTGTATTGGCTGTAACCTGAACAAAACGTGTGTTTTTTTTAGTCTAAAATGTAATTCCAGGAAATATCTTTAAAACCCCACTGGAATCGCATTTTTTCGACAAAAATTGAGCGTTTTATGAATTTTTCCGTATCAAAGGTTCAAGCTGCGTTTTCTGGCAGAATTTGCAGCCCATTACGAATGTCATAACTCAATTTAGGGATTTAGTTATGATCTCAAATTTTTACTGTAGATAATTTTAAGCGATTAAAAGAATCTCCAATTGGAATTTCGTCAATCGGATAAACGAGGAATTTTTAATGAATGTTTCCATAAGCTGCAGTCAGAAGTGACGAATCTGATTGCAGCTTAGTAAATGAATTTTTTCAAATTTTTTGTAAAGAGTTAGATCTTGAAATTTTAACACAAGGCTTAACACTCCGAGAGGTACGCCACATAAAAAAATCATAATTTTTGAAGAGTTGTAAACATGTTAAACAAGTCACCAAAAACAACCCATTTTCAGTGATATGAACTTGCCTAATTAATGTTAAAGCTTGGCTAAACCACTAGTTATAAAACTTGATTATAATAGGTATTTGGAAGAATGCTAAATAGTATGATGAAACAGGTCTCGTTATAAAAGAGAACCCTTGGTTCTTGCAAAAATGAATAAAGAAACTAGTCACGATAATCGTTTGAACTAGTTAAAGAAATTAGAAGTATAATGAATTTGATGAGAAAACTAGTTAAAACGGTAGTGTAGGAATAATGCCTATCAGATATTTGACAAATTGCTTAAATGAATTGTTGAATTTGATTGTGTAATTGCTCGTGTTATAGGTCGTTTGACTTTTAAAAGTCAAACTGACCAATAATGAAATCAATTTGGTGATTTTGATATAATGTCCGTAAGGTGAGATAGTCTTGATAATAATGACTAATCTAATCACCTTACGAATGATAAAAGGTAGATTGACGCTCGAAAAGCTAGGTGGAAGCTTGGGTAGAAGCGGGTCAAACGGAACTAATACGCGTGAGCATAATCGGAATTCAAGGTAAGTTAAGCTTACACCCCCTTGGTATTATGATACATTTACATGTGAGTATTGATTTTTGAATTATGATAAGTATTTGAAAATACTATATTCCGGCATGATACAATGTACGCCATAATAAGGAAATATGGTAAGAAACCATAAACTATGGTAAAAAGGGGTAAAAACGGTAGACTAGTCGGGTGAAGACTAACCAATATGGAATTTTGAACATCACGTTATAGGGTGAACCGTAATGGGTAAAAGTGCTTGAATAAAAATCCGTACATGAGTTGATGGATACATAAAAGGTTTGAAAAGATAACCATTTTGTGTAAATCATAACGGGTCAAATAATTCAAGTAATGCCATTTAAGTAATAAGAACTCACGGTGTAAACCGGAATAGGGTTAAGGGGCGGGATGGTATTTAAAAATATCATCTTATGTTGATAAATGGTCACTTTCGGCTAAACGGGTCAAATGGTAAGTTAATACCATTTGACAATAATACTAATTGATGACCGCTTGTTAAGTGTTGTGATTTCAGGAAAGGACATACGGTTTGTAATGCTTTTATCTAGAAAATTTAAAAGCAAAAGATATTTAAACGGGTCAATATGTTGACCTGAGCCAGGTACGCATATTTTGAATTATAGCTAGAAGTAATAAGATGGTCAAATATTGGTGAAATCCCTTCGTCGTATAATGAGGGACTGAAGTTGACCAAAATACCCATGAACACTGAACCGGGTAAACGATCCTTATGAGCCGTTTAAGAACGTGTTTTACAATCATGTAAGTTATAGGTAAATATCAAGTGGACTGTGCATAACGAAGGGGAAAGATTTAAACTTAAAATGTTTAAATCTTCAAAACGGGTCAAAAGAATTATGCGCATAGAATGAGTACTAGCAGCGTAATTCATAAAAGATTACAGACCCGAACTAAAGATTTTGAGATAAACATGTTGATGTATGCTTAATGGTCAATTAGAAACAAGTTTTGAGGTTTAAAACTTGAACGGGACAAAAGTCTTTAAAAAATGAATTTTAAAGTCAAGGGCTCGAAGCCCATTATTTTATGAATTAAGATGTTAACTTTAACTCCATATGATGGAGGATTAAACTACGAATTCGAAGGAAACAAGAATTTTGAATAATGGATAAATGAATTGGATGGAAATATGTTTATAACTTGTTGTGAAACTATCAAAACTAACTTTTATGTTGGTTTTGACTTTAGGAATGTCTTATGGAACTCCGGATGAGGATCAAGCAAGAAAGGAGAACCGAACACATGTCTCGAAGCTTCCGCAACGATCTTATTTTGTTCTAGTTTAAAAAGTGGATATTGTAAACACTTGAAAATTATATTTTGGAATGTTTTTAAATTATGTAAGAAGTTTAACTTGGAAAAGTTTTTTTGTAAGCTTGCATTTTCATACAAAATGCGTGTTTAATATTATAATATTGATTAATAGAGACAGGTCTTACAAGTTGGTATCAGAGCTCATGGTTAAAGAGTAAAGTGTGTTCGGTTCGAGGCTTGATCGCAAATCCGGTAAGTACATGTATATTAATGGTTTAGCATGTTAAAGTGTTGTAAACAACACATAGGGTTATCTCGTAATACACGCTACCCCAATTATAATGATTGATACAGTTAACGATATCACGTGCATTGACATGTAGAGTAAAAAGCCTTGTATTACAATACGGGCGTTTATTAAAGTAGAAATTACTAACTTTTGTTAATGTTTAGTTGAAGGACGCTCGCATCTGAAGATGACGAGAGTTGAACGAATTGTGGATATGACGGTGGAACGGTCGGAGGTATGACAAGCTGAGTATACTCACCAAGGACCTAAATCACGTAACGATCGCGAACAAGGTGAATGGCAAGGAAAGCCCGTCGGGGCAAGCGTTATCAGGTGCATGTTTTAAATTTAATCGCACAAATAGCAATATGCTGCAAACATGTAGAGAATGATTGTTGCATATGTAAATTAGAAACTTGGAAAACCTGAATAGAATACCTACCCAGGATATTATTTCCAAGAAAACTAAATAGAGGCGATACTTACATAGGGCGTGATGTGAAAACTATAAAAAGGTCATGCGTGTCATGTGTTAATCGCTTACTCTGGCCAAGTAAGTAGTGGCATATGATACCATGAACTTCTTATAGCGGACACATTTACATCCGATGTAGTAAGGACGGGGTTAAGGGGACAAATTAAAAAGGTACCCAAATGAGTCAAATAAGTAAAATGTTGATAGTAAACGTAAACGCAAATCGGACGATGGAAGCGTATTACGTTAGAATAACGAGCCCGAGAGAAGGGACAAAGATTAAAGTAAATGTAAATACGAACCAACTAATGTGAATGCTAAGACATAGGGGATAAAGTTTGACTGTCATAAGTGATGAAATTCACATAGACAAGTCAAAGGGGGTATACTAAAGAATAAAGGACTCGACTGAATAAAAACGATGAATTTCGCTAAGACGACCAAATAAATTAAAGTGACGTCTAAAACCATATAAGAATGGTTACTTGATGATAACTTCGGTAAAGATACCCGATAGATGGGTAGAATTTTGAAAGTATGCGTAAACCAAGAGACGGGAACGCGAAATAGAAAGTCAAAGGACTCGGATTAAGAGTCATGACTAAAAGACGATGAGAAATTGCAAACAGAAATTTTGATAACTACGTTCAACTATTTTAAAGTTGAACGGGTCGAATGAAGGATGAAGTTTGACGTTCATGAGTAATGAAATCTCACACGAATAAGTCAAACGAGATAAATAAAGTGTAAAAGCTTGGTAGTGCAAGTAAGCGCAAACCTAATAATGGAAGCGTGAAATATTAATGAACCTATGTGACGGGTTGTAAAGGAATGTAGATAGGAAAAACGCAAACTAGCGAAACAAGAAAGTTAAAAACACTAAGATAAAGAAACCGGGTAACGGGTCGTAAAGAAGTATAGGTAAGAACCGGGTAACGGTAAGCGTAGGACAAACCGACGTGTAAATGACGATAAAAGTCATAAGGTCGGAAAGATAATTCGAAAGAAAACAAATGTAGCCTTAGACTACGGTCAAGGTTAAATGAAATCCAAAAAAAAAATAAAAATTAAAAGTAAATAATTCCAAACATAAAAAGAGGTGCCTTGATGCTATATGTATACATACAGTTGAATAAAGACCCGAATAAAAGATGATCTACGGGATCATCATGACCTACGGGATTATAATTAATATTAAATCTACGGGACCAAAAGACCATCGGGTCACGAATAGAAAGAAATGAACTGATGGGGTTTTACCTTAAAAAGGTGAAAATCTAAAGAAAAAGCGTACGAGGCTAAGTAAAGGAACCTACGGGTTGCTTGGGTAAAGCGTGGAAAACTGGTCACAGTTCTCCATGTAAAATAATAACGGTCAGGAATAAAACTTAGACGGAAATTCCTAGACTTGAGAGAAAAAAAAAGTAAGACAGAGAAAACGTAAACTAAAAATTTAGTTTTTAGTCAAAAGCAGCGTTCTAACAAACATAAGTAATATGAGGGGATTTAGAAAATCTTAAACACACATAAGGCCGGAGATGGCAAAATAGTATACTCGGATGATGGGGTATGAAGTGACGGCGACTAATTAGACTAGCCGGTAAAACTATTCAAAGTTAAGAAAATGTCATGACAAATACAAAGCGCTTATTAATATAAGACAAGCGCGGTATAAATATGTTAACAAACTGGTGAGACTGAGTGGTCAAGTGACAACTCAGTTAAAAAAGGTGAAAAGGATAAGAAATAAGAGGTGAAAGCCTCGGTCAGTGAGAATTACACATAAAAGACACCGAAGGAATGAATATCATAAAAAAACTAAGTTTGTTTAGTCTAAAATTAAAAGAACTATTTAAATAAGGTTTCGGGGACGAAACCTCTTTAAAGGGGGTAGACTTGTAACACCCCAAAAACGGGTTTGGTAATCAAACCACGTTAATAGTAAAGACGGGTAAAATACCGTTAGTGGTAAAAATTAACCCGGTAAATATTAGGATTTAAATAAATAAACTTGATGTTAATTAAAAAGGAGGATAAATACTTTGAGAAAACAAAGTATATAGAAGGCTCGAGTTAACGAGACTTAAAATAAAACGGGTTATGACTTCCCGAACCCACTAAGTGACTAGGAATATTAACCTAGTTAGTTATGTGTTGTTAGAACAATAAAGGAAACTAGAAATAGTTAAACCTTTTATAAAAACAAAACATGAGGGGCTAATAGTGCCAAGTGGAGGAAACTTATTTATTAAAACTAAAAATAAAATACAACACACACTTGGTAAGTGTGTGTGTGTGTGCGTAGGAAACAATCAGGCAGGGGGTTCTTTCAAAACCCTAAAGCTCATGAAATCCAGCAAAATCAAGGAGAAATCGAGCAAAGAAATTAGGGCTTTAACCAAAATCGTGATCACCAAGCTAAGGGGATCGTAAGGTATGTCGAATTTTTGATATTTATGAAGTTGAGAATTCTTGATGTGCATAAGAAATTCGAAATTGATGTTGCATGATTGTGGTATGGATGATATTGAAGTGGAATAGTGTTTAGGAGTAAACCCTAGACAAGAATATATTGAAATCATGCCTAGCTCAAGTAAATTCAGATTTTATTGATGTTAATTTCATGTATGAGATGTTTTTAGGGTTTTGATTGCTAAAAATTAGTGTTATGATGTAAAGAACATGCTTAAATTGAAAGCTGAATGCAAACAGCTCCTGATCAGAATTTACAGCCAACTTGTATTGGCTGTAACCTGAACAAAACGTGAAAAAAACGTGTGTTTTTTTAGTCTAAAATGTAATTACAGGAAATATCTTTAAAACCCCACTGGAATCGCATTTTTTCGACAAAAATTGAGCGTTTTATGAATTTTTCCGTATCAAAGGTTCAAGCTGCGTTTTCTGGCAGAATTTACAGCCCATTACGAATGTCATAACTCAATTTAGGGATTTAGTTATGATCTCAAATTTTTACTGTAGATAATTTTAAGCGATTAAAAGAATCGCCAATTGGAATTTCGTCAATCGGATAAACGGGGAATTTTTAATGAATTTTTCCGTAAGCTGCAGTCAGAAGTGACGAATCTGATTGCAGCTTAGTAAATGAATTTTTCAAATTTTTTGTAAAGAGTTAGATCTTGAAATTTTAACACAAGGCTTAACCCTCCGAGAGGTACGCCACATAAAAAATCATAATTTTTGAAGAGTTGTAAACAGGTTAAACAAGTCACCAAAAACAGCTCATTTTCAGTGATATGAACTTGCCTAATTAATGTTAAAGCTTGGCTAAACCACTAGTTATGAAACTTGATTATAATAGGTATTCGGAAGAATGCTAAATAGTATGATGAAACAGGTCTCGCTATAAAAGAGAACCCTTGGTTCTTGCAAAAATGAATAAAGAAACTAGTCACGATAATCGTTTGAACTAGTTAAAGAAATTAGAAGTATAATGAATTTGATGAGAAAACTAGTTAAAACGGTAGTGTAGGAATAATGCCTATCAGATATTTGACAAATTGCTTAAATGAATTGTTGAATTTGATTGTGTAATTGCTCGTGTTATAGGCCGTTTGACTTTTAAAAGTCAAACTGACCAATAATGAAATCAATTTGGTGATTTTGATATAAAGTCCGTAAGGTGAGATAGTCTTGATAATAATGACTAATCTAATCACCTTGCGAATGATAAAAGGTAGATTGACGCTCGAAAAGCTAGGTGGAAGCTTGGGTAGAAGCGGGTCAAACGGAACTAATACGCGTGAGCATAATCGGAATTCAAGGTAAGTTAAGCTTACACCCCCTTGGTATTATGATACATTTACATGTGAGTATTGATTTTTGAATTATGATAAGTATTTGAAAATACTATATTCCGGCATGATACAATGTAAGCCATAATAAGGAAATATGGTAAGAAACCATAAACTATGGTAAAAAGGTATAAAAACGGTAGACTAGTCGGGTGAAGACTAACCAATATGGAATTTTGAACATCACGTTATAGGGTGAACCGTAATGGGTAAAAGTGCTTGAATAAAAATCCGTACATGAGTTGATGGATAGATAAAAGGTTTGAAAAGATAACCATTTGGTGTAAATCATAACGGGTCAAATAATTCAAGTAATGCCATTTAAGTAATAAGAACTCACGGTGTAAACCGGAATAGGGTTAAGGGGCGGGATGGTATTTAAAAATATCATCTTATGTTGATAAATGGTCACTTTCGGCTAAACGGGTCAAATGGTAAGTTAATACCATTTGACAATAATACTAATTGATGACCGCTTGTTAAGTGTTGTGATTTCAGGAAAGGACATACGGTTTGTAATGCTTTTATCTAGAAAATTTAAAAGCAAAAGATATTTAAACGGGTCAATATATTGACCTGAGCCAGGTACGCATATTTTGAATTATAGCTAGAAGTAATAAGATGGTCAAATATTGGTGAAATCCCTTCGTCGTATAATGAGGGACTGAAGTTGACAAAAATACCCATGAACACTGAACCGGGTAAACGATCCTTATGAGCCGTTTAAGAACGTGTTTTACAATCATGTAAGTTATAGGTAAATATCAAGTGGACTGTGCATAACGAAGGGGAAAGATTTAAACTTAAAATGTTTAAATCTTCAAAACGGGTCAAAAGAATTATGCGCATAGAATGAGTACTAGCAGCGTAATTCATAAAAGATTACAGACCCGAACTAAAGATTTTGAGATAAACATGTTGATGTATGCTTAATGGTCAATTAGAAACAAGTTTTGAGGTTTAAAACTTGAACGGGACAAAAGTCTTTAAAAAATGAATTTTAAAGTCAAGGGCTCGAAGCCCATTATTTTATGAATTAAGATGTTAACTTTAACTCCATATGATGGAGGATTAAACTACGAATTCGAAGGAAACAAGAATTTTGAATAATGGATAAATGAATTGGATGGAAATATGTTTATAACTTGTTGTGAAACTATCAAAACTAACTTTTATGTTGGTTTTGACTTTAGGAATGTCTTATGGAACTCCGGATGAGGATCAAGCAAGAAAGGAGAACCGAACACATGTCTCGAAGCTTCCGCAACGATCTTATTTTGTTCTAGTTTAAAAAGTGGATATTGTAAACACTTGAAAATTATATTTTGGAATGTTTTTAAATTATGTAAGAAGTTTAACTTGGAAAAGTTTTTTTGTAAGCTTGCATTTTCATACAAAATGCGTGTTTAATATTATAATATTGATTAATAGAGACGGGTCTTACATCTATTAAACTCACATTTTTTTCTCAGGAGGTTTTGGGGTCAGTTAGTGTTTATTTTAATCTTCAGAATTAAAAAAAATAATATTATGTTAGATATTTCGTTCAATTATAAAAATTACTTAGTTCATTAATTTGATGGAAAGTTGGGCGGGTTGGGTAACTTGGTTGAATTTGCAACCTCAAAGTCTTTCTTCGGTAAGCCTTTTTCAATGTTTAGAAACATTACTGATCAATAAGACTTTTTCAATTTTTAGAAACATTACTGACCAATAAGCCTTTTTCAATTTTTAGAAACATTACTGACCAATAAGCCTTTAGAAACATTACTATTTGGCCCAGCATCTGAGCGAAAATGTGAAGAGGAGCAAAGATGTGAAGAGGATACTTTACAAGAACCGGTGCAAGTCCAAGAAGAAGGCATTCACTAAACATTGGAAGAAGTTTGAATCCGATGAGGGAGAAAAGGACATTCAATCCCAGCTGGAGAAAATGAAGAAAAATGCAACCGTTATCAGGGTCCAGGCTCACACTCAGGTAAATATATTTGTATTTATAATCTGAAACAGTTTTCGTAACATGTTTTTATTAGTTATTACATATTTTTATCAGATTTTTTATTCAATTGAGAATAATCATATTCTAATAAAAGTTAACTCTTTTGAAACTATTTTTAGTTTTCAAATTAATAAATAATATCCATTTGTATAACCCATCGTCTTCAGCTTCTGATCTGATTAATGCACCTTCTCCTTTTGTGAGTTTGCCTGAGTTTTCGCATGTGGGTTGGGGTCATTGGTTAACTTTACGCGATCTTGAACTTGCAATAAATCGGTTTTCAAAAGAGAATGCTATTGCAGAGAGTGGAGATGGAGTTGTATATCATGGGAGATTGGTAATTTGGAATCCAATGGCAGTGAAGAAACTTCTTATTAATCTGTGAGTTTTTTTAACTTTAGTTATGTAAAATTTATTTTAAAATTAATGGCTATCTCAACTCATGTATTAAAAAAAGTTTGTTCATGTTATGCGCTATTGATAAACTGGCCAAACAGAGTAAGAAACAAGTTCAATCATAAAAAGTTCAATCCACTAAACAATCTGATCACTATTGTCTTATTAGTTTATTTGTATACACACATTTATAAGAATATTTGCATAATTATGTATTTAATTAAAATTTTGTTTAACATTGCAGTCTCACACAAATAAAGATCACTCAGAGTGATACAAAGCTCATGGTTCAAGGCTCGAAATCAGTTCCGGTAAGGCATTATCTTGACTTCCCAACTTTACTAATAGGAAAACCTAAGCGTATCTGATTACCATGGTTTGCTTTTACAGGTCCACTTTGCATACATGATAGATCTTGATAGACTTAGGTTCAATGTAATTTGATATTGATTATTATCGTTTACTTACCACCATATAAATGTAGATCAATTTGTTGTGAAGTGATAATTGTAAGATGAGAAATTGGGATTGGATAGTCATTTGGCTTTGATTTTTCATTCTCTAAATTATAAATATGAGTGGTAACATAGGTGGGTTGTGTAATGTGGTCATAACAGGTATACAACTGTGGCTAAATGGCTGGGTCAGGTAGCGGGTCAAAATCCAATCTCTACTGGTTTTGTGGCAAAGATAATAAGAAAATAAGGGCTCTATTTTTATGGTAATCCTCTCATTTATACTAATTTCAACTTCTTTTATTTGTTTTTCTCTTTTAATTTCTAACAACTTCGTAATTAACAAGATAAAGATAATCATTAACATAATGTATACCTTTTTGGTTATCAATTAGTTGAATTGGTATTATATTTGTGGATATGATATATAGCATAAATAGGAAACTGTAAAACGATTAGAAGCATGAAAGCATATATGTATGATTGGTGATGGAGTGAACGATGCACTTGCACTAAAAATTAGTTTGCATCAGTAATTTAGGGCAAGAACATGGGTTCTTTCCTAACAGATTGTTAACTTTTTTTCTAATACAATATGCATGTTAGATGATTGCATTGCAAATATATCTTATAATTGTTGGCCATTTTATTCAGAGCCTTTTTTTCATGTTGTAGTCATGTATACATGTATGTTAGAAGTTAGAACTGCATTTGAGAAAACGGATAATAATGGAGAGACCGTTTTAGACTTCGTAACACATGAAGGTTAGTATGTGATATGTATTTCTTTAGATGGATACTAATCAGTGTTTAGTTCATTTGATATTAGAGTGGTAAGAACACCTGAATGAGGAAGAACTTATAACTTTTTGGCATGGGTTAAGTTGACTTGAGACATTTTTTTCTTAAAGTTGTAGAACTTCAAATTTTCTAGCGTGTTTAATACAATTTACAGTGTATGACATGAACAACTCATGTGCTGATATTTTGTATTTGCTGCACATGGATGGCCTATGTCAAAGCCCAGCCTGGTGGTTGAGCAAGTAATAAGTTAAATATTGTCGAAGGTGATTATGATTCTTATGATATTGAGTGTTACATCAGAGTCAAAATTATGGAAAAAATGTGACTTTAGATTCGTCTACAATTAATTCGAGCGGCTTGGCAAGGTATGTAGGTTGATGTATCCGCGCTGATAAAACATTTTGTACTGCAACACCTGACTTTGGAAAGAGGGTGATAAAGTAGTGACCAGTGGGTAATGAAACCATAGTGAGAGTTTAGTGAAAAAAGTGCCTGGAAGTTGTGTGGTGATGTGGCAGTAAATGTATGGTTGCTTAACATGTGCATTTGGTCTTTATAGCTCATGTGTTTAGTTTTGTTACCAGAAAGTTGCTCTTAACTCTGTCATCCTTCATGCCATCTCCACCTACCACCTTTAACCACTGTCCCCACCCTTCAGTTCTGCCAATCACCATCTCCAACCATCGATAGTTCCATTTCGTTATGTGGTGTCTACCTCAGAAAATAAAATATCAATAGATGCTTATGGTGAAGCAATGAGGTTTTTATTCTCTACCAACAGACTCAAATTTCCTTAAGTGTTATATTTAGATGCTTGGTTTGGACTTTGGAGTTAATATTTGCAACCTTATGTTCTGTTTGGTTATCATTTGTTGTTTATGGTTTTAAGTTTGTGGATTGTTAATGTAGGTACGTGTTGTCACGAGCTTAAGGTTAGTTGATTGCATTTTTTTCTATTTTTCTTTCGACCAGTCAAAGATTGCTAATGTCGATGGTTTTAATATTAATGTGCATCACTCTACTGAGGTTTTACATGCTGGTATCAAAAGGTCTTTAATTCACCTGTTATAATACTATTAATATTCTTGAGCTTATGTGTCGAAGTTTGGTTTTGAATTTCCTTTTGTAACAATGTCTATAGCCTAATTTGTCAGTTGTTTGTGAGTAATTAAATTTGGACAAGACTGGTCCATCTAAAAACTTTCCTTACACGCAGGTGACAAGGCTGGTGCATCGAACTTGATGACTGTCGTAAGGGTCATGCAAAAACCTAATTAAACTAAGTAGATAGCGTAAGTAGGGTATCGTATCCACGGGGAATATGTGGTTAGTGTTTAACTAATTTATTTAATTAACTACTACTAATCTAGAATTGGGAGTTTTGATTTATTTGAAAGAAGCTAAAAAACTAACTAAAAGAAAAGATATCAGATTTATAAAACGTAACTTCCTCCAAATTTCAGGTTCTAGGTTTCACAAAACTCAATAGGCCATCACATAGACATGATGCTGGAAAGTTGGTTAATTTAATATGGCAATCAAAAATAGGTCTTTGTCATCAGATCTTTTATAATTTGATTAACCCTATTTACTAGCGTGAGTCAACCTACTATATGTCACCCAACAAGTTACTAGGTTTTGTCATCAACCAAACAAGTTGTAAAGCAAGAACTCAAAACACATGTAAATAGTTCAAAGAAACCAACACATCAATGTATTCATACAACGTTGTCAAAGTCAAAAATACATCCAAACCTGAGTATATATAACTGAGAAAAGTAAAAACCTAATATGAACCGTCCGCCTGGAGGAAGTCACGAGAGAGCCTAGCCGCTCATGGTTGTCGTAACCGCTTCAGTTGTCATCCCGAATCGATCCAACATCATAAACTGGCTTCAAGATGAGAGAATGGATGCTGAATTCGTCCTTTGTTTCTAATGTATGACGGCTGCGACTTCGAATCCATCCCCTCAAATTCTGCCGTCCCACATCAAACCCACATGTGTGCCTTGGACTTCCCTTTTGTCAGCCCAATTAAACCAATCCCAAACACTCGCCTCCTTTGGTAATCGGCCCATGTGCCGCTTCTAATTGTCCCCTTGACTTTCGCTTTTTGTCACAATAAAATAAGGATGATGCCTCTTAATTAATTCCCCACTTTCATCTATATTGCCAGTTAGCCCATGCCCATATGTCAAATTAATTGACATCGAATACCTGCACAAAAGTGTCATATGTTAATTTTAGTTTTCTTTATTTAAACACATCACAACAACCCATTTGATTTATATTATTTATATACATAAAATATCTAATATGAATATTACTTAATATTATGTAGTTTTACTTTTTTGGTGGCTAATTATTGATATCTATTTTTATCTTTAATTTGATCATTATAACTCGTTTCCACCTTAACCCATATGATAATAAAACCACATCAAAGAACCATAATTTTAGCAAATATCAATGCATTTTAATTATAATTAATATGAACTAGAGTCTACCTAAAATGCACCGATCAGAACTCTATGGGTTGATTATTGTTTTCAGCTACAGCTATTCTTGATTGGTAAACTATGAGATATGCACAACTTTGATAGGTTAAATGTTGTTGAGTAGGATGCGTCTATTAACACTACGTCATAAAAGGCTTACGGCCACACAAAAAAAATGTGACCATATGTCTTCCGCCACACTTTTATTTTCCAACTCAAGTGTGACCAAAGGTCGAGTCATCGTAGGTATCATACGGCTACATTCATGTTTAGTGGCCATAGCCACATAAAAGTGTGGCTAAAGGGTACCACTATTTATTGCTCGAATAGACATTTTGTACACTAAGTGTGGCTAAAGGGTAGCAACAGCCACATGAATTTACTGTAAGTGTAGCCGTATCTATTATATAGTCACTTAAAAGTTTGTTTTAGCCACATCAATTATAAAATAGTGTGGCAAAAGTGAGTTGTTGTAATTAAGCATTTTTGCATTAAATGTGGCTAAATGGTAGCAATGGCCACATGAATTTATTGTAAGTGTAGCCGGTTCTGTTATATAGTCACATGAATTTATTGTAAGTGTGGCAAAAAACTTTTACTAGACACACAAAATATTTTTATAATTTTACGTGTGGCTATTGTTTAACATTAGTCACAAGTATTTGTTTTTCTCATGACATTTGTTATTATTTTGTCATACAAACAAAAAACAATGTGCGAAAGTGTGGCTAATGGATATGTATAGTCACATGAAATTTTGTCATTATAAGTGTGACTATTGTTTAACATTTGGTCACACGTAACTTGTTTTTTCCATGATGTTTGGTATTATTCTGTCACACAAACAAGAAACTAAAAGACTATGACTTGGCTAATGGTTATTTAAGACTGCGGGGTATGGGGCGGGGGTTTGGGCGTGGGTTGGCTGAAAACGCCCAAGCCACCACCCCGGGTGGGCATGGGTTTGGGCGTGACCCCTTTGGCGTGGGATTCAGCCCGGGCGTGGGGCGGGCTAGTAAGTGACATGGCATGCTCTAAATGGTCAAACCAAATTCATGCCCCCCAACCCAAGCCCCCACCATACCCTATGGGCGTGGGTTTTGGTGGTGGGTTTTTTCCCATTCCACGTGTCAACATATGCCCCAACCCACGCCCCAACCCAAGCCCCCCATACCCCGCAGTCTAAAACGACACAAAATTTTGTAATTTTAAGTAGGGCTATTGTCTAACTTTTAGTCACACATATTTATTTTGGTTCTTTATGGCCATTTCATGTGATTACCCATTTTTTTGTATAATAAAAAATGATGTAAACATGAGAAAATATGAAAACCAAATGATATAAACAATAAATTACCCAAATTTAATATATAAGTTTCTAATTTAAACACTAATTAATCACATAAACTTCTAACCAAAACCTATCTATAAAAGTTATACAAAAGGAAATGAATGTTTTTGGACTTGAAAGTGGTTAACGCAATTTTGCATCTATGGGCTCGTGGCCGCCTTCTTGTTGTCAAACTGGTTTGCTTTCTTCTAAAGAAGTTGAAATTGCTCATCTACATCAGCTTCAAAATAATCAAGGTGTACCTTCAATAAGTGAGTGTATTATAAACTTTATATTTGCTATAAGTTTATAAGAATACACATAATGTAACAATAATAAACTAATAATAACATATTTGCATGCTAGTTGGGAAAAAAACTGTGTAAAAACAACTCACGTGTTGATTACTAATGACCATTAGTTTAGATAAACTGCAAGCTCCTAAATATCCAGAACTATTGTTTTCTAGCTATGCTCATACCCACATAATAAACTACACTTCACGTCTTTACCATTCACTTATATAGTGCGTTAATCACATATAAGCTTATCTTTGAGCAAACGGATACTAAAACAGTTTTCAATGAGCAATGTAAGCAAATTAAAATGAACCAGTACCCTTACTCGGGTTCTTTCGACCAGTAAGTACCTTGTTGGTTTGTCTACCTTCTCTTATTACTTCCATAAGTCTGCAACACAAATGTATGCACATTAATCACCGGATCGGGTTAAAAGCAATTTAGGCTTTCAAAATCTAAATAAAAACATTAAAAAAGATATGTTACCTATTTTGGACGAACTAGATGATTAGATGTCAAGGTAGGTTCTGCATTGGGCATACCAACTAAGACTGAAGCGTTCACACCACCTAAAACACACACACACGTACAAAGAAACAATCTCAAAAACAAAAGCAACTATGTAATCTGAAATTAAGCATAATGTATGCAAAAGATCACAGACTTATAGAATTAGTGTGGTGTATTGAAGTGAATGTTATAAAACAAACAATAATACATACCTAAAGTAGCGGTGGTTCAGCAGCGGTGCAAGTGAAGTGGAGATGGTTTGGCAGCCGGGCGGATCAACGGTACTTGCTTGCCAACTCACCCTGCTTCACAATGTAATGTTGGGCCGGGAAGTCTTCTCCCTTGAAATAATCCTCCAACATATCTTTCACTCCAGCCGCATATCACAACTGCATAATATCCATTTATAACATTCATTTTCAATCAGGTTGACCATAAGAATCAGTTATATAACTTATATGAACAAACTTGTGCATCAATGGTTGTTCCAAAAATGTGACTGGGGGTATAGACTGATTTGGCATATACCTCCACGGGTGATCCTTTAGAGCTGGTTGTGGGTACCAAACATCTCCACTATACCCTGAGACCGACGTTAAAAAACAAACACTTAACTTTAACTAAACTAACAACCTAAAGTAAACGACGAATTCATGTTAAACTTGCCTCCGATGTGACCACTAGAACAGCCATCAGCAACGGCTTGTGTATCCACTATAGCTCTTCGAGCATTGTTAACAATGAGAACCCCTTATTTCAGTTTTGCAATCCTTTCTTTGTGAAGCATTCCTCTATCACAAGGAGCATGTTATATAAACAAATGTTACAGAAGAAAATGAAGATAAAAAATTGTCATATTGTATAAATACTCACTTAGTTTTCTCTATTAAAGGTGTGTTGATAGCATAAAACATAGCGAAAAACAAAATCGAGAAGAAAACAGTACACAGAAGATAAAGGAGACCGAAAAAACTTATTGGAGATATAGATGCATAAAACATAGCGAAAAACAACATTTTTTTATTATGCCATATTAAAAGGCGTCAAATAAATCCAATCACTCCAAATTGCATCATTTGTGTCTTCCAAATTAGGGTACCTATTAGGGGTGAGCAAACCTTAACCGTAACTGAAAATAACTGATAACCAAACCGTCACCGAACCAAATTAACTCATAACTGATACTAACCAACGGTTATGGATAATGCTATTTGATTAACCGATAAGTCGGTTATAATATAGTTAATGGTATCCCATAACCGAACATTAACGGAACCGACCAGAAATGAATTAAGGCATGCTTTTAAAACATGTCTATATTTAAAATATACATGTTCAAGGAATTAAACTCTATATACATAAAAAGAACATATACCAAGCTTTTTATGTTATATAATTAGTTTTAAAATGTTTAAAATAACTATTGTGTAAAAATTGACTCATTTTATGCATGTGTATCTTAATTTTTTTCTTTTTTATTTATGAAAACGATTGTGACTGACAATAATTGTCTAATATGTTCATTCAGTTTAAATTTTAGTTCAAACTCAGATCGGTTAATTAGCCGATGCCAAACCATAACCGAACCGAAGTTCGGTTATGGTTAAGAAAATTCCACAACCGAAGCTAGCGGTTACGGATATGGTTAAAGGTAATAACCGAACTGAACCGAACCGCCATTTGCACACCCCTAGTACCTGTTTTGTCTCCTTTCATAGCTGTAAAGTTGCATTGCGACTGTTATTGCTAAGCATTCGGAAACGTTTTGGAATACTTTTTATTCGAAATTGTAGCCTAAGTATGTATAAAGATCTACTTTTGTCAATATCCATCCCTCGAAGGTTCGGAAAATGCTTAAAATGTAGATGAGAATGAACATCACGATTGAGTATGCTTTTAGTGGGAACCATAGACGTTTTCTGGATGTTTCAGCAAGTTGTCTACCTGTAATCCAGAAAAGAAGAAGAAAAAGGTACCCAAATGACACGTAATTTGGTCTTGTCATGTAGACCGTGATAAGTATGGTATGGTTATAAACGCAATGTAAGTGCCAAGTGAGCGGTAAATCGACAGAAATTTCTGCCCTATTGCACTGAGTTATAACGCCACCTTTCCCTCTGTAAAAAGAATAAAAAGCAATTATGAAAAAAGTTTCATAATAGAAAATAAGGTTAATTGTACCAAAATATGACATACTTTGACAACTTTATTGTGTATAAGTTAACATAGTTGCAGTTTTGTGCAATTGTATGTACAATCATTTACATTAAACTTTATAGAACGTTATTATAATGGACTTTGGTAGAACTATTTTACATATAATTGCACCGATAATTTATATATGTTACATGCAATGGGACAAGTAAAGTAAGTTGTATACAATGGGAAAACAATGAAAGTATGTTATAACTTGGACTAAAGAAAATAGAAAATGGGTTGCCTTATTGGTCAGTTTCAGGTTGAACTCATGAACCCGTTTAGGTTAACGGGTCGGGTTCAGGTCAACCTGGTCGGGTTAACCCACAAAACTTTGGGTCGTGTTCGGGTTCATATGTATGATACGATTTTCGGGTTAGGGTTGGGTTCGGGTTTGTGTAAAAATTTTGGGTTCAGGTCGGATTGAACCCGCCAACCTGCAAACACGACCCATTTAGCACCCCTATAAATAAGATAATCTGATTGTAACTAAACATATTAGTATGTTTTTTTCTAAACTAGCAGGGTGCCCGCGCGATGCGGCGGGGGTGACATTTTGTATTGTAATACCTGTTTCTTGTAATTATCTTATTCGTACAATATTTATTGTCGCATCATTATGGTGTATATACATAATAAGCGTTACACATGTCTAGTTACTAATAGATTTAACGTCATTGTATACTTTAGGCTAGCTCATCAAAAACTCATATTTATTTGTAAATTCATGCTAACTTTGAAAGTCTGGTCAACTTTGAAAAGTCAATAATATCCGATGAAGGTAGTAGAATGCATATTAAATTTTCTGTTTATGTTATATCTAAGAGGATTTGCTGAACTTTTGTGACCACAACTTAAAAACTTCAAATATTGTCTTATTCCCATAGGTGGTGAACCACTTAGGCACTTATCTTTTTTTTAACAACCAAACCCATCTTATCAAACCAAACAGTCAAGGCCACCACCTAGCAAGGAGCTGGGAAGACACCAGACACCACACAATTGCATCATATTGCCCCCCCCCCCCCCACCCCAAGAACAGAAAGAAACCAATAATAACACACCAAAACAAAAACACAAAGTGTGGTGATATAGACTCCCTTGATCGTCGATCTCTTAAGCATCCACCACAAAGTATTCTCCTTAATATCTTAGAAACATCCTTGATTGTGATGTGTTGACACCGTCATTAAGAAAATAGCATGGATAACCTTCTTTTTAGCCTGCACATCTAGACTGAGGCTGAACTCAAGGATCCGTTTTAGAGACTCGAAGGGAGGCATCACTGGAAGGTTGAGCCAAATGCATAGCTGCCATACCAACAAGACCTCAACCCAAAACACATCCATCAGGACCTGCCAAAAAACGTTCTTCCCATCTCCATATTAACACCCTAAAACACAATAAGAAGCTTAATAAATGATGTAATTATATTTAACAAAATCTTAATTAATCACTTATTACCAAAAAATGAAAAGTTTCTTACTAAGGTTATTGGATGTGGAGGTGGTCCATCACTTTGTGATGGGCCTCCACGTAAGCGGCCACGTCACCCGGGGGCCATCACCGAACCCAAGTGATGGGCCTAGGGTGTAGGTGATGAGCCTCCCCCTTTAAATTGACCATTCACAAACTACCATGCAACAAGATCCAACAAACAAGAGGCTCGTCACTTTCATAGGTTGGCTGACGGAAGCGACGCGACGGAACCGAAGGGGGCGGTAGTGCCGTGCCTCGACGGGTCGGGGACGCACCCCACACCCACCGACCTAATAATTCTATAATAATGGGTAACTTTCAAAATTTCATGTTATATCAGGCTGTGTTGACCCCCTTTTTTAGCCTGAGACTATAATAGCAAAAAAAAAAACATATTTAAAAACAGGGGATAACATGCGACTGTCTTCATAATAATAAAGCACATCTGTACATGAAATTAAATAACATGTAAAAATAATAAGAAGTGACTGCTCGTTACCTTTATTTCATGTATAGCCTGCTCTCAGGCTTGATATGAGAACCAATTCACACATATCACTTGGAAAAAAGAACATTAAAAATAAAATCAAATTTAATGGAACAAAGTCATGATATTATAGAACT
Organism: Helianthus tuberosus; assembly: GCA_030545235.1. Classification (NCBI taxonomy): domain Eukaryota; kingdom Viridiplantae; phylum Streptophyta; class Magnoliopsida; order Asterales; family Asteraceae; genus Helianthus; species Helianthus tuberosus. Next base: position 173,814,144 of record CM060447.1, read on the forward strand.
TTGAAAGGCTTTACTTCACCTACATAACTCTGATTATCACTCTGTCAAATGGCATGGAATCATAATTGTTAGTCATAATTAAAAGAAAAAGAAAATTGAATCAATATATAATACATGATTAGATACAAGAACCTGAGCAATTCTCCTTTTCTTTTTAATCCAGTGGCACCTGCTTTATTTAAAGAAAAAGGTAGCCATGAATTCTACAATTTGTGAATTGATCGGTACCGATTTTACTATTATAAATTTGTAAAATAACAAGATCGGGTAATGTCACCATAAAGTGTCCATGTAGGAGTAGATCAGAAGGTGCTTTTTCTACACCCAAATTAACAATCCTCATGACATGCACTTGAGACCTAGAAAGAACCATCTCATTTGTTTGAGTCTGCAATTGCAAACAAGAAACAATTACCTCAGACATATATGAAAATCATTCAAATTATTTCTCATTCCTAACTTGTGCTTTGATCATCCTTTTTGTAAAATTGTGAAATTGTCAATGTTATAAAAGCTAAGATTGATAGAATTATCAGATCAAAACATATAATAACAAAAAAAATCAAGAAACTAAATTAGACAATCAAAATGCAAACCGTGTTCAACACAACCAGCTTCGGTTTAATAAGAAACCATACATCTTCCATTAAACTCAAGACATTAACCAAATACACAAAAAAAACCTATAATAAAATTGTGAATCAACCTTATTGGAGTTGCCGGAATCTTCAACAGAACTTGGTTGGAAGGTTCGATCCTCCTCTCCTCTGATAGTTGTAGGATCTTAACACATTCACCACCGGAAGTCGTAACTATATCTGTTTTTATCGGAACCCTAGATCTGAACACTCTAAGTGGTCACCGCCGCTGTTCAACCTCGTAACCACAACCTACACCAAAACCAAAAAGAGAAAGCTAGTGAGAAATTGTAGGATTGATCTTAACAAAGAATCAAAATTGGACGAAATTGTACCGAATCCAACTCCGGATCCGTCGAAATTTGTAAGTATCATCTCGATTGGAGCACTCGTACAACGACGACGGTGACATCAGTGGGTGAAAATTTGGTGAAAATGAGTGTCTCTATCGCTTGCTACTCTCTATGTGCAGAATAAACAAAGAAAAAGGTGGCACGTGAGGTGTATTTGGGGAATTTCAAAATTTATGTGCAGAATGAACGGTGATAAAGGTGGCAGGTGAGGTGTATTTGGAGAATTTCAAAATTTGATAGTAGAGCTTAAAAACCAATATTACCTTTTTTATTGCAATATTCAGTTTTTTAAATTTCAAAATCAAGTGCCAGATTAGTCAAATCTTAAAATAGTTTTCGGAGTTTTAGGTTCATTCTGTTGTACTTATGCTTTTAATTAAACTACCTCTCTCACTTATATTTTATATAATAATAATAATAATAATAGATAATATAGTTGTGTTTCCATGAGATTGCTTTAAAAACTTGTACATCAATGCGTCATCTACTTGTATATTTTAATCCGTACATCAATATTGACTAAAACAAATATCGAAACGTCGACAAAAATGAGCATGTTAATGCCGTTCAAAACAAAAAACTTGGGTAAAAAACAAATGTTAATGCACGGTAGCTAGGTAATGGTCAAAGTTGGCCTGGGTAAAAAACAAATGTTGGCTTTAATCAATTGTACATTTAGGCATCGGCTATTTGTACTTTATGAACGCACGGCGAAACTAAAAAAGACAACTATCGAAACGTTTAAAAAAATGTGCCGATCGTCATGGTACCTTCGGATTTTTTTAAAACATTACGGGTTGTAAGATATCGCAGGAATACATTAAAGAATTAAAGAGGGGGGGGGGGAAGTGTAACTAATTATCCATAATTATGTTAAATGTCAAGGATTTAAATGTAATAGATTGAGGGACTAAAAAATAATTATGGTTTAAAAGACCACTTTACCCTCATTCTAGGGGTTTATTTATAAATAATGGGGGAAGAAGTTCTTAACTTTTGGGAATCTTTCCCTCATGTATTATAATATAGTATAGATTATCTAGTGAATACTGATGTAAAAATATGGTGCATAAGTTGGAGTTCAAATAAACATACTATGATATAGATGCTCTTTTAACACCAAAATGGTGTTAATGTTTGGTGAATATGGATTCAATAAATTTAACGTATGAAGGGACAAATAATGAGGTGGCAAAGATGACTAAAAACTATATGATTACAAAAATAATTGAAAAGCGAAATGTAAGCGTCTTCTCACCTTTAGGAGTCGGGTCTCCATTGGATGTATGGGGAACCTCATCAGAGATGTAAAGGAAAATAGAATTGTTCACAAGATTTACGAGTGCAACAAAAATTCCAAGAGAGAACTGCGCAAGGATAAAGAAACCCGGAAAAGGATAATGCCACAACCCCACAATTTCCCAGACCTCTGTGTCCTGCTTATGCAAATTAGATAAAATAAATAATGGAACGAGTAAGATTTCTCAAAGAAGTTAACAAAAAAAGGGAGTGAATACGGGTGGGTTGGGACTTGGGTAATGAGTCAAAACGGTGTGAAGTCAAAATGTGTGATTTATGTGCGGGTCAAAATGGGACAGCTTGCCAGCCTGTTTAATCTGTTAACATAAATGGGTTACACTAGTTGTGTTGGGTTCATCAATTCAAACCGCCAACCCAACACCACTACACCTCTACTCAAAACCATATTTATACAGTATGTAAGTAACGTATACCACCTAACCGGCAGCACTGCCACCTCCTTCATCAGGTGCCATGCCGCCATCACCGTTGCCACCCATATTAGAGGTGTTCGGGGATTTTTTTTTTATAGATTTTCTGATATAGTTATTAAAAAAACAATTATCTAAAACACCACAATAACATCTTAATGCTTCATTAAACCACAAATCCCCAAAAAAACCCTTAGAATAACACCTTAATGCTTCATTAAACTCTCCTAATTCAATAGTTTAGCTCTGTTTTATTCTAAAAAACACAAAATCTAACAGCTTTTTGCTATTTGTTCCATTTATTCAATTTGAAATAAAAGAAACCATAACCTTCATAAAAACAAACAATTTTTTAAGTTTAAATCACCAATATCAAACTGTAATCTGTTTTGTTTGCAACAACTAAAACTCTGAATAATTCAATAGTTTAACTTTATTCTCCTATAATAAATAGATAGTCAATCAAACTTTTGCTGCAATGTTATCTCTGATATTGAATCAAACAATGAAATTAAGAAGATGAAAAAGTGTTGAACCTTTGACAGATGTTTTATGAATGTTACGAGAGTATTTAGAATCAAAACAAGTCCTAGGCGACTTGTTGACTTGAGCTCGAGAACAACCTGCCAATGTTGTATGAGCCGAAGAACATAAATCGCTTCTTGATCCATATAGAATGTTCCTTGCTCGTCATAGTACACGAGGAGGATAAGTCTCACTGGACCGAAGGCTACGGCGATGGTGGTGGAAGAGCCTCTGCTGAAGAATCTCATCAGAAAAAATGGGTCGTACATTGTAAAGTGAACAAGAAGTTTCTAGTTCGACCTAGGGTTTGGCCCATGAGGACGGAGGTGTTGCAGGGGAACCGGTTGAATCTTAACCGAAAGGTAACAGGACGGGTTTTGGGCGGTTGTTTGGGTCAGAGCTTTGTGACATACTTTGTTGTTGTGGATCTGGAGCTAGGGTTTTGAGATGAAGAACATAGAAGAGGTGTGTGAAGAGACTGAGTGGATTGATAAAGAACAGAGGAGATTGTTACCATTGTTGCTACTGGAAGTGACGATTCAGTTGAGAGATGAAGGTTGGAGAGGAAATCAATTTGGCATTAATTTAGAGAAGAAAATGGTGAAGAGGAATACTGGTGAAGAATTTTTGGGGGGAGATGAAATTGGAAGCGGGATTGGGTTGGGAGGGAAAATTTTGGGTGTGAAAATGTTAGGGGAAATCATTTCTAAAATTAAAACATATATAAGTTTGCAAACTTTTTGTGCATTATTAGTTGTAAGTTGTGCTTTATGAGTTTTTCAAAAAAAAACTTGATTTTTTAGTTTTAACCCAAAGGTTTGTATCTTTTTCAATTTTAACCCTACATAATTTGTTTTTTTAACTTTAACCCAAAACTTTTCATTATTTGCAATTTAACTTCACAACTTTTGTCACTTATACTTTTTTCATCTTTCGCAAATTTTCGTTTTACGTATAGTTCTAAATTTTTCGAGTTAATACGACGCAACGTGCATGTGTGGTTCAACGTTTTTACCTCTATTTTTCCATGTTTGACAGGTTTGTCGCAATACGCATATTATAGGTCAAGTCAGTGTTGGTTGTCGATGACGGTTGTGTGACATTAGTACTATTTGACACCGTTTTACGCCCCACCGCAACGCGGGGTGTGCTTTGGGGGTTTTCAAAGAAAAAATTGTTATGCATATTGTTGTCGTAACGTTGGCTTTGGGGGGTTTCAAAAAAATGTTTTTTTTTACTTTTCACCCAAAAGTATTTCATAAATTACTTTTAACCCAAAACTATTTGTTTTTTTACTTTTAACCCAAAAGTTTTTATATTTTGCAATCTATCCTCATAACTTTTTTTACTTTCAACTTTGGTCATTTATAGTTTCCATTTTTCGCAAATTTTTCGCTCTATGCTTGGTTCTAAATTTTGTGACTTAACACATCACAGCTGTGTCTTTGGCTTAACGTTTTTACGTTTCGTTCTAAATTTTGCGAGTTAACACGACGCAACGTGCGTGTGTGGGTGAACGTTTTTACATCGTCTATTTTTACCCCGTTTGACAGGTTTAACATAACGTGTGGGTCATAGATCGACTTAGTTATAAATAAAGAATCCCCGCCGCATTGCGGCGGGTCGTAATCCTAGTTTAAATTAATTAGTGGATTTTTGCGCTTTTCGACTGTTTTCCACCAACATCGATTCGGTTTCTTATGGTATTGGTACCATACGAGCATTTAGCACTTATGAACAATAGCAACCGAAAATTGTTTTACCGATATCGGTTAGGGCTATAAGCTAGCTGAGCCAGGGTGGGACTTCGAGCTTGATCTCGAAATTAAACGAGGCAGCTCAACTCGTTTCAAGCTCGAGTTTGAAGTTAAACGAGCCTAATAACGAGCCGATGAACCGCTCTTGGCTCGAGCTCGGCTTGGTTACAAAATGAGCCGGCTTGGTTACAAAATGAGCCGACTTGGCTCAGATCGTTTTAAATCAAGTTTTTTACCTAGTTTGTTTCAAGCCCTTTTCGAGCGAGCTACGAGTCATGAGTTTTCTAGATAGTTCGTTTCAAATCAGGACTGAAGTTATTCAGTCAGAATAGGTTCGCTTGTCATGACACCGGTTTTTGTCCGTATGGTAGTTTGTTTTGTCACAGTAAATAACAAAAAAATATATATATTTCTTGATTGAAACTTCAAAAATAAAGTTAATGGTAATAACAAAAATATATATATAAGGCGAGACTGAAACATCAAGAAAAAGCTAAACGGGTTAAATATGTGTAATATGAAAAGTAATGGACTTTTAAGGCCCAATGGGCTCCATTAAGACATACATGATCTACTATTGCCTATTGTAATCCATTAAGACCCAATATGGTCCATTAATACATATATGATCTATTATTACCTATCCATTAAGGCCCAATATGGTCCATTAAGACAATAGTCCATTGTGATACATTAAGGCCCAATATGGTTCATTAAGACATGTAAAATATACTATTGTTCAATGTGATCCATTAAGTCCCAATATAGTTCATTAAGACATGTAAAATATATTATTGTCAGTGTGATCCATTAAGGCCCAGTATGATCCATTAACACATGTATACTAACTATTGTTAATTGTGATTCATAATGGCCCAATATAGTCCATTAAGACATGTATTGTCTACTATTGTCTATTGTGACCCATTAAGGCCTGGCATGGTCCATTAAGACATGCATGGTCTACTATTGGCCATTGTGATCCCATAAAGTCCAATATGATCTATTAAGAAATGTATGATCTACTATTGGCCATTGTGATCCATTAAGGCCCAACATAGTCCATTAAGACATCCATTAAGGCCCAACATGATTCATTAAGACGTGTATGATCTATTATTGTCCATTGTGATCCATTAAGGCCCATATTGTTCATCAAGACTTGTATGGTCTATTATTTCCCGTTGTGATCTATTAAGATGCAACATGGTCCATTAAAACATATATGATCTACTATTGTCCACTATGATCCATTAAGGCACATATGGTTCATCAAGACTTGTATGGTCTATTATTGCCCGTTGTGGTCCATTAAGGTGCAACATGGTCCATTAAGACATATACGGTCAACTATTGAGAGTTGTGGTCCGTAAGGCCCAGTATGATCCATCAAAACATGTATGATCTATTATTGTCCGTTATGGTCCATTAAGGCCCAATATGATCTATTATGACATATATGACCTCTTGTAGTAAGATTTTTTTGTATATTTATTTTATATAGCTGATTTTTTTTAAATTGAGAGTATCAATTAAAGTGGAAGTTGTAGGATAAGAACCGAACTAAAATAAAAATAAACTAGAAAAAAAGCTGTGTTGTAAAAATCGGGATTAGTCAGCGATTAATCACTAGTCGCCCGGGCACTAATCGGTCGGGCACTAATTAATTTTTCGTTAATCGGCACTAATTAATAGTCCCTGTGGTTTGGGTCATTTTGTCAGTTTAGTCCAAAGGTTTTAAATGTTGCCTTTTTAGTCTAAATAATTTCAAACGTTGCCATTTTAGTCCGCTGTGTTAACTGGATGAAGTTAACCCAGTTGACTAAAATGACAACATTTGAAACTATTTGGAGTAAAATGACAACGTTTCAAACCTTTGGACTAAACTAGCAAAATGACCAAACCACAAAGACTAAAATGGCATTTAACTCTAAAAAAATCAAAGTTCATTGGCTTAGTATAGTGAATATCAACTTGTAATTTAATATTAATTATAATAATAATTACATAATTTTTTAAATGAGATTATTATTTGAGAGGGAAATTTTGGATGAAATATTTTGGTGGCGAAGTTTAAGTTTTAGAGAAAATACTTTGGTGGGAAATTTTAAGATGAAATATTTTGGGGGGAAGTTTAAGTTTTAAAATGAAATATTTTGGAGGAGAATTTTTTAAAGTTGTAAGTTTAACATTTGGTCATCCATTTTTCCATGACATTTGATAACATTTCGTCACACAAAATAAACAAAGTGACGATGATATGACGAATGTTTATGTAATGCCACATGAAATTTTGTACTTTTAAATGTGGCTATTGTTTTACTTTTGGTCACACAAAATAATATACGTGACCATATGTGTTAGATTTTAGCCACATTATTAAACATATAATATGGTCGTAGATCACATTTGGCCACACTTTTCTAGTGTGGCTGTTTTTTTATTAACGTGCGGCAAAAGGTTTCAAATACATATGTTTTTAGTCACATGGAACAAATAATGTTGTCGTAGATCACATTTGGTCACACTTTTTTAGTGTGGCTAATAAATGTCATAGTTTTTTTCTTTAAATGTGGCTGATGGTTTTGAATACGTATGTTATTGGTCACATGAAAACATATATTGTGATCGTAGATAACATTTGGCCACACTTTGCTAGTGTGGCTAATATATGTCATAGTTTTTTTCTTAAAGTGTGTCTAAAGGTGTTAAATGCATGTGTTTTTTGTCACATTAAACAAAAATACGTGGCCATATATCACATTTAGCCACGTATTTCGAGTTGTGACTAATAAATGTCACATTATTTTCTAAAAGTGTGGCTAATGGTTCTGAACTGGTACAAACGGTCACACTAAATATATAATGTGTGACTAAAGATGTTTTAAAATGTGATAATTGACCTTTAGCCACACATTTTTTCGAATGTGTGACAGGGCGGTTTTGCCAAAAGTGTGGCCGTAGCCCCTTTTTCACGTAGTGTAACAAATTATTAGTTTGATTTTTTCCCTTATTAGAGATGAGCAGTTAAATGTTGTTGAGTAGAACACGTCTATTAACAAATTATTAGTTTGATTTTTCCCTTATTAGAGCATTCACATCCATCCCACCAAATGGTGTGAGTGGTGTTTTTATAATATAAATAGTATGAAAAGTGGTTATGAGTGGAGGAGAGAGAAAATGTTACTGTTCATATGTATATTTAGGGGGAGACTGTCACCACCTATAATTTTTTAATATATTTTAGAAGTGGTTGTGAGTGAAGGAGAGAGAAAAGATAATGATAAAGGTATAAAAAATATTATTTAATTGAAAATGAGAGAGAAAATGTAGTGTTTTAGTGTAATTTAGGGTGAAAATATAATGGAATGGATGTGAATGCTCTTAGGGATGAGCATTTAGTACCGGGTACCAGTACCATACCGGTTATATTTGGTACTGGTACCGATACCCATTTTCCCCGTTTTTCAGTACCGGTACTGAACCGGTATTTTGGTTGATTTACATGTAAATACCGGTACTGTACCGGTACGTTGGCGGTACCCGCGTCCGGTACCATGCTCATCCTTATCTCTTGTATTGTTATACAAGCATTTTAGTTAGTAACTTACAATTTGATGTACATTTTCAGAATGATGGAGTAGCAGATCCTTCTTCAAGTAATGCGCCATATAACGAGTCAGCTTCGGATGTTGGTCCTATTGAGTACTCCCCAACCCTTGATGGTAACAGTTACTTTTCATGAACCACCTTATGTATTTTGTATATGTGAAATGCTGTAATTTATTCAGCAGATCAAGTACTGGTTAATTAGGCATCGATAATTTGGATCTACTGGGAGGAAAAGTCAATCTTTGTCAAGTCTCAGGTATGTGCAGAGTAATCGATTATCCTTTTCTTTGTCACAAATATTAGTATACAATTTAGAACATATTTATACTACAAATTATAACTTATTTGGACGCCAACTATATTCTGATCACTCTCCAGTTTGCTAATTCTGTTTGGTGTCGGATTTTCTTTTGGATTAAAATCCATCCCTTTGGCCGAACATGGAGGTGAGTTATGTGCTTTAATTTTTTAATGAATGGGGTTGCTCTGCAAATAGAATAAAGATCATTCTAACTATAGTTTATACCTGCTTTTGGATTGTGTCTTCCGGAAATGAGAGTCCTTAATGGGAAGCTGGTGTCACTTAAAAGGTGTTGGACGATATTAAGGACTCGACATTGATGTGGCTGGTGAACCATACAAAGTTCTCAATTCAATAATGGACAGTTTAGCTTAGAAGTTCGACTTTTGTTATGTTGTTTTTTCGGTACCTTAGTTTTTTTTTCTTTTTGCTGTATGTAGCTTGGGGCGAGTCTCGGTTGCTTGCTGGGTCTCCCCAAGTTTCCCTTTTTTTGGTTAAATAAAGATAGACAGCCTTGCAAATTTTTTTTTTAATATTTGTACTTATATTTGGAGTTCTATTTATTTTGCAGTGTCTTTTGTTCTTCTATATCGGCTTTTTTTTCAAGGCTTGTATGAGAAATATGTTTTTGGTTGGGATCATATTCCATTAATAGTGCGTATGCTTGGTATGCTTGATCTATAACGCAGTAATAATAATAGTAATAATATTGAACTTTTAATAATTGAAATTTCTTTTTTTAACAACCAAGTTTTTCCCCTTATAAAAAACTTTGAAATTTTGTTGTGTACTATAATAGCAACTTTTAATTTTTCATTATTATTACATGTATGTAATCTCAATTACAAGAAACATTTACTTTATACAATCCTTTTTCTCTTTTTATATATTGAGTTAACATGATTAATCTCATAAAAAGATAAATAATTAGTTTTCACATATGGCCTGTTGTATATCGCTTTATCAACGTCTGTTAAATGACATAATTTACTTTGAGTAACCCGTGTAACACAAGGGTACTTAGACCAATAGTTTAATATTATGTTTTAAACTGCTTATGCATACACACACCTTTATATTCTTTAAAGGTTTTTTTTATAAAACTGTTTTTGAATCTACAAGTTGTTCAATAACACATTATAAATAGTATAAAAACACAACATGGTTAATAATTCAACGAGTTGTTTATAAAGAAATCTTCAATGAGTTGTGATTTTTTTTGTCGTATTCATGTATTTCAATTATTTCTTGCACTCTCTAACATTTTCGTTAATAATTCAACGTATATAATATTACAATTTTTACTTTACAGTTTTAAAGGAGTTAGTTTTCCTGTTTAGCCACCCGTGTAACACACGGGAACTTAGACTAGTAAATTATGTATAGGAAACTAGTTTTAAGACTCGCATCTGGTGATAAGACCTTTAAACAAAAGGAAAAATAGAAGTATAAATATCAATCGTGCACGCGTGTTGTAACATGTTAACTCGTCAAACTGTACTGTTATACTATACTATTATTATTTATAAAAGCTAATGAATAGTACTTTTAATACATTTTCATAATTTTTCTTAGAGTAAACTGCCATTTTAGTCCCTGAGGTTTGATCACTTTTGCCACTTTAGTCCAAATTTTAAACTTTTTGCATTTGGATCCCTGTGGTTTCACTTTTATTGCCATTTTGGTCCAAAAATGAAATCAAGTCATATTTCTTAAATTAAATCTTGTTATTTTATCATTTTCCTCAAGGGCAAAATGGTCATTTCTTTTTTATTTTATTTAATTTTTTTTATTAAAACAATAATCTTTTGTGGGTTCCATCACACCCACACTTCTTCTTCTGACTCCTTTCCTCTGCATAACAACCACCGTCCATCACCACCTCCACCACCATCAATCCCCACCACCGCCACCATCTATCTCCACCCCCACCACTGCTCAACGTCACACCCAATTATTCTAATAATACAGTTTTTAGGCTCCAATTTTGCACTTGTTTTCGTCATACTTCAACTGCCATCTTACCACTTTCTCACATTAATCAATATATTTTCTCCATCCATTGCTGTTATTATCGAGTCCTGGTGCTAAGCAACCACATTATCTATCAGAGTGTGTGTATATATATATTTTAATATGTATATATTCTTTTACCAGAGTGGGTGCATTTTACTTAATTAATTTAATTACCACCCAATTTCATTACTTTTCTTCAATGAGTCATTAGTTAAAGCAGGAAATTTTATTAATCTGAAGCAACTTATAATGGATCTGGAATCTGGGTTTCATCAGAATCATCAAAAGGTGAGATGGGTATGTTGTAATTTGCCAAAATACAAATTAAAAACACCCATTTGAAAATCTTTTCTTTTGTGTACAGAAACAGTCATGGAGGAGAGTTTTAACATTGGCTTACCAAAGTTTAGGTGTTGTTTATGGAGATTTAAGCACATCACCCTTGTCGAACCCGTACTCTTTCTGGACCATGGAGAGAACCGGCGTCCATTACCTTAACGGCGATGTTTTGGTTGTTAGTTAGGGTTCTTCGGTAGACGGAGCCGAAGCCGCCTTGGCCGAGGCGGTTGGAGCCGGAGCAGAAGGCGGTGGCGGCGCGTAGGGCGGAGTAGGGGAGGTTGTGAGGTGGTTTGGAGGAGGGCACGGTGCGTTTGCATGTAGTGTACTTGCGGAAGCAGAAGGTTAGGGCTAGGATGAAGGAGAAAGCGATGGTTATTGGTGGAATGAGATGGAGCTGGTGGTTGTATGGTGGATGGATGTGGTGGTGAACAGCGATGGCAGTGGTGGTGCACGGTGGTGGGGAATGATGGTTGAGATATAATAAAAGGGTTTATTTTAAGGAAGAAAATGAGATATAATTTTATTTTATTATTTTATTAAAAATTTGTTATAATAAAACTTATAATGTCCAAAATACCCTTTACTAAATTGAGAAAAAGGACAAAAAAACCAAGTTTCTTTTTGAGAAATCTGATCTTATTTCATTTTTGGACCAAAATGACAATAAAACTGAAACCACAGGGATCTAGATGCAAAAGGTTTGAGATTTGGACTAAAGGGGCAAAAGTGACCAAACCTCATGGACCAAAATGGCAGTTTACTCTTTTTCTTACCTTTAATGATTTTTTTGTATCACGGGTTGGGATAAACTTGGTGTCAATGTTGCTCGTGAGACGTTGATCTTCAAATTTTAGATCCATGTGGTCTTGATGAGTGGTCAGCGGCAACTCGAACATCTGAGTGCTTCCATGTCGTGTCTTCATTCCGAAGCTTGTCATCTAACACGTTCTCTTCGCCTTTAGCCGGTTTGATTATCGCATCTGCACATACAAGAAAGCTAAACACGCAATGAGAACAACCGCTTGGAATATAATTAACTTAAATAAACTACACACATGTGACCAATTTTCAATCAACTACTGTCCGACAATTTGTTTGAAATTTTAACACATTTTTATCAATTTTAGGTTTTAACTTTCAAAACTTGCAAATTTTGACCGTTTATGAAGATTTAGTTATTTTGGTTTTCGTTCAGATTTCAGGTAACGAAGATTCGAGTTCCAACATCGGGTAATCAAAGATAATGTAGAAATAAAATCTTTTTGTCTTTTATAAAGTTTATATTAAAACACACCTAAAATCTTTTTGGAATTTTGAATATTTCAAATGTAAAGATGGAAAGCAGTAAATAAATATATACAAAGATGCAGAAACTGAAAGTAGTAAATAAATATTTACAGACATTCTTTTTTGCGAGTTTCGAGGGTAAGAGAATCATATCAGTGTACGGTCATGCCAAAACACTCTTGTTGTTCTATTAGTTAACATTAAGATAAGCATCCTATAACGATTATCGGTATCGTTGTCCACTTAAGCTCAACTTATCAGATGTACTCGCGGTTAGGGGATACGTTAAGGTATGATTTATACTTCCGACCGGTGTTCATCCACACACGACACATTTCCGTATCAAGGTATGCACGAGAGTTCATCTTACTGGTGAGTATACCATTTATCATCTGTTTTCAACGTATATGATGTGAGATACTCATTTATTTTTGGATGAATACAAGCCCTATGTGATTAAATCACTTATTGATGAGGAACTTGATATTCGATGCATGAGGGCACAGGAGCAAGTCCGTGAACAGGTTAGTACCATCGTACAGACAAAGAGACGAACTTGACTCCCGCATAAAAGTTGTGATATAATATCACTTATTTTGTTTGGACATGTGATTGTTGATCACTTATTGAGGTCGTATGCAATATGTACACGTATGTATGGTATCATGGAAGATCTAGACTTGCGTCTCCGTTGTTTTCGGTAAAAGAAGCAACCATGATACCCAGATGATAAACAGGATAAAGACCACATATCTCAGAACCTCGGTAATCTATCAAACGAAATTTCGGTACCAAGACCATATGCCAATGAGCGGTTCCCACACAGTCTTCAGTCGATTTAGGTTTATATCACCCTGCACACTTTAAAATGATTGTGAGCCTACCGATACATCTTATATAGAGCTGCTTATCGTTTTTCATTTTAGGTTTAAAGAGGTTTGGACAGACCACTGATGTACTATCATTTTCTCTTTTTCTCGCCAGGAAACTCATTTTTGTTTTTCTGTTGTTTTTGTGTTTTTGAAATTTTTCGATGTTTTTGGATTTTTAAAATTTTTCAATGTTTTTGTATTTTTCATTTTTACTCCCCTAAAATGCAAAAAGTACGAGAAATTAAGAAAACACAAACAAATATTTACAAAAACGATTTTCTGATGTTGGTTTTACTCTGGTTTGACCTTAATGTCGTTTACCATTAATAAATAGTCAAATCGTGATTTGTCAAAAGCTTTGGTAAAAAGGTCGGCACGTTGGTCATTGGTGTGGACCTTAACAACATCGATAAGCTTTTTATCAAAGCAATCACGTATGAAGTGATACTTAATTTCGATGTGTTTGGTCTTTGAATACTGCACATGATTTCTAGTAATCTGTAAGGCAGCAGAATTTACAACAAAAATAGGAGTAGTTAGGAATTCAAAACTGTAGTCGCGCATTTGTTGTTGGATCCACAGGACTTGGGAGCAACAACTTGAGGCAGCAATGTATTCAGCTTCACATGTTGATGTAGCGACACAAGTCTGCTTCTTGCACTGCCATGTGACTAGGCAATTTCCCAAAAACTGACATCCAGCCGTTGTGGATTTGCCGTTGATTTTGCATCCGCCAAAACCAGAATCACTGAAAGCGACTAAGTCAAAGCTATCATCCCTAGGGTACCATAGACCGGTGTCCGGGCATCCCTTCAAATAGCGAAAAATCCTTTTCACAGCTGCAAGATGTGAGGCCTTCGGGTTGACTTGATATCGGGCAAGCAGGCACGTAGGATACATTATATCTGGTCTTGATCCTGTGAGGTACATAAGAGATCCGATCATTGCGCGAAAATATGAAGAGTTGACGGTTTCACCCTTCAAGTCCGGATTAATTCTGTGATTTTGCTGAAGTGGGGTACCAATGGCCGTTGTTTCAGACATCTGGAATCGGTTCAAGATGTCACTGACGTACTTAGTCTGATTGATGAATATCCCAGACTTCGTTTGTTGCACGTGTAGGCCCAAAAAGAATGTCATTTCCCCCATGGCGCTCATTTCGAATTTCTCCTGCATAACACGCTCAAAGTTCCTACACAAAACATCGTTAGTAGAACCAAATATTATATCATCTATGTATACCTGTACCAATAGAAGATCTCCATCCTGTTCTTTGATGAAAAGAGTGCAGTCGATAAGACCTCGGCGAAATCCATTCTCCAGCAGATAATTAGATAAGGTTGCATACCAAGCTCGTGGTGCTTGATGTAGACCATAGAGATCTTTGTTCAACAACCAAACCCAATCAGGGTGAATAGGATCTTCAAAACCTGGAGGCTGTTTGACGTACACCTCTTCTTCAACCACACCATGTAAGAATGCACTTTTCACGTCCATTTGGTAAACCTTGAATCCCTTGAAGGAAACATAGGCTAGAAAAATCCGAATAGCTTCCAGACGTGCAACCGGTGCATAAACTTCGTTGTAGTCGATCCCTTCAATCTGATGAAAACCTTGAACGACTAATCTCGCCTTGTTTCGAATGACTACTCCACGGTCAACCTTTTTGCATTTGAAAACCCAACGGGTACCAATCTTCTTGTAATCATCAGGTTTATCAACGAGTTTATAGACACCTAGCTTCTGGAATTGCTGCAGTTCTTCCTGCATAGCTTCCACCCAAGAATTATCTTTCAAAGCTTCTTTCCAAGATTTTGGTTCTTCCTGTGATATGTAACACGCGAAGGACCAATCATTCTGCAAACCCGATTCTCTAATTGCTGCATACAAGCCTGCATTGTTGTTGTTCGCAACAGGTTTCTCGTTTGAACGCCACTTTGTACATTTCCAATGATGTTTTGTTGAGGATGGGTATTATGAATTCTTGTTTCTGGATTATCTGGAACTTGAATATTTATACCCAGATTGTTGAAGTTAAGATCAACAACCAAATCAATACCCTGAACTGGCGAAGAGGATGATGCAGTAGCTTCAACTGTTTTAGGGGCGTCCACTGGAGGTGTAGCCTCTGAAGTACCATGAACAGCTTCTTGGTCTGCATCGAGAAATTCATCATCCTCTGAAGATTCATTCAGTTCAGTAGCATCATGAAAATCCTCATTGTCGAGAGCATTATTGTTAAATGAAGATGGTTCTTGATTGTTGACAATAATTGGATGAACCAACGGTGAATCTGTTGCGTTGTCACTCTCGAAAAACATTTGTGCCGCAACATCTACTGCAACTTCTTCAATATTGATCGAATTGAAAAAGTCATCGTACTCAAACATCCAAGGTTGACTAGGACATTTGACTGGCAATGTGTGCCTTTGTACTCTGACTTCAGACCATTCCTCGACCCTTTTTGTCTCTAGATTCCAGACTCTTAAGTTCGGGGTGACATACCCAAGAAAGTATCCTTCAATTGCTTTTTCCCCAAACTTTCCATTCGGATCGATCATTGTGTAAGGAGCTCCAAATGGTTCAAGATATTGTAAATCTTGTTTCCGTTTGTGAAGAAGCTCAAAACAGGTCTTGTTGTGTCACAGCCCCCGACCCCACCCTGGGAGCGGGAGCCGTGAACCAGCCAGATGGTATCTGATGTGCTAAAAGTGGTCTAATTAAACTAACTAATTCTAACCCTAAATTAGACACTCTGAGTTTTAAATTTATAAAAACAGACTCTCTAAAACCTAGACCACACCACCGGCAAGTGTACCGGTCAATGCAGTATAGCCTAAGTAAGTCCGAGTATCGAACCCACGAGACTCTCTGATTACGCTAATTACACTCTATCTAGACCTAGACTGACACAGACTCTAACTGTTTAATTGGTTTGGGGGGGGGGGTTACGGGAAATTTAAGGAAATATATTTAACTAACTAATTAACTAAAAATTAGACTAATACGAAAGAAGGCAAGGGATTTTCTTATATGAGGAACGAGACCACCTAGACTAGAATCCTGGATTGACTTTAAAGAATTACCAATTAAGTTAAGTGCATGAATTATGGAACCGGGATCTTAAAGTACTAAACCTATTAAGAACCAACTAAGCCCCTCGACCCTTCTCAAGGAGAAACCTGTGGAACTACCTAGGCTGTTAATCCTACCGGTTATTAGACGCCTTTCTAGTTGTCTAATTATTGTGCAAGTACCCCAATGTTGACCTACTCTTTTCCAATCATAGATCTAGGGTAGTTTGAATTAATTAACTTGACTTGATAGACTAATAAAACCAACAGGTCAACTAAGACACAACCTTTTCCAAGGACTATCTAAAGCAATTCGCCGGGTAAGACCTACCAATAGCCCCTCACTTTCCAGGTATTAGGACTAGCAGAACACTAAAACCTAGCAAATTACTAACAATTACTTCTAGGGGTTATTGCGCAATTTCTCCCTAAAGAGTTAAGATTTCTTACGTGATATAGACACTCACCAAAATCCTAAACTGTAACACCTCGAAAATTTACGTCCAATAATGTATTGACACGTGTCATAAGCTTTGAATATGTGAAAAAGTACTTTAGAAGGACTAAAGTTGACAAACAGAGAAACTATGTGAATATAAGGGTCCAAAGTGTCAAAATAGATAAATATGCCCTACAATAACCCTACATGGTGTTTATAATCTTAAACGAATAAATCATGGATCATACGAAGCTGAAAATGAAAGAAAGTGAGGAATTACAAACTACAGGGGTTAAATGTGTCAACATGTTGAAAGTATACCTCTGAGTGACCTTTTAGCAAACCCGAAGCTTTGTAACGGTAAAATATGCTCACTAGAATGTGTGATAAACATTTCATATAGTTTCGTCATTGTATGAGAAAGTTATGATCAAATCCGTGTACGAAGGGTTAAAAGCGTCAACGTTGAAATTTGTGACTTTTCGGGTAAGCACAAAGTTAACCAAGGACTTAACCAAGTTTGTAAAAGTCTTAAGGTCCTTAAAAATCAAGTTGGAGGGCCAAAAGTGCAAGAAAAACAATCAAAACCACGTTACACAGGACCAGGGACTGAAATGAAATAGATGAAACTTGTTTGGCCTGTTGCGAAGTTTTAGACGCCCCGCGAGAGGGTCCTCGCGGCCCGCGTACGACCTGCCAGCGCAGAAAAAACGAACAGCTGCCAATGTTGCAACATTTATTCATTCACTTGCAACTTCATTTCTGGAGCTCTCCTGATCAGCAACCAAGTTCCTTAGGCTCCCTAATCGTGCATAGGACTATTGTAAGTATTCTTAACCCTTCCTAATTCAGTTTAGCCTAGTTAATTAGCTAAAAGTCAAACCGTCGTAATTAACGTTTGACTTTGAAATTAAATAAAACCTGTTCAGTCAATTCTCGAATTGAAAGTACCTATAAGTAGGTAATTATGTGGGTAATAAACCCTTAAAAGGGTACTCTCTGATTCCCACTCTAACTAGGTTAATTGTCGGGTCAAACTTGTTATTAAAAAGTCAACAGAATACTTATTTTCAAATTAATGCATAATTAGCAATGTAGGAGGCATGCAACCTGTTTTATCATTAATATAACTTGGTAATTAATGTAAGAACATGTTTAAACATGTTCAACCCGACAATTTTCAGTTTAAACCCGGATCGGAACCGAAAGTCGCATAATTTGACTTTTGCTTTGACTTTCAGTTCTGACCCGTTTATGCATGTTTTAGAATTGCCTTAGAGCTTTATTTGGACCAGGTTTCATATAAGTATAACTCTCTGAGATTATACAACTTGGTTCATTAGTTATCCGATTCATATGCATGTTTCCGTTAAATGCTTAAATGTTGACTATTATGCCCTTTTGACTATAAAAATGTGATTTTTGAAAAAGTAAAAGAGTAGAAACCTTAGTTACTGATTTATAAACTTGCACCTAAAATTTGACATCAGTTTGAGGTCTAGATTAAGAGTTATGCTCAATAGCGTAATTAGAAAGCTTTATGTTAATTAAACGGCGTAATTAGCGTATAGCCTATTTAAACCCACTTTTTGATATCAAACTTTTTACCCACTGATGTAATATAATATTTTGGGATTTTTGAGGATTTTTATTTAATTTTTGGCTGAGCATAACATAGGTCTCTAAGTTTGATTCGGTTAATACCGGTTTTGCCCTTTTAAGCCATAAAATGAGTTTTACAAATCCTTTTGACCCCAAACCTTTTTCTACTGATTTTATTTGACAAATAAAATATTTTGAGCCTTCTGGAATTATAAAAATATCAGTTTTCCTTTGAAAACCCGGAAATAGCTCCAAATCGACTTTTTAAGCGTTTTTAACGCATAGTATGTACTAAAACTATATCAAACATATAAGGTTGATACCTACTGATATTTTTAGTATATTTTTATATAATAACAATAAGTAAAAGTTTTTAAACTCAGGTTTCCAGTTTTGACCTTTTTAGCCTATGTGAAATTACCAAAATACCCCTAGAATGCATAATTTGGTTTTAAATGATAAATTTCACATATAGGTCATACCTTACTGTTATAACTTATTAAATTAAGTGTATTTACTGAATGAATCAGACCTGTAACTCAGATTACTAATTAAACTCTTTTATAACCTTTTAAATGACCAAAATGCCCTTACAAGGCATAGCTTGAGTTTAAATCCATTTCGGGCATAATAGAAGATATCTTACTGATGTCACAACATATTTAAGGTATATTAACTTAGGAAACTTGCATATGACTCATTTGGTTACCCGTTACGCACTTTTCGCGTTCGGAATGACTTATGTAACTAGTTTGCATATATTAGCCGAAACGGGTCAAACCTTATCATCTTTGTCTCAAAATCCATAATATGTTTAGTATACCCATAATATACAAGTCTTCAAAATTTTCGGGTCTAAATCACATTCTGTCCGGTCTTCGCTTAATCGTGCGTTTGAACCGTATCTTCCTTTAAAACTGACCGGTCTAAGCTTAAGCTTAATTAAAGACCCGTTAGGATTCTAATAGAATAATAAAAACCTTTGTTCCAGATTAGGAGCCCAGTAAAAGCCATCTGTACTTGCTGTATTTGACTTATACATTGCTCAGGTAAATACTCTTAACTTATTTTCCCTATACGGGCTTGGGATACGGTATTATAATAATACCGCTTGGTCGGGTGTGTAATCATTTAAATCGGATTGTGATTAATGTAATTACATACTCGTTTAATATGTATTATTTGGTGTATGGCCTTTGGGGGTTAAATGACCATGTCCCGGATATCCTTGGCATCATTTTACGAAATGGCCACGACCTAAGCACGGGGTGTAGGCGTACACCTGACAGTTGCATATGTAAAAACTGGTAGCCCATTTAAAGGAATTAACCTTGTGGGTATTATACCTGTGGTGTGTCAGTTAATCTTGTCCGGCCCTACCAACCGACCCTGATGGACGACAAATAAGTAAAACTGTATACATGATTATTTAATAATTGTCCCAAGTTATAAAATATATTTTTGCCGAAGTGCATTCAAATCAATTTTTAAACTCTTTTCAAAATGAGTCAGTTAAGTTGTATTTATCAGTGTAAACTGACGTATTTTCCAAAATGGTTAAGTGCAGGTGCTACACGTAATAGGCTGGATACTCCAGACATCAATAATCATGTCTCGCAAAGCTTTAGGTGTCAAAGTCTGTTGAACAGTTTTCCTCTTTATTTTGATCCGCCTGTGGATCTGTTTCAACTACATTGTGATACTTTATATTACAATTTATTTGGTTGAAATAAATCTATTTTTGCTCCCGCTGTGCATTTAAATATTGTGTTGTTTGACTATAATGATATCAACTACGTCACGATACTCTCCACCGGGCCCACCGGTGACACGTGGTAAAATAGGGGTGTGACAGGTTGGTATCAGAACCAACACTAAGTGAATTAAACACTAGCCTTTTGTGTTTTAATCTCAGTTACACAATTGCACAATCCTCGATTCTCGAGTCTAGACAAAGAACTTAGGAATTATCCAAATTTGTTTTATTTCTAACTTTGTCTTATATATTTTCTTGTTGTATCACTTGTTTGTTTTTGACAGGTTAATAAAATGCCACCAAGGATGAGAGGAAGAGGAAGAGGAAAAGGGCCACTCATTGCCCCAAATGACCATGAGGCCAAACCTTCGCACCGGCGAACACCGTCAGATCCCAACAACCCGGGTCCTCAAGAGCCATGGAGGACCTACATTGAACCAACTAGGCGCTCAGTTTCACTGAGTAACTCCCCTTCTCTTCCACACTCTTTTGGGCCTCATTCTGAAAATGAGCCCCACAACTCCCACCAATCCTACATACCTCTTCAAGGACACAACTCACCTTTCGACCACCTATCACCTGTTTTCCAGGGCCAGTTCAACCCTGCGGACTACCTTGGAGCACCAGTGGGTTTTAACCCACTTGGACCTGAAGATCATTTTTCCGGTGGCAACGCGATGGATATAGATGAGGACACCGACCCTGCCGAGCCACCATCCGGAACTCCTAACCACCCCATCGAAATTTCAGATGGGTCACCTTTTGTGGGATCACCTTATAATGGTCCCGACAGCTATGAGGAGAGGTTCAGGCAGTGTGACTGGGCGTTTACCCCCAGTTACCACAACTCTCCCCTGCACCACCAGCAGCAGCAGTAGCGGGATCCTTCCGAGGATTCTCGATTTGTAGCGGTCACTCCACCGCCACCACCACCACTGCAACAGCCTCCGGAGCCCCCGAGGCGAAGAAGATCGAACGCGCGGATATCCGTGCGAGGAGGTGTGCGTATCAACACCCCTCCACTTTCAAGTGGCAGCCGATACTCGCCACTTCACGAAGAACCAGAGATGGGAGAATCTTCACACCCCATCTCAGAAGTAAACTCTGCGCCAGTCGCGCCACCACCACCACTGGGTTTTTGAGACCCAATTCCTACTTACACTGGTGCGGCGGCGTATAATCCCTTTGAGCAGCCAATCCACACCAATTACAACTATGCCGAGGCCGATCCTTACTTGGTAGCTGCGAACTACAACGCTCTCCATCCAGAAGGTCCCTATGGAGGTCCCTGGACTACGGGATACCCGACCTATGGATACCCACCATATGGGTATCAGCAACCGCCACCTACTCAACCTCCACCTTATCAGCAACCCCCACAGCTGCCGGTGATGTCACCGCCACAATTTCAAGAAATCCTTCAAGGGATAAATGAGGTGCGGCAGGAGGTGCGGGAAGACCGTAGGCATAACCAAGGGATGTTCAAGAAAATGGTGAATTTGATCAAGGGAAAAAGCAAGAAGGATCGCTAAATCCTTGTTTGTTTGTTTATTTTTGTGTTGTAATCATGTCCCTGCGAGGACATTTGTTTCTGTACTCTGCCCCTGCGTGGGCATATTTTTATGTTCTGCCCCTGCGTGGGCATGTCTTTCTATTTTGACCCCTGCGTGGGTATGTTCGTTAGTTTGGCCCCTGCGTGGGCGTGTTATTTATGTAAAAGTCCCGTTTAGGGCAAACTCGTACTAGTTTAATTTAATGGAATGGTTAGTTCAAATTTTTCATTTTTAAATTATATGCATAAATATAATATGTGGAGGAATGAAAAATAACATTCATTTTATAAATTTACCATTTTAATAAAGTAATAAGAATCTTAAAAGGAAAATCCTAGCTTCTATGTCATAATAAGACATGGCCAATAAGGTAAAAGCTATTTAAAAAGATTCAAATCTCTGTTAACATCTGCAAACATGTTAACATTCTTGACTAATCTGATCCGCAAAATCACACATGTCACCCTTTTAATAAATTATCCCAATTCCTTATTACTATTTAAACATCTGATTGTGATGTAATGCCTACGGGCTATAACTAATGTCATATAAGACAAAAGGCAGTTGTAGTTTATAGACTCCCTGCCAAGAAAGGTAATGAATTTTTAATTCAAACCCTAATAACTAGATCCTATAAGATCTAAATTTATAATTTAGAAATTGTCCACGTGACTAGGCCTGTTATGCCAATATTATATTTTAAAGGGCTACTAGTGAAAAGTCCCGAATGAAACTACTTAACAAATTAACTAGTATGGCTCTTTAATTACCATAGTTAATAAATTATCAAGATGACGGACCTATTATTTTCCTTAAATGAATCATTGTCATCATCTTATGTAGCAGTTCAACTACATGGCCGAGTCTGACGAGGTTAACAGTCGGCCAATGGAGAATCATGACGCCACCAGAATTAATATCACTGGTGCAGAACTCCAAACACTAATAGACAATGCAGTCACTAAAGCCATAGAGAGGCAATATAGTGAATCGAGTAGTACTCGAAGCAGGACCCAGTCAGCACCTCACTCTAAGCCAAAAACACATTCTGAGGCTCATAGTAAGCCACCATCTAAGCTAGATAAGCCAAAGAAGGATGATGACGATCATCACTCCTCGAACCAACACAGTGTCCCGTCAAGGAGGATCGAGCTTAAACAGGATCCGCGTAGTAAGTCCTGTACGTATAAATACTTCGTCTCATGTAAACCCAGAGACTTTACTGGGGAGAAAGGAGCGGTTGACTGCATGATATGGTTGGACGAAATAGATATTGTGGTGGATATCAGCGGGTGTGCTGATAGGGATGTAGTGAAATTTGTATCGCAATCGTTCAAAGGTGAGGCTTTAGCCTGGTGGAAATCTTTGATTCAAGCTACTGGGAAGGTTCCACTATACAATATGACATGGGAACAATTTGTTACCCTCATCAAGGAGAACTACTGTCCTCAGCATGAGGTTGAAAAGATAGAGTCAGATTTTCTGTCATTAGTAATGAAGAATCTGGATTGCCAAGCTTATCTTACGAGTTTTAATACCCTGTCACGGTTGGTTCCTTATCTTGTAACCCCGGAACCCAGAAGAATAGCTCGTTTTATTGGGGGTTTAGCCCCAGAGATTAAAGCAAGTGTAAAAGCCTCCCGGCCTGCTACCTTCAGATCAGCAGCTGATCTATCCCTATCCCTTACCTTAGACGCGGTCAGATTAAGATCGCTCAAAAATTCAGAATAAGGTAAGAGGAAGCGTGAGGACGATACCTCACGAAGATCTGAGAAGAAGCATAAGGGTAATACTGACTCCAGGAAGAAGTCTGGATCCAACAAGGGTAGCCAGCAAGCTGAGGAAAAGCCAAAGTGCAAGACTTGCCAAAAACGCCACTTTGGAAAGTGCCGACTTGAGTCCAAGTCTAAGTCAGGATCACCTGCGTGTGGGTTATGCAAGTTTAAAGAGCACAAGACTGTTGATTGCAAGAAGATTAAAGATGCCACATGCTACAACTGCAATGAGAAAGGGCACATTAAAACCAACTGCCCTAAATACGCCAAGAAGCCGGAAGATGTCAAGAAGACCAATGCCAGGGTCTTCAAGATGGATGCAAAGGAAGCTGTCCAGGACGACAACGTAATCACAGGTACTTTTCTCATAAATGATGTTTATGCCAGAGTATTGTTTAATTCTGGAGCGGATAAGTCTTTTGTGGATAACAAATTTTGTGAGTTGTTGAAATTGCCTGTAAAAGCCTTAAGTGTGAAGTATGAGGTGGAATTAGCAGATGAAACCATAGAAACCGCCTCAACTATTTTAGATGGATGTGTTATATCCATTAGGAACCACTTTTTTCCTTTGTCCTTACTTCCCTTTAAGCTAGCCGGTTTTGATATAGTTATAGGTATGGATTGGTTATCGCATAACCAAGCCCAGATTGTGTGCAACAGAAAGCAAGTGGTAGTCAAAACTCCGTCTGGTGAGTCACTTACCATTCAGGGGGATACCCAGCATGGATTGCCTGAGCAAGTGTCTATGCTCAAGGCATCCAGATGTCTGAAGAAGGGCTGTGTCATTTATATGGCACAAGTTACTATTGATGAGCCAAAGCCTAAGATTGAAGACATCCCCGTCATTTCAGAATATCCTGAAGTTTTTCCTGAAGAACTACCTGGTTTACCACCAGATAGGCAAGTGGAATTCCGAATTGACACCATCCCGGGTGCAGCACCAGTAGCAAGAGCACCTTATAGGTTGGCACCAACAGAGATGAAGGAGTTAAGGACGCAGTTAGATGATCTGCTAGCCAAAGGTTTCATTAGACCTAGTTCATCTCCTTGGGGAGCGCCGATCTTGTTTGTCAAGAAGAAGGATGGATCAATGCGTCTGTGCATCGATTACCATGAGCTTAATAAGGTCACTATCAAGAATAGGTATCCTTTGCCCAGGATCGACGATTTGTTCGATCAACTTCAAGGGGCAAGTTACTTTTCTAAGATCGATTTAAGGTCAGGCTATCATCAGTTGAAAGTTAAGGATGAAGATGTACACAAGACTGCATTTAGGACTCGTTATGGTCATTACGAGTTCCTAGTGATGCCTTTTGGGCTCACTAATGCTCCTGCCGCATTCATGGACCTCATGAATCGCGTCTGCAAGCCTTACTTGGATAAATTTGTCATCGTTTTCATTGACGACATCCTCATCTACTCGAAGAGCCAAGCTGACCATGAGAAACATCTTCGCTGTATTCTTAAACTTCTACATCATGAGAAACTCTACGCCAAATTTTCGAAGTGCGAATTTTGGCTTCGAGAAGTCCAATTCCTTGGACATGTGGTAAGTGAGCGTGGTATCCAAGTGGATCCCGCTAAGGTAGAAGCAGTTATGAATTGGCAAGAGCCAAAGACGCCTACTGAGATTCGCAGCTTTCTTGGACTAGCAGGATACTATAGGCGATTTATCGAAAACTTCTCAAGGATTGCTGCGCCCCTAACTTCGTTGACACGTAAGAAGATTAAGTTTGATTGGGGCCCTAAGCAGTAGGAATCCTTTGACATTCTGAAGAAAAAGTTGAGCAATGCACCAGTGTTAACGTTGCCCGATGGAATAGAAGAATTCGTGGTGTATTGTGATGCATCACACACTGGTATGGGTTGTGTACTCATGCAGAAAGGCAAAGTTATTGCCTACGCTTCACGACAGTTAAAGGTGCACGAGAAGAACTACATCACCCATGACTTGGAGCTGGGTGCCGTTGTATTTGCACTAAAACTATGGAGGCACTACTTGTATG
This sequence comes from Helianthus tuberosus, assembly GCA_030545235.1. Classification (NCBI taxonomy): domain Eukaryota; kingdom Viridiplantae; phylum Streptophyta; class Magnoliopsida; order Asterales; family Asteraceae; genus Helianthus; species Helianthus tuberosus. Next base: position 173,839,779 of record CM060447.1, read on the forward strand.
GAACCAAGTGTGTGATCTATTCAGATCACAAGAGCCTTCAACACTTGTTTAACCAGAAGGACTTAAACATGAGGCAAAGACGCTGGATGGAAACTTTAAATGATTATGATTGTGAGATAAGAGAGCATCCAGGCAAGGCAAATGTAGTTGCTGACGCCTTAAGCAGGAAGGAAAGATTGAAGCCGATAAGAATCAATGCCAAGAGCATTGAGATAAAGAATAGTTTGAACGAAAGGTTGTTAGCTGCACAGAAGGAAGCTGTGTTGGAAGCTAACTATCCTGAAGAAAAGCTAGGAGTAACTGAGGAGCAGTTATCCTATGACAAAGACGGAATGCTAAGATTGAATGGATGAATATGGGTTCCAGTTTTTGGAGGACTTCGAGATGTTATCCTCCAGGAAGCCCACAGTTCCAAATATTCCGTTCATCCTGGAGCTGATAAGATGTACCAGGATCTAAAGGCAAACTACTGGTGGATAGGCTTGAAAAAGTCTGTAGCTGCCTATGTAGCTAAATGTTTGACGTGTGTGCAAGTCAAAGCTGAGCATCAGAAGCCGTCAGGTTTGCTACAACAGGCTGAACTTCCCACATGGAAGTGGGAGATGGTGACAATGGATTTCATCACCAAGTTGCCAAAGACAAGGAAGGGAAATGATACTATATGGGTGATAGTAGATAGACTGACTAAGTCAGCACATTTCCTACCCATTAAGGAAACTTATAGTTCTGACATGTTAGCTCAATTGTACGTAGATAAGATTGTAGCCCTACATGGCGTACCTGTGTCAATTATCTCTGACAGAGATACGAGATACACCTCTCATTTTTGGAAAAGTTTCCAACAGTCTTTGGGCACGCGCTTAAACTTTAGTACGGCTTACCATCCACAGACGGACGGGCAGAGTGAGCGTACCATCCAAACACTGGAAGACATGCTTCGAGCATGTGTGGTTGATTTAGGTGGCAGTTGGGATAACCACCTGCCATTGATCGAGTTCTCCTATAACAATAGCTACCATACGAGTATTAAGGCTGCGCCTTTTGAGGCATTATATGGTAGAAAATGCAGAACACCTATTTGTTGGGCGGAAGTAGGAGAAGTTCAATTATCAGGACCTGAATTAGTCTTTGAGACGACGGACAAGATTGTCCAGATTCGCGATCGCCTGAAAGCTGCCAGGGACAGGCAGAAAATCTACGCTGATCCAAAGCGTAAACCTCTAAAGTTTGAGGTTGGTGATAAAGTTTTGCTTAAAGTATCACCCTGGAAAGGGGTGATGCGATTTGGTAAGAAAGGTAAGTTAAGCCCAAGGTATATAGGACCATTCGAGGTTATCGAATGTGTTGGGTCAGTGGCTTATAAGTTGAACTTGCCTAAAAAGCTCAGTAGTATTCATAATGTTTTTCACATCTGCAATCTGAAGAAATGTCTAGCTGATGACTCGCTAGTCATACCACATACGGATGTGCATATAGATGAGAGCTTGAAATTTGTGGAAAACCATTGTCGATTGAGGATCGACAGGTAAAGAAGCTTCGAAGAAAGCATGTGCCTATTGTAAAGGTCAAATGGGATGCCCGTAGAGGTCCCGAATACACATGGGAGGTAGAATCCACGATGAAAGAAAAGTACCCTCATTTGTTTCAGTAAATCTCGAGGTCGAGATTTCTTTTAAGGGGGTGAGGATGTAACACCTCGAAAATTTACGTCCAATAATGTATTGACACGTGTCATAAGCTTTGAATATGTGAAAAAGTACTTTAGAAGGACTAAAGTTGACAAACAGAGAAACTATGTGAATATAAGGGTCCAAAGTGTCAACAATAGATAAATATGCCCTACAATAACCCTACATGGTGTTTATAATCTTAAACGAATAAATCATGGATCATACGAAGCTGAAAATGAAAGAAAGTGAGGAATTACAAACTACAGGGGTTAAATGTGTCAACATGTTGAAACTATACCTCTGAGTGACCTTTTAGCAAACCCGAAGCTTTGTAACGGTAAAATATGCTCACTAGAATGTGTGATAAAATTTTTATAAAGTTTCGTTATTGTATGAGAAAGTTATGATCAAATCCGTGTACGAAGGGTTAAAAGCGTCAACGTTGAAATTTGTGACTTTTCGGGTAAGCACAAAGTTAACCAAGGACTTAACCAAGTTTGTAAAAGTCTTAAGGTCCTTAAAAATCAAGTTGGAGGGCCAAAAGTGCAAGAAAAACAATCAAAACCACGTTACACAGGACCAGGGACTGAAATGAAATAGATGAAACTTGTTTGGCCTGTTGCGAAGTTTTAGACGCCCCGCGAGAGGGTCCTCGCGGCCCGCGTACGACCTGCCAGCGCAGAAAAAACGAACAGCTGCCAATGTTGCAACATTTATTCATTCACTTGCAACTTCATTTCTGGAGCTCTCCTGATCAGCAACCAAGTTCCTTAGGCTCCCTAATCGTGCATAGGACTATTGTAAGTATTCTTAACCATTCCTAATTCAGTTTAGCCTAGTTAATTAGCTAAAAGTCAAACCGTCGTAATTAACGTTTGACTTTGAAATTAAATAAAATCTGTTCAGTCAATTCTCGAATTGAAAGTACCTATAAGTAGGTAATTATGTGGGTAATAAACCCTTAAAAGGGTACTCTCTGATTCCCACTCTAACTAGGTTAATTGTCGGGTCAAACTTGTTATTAAAAAGTCAACAGAATGCTTATTTTCAAATTAATGCATAATTAGCAATGTAGGAGGCATGCAACCTGTTTTATCATTAATATAACTTGGTAATTAATGTAAGAACATGTTTAAACATGTTCAACCCGACAATTTTCAGTTTAAACCCGGATCGGAACCGAAAGTCGCATAATTTGACTTTTGCTTTGACTTTCAGTTCTGACCCGTTTATGCATGTTTTAGAATTGCCTTAGAGCTTTATTTGGACCAGGTTTCATATAAGTATAACTCTCTGAGATTATACAACTTGGTTCATTAGTTATCCGATTCATATGCATGTTTCCGTTAAATGCTTAAATGTTGACTATTATGCCCTTTTGACTATAAAAATGTGATTTTTGAAAAAGTAAAAGAGTAGAAACCTTAGTTACTGATTTATAAACTTGCACCTAAAATTTGACATCAGTTTGAGGTCTAGATTAAGAGTTATGCTCAATAGCGTAATTAGAAAGCTTTATGTTAATTAAACGGCGTAATTAGCGTATAGCCTATTTAAACCCACTTTTTGATATCAAACTTTTTACCCACTGATGTAATATAATATTTTGGGATTTTTGAGGATTTTTATTTAATTTTTGGCTGAGCATAACATAGGTCTCTAAGTTTGATTCGGTTAATACCGGTTTTGCCCTTTTAAGCCATAAAATGAGTTTTACAAATCATTTTGACCCCAAACCTTTTTCTACTGATTTTATTTGACAAATAAAATATTTTGAGCTTTCTGGAATTATAAAAATATCAGCTTTCCTTTGAAAACCCGGAAATAGCTCCAAATCGCCTTTTTAAGCGTTTTTAACGCATAGTATGTACTAAAACTATATCAAGCATATAAGGTTGATACCTACTGATATTTTTAGTATATTTTTATATAATAACAGTAAGTAAAAGTTTTTAAACTCAGGTTTCCAGTTTTGACATTTTTAGCCTATGTGAAATTACCAAAATACCCCTAGAATGCATAGTTTGGTTTTAAATGATAAATTTCACATATAGGTCATACCTTACTGTTATAACTTATTAAATTAATTGTATTTACTGAATGAATCAGACCTGTAACTCAGATTACTAATTAAACTCTTTTATAACCTTTTAAATGACCAAAATGCCCTTACAAGGCATAGTTTGAGTTTAAATCCATTTCGAGCATAATAGAAGATATCTTACTGATGTCACAACATATTTAAGGTATATTAACTTAGGAAACTTGCATATGACTCATTTGGTTACCCGTTACGCACTTTTCGCGTTCGGAATGACTTATGTAACTAGTTTGCATATATTAGCCGAAACGGGTCAAACCTTATCATCTTTGTCTCAAAATCCAGAATATGTTTAGTATACCCATAATATACAAGTCTTCAAACTTGTCGGGTCTAAATCACATTCTGTCCGGTCTTCGCTTAATCGTGCGTTTGAACCGTATCTTCCTTTAAAACTGACCGGTCTAAGCTTAAGCTTAATTAAAGACCCGTTAGGATTCAAATAGAATAATAAAAACCTTTGTTCTAGATTAGGAGCCCAGTAAAAGCCATTTGTACTTGCTGTATTTGACTTATACATTGCTCAGGTAAATACTCTTAACTTATTTTCCCTATACGGGCTTGGGATACGGTATTATAATAATACCGCTTGGTCGGGTGTGTAATCATTTAAATCGGATTGTGATTAATGTAATTACATACTCGTTTAATATGTATTATTTGGTGTATGGCCTTTGGGGGTTAAATGACCATGTCCCGGATATCCTTGGCATCATTTTACGAAATGGCCACGACCTAAGCACGGGGTGTAGGCGTACACCTGACAGTTGCATATGTAAAAACTGGTAGCCCATTTAAAGGAAATAACCTTGTGGATATTATACCTGTGGCGTGTCAGTTAATCTTGTCCGGCCCTACCAACCGGCCCTGATGGACGACAAATAAGTAAAACTGTATACATGATTATTTAATAATTGTCCCAAGTTATAAAATATATTTTTGCCGAAGTGCATTCAAATCAATTTTTAAACTCTTTTCAAAATGAGTCAGTTAAGTTGTATTTACCAGTGTAAACTGACGTATTTTCCAAAAAAAGGTTAAGTGCAGGTGCTACACGTAATAGGCTGGATACTCCAGACATCAATAATCAAGTCTCGCAAAGCTTTAGGTGTCAAATTCTGTTGAACAGTTTTCCTCTTTATTTTGATCCGCCTGTGGATCTGTTTCAACTACATTGTGATACTTTATATTACAATTTATTTGGTTGAAATAAATCTATCTTTCCTTCCGCTGTGCATTTAAATAGTGTTGTTTGACTATAATGATATCAACTACGTCACGATACTCCCCACCGGGCCCACATGTGACACGTGGTAAAATAGGGGTGTGACATAAACCCTAATATGACTCTATGTTGTGATATAGACCGTCACTAAGAATCATACGAAGCAAATGACAATAATAAACCAAATCAAAGTACGCATGTGCATCAAATCAATAAAACAAACTCTTTACTAAACACAATCAATCCATAATATTCATGCAATTAACGAAAACGGTAAAAACTTTATTCAATCCATTCAACTAAGTCTAGGTGGCTTAAAAGTTTAGCCGAGCATCATGGTCTTAAAAACAAATAAACAAAGTCGCTTAACTGAGTTCATTGAATTAAAGAATAAACCACTAAGAAAACAAAAGAAACTGAGAAGATAGAGCTTCAAACCCGCTCGCTTCCAATGATTCCTAGCGTTGAATTCTTGCCACATAATCTTCTAAATTCGTCCCCAATATATGATGTTGCGTCTCCCTGACGTGCGGCCGATTCACCTCTGATAGCCGCCTCTCTTCTGTTCCCTTCTGTCTATAGTGGGGTCTCTCCCTTTTTCGGCTATGTATGCAATTAAGAATATATATGGTTTTTTCATAATACATCGTAACAATCTATTTAGTAATTGATCCATAGCCCATTATTATGAATTCCAAGATTGCATCATGCATGGTTGGGCTGGAAGCTTTCACGGCCCATGTGACCCCAAAGATTAATAATCTTTCTTTTAATTCTTCCCTCCTAGAAATAATATGCAGCCTTTGACATCTCCTTTTATTTCATCTGCCCCCATAAAATATGTCACCTCCCTTAATAATAGCTGCCGCCAAAGTTTTGCGTCCCCTGATGTCGGGCTCTTTATTTATTCGAAAACAATAATAACTAGGAATTCTCCTTGTGATTTTCTAAAATAATAGGAATAATAATCCTCCCACAATAGAAGTAATCAATGTTTTAAAAACCGGTTTTTAAGTCATACCGGGTTGGGTTCTAAAATGGTTCAACCGGTTGAACCGGGTTGTATCGGGCGGTTGAACCGGGTTACTAGTTAACCCTATAAATTCCATAAAATACAAATTTATCTCAAAAAACAATCAAATCTCAACATGGATTTATGTAACTGATCATAGTTTTATCTAAAAACATCTATTTTTATTGTAAACTATTAAACATTTTAAGAATATTTTTATTAGTTATAAACACTATTGCATTGAACGAGATGAGTAACAGTTTCAACGATGATGATATATTTGAATAGAAGACACTAGATTAATTACCGGAAATATGGAAGATCAATATTACCTTAATATCGTATTTTATTACAATTAAGAAATCAAATTTTAAGATAATGCAAACCGGTTCAATGGTTTGAACCGGTAGAACCGGATTTACCGCCGGTACATAAGACATACCGCATTCGGGTATTACCGGCCTTTATCGTACCGGACTCGTGTCCGATATCCGGTATAACCGGTATAACCGGCCGGTTCATACCGGTATTTAAAACATTGGAAGTAATCTTAGCCACTTTTGTCTCCTGGCGTCCAATTCTCCACCAATAACAATAATTACTTTATTTTGATTTTTATTAACAGCCCATTAATTTTTAAAATAGAGATAGTGGTTTTGGCCCACTCAAAGAAAATAGCTGCAATTTTACTTCTGTCTCTAGCGCCCCACTCTGCTCAACTAGCTGGTTATTTAATTATTACTCTTTTTCACTCCATTTGCACCAGTACCTGTCAAAACACAAAATAATATAATATACTACTAAAAACTAAATAAAACAAATAAAACCTATACAATAATTATGCAATCTACACGGGACAAATATGTGTATTTTACCCCACATCAAATATCCCCACACTTACTCTTTTTTCGTCCTCAAAAAAGAATTATACAACGGAATCATAGATGAATAATCACTTGGGTCAAAAGCATATGTATATTTTATTAAAACCAAAGTTTGCGTTAGCCGCGATTGCGAATATACTTGTCCCTTTAAACCCAAATCTGGTCTTAAGCCCTTATCACGTGAATTTAATTTAAGTACGGTCAATCTACCTAGGGTCTCACACCAGAATCTACAGTCCACCTACTCCCGCCTCAAGCTTATAGAACTAAAGGAACGATCACTGGACCAATTCCCAACCGTCTTATATCAAAACCAAGAGAGTTTACAATCAAATTTTTTTCTTTTCCCAATTTTTTCATCACTTTTCTTTTTTTTTTTCTTTCCATGAGCGTAGACGATGCTTTCCCTAACCAAGAGGCAATCCGGCTGTAGAGTCGCTATCCCCAACTCGGATTACTTAAGCTTCAGTATTTTTTTTTCTTTTCTTTGCACGGTCGATTTCACACACCCTAGCGGCAATCCGGTTGTAAAGTCACTATCCCCAACCCAGACTACATAGAAATGCGCTACTTTCATTCAGTATCTAGCTCATTATTTTATTTTTTTCTATTTTTTTTCGCATGATCACAAACTCTAACAGTTTTAACTTATAACGGTGTCCCTTATACTATTATCGACAGTTTTGATTTCCCATATTTCCCAGGCGAAAACCCACTAGTAGACCGACAATTAAGGTGTATTAACTCAAAGGGACTTAAAACCAAACCCGGGCCTATCCACACATCCCTAACTAGACACAAGCTCGATTTATTTAATCTCATATTATCATTATTTGAACCCGAACAAAAACCCATCTTTTCTATCATTTTCCGTATTGATTTTGCAAACTTCTTATTTAAAAGACATTTTCTGATTTTTTCATTTTTGATTTTTGAATTTTTAATTTTTTTTTGTATTTTTCATATTATTGACTCAAGACTCACTAACTAAGACCTAAACGATAGTTTTCCATCCCCACACTTAAACTCTACATTGCCCTCAATGTAGGATGGAAACCGAATAAAAAAAACTAAAATAAATAAGAAATAAAAACAAAGGGCATAAATGGAAAGGACTTAGCTGGTTAAATAACGCGTATGCTCCAAAACTCTCGTCCAATCTGTAACATCCCGAGAATACAAAACTTTATATTAGAATTATAAAGTGCATAATAAACAAGAATAAGCTAACTAGGATAAATAACCCAGTTAGTTAGGAGTCTTGTAGTTACACATGAATGAGTTAAAAGGCCAAATATATAAACTAAATAAGAGTGGAGGGACTTAGGTTGTTAAAATTGAAACTTAAATTACTAATATTAGTAAAATAAAAATCCAAACACTCCATTTTGGAGATCCTGGATCGATCAAGGCAGGAGAGGGCGACCCCCACTCTCAAAAACCCTAACTTCCACTAAAACTCTCAATTGAAGGCCTAAATCAAGCTAAACTCGAAATCAGAACATGGAATCGTGATCACCTCGTCAAGAGGATCATAAGGTATGTCAAATTAGGTTATTTGAGTTCAACCCAAATTCTTGCATGTTATTGAAATCGAGTGTTGAGCTTGATTATGTGTTGTAAACACGAAATTGGAAGTAATATAAGGTTTAGGGACAAACCCTAGACGATTTCTTGTCAAAATCTTGCATGATAATAGTGAGAGTCAAAATCACCATAGTGGGTGGTTAATAAGCTAGTAGAACTTGATAAACACTAGGATTAAGACTCTTGTTCTAGTGTAAACTGAAATTGTGAGATAATCTCTAAAATCATTGATGTTAAAATATGGGTATATTGTCTATTTGAAGTTAAATTGAGTGGTAATTTCAAGTTGTGAACTTGGTTTAGATCATGTAGAAATTTGACCCGCAAGGTGTTTGATAAAATGCCTAAATGAGGGCTAAAATGTTATAAGTTGGATGAAAACGCATATTTGACTATGTTAAGAAAGAATGCGTTAAAGCTTATGAAAGAGTTCTAAAACTTGTTATGAATTGAACTCTATAGGCAAGGAATCCGGAACGTCAAGCGGACACACCGGAGGGGATACACGTGGAAAAGGGACGCTTTGAAGGTACGTGGCTTTAGTCCCGTTAAATTATGCTTAAATGCTTTGGTTTGATGTGTAAATGATGTTGTAGTGTAAAGGATGCGTTTGATGTGTCGCTAAAGTGGCGAAGTACACTCGACCATTAAACGGGTCAAAATAAGGACTTGGAATTTAGTTGGGTATGTCAACAAAGTGATAGTTTTCACTAAATAGCCAAACAGGTCAAAAAGATGCTTTTAAAAGAATCATGAGAATAGAGACTTGAAAGTCTCATATTTCGTTAAGTGGTGGATTGTACCACGCCATTGAATTGGTTATATTAATTTAAGTCTAAGAACCCGGGAAATCGGGTCAAACAATAGAAGCTCTATGAAAGTGTCGCTTGAAACGGAATGCTTGAATTCCGTAGAAACAAGTGTTTAGTTCTAATGGAACGCAAAGCCATAGAATGGTGCGAATGTACCATATTTACAAGCCCGGGAAGTTGGGTATATATGTCTAAAAGATCTTAAGAATTAAAAAGAGGTGTAATGTACTTACACTAATAGGTTGGATAATTGAAATAAGGAAACTGTGAACCGATTGTCGGTATCTTGGTTTCCGTAATGAGAAATTTACGTGGTCGGGTCCGTAATTTTATTACGGACTCGTAGGAAAAAGAATCGGTTAAAACGGACTAACGAGTAAAAAGTTATGATAGTTTAAAGTTAGAATTTTATGAATTTTCGGAGCTGGACAGAAATGCAGGATTTTAACCTACACCTGCTGGAAAAAGTGTTCCCCCGCGCCACGCGGAGGGATATATTGGAAACCCCGCGACACGCGGAAGCCGTCGCGAGTCGCGACGGATTTAATGATTCCTGCCGCGACACGCAGGAGGACTAAAGTTGGAAATTTTATTTTCTTTTATTGAATTAATGCTGGAACTTGTTTATACGTATTATGTCATTGCCAAAACTAATGTTTTTAGTGGTTTTGACCTTAGGTGACTATGGTGGGCTTCCGGATGGCGGTCAAGCAATGTCGAAGAACCGAACACGTATTTTGTAGCTTCCGCGTTAACTTAACTTTGTTTAGACAATGATTTTGATGTAAATGAATTGTTAACCATGTCCTAAGGTTTAAACTAGTCGGTAGCTGACTAGTAGAAGTTACTTTAAACTTTCGTTTTGTACTTAACATGATCATGTTTGGTATTTCGAATTGAAAATCTTTTGTAAATTGGGATTTTAGTATAAACTCATGTAATATATTAAGTAATCTCATTATCATAAAAAGGCTGTTACAAGTTGGTAATCAGAGCTCAAGGTTGTTAGCAAGTGTGTTCGGTTTAAGCTTGATCAAGCATCCGGTAAGAGTTAATTGTTCTTAGTAGAGTTATTAAGTATAAAGAGGGAATAATGAATAGACATGCATGGGAAGAGTGTGTTAACACACTCAAACCCGGAAAGTGCATTAAATAAGAACGGTGAAAACAAGTCATGAACTTGAATAAACCGAAGTAAATAAATCACATGTTATAGATGAAATGTTAACGCTCGATGTAAACATTTCAGTTAAAGATGGCGAATAAAGGTAATGATGATGCGGTGCCAAGAGTCACCGAGCAAACGAGAGAAGTGATTGCTGAGGAGGTAGGAAAAGCAATCGAAAACTGTTTGTCGGGTTTCATCGACAAAATCCAAAACACGGTATTATCAGTGGTGGAAGAAAGGATCAAGAAATTGGAGGATAATACCAATTTAGCAAAGGAGAAGTCGGGAGGACGAAAATCTTGTTCTTATAAAGAGTTCATGGCGTGTAAACCGCCAATCTATAATGGGGAGGTTGACCCGATAATATGCCAACGGTGGCTAAGTGATATGGAGGGAGTATTTGAAAGGACCCATTGCGATGAGGATGACTACGTGGCTTATGGCACGAGTCAGTTAAGGGGTCAGGCGAAAGATTAGTGGGATAACAAGAAGAAAGAGATCGGAAGTGAAGCGGCTAAGGCTATGACATGGGACGAGTTTAAGACGCCGTTTCTTAAACATCATAGTCCCAAGGCAGTCATTAACAAAATCAAGGAAGAATTTATGCAGCTTCGACACAAGGGCGAATCCATCGATAAAATCACGGGAACATTCATGGATAAAATGAAGTTTTGTGATGATCTGATAACGAATGAAGAGCAGAAAATATATTATTATTATAATATGCTGAGCGCCGAGTATAGGGAGTTTATGACTCCTTCGAAGTATGAGACTCTCACCGAGATTATAAACGTGGCTCGGGAACGGGAGATAGAGTTGAAGAAACAAATTGAGAGAGGAGAAAGAAGGGCGCAGGTAGCCAATCCAAGCCCAACGAAAAAGGCACGCACGACTGAATCCTCAAAGAAACAAGAAGGAAAAGGTGGGTCGTTAAGCTGCAAGATATGCGGGAAAGGGCATAAGGGTGAGTGCCGGTTTAAGGACAAGCCGTGTCCTATTTGTGGGAAAACAGGGCACACGGCTGCGTTGTGCCCGGGGAAGGAGTCGGTGTGTTACAAATGTTATCAGCCGGGTCACAAGAAATCTGAGTGTCCGGAATTGATCGGGAAGAAAGATGACAAGGATACACGTACTGAGACACCAATAGCAAAAGCAAGATCCTTCCAGTTAACGGCAGCCGAGGCAAAGGTGGAACCCGATGTGGTTTCAGGTATATTTGCTATAAACTCGATTCTCGCACATGTGTTATTTGATACGGGTGCGAATAAATCCTTTGTTTCACATGGATTTATTCGACATCCTTCTTTTGTACTAACAAAATTGCCTATGCCATTAGAGGTAGAAATAGGGGATAACAAAAGTTTCCTTGTATGTGATGTATGTCGAGATTGCAAAATAAGCGTTGATGATGAGGAATATTTAATAGACTTGATCCCTATGTCAATGGGAGAATTTCAAGTAGTGGTAGGGATGGATTGGTTATCCCGACATCATGCAAAGGTGATATGTTTCCACAAGGAGATACAGTTGACATCTCCAAGTGGAAAGCAAGTCACTATCTATGGCGAAAAAGGGGGCAATCCCGTTATGTGCTCAATACTAAAAGCTCGCAAACTTATGAGGCGCAAATGTAAAGCGTTCATGATATACGCAAATAAATCTAATAAAGAGACGCCGAAGATTGAAGACGTACCAGTGGTACGTGAATACGCTGATGTATTTCCGGGAGATTTACCGGGAATACCGCCGGAACGGGAGGTAGAGTTCGGAATTGAATTGATTCCGGGCGCAAAACCTGTGGCCAAAGCGCCGTATCGGCTCGCGCCATCAGAATTGTAAGAATTGATGTCCCAAATCCAAGATTTGCTTGACAAGGGATTTATTCGGCCAAGTGTGTCTCCATGGGGTGCACCAGTATTATTCGTGAGAAAGAAGGACGGGAGCATGCGTATGTGCATTGATTACCGGGAGTTGAACAAAATCACGGTAAAGAATCGATATCCGCTTCCAAGAATTGATGACCTATTTGACCAATTACAAGGTGCAAGTTGGTTCTCAAAAATCGACCTCAGATCGGGGTATCATCAGTTGAAAGTCAAAGAGGAGGATGTACCGAAAACGGCTTTCCGTACACGGTACGGACATTACGAGTTTCTCGTGATGTCCTTTGGGTTAACTAACGCACCCGCGGCTTTCATGGATCTCATGAACCGGGTTTGCAAACCCATGCTAGACAAGTCAGTGATAGTGTTCATTGATGACATCTTGATATACTCCAAGAATGAAGCAGAACACGCAAGTCATTTGCGTGAAGTGTTGGAGACGCTCAGGAAAGAGAAATTGTACGCAAAATTCTCAAAATGTGCCTTCTGGTTACGAGAGGTGCAATTTCTTGGGCACATCATTAGTGCAAACGGGGTGTTAGTAGATCCGTCAAAGATAGAAGCTGTGTCAAAATGGATTCCACCAAAGAATCCTTCGGAAATCAGAAGCTTCTTGGGGCTTGCGGGTTATTATCGGAGATTCATACAAGATTTCTCCAAAATTGCTATGCCGTTGACCAAACTAACCCGTAAGGATGAAAAGTTTATTTGGGGCGAGGATCAAGAAAGGGCGTTCCAAACGCTCAAGGAAAAATTGACCCATGCACCGGTATTGTCATTATCGGACGGAACGGAGGATATGGTAGTTTACTCGGATGCCTCGCATTCGGGACTTGGCTGCGTTTTGATGCAGCGGGGCAAGGTTATAGCCTATGCCTCGAGACAGCTAAAGACTCATGAGAAGAGATATCCTACCCATGACCTCGAGTTGGCAGCAGTGGTGTTTGTCTTGAAAATATGGAGGCATTATTTGTATGGGGTGAAGTGCACTATCTTTACCGACCATAAAAGCTTAAAGTATTTCTTCGATCAGAAGGAATTAAATATGAGGCAGAGGCGGTGGTTAGAAACTGTCAAAGACTTTGATTGTGAAATACATTACCACCCCGGGAAGGCTAATGTAGTGGCAGACGCGTTGAGCCAAAAGACAGATTATACGCCTATTCGAGTACGATCGATGCAACTAATTGTGACATCGGGTTTGCTTGAACAAATCCGGAAATCTCAAATTAAAGCAATCAAGGAAGAAAATGTGAAGAGGGAAAGGATAGTTGGGCAGCTAAAAGACCTGGAGGATGATAACCAAGGATTGAAAACTCGATTTGGGAGAATTTGGGTTCCAAATACGTGTGGGGCCAAGGTGCGTCTACTTGACGAGGCCCATAAATCTCATTATTCAATTCATCCGGGGGCGACCAAAATGTATAATGACTTAAAACAAAACTATTGGTGGCCCGGAATGAAAAGAGATATTGTGAAATATGTGGAGAAGTGTTTGACTTGTTTACAAGTCAAAGCAGAGCACCAAAAGCCATATGGTAGGTTGCAACCGTTGGATATCCCAGTTTGGAAATGGGAACAAATCACCATGGATTTGTTGACTAAATTACCCAAAACCAATCGCGGGTTTGATGCTATATGGGTAGTCATGGATAGGTTGACGAAAAGTGCTCACTTCATTCCGATTCGTGAGACTTATACATCCGAGAAGATGTCGGAGGTGTACACCAATGAAATCATTGCACGTCATGGGGTACCAATATCCATTGTGTCAGACAGAGATACTCGGTTCACTTCGAATTTTTGGCGTGACTTCCAAGAACAAATGGGGACTAAACTGTTCATTAGCACCGCTTACCGTCCACAAACGGATGGGCAGAGTGAAAGAACAATACAAACGTTGGAGGATATGTTGCGGGCTTGCATCATCGACTTCGGGGGTAGTTGGGATGTCTATCTACCCTTGGTCGAATTCTCATATAACAACAGCTATCACACGAGCATTAAAATGGCCCCTTACGAAATGTTATATGGAAGAAAGTGTCGAACCCCGGTATGTTGGGGAGAAGTAGGTCCTCGAGGACTAGCTCCTACTGATATAATCCGGACTACGAATGAGAAGATCGACTTGGTACGAGCTAACCTAAAGGCGGCTCAGGATCGACAAAAAGCGTACGCAGATAAACGGAACAGACCAATTGAATTTCAAATCGGTGATAAAGTAATGCTAAAAGTATCGCCATGGAAAGGAATTATACGGTTCAGAAAAAGAGGAAAGTTGAGTCCGAGGTTCATTGGGCCATTCAGAATCACTGAACGGGTTGGTAAGGTAGCATATCGCCTTGAACTACCCGAGGAGTTGAGTGGAATTCATAGCACATTCCACGTGTCACATCTCCGAAAATGCTTAGCAGATGAAACCGCTCGTATCCGCTATGATGACATCGAGGTGGATAACAGCCTCAACTATGCAGTGAGGCCAATTGCAATTTTAGATCGAAAAGAGAAGAGTTTGAGGAACAAAGTAATTAACCAAGTGAAGGTTAAATGGGAGCACAGGAAGGGTGCGGATACCACGTGGGAATCCGAAGAAGAGATGCAACGGCTCTACCCTAAACTATTTGGTACGTATTACGGTTTCGGGGACGAAACCCTTTTAAGGGGGGTGGACTTGTAACATCCCGAGAATACAAAACTTTATATTAGAATTATAAAGTGCATAATAAACAAGAATAAGCTAACTAGGATAAATAACCCAGTTAGTTAGGAGTCTTGTAGTAACACATGAATGAGTTAAAAGGCCAAAGATATAAACTAAATAAGAGTGGAGGGACTTAGGTTGTTAAAATTGAAACTTAAATTACTAATATTAGTAAAATAAAAATCCAAACACTCCATTTTGGAGATCCTGGATCGATCAAGGCAGGAGAGGGCGACCCCCACTCTCAAAAACCCTAACTTCCACTAAAACTCTCAATTGAAGGCCTAAATCAAGCTAAACTCGAAATCTGAACATGGAATCGTGATCACCTCGTCAAGAGGATCATAAGGTATGTCAAATTAGGTTATTTGAGTTCAACCCAAATTCTTGCATGTTATTGAAATCGAGTGTTGAGCTTGATTATGTGTTGTAAACACGAAATTGGAAGTAATATAAGGTTTAGGGACAAACCCTAGACGATTTCTTGTCAAAATCTTGCATGATAATAGTGAGAGTCAAAATCACCATAGTGGGTGGTTAATAAGCTAGTAGAACTTGATAAACACTAGGATTAAGACTCTTGTTCTAGTGTAAACTGAAATTGTGAGATAATCTCTAAAATCATTGATGTTAAAATATGGGTATATTGTCTATTTGAAGTTAAATTGAGTGGTAATTTCAAGTTGTGAACTTGGTTTAGATCATGTAGAAATTTGACCCGCAAGGTGTTTGATAAAACGCCTAAATGAGGGCTAAAATGTTATAAGTTGGATGAAAACGCAGATTTGACTATGTTAAGAAACAATGCGTTAAAGCTTATGAAAGAGTTCTAAAACTTGTTATGAATTGAACTCTATAGGCAAGGAATCCGGAACGTCAAGCGGACACACCGGAGGGGATACACGTGGAAAAGGGACGCTTTGAAGGTACGTGGCTTTAGTCCCGTTAAATTATGCTTAAATGCTTTGGTTTGATGTGTAAATGATGTTGTAGTGTAAAGGATGCGTTTGATGTGTCGCTAAAGTGGCGAAGTACACTCGACCATTAAACGGATCAAAATAAGGACTTGGAATTTAGTTTGGTATGTCAACAAAGTGATAGTTTTCACTAAATAGTCAAACAGGTCAAAAAGATGCTTTTAAAAGAATCATGAGAATAGAGACTTGAAAGTCTCATATTTCGTTAAGTGGTGGATTGTACCACGCCATTGAATTGGTTATATTAATTTAAGTCTAAGAACCCGGGAAATCGGGTCAAACAATAGAAGCTCTATGAAAGTGTCGCTTGAAACGGAATGCTTGAATTCCGTAGAAACAAGTGTTTAGTTCTAATGGAACGTAAAGCCATAGAATGGTGCGAATGTACCATATTTACAAGCCCGGGAAGTTGGGTATATATGTCTAAAAGATCTTAAGAATTAAAAAGAGGTGTAATGTACTTACACTAATATGTTGGATAATTGAAATAAGGAAACTGTGAACCGATTGTCGGTATCTTGGTTTCTGTAATGAGAAATTTACGTGGTCGGGTCCGTAATTTTATTACGGACTCGTAGGAAAAAGAATCGGTTAAAACGGACTAACGAGTAAAAAGTTATGATAGTTTAAAGTTAGAATTTTATGAATTTTCGGAGCTGGGCAGAAATGCAGGATTTTAACCTACACCTGCTGGAAAAAGTGTTCCCCCGCGCCACGCGGAGGGATATATTGGAAACCCCGCGACACGCGGAAGCCGTCGCGAGTCGCGACGGATTTAATGATTCCTGCCGCGACACGCGGGAGGACCAAAGTTGGAAATTTTATTTTCTTTTATTGAATTAATGCTGGAACTTGTTTATACGTATTATGTCAATGCCAAAACTAATGTTTTTAGTGGTTTTGACCTTAGGTGACTATGGTGGGCTTCCGGATGGCGGTCAAGCAATGTCGAAGAACCGAACACGTATTTTGTAGCTTCCGCGTTAACTTAACTTTGTTTAGACAATGATTTTGATGTAAATGAATTGTTAACCATGTCCTAAGGTTTAAACTAGTCGGTAGCTGACTAGTAGAAGTTACTTTAAACTTTCGTTTTGTACTTAACATGATCATGTTTGGTATTTCGAATTGAAAATCTTTTGTAAATTGGGATTTTAGTATAAACTCATGTAATATATTAAGTAATCTCATTATCATAAAAAGGGTGTTACACAATCCAGCTCGATCGTATAGCATTTCGGTCGCGATCGGCTTTGACTCTAACTAGTACACTTGGAAAATGCCTGGAATTTGATAAGCAGCTCCAAAATCACCCGAATGGAGATTGAGTACGGGTGGTACATATTCAAACCTGCATAAACAAAACAAGCAAAAACCAAAGCAGTACCGACTCTAAAAAAAACTATTACTTAGACTCAAAGTACAAAAACTACGACTCTATACAAACTTTACAAAAACCTCCCCACACTTGAACCTAATCAGGAGGCTTCTCTTTGATCTGGACCCTATCTAACCCATTCAATTCCACCCGGTCTTTATATATATTCAAAAATTTAATGGCGGAATTATAAAATGATTTTAAAAATTTTAACGGTTAGAACACAAAAATTTGAACTTACCTGGCAGGAGCCGCTGAAACACGATCCCAGGTGTTCTTCTCATTGCCTTCTCCCGTAGTTTTGAACTTTTACTCGAATTCGCTATTAGTACCACGGGCCATCTGTGGTGTTCTTCCTCTTCCACCACCACTTCTTCTTCTTGTTTGATGTCCGTCATTGGGTTTTCTGCAAGTAAAGTTTCTAAGTATGCAAGGTCACCCTCCGGATCAAACGTACCTACTTCTTTATCTACAGGCTGACCCTCTAACTCATCCGCAAATTCTCTCTCCCAAAACAGCTCATCCTCAGTTTCCACATCCTCTTCATCTGACAAATCCCATATTGGTTCGGTGGGATAAGACTCATCATCAAAGACATCCAGGTCAATAGGATCACCTGCCATTAAGAGAGTAGAAAGAGCAGAACAAGGTAGAGAAAAAAAAAGAAAACTAACTAAAAAAAATTACACAACTATACGAGTAGCACGTATTATGTCAATTAAGTCTAATCAAAGCTAATAAACGCAACCGCCAAGAGTCCCCGACAACGGCGCCAAAAACTTGATGTGCTAAAAGTGGTCTAATTAAACTAACTAATTCTAACCCTAAATTAGACACTCTAAGTTTTAAATTTATAAAAACAGACTCTCTAAAACCTAGACCACACCACCGGCGAGTGTACCGGTCAATGCAGTATAGCCTAAGTAAGTCCGAGTATCGAACCCACGAGACTCTCTGATTACGCTAATTAGACTCTATCTAGACCTAGACTGACACAGACTCTAACTGTTTAATTGGTTTGGGGGGGGGGGTTACGGAAAATCTAAGGAAATCTATTTAACTAACTAATTAACTAAAAATTAGACTAATACGAAAGAAGGCAAGGGATTTTCTTATATGAGGAACGAGACCACCTAGACTAGAATCCTGGATTGACTTTAAAGAATTACCAATTAAGTTAAGTGCATGAATTATGGAATCGGGATCTTAAAGTACTAAACCTATTAAGAACCAACTAAGCCCCTCGACCCTTCTCAAGGAGAAACCTGTGGAACTACCTAGGCTGTTAATCCTACCGGTTATTAGACGCCTTTCCAGTTGTCTAATTATTGTGTAATTACCCTAATGTTGACCTACTCTTTTCCAATCATAGATCTAGGGTAGTTTGAATTAATTAACTTGACTTGATAGACTAATAAAACCGACAGGTCAACTAAGACACAACCTTTTCCAAGGACTATCTAAAGCAATTCGCCGGGTAAGACCTACCAATAGCCCCTCACTTTCCAGGTATTAGGACTAGCAGAACACTAAAACCTAGCAAATTACTAACAATTACTTCTAGGGGTTATTGCGCAATTTCTCCCTAAAGAGTTAAGATTTCTTACGTGATATAGACACTCACCAAAAGCCTAAACCCTAATATGACTCTATGTTGTGATATAGACCGTCACTAAGAATCATACGAAGCAAATGACAATAATAAACCAAATCAAAGTACGCATGTGCATCAAATCAATAAAACAAACTCTTTACTAAACACAATCAATCCATAATATTCATGCAATTAACGAAAACGGTAAAAACTTTATTCAATCCATTCAACTAAGTCTAGGTGGCTTAAAAGTTTAGCTGAGCATCATGGTCTTAAAAACAAATAAACAAAGTCGCTTAACTGAGTTCATTGAATTAAAGAACAAACAACTAAGAAAACAAAAGAAACTGAGAAGATAGAGCTTCAATCCCGCTCGCTTCCAATTAGGGCTGTAAACGAACCGAACAAACACGAACGGTTCATGAACACTTACCGAACGAGATTTTATGTTGGTGTTCGTTCATTAAGGAAATGAGCGTGTTCGCGAACGGTTCACGAACACAAACGAACACAAGTAAATTTGGCGAACGCGACGAAGGATAAAGATAGATGGCCTAGAGAGTAGCACTTGAACTTAAATCCCTTATTGTGGAACGGAGGTCGATTGTATTCGTGGATGTGAATAATGAGAAATGAAAGGGAAATGATGCATAAACAAGGTGAAAGTGGGTTTCCTAGTTTAATTGTTAAGAAAATAAAAATAAAATAAATAAAAGTTTAATAATATAAAAAGTACAAATAAAATATAAGAAAGTACAAAGATCTTTAATTAAAACACAAACCTACGAACATAAACGAACGCGAATCAACGAATGTTCACGAACACCTTACCGAACGTTCACGAACACAATCGAACGAACGAGAGCTCTGTTCATGTTCGTTCATTTAACTAATCGGACGAAATTTCTTGTTCATGTTCGTTCGTTTATTAAACGAACGAACATAAACGAACTTCCCGCCGAACGGTTCACGAACTGTTCGCTGAACGTTCAGTTCGTTTACAGCCCTACTTCCAATGATTCCTAGCGTTGAATTCTTGCCACATAATCTTCTAAATTCGTCCCCAATATATGATGTTGCGTCTCCCTGATGTGCGGCCGATTCACCTCTGATAGCCGCCTCTCTTCTGTTCCCTTCTGTCTATAGTGGGGTCTCTCCCTTTTTCGGCTATGTATGCAATTAAGAATATACATGGTTTTTTCATAATACATCGTAACAATCTATTTAGTAATTGATCCATAGCCCATTATTATGAATTCCAAGATTGCATCATGCATGGTTGGGCTGGAAGCTTTCACGGCCCATGTGACCCCAAAGATTAATAATCTTTCTTTTAATTCTTCCCTCCTAGAAATAATATGCAGCCTTTGACATCTCCTTTTATTTCATCTGCCCCCATAAAATATGTCACCTCCCTTAATAATAGCTGCCGCCAAAGTTTTGCGTCCCCTGATGTCGGCTCTTTATTTATTCGAAAACAATAATAACTAGGAATTCTCCTTGTGATTTTCTAAAATAATAGGAATAATAATCCTCCCACAATAGAAGTAATCTTAGCCACTTTTGTCTCCTGGCGTCCAATTCTCCACCAATAACAATAATTACTTTATTTTGATTTTTATTAACAGCCCATTAATTTTTAAAATAGAGATAGTGGTTTTGGCCCACTCAAAGAAAATAGCTGCAATTTTACTTCTGTCTCTAGCGCCCCACTCTGCTCAACTAGCTGGTTATTTAATTATTACTCTTTTTCACTCCATTTGCACCAGTACCTGTCAAAACACAAAATAATATAATATACTACTAAAAACTAAATAAAACAAATAAAACCTATACAATAATTATACAATCTATACGGGACAAATATGTGTATTTTATCCCACATCAAATATCCCCACACTTACTCTTTTTTCGTCCTCAAAAAAGAATTATACAACGGAATCATAGATGAATAATCACTTGGGTCAAAAGCATATGTATATTTTATTAAAACCAAAGTTAGCGTTAGCCGCGATTGCGAATATACTTGTCCCTTTAAACCCAAATCTGGTCTTAAGCCCTTATCACGTGAATTTAATTTAAGTACGGTCAATGTACCTAGGGTCTCACACCAGAATCTACAGTCCACCTACTCCCGCCTCAAGCTTATAGAACTAAAGGAACGATCACTGGACCAATTCCCAACCGTCTTATATCAAAACCAAGAGAGTTTACAATCAAATTTTTTTCTTTTCCCAATTTTTTCATCACTTTTCTTTTTTTTTTTCTTTCCATGAGCGTAGACGATGATTTCCCTAACCAAGAGGCAATCCGGCTGTAGAGTCGCTATCCCCAACTCGGATTACTTAAGCTTCGGTACTTTTTTTTTTTCTTTTCTTTGCACGGTCGATTTCACACACCCTAGCGGCAATCCGGTTGTAAAGTCACTATCCCCAACCCAGACTACATAGAAATGCGCTACTTTCATTCAGTTTCTAGCTCATTATTTTATTTTTTTCTATTTTTTTCGCATGATCACAAACTCTAACAGTTTTAACTTATAACGGTGTCCCTTATACTATTATCGGCAGTTTTGATTTCCCATATTTCCCAGGCGAAAACCCACTAGTAGACCGACAATTAAGGTGTATTAACTCAAAGGGACTTAAAACCAAACCCGGGCCTATCCACACATCCCTAACTAGACACAAGCTCGATTTATTTAATCTCATATTATCATTATTTGAACCCGAACAAAAACCCATCTTTTCTATCATTTTCCGTATTGATTTTGCAAACTTCTTATTCAAAAGACATTTTCTGTTTTTTTTCAATTTTTTTTTTGATTTTTGAATTTTTAATTTTTTTTTGTATTTTTCATATTATTGACTCAAGACTCACTAACTAAGACTTAAACGATAGTTTTCCATCCCCACACTTAAACTCTACATTGCACTCAATGTAGGATGGAAACTGAATAAAAAAAACTAAAATAAATAAGAAATAAAAACAAAGGGCATAAATGGAAAGGACTTAGCTGGTTAAATAACGCGTATGCTCCAAAACTTTCATCCAATAGTGAAGTTTATCAAGTAATAAATATAAAATATATCTTATTATGATTTAATGGTATCGGTCACTAGGCGATTCCCGTGACGGTGGTTAAATCACTGTTGATCATTCTTTCAACTAGTGACTCGGGTCATATTACTGTTGATCATTCTCTCAACTAGTAATGGTAGTCATATCACTGTTGATCATTCTTTCAACTAGTGACTCGGGTCATATTACTGTTGATCTGTCACACCCCAACCGATGGCGGAATCATCGGGGCATGGCACTGAGCGAAACAGATTGTCCAGAAGTTTCCATAACAATTATCATTACTATTCGATTTAAAATAACATGTCCCATACCATGCCTCAAACAGTAAACAAATTATTACAGATAAAATCTAGGCAAATAATTATGTTCCGACAACTCAGATTAAAATAGAGCAATTGTTTATCTGCTTCTAGAGACCCTTGATTCATTTACTACAGACAACTATTTGTTGGGCTCTAAAGCTTTATTCTAGCTTCGACTTCCTATTAGGTGTGCATCCTAAGCGCCTGTCACATACATTAAAATAAAGTCAATACATATAATGTAAAGGTGAGCATACAAGTTTCATAATAACATATAGAGTTCGAATTCGTTTACGCATAACCAACACATAGAGAAATGAAGCACGTTAGTTATCGACATAGATCCATCGATACCAATGACTGCGGGTTGACTGCTCGAGGCAGTTTGCAATACATGATTACCACCATAATCCATGCAAGTAATTATCCTTAACAACCCCCGTGTGAACGGGTGCTGAGTCCAAACTATAGTACTATCGTTGCTAAGGCAGGTAGACAGCATTCCATGTGTAAACATAACAAACAAGCATTCATAAGCCACGTATAACATGCATTAACGGTTAGCGTTCAAATAGTATTGAGTAGTGTGTTTGATGCGATTTGAATAGTTGTAACGTATGTAACACCCAAAAGTGCTTAAAGCAAAAAGGGATCGAGTATACTCACAGCGGTTGATGGATTGAAGGGAGCGCTTAGCGAGTAGGGTTAGCCTGAATAGTTTGATAGCATAACGATAAGTGACTCGTAAAACGATACAAGTGTGAATGGGTAGGATAGCAGTACGGTCGGATGGTAATCCGATCGGAGGGCTTGTTGGTGCGGATGACAATCCGTTCGGATAGTCATCCAGTCGGACGGTAGTCCAGTCGGATGGCTATTCGAGTGGATTGTTTCTTCCTATGAGAAGAATGTGTTTGTGTATGATGGCTGGTCTTTTGAAGTTTTCGTTCTAGCATTTTAAAACATTGAAGTATCTCTATCTTTCAAGTCAGTCGATCGGATGGCCAATCGTGCGGATGACAATCCGTTCGGATGATCATCCGGTCGGACGGTAGTCCGGTCGGACGGCGACTCTAGTGATGAGGTTACTTAGTGGAAACAAATTCACAGCAGAAGAGTCACTCGGGCGGACGGCGACTCTAGTGATGACGTTTTGACAACGTGTTAACAAACAGAATCCCATCTTGATCCAAGTAACCTGATCGACCAGGAATCACCCCAGTTCGGCCAGTTAACCGGTTCAAGACGGTTGTTCTCGTTTAACCCGAAATCGGTGGTCTCGTGGGTAGAATCCAGATCTTGAGCTAGCACAACACTAAGAATGAGTAGAAGACTAGATCAGGGTCGGATCCTATCGGTTTTGAGTGTATTGAGTGTAAAAGAGTTGAAAGAAAGTTAGAAACCATCTTTAAATCCTTTTTCACTATATTTAAGTTTAGATCTACATGAGATCTTTGTGTATTTGTGTGGAAATCTATCAGATCTGAGTTGTTCTTGGTGGATTGAGGCCAAAACAAGAAGTTCTTCAAGAACTCATGATGACATCATCCTATAACACCTCAAATCTAGTGATTTCACGGTTAAAAGTTAAGATTCAAAAGCTAGAAAGGTGTAGGAGTGCGTGTAGATCAAGAAAGTACCAGATTTAGGGCGAGATCTTACCTGGATTGAGAGAAATCGAAGAAAAGGTGGGGAGCACGAACTGTTCGGACAGAGGATTTCCAAAAGTCGAAATGATGACAATGACAGGGGTATTTATAGGATTCCAAAAGGGGAAAGTGTGGGTCGGTCGGATGGCATCCCGCCCGGATGACTGTCCGGTCGGATGTCATCTCGGTCGGATGACGACCTGACACCACAATCAAGTGGCAGCCCGGTCGGATGGCAATCCGGCCGGATGGCACTTGGTTCGAGTGTTTGGCGCGACGATTTTTGCTGTTTCGATTTCGATTGCGAGCGATTCGATGTAATAGATTTTCCTAGTCAAATTACTTTTAATCCCAACTACTATATTTATCATAGTTCGACTTCGATTGAGTTCGATTGCGTTTCGAGTTCGATTGCGATCCACACATAACATAATTGAACATGCACAAGTAACACATAAGGCACACACACACGTATAACAATAATTAAAATACATAGTTCGAGTTGCGATTTTGAAGTCGATTCGATTAGCATAGTTTGATTATCGTTTACCTTTATCGCCTTGTTACTTCCTATAGTTCACAGTTGTAAATAGTTTGTGAGTAACATACGTCGATTATTGTAATTATTGACACTTACTCCACATAATACAACTAAAATAAACATCCAAAAGAAATCTACTACAAGTCAAGTTGCGCGAATCAGTCGTTGACTTTGACATTGACTTTGACTTTCGAAAACACGGGGTGTTACAGCCTCCCCTTGTTTAGGGAATTTCGTCCCAAAATTAGGCTGAAAGTTGTATACCACCGTGAATCACCTTTCTCTCTCTAGACTTTCTCTTTAAATAACTGTGGGTACTTCGTCTTTATATCGCTTTCGAGTTCCCTAGTGAACTCTGCGCCTCGCTTGCCTTCCCATCGGACTTTCACAACAGGAATGCGCGAGCGTCTGAGCTGCTTGGTTTGGCGATCCATGATTTCGACAGGCTTTTCCACGAAGTGTAGTGTTTTGTTTACTTGAAGGTCATCTAGAGGTACAATTAGATCATGCTCAGCCAGACACTTTCGGAGTTTCGAAATGTGGAAAGTCGGGTGGACGTTACTAAGTTCTTCCGGTAGTTCGAGTCTGTAGGCGACTTTTCCGATCCTTTCCAGAATCTTAAAAGGTCCAACATATCGAGGCGCGAGCTTTCCTTTCTTGCCGAATCGGACCACACCCTTCCAAGGTGATACCTTTAGGAGTACGTAGTCACCAACGTCAAATTCAAGGGGCTTGCGTCGTCTATCGACATAACTTTTCTGTCGATTCCGAGCTTTCATTAGATTGTCTCGAATTTGGAAAATTATGTCTGTCGTTTCTTGCAGTAGCTCGGGACCGGTTAATTGTGAATGACCGATCTCGTGCCACACAATAGGCGATCGACATCTTCTTCCGTATAAAGCCTCGAAAGGTGCCATTTGGATGCTGGAATGATAGCTGTTGTTATACGAGAATTCGACTAACGGCAGGTATTTATCCCAATTACCACCGAAGTCTATGACACACGAACGGAGGATGTCTTCAAGAGTACGAATCGTTCTTTCAGTCTGAGCGTCGGTTTGAGGGTGGAAAGCGGTACTTAGATTAAGCGATGTACCGAGTGCCGTTTGAAACGTTTCCCACAGTCGCGAGGTAAACCGAGCATCACGATCAGAGATGATGTCGCGAGGCGTACCATGATTACAAATGATCTCGTCGGTGTAGATTCGGGCTAACCGTTCTACCTTGTAGTCTTCCCGTATTGGCAAAAAGTGAGCAGATGTAGTCAATCGATCAACCACAACCCAAATGCTGTCGTGACCTGATGACGTGTGCGGTAGCTTGGTTATGAAGTCCATGGCTATACTCTCCCACTTCCACATAGGGATTGGTGGTTTTTCGAGTAAGCCAGAGGGTCTTTGATGTTCAGCCTTGACTCTTGCACATGTCAGGCATTTTCCAACTTAGAGGGCAATATCCCTTTTCATGTCGGGCCACCAGTACTTGTAGCGAAGATCCTGGTACATTTTGTCGGCACCGGGATGAATAGAATACCGGGATTTGTGGGCTTCGTCCATTAAGATTTGTCGTAAATTGGTTCGTTTGGGAATCCAAATTCGGTCCAGAAAGTGGAATATCCCATTCGATTTGCTCACAAGCTGGGCTCCATCGTGGTAGATTCTTTCCTTCTACAATGTGCGTTCATTAAAACATTCATGCTGGGCTTCGCGAATGAGGGTTTCGAGATCGTGTTGGGCTTGAACATTATGAGTGCTAAGCAGATAACTCCGTTTGCTGAGTGCGTCGGAAACAACATTTGCTTTGCCTGGGTGATAACGAATCTCACAGTCGTAATCGTTGAGAAGTTCTACCCATCGGTGTTGACGCATATTAAGTTCCTTCTGATTAAATATATGCTATAGGCTCCTATGATCAGTGAAGATCGTACACTTGGTACCATACAAGTAGTGTCGCCAAATCTTTAACGCAAAAACAACTGCGCCTAGCTCGAGATCATGAGTTGTATAGTTCTTCTCGTGGATTTTGAGCTGACGAGATGCGTAAGCTATAACCTTATCCCGTTGCATGAGAACACAACCAAGAACAAGGTTGGAAGCATCACAGTAGACAATGAAATCGTTGTTTCCGTCGGGCAATGTGAGAACAGGAGCATTGCAAAGCTTATGCTTGAGGGTTCGAAAGGCAGACTCTTGTTCAGTTCCCCAAACAAAAGGCTTGTCTTTATGCGTGAGAGCGGTAAGTGGTACAGCGATCTTTGAGAATCCTTCGATAAATCGTCGATAGTAGCCCGCTAGTCCGAGAAAAGAACGAACTTCAGACGGGTTCTTAGGCGTAATCCAACTCTTAACAGCTTCAATCTTCGCAGGATCGACGTAAATACCTTGACTATTAACAATGTGACCCAGAAACTGAACTTCCTCCAACCATAATTCACACTTGGAGAACTTGGCATAGAGTTGGTTCCCCTGGAGTAGCTCGAGAACCAAACGTAGATGTTGCACGTGTTCGGCTTTCGATTTGGAATAGATCAAGATATCGTCGATGAATACGATAACGAAACGGTCGAGATATGGTTTGCACACGCGATTCATCAGATCCATGAAAACCGCGGGTGCATTGGTTAAACCAAAGGGCATAACAACGAATTCGTAGTGGCCGTAACGAGTGCGAAACGCGGTTTTGGGTATATCCTCCTCTTGAATGCGTAGTTGGTGATAGCCTGAGCGTAGATCGATCTTTGAGAAGCACGTAGCACCCTGTAGCTGATCAAACAAATCATCGATGCGAGGTAGGGGATAGCGGTTCTTGGTAGTTAGCTTATTTAATTCCTGATAGTCGATACACATCCTGAACGACCCATCCTTCTTTTTGACGAAAAGGACTGGCGCGCCCCAAGGAGAGGTGCTCGGGCGAATGAAGCCTTTCTCAAGTAATTCCTGGAGTTGGTTTGAGAGTTCGTGCATTTCGGATGGTGCGAGTCAGTAGGGAGCTTTGGCAATAGGGTTGGCTCCCGGGATGAGGTCGATACGAAAGTCGATGTCACGACTTGGTGGTAGACCGGGAAGATCCTCTGGAAAAACGTTAGGAAATTCTCGAACAACAGGAACGTCTTTCACTTCCTTATTCTCTTTCTTTTCCTTCTCCGCTACTACGATGTTAGCCAAGAAAGCTCTGTATTCCTTGCGGAGATACTTGCTAGCTCGAACACATGACATGAGCTTGAGACCTTTCGAAGCGGTTTCACCGTAAACACACAATAAATCACCATTCGCGAGCG
The DNA here is from genome assembly GCA_030545235.1 of Helianthus tuberosus. NCBI lineage: Eukaryota > Viridiplantae > Streptophyta > Magnoliopsida > Asterales > Asteraceae > Helianthus > Helianthus tuberosus. The sequence continues at coordinate 173,867,624 of CM060447.1, forward strand.
AGAATCGAATCATCTTGTTGAAGCACACAACTTCAGCATGGTTTTCGCGAAGAAAGTCCATGCCTACTATGACATCAAAACTTCCGAGTTGCATCGGAATAAGGTCGATTGGGAAAATGTGATTGTTGAGCTCAAGAGTACAATCACGAAGAACAGAATTAACGGCGACGGTTCTTCCGGTAGCGACTTCCACATCAAACATCGAGGAGAGTCGGGAGCGTTTACGACTAAGGAGCTTCTCGAATTCGAACGACACAAAGCAATTATCGGCTCCAGTATCAAATAAACACGAAGCATAAATACCATTCACAAGGAACGTACCATTGACCACTTTGTTGTCGGCTTGGGCTTGACGCACGTTGATGTTGAAAGTTCATGCGCGTGCTACTTGTTATTGTTGTTGCAGCTGGTGTTGCTGCTGTTGCTGAGGCTGCTGCTGCTGGGGCTCTTGTTTTACCACCCTGTTTGGGCACATGTTGGCGAAGTTGTAACAACTCGTATAAAAAAATTCCTATTTATTGTATTAGTTTATCCAAAAGGAAACCCTAATTGAGACACCCAAGTGATTCTGCATAATCCCTAAAATTTTCAGAATAGTTGGAATTAGAATCAGGGCCCCTAAAAATCAAGGGGGGTAAACCCTAATTCACGATTATCATTAGAATGCGTTGTCTAAATTGAAAATTCTCGAACTAACAACTCAGCAGGCCTATACCAGTGACAAGCCTACCCTACCCTACTTTGGCTTCCCCCGCGACACGCGACAGATGCAGGTGTCCCTGTCGCGACATGCGGGAGGTGTCAATTTAAGCTATAAATACAGGGGCTTAGGACTAGAACTGTTTGCATGTTTCGACGAGAAATCTCTTTACGTACACTAAGTTAGACGCTGTTTACTACAAAACACACACGATTCACGAAGTGCTGCCGCAATCAGGGTAATAACTCGATCGCTGCTACGATTCAATGTCCGATCGATTAAACTATCCAATGGATGTTTAAGTGCTGCCCACATTAGGGTTTATGCTTTGTCATTCGTCGTTAAATCGATGGATGTTTAAGTATCGCACTTTGTCATTCGTTGTGAAGGTTTTAATCTCGTGAGTTATCGTAAATGCTGTATTAAGTTACTAACCGAATTGTGTGCTTGTTATTAATTTAGGTTAAAAGGCTAATCAGTAGGCTAGGCTCTGCTCAAATTAAATCTGCAATTTGAGTCATTCTCTTTTTATCTAATTACTTTAAAAATCAGGTTTATTTTCAAAGGTTATAATTACAGGGGTAAAGTCTATGTAATCTGAAATTACTGCCAGTATGTGGGGGGATTTGCACATAGCTACTAATTATTTATCACTTGTGGGTGAAAGGACCCAGCAAGTGATATGTCCACAGTCCCAAGTCCGGTCAAGTGACAACTGGGTCAGTTAATTCAAAAGATAGAGACATTGTAATCGCTCTTAATACTGTAAATTATAACAAACAGGTCATTTTAGTAAAATAGAATGATTCACTCAGTATTTCCCGCTGACAAAACCTTTTTCAAACATGTTTCAGGAGATCTGTTGTGATCAAGGAAAAGTGCCGAGAAGCACTACAAGCTTAAGGAAGTGGCTCATTATAAAATAAGGAAACATGTTTTGTAAAATAAAGGATTTCTTCATGAAATCTCAAGATTGTAAATTACCGGGTCTTATCCCAAGTTATGAAATAAAATAATTGGGAAATATTTCAGTTTTAAAAAGATCCTGATGATAAACTTCCGTTGTTAAACTCAATTAAATAAATACCACGGGATTTCTGTCCCGCGGCTCCTGAAACGGGTCAAACCGGGTCGGGGGCCGTGACAGAAAAAGGTGGTATCAGAGCCACTGATTTAAGCCTATTAAGTATTTAGAAAATACTTAAAATTTTTACTTGTTATTTTATGATTATGTGTTTTATTAACTGACTAATTGTTAGTTACAGTATGGGTAAACAAAAGCTGTCAAAATCTATCTTAAATTAGATAGGTCATCCAACGAGAAGGGAAGTTCATCCCAAACCAAACCCTTAAATCACCTTGCAATCCCTGAAGAAGGAATATTTGTACGAAAGGCACACTACGAGGAACCACTTTCTCCTAGTAAAAGAAGTCTGATTATTAGAAAAAGTAAAGAGAAAATAAAGAAAATCCGAGAAAAGAAAGTTAAACAGGAAACCCAGGAATTAACCAATAAAACACCTTGGGAGGACAAGCTAGATGAGAAATGGGCAGATCTTTATATGCTAGCTACTGTAGCGGTTAATGCAAATCTTTAAATAATTTTTCCTAAGTATTAGCACCTTTATTATGTACAAGTCTAGAAAGCTTATTCAGTAAATAAATAAATTTACAATAAAACCAAGTGTGTTTTAATTTTCAGTTATTTTGTAGTTACCCAGTCTGAAATAATATTTAAAAGTTTTCTATAAAATTTTGTTATAATTTTTAATTATGTGTATTTTGCTAAACAGCATGAACAACTTGTCTGACGCCCTTCAGAACTTAAATCTCTATCCTTTAAAAATAGAGGTTTCCAGAGATTTCAATAGGTATATACCACACATAGAAGAACCTATTGAATTTAATGCTTCACCACCTCCAGAAAAACCCAAGCCCAAGAAAAGAAGGAGATTTGTAGGATGGAGACGTGTGCGTAGGAGGAAGCCTACAACAAGGAAAATCCCTAAAATAGAAAATCCTTTAGACAAAGGAAAGGGGGTGGAAGTCAGTGAAGGTTATAGGCCACTGGAAATGGAATTTGGAGAAGATTCTAGACCACCGGGAAGGGAATATGGAGAAGGTTCTAAGCAAACTCAGAGGGAAGTTGGGGAAAGTTCTAGACAGGTTTAGGAATTACCTTTTCAAGAGGAATTAGATCGGGCATTGGTAAGCTGTGATGTCGTTAGGCCAATTAATAATAATCTATACCCTACTCTTGAAACACAACTACCAATGAACTTGGACCCCGCCATCCCAGAACCTATTATCCACTCTCAGCCTCTAGGGATAGATGAGTGGTGGACAAATGATTGGCAGTTTCAAAACCTGATCAACAGTCCTTATTCCTTCCTTCCTCAGTTCGACCCGGAACCATTACCAAATCCACCCATGAGTAACGAGAATTTAGCAGAACTTCACCATTTTGGCGAAGAGTTAATGGATGCGGGAAATAGAATCCGGGAGATAGGGGGACAAATTGCCTGGAAATATGATGAAAGGGAGCTTCGTTTTTAGGAAAACAAATGATGAAAGAGAGTAGGTTTATGAAACTGTTGTTGTGTAATAGTAATAGTAAAATCAGTACGTGTAAAATAAACAATAAAACGGTTGTATATAGAAGCATGATATAATCTATAAAACAAATGGAATTTTAGAAAAATTTACAATTTTGTTTATATATTCATTTACGTGATTATGTGCAATTAATTGTGACATTGGATTATTTCTTTTATACTAATTATTTATCTATAAATTAATTATCAGATGGAAAACGCTAATAACGAACCAGTAAATGAGGTTAATCAATCTGAACAACAACCAGGGGATCAATATATGACTAGGCAAGATATAGAAAATATCGTTGCCCAAGGGATAGCCAATGCTATTCTAGCAATAGTTGCTGCTGTCCAGAAACCTGCTGAACCTCAACAAATCATTCCTAGCAAACGTATTTCTGAAGATAACTTCAGTAATAGTGTAAACGGAGGCAATGATCATGTTAATCATGATAATGAACCACGGCAAGCTCCGCTCCCTAAGAAAATGAAAGCCGCAACCCCTGGTTGCACTTTCAAAGAATTTCTTGCTTGTAAACCATCTGAGTTTGCAGGCAATGAAGGAGCAACTGCGACACTACGTTGGTTAGAGAAAACCGAGGCAGTAATTGCCATAAGCAAATGTGACAAGGATGATCAGGTCATGTACGCATCAAATCTTTTCAAAGAAGGGGCGCTCGAATGGTGGAACACTGTGTTACAAGCTAAAGGAAGAAATAGGGCTTATGCTATGATTTGGGAAGAATTTAAGAATCTTGTAGAAAGAAAATTCTGTCCTGAATATGAAAAGGATCAAATGGCGAATAAGTTCTTAAACCATCATATGACGGGTGTAGATTGCCGCGGTTATACTTCGACATTCTTTGAATATGCTAGAGTGGTACCAACACTGGCTTCGCCAGAACCGGTACTCATTTCTCGCTATATTTGGGGATTGATTAGTGAAATCCGTAACATCGTTAAAGCTGCGAGACCTCGCACTATTGACGATGCGGTGGAATTAGCTAATACCCTAACTGACGAACTAGTACGCACACAAGATGAAAACAGGAAGAAGGAATTAGCTCAGAAAATTACCTAAGGATTTCGTACGGGTAATAATAACAGCTTCTAGAGAAGAGGAACAGGGCAATCTTCAACTTTGCCGTTCTGTCAAAATTGCAAAAAGAAACATTTTGGAAGATGCAAGGTATATTGCAATTTTTGTAAAACTATAGGACATCGTGAAGAAAATTGCAGGAAGCAATCCATAATTTGTTACAATTGTGGAGAGGCAGGACATTTCAAAACAAAATGTCCTAAAGTGGTCAAACCAGCAGACAACAAAGCCAAGTTAGCCGACGGAGCTATTAAGAAGAATGTCAGAGCATTCCAGCTAACCACTCAAGAAGCAGAACTCATTCCAGATGTGATAGCTGGTACGTTCTTAGTTCACAACATTTACGCCAAAGTATTATTTGACTCTGGTGCAAACCAAAGTATTATCAATACTTCATTCTGCCAAGCTCTTAATATACCCTTAATCAACATTAGGCAAATTTTTTCAGTCGAAACGGCTGATGGGAGTTAAAATAGATAAAGTTCTGCAAAATGTAGAAATAGAACTTTTAAGTCATAAATTTTCTGCAACCCTATTGCCTATGAAATTAGCTGAATTTGATGTTGTGTTAGGAATGGATTGGTTAGTAGCCAACCATGCTCGAATTCTTTGTGATAAGAATTCTATAGAAATTCAAACACCTACCGGAGAAGTCATTATGATTACAGGAAATAAACCACGTAGTTCATATCAGTAATGAAAGTTGCTAGTTATGAACGAAAGCAAGGAATAGTGTATATGATTTCGGTAATCATTAGCACTAAGGATAAAGAACTTAAGGAAATTCCTGTAGTCTCAGAATACCCAGAGGTATTCCCAGAAGAGTTACCAGGGTTACCACCAGATAGGGAGGTAGAATTTAGGATTCATCTAATTCCAGGAACTATACCGATAGCCAAGGCACCTTATCGGTTAGCTCCTACCGAAATGTTAGAATTGAAAACACAATTAGATGAATTACTAAGTAAATAATTCATACAACCTAGCTCATCCCCGTGGGGAGCACCAATGTTGTTTGTTAAGAAGAAGGATGGTTCAATGAGAATGTGTATTGATTATAGAGAATTAAATAAGGTTACTATTAAGAATCGATACCCATTACCTAGGATTGATGATCTTTTCGATCAACTTCAAGGAGCTAGGTATTTTTCTAAGATCGACTTACGTTCCGGATATCATCAATTGAAGGTACAAGAAGAAGACATACCTAAAACTGCTTTCCGAACTAGGTATGGTCATTACGAGTTTACAGTCATGCCCTTTGGGTTAACGAATGCACCCGCAGCATTCATGGACATGATGAATAGGATATGTAAACCGTATTTGGATAAATTTGTAATTGTCTTCATAGACGATATACTTATTTATTCCAAAAGTCAGACAGAACATTGTGAGCATTTGCATGCACTCTTAACTTTGTTAAGAAAAGAAAAGTTTTATGCCAAATTCTCGAAGTGTGAATTTTGGCTAAAAGAAGTGCAATTTTTAGGACATATGGTAAATCACGAAGGTATTCATGTAGATCCTGCTAAGATAGAGGTGATTACCAATTGGAAGGTTCCACAAACTGCAATGGAAATTAGAAGTTTTATAGGTTTAGCTGGCTATTATAGACGGTTTATTAAGGATTTTTCCAAGATAGCTGTACCATTAACTAAGCTAACCTGTAAAGCAGTTAAGTTTGAATGGGGATCTAAACAAGAAGAAGCCTTTAGAATCTTGAAGCAGAAATTAACAAATGCTCCAATCTTAGCTTTACCAGAAGGAACTGAAGATTTTGAAGTATATTGTGATGCTTCAAAACTAGGATTTGGATGTGTGCTAATGCAACGCAAGAAGGTAATTGCGTATGCCTCAAGACAATTGAAAAAACACGAGGAAAATTATACAACTCATGATTTAGAATTAGGAGCTGTAATTTTTGCCCTTAAGATTTGGAGACATTATCTTTATGGAAGTAAATTTACTGTCTATACAGACCACAAAAGTTTAAAATATATTTTTGGGCAAAAAGAATTAAACATGAGGCAAAGGATATGGATGGAAATTTTAAATGATTATGACTGTGATATTCAGTATCACGAAGGAAAGGCAAATGTAGTTGCAGATGCCTTAAGTTGTAAGTACCATGAGAAACAACGACGAGTTCGTGCTCTCAGATTAAATCTACAGTTAGATTTAATGGAACAACTGAAGCGTTTTCAAGAAACAACAATAGAAGATGTTGCTGAAGGAATGAAAGGACGAATAAAAGAATTAGAACAAGGAGATGATGGAATTTGGAGATTCCATAAGAAAAGGATTTGGGTGCCAAAGCAAGGAGAATTAAGAAAGAAGATTTTAGAGGAAGCTCATAAATCTAGATATACCATACACCCTGGAAACAATAAAATGTACCAAGATTTAAGAAATAATTTTTGGTGGATAGGCATGAAGAAGGATATAGCTAGATATGTTTCTAAGTGTCTTACTTGTTCACAAGTTAAGGCAGAACATCAGAAACCTTCAGGTCTACTCCAACAATTAGAAATGCCAGTATGGAAATGGGAACTCATAACAATGGATTTTGTTACTAAGTTACCCAAAACCAGAAAAGGTAATGATGCGATTTGGGTAATTGTGGATCGATTAACCAAATCTGCTCACTTTCTACCAATGAAAGAAACCTTTAGCATGGAAAGATTAGCAAAGTTATATGTAGATGAAATTGTATCTTTACATGGAGTTCCACTCTCCATTGTATCAGATAGGGATAGTCGTTTCACTTCTCATTTCTGGAAAAGTTTCCAAGAAGCTATGGGAGCTCGACTAAATTTAAGCACGGCATATCATCCACAAACAGACGGGCAAAGTGAAAGAACGATCCAAACTCTAGAAGATATGCTCCGAGCATGTGTGATAGATTTTGGTGGAAATTGGGATGATCATTTACCATTAATTGAATTCTCCTATAACAATAGTTATCATTCAAGTATCGAAACTGCCCCATTCGAAGCACTGTATGGAAGAAAGTGCAGAACTCCAGTTTGTTGGGCAGAAATAGGAGAAAGTCAATTGTCAGGTCCCGAGATATTGCAAGAAACTACTGATAAGATTACTCAAATCAAGGAAAGGCTGAAGACGACTAGAGATCGCCAGAAGAGTTATGCAGACAATAGATGTAAGCCGTTAGAATTCCAAGTTGGAGACAGAGTACTGTTGAAAGTTTCCCCTTGGAAAGGAGTTGTTAGATTCGGTAAGAAAGGAAAGCTAAGTCCAAGATACGTAGGACCATTTCCTGTGATCCAACGTATAGGACCAGTTGCTTATCCTTTACAACTACCAGAAGAACTAGCTGGAATACATGATGTATTTCATGTATCCAACCTCAAGAAATGTCTATCCGACGAATCTTTGGTAGTACCTCTTCAAGATATAGAGGTAAACGAAAAGTTAAAATTTGTTGAGAAACCTCTTCAGATAGAAGATCGAAAGGTGAAATTTCTCAAGCACAAGCGACTAATTCTAGTTAAAGTCAAGTGGGATTCAAAGAGAGGACCCGAATACACTTGGGAGCTGGAATCAGAAATGAAGAGAAAGTATCCTCAATTATTCCAGTAAATCTCGAGGACGAGATTTTTATTAAGGTGGGAAGAATGTAACAACTCGTATAAAAAAATTCCTATTTATTGTATTAGTTTATCCAAAAGGAAACCCTAATTGAGACACCCAAGTGATTCTGCATAATCCCTAAAATTTTCAGAATAGTTGGAATTAGAATCAGGGCCCCTAAAAATCAAGGGGGGTAAACCCTAATTCACGATTATCATTAGAATGCGTTGTCTAAATTGAAAATTCTCGAACTATCAACTCAGCAGGCCTATACCAGTGACAAGCCTACCCTACCCTACTTTGGCTTCCCCCGCGACACGCGACAGATGCAAGTGTCCCTGTCGCGACACGCGGGAGGTGTCAATTTAAGCTATAAATACAGGGGCTTAGGACTAGAACTGTTTGCATGTTTCGACGAGAAATCTCTTTACGTACACAAAGTTAGACGCTGTTTACTACAAAACACACACGATTCACGAAGTGCTGCCGCAATCAGGGTAATAACTCGATCGCTGCTACGATTCAATGTCCGATCGATTAAACTATCCAATGGATGTTTAAGTGCTGCCCACATTAGGGTTTATGCTTTGTCATTCGTCGTTAAATCGATGGATGTTTAAGTATCGCACTTTGTCATTCATTGTGAAGGTTTTAATCTCATGAGTTATCGTAAATGCTGTATTAAGTTACTAACCGAATTGTGTGCTTGTTATTAATTTAGGTTAAAAGGCTAATCAGTAGGCTAGGCTCTGCTCAAATTAAATCTGCAATGTGAGTCATTCTCTTTTTATCTAATTACTTTAAAAATCAGGTTTATTTTCAAAGGTTATAATTACAGGGATTAAGTCTATGTAATCTGAAATTACTGCCAGTATGTGGGGGGATGTGCACATAGCTACTAATTATTTATCACTTGTGGGTGAAAGGACCCAGCAAGTGATATATCCACAGTCCCAAGTCCGGTCAAGTGACAACTGGGTCAGTTAATTCAAAAGATAGAGACATTGTAATCGCTCTTAATACTGTAAATTATAACAAACAGGTCATATTTTAGTAAAATAGAATGATTCACTCAGTATTTCCCGCTGACAAAACCTTTTTCAAACATGTTTCAGGAGATCTGTTGTGATCAAGGAAAAGTGCCGAGAAGCACTACAAGCTTAAGGAAGTGGCTCAGTATAAAATAAGGAAACATGTTTTGTAAAATAAAGGATTTCTTCATGAAATCTCAAGATTGTAAATTACCGGGTCTTATCCCAAGTTATGAAATAAAATAATTGGGAAATATTTCAGTTTTAAAAAGATCCTGATGATAAACTTCCGCTGTTAAACTCAATTAAATAAATACCACGGGATTTCTGTCCCGCGGCTCCTGAAACGGGCCAAACCGGGTCGGGGCCGTGACAGAAGTGGTTAGGATCGCCACATGCGAAGCAGGCTCTGGCTTTGACCGCGGGTGCCGGAGGAGCTTGTTGACCCTGAGGGGCGGTGAGTAGAGCTTGATGAGCAGGAGCTTGTCAAGCACGGCAGTTGGTAGTGAAATGGCCGTACATATTGCAATGAGCACAAAAACGGCAAGCAATGGTAGTCGGGTGGTGGTAGGTACAAGTAGGGCAGAGTGGGTGTGGCCCAGTGTATGCACACTTAGCAGGCGGTGCATTTGCCACAGGCGCCGCTACTTGACGTTTTTGGGCTGGTACAGCTTGTATCGGTGCAGCAGTGATCACACAGTTCTTGTTGCTAGAGCTGCTCTTTCTCTTGTTCTTCATCTTGTTGCTCGATGAGGTGGTGGTTTCAGCAGTTGGTGCGGTGGTGGTAGCTTGATGCAGGTGCTTTGAAGTTTTATCCCAGATACCAGCCTTGACCCGCTTGTCGTTGATTTCAGCGGCCAGTAGATAAGTCTCTTCGATCGTCGTAGTCTTAGCCGCTTGCACGAAATCGGTAACATAGTCAGGCAGGGCTCGGATATACTTCTTGATTGCCATATCTGGGGTCTTGACCTGATCGGGACAAATGATGCTGAGCTGTTTGAAGCGAGCAGTGAGCGCATCATTTTCGCCATCCTTTTGTTGTATGTGCCAAAATTCATCCTCTAGCTTCTGATGTTCATGAGGAGGACAGAATTCTTCCAGCATGACTTCCTTGAGTTTGTCCCACGACAGACCGTAAGCTGCATCATTCCCTCGCTTGTTCCTCTCGGCCGTCCACCAGTCTAGAGAACGGGACTGAAAGACGCCGGTAGCGTTCAGAGTACGGAGGTCATCAGGGCAACCGCTTTGTCGTAGAGTGACCTCAATAGAGTCGAACCATTGGAACAACTGTAACAACCCGCACTTTCGTGCGTTGTTACTACTCGATATACTCGTTACGCCTAGCACCATAGATTCGGATCATAATGTAACTATATCGCATACATCGCTATTCGAAGGATAATCGCATATTTTCGCAATATATTATAGCTACATCACATCGCAAACACTAACACTCACGATGAAATTGAGTGAGGACCTATTCTACCCTCCTCGGTGGCCGTGATGTGTTGAAACGCAGATAACTAACGCTAACAAAGACTCTCGGGTGAGTGCTATAGCTCCAGTCGTCGTGACGATGATGACAATACGAGTGAGTGGTACCCCGTCCGTCATTGTGGCACAACACACAATAACGTTCACGATGACATTAAGAAAGGACCTATACTACCCTCCTTGATGGCCGTGAAACGTCGCTAATAATCGCATACTCGAATCGAAAACCGATTGTTATATCAAAACTGTGAAATATGGATACGTAAATACGACCCCTAGTGATATATATATATATATAATAATAATATAAATTAACTATAGAAAGCGCGTACTCCAAAAACTATCGCAACGCTAAAAAACGGAGAAATCCCCCTCGCCAGAGTGGCCATCCGAATGGACAGCCTCATCCGAACGGATGGCCATCCGAACGGATGGCCATCCGAACGGATGGGCCATCCGACCCAATACCCTCCAACTCACTCTGTTGCCTTTAAATAGCGCGTCACATCACTTGAACAGTGATGTGACAGCTCCCACTCGACCAAGCACGCTTCAGGACCCTTTTTCCTCGATTCCTCGCGATTCCGGTAAGATTTCAACCTAAAAACTTGTACTTCTACGATCTACACTCAATTCTACATCATTCTGTCTTTCAAAACTCAATTTCTAACCATGAAATCTACTGATTTGAGGTGTTTTAAGGTGATGTCACCAAGAGTTCATATGAACTTCAAGTTGTGACTTCATCCCACCATAAACGACTCAGATCTGGGTGATTTCCACATGTTTTTATAACAATCTTACCTAAAAATATATGCATTTAATCAAGAACTGAACGATTTCGGGATTTAACGTGAGAAATCGTCAAGAACGGCCAGACCTGATGGAATGGGGTGGTTCCCGGTCATTAGAACGGGTCGGAACTGATAAAATTTCATGTGTTAAAGCGAAATCACACATCCCAGTGAAACCCCGAGTGAATCCTTCTAAAGACCATCAAAAACAATTGAACGGGACGTTGGAACGGACGTATGACGACCAACCGAACAGGTCATCCGATCGGACCACATACCATCCGATCGGATAACATGTCATCCGATCGGATAACATGCCATCCGATCGGATAACGTGTCATCCGATCCGGACATGTGCCATCCGATCCGAATATGTGCCATCTGATCCGAACCATGTCATCCGATCCGAACCATGTCATCCGATTGAACACGTGTCATCCGATCAGAACCCTTGTGATCCGATCGGATGAGCCTATCCTACTGAACATCAGTCTTTACGATATAATTCCCGTTTAGACCATGCATCGCTTACTATATCATTCAATAACTACCGTACACGTACTCGTAACCGATCCAAGCAATTGTGCCCTCGCCGAATACGCACTGTGAGTATACTTGAACCCCTTTTTAATCGTATTTTGGGTGTAACATACGTTTCTAACAAATCGAACTTATCAAACGAATTATTTAATCAATCGAATTATCACTTGCGAATAACTGTTATGCATCGATATACGTGATGCTAGTTGCATATGTGCTAGGGCTTATACTCGCGACGTCCCACCACGACTAGTATAGTACTATTGCGCCCGACGGGGTCTAGTTTGGCATCGCATATTCAAGCATCGAGGACTTAGTTGGTAGTATCAACTTTGTGAGTATATATGTCGTGTGTTACGTTTATGCATATGGAAATTCGTTACACATTTTAATATATTACGCTATACATATCAAACCTGTATACTCGCCAATACTTTTGTATTCACAAATATTTTAACGTATGTTGCAGGTTAGATCGCAGGCTATATCAAATCAAGCTCGGAAGTCTAGAAACTCAACTAAAATCTAGGTTGTCGGATTTGTATTGTTCGAGAGGACAAGAAATCTGTGATAACTCATGTGATTATATTATTTGTTAGTATGGGATAACGATTGTATTAAATATTATCGCAATATAGTTGTTATGGATTCTCTTGAGCAATCTGATTCGCCTAGTGCCGCGCCCCGATGATTTCCGCCATCGGTTGGGGTGTGACAGATTAGTATCAGAGCCATAACTATAGGGAATTAGGCCAGACTCGACCTAGTCCGGGTCGACATTTTAGAAATTGACCTAGTCTATAGTCTAAGTACCAACAGGCCGACTCGTACGAACCAGTAGGGTTTGTATCGGGCCTACTTGATACTCTTGATCGAAATTGCTAAAAGCTACAACTTGTGTGAACACCGCGTGCTATAGCTTCACACGAAGGAGCCTTTCCTAAGGCTGAAATGCTACTTAGCCTTTCCTAAGGCTGACACAATACACATGTTTCGAAAATACTCGCATAACAAAACCTAGTGATCCAGTCGAGATCAGGTGTGGAAACCAAGAACTCTCGACGAGATCGCTCACTCAGCGCATTTTTCTAGCACTAGAACCTTTCAATCGAGTTAGGAGTGACATCCACATCTCGACGAAGGTCTCCATTTCGAAATCTAGTGGAACTCACGAATTTATTCGAAGAGCATAGCCACAATTAGGAACGAAGCTGTTAAGTCAGGGGTGAAACCCGTACCTTAATAAGCCGTTCCACTCTCTACATATTGGTTTTCAAAAAGCTCTCACCAAGGACTCGACTATCACGATAACTCGAGTCACGCAATGACTAGGAAGACGAATGCCATGAGCTGCATCCCAGTGGAAGCATGAAGTCTTCTAGGTCAACACGCATGCTCGAACTTGTTAAAAATAGTTGGGTTACCTTGGGTAGTCGACGCCTAAACACCCAAGGCACTCTAACATACGAACCGCCGATTTTACAACTGGTTGGAACTTATTTACGTTTGCGAATTTTGAAACTCTACGCTTTATCGATTCCTCGAATTAACAATTTTCACTCCCTGTTTTATAAACACACAACTCGCACAGCCATCGCAACCTAAAATGAAACCCGAATGTTCGCAACAAAACTAATGCATAATCTATCGCCTTCGCTCTCGCTTTCTCACCTCAACGCGTCCTCGCATATTCTAAGTCGGCCTGTATGTGTATGATTACAAATTAAAACTATATAAATACATATATATACGTAAAAACAACAAGTCATTATGTGAGAACTTAGGAATTTCGTGTCTCCTATGTGACTCCTATGTGATTCGCATTACTATTATACTATCGCATCAAGTTTTGAACGCGCTCAATCGCATCGCAAAAATCAAAAATCATTATGATCGAATCTCACTCAAAGTCTCTTCCTGTCTAGATGCCTTCCAACAACTCTTCTTCGAGGATGGCAGCAAGGAGACGAGCCAAACGAAGGGACGAGAAGAGGATCGCCTCCCTTGTAGTCAAGGGAATGGCAAAAATGATTCCTCAGATCGTCGCTCAAGTGCACTCTCTTAGCAACCCTCGAGCTTCGGAAGACGTCAAGACAAAAGAACCGCAATCTACCTTTCTCTACAAACACTTCAAAGCCTGTGACCCGATAGAATTCACGGGTGAAGGAGGTGTATCTCAACTACTCCAGTGGTTCGACTCCATCGAAGTTACCCTTCTTCAAAGTGGGTGTCCCGATAGTTTCCGTACCACTTGCGCTACTGGAGTATTTCAATCGCAAGCACTCGACTGGTGGACCGCCGAACGAAACAAGTGTGGTACCTCTGCAGCTTACGCTCTCTCTTGGGATGAGCTGAAAGAGCTCATGAAGAAAGTGTACTGTCCCCCTCACGAAATTCAGAAGCTGGAAGACGAATTCTGGAAAATCAAGCAAGTCGAAAGTGACAACGCTGGCTACACCGCAAGGTTCAAACAACTTAGCACAATCTGCCTAAGTCAGGTCAACACTTCAGAAAAAGCCATTTTGAAGTACATTCGCGGCTTGCCTGAGTGTGTGGGTGATTTTGTCGAAGCTGCAAGACCAGCTACCATCGAAGAAACCTACAGCTTAGCTGCAGAAATCAACAACAAACGACTCATGGAAGGGTTTTCCTCCAAGAATCCTGTCAAGCAAGTTTATCAAGCGATCGCCATAAATTCTTCAGACGATCCTGTCGACGATTCCCCTGACGAATCTGCTGACGATTCTTCTACCGATTCTCCTGACAAATCTGCCGATGGATCTTCCGACAACTCGGCCAAAGATTCTGCAAGTGAGTCCTCAGACGAATCCTCCAACGACGACACCTCTTCGCAAGACACCGACAAACCCAGCCGCAAACGAAAGATCTCAAGCCCGAGCTCATCAACAACCGAACTGCTGTAACCGAAACCTCTTCAAGCAGTTCCGGTGTTTCCTAAACGTGCTTACACTGGAACTCATCCTCAGTGCTACTCATGCACCTATCATCATCCAATTGGGGCTGACTGTCGCTATTGCAGTAACTGCAACCGTTACGGTCACTTCACTCGCAACTGCCGCATCGAACCGCGAACTTGAGTACAATAACAACAGCTCCAGCAAAAGTCTTCAGCATAAAATATCTAGCAAGCGTAGGATTAAGTTGTAATGGTACGATTTTTGACGTTAATTTCTAAGTTTTGAACTTGCTCTATTACTCGATGTTGCCACTATGCGTGACCTTAACTCTCGCTTTCGTTTTCTCTTTCACTCTCTAGTCGTCGCACCTAGCCTAGATTCACACACATACTATGTACTATATCACGAAGTAATGTGTTTTACCCTCACTACACTCTTAAAAAGAGGTACGATAAACGTGCAAGGAACGATTAATCACGGGTGCACACGGGATTATTTGGGTCAGTGCACGGAGATCGTAGTAAATTCTAAGGTGCCATAAGTGTTACGATGAAGTATGACACCAAACCACGGGATCTAAGTAGTAGGGGTCAAGCAAGGTGTGATTTATCATACTACCGAAGTTCCGTGAAGAAAGTGCCACGTGGAGTTGAACATTACTAGACCTGTTATACTATTGTGATTATTTTCAACACACTACACTTAGTCGCAAGGCGTAACAACTGAATCGCATCATCGAAAGACTTGTCGTAAGTCTGCAAACGCAATGTAATCGCCTCATCGATGGACTCTGGAGAGTCTACCTCGCAGGACAATTGCATCAACGCAAGACTGGTCATAAGTCTGTAGCAACCAATCTCATCGAGTACATAAACGCTCACGACATTGTTGAGTGAGGACCTATTCTACCCTCCTCGATAACCGTGATGCGTCACAACGTAACGTTAAGCTTATTCGAAACAAAGCTCGGCTAATCGCAATCGCTTATCATGTGTAACTCACCATCTCCATTGATTATTCCGAGGATCACTACCGCTTATTATTATGTGAATCTATATCGCTTGCTGTGTATCAATCTATCGCTGTCGCCTACCGTTATCTGTGATGTTTGTGTTAAGATTAGCACACATGACCTCGCTTCACGAGATGAAGCTCTTATGGCTAAAGCAAGGTGTTTTAGTCAAATCAACGGGCTTTCGTGGAAAAAGGCCATGTGGGGCCCGATGTTAGTAAAATCTGTGGTGTTAATCAATCAAATCGAACCGCATAAATCACGTATACCTCCATCGCTGGCAACGCAACAACTGCCGATTATCGTAATTCATTTATCGCCGCCGTCATTACTGGTGTTGTGTTGTGTTATTCGCTTAATCATCTAATCGCTTATCGCTTATCGTGTATAGTCTACCGCTTATTCGCATAACGCGTACCGCTCATCGCTCGCTTGGTATTCACTGCAGCCTGTGTGGTATTAGTACGCATGACATCGCTTCATGAGGCGAAACTAACCTGGTTAAACGTGGTGTTTCACCATGTTAGCAAACTCTCGTGGAAACGTGCCATGTGGGTTCAAGGTGGAATCTAATCGAAAACGCGCTATTCGCTTATCGCTCATCGCTCGACGCCTACCCAGACACGACACATAAATGTCTTGTGTCATCAGGCTACTCATGCACGCTGTTGTAGCTACGTTCGCAATTCAACTCGTCGGTTAAACCTATTCGATTCTATCTTATACTCGGTCTGACTTTCTATCGATTGGACCGAGTGAGCGCAATTCTATCCGTGTCGTATCGGCGCACATGACACCACCTCACGAAACGGAAGTAATATGGGAGAAACATGGTGGATATGCCGCTGGTACTTCCTATATATAAATGTCTTAATCATATTAACGAACTTCCGTGGGAAGGTTCCAAGTGGGGCTCGATGCTAAATTGTCTTTTCAAACGGTTAAAACTGATTTTTATAAAACTTTTATTAAAACCATGGGACAAGTGAAATTCCTCACAATGTGGAGGTAACATCGAACCAGCTTAACTGCAGGTCCAAAGGGAGCTTTCATGAGTCCAATTTTTCCTTAAAACCTTTTGAAATATAAAAAACAAGACCTTCTTGAGACGTTGGTTCAACATCGAGTTCAGCTGAACCAGTGTCGTAGGAGAGTTTTCGTAACCCCAATTTTCATCTTCGAATCCCTTAAAATGTTTAAAACACCTAAACTTCCTTGCAACGTTGGTTAAAATCGACTCAGTTGACCTTATGTTAAAAAAAGGAAAATTTTTAAGACTTCCATTCAAAATTCCTTTTGAATATCTAAAAACGAACGTTTCTTGTAACGATTGGTTAACGATCGACTCAGTTAACCCTACGTCATGAGAAACCTTTCAAGTTCTTTAAAATTTTAATCGCATCGAACTAACGAATTCTCCGCGGTGCGAGGTACTTTGGAACGCCAACTCGTGGGATATTACTTTTGTCTTTTACGTCACCTTCTCGCTATCGCAAGAGATCTCTCTTATTCAAAGCACTCTCGCTTGTCAACTCACGGTCAAATCACTCGCTGTATCGTGGGATATTACTTTTGTCAACTCACGGTCAAATCACTCGCTGTTATATTATATATATATATAATATAAATTAACTATAGAAAGCGCGTACTCCAAAAACTATCGCAACGCTAAAAAACGGAGAAATCCCCCGCGCCGGAGTGGCCATCCGAACGGATAGATGGGCCATCCAAACGGATGGGCCATCCGAACGGATGGGCCATCCGACCCAATACCCTCCAACTCACTCTGTTGCCTATAAATAGTGCGTCACATCACTTGAACAGTGATGTGACAGCTCCCACTCGACCAAGCACGTTTCAGGACCCTTTTTCCTCGATTCCTCGCGATTCCGGTAAGATTTCAACCTAAAAACATGTACTTCTACGATCTACACTCAATTCTACATCATTCTGTCTTTCAAAACTCAATTTCTAACCATGAAATCTACTGATTTGAGGTGTTTTAAGGTGATGTCACCAAGAGTTCATATGAACTTCAAGTTGTGACTTCATCCCACCATAAACGACTCAGATCTGGGTGATTTCCACATGTTTTTATAACAATCTTACCTAAAAATATATGCATTTAATCAAGAACTGAACGATTTCAGGATTTAACGTGAGAAATCGTCAAGAACGGCCAGACCTGATGGAACGGGGTGGTTCCGGGTCGTTAGAACGGGTCGGAACTGATAAAATTTCATGTGTTAAAGCGAAATCACACATCCCAGTGAAACCCCGAGTGAATCCTTCTAAAGACCATCGAAAACAGTTGAACGGGACGTTGGAACGGACGTATGACAACCAACCGAACAGGTCATCCGATCGGACCACATACCATCCGATCGGATAACATGTCATCCGATCCGGACATGTGCCATCCGATCCGAATATGTGCCATCCGATCCGAACCATGTCATCCGATCCGAACCATGTCATCCGATTGAACACATGTCATCCGATCAGAACCCTTGTGATTCGATCGGATGAGCCTATCCGACTGAACATCAGTCTTTACGATATCATTCCCGTTTAGACGTACTCGTAACCGATCCAAGCAATTGTGCCCTCGCCGAATACGCACTGTGAGTATACTTGAACCCCTTTTTAATCGCATTTTGGGTGTAACTTACGTTTCTAACAAATCGAACTTATCAAACGAATTATTTAATTAATCGAATTATCACTTGCGAATAACTGTTATGCATAGATATACGTGATGCTAGTTGCATATGTGCTAGGGCTTATACTCGCGACGTCCCACCACGACTAGTATAGTACTATTGCGCCTGACGGGGTCTAGTTTGCCATCTCATATTCGAGCATCGAGGACTTAGTTGGTAGTATCAGCTTTGTGAGTATATATGTCGTGTGTTACGTTTATGCATATGGAAATTCGTTACACATTTTAATCTATTACGCAATACATATCAAACTTGTATACTCGCCAATACTTTTGTATTGACAAATATTTTAACGTATGTTGCAGGTTAGATCGCAGGCTATATCAAATCAAGCTAGGAAGTCTAGAAACTCATCTAAAATCTAGATTGTCGGATTTGTATTGTTCGAGAGGACAAGAAATCTGTGAAAACTTATGTGATTGTATTATTTGTTAGTATGGGATAACGAATGTATTAAATATTATCGCAATATAGTTGTTATGGATTCTCTTGAGCAATCTGATTCATCTAGTGCCGTGCCCCGGTGATTTCCGCCATCGGTTGGGGTGTGACAACAACGCTGTGGGGCCTCCCTCGTAAGTGAATTCATTTGGCCCACAAGACTTGAATTGCTTGAAATTGAAGGGAGATTTGGTGGTAGCTTTAGGAGCTTCGGTTATCGACTCCTCAGACGACTTGCTGACGTTCTCGTAGACCTCACTCACAGCCTTTGCTACACTTTTAGTGATGGTGGCAGCAAGGCGTTTGTCTCTCTTTTCTTGACGAGAAAGTAAGGGATGACGGGATCCAGATGATATTGTCTGCAACAGACATCGTCACAGGACTCAACACATTGTATTCGAATCTCACCTCACACGTCTACTACTTACTAAAGCTCAGGAACACGCATAATCATGTAAACACATAGACACATAACCATGTAGAACACAGAACCACATAATCACATAAACACATAAGCACGTAGAGCACAGAAACACATAACCACATACGCATGTAATCACAGAGGCGGTCAGAATACAGAAACCTATCATTTAAAGTATGCGATTTGTTCGAATATAACGGTCCCGTCTTGTATATCGATTAGCGTAGTATAAGTGTATATCGTAGCATAAGGTCGTCCACAATTCAACGATTTGTTAACGTTTTGAGATAGAAATACAGTGCGGGTCGTATGTGTTGATCGAAGTGAAAGCAAAAATCGAGTAAATCTCCAAAATTTAAACAGATAAACACATATATAAGCACATAAAATCGACGAAACATCAGAGCTGGCGGTTGTAAGCTCAAAATCGAAACACATAGAAATCGAGAAATAGATTGTCTGCGGCTAGTAGACTTCGACTAACCAAAGTGATTCGACTATTCGCAAGGATCCGTTGTGCACATTTAACCTTCAGGACTATGCTTTTGCCTCGATTCTTGGGCGTTTGGCACGCATCCCGTTAGTCATATTGTGACTTCAGGTCGTTGGAGTCCGTCGAGACTTTGGTGAGAGTTTGTAAAATGAGCGGAACAAGTCGTCAAGGTTAGGGTCTCACCCCTGGCTTAACAACTTCGCTCCTGTTTTGATAAAATAGAGGAGATTATTCATCAAAATACGGATCTCACTCCTGGTTTGGCATAATTCTCCTCGTGTATAGATAAAATGCGAGTCGATTAAGCAACTTTAGTCGAGAGTTTGCGGTTTTCACACCTAATCTCAACTTAATTGCTTATTTATGGTTGAAAATTTCTAGTGCAGTGATAGTGTAGTGTGTGCGAGAATAGCGAGAAAATAGTAGTAAACTTATGCAAAATCCCTAACGGACATGCATAAGTCGGTTTGTTGGTTCCTAACTATAGACTAGGTGTCTAAGATATCGACCCGGACTAGGTCGACTCTTGCCTAATTCCCTATAGTTATGGCTCTGATACCAATCTGTCACACCCCAACCGATGGCGGAATCACCGGGGCATGGCACTGAGCGAAATAGATTGTCCAGAAGTTTCCATAACAATTATCATTACTATTCGATTTAAAATAACATGTCCCATACCATGCCTCAAACAGTAAACAAATTATTACAGATAAAATCTAGGCAAATAATTATGTTCTGACAACTCAGATTAAAATAGAGCAATTGTTTATCTGCTTCTAGAGACCCTTGATTCATTTACTACAGACAACCATTTGTTGGGCTCTAAAGCTTTATTCTAGCTTCGACTTCCTATCATGTGTGCATCCTAAGCACCTGTCACATACGTTAAAATAAAGTCAATACATATAATGTAAAGGTGAGCATACAAGTTTGATAATAGCATATAGAGTTCGAATTCGTTTACGCATAACCGGCACGTACACATAGAGAAATGAAGCACGTTAGTTATCGACATAGATCCATCGATACCAATGACTGCAGGTTGACTGCTCGAGGCAGTTCGCAATACATGATTACCACCGTAATCCATGCAAGTAATTGTCCTTAACAACCCCCGTGTGAACGGGTGCTGAGTCCAAACTATAGTACTATCGTTGCTAAGGTAGGTAGACAACATTCCATGTGTAAACATAACAAACAAGCATTCATAAGCCACGTATAACATGCATTAACGGTTAGCGTTCAAATAGTATTGAGTAGTGTGTTTGATGCGATTTGAATAGTTGTAACGTATGTAACACCCAAAAGTGCTTAAAGCAAAAAGGGACCGAGTATACTCACAGCGGTTAATGGATTGAAGGGAGCACTTAGCGAGTAGGGTTAGCCTGAATAGTTTGATAGCATAACGATAAGTGACTCGTAAAACGATACAAGTGTGAATGGGTAGGATAGTAGTTCGGTCGGATGGTAATCCGATCGGACGGCTTGTTGGTGCGGATGACAATCCGTTCGGCTAGTCATCCGGTCGGACGACAGTCCAGTCGGATGGCTATAAGAGTGGATTGTTTCTTCCTATGAGAAGAATGTGTTTGTGTATGATGGCTGGTCTTTTGAAGTTTTCGTTGTAGCATTTTAAAACATTGAAGTATCTCTATCTTTCAAGTCGGTCGATCGGACGGCCAATCGTGCGGATGACAATCCGTTCGGATGATCATCCGGTCGGGCGGTAGTCCGGTCGGACGGCGACTCTAGTGATGAGGTTACTTAGTGGAAACAAGATCACAGCAGAAGAGTCACTCGGTCGGATGTCCATACGACCCGGTGGCAAGCCTGTTAATGAACATGTTGAAAATTGTTTAAGTCTTTAAAGTCCTAGTATCTCATGATCTGAAGAGTAATCCGGTCGGATGGTAGTCCGATCGGATGGCAATTCGTTCGATACCCAAACTTCAGATAGAGTTGATTAAGTGTGGGACCCAAGATGTTATCCGTTCGAACAGCAATCCGTTCGGGTAGTCTATTCGTTCGGACAACAGTCCGGTCGGACATCATTCCGTTCCGATTGTTCCGTTCGTCTTACACTTGGTCGTTTGTCGTTTTATCGAGATGTTTTGACAACGTGTTAACCAACAGAATCCCATCTCGATCCAAGTAACCTGATCGACCAGGAATCACCCCAGTTCGGCCAGTTAACCGGTTCAATACGGTTGTTCTCGTTTAACCCGAAATCGGTGGTCTCGTGGGTAGAATCCAGATCTTGAGCTAGCACAACACTAAGAATGAGTAGAAGACTAGATCAGGGTCGGATCCTATCGGTTTTGAGTGTATTGAGTGTAAAAGAGTTGAAAGAAAGTTAGAAACCATCTTTAAATCCTTTTTCACTATATTTAAGTTTAGATCTACACGAGATCTTTGTGTATTTGTGTGGAAATCTATCAGATCTGAGTTGTTCTTGGTGGATTGAGGCCAAAACAAGAAGTTCTTCAAGAACTCATGATGACATCATCCTAGAACACCTCAAATCTAGTGATTTCACGGTTAAAAGTTAAGATTCAAAAGATAGAAAGGTGTAGGAGTGCGTGTAGATCAAGAAAGTACCAGATTTAGGGCGAGATCTTACCTGGATTGAGAGAAATCGAAGAAAAGGTGGGGAGCACGAACTGTTCGGACAGAGGATTTCCAAGAGTGGAAATGATGACAATGACAGTGGTATTTATAGGATTCCAAAAGGGGAAAGTGTGGGTCGGTCGGATGGAATCCCGCCCGGATGACTGTCCGGTCGGATGTCATCTCGGTCGGATGACGACCTGACACCACAATCAAGTGGCAGCCGGTCGGATGGCACTTGGTTCGAGTGTTTGGCGCGACGATTTTAGCTTTTTCAATTTCGATTGCGAGCGAATCGATGTAATAGATTTTCCTAGTCAAATTACTTTTAATCCCAAGTACTATATTTATCATAGTTCGATTTCGATTGAGTTCGATTGTGTTTCGAGTTCGATTGCGATCCACACATAACATAAATGAACATGCACAAGTAACACATAAGGCACACACACATGTATAACAATAATTAAAATACGTAGTTCGAGTTGCGATTTTGAAGTCGATTCGATTAGCATAGTTTGATTATCGTTTAGCTTTATCGCCTTGTTACTTCCTATAGTTCACAGTCGTAAGTCGAATAGTTTGTGAGTAACATACGTCGATTATTGTAATTATTGACACTTACTCCACATAATACAACTAAAATAAACATCCAAAAGAAATCTACTACAATTCAAGTTGCGTGAATCGGTCGTTGACTTTGACCTTGACTTTGACTTTCGAAAACACGGGATGTTACATGATCATTCTCTCAACTAGTAATTGTGGTCATATCACTGTTGATCATTCTTTCAACTAGAGACTCTGGTCATAACACTGTTGATCATTCTCTCAACTAGTGACTCTTATCAAATAATGTATACCAAACTTCACATATCGGTAGTAACTGCTGAATACATAACCCAACTATACATGTATAGTCATAGATTAAATAGGGGTTATGGCTATTGAAGTTTTAGTCCCCATGCTTATTGTATGTAATATTTAATTTATATATTATATATATATATATTCACTTTATATGCACATATATAAAACATATATGTAATATTCCCTGTATCAAGACTGGCTACAAAAGCATATATACAAAAATAACACATATAATATAATTAACATATTATAAAAATGGTACCTAATATATTAATGGTGTCAAGTGGTACCTTATATACATAATCTTAATATAGTGGTTCTCTAATTATATAATCTTTTAATAGTGGTTCTCTAATTATTTAACACATATTAAATTGTAACATTAAACCCTGATATAAAAGAACACATATTAAAATTTATATTAAAGAACATCTAAATGGAATAACACATATGTTGGAAAGGATTTTATATATATTTCAATAGCATATTCAAAGAATATGACTATTAAAATATATATAGTTCTATTATAATATGTCTTAACATGAGCCAAAATTATTTTAATATGTTTACTAGTTATATTTTCTTTAATATAACTAATATATTTTAATAATGATTAATAAAGCTCAATTTTATATACAAACCATTTAGATTTATTTTAATCATACATTAAATTTATTAGTAATGTAAAAATAATATTAGTTATAGGCTATGGCTACTGGGGCACAATTCCCCTGTGCTTGTGGTCATGCTGCTATTGGCTAACTTTTTGGACAATAGTAACGAGGGTCAAGTAAAGTATAAACCCCTACATACTGGCAGCTATTGTAGTATACAAACACTTAATCATTGTAAGTATAACTGATAAACATTTAGGATTTTAGAAAATATTTTTAAATATAACTGTATCACAAAAAGGTGATAAAACTATGAGAAAAGAGAATTGACTCACTTTGTAACGTTAGGGTTCAACTAGAAAGCCTCCTGGTAGAATCTTGGGTATAACTTCTGAGCTATTTTAAAAATATATAATGCACTCGTGTTAAGTATAGTACCCCTAATTCAACCTTATCCCTATGTCACGAGACCGAACCCCAACGAACTTAGTCGGGCAGAGCCTTGACATGCGTTATGGGGCTCCAGATCAATCGGAAAAGGGTAGCGGTGATCGGGAGTTAAAACACTTAAAACGGGGCAGGGCTTTATTATTATTGTAGGTGAAAAATAAAAAGAATATGGAAGAGAGAGAGAGAGAGAGTGTTCGAGAGAGATGGGAGTTGAAGCCTGCTATTGCTTTGTATTTATAGTAAAGGTGGAATGGATGACTTTGATTCCTCCATATCTATGTAGAAGACACGTTCCATATCATTAAGTCACAATTCACTTCCACGTAACTTGTAGTTTTGATTTTTTTATTTTATTATTATAATTAATTCAGCTGCTTCATTTATTTGGCGCTTATAACTTTTAAAATATGACGTTTTATAAAACAATGAATATGTCATTAGAACGAGAATAATCTTATCTACATTTTGAACCAAGTTTTATTAAAAACAGAATAAGTCCAAATACAATGTATTTTTATAATTTAATTATTAGATGGTTCCTAGGCCCGTCTAGTTACTTCATATTTTTAACAGTCAACTTACCTGTAATCTACCTGTCTAATAATATAAGTTTTATACACTTTATTTTAATATAAAGGTCACCCATATACAAGCCAATTAATTAGTATAACATTCCAACCAACTATATATAAAATAGTTTTTAAAACTATTTGGGTCGAATAATTATATTTAAAAATAAAACTAGTTACTAGTGGTTAATAAATTTAAACAACCTATAATTCTTATATGAAAAATGGATATGTTACATCCTCCCCACCTTGTTTTAAATCTCGTCCTCGAGATTTGGGCTACGATGTCTTTTTAAAGTTATGTCACGTCTTAGTCAATAAGAACAGTATTAAGGTAAATGACACAGAATAAAAACATCAAATTTTGTGAATAGGAGTTGTACAATAAATAGGACTCAATTGTTCAACAGAATTAATTTAAGAAATCGATGTCAAACGAATGAGATGAAATGATATAATTTCCAAGGTGACTAGGTTCAAGTCAAAAGAGATATATGATCAATAGATATCTAAATTGAATGTTTACAAGTTGTAAATGACTTTAGAAACAATAGAATTCATTGTCAAAGGAAACTTACTTTGATTGTCAACCGAGGAAGATTTAGAATCAACAAGCTCAAAATGAAAAAGAAGCACGGAAATAATTTGTCAACTATCAAACCATGATTTGAGAAAAATCAGTGTGTTGAGATGATTGAATTTCAAGGATACACCGAGATACAACAGAGTTTAGTGTATCATTGTCTTAATACATAATTGCATCAAGACTACTTTTAAATGATGAGTCAAACGAAAGAAATACCTGGTTTTGAATGATTCGTATGCTTATGATTAGCCCAAGCTACAAGTTTATACCGACGCCGCAAGGTGTCGCAATGATTGAAATAATTCAATAATTACGGTGACCGAACAAATTCACCGTTTTCGCAGTCAACTGAAAGTTTTAATGAAGTGAATTTGGATATTCAATTCGAATAGGATTTTCAATTGATGATGAAAAGACCAAATGAATATCATAGAATTTTCGATCAATGATGAAAGAAACTTTAGAGATACACCGGAATCTGATATGAATTTGTGTACTCTTATCTTAACACATAATTATATTAAGACTGTTTAAGATAATGAACCAACAGAAATTAAATAAATAAATCCGTACATCAGGTGTGAAAATGAGAGTAGCTCAAGCTTCAAATTAAAGAAAACGCCAGCACAAGGTGTCGTAACCAATTAAATGATTCAATGAAAGTGAAGACCAAACAATGTTATGGTTCTGAATAGATGAAGTATTTGACAGGATTCATTTATTTAAAAACTTTTATTTATACTAGGGTCAAATAATAACTTAACTTAGATATTACATATCAGCGATTACGTCTGGAATCATTTCTGCTTCTTGCGTAGTAAGTACGAATGCTCGCGCGTTCTTCTTAGCTCCGTCTGTTGTTTTTGCCTGGTTGTCGGATGCTTTAGTCAGTTTTGGGCAATATGGTTTGATGTGTCATGTTTCTCCGCAATTGAAACATATATTAGTTTTCCTTCTACACTCTTCTTCTATATGCCCGGTCATCTTGCAGAAGTCACAGTAGGGTGTTCTCCTAAAATGGCATCTTCCTGAACGCTTTTTGTTACAGCTTCTGCTGGTAGCTTGCTCCAATGATGGTTCGGTTCCTTTCTTCTTGTAGAATCCTTGGGAAATTTTCTGGGCTAACTCTTTCTTCTTGTTTTCTTCTCTTGTGCGGATTAGTCCATCTGTCAGGATGTTAGCTAGTTCAACTGTTTCTTCAATAGTTTGTGGTCTGGCGGCCTTGACCATGTCTCGGATTTCGCTCACTAATCCCCAAATATAACGAGAAATTAGTACGGGTTCTGGCGAAGCCAGAGTTGGTACCATTCTTGCATATTCGAAGAACGTCGTCGTATATTCACGACAATTCACATCTATCATTTTATGATTTAGGAATTCGTTAGCCATTCGATCCTTTTCATAAGGAGGACAAAATTTCCTTTCTGCCATATCCTTGAATTTTTCCCAGCTCATGCCATAAGCCATGTCACTTCCTTTTGCCTGAAGGATTGTATTCCACCATTCTAAGGCTTCTTCTTTAAAGAGGTTGGAAGCATAAATCACCTTATCTTCTTCGGCACATTTTCTGATCTTTAGAACAACTTCCGTCTTTTCCAACCATCGCAAAGCAGCCGTGGCTCCTTCACTGCCTGCGAACTCAGTTGGTTTACAAGCTAGAAATCCTTTGTAGGTACACCCGAGAGTCATCGCCTTCATTTTCTTGGGAAATGGGGTTTTGATATTATCATCATTGCCTCCATTGATACTATGACTAAAACTGTCTTCGCGAGTATGCTTGCTACTCACAACTTTGGTGGGTTCTACGGGGTTTTTAACAGCTTTAATTATTAAAGGTAAAGCATTAGCTATTCCTTGGGCTATTAGATTTTCTATAGCATTTTTATCCAAAGGATTTTCATTATTAGCATGAACTTCTGGATTATGTGATACTTCATTCGACATCTGAATTATAAACATTTTCAATTATTAATATCACAGAATAAAACAAGACAATACTTTCAAGAATCATATGTGCAAATATATATCTACATATATAAATCCACAAGAATAGCACATATGTTACTTTGTATTAATTTCCTAACTTTATTGTTTCATATTAGGTATTAAAAGAACACCTAAATAGCTTAAACATGTGGCTCTGATACCACATTCTGTCACAGCCCCCGACCCCACCCTGGGAGCGGGAGCCGTGAACCAGCCAGATGGTATCAGTGTTTATTATTTACGCAGCGGAAATTTTTTTTTCATCAGGATCGTAGTTAGGAAATGATTTCAGAGTTTGTAAAAACCGAACTTTTAATATTAAACAAATGGGCTAAAACCCATATTTCATTCAATTGTTTTTATAGGGATAAACCCAAATAAATAAAACAAAATTTCTTCTTTTATTCAGGTATTTATAGCCACTAGTGCTCCATAGCTGGCTTCTATTATCTTTATAGCAAGTTACCTGAAACACGTTTTGAAAATATTTTATCAGTAATAAATACTGGCAAGTTCATTCTATTTTTATAAAATATATTGTTATACTTTACAGCATCAAGATTTTTATATTTGTTTACATTTACCCAAAAACTCAATCAGTAATTGTTACATGGTGGTAGTTCTGATGTGACGGTGGTCATATCACTCATTGGCTAACTTTCGTCAAATAGTGAAGTTTATCAAGTAATAAATATAAAATATATCTTATTATGATTCAATGGTATCGGTCACTAGGCGATTCTCGTGACGGTGGTTAAATCACTGTTGATCATTCTTTCAACTAGTGACTCGGGTCATATTACTGTTGATCATTCTCACAACTAGTAATGGTGGTCATATCACTGTTGATCATTCTTTCAATTAGTGACTCGGGTCATATTACTGTTGATCATTCTCTCAACTAGTAATTGTGGTCATATCACTGTTGATCATTCTTTCAACTAGTGACTCTGGTCATAACACTGTTGATCATTCTCTCAACTAGTGCCTTTGGTCATGTCACTGTTGATTATTCTCTCAACTAGTGACTCTTATCAAATAATGTATACCAAACTTCACATATCAGTAGTAACTGCTGAATACATAACCCAACTATACATGTATAGTAATAGATTAAATAGGGGTTATGGCTATTGAAGTTTTAGTCCCCATGCTTATTGTATGTAATATTTACTTTATATATTATATATATATATATATTCACTTTATATGCACCTATATAAAAAAATATATGTAATATTCCCTGTATCAAGACTGGCTACAAAAGCATATATACAAAAATAACACATATAATATAATTAATATATTATAAAAATGGTACCTAATATATTAATGGTGTCAAGTGGTACCTTATATACATAATCTTAATATAGTGGTTCTCTAATTATATAATCTTTTAATAGTGGTTCTCTAATTATTTAACACATATTAAATTGTAACATTAAACCCTGATATAAAAGAACACATATTAAAAGTTATATTAAAGAACATCTAAATGGAATAACACATACGTTGGAAAGGATTTTATATATATTTCAATAGCGTATTCAAAGAATATGACTATTAAAAAAATATATAGTTCTATTATAATATGTCTTAACATGAGCCAAAATTATTTTAATATGTTTATTAGTTATATTTTCTTTAATATAACTAATATATTTTAATAATGATTAATAAAGCTCAATTTTATATACAAACCATTTAGATTTATTTTAATCATACATTAAATTTATTAGTAATGTAAAAATAATATTAGTTATAGGCTATGGCTACTGGGGCACAATTCCCCTGTGCTTGTGGTCATGCTACTATTGGCTAACTTTTTGGCCAATAGTAACGAGGGTCAAGTAAAGTATAAACCCCTACATACTGGCAGCTATTGTAGAATACAAACACTTAATCACTGTAAGTATAACTGATAAACATTTAGGATTTTAGAAAATATTTTTAAATATAACTGTATCACAAAAAGGTGATAAAACTGTGAGAAAAGAGAATGTACTCACTTTGTAACTTTAGGGTTCAACTAGAAGCCTCCTGGTAGAATCTTGAGTATAACTTCTGAGCTATTTTAAAAATATATAATGCACTCGTGTTAAGTATAGTACCCCTAATTCAACCTTATCCCTATGTCACGAGACCGAACCCCAACGAACTTAGTCGGGCAGAGCCTTGACATGCGTTATGGGGGCTCCAGATCAATCGGAAAGGGTAGCGGTGATCGGGAGTGTTCGAGAGAGAGAGAGAGAGTGTTCGAGAGAGATGGGAGTTGAAGCCTGCTATTGCTTTTATTTATAGTAAAGGTGGAATGGATGACTTTGATTCCTCCATTTCTATGTAGAAGACACGTTCCATATCATTAAGTCACAATTCACTTCCACGTAACATGTAGTTTTGATTTTTTTTATTTAATATTATAATTAATTCAGCTGCTTCATTTATTTGGCGCTTATAACTTTTAAAATATGACGTTTTATAAAACAATGAATATGTCATTAGAACGAGAATAATCTTATCTACATTTTGAACCAAGTTTCATTAAAAACAGAATAAGTCCAAATACAATGTATTTTTATAATTTAATTATTAGATGGTTCCTAGGCCTGTCCAGTTACTTCATATTTTTAACAGTCAACTTACCCGTAATCTACCTGTCTAATAATATAAGTTTTATACACTTTATTTTAATATAAAGGTCACCCATATACAAGCCAATTAATTAGTATAACATTCCAACCATCTATATATAAAATAGTTTTTAAAACTATTTGGGTTGAATAATTATATTTAAAAATAAAACTAGTTACTAGTGGTAAATAAATTTAAACAACCTATAATTCTTATATGAAAAATGGATATGTTACATGTTGTGTCTTTTTACTGTAAGGACTCGGTTCATTGTGTAGCAGGCAGAGGCCACAGCTTCACTCCAGAATGGAATGGGCAACTGGGACTCTACTAACATAGTCCTAGCAGTTTCGATCAATGTACGGTTCTTACGCTCAGCGACGCCATTCTGTTGAGGAGTGTAACTAGCACTGAATTCGTGAAGAATACCTTTGGATCTACAGAACTCCTCCATGGCATGATTCTTAAACTCAGTTTCATTGTCGCTGCGTATCCGTCTAACTGTCAAAGTATACAAATTCTCAATCGTTGTGATCAAGTTTTTGATAATTTGGAAAGTATCACTCTTGTGTGCCATAAACGCCACCCAAGAAAATCTTGAATAATCATCAGTCACCATGAGGCAGAACTGATCATTCCTGATGATTTTATGCTTGACAGCACCGAACAAATCCATGTGCAAACGTTCAAGCGGAACGGCCACGTTGTTGATCTTCTTTGTAGGGTGCGACTTCTTTCTTTGTTTTCCTTTCTGGCATGAAACACAGACGTCTTGAAGATGGAAATTTTTAAGAGGAACACTAGTGACTAATTCATTTGACACCAAATGATTCATTTTTCGTAAATGAATGTGTCCCATCCGTCTGTGCCAAGAGATTGAATCCTTTTCTGTGGCTTTGGAAACGAAACAAGTTGCTTGTGCAGACGTTGTAATTTCTTGGCTCATATCAAGGACATACAAATCATTAATCCTTGGAGCATTTAAGAGAATACAGTCTTTAGGAATCTTGAAGCCGGGTTTCAGCACATAACATCCATTTGCATCAAAGTGTACTGAAAACTTCTTATCACAGATTTGTGAAACGCTGAGAAGATTGTGATCAAGTTGTTACACAAAGTTGATCTTATCAAAGCTTACAACCCTGTTGGATACCATTCCTTCACCAGTAATATATCCGCCTTTATCTCCAGCAAAAGCAACATAGCCTCCTCTAATAGATTTAACGTCGTAGAGAAGTCTCATGTCGCCTGTCATGTGTCTGGATGCCCCACTATCAACAATCCAATGACTGCTGAAAGTTCCTCCTGGAACATCCTGCACATGAACTCACATGATTAGTTGGAGATGGGGACCCAAGCCATTGTGGTCTTGGGTCTTCCATTTTCATCGACAAAAGTTACTTCAACTTCTCGATGGTTAGGAAATTGTGATGCTCCCCCTGAATTAGTAACCGTTTTTGGTTTCCAAGTCTGTTGTGTTTTACCAGTTTGACTTTTTGAGATCTTAACTTCGTGATTATTAGAAGTTTTAGAAATTTCTGGTTTAACTGAAACAGGTTGTTTGTGAACCACGTCGGTTTTAATTGCTTTCTCATTTACCTTGACTTGTTGGCGTTTCTGTTTCTTTTCCCTTTCTTTTACAAGACAGAGATCTTGTTTTGAAGAAACAGATCGCTATCGGTAATTTTGTTCACGGGGATCATCAACTTTGGCTTTTAGTTTATGAAGATATGGACAATTTCGAATAAATGTCCAACTGTACCACATGAGAAACATGATCTTCGTTCTACAAACCCCGAAGTATCATGTGACTGTCTTGTTGATGAACTTTGTGATCCCGAGGTACTTGGTTTTGAACTGTTTTGTTCATTCTTTTAAAAAAATTAACTTGATTGACATGATCTAAGTTAGATTTATTTGCAAATGTTTCAAGTTTATCTGTTCCCTTCGACTTCACAAAGTTCACCTTTTTTTTCTTCCTCTGGTTTTGTTCCTTTCGACCTTGAGTTGTGGATTTTTCTTTAGGTTTGGTATGATTTTGCTGCTTTTTCACTGTTGGTAATCTTTGATTTCCATATTGTTTTCGAACTTCAGCTTTTGGAATCGAAGGACACTATGTTACCACAACGTGTGAACCCGACTTTCCCAAAAACCTACTTGTATAATCTTCAAAAACTTTACTGATTAAAGATTGATTTACATTTTAATCGCTTTGTCAGAATAGATTTTATCATCACCAACAAGAGTGTACAACAAATTTACACTCTCAGACTCTTTTGCAGACGTGGACTCGACCAGAACAGTCATAGCAGGTTTTGCGGGAGGATCACATAGAATATGATTCTCGAGAGGTATGTCATCTTCTTTGATTACCGCATCAGACTGTGCTGAGTCAGT
Source organism: Helianthus tuberosus (assembly GCA_030545235.1). Classification (NCBI taxonomy): domain Eukaryota; kingdom Viridiplantae; phylum Streptophyta; class Magnoliopsida; order Asterales; family Asteraceae; genus Helianthus; species Helianthus tuberosus. The sequence goes on from CM060447.1 coordinate 173,900,191, forward strand.
ATCATCGGATTCATCATCTGAAGAATCAGCATCCTCAACAACAACTGGAGGATCCTGATTTTGTTCAACAGTTGACACACTTGTAACCATTGATACATCCGAATCTGATGATACTTCCTTTTTATATCCAAGTCCAGTTGCAAAGTCCTCAATGTCTAAAGGAACAAATTGCTCAAAATAAGTTCTATTCTCCTCATCAGGCATTGCATCATAATTGTGTCTAACAGGTGGTGGACATTTCTTATATCCAATGCACGTGACATCCTTTTTCTCTTTCTGTATGTCAATGATGTGATCCAGCACATACCTAGAGTTTGAGTAACTATCTAACTTAAGCCGGATCGCCTCACTTTCACACTTTACACAGGCTAACTCTTTTTGCATGACCTCGAGATGATTGATATAACAGTTTATGTCAGTTTGTTTTCTTGAAACCATTTTAGTTAGCTCGCTTTTATCTTCTCTTAAATTTTCAATCACCGTTTTAAACTCCTTTTCATGGTTTTCATAAAACATGTTAGCCTCTTTGCATTTCGAAAGATCCACTATCAACTTTTGATTGTGGATATGTGTCACGTCATACTTTCTTTGCAAATCATCATATTTGCTTTGCAAGTCCGACAATTTTTCACCTAAACTAACACATTTATCGCATTTATCAGAAGATGGATTATCGACACATACCTGGTTTGATGAACCGCCCACATTAGCCATAAAGGCTGAATGAATAGAAGAAAAAGAATAAGCAGCTTTATCCACCAGAATTGATCTTCTGTCATTCCCTGCTGCAACTTCTCCCAACAATTCATCAACATCTTCATCGACTGACACACTTGATGTTTCATCTAAATGATCATCGCCTGAAGTTGAGGATTCTTCATCTGAGCTTCTACTGTAACCAGAACTTTCTTCATCTTCAGATGATTCTCCACCAATGGCGGAAGATTCTCCACCACTGGTGTGTTTCAGATCCTTGACAACCTCAGCAAAACAAGCTGTTCCATCCTGAACATCACTTCCTAACTGAATTGACCAGTCACAACCCTCATCGACTTGTACCACAAGAGCCTGGTTGGCATTTGATGCTCCTTCTTGATTTGGATTGTTCACAGGCATCAACGTACGCTCGTTATTCCTATTTTGATTCTGATTCTGCTGGTTGCCTTGATTCCTGAATGGATTCTGGTTCCCTTGCTGATCTGGCTTTGTACATTCTCTCTTGAAGTGACCTCTTTCACCACAATTAAAGCACTTGACTGATTGTTTATCGAACCCATACTTGGTATCTTTCTTGCTTTCCAAGCTGGTTCTACCAGTCCTTTCCATGAAGTCTTTAGCTCGCCTAACCGCACTAGTAAAAGCCCATTTGATGTCCATCATATCCATTTCCTCCTTATCAATCTGCTGATAATCTTCTTGTGACAGATTGATGTTTCCAATCTGACCTGCTATTAACCCACAATATGCGCTCACCAATGTGTTTAATAGCTCCATATGATCTTTAGCTACTTCAACACTTACTTTCGAGAAATTTGAAGTGTCGAGCCGAACTGTATTTGGATTAGATGACTGATCAACAGATGAGGTGCTTCCATAACAAGCTTGTTGTGGAACTGGTAGAGGATTTCCGTACATATCTCTTGCTCCGGTATATTGATAGCTTTGCTTTGAGACTTCTGATTGTGGATTTCCGTACATGTTAGTGCTTGAGACAAAAGCCGTTTGAGTTGAGGAAACTGGTAGTGGATTTCCGTACATATCTCTTGATACAAAGGCCGTTTGAAGCTGAGCATGTGGAGCAGGTCTTGCAACAGTGCTAGAACCTCCACAGTTTCCATAATACATATCAGGATTCTGTTGCACTGGAATCCTTTTGGCCTTCCTGATTTCTTCTTGATCTTTGTTCTCCAAGAGCTGAACGAAATCATTGATGTTTGTCGCAGCCAAAGTGCCATTGTATTTCAAGATTTCCAAGAAACCATTCCATTGAGCTGGTAATGCGTCGGCAAACTTGACGACAACTTCTTCTTGAGTCACTACTGCCCTGCATAATTATTCAATTCAGTCAACAAGTGATAAAATCGACTTGTCAAATCTCCCAAAGATTCCCTTTCCATACATGTGAAGCCATCAAATTCCTTCTTGAGTAGATCATGTCGCAATTTGCGTGACGCTTCATTTCCTAGACCTCTCGTCTTCAATGCATCGCATAACCACTTTGACGTCTTGAAGCTGACAAACTGATGATATGTATCCTTGCTCAACGCTTGAGTTAGAATAGAATATGCTTTCTTTTCTAAATCATATGCCTTTTTCTCGTCTGCCATAAGATCTGCAAATGTCACGGCAGTTGAAGCGGCAACATCAAGTGCTTGATCGAAATCTGTAGTAAAACATAACCACAATTCCGTGTTTTGCCCAAGAACATACGTATGGAATCTTTCTTCCCATCCAGGATATTCATTCATGTGCATTAGCTTCGGTGGACGATTAATGCTTCCGGTTTCACTTTCGCTTAAAAGTATACTTTGAATACTTTGATTTTGATTTGAAACGAACGCCCATTGACTTGTCGAAATTTGATTCGTTTGAGATGGAACTGACGAAGATGCAGGTGCGGGAGATTCGGCCCATGATGGCGATAAACCCATGCTTCTATACTTGCTCTCCGTATTAGATGGAATACCCCACCAATCTGAACTCATTTTGGATGTATGATGATGAATACCTGCTCAAAGATCTTAAAACAAACTGGTAATATAATTTTACAAAGCTTTTGTTAAAAAGTTTGAAGTGAAACCCACGAAAAACTATGTACTTTGCGAAAGACTCAAACTGACAAAGGGGGGTTTTTCGTAAATGACCAAATGACGAAACACTAAGGTTTTTTCGTAAAGGACAATGTGATGAAAAATGAGGTTTTTCGTCTAGACCAATTTTGATGAAAGATGGTTCTTCGTTGACTAGTGTGCACACACAACTTTATGATATATTTGATTTATTATGTTTTTTAATAAACCAAATCTTATCCTCTGACACACATATGGTTGGTAAACCAATTTTCAAACATCACCTTACTTTTGATCACAGTTGTCAACAATTCATCATTTCAATGGACAAATAATTCAAACAAGTAATATAATGACAATCAATAATAATGCAGTCTTCAAGTCTTCAAACACTAAACCCAGAATAATGAAAAACTTCCGATGAGTTTATGAGTTTACCGGCCACCGGAAAAATTTCCGATCATAATTTTTGCACTGAAGTTCAATAAAAACCTTAAATTAACATGTGTGCATAAGATAATAACAAGGTTTTGTATGAACTAATAAGCAAAACAGCAAGGTTTTCAAGATATTTAAAAAGATTTTCCAGAAAATGCATTATCTTCAAACCCAAAAATCAAGAAAAACATATGAAAATATTTGAAAATACAAGAAATCAACTTGGTTTTAACAAGGAATCGAGCCAAAAGCTCTGATACCACTTGTAGGTCCACCCGGAGGATCGAGTTAAACCTATTTCCTGTTTTCCGACGAACCCGAGACTGCGAAATCCAAACGGGTTGTTAAACCAAGTAAAGAACACGAATACAAGAACAAGATTCACAGTTTAAAGTTCACTTGTATATAAATTTCAGCAGAGTTTCAGTACACTGTTTACATAAGAAAAACCTCTCAACTCTCTGAAGTGTGTGCTCTCACTGTGTGTTCCTGTCTCTCTCACTTCTGTCTGCTGTTTATATAGGCTGCCGATCGACGAAGGATCTGCAGCGACGAAGGACCTCGACGAACAATGCAAGATTGATGAACAATGGGATCTTCGTCGTTTCCTTTGGCGAACAATCCAAGTGACAAACTACCTGTTCTTCGTCACACTCCCATATTTGACGAAGAATGTTCTTCTTCACAGGTTCTTCGTCCAGCATGTGTTGCTGATTCTTCGTCGAGACCAAACAGCCAAGCATGTTCTTCGTCAACTTCATACTAGGCTCGGTTCTTCGTCAAACATGCAGGTTCTTTGGCTGAATGCATGCAAGGTTCTCTGTGGAACCTTATACAACATTCTGATCATACAAATTCTTTGTGAAGGACTGCAATCTTGCCGATCATTAACGAACAGCAGCAACAGATAGCACATACATCAAACAGATTGTATTCTGCATTTTATTACAACACATACAAAGCCGAATGCGTTCCGAGTCACGACGGAGGAGACCGTGCTTCGGTTTTCAATTTGTAGATGAGCCGAACCGATACGAGTTGCATCCACAAAGTGTATTAACAATATATATATATATATATATATACAGCATGTTGCATGTGTGTGCAAATTTTTCAATGCTTGATTCCCTCCCCCTCTCTCCGAGTTAACCTCTTAACACGTGAAACTTTTAATGCCCATTAACACCCTTCAGGAACGGTATGACAGGTGTTAACGGATGCCAACTAGGATTAACATCTATGGGTGTTAGAGTATACCAGATGGCCTAAATTTAACTAGTAGGGAAGCCCACGTTTCGTAAAGGGTGTAAAATAAGTCCATATTACTCTTGGGTTTAGTAGTTTTACAGTTTTACACTCATACTAAAATCAAGATGAATCAGTTGATATCAAGTTAACGGATTGATCTGGACCATCTTTAAATCTTAGATTCAAAACATTAAAGTTTTAGTGAGGTTTGGTTGACTAACCATTAAACCAACGATAATGAATTTAGTTTGAGCCTATTTCTTATAAGACAAGGGACGATCAAAGTTTTGTTTAACTTGTTGGGGTGGGATAGATCCCAGCCATCACATGAGCACTTTTGATCATGCATTGAGTCTATTAAGGTAAGCATGCGGCCCATTTATATAACTTATCATTTTTTTCCATTTTCTATTCTCGAACGATGTGTTACTATACGGGTCCAATGGGCCGATTAAGCAACAAAAGTTAGTTAACTAAAAGCTGGATGAGTGTTCTCCTTTTATAATCACATTTTCCTTGCATATTTTATTAACTAGGCGATGTAGGATAGAAATATAATAGGTTGATGAACTTTCTTGGAGTTCAAACTCGGTTAACCACTTTCAACTCAGTGACTACTCAGCGAACCGGTCTTGTAGTTTTCTCCACATATGTAATTTGTAAAGTGGGCTACGCATAAGCACTTGTACCTAGGTGTGTTAAAAAAACCCGGATCCAAAACCGAACCCGGAAATATCTAAAAATCCGTATATGAAATTTCGTATGTGGATTCTGAATGTATTTTGTGTTTAATGTTAGAAACATGAAAAATCAAATACAGGCTTAATTTAAATCTATGTAAGAAATAGATTTCTTTTTAATTTTTTTTATCAATTCAGATGTCCGTTTAAATATCCGAATCTGTATCCGAGATACGGATTCAGATGTCCATTTAACTCTGTGGTTGTCGGTGATCTTTGGTTTGCTTTTAATGATTTTCTCTTCAAGTCAAACATTGAACCACTAATTATGGATAAACACTTGGGTCTGCAAACGATTATATTGATCTGCCTCCCATTATGCATTATGCTGGTTCATGGAAGTTTTGGTTTTTGGAAGGGGTAATAAGTTTGCAATTTGTATTATGATGTATTATTGGCCTTTGAGTAATTTATTTAAACACAATATGTGGAATATGTGGAATTCTTTTACAGGGGTTAGGAGATTATCTTATTTTGTTGGGGTAGAGAAGAAAGATGAAAAAGTCGGGTGCCTGATTTGGGTTCATTAACCAGTATTTTGTTTCTTAACCTCTGCCTAATTTGTTGTTTTCTTGTTGTGCTTGTGTTATGTTTATCAATAATTCATGGGTTTTGATAATAGACTATTGTGTCTGTTTTTAGGGACATGAAATTGTTTTATAACTTGAGAGGTCGGGGGTTGGTTATAAGGAAGAATAGGGCAAGGCTTGTGGGCATTCTTCATTTGGAACGACATATGAACATGGTTAGCTGAAAAGGTAATATTTACCCTATCTATCTATCTATCTATCTATCTATCTATCTATCTATCTATCTATCTATCTATCTATCTATACTAATATAACAAAATATTGGGGGACACGTCTCAGTACACATCTCGATATCTCGAACCACACCCTAGTTTTAAATCACAGATAACAATGTAATGTCAAAACCGGTTTTGCTTCCTCTCTTCTTGGTTTTATCTTGTTTATAAACCTAGTTTTATTCGTATATAGTATTTTAGAACTGCATGTTTATAGTATTTTCAACTCTTCTTAAGTTAAAATCTTTAAAATATTGAGGTGTGTGTGGGTATTAGGGGCAATAAAGAACTATGGACAAATCATCAAGAATAAACAAAGTTGAAGAATAAATCCAACCTGTGTTCATAATCTCACATAACTTTTGTGATTGAAACCTTGGATAACTCTTTGGTAAGTATTCTTATCCACGACTCTATTACTTGGTTGCAAATAGTCATTTTATAAGCTATGATAACGTGCGTAAAACAAGAGACAAATAAGCAAAAAGCACTAAAAATGGCTAGGTAATCTTTACGGGATATATCACTATGAAAACGAAAGCACGAATCCTAATCCGACTTTAATTGCAATCATCAAATCTGTGAAGAATCTAAGAAATCGCATGCGCATTTCTTAATTTCATGGTTGTCATTTGTAACTTTCTTAGCGGGACAAAATTGTAATTTGTAAAGTGGGATACCAATAAGCACTTGTACCTAGCTGTGTGAAAAAAACCCGGATCCGAAACTGAACCCGAAATATCTGAAAATCCGTATCTTAAAGTTTGGTTTTGGATATTGATTTCTAAATATTTTGGATAATCGGATCCGAATACAACAAAAATAGTAAATATATATTATGTGAGCATTAGGTTTATTTTAAATATAGTAAAAAATAGTAAATACTCAGATTCGTATGTGGATTCTGAATGTATTTTGTGTTTAATGTTCGAAACATGAAAAATCGAATACAGGCTTAATTTAAATCTACGTAAGAAATATATTTCTTTTTAAATTTTTTTTTATCAATTCAGATGTCCATTTAAATATCCGGATTCGTATTCGAGATACGAATTTAGAGAGTCCGAGAACCGGATAATCCGATCTTGAACACCTTGTATACATTACCACGATATTGTTTATCGGTTTCAATTTGTTTCTCCATCTTAGGCTTGTATCATTAACCCTAGATACATATGCTCTATTATTTCTCGACTTAATTCTTTACATATATTCATTTTCTAAAAATTTGGTGCATATTTGAATAACATATGTTGTATATGTGTGTATTTGTTTTGTCATATAACATCAATGTGTTTACGTTTTTAACTCTGCGGTTATCGGTGACCTTTCGTTTGCTTTTAATGACTTTCTCTTCAAGTCAAACATTGAACCACTGATTATGGATAAACACTTACTTGGGTCTGCAAACGATGATAATGATTGCCTCCCATTATGCATTATGCTGGTTCATGGAAGTTTTGGTTTTTGGAAGGGGTAATAAGTTTGCAATCTGTATTATGTTGTATTATTGGCCTTTGACTAATTTATTTAAACACAATATGTGGAATTTGTTGATAGGGGTTAGGAGATTATCTTATTTTGTTGGGGTAGAGAAGTAAGATGAAAAGGTCGGGTGCCTGATTGGGGTTCATTAACTAGTATTAGTATTACAATAGGCATGTTCTTAACCTGTGCCCAATTTGTTGTTTTCTTGTTGTGCTTGCGTTATGTTTATCAATAATTCATAGGTTTTGATAATAGATTATTGTGTATGTTTTTAGGGATATGGAATTGTTTTATAACTTGAGAGGTCGGGGGTTGGTTATAAGGAAGAATAGAGCAAGGCTTGTGGGCATTCCTAATCTGGAAGGACATATGAACATGGTTAGCTGAAAAAAGTAATATTTACCCTATCTATCTGTACGAATATATAAAAATATTGGGGGACACGTGTTAGTACACAACTCCATATCTCGAACCAAACCCTAGTTTTATATCACAGATTAATGTAATGTTAAAACTGGTTTTGCTTCCTCTCTTCTTGGTTTTATCTTGTTTATAAACCTAGTTTTATTCGTATATAGTATTTTAGAAGTGCATGTTTATAGTATTTTCAACTCTTCTTAAGTTAAAATCTTTAAAACTATTGAGGTGTGGTATCAGGAGCAAGAAAGAACTATGGACAAATCATCAAGAATAAACAAAGTTGAAGACTAAATCCAACCAATGTTTATAATTTCACATATCTTTTGTGATTGAAACCTTGGTTAACCCTTTGGTAAGCATTCTTATCCACGACTCTATTACTTTGTTGCAAAATAGTCATTTTATAAGCTATGATAACATGCGTAAAACAAGAGAAAAATAAGCAAAAAGCACCAAACATGGCTATGTAATCTTTACAGGCTATATCACTCTGAAAACGAAAGCACGAATCCTAATCCGATTTTAATTGCAATCTTCAAATCTATGAAGAATCTAAGCAATCGCATGTGCATTTCTTAATTTCATGGTTGTTACTTTAGAAAGTGCCTCAATCTCTATCATGCACATATTATATTTTATTACACAACAAAGGACATATTTCTATGTGAGTTGCAAAAAGACCATGTGGGAGAAGTAGTTCTCGACAACAATGTGCTTCGTGACTACGTAATATGACAACTAGTGTAAACATCGATCTGTAACTAGAAGTATATGAACCTCGAAATATAAACAAAAGCGAAATGCTCCAAACTTAGTTATGCAAGCTTTATCCACCGTCACTCTTAGGATGAAAGCACAAACCTTGAGTGGATCTAAAATGAAATCGTAAAAACTACAAAGAAAGTAACCGCCTTAGTGCTTATTTCCTGGTCGTCACTAGGTAGGTTATGGAAATTGTTATATATATGTGTGTGATCATAAATCATTTCTTCAAATTAGGACATTATATTTGTATTCAACGGTTATAAATAGACTTTAGATCATTTTTTTTTGGTAAGGGAAAGAAGCTATTAAAATGAAAAAAATTAAATGTTGTCGTATTTTACAAGAACATCTAAGATTAGATTATCGCAACGTCAAAGCACATCATGGACAGATTAGACTCATACTAAAATGTACCTCAAAATCTGAAGTCTTAACAACATCGAGAAAAAAAGCTCCAAATTTGGCTATGCTGCCTAGAACTAGAAACTGGACACTTTGCACAACTAAATAATGTAGTCTTACACAGAAAAACATACAAAATGAAAGGGTAAAAGGGGTAATTAATAGATACAAAAGAGTGCCAAAACAAAGGGGTTAAAGTGAAAATCTCACATGAACGCACCGTTATAAATCAAACCCTAATTCTCCATCTTGAGCGGCCGCATCTGTCACAGTTGGTAAACCCTAATTCTCACAGGGCATCGCTTCTTTTCCAATGTTGGACAAATGTAGCGTTAGGATCCAAGGGTAACTGCATTTTAATTCTTCGTTTGTATCGTTTTGAGTTGTTAATTATACTGACCGATCGATACGTGATGCAGGGAACTAGAGAATTTGTGTTAAATGTTGATAACATGTTGATCGTTCATAGGATTATGTAAGTTACACCATTGTTTGAGAAAACATTGAGTGCAACTGATACTGGGAAGAGTGGGCTGCCAAAAAAATGTGCAGAGGTTAGCATGCATACATATTACTGTTATAATAATAATAATAATAATAATAATAATAATAATAATAATAATAATAATAATAATAATAATAATAATAATAATAATAATAATGTTTTTATTGAATCAATCATGGGATTTTAACTGTTTATATTGATATCATGTAGAAGTTAACTGTGGTACAAAACCCACCAGTGACATATGAGGTCCAGCTGCTCTAATGGTGAGGGGGAAAAGAAACTGCAGAATTAACTTCTGGGCCTTTTCTTGTTCACGATATCGCCAAATGATATCACAGACGGGAAAGATTGGCGTTTCAATCTAAGAACCTGGCCGAATAATATCAGCAGGATGTTCTTCCTGGAAAGTTTAGAGCCTTATGTTCGATCAATGAAGGTGCCACCCAATAATACCAACTGCGGAAGATTTGCTACAACTGAAGTTGCATGTTGAATTGAAGCTTAGTTAATGTTTAAACAAGACTATTTACTAACGTTTTTGAAGATTAGTTTTAATGGCAATTCAGAGAGACAATCGATCAGAGAGTTAGTTGTGATGATTGGTTCAAGGTTTTCGAGAAAGATACACCCTTTTTTAATTTTATGTCTATCTTGTAACGTATTTTTGTAATAGATTTATTGTGTAAGTAGTTTTTTTAACGGCAAATACATTATACATCCGCACACACATTACTCCTAAGTTATCTGTGTCTTCTCAATAGAATTTAAAATTCAAATATATATTATAGATACTCATTGGACACGTTAGTAAGTTTTCTCAATAATTAAGAACTATTCTTATTATACTTGCTTTCATGAGCTAGGTCGGTAATGAGTACTCGATTAATCCGTTGTTGATACTCTTTTTTTAGCATTGTAATATATTGTTATGTGATATATAATGATATGATATGTCAGTATATGAAATCTTCTAGTATAATATAATGTAATATGATGTCATGCTATACAATATTTATCTTGTTAGACCACCCGTAGTGGTTAAGAAAAATAATGCCCCCACCATGGGGCATTATCCGATACGTGTCATCTCAGTCAGCATGGGGCGTTATTGCAAAAGTGGCGTAGTGGGAATAATGCCTAATAATGCCCCTTCCAATCATTAAAAAAAAAAAGCAAACAGTTGGACACATGCAAAAGAAAAAGCAAACACTCCTATTGGCCACTTGCTTTGCATATTAGCGTTATTATTAAAACGCCAAAGTTCAATTTTTGATTTTTTTTTAAATAACGCCTACCGTAATGGGGGTGGGGGCGTTTCCGGGCGTTTTTTTTTCAATTTTTTTTAAAATTACCGCCCCACTACGGGTGGTCTTAAACCAAACTGAAATAGCAGAATCGTTTATAAGTGAATCAAATTCATAAATTGGTTATAGGTTCCATATTCTCGTTTGGTATCATATACAAAAAAAAAAATCTTAACTTTACGAGAAGAAAAAAGCCAAATATTAACCGATCTCTTGTGTGACATATTTAACAAAAAAAAAATCATGTTTTTTCTCTCTTTGAATCCTCCTATGATATGTTGGGAATCTATAGTTGAATACTGAAAAATATAAAAATTTAAGTTTTCTTTATATATTGTTGAAACATTGGTAAATTTTCAAGAACATTTAATAAATACTTTTGTTTAATTTTTTTCTTAGGGATATATTGGCGGGTTTTTCATAAAAATATAAAAATTATTTTTCCATTATTAATTTTGTGGGACCATGGATAATTTTTCAAATATAATATACATACTGTAGTAATTAATGATAGCATAATTTAATGCTATGTGAGTTCGACACTGCAAGGTGTGCATATAAGGACAAAAAACACCTTTTAAGGGTGACTATCTACACACTTGGTATGGAGATAGTTTGGCCCTATAATATCATTGGATACCATATCATATCATATAGTATTATTAATAGTATGTCAAATTATATCGTATTTTATGGTATCATATGTTATTATGTTATACTATAACATAAAGATACATTGTAGTACAAATTATTAAATTGTTGAATTAAAGAATAGAATATGGTATATTACAACTACATTCCATTACTCTATGTACAAAATAGAGTTGAAATTTCACGGGGTGGTGGAACCAACTGGTGAATGCGGCGTGTCATCCACTAATTTTTAGTGTTTTTTTTTTTTTTTCATTTTTACCATCATTATTTTAGTATAGATACAATTTGAAACCGTACAAAAAAAAATGTTGTTCTATTGCACTGAAACCATAAAAAAAAGTAAATGTTGTTCTATTGCATTGGGAAGAGACGTGCCCACTAGGGGGTTGGCATTAATTCGATTACATGGAGAGTGATTTTTTATCATTTTCTTAAAGACACCACTAATTAGCAATTGTTAAGCCCATGAACTACCAATTGTTAAGCCCAGTGGTTTGCTGTAATGGGTTGTTAATTGATTTGTTTTCTATTGGGCTTCATTGTTATCATTTAATTTTAACTACAACAGTGCCCGGCGCGTTGCGGCCGGTTCTACTCAATAGGCTTCGCTGTTGCGACCATTTTGCATCTTCATATGAAACTAAAACAAAGAATACAAAATTGTTGTTGGTATAGAATACACCAAGTTTTCACCCGCACCTGCACCTCCACCTTCTCCGACACAAAATTTGCAGTTTCGGTCTCTTTAAAGTTTAAACCATACTAGTGTGAACTAAGTTTTTGCTACTTTCTACACGAATGAAGCTTAGAGTGGATGTGTATATAAAGTGTAGTCATTAATCATAATAATCATTCATCTTCATGAGCATTCAATGTCAAAATAATCTTAATATATATACTGAAAAGTTGCTCTAAGAGCGTATTATTGAGATCAAAGCAAAATTACAAATCGTTATAACCTATAATCAGTTTCAAACACTTTGTCAGTTTTCATTGATAAGCTTCTAGATATTTAAAAGCATAAAACAGGGTATGGAACTAACCTTTACGTACCCTAAAAATACCTTACGAATTCACAGTTTGCACACTATGATTCGGCCCCGAGCCCCCGATACGTACCCCAAGTCACTTGAGCATGGCCTCCTGTTTATTATCTTTTCTTGCAGCCGCCACCATCACTTATAATGGTTGTTCAGAAACCGTTAGCAACCCCAAAATACTCCCACACAACTGCGAAAGATCCTGCCTTGCTGCTGCGCCAGTACTCACAATTCGACCCGTAACCGATCTCAAGACTGTACCTTATTGCACCTCGATGTTGTACATTTGCTGCTCTCTAGTCGTCAACCCTACTATCCAATGTTAGTTCACGACCATTTGCAGCCCCGTAGCACCTCACACGCAGCCACAAACAAACCCGGACACTGTTGCCCCCCATTTACCAGCATTTGCCTCCGAAACCAGCTTAGGATAGGATCCATGACAATGTTGTCTCGTTCGCTGCACTTTTATGGCAGACATATGTCGCCGTTTGGCGTTGTAAATTGACCACCTTTACCACCCGATTCAAGCACCACACCGCTGTAACAACATACTACAACCATTCTCATGTTTTTCACAACATCAACGCCATTTGCCGATCATACCTTTTTCCGATTAGAACTGTGACAATTTTTTTGGCTATATAATTCAAACCTTATATCCACATAAAAGAAACGGGGCAAAACAAAAGTCACCTGGAGCGTGGAGATAAATTTTAACCTGATACCCAAAGGCAATGACAACTTACATATACGTATCATAATGCCAACATCATACTTGCCGCAACTGCCCTAGATTATGATAAATCAAGATTTCAACGCGTTCTATCAGATGGCTAAAACAAATATTCGGATCCAATCTCAACATTCACAAAAGTGTCATCAAATCAAACTGAACATACACATAAACAATAACAAATCCACTAAACGATACCTTAAAGAGTATAATGAGACGAGCAATCGGAGCAGTGCAGGTTTTACTAATGGTGTCACATCCCCAGAAAACCACATGTGGAATCCCCCGCGAGGCGTGTGACATACCAGGATCTAGCCACCAATCACATTGAACTCATAACAAGATTTTAAACAAAAACTTTCATTTATTAGAATAATGTGCTACAAAACATTAATTATAACTCAACATGTTCGGCGAAAGCATAAATCGTTAGTTAAGTAATTCATAAACCAAGTGTATGAAAGCCACTAGACTTGTCTCGTGATTCCATGTATCTCGACCCATGACCACTCCAGCATCCCAAACAGTAAGTTCCAAATAAATGTACCTATAGACCAGCAAGCATGCAGGAAAGTGTATCAGCATAACGCTGGCGAGTTCACAACTTTGTTTACCGAAAATCACGTTACGTGTTTAGTTGCCAAAAGTTTAGTTCCATTCAAAAGCATTTCAATAACAATGTTGATAATAACTCGATACCGTACAAGATGGCGTCAGTTTGTTTTCCCGTCCCCAATGCCCCTATCAAAGCATTGGTCATGATTTAAGGTTATTAGTTCACGTCCGTCCTCCTCGGTACGGTGTGAGGGTGCCAAACCTAATAACACTATCAACTAATAACCCCGTTGCCTCCCGACAACCAGTTCGGTAGAAGATGGGACTTAAGGTGATAGGAGTGAGTGTATTATCCAACATTCCCAGTTTAACATTCTAGTTAAACCCAATAACCCAGTATTCCTCCCCGGAATATTTACCAGTTGTCCCTCCCCGGGACGCATGCTTGAAAAAGAGCAGTGAACTCACCATATATTGCTCGGTATGTTACGTTACATTACCCGTTCCAAGTTGGTCAACCAAGCCCTACCGTGGTTACCAAAGACAATCAGTTTAATTGCACATAAATCACGCATTCCACATTCACATTACACAAGTAGCGTATACATAAAACATACATCATTATGCAAGTTGAAACAAGAGGTTACGTAACACTTCAATTCATAACAGCATGCAACAAGTATTCGGGTCTCATGCAAACTTCACATCACATGTTCATGTTTTACAAACATTTAACAGTTATTTCATTATTCACAAGAGCGTGCGATTGGTTCTGATTCGTGCGGTGCACCAGTTACTTCGGCCCAAGCTCAATGCTCGGCCCAATATAATGTGCGACTCCATGTTAACCAAGCGGCCCATGAACATAAATCAGCCCACTGAAGTGTGCGACTGGATTTCAGTTGTGCGACCAGCACATAAGCGTGCGATTCACTTCCTGTTTGTGGCCCGTGAACTAGTGTGCGATCGTGTAAAGCCCATGTGCCCCTAAGCCCAATGGACCATATCGCACACTTCAAGTGTGCGATCCCAATGTAAGTGTGCGGCGTGTGTGGTTCACTGTGCTTGCCCGGCCCAGTTTCATGATGCGGCCCAATACATTGTACGATTCGTTAAGAATGTGCGACTATGGTTCAGGTGTGCGACGTGCAATTCACAGTTGTACACTTTGCAAATAAAGGCATGCAGTTCATAAGTGTGAGACACGAAGTGTGCGAATTCCATTGAACCCTACCGTGATTTACGGATCTGTTTTGTAACCTCCTGAGATTTACCCGATGCATCAGTCAATTTCATCACCCCCATTACTCCCCCATTACACAATCAATCAGTTACAACATCATGATTTATCCAAAACCCTAATCATCAATTAACAGTTTCATCATGGCACATAATCAACAACTTTCCACCTTCATGGCTAATAACAATTAACAACAAGCATCTATCCAGAATCGATCAAACAGTTACAAGGTTTGAAATTCGTTTTCATCATCTAACAGTTTTGTAACCACAATTTCTATTCGAATCACAAAACTATTATACGAATCCTAATTTAATCATATAATCACCAATTCATTCATTAATCATCGGCCATCAAACAAAATCATAGATCGTTTATCCTACACAATTTCGCGTCATAACAACATGAGATTCGATCCATCATTGAGCACATGATTATTGACATCAATATACTTAATCATCACCGTAATTCAAATAAATCTTCACATAACTAAAGACAATTAACCCATGATTAAAACAAGCAAGATCACACTGACCAAATAATGGATTAGCTAGCCAAGAGATAAGCTTCGGATCTGAGAGGGGTGTTTCTGCCGTTGGCCGCCGAGAGCATGTAGGGTTTGTTACGGTTTCTATATGTTTTTCCAAGGAATATAAGAACCATGCACCCCTTGATGTGTTTTCAAAACAAGTGGACTGAATCCCACTTGGGCTTTGCTTCGTTTGGGCTCCAAAAGAGCTGGGCCGAGGAAGTGTACCACATGTGTGACTAAGGAACAATGTGCGATCGGGTTTAACATAATCATCCTCTAATATATACTCAGTTTTTATTATGTGATATGAAACGTAGTTATACGAGCTAGAGTCAATACGAGCTAGAGTCAAGAAATCAAGTAACGCTAATCTCGAAAGTTCGGGTTGTCACATCATCCCCAACTTGAAAGAAATTTCGTCCCGAAATTTGACAAGCAGTTTCAGAGGAGTGAAGTGATAGATCAAGATGAGTGTGGATTTTTCCTCGGGTACCACATCATCCCCAACTTGAAAGGGATCCCGAAATTCACCAGTTGCATCAGGATTAGACTATGCAGCTTTAAACAATTGAGGATTCTTGAGCCTCAACTGATCCTCGCGTTCCCGCGTGAACTCTAGTCCACGCCTTGAGTTCCAACGAACTCTCACGATTGGAATTCGACCGTGCTTACGAATCTTGACCTCCTGGTCCATGATTTCAATAGGTTCTTCAACAAACTACAACTTATCATCAATTCCATGGTTCTTGCAAAGAGACCGCAAGTCTTTCATCAGGCAAACACTTCTTTGGATTTGAGACGTGAACAACAACGTGAACATTGCCTAGTTTGTCTGATAACTCAAGTTTGTAGCCCACCTTACCGATCCTTTCCAGAATCCTGAATGGCCCAATGGATCATGGATTAAGTTTGCCGTGCTTCCCAAAGTGCACCACACCCTTCCAGGGTGAAACTTTCAACATAAAACGATTGCCTGTCGTGAATTCTAAGGATTTCCTATGCTTATCAACTTTTCTGGCGGTCACACACTGCCGCCATACGATCTTTGATATAAACAATCTTCTCAGGAGTTTCGGGTACAAGTTCTGGATATGTGTGATTAGGCCGTCACCCACCTCAGCCCAACAAAGAGGAGATTGGCATTGCCGTCCGTACAATGCCCCGAATGGAGCGGTTGGACTATTGGAATGATAACTGCCGTTGGTGGAACGCTCTGCCAAGGGCAAGTGTCTTTTCTAATCTTTACCAAAATTGATCACACATGCTTGCAGCATGTCGTTAAGTGTTTGGACGGTTTGCTTACTTGGCCATTCCGTTCGAAGGTGATAAGCAGTGTCCATGTCTAGACGCGAGCCAAAAGATTTGTGCATTGCCTGCCACAAATAAGGTATAAACACGAATCACAATCAGAGGTAATAGGAGTTGGCACCCCGTGCTAAGAAGCCGCCTCCCTCAGGTAAATATTCGCAAGCTGCGAAAACTTGTCAGTTCTCTTGATCACAAAAAAAATGTGCTGATTTCGTGAGTCGGTCAACGATCACCCAAATGGCATCATTCCCGTTTTGAGTTCTAAGTAGTCCAGTGACGGAATCCATGGTAATTTGTTCTCATTTTCACATGTGTATTTCTAGGTGTTGAGCAAACCAGATGACTTTCGTACAAGTCAAGCATCGTTCACGTACATTGCTACGTGGGCCTTCATGCCCGGTCGCCAGTACAAGAATCTTCAGATCCTGATACATCCTAACAAAACCCAGGTGAATGGAATATCGAGACTTGTGTGCTTCGTCCAACACTAGTTCCCTAAGGTTGTCGTATAGTGGGACCCATATTCGCTCCATGAAGTAGCGAATACCGTCCGGTTTGCTAACGAATCTGGTCAGGAGGATTAGAGTGAATGGGGAGCTACAAAGCTTGTATACGTCCAGGTTTCACAGTTATAATCCTTCAAGAGTTTCACCCAGCGGCGTGGTCGCATGTTCAACTTTTTCCGATGCACTAAGATACTGAAGGCTCTTGTGATCGGTATAAATAGTGCAGTTGGTACCATACAATTAATGCCTCTAGATTTTTAGCGCAAAAGCCACGGCTTCCACCCCAAGTCGTGATTCGTGTAGTTCTTCTCGTAAATCTATAACTATTGAGAAACGTAAGCTATCCCTTTCTCGCGTTACATCTGCACACAACCGAGACCTTAAATAGAAGCGTCACAGTTCGCCACAAAATCATCCGTACCATTGGGTGAAGACATTATAGGTGCACTGCAGAGTTTTTCGTTTCAAAAGCTGGAAGGCGTCTTCCTGTTTTGTTCCCCATGAATACATCACACCCCCCTGTGTCAATGCGATAAAAGTTGTGCGATCCTCGAAAATCCCTTGATGAATCTTCAACGGTACTTAGTGAGACCAAGAAATTGTCGTACCTCCATAGGGTCCTTCGATGCCGACCCATTTTCTATGGAATCAATCTTAGCGGGATCCACATGTATCCCTAACTCCTTGACTATGGGACCAGGGAAGTGTACTTCTCGAATCCAGAAGTCGCACTTAGTGAGTTTTGCGTAGAGTGGCTCCTTCCTCAGGAGCTCCAAGATAAGGCACAAGTGTCGCTTGTGGTCTTTCTTGCTCTTAGAGTAGGTCAGAATGCCGACATTAAACACAATGACAAAGTCATCAGAATACAGTCCACACATGGTTCATGAGATTCAGAAGAAAGACGCTGGTGTGTTGGCCAACCCGGATGGTTCGACTAAAAACTCGTGATGGCCGTGCCACATTTAGAAAGCTGTTTTAGGAACATCCTTCCCTCGGACTTCCATCTGATGATAGCCCGACCGTAAGTCGATTTTCGAATAAAAACTTGACCCTTGCAGCTGGTCAATAGTTCGTTAATGCGTGGTAGAAGATAACGGTCCTTAACTGACGCCTTGTTAGGTTCCCGATAATCGATACACATGTGAAGTGACCAATCTTTCTTCTTCTCGAATAGGACTGAGGCTCCCCAAGGCGAAAAACTAGATCGGACAAAGCCCTTTTCCAATAGTTCCTGAAGTTGATTCGATAGTCCTTGCAACCCTCCTGGTGCAATACGATAAGGAGTACGAGAAATAAAGGCTACCCCTGGCGTGAGATCAAACAATGATTCCACCTAACAGTTGTGGAAGTAAACCTGAAAGTCCTTCGGGTAGCAAGTCAGAAGAATTCACGAGCAACCGATAGATCTCTAATCTTCTTTTCCTCAGGCTGAGTATCGGTAACTAGTGATGGAGTAGCAGGGTAGCTGAAACACTTCTGGGCTTTTGTCACTGAAGTGATACTGACAACCAGTGAATCTCCACCAGGGAGAGATGTAAATGCGATTTTCTCCTTACATAGAATTTCTGCTCGAGGCTTGGACATCAAGTCCATACCAACGACTACATCGAAGTTTCTAAAAGTATCAAGGAGGAGGTCAATGTCGAACGCGTGACCTGAAAGATCGAGTTTGCACCCTAAATGAATGTATGAGGCTTCAATTGACTTGTCATCAGCCAGTTCTACAACGTGTCTGGGCTCAAGAAATGTCAGAGTTGAATCAGAACAGAGGCGATGAGATTAGTTACCAAAAACATACAAATCACCATGTTGTTATCGTACCTGGCGTCACCCACGCCAATCTTAAATGATCTTCCACGAGCACTACTTCCAGTGTCGTTGTTATCATTACGAGGATTCCCAACACTGTCGTTGTTCCCTTGGTTGTTGACGTCTTGACTTAACAACGGCCAATCCTTGTCGAAGTCACCTTCATTTCCATTCTGAAGGTTATGATTACGAGTACCTTGTTGTCACTGTGGCCATTGCCTCTAATGTTGTTGCTCTGCAAACAGACCTCTGCGATCTTTTGCCAATAGGGTCCACCTTCTCGCTGTTCTTGTCACGTCCTAGGGTACTACCCATGGCGCTAGTAGTTACACATCCCATACTCCAGTCGATTTCCAGTGTTTACGCCCCGATTGATTCGTAAGAGTTGGCTCCCAGAGGTTGCTGACTAGGGCTAGGGACTCGATTGAAGTCAATCTACTAGTGTTCATTGCCGGTAATCAGGGTCGTCCTAATACTAGGGTCGGTAGTGTATCACGTTCAACTTCTTGTCCACCGGTGTTATGAGTCGGTTGAATAATGCACGGTAAGTTGTTAGAGAATCACAGAGGTGATCATACTTCGGGATCTAAGGCGTCAACTTGTTGAGCTCATGTAAGCAAGAAAAGTGATAAAAGTATAGACCAGGCATTTGATGCTTCGACATCTATCTCCGAGACGTTCACACTAGCACCTAACACTCTTATACGGTTCACTCGACGTTCAGATACGCGTTCAGGCAACACTCATTATCATTGAGATTCGTAAGGATTCAGAGGGAAGTGAAAGGATTATGTTCGAATAGGAGGCAATCATCGCTATGACTCCTATTGATCATTGTGTTTCGCATTAGATCGAATAATGGAATGGAACCCCTTTCACACTTGTTAAGCCTCGCTGGAACTCACATGCACCCCACATTATTATTATGTGTGCACCCACAATAATAATATGATTTTCATGCTCGCCTCAGTTCATCCTAACTCATGTTAAATGGTTCCTCAGATTTGTGTAACAAAACAAAAGACATCACAAAACATGGATAACCAAAGTCTAGAGGAAATGCCACATTATCAATCACATAGCATAGGTAAATAACACATGGATTCATATTGTAGTGCTAAGTGTGCAATCACATGTAATATCATACGTAAGTGTTCGCTAGTTATGTTGTGCAATAAGTAAGCGAGAGACGAACCTTGCAATCTGGAGCTGAGTGTCATGGTCATATTCAGAACTGTTCGGTTATAGTCTAGTTTTATAAAAACGTTTTAAAACCAAGTTCACTATAACCAGTGGCTCTGATACCAAACTATCACACCCCAAGAATACCACATGCAGAATCCCCCGCGAGGCGTGTGACATACCAGGATCTAGCCACCAATCACATTGAACTCATAACAAGATTTTAAACAAAAACTTTCATTTATTAGAATAATGTGTTACAAAACATTAATTATAACTCGACATGTTCGGCGGAAGCATAAATTGTTAGTTAAGTATTTCATAAACCAAGTGTATGAAAGCCACTAGACTTGTCTCGTGATTCCATGTATCTCAACCCATGACCACTCCAGCATCCTAGACAACAAGTTCCAAATAAATGTACCTATAGACCTGCAAGCATGCAGGAAAGTGTATCGGCATAACACTTGTGAGTTCACAGTTTTGTTTACCGAAAATCACGTACGTGTTTAGTTGCCAAAAGTTTAGTTCCATTCAAAAGCAATTCAATAACAATGTTGATAATAACTCGATACCGTACAAGATGGCGTCAGTTTGTTTGCCCATCCTCAATGCCCCTATCAAAGCATTGGTCATGATTTAAGGTCATTAGTTCACGCCCGTCCTCCCCAGTGATACGTGGTCGAATAACGGTGCTCGCTTGTATTTAAGTTAAGTTTTTACTTAACTTTTAATCTTGAAAAGCATACTTTTGATTAGATTTATATTTTGCAGGTCTAGAGAAGTTTAAGGTGCTTTTCGGGAGCTTTACGGGCCACCGGGATGAAAAACGGACAACCGGGACGTGTTACGGATCAAACGGGAACTTAAGAAGCGAAAAACAGAAAATATGAGTTGGAGGGGTCGTCGGCGACGCCCTGTAATGAAGGCCGTCGGCCAGAATTCGCGTAACCAGGAGTTTAAGCTGTCGGACGGCTTTTGGCAATTCGAGACCCTTCGGCGATGGCTGGTAGATTGTGG
This sequence comes from Helianthus tuberosus, assembly GCA_030545235.1. Taxonomy (NCBI): domain Eukaryota; kingdom Viridiplantae; phylum Streptophyta; class Magnoliopsida; order Asterales; family Asteraceae; genus Helianthus; species Helianthus tuberosus. Next base: position 173,921,680 of record CM060447.1, read on the forward strand.
AAACGCGAATTTCTGAGTTCCTTGGTTCTTGGATGAATTAAAAGATATTCTTTGACCAAAAAGTCGGGAGTTACACATTGTTTTGAAGTTTTGAACTTGATCTTGGAGCCTCTCTCACCATCCAACATCACTTCCCATCCATCATAAACACGAATCCATCATCCGAATCAACCCGAATCGAAACCCTAGTTCATCCATTTTCTCAATTCTCTTATCACCATCATTCACCACAACCCTAATCACCATCATTCACTATCTCCAAGCATCAAGATGATCCAATTTGAGTTCCAAACATCCGGTGATCACGTCTTTTCGATCATGCGCGGCTAATTCCTTGGAGGTTTCACCCCGGTGTAGGTTATTGCAAGTCTAGGGTTTGAACAATGTTTTTAATTGGATTTTGTGACAACTTGAATTGTATTTGAATTGATTGATAATTGTCTTGCATTTGAACTATATTTGTGAATTGTCGAGTGAGTTATGAAACTTGACTTTGCGAAATAAGTTTGTGCAATTATGCCTTGTCATTCAAAAGGTTTTAGTTGTCCGAAGTAACGAAGTGCATTGTGGTCCGTGATATGCGTTGATAGCGATTGGCACCTAAACTTCATGATAGAAATCCCTTAATAACATATTCAAGTTTATCGAATTTAAAATGTGTAAGAACCCTAGGATTGCATTTACCGAACCGGGTGTGAGCCTTGTTTCCTTTATCTTGTTTAAACAATCAATTACAATTCTTGCTTTTGCTAATTCCTAGTAGATAATCAATCCAATCAATTTCGTTAATTTTGTCAACATCTTTTCAACAAACAAAAACCATAAAAAAATATTCTAGCAAGCTTCATAAGTTGTGACATTTGTTTAAATTCATTCAAGTCAATTCGCAAACCACATACTCTTCGTGGTTCGACCCCTTACTACCACTAGCTATCGTTAATGGTAATTAGGGCTTATAAATCTTATCTTTGACCGGAGCGCGACACTCCGATCAAATTTTGGCGCCGTTTCTGGGGAGTGCGTGTGCTTTGTGATTGAATTATTGTTTGAATTTGCGTGATTAACTGTTTAATTTGCATAGTTTCTTTTCTTGTACTTTGTCTTTTTCCTTGTTACGCGGGTTGTGTTACTTGTGCAGATTACAAGTAGTGCATGCATACAAGGAATTCCGGGAGGACTTCACCATTAGTCTACGAACCAGAAATTGAAAGAGTCGCAAGAAGGAACCTAGCAAGCCGGTTAGAAGCAACCCTTGTTTCTAACCAAGCCACCCAAACACCACAATTTACACCATCCATTGAAACCGATTCAATGGCAAACCAAAATTCCAACCGAAACTTCAATTACCCAAACCTCAATCAAAACCAATTCCAAACTCAAGGAAACTTCAACCCCGCCCAAAATGTCCAACCTATACCTCAAGACCAACTGGGTGGTGGTAACAATTCAAGACCACCCACACCACCTTTCCGAAACCAAAATACCAACAACACCCAAAGGACACCCCAACAACAAAAGCTTCACCGACATAACTCCTTACCCAATAACCTTGATGACCGGAATGTTAATTCCGACCGTAGAGGCAACCAAGATCGTGGCAATCCCGTGAATGACAACCCATTCTTTAACATAGATGATTTAAGAAACGCTACCCCCAATGATGAGCCGTTTAGTGTTCCCGGTTACCAATTGCTGGAACATGTAAGTATTCACTCGGAATTCTCAGATGATGGGGGTAACTATGATGATCGGGTCAATTATGACGGTTGGGGGTATGTGAACCGGGGGAATGTCTACAAAGCTAGAGGGTTCGACAACGATGAATTTGGCCATCAAAATGCCAATTTCATGGGGGATGACAATTACGGGTATGGGAATGTGAGAAATGACGGTTACAGAAACAACTGAAACCCACGAAACAATATTCAAAGGAACCGGAATGATGGGTTCTACAACAACAACAACAATAATATGAACCATAACCAGATTCCTCGTTTTGTGGGAGGAGGTAATCAAGGTGGAAACCAAGGAGGTAATAGAGGAGGTGATCGAAGGGATAATCGAAGACCGGTTGATCAAGAAGTTAATGGCCCACGGCATCGTCAACAACCTCCAAGGGGAGTAAATGACCGTTTTAGGCCGGTGGTCACCGATAATGACTCACCAATCGTGTGCGAGAGAAGAATGTTCGACTATATGCCCCATTACATCAATATTCTTCCCCATTTCAATGGAAGGTCTAATGATGAACCTTATACTCATTTGGCGGAGTTTTCAGCCACATGTAGCACTTTTGGGGGGCATGATTTTGCATTGGAAGAGGTCAAACTCTGGTTATTTCAGTTTTTGCTAAAAGATGAGGCGAAACAATGGTTCCTTACACTTTCGGCAAATAGTATTCCTACATGGGGTGAAATGCAACAAGTCTTCCTTGACGAGTATTACTCAATGGCAAAGACCGATGATGCTAGAGATGAAATTAGGTCTTTCCGCCAACTCTCAAGTGAACCATTGCATGAAGCTTTCACAAGGTACAAGGAATTGATTCGGAAGTGCCCACATCACCAAATAGAAAAGTGGGAGTTGGTTAAGTGCTTTGTAAGAGGGTTGGATGACGAAACATGGAATCACCTTGAGTCAACAAGCAATGGAACATTGTTGAGTAACCATGAAGATGACGATTGGGATTTTCTTGAGCGGATGAGCAAGCGGTCAAAATCAAAGGAGTCGGCCGATAGAGCTAAAAAACATCTCGTTTCCCGGTCACTTCCCGATCTTGACTCTAACTCTAAGGATCAGATTTCTACTCTAGAACGGGAGTTGGCTCGTATGAAGAGGAAGGAGGTAAGTGCGGTACAATTTGCGGTTTGTGAAGATTGTGGGGAGATTGGTCATCAGACCGATCAATGTCAAACGGGATCGGGTGACTACACCGAAGAGGTAAATCAAGTGTTCGGTGATAGAAAGAACAATGATATGAATTCGAACACTTATCATTCTGGATTATGAAATCATCCCAACTTCTGATATGGGAATGCTGCAAATCAAATGAACCCGAATTTTCAACCGGGTAACCAAAGCGGGTCATCATATCAAAATCGTCAAGGTGGTAATCAAGGGGCTACCAACGTAATTACAACCAAGGGTACCAAGGTCGAGACAATAATTTTCAAGGGGGGTATCAAAGGAATTACAACAACCAAGGCGGTAATGGAAGTGGTTTGAACAATCAAGGGGGTGGTAGTGATTTGAATGCAAAGATGGACGCAATGCTTTCAATGATGCAAGAGTCCAAGAAAGAGAATGAGATTCGGGAAAAATCGCATGATGCATTGGCAAAGCAAGTGGGCCAACTCGCGGAGGAAATGGCTCAAATGAGGGGGAGCATGGGAAAGCTTCGAAGTGACACCACGTTGAACCCTAAGCATCAAGGGTTAAACTCAAAGAACACACGTGAGGTGCCAATTAATAAAATAACTTTACGTAGTGGTCGAGTCGTGGATAATGATGTCAAAACACCATCACCCCAGTTTGTTGAAGGGGTGGTGGAAGATGCTAGTGATGAAGAGTGTGAGGAGGGTCAAACGGGTCAAAACAAAAATGATTTAAAAATTAATAATAACACACCCGTTGTGACCATCCCCGTCACTAAGGCTAAGGAAAAGGGTGTGGAGGCTAATACCGCCCCTTATCCCGAAGCATTGAAGGGACCCGTGAAGAAGGTTGTAAACAAAAGAGGTCCACAACAAGAAGAGTTGTTGGAATTTTTCAACCAAGTAAAAATTAATTTACCTCTTTTGGATGCAATCAAGCAAGTACCGTCGTATGCTAAGTACTTGAAAGAATTGTGTACCCAGAAACGAACTCATACATTTCCTAAAAAACTAGATCTAACCGAAAATGTGAGTTCGATTCTTTCGGGTGCACTTCCACCTAAGCTCCAAGATCCTGGTGCGCCTATCATTTCAATTCAAGTAGGCGATTTTAAAATCAACCAGGCACTTTTAGATCTTGGAGCTAGTGTGAGCATTCTACCGGGTAGTTTATATGACCAATACGAGTTTGGTCCACTTCAATCGTCAAACACCACTGTGGTGTTAGCCGATTTGACACCCAAACTACCCCATGGAATTGTCTCGGATGTGATAGTAAAAATAGAGGATTTTTACTATCCGGTGGACTTTTTAGTACTTGATTATGTGGCCAAGGACCCAACCAAGCAACCTACGGTGATTTTGGGTCGACCGTTCCTAGAACCCGCGAATTCTCAAATTGATTGCAAAACGGGAACGGTTGACATGACATTTGGAAACCGAAGGTTGAGGTTGCATGTTTTTTCGGGATTGACGACTCCTTCAGCCGACGATGTATGTTATATGGCAGACATTGTTGACAGGTGTATACCTCTCTGTGACACGGTTGTAGATGAGGAAAACACTATGGAGGATTGTTCTATGTTTGACAGGTCACAGGTGGAGATGAATCGGAGCATAGACGAGGAGGTGAAGAGTTTGGAGGTGCTTTCGGTAAAAGAAGGGAAACCGGTGTGGACGCACCAAGTGGAGAGCTTACCGGAAACAATTGACACAAAGTTGAAACCATCATTGGTGGAGCCGCCGGAAGTGGAGTTGAAGGTGTTGCCAAAGCATCTAAAGTACGCTTATGTTGGTGAAGGCAACACGTTCCCGGTCATCATTGCATCAAATTTGACCGAGGAGCAAAAAGAGAGATTGATGAAGGTATTGGTCACCAATAGGGTGGCTATTGGGTGGACCATAGCGGACTTGAAGGGTATTAGTCCTCAATTGTGATGCATAAGATCATCACTGACGACACCATAACACCCGCCCGCGATGCACAAAGAAGGTTAAACCCGAACATGCGGGAAGTTGTTAAAAAGGAGGTGCTAAAGTGGCTTGATGCGGGTATTGTATACCCCATCTCTGATAGCCAATGGGTGAGTCTGACACAAACCGTCCCAAAGAAAGCAGGTATACAAGTCATCAAAAATGACACATGTGAGGAGGTAGCTACCCGGCCGGTAACCGGGTGGCGTATTTGCATTAACTATAGGAAGTTGAAGACAACACCTCCCGGGTTTACTTGGCGGAGGTGTGCGAGTGGTTGGCATCTTTAAGGTTTAGAAACAAGGATGGTCCTCCGGACCAGTGGAGATTGGTTGGTACTACAAGCAGGGAAGATATGACAATGTCTTTTGAAACAATTAATTGTATTGCACGATTCGATTCCCTTGGGGTGCAAGCGTATGATTATCCGACCATCGAACATTTCTTGGATAACCATGTGAACGACCATGATCAGGATGGTATGACTGAGGTGATATTAACATACAATGATGGGGGAGTGGCCGCAAGGAGCCACCTGACGGTTGAAGGGAAGATTCTTCAAGGAATTTCTCTAGAAAATGTTATGGTTCGGTTTGGTGATAGGGGGAGTGAGAGCGTGTTATTGTAGAGTTCTTCATGCCTTGATGTATGGGACACCTACGTTGTCATGGAGGCACATTATTATGATGAACACATGGGTCACTCGGGAGTCATTCCACAGGAGGATGATTCCATATGTGCGCCTCATCAGTGCCATGATCCTCCAACAAAATTGTCTTCCCCCATAATCACTTTGGGTGTCTAAGCCTTTGGAAGAGTTCAACCTAGCAACAATAAAGAAAAATTGGAAGATCCATATGAAACTTTCTGGAAGCAAGTATTCGGTGACCGACCCATTGGGTCACAAGTATGAATTCGTTGACCCAGATGCACAACAAGGGGCTGAGGAAGATGTGGAGATGGTTGATGAGGAAGATGAAACTGAGCCTGCTGGTCCACGGGGACCAAAGCAGAGGTACATGCGGCGACACAGAGAATTGAAAGCAGATGTGGCAAGTTTTGTGAATTTTAGACGGGTACCCTCGTATCGAAATTTCACCCGTGGGCAACAAGAGGTGTTTGATAACGTCTCCGCGGGCATAGGAGAGGGTAGAAAGTATGAGAAGAGAAGAAAGAGCTGGGAGGAAACACACGGAGCCCAGATGCAGGAATAGTGGGCACTCCAAGCGGCCCATCGGGAAAGGATGGACAAGTACATGGAAGAGCAGCAAATGCTCCAAGCTCTACAAAGATCGCAGATGGAACATTTGGTACAAATGCAGGATGAGGAGACGGCCCGAAGATGGGCATGGGAGGAAAATGAGGAGAAACAAAGAAACGAGCAAAATGCATTGGAAGCTCGCCGATGGAGTGCTTGATACGTCTCCACTGAATATTAACAACGCCAAGGTCCTCCATGATTAGGAGTGACACCGGAGAGATTATGAAGCAGGCCTCCCCTATGTAGAACACGCGGGGTGGACCGACTACTCCAACCTCCGTGTTCCACGAGGCCCATCTGACCCGTCACCTCATTGGCCCGAGGCAGTAGGGTCTAGTTTCATCCCGGTACCATACCAGCCGCCAGCACAAGGAGAACCGAGTCCCCTCGACAACTACCGGGAGATGTTCGAGGCCCTCACTGGTTACCCATACCATCCGAACCCGCTAGTCGACCCGAACGAGAGATACCAGCGGTGATGGCAAGGTATGAATTTTGTTGTTGTTGTATATCTTGGTTTTCTTTATTTTTATTTCGTTAGTATTTCATTTTAGTAGTTAAATGAAAGTTGTGTGTGTGTTCTCTATATAACCCTCACGAGACCTACTCGTCCTCCCAAGCTATTGGGGGGTTTAAAAGGGCTTGTTGCATAAGCTAAATGCAACCGTGATTCCTACGAAAATGAGTTAGGACTATTGTTGTTGTAAGTTAATTTTCCACATAAATCAAGGTAAATTAACACATGACTTGGTAACGCTTTCATCAAAATGGTAGAACTAAGTAGCTAACAAATTTCAATGGTTGTGAGAAGCATGCTTCTACACAAGGGTTAAGATTTGTAGGTACATTATGTTCGAGGGACGACCGTTTTTGTGAAGAGAAGAAGAAGATATGGGCATCTAGCGAGAAAAATTAGGTGCATGCGTTTCCTTTTTACCTTGATTCTTAGTTAGTAATAAGTGGATTGTAATTGTATTTTATTTTCCGGGGTGAAATTTTTGGGAATAAGCCGTGTCACATCACTTGTGCGTTTTAAAACTCTAGTTCTTACACATTGAGGACAATGTTGACCTCAAGTGTGGGGATGAGGGAGTAGTAAAAGTTTTTCGATTTTGACCCGTTCATTTAAACACTACACATTGAGGACAATGTTGACCTCAAGTGTGGGGATGGGGGGAAAATTCAAAAAAAAAAAAATGTCTTGTTTCGAAAGCGATCTTAAAGCATAAGTAACTAAGTCAACGAAGGATGGCACAACCCATTTGGTCTTTTGTCATGGTCAAGTTCAAATTATAGCATGACGGTATTTAGCGGGTGGTTATTTGGGAATAATCCGCCTAAGAAACTAGCACATTATGCATGTCACACACCATACCCTTTATATATGTGAGGTTTTGAGCCACTTTTACATCATAGAATTACATATGTATATTTCTTTGTTTGAGTGGACCATTAGTCATGTATTGTAGAACTTGCAACTTTTGATATGTTTGAGACCATAGACAGAATACAAGCACAAGAATGATTAAGGCATTAGGTAAACCTTTTCCTTTTACACCATTTATATATCCTTATCCAAAAATTTATCCCTTAGTAGCCAATTTTGAGCCTAATCCTTTCGTTTGACCACCCGTTAGCCATAACCTTAAACCTTTTTCTTTTAAACCCGTGTGATTGAAATTCGATTATAGGTGTCAAGTTTGTATAGTTGTGAATTGTTTGTTGCATAAAAAAATCAGAAAATGTTACGAAAATAATAGAAAATTATTGAGAAAAGAACAAAAATATGTGTTTTTAGTTTGAGAAATAAAAGACGAAAAATTGTTGCCTTCTAGTTTGATATTGGTAGTTAGTCGTGCTTAGAATAGTTGTTTTGTAATAAAAATCGAATTTTCATCACTTTAGCCACTTTAAAATATCATATTTCCTACCCTTAGCCAAGCCCCGTTACAACCCTTACAAAGACCTTATGACTTGTGCTTAGTATTCGTGTTTGGTGGTGGAGAATGATTGAGTTGCAAGCCTATGCGGGTGCATGTTCTAATCAGTTTGAGTGATTATTTCAAAAGTGCTAATGCATCAACTATTAGCCAATTTTAAACCGAGTGGAGAGAACATTGTGAGGGATATGCATGATTTGTCGGTTTCACGGGCGGGTTAATCTTGGATAACCATTTTATATGTGATTATTCACTTTACCGTTAAATATGTTGAAAATTGTAAAGAGTTTGAACTTTTGTATGACAATTGACCTTAACCTCCGTCTCGGGAATGGGGAGTGTATTCTTTGTTCAACCCACGTGAAAGTGAAAAACAGATTTGCTTGAGGGCAAGCAAAAGACAAGTGTGGGGATGTGATACGTGGTCGAATGACGGTGCTCGCTTGTGTTTAAGTTAAGTTTTTACTTAACTTTTAATCTTGAAAAGCCTACTTTTGACTAGATTTATATTTTGCAGGTCTAGAGAAGTTTAAGGTGCTTTTCGGGAGCTTTTCGGGCCACCAGGATGAAAAACGGACAACCGGGACGTGTTACGGATCAAACGGGAACTTAAGAAGCAAAAAACAGAAAAAATGAGTTGGAGGGGTCGTCGGCGACGCCCCTAGGGTCGTCGGTGACGCCCTGTAATGAAGGTCGTCGGCCAGAATTCGCGTAGCTAGGAGTTTAAGCCGTTAGATGGCTTTTGGCGATTCGAGACCTGTCGGCGACGGGCTGACAGCCGTCGGCGACGGCTGGTAGATTGTGGAAACGCGAATTTTTGAGTTCCTTGGTTCTTGGACGAATTAAAAGATATTCTTTGACCAAAAAGTCGGGAGTTACACATTGTTTTGAAGTTTTGAACTTGATCTTGGAGCCTCTCTCACCAACCAACATCACTTCCCATCCATCATACACATGAATCCATCATCCGAATCAACCCGAATCGAAACCCTAGTTCATCCATTTTCTCAATTCTCTTATCACCATCATTCACCACAACCCTAATCATCATCATTCACTATCTCCGAGCATCAAGATGATCCAATTTGAGTTCCAAACATCCGGTGATCACGTCTTTTCGATCATGCGCGGCTAATTCCTTGGAGGTTTCAACCTGGTGTAGGTTATTGTAAGTCTAGGGTTTGAACAATGTTTTTAATTTGATTTTGTGACAACTTGAATTGTATTTGAATTGATTGATAATTGTCTTGCATTTGAACTATATTTGTGAATTGTCGAGTGAGTTATGAAATTTGACTTTGCGAAACAAGTTTATGCAATTATGCCTTGTCATTCAAAAGGTTTTACTTGTCCGAAGTAACAAAGTGCATTGTGGTCCATGATATGCGTTGATAGCGATTGGCACCTAAACTTCGTGATAGAAATTCGTTAATAACATATTTAAGTGAATCGAATTTAAAATGTGTAAGAACCCTAGGATTGCATTTACCGAACCGGGTGTGAGCCTTGTTTTCTTTATCTTGTTTAAACAATCAATTACAATTCTTGCTTTTGCTAATTCCTAGTAGATAATCATTCCAATCAATTTAGTTAATTTTGTCAACATCTTTTCAACAAACAAAAACCATAAAAAAATATTCTAGCAAGCTTCATAAGTTGTGACATTTGTTTAAATTCATTCAAGTTCATTCACAAACCGCATACTCTTCGTGGTTCGACCCCTTACTACCACTAGCTATCGTTAAGGGTAATTAGGGCTTATAAATCTTATCTTTGACCGGAGCGCGACACTCCGATAACCCAGTATGGTGTGAGGGTGCCAAACCTATTAGCGCTATCAACTAATAACCCCATTGCCTCCCCGGCAACCAGTTCGGTAGAAGATGGGACTTAAGGTGGTAGGAGTGAGTGTATTATCCAACATTCCCAGTTTAACATTCCAGTTAAACCCAATAACCCAGTATTCCTCCCCGGAATATTTACCAGTTGTCCCTCCCCGGGACGCATGCTTGAAAAAGAGTAGTGAACTCACCTTAGATTGCTCAGTATGTTACCTTACATTACCCGTTCCAAGTTGGTCAACCAAACCCTACCGTGGTTACCAAAGACAATCCGTTTAAATGCACATAAATCACGCATTCCACATTCACATTACACAAGTAGCGTACACATAAAACATACATCATTATGCAAGTTGTAACAAGAGGTCACGTAACACTGCAAATTCATAACAACATGCAACAAGTATTCGGGTCTCATGCAAAGTTCACATCACATGTTCATGTTTTACAAACATTTAACAGTTGTTTCATTATTCACAAAAGCGTGCGTTTGGTTCTGATTCGTGCGGTGCACCAGTTACTTCGGCCCAAGCTCAATGCTCGGCCCAATATAATGTGCGACTCCATGTTAACCAAGTTGCCCATGAACATAAATCAGCCCACTGAAGTGTGCGGCTGGATTTCAGTTGTGCGAGAAGCACATAAGTGTGCGATTCAATTCCTGTTTGTGGCCCGTGAACTAGTGTGCGATCGTGTAAAGCCAATGTGCCCCTAAGCCCACTGGACCATATCACACACTTTAAGTGTGCGATCTCAATGTAAGTGTGCGGCGTGTGTGGTTCATTGTACTTGCCTGGCCCAGTTTCATGATGCGGCCCAACACATTGTGCGATCCGTTAAGAATGTGCGACTATGGTTCAGGTGTGCGATGTGCAATTCACAGTTGTACACTTTGCAAATAAAGGCATGCAGTTCATAAGTGTGAGACACGAAGTGTGCGAATTCCATTGAACCCTACCGTGATTTACGAATCTGTTTGTTAACCTCCCGAGATTTACCCGATGCATCAGTCAATTTCATCACCCCCATTACTCCCCCATTACACAATCAATCAGTTACAACATCATGATTTATCCAAAACCCTAATCATCAATTAACAGTTTCATCATGGCACATAATCAACAACTTTCCACCTTCATGGCTAATAACAATTAACAACAAGCATCTATCCAGAATCGATCAAACAGTTACAAGGTTTGAAATTCGTTTTCATCATCTAACAGTTTTGTAACCACAATTTATATTCGAATCGCAACACTATTATATGAATCCTAATTTAATCATATAATCACCAATTCATTCATTAATCATCGTCCATCAAACAAAAAAAAAGATCGTTTATCCTACACAATTTCGCGTCATAACAACATGAGATTCGATCCATCATTGAGCACATGATTATTGACATCAATATACCTAATCATCACCGTAATTCAAATAAATCTTCACACAGCTAAAGACAATTAACCCATGATTAAAACAAGCAAGATCACACTAACCGAATAATGGATTAGCTAGGCAAGAGACAAGCTTCGGATCAGAGAGGGGTGTTTCCGCCGTTGGCCGCCGAGAGCATGTAAGGTTTGTTACGGTTTCTATATGTTTTTTCCAAGGTATATAAGAACCACGCACCCCTTGATGTGTTTTCGAAACAAGTGGACGGAACCCCACTTGGGCTTTGCTTCGTTTGGGCTCCAAAAGAGCTGGGCTAAGGAAGTGTACCACATCTGTGACTAAGGAACAATGTGCGATTGGGTTTAACATAATCATCCTCTAATATATACTCGGTTTTTATTATGTGATATGAAACGTAGTGATACGTGCTAGAGTCAAGAAATCAATTAACGCTAATCTCGAAAGTTCGGGTTGTCACAAACGGCATTGGCGTCACCACCAATGATGAGTTGAGAAACCGCTCCAATCTACGATCAGTGATGTTGTGACAGTCTATAGTGTTGATGCGCTCTGAATATGAGTTGAACATAACAACTTAAAAAACAAATCCTAAAAGTGAAAAATTATATATGCTTAAGAACATAAAAGATTACATAAGACACAATTCTTATTTCAAATAAATTATCATGCAACAACCTTAGAATATACCCTTACTTTTTGCTCATATATAAAGCACAATTTATCATCAACATATTATCAAAAATGATACAATGATACAATGGTTACCTTCAGGTTGTCGAATCCTTTGAAATTCAAACTTTTACCATGCTTATATTACTTCTAACCACTTCATCCTTGACCTGTAAGATACTGTTCATAAAAAGTTTGATTTTGTATACAGTATACGTATATATACCAGTTAAACTTTTACAAAAAAATATTTATATATATATATACCAGCTAACATCTCTAATCAAATCCAATCCACAAATCAAACTAAAAACCCACATCGTTTCACAGAAATATGAGAACCAGATCATCAAAAACCCTTAGACGTTCATTAAAACCCTCGACACACAGGAAAAAGACAAATCGTGTACCTTGTGTTTAAGAACTTAGACGGCGAAGCTCAGTCTGTGACTCACAATCGACCACAACATGAGGGTTCAATACGATTATTTGAAAACCCTAACCTACGCAACGGGTGCAAACAAAAACACAAACCAAATAGATTAGGGTTTCAAAGAAGAAGAATGCCTCGTATGGATTGACTGATTGCAAAAATATGAACGAAAACCCTTAACTAATTCGGTGGAAAGAAAAAATCAAGGTTACGAAGCTGTACAGTGAATCGCGAGCTTCGAATGCGAAATATCTGGTGGCCGACGATCTGTGATCTGGTTGCACTTGTCGGAACCCTACGGCCACGTCACGCTCTCTCCCTCCCCCTCTAAATAATTCTCTCTCTACGATATAATGAGCGGTGGTATGTGGAAAGCCACAAGCAACATGGCTTCAAAAAGCATGAAGAAAAGGGCAGATGGTATAACAACCCTCCTAAGGTCTCTTAAAAACACCCCTAAACGTTCCTAAATACATCCCGTATGTAAGAAACGGACCCGAATAACCTTTATATTAATACATAACAAATAAAACAAATAACCTGGGTCGCAAGCGGGCCGCGACCCAGTTAACAGAATACGTCGCGGGGCGCGAGGCCCCATTCCTTGCCGGGCACACAAACAAGCCACATGGCTGACACGTGTCGAGACTACACCGTGAGTCAGCAAACCTCAGACCGACCTGGACTCCCTCGCGGGCCACGAGGGAGAAACAGATATGCTTCGCGGGCCGCAACCCGCCTATGATCAGGCTATATAAGAAGCCGAGATCAGCCATTTCAATCCGTTCAATTTTCTTTCTTCTCTCTCAACTTCTATAGGCTAAAGCTCTAGCTTAATACCCCTTAATAAGTGAAGCTCTGCCTCATTGTAAGTATTATAACCCGCGGTTACGTATTAGTTTCTCTGCCCGATTGATCTAGAGCTCCTTAACGCATGTCGAGGCTCTGCCTGACTCAGTTCGTTGGAGTTCTATCTCGGGGGTATAGCTAATGTAAATTGGGTTATTTTACTAACACGTGTGCATTGTTAAATTTTAATAAATAATATTACCAGGAAGCTATAGGAAGCTATAATATTTCAAGGAAGCTATAAGAAGCTATAATACTTCCAGGAAACCTGTATGAACACCTAAATCTACAAATGTGAGTACATTCATTTTTTGTAAACCTTTTAGTGAGTCATTCTCTTTTTATAAATAAATTGTTTTTACAAAACCTCAATTGTTTTAAAGTTTAATTTAACAGTGATTGAGTATTTGTAATTCTACAATTACTGTCGGTATGGTGGGGTTTTGTATACATTACTTGTTACTAATACTGAGAATAGTAACATGACCATAAGTCAGGATTGACAGTACCGTGGGTGGTAATTTGGTAGATATAAGCAAATGTAATTGCGGATGCCCTCAATACCATAAAGATATAAAATATTGTTTTGATTAAACTGGGATGCACTCACCAGTATTTCCTACTGATAAAATGTTTTTAAAACTCGTTTCAGGTAACAAAATGTGAAAGCCAATAGAAGCCAGCTGGAGAGCACTGAAGGTTTAGAAAAGTTGCTATAAAAGTTACCTATATAAAAAGGAGAATTGTTTTCAATAATTAGGATTTATCCCTATAAATATATTACAAATGAAAATCGGGTTTTGTTCCACTTGTTTATTATAAATATATTATCAGCAAAACTTGGGTTTTATCCCATTTATCTATTTTAAACTTTTTGGTGTTTAACTCTAATAAAAATATTTCCTAATTACGGCTCTGATGAAACTTTCCGCTGCCAAATTAATAAACACCGATACCATCTGACTGGCTCACGGCTGCCCGCTCCTAGGGTGGGGTCGGGGGCTGTGACAGAAGGTGGTATCAGAGCTAAGCCACTTGTTTAAGCCATTTAGGTGTTCTTCTAATGCCTAAACCTTAAACATTTATGTTAGGAAATTAATACCTTATGTGTTATCCTGTGAACATAAAATCTTAATATGTATATTATGATTTTTATGTCATTTAACGAATTTTGAATTCCCAATATGTGTTACCACTATCTGTATCTTACAGTTATGATATGTTTAAAATTGTATATATATAGGTGATATATTAATAATGTTATGCCTTATCAAATTTTGTGAAATATTATATGTATCATATTCATATATTCATATGAATATAATTCAATATAAATTTTATAACATTATAATAATATTATGATATTAATATTTAATATCTTAGTCAAAGATATTAATATAAGATAACACAATTCAGATATAATACTTCGAAAATATCATAATATAAATATTAAGATAATACAATTCATGTATTATACCTAAATGATTTTATGTCATTTAAATTCTCGGTGTGTGTAACCCCTATTTGTATCTTACAATGTGTTATGTTATAAATATATAAAGGAGATATATTCATAATATATTAATATTAAATTTTGTGAAAGATATCATACCCATATATATTTCAATGTAAATTATAATAATATTGTAATATTAACATTAATATCTTAATCAAAGATATAAGATAACACCCTTTAGGTATGATGTAACTGAAATATCATAATATAAAATATTATTCGATGCAAGTAGTATGTTTCATGATTTATGATACAACCCAAAATTTTACTCGACTTAAATATATATTTTGTCAAAGATTTGACAAAACATAGAATTATATTAATTTTGATAAAATATAATATTTTTACATACTTAAAACATGTTTATTATTTAAATACAATATTATAACAGAATTTTCATAATGATACTATGAAAATATTATATATTATACATATGCTTTTGTTATATTATATAAGCACATGTACATACACATGGAAAGTATGCGAAAAATATATAAGTATTCTATATTTTATAAATTATATTAATGAAACAAATGATATTTCATACATAAAATAGAAATATGTACAAAAATATTTGGTACTGTATAACTATATAATTTAAAATAGGTATACATAACACGTATATATCACAAGGAAATAACTTAAGAATTTTATCATTTAATAGTTTAACTCATTTCTTAAACTATATTTGATTCATATGTATGTATATTTTGATATAAGAGTAATACTTCCTTACTTAATACAATACAGATCAAATTTAGAAACGCCAAACTTTGTATTATCTATTATGATTCTTTAAATAAATAAAGATGATAAATTAAGAATCAAGTCCTAAATATTTTACAACCAAAATGACTCACCCTTTCAGCTAAAAATAAAAAAATTTCTAAAAGAATCTAGAAAATTTATGTTTTGATTAATTTTATTTCTTTTGGTGATTTACTCTTTTTATTCCAAAATCTTCTGTTCAATAAATTTAAACAGAAAATTATAGATATTCTATTATTATTGTAAAAGAACAAATAAAGTTATGAAAATAAATCGTATAATTAACACCCTCAGTTATATAATTGGATTGTTATAAAAATAATTTAGTATTATATATTATACAGGAAATTTAAAATTTTTGTATACGTATGCATATACAGAACATAATTTCTTGCTAATGTATATAATATAATAAATAAATATCTTCTGTAGAAAAACAATTTTTTTGTATGTAACGGAAGAAACAAATCTACATGTTTACCTAGAAATTATCCAATTGATTTCTTAAAACCATTTACTGCATGTAACCCAAAAGAAACCCTAAGGACACCCGGGTTAGCATCAAGGGAAAAATAGTAGAAGCAATGACGGGAATCTCAGGATCATATATAAACCTTTAATTCTAACCACAGTCACAACCACAGTTCCTACCAAATATCCCGAATATTTATTCAATCATGAGCCCTGAGAATATAAGCTAAGTTGAGAAAATTTAAAGCCATTATTAGTAAAATATCGAGCCCATAATCTAGAATAAAAGCTCGTCTGTAACTACGATAAAAAGGAAATAGCACATAATATATTATATATATACTTTCCTTATATTTTGCTGAAATATATATAGTGAAAGAAGATGTTAAAAATATAATATGTATATATATATATATATATAGGGTAAGGTTCATGCGAGAACCACCTTTATTGCGAGAACCGCGAGAACCAATGTGAACACAACCTAAAATAGCTAAAAAAACCTAAAAAAAAACCTAACCCCCCCCCCCCCAAGCTAACCCCCCCCCCCCCCAGCTAAATGCTAAAAACTAAACCCCCCAAAAAACCTAACACCCCCCCACCCCAAAAACCTAAACCCCCCTCCCCCACCCCCTAAAAACCTAACCCCCCCCCACCCCAGCTAAAAAGCTAAAAACTAAACCCCCAAAAAACCTAAAAAAATCTAAAAAAATAAAAAAAAATCTAAAATTTTTTATTTATTTATTTTTTTTTACTATTTTTTAAGTTAAAATCGCTACTTTTAGAAGCAAAAAAAAAAAAAAAAAATTAAAAAAAAAAAAAAAAAATTTTTTTGGAAACTAAAAGTAGCGATTTTTTTATAAAAAAAATAAAAAAAAAATTGTGTGTTTTTTAGCTATTTTTAGGTATTTTTGGTTGTGTTCACATTGGTTCTCGCGGTTCTCGCAATAAGGGGTGGTTCCTAACGGATCTTTGTCCTATATATATATATATATATATATATCTGTTAACGCATAATATTGATGGGTATAGTTATAAGTGTGTTAATATGAGCAACAAAACATGTCTGAACGATTGTTTAAGTCTGTGATATTAATATCTGAAAATGTTTGTAATTCAGATGTCAAAGGAAATAACCTGTAATCAGGAAATTTAGGCTAGTAATGAAACTTCTTTGGATAAAAAATACTGTAGAAAATATAATAGCTCAAGGAATATCGAATGCCATACCTTCGATCATTGAAGCTATTAAAATTTCTATGCCTATAAACGAAACTCCTACTTTACGTTGTAAGCATACTCATCACTTCAAACCTAGCCCTAATATCAATGAAGACCATGATATTCGTATCAAAACTCCATCTTCCAAATGAAAGAAAACCACAACCTATAGTTACTCTTATAAGAAATTCCGCTCTGACAAAACCGATAAGAACCAAGAAGCCGGATCGTCGAGCGCGCAACCTACCTGCAACAACTATAACAAAAAGAGTGTAAAAAGAGGCCATTCTAAGAAGACACACCACTGTAACTTCTGCAAGAAGGCTGGGCATACAGAGGAAGAATGTAGAAGGAAAACTAACATCTGTTTCAACTGCGGAGAACCAGGTCATATCTGTCCCTACTGCCCGAAACTATCTAAGGTACCCGACAACGAAGCTAAAACAACAGATGAAGCTAAGAAGGACGCATAAGTATCTACGACACGGGAAGCAATAGCAAATTCTAACATAAGCACCCTTACGTATTGTGTATACTAAAGTATTAGTGGCTTTTGATTCCAATTAAAGTTTTATAAATAAAAGGTCCTTATAGCCCCAAGATTTCTCTCATAAAGCCAACACTCATTTGTCTCATCTCTTGACAAATTCATATATTGCACATGCATTACTTGTTATGCATGTGATTTCATTTCGAAAGATCTTTTATTCACAAGTTCGGATCTTATTTTGTTATACTCATTTTGACAATCCCTATGATTGCAAAAAAAAAAAAAACGTTGACTTTTGATATCAAGTCACCGGATTTATTGGACAACTCCTTTTCTTTTCAAAAGTTACTTCCCAGATCTTTATTGAAATCATTTCTTGTCAATACATATATCCATTGTTGGAATATGCCCAAACCAAGCTCAATTGTTTGAACTTGTTCACAATATACTTTCAATTCAAGAGCCCATATGATAAATTGAGATCGTCATATTCAAGGTAATTTCAAATAACTCTTCAATTGGTTGGATCATAGTAGACTTATTTAACGTCTTCAACTTCAATGAATCATTTGTTAAAACACGACACCTTTCGGTGGTGATTTCTTTGAAACTTGGACTCGTTTCATTTTCACGCCTGAGGTATGAATTTATCTATTTATTGATTCACTATCCTAAACCAGTCTTAATACAATTTTGTATTAAGATAAAGATACCTAAATTCTTATTCTAATGTACCTCCAACATTTCTTCCATCTTTGATCAATCCTATTCATTTATTCTTTCCCTTGAACATCATATCTTTTGAATATCTAGATTCACTTCATTGAAACTTTCAGTTAAATTCGAGAACGGTGAATTCGTTCGGTCATCGTAATCATTGAATTCTTTCAATCATTACAACACCTTGCGGTGTTTATATAAATTTGTAGCTTGAGCTAATCATAATCCCTAATCATATCAATTCATACGTTGTTCGTTCGACTCATCATTCAAGTAGTCTTGATACAATTATGTATCAGGACAAATATACACTAAATTCTATTGTATTTTCAGTGTATCCCTGCCATTCAAATAAATGTCACTGATTTCTGATTTAATAGTTGACAAATCATTTTTCATACTTCTATCTTCAATTGAGATTATTGATTCAGAGTTCTTGTCAATTGACAATCAAAGTAAATTCTCTTCTGACATCAAATCCTATTGTTTCTAAAAATCATTGCAGTTCACACCCCTCTATTTGATTTTGTGAAACTTAGTCACCTTGATGATTGTATCATTTCATCTCGTTCAGTTAAAATCGATTGCTGGAACTAAATTTTTTGGGACCATTGAATTCCAATTATCTTTATATTCATGTCTTGATTCTGCTTCAAACATCTTGATGCTATTTTTACTAACTTAAAGATGTGACGTAACTCCAAGGAGATATCGTACCCCAAATCTCAAGGACGAGATTTAAAACAAGGTGGGGAGGATATAACAACCCTCATAAGGTCTTTTAAAAACACCCCTAAACGTTCCTAAATACATCCAGTATGTGACAAAAGGACCGGGATAACCTTTATATTAATAAATAACAAATAAAACAAATAACCTGGGTCGCTCACGGGCAACGACCCAGTTAACAGAATACGTCGCGGGGCGCGAGGCACCATCCTTGATGGGTACACAAACAAGCCACGTGGCTGACACGTGTCGAGACTACGCCGTGACTCAGCAAACCTCAGACCGACCTGGACTCCCTCGCGGGCCGCGAGGGAGAAACAGATATGCTTCGCGAGCTGCGACCCGCTTACGATCAGGCTATATAAGGAGCCGAGATCAGCCATTTCAATCCATTCAATTTTCTTTCTTCTCTCTCAACTTCTATAGGCTAAAGCTCTAGCCTAATACCCCCTAATAAGCGAAGCTCTGCCTCGTTGTAAGTACTATAACCCCCGGTTACGTATTAGTTACTCTGCCCGATTGATCTAGAGCTCCGTAACGCATGTCGAGGCTCTGCCTGACTCAGTTCGTTGGAGTTTAGTCTCGGGGGTATAGCTAATGTAAATTGGGTTATCTTACTAACACGTGTGCATTGTTAAATTTTAATAAATAATATTACCAAAAAGCTATAGGAAGCTATAATATTTCCAGGAAGCTATAATATTTCCAGGAAGCTATAAGAAGCTATAATACTTCCAGGAAACCTGTATGAATACCTAAATCTACAAATGTGAGTACATTCATTTTTTGTAAACCTTTTAGTGAGTCATTCTCTTTTTATAAATAAATTGTTTTTAAAAAACCTCAATTGTTTTAAAGTGTAATTTAACAGTGATTGAGTATTTGTAATTCTACAATTACTGTCGGTATGTTGGGTTTTGTATACATTACTTGTGACTAATACTGAGAATAGTAACATGACCACAAGTTAGGATTGATAATACCGTGGGTGGCAATTTGGTAGATATAAGCAAATGTAATTGAGGATGCCCTCAACACTGTAAAGATATAAAATATTGTTTTGATTAAACTAGGATGCACTCACCAGTATTTCCTGCTGATGAAATGTTTTTAAAACGCGTTTCAGGTAACAAAATGTGAAAGCCAATAGAAGCCAGCTGGAGAGCACTGAAGGCTTAGAAAAGTGGCTATAAATGTTACCTATATAAAAAGAAGAATTGTTTTCAATAATTAGGATTTATCCCTATAAATATATTACAAATGAAAATCGGGTTTTGTCCCACTTGTTTATTATAAATAAATTATCAGCAAAACTTGGGTTTTATCCCATTTATCTATTTTAAACATTTTGGTAACTCTGATAAACATGTTTCCTAACTACGGTCCTGATGAAACTTTCCGCTGCCAAATTAATAAACACCGATACCATCTGACTGGCTCACGGCCGCCCGCTACCAGGGTGGGGTCGGGGGCTATGACAAATGGTACAACAGAACATAGCAGATAAAACACTTTAAACACAACCTGCCACCCATTCAAACACAAACATGTTGCAAATTATATTCTTATATAATATAATATAATTTCGTAATTAGCTGAATTAATTATTATTATTTAAAATAAAAAAGTATTATTAGTTTTAAATTACTTAAGTTGGTCACTCTTTTGAGTTTAATTTTTTATCATAAAATAAGTAAAAAAATATAATTTACCTTTTTAAATATTAACGAATCAAACATGTGTCACATATTTAATTCTATGATTAATGTAATTTCTAATCCTATATGATTTATGTATGAACATTGAAAGTTAATATTTAAGCAATTATTAGGTATTCTAATCCTATATATATATATATATATATATATACGAAATAAATATATATACTAAGAAACGGGATCGAGAGAAAACGCTCAAAAGTGTGAGAACGCTTCCTAGCCAAACACGTGTCCCGCTGCTTAGAAAAGGGCGGAGGGTCTTTTTTGTCCTTTCATCTTCTGCTTTTCCAGTTCTGCTTTTCCCAATGTTGTTTTAATTTTTTGTTTTTAAGATTTTTGGCGTTAACCAAATTCAATAATTAATGGCGTTTTAATGGTTTCATTGTATCAACATTTTGGCGTTTATTCACATCGTATGCCATTGTAACCCAGGCGGCAGGAAATCTATTTGAATGGCGTTTTTCAAGGTGTTTTAAACAAGATAGCCCATTGTTCTATTATTTTTTATAAACATTTTGGCGTTTGGGTTATCTTGGCGTTTTACAATTGTTGGATTATATTTCAGCCACAGAAAAAAAATACAAGCGAAGAAAATAAATTAAAAATCCTAATCGGATATCTCTTCACAATATTCACTGTCATCAGTCTCTCTGTTCTTTAATAGTACAAGAACTGACACCAAAATATGGTGTTTTATGTAAAACTTAACAAACCCATCGGTTTTATTATTTTGCCTGCTCGTCTGTTGAAGTGGCTTTTTTCTGGATGTTTGTGGACATAGATCTATGACGTGTGGGTGGGTTTTTCACTTTTTCTTCATGTTGATCTTCATCTTTATCATCATCCCACTCTTCAGTGTCATTGATCTCTTCTCCTCATCCAAGCCTTCTTCAAGAACAAAAAATATAAAATGCCATATGAATGGCATTAGTATTTTTTTCTTAAATTTTTGTCCATCTCATGCAGCAAAAATCTTAGTGAGTTACTCGCCTCCCCTAACAATTCATTCAGTGAAACTTGACGAATAACAATACTGAATATCCAAGAAAGCATAATAGCTATCTTTGATTTTTTTTGGCGTTTTACAGTGAGTGGTATTTAGTAGTATTGGCGTTTTTTTTTGTTTGATCAAATGGAAGTTGCTGAGATGTATCATTTTATAGGATCTCTTTTTGGCGCCAAATTTAGGCGGTGCGTTATTATAATAAAGTATTCGTCTTTTCAGTTACTGTTTGTAATTTTTGTTTTTGACAATCTTTATCTCTGAAGTCTGTAACACGTCCCATCTTTCAAGTTTGGCGTTTTAGATTCTAATATAATAAATTTTCCCTATCTTCAGTTTTTCTGATTTGAATTTACTGTTTTTAGTTACATTTTCAAGTTTGTTTTTTTATAATACTTTTTCAAACTAATTTTATTATAGTTTGGGAGTTTTTGGGGCGTTTAACAGGACGATATCGTTTAAACAAGCATTTTGGCTGTTTTGGCGTTTTTATTATATATGACGTTTTTATTATACAACAATCAACTGGAAAGGAAAATAAAAAAAAAGAATACATAAAAAACGTTTTTTTATAATACTTGTCCAAAGTAATTTTAGGATGGTTTGATAAACGCCAAAAGGTGTAAGACATTTGCTTTTTTGGCGTTTTTATTAGATATGGCGTTGTTTATTAAATAACAATCAATTGAAAAAAAAATTAAACAAAATAAATATTGATCTTCAAATCTTCACTATCACCAGTCTCTTTCTTCTTTTGAAGCATCTTCACTGGCTGTTTCGACTTTCGTATGAAATCAGCCTCTTTTCTATAATTTTTGTCCATCTCATGCAGCAAAATGTTTTTGAGTTTACACCCTTTTCAGCCCTAATGTTATCTTTTTTGACGTTTTACCGAGAAAAAGAACGCCACAAAATAAACCATCTTGAAACTGTAAATTTTGATCATGCTAAAATCAATAAAGTGTTGTTGTATGGTGTTGGATAACATTGTTAATCCTCAGTTAAGAAAGTTAACTGACAATGTTGTCCACACCATACAGCTACACTTTATTGACAACAATATATTTGATGTTTGGGTTTTCTGGGGTTTATCATTCGAATGGTATTTATTAAATATGGCGTTTGGGGTTTTTGTTTGTGTTTTTTAATTGAAGGTCTGAGTTTTTGTATATATAGGATTTTTTTGGCAGTTTTTTAGACGGGATTTTACTATAATTAAGTTTGGCGTTTTATATCTAATGGCGTTTTTAGCAGAATGCTGTGTGATTTTTGTTTTGGCGTTTTATTTTCATGAGATGACGTTTTGTTTGGAGTAGTCAAAAGACGCTTTTACCCTTAATGAAGCGCGTCCACGTAATAAAATTGATGTTATTTACGAAAATGTCACCGCGCCAATCTAGTCCATAGATTGTTTTGATCGGACGATCGATAAGCGTTCTCACCGTTCTCACACTTTCTACCGTTTTCTCTAAATCCCGACCCTATATACTAAATTTTTTTTAGTGAATACCTTTTCCCTCCAATGAAGAAAAAACAAGTGTATATCTCATTTTGGTCATGTTATGACTACTTGATATAGCATGTGCAAGTACCGTAGATCTATACCGATCGAATTCCATCGTGTTTCTGGTGACAACAAGTGGATTGAACCTTGTTAGTTACAATATATATATATATATATATATATATATATATATATATATTTCATATTACATTATATATATATATATATATAATGTAATATGAAATGTTATGATATGGTCCTATATAATGTATGTGATGTACTATAAAGTTGTATAGGTGAATCTTATTTATGTATGTGTGTATGTATGTATGTGTGTGTGTGTATGTATGTATGTATGTATGTGTGTGAATGTATGTATATATGTATGTGTATATGCACGTTTGTATAACCAAATTAATATTCATGAACCATGTATAATGAATCTTATATGTATAGTACAAATTAATATTGTAAAGTATAAAATTATATGGTATTGTCATACATCATATGATACCATATATATAGGAAACTAGTTTTTAAGACTTGCATGTGGTGCTAAGACCTTTAAACCAAAGGAAAAATAGAAGTAAAAACATCAAATCATACACGAGTGTTGTGACATGTTAACTCGTCAATTATACTATACTATACTATACTATATACTATTATTAATTATATAAGCTGATGAATAGCACTTTTAATATTATAATAATATAGATATTTTTAATACTATTATTATCTTAATATTATAATAATAATTATCTTCGTTACTTTTTAAGTTGAATACATTTTCATAATTTTTCTTACCGTTAATGATTTTTTTTTTTGTACCATGGGTTGGAATAAACTTGGTGTCAACTGGTATCGAACCAGTATTGGTATCGAAAATAGTCGTACGGTCCTGCTCGGTATCATGAAAGTAAAAACCGGCATCATTTGGTACAGAAAACGTCAAAAGTCTGTAACGAATTGATTTCAAAATACATGTAAACACAGATTAAATAACAAAAAAAGTTCGCTGCAACGCGGCGACGGTGATAAACCTGGTTTAGATCAAAACATAAAATATTATGTATAAAAGAATGACTTGAGTGATAGGTAATACACACACACACACATAAAAAAAACTAAATTCAAAAATCCGAAAGGACTGTAAACAGTTAAGAAATAAATAATAGTAACGGTAACCTGTGCATTGCGACGACGACGTTAATCGTGCACAACGACACATTGGGGGAGGACATTCGAATCATTATAAAAAACAAAATCTTGATGTAAACCAATGCGATGCGATGTGGCCGTTGATATTATTAGAAAATTTATATTAAAAGAAGCGAAACCATTAAAAGAATTCATGACGTCGTAACAAAAATTCGATACAAACTAAAAATATTGTAATTTATTATAGTTCAATGTTTAAAGTGAAATTTGGTTAAAAATATAAGTTTATTGAAATTTGGGACCTTGTGATAACTTTATTGATGTTTATTTTTAGAAATGTAAATTGGTTAAAGAAAAAGAAATAAACTGATCAAAATGCATGGAGTATGAATGAAAACTTTATTAACGTTTTGTGGCCAATATCAACTTAAGGAAAGTTGACAATTCCTCTGGTTGTATGTAAAGATATAGATAGAAAATTATATAAGAATAACTAGAAAGGAAGCCCACGTTTCGTAACGAGTGTAACATAAGTCCATATTACTCTTGGGTTTAGTAGTTTTACAGTTTCACAGATTTACACTCCTACTAAAATCAAGATGAATCAGTAATGAATTGTTCTCGACCATCTTTAAATCTTAAATTCAAAACATTAAAGTTTTAGCGAAGTTTGGTTGACTAACCATTGAACCGACGATAGCGAATTTAGTTTGGGCCTATCTCTTATAAGACAAGGGATGATCAAAGTTTTGTTTAAATTGATGGGGTGGGATAGATCCCAACCATCACATGAGCACTTTTGATCATGCATTGAGTCTACTAAGGTAAGCATGCGACCCTTTTATTTAACTCATCATTTTTGTCATTTTCTATTCTCCAACGATGTGTTACTATACGGGTCCAAATGGGCCGATTAAGCAGCAAAAGTTAGTTAAATAAAAGCTTGACGGATATTCTCCTTCTATAACCACATTTTCCTTGCATATTGTCACACCCCGACCACGTAAAACAACAAAACGTGGCGGAAACGTCGGGGAGTGTTGTAACAGAATCATTGTTTCATAACACATGGAAATTGAATTATTGTTTTATTGATTAAAAGAGTTACAATGTCTTGACAATCAAAGAAGTATAACATAAATAACTAGTCTTGCATCTTTTATTGTCACTAAGGCCCAATTCCTCCTAAGTGTATCTTGATAAATCCTATGCATCATATCCTGAAACACATGTGAAAATAGGTACGTCAGCATAAAAATGTCTGTGAGATACATAGGTTTTGTGAAAATAGAATTCATGACTTATGTTTAAGAAAATGTTTAGTCATGACCCTTGTAATTTGCTTTGTCTTGTAAATCATTTGAAAAGTGATAAATAAACCAAATGATATATATGTATAAAAGAATGATACATGGTTAAGTAAATAACCAAGTAAAATGAGTTTGTATTAGATAAGTTGTTTGTAAAACAATGTATTGTGAAAAGTATGTAATTTGTATAAAATGTTATGTGTCTAAATTGAAATGATTCAAATAACGCTACGATATGTAATACCATACAAGCACTTATATATAGGAAGTACCAGCGGCGTATCCACCATGCTTGTATCATATTACACACGCCTCGTTACTTATATCACTTACTCAAACCAAACCACCAAAGTAAAACGTTTATGTATAATCAAATGTCAAAATGATTGTGTGAAAACCATGTCTGATGTCTATGTCTAATGTAAATCATGAATTGTGTATATCAATGTCAAAATGTTTATGTCTAATGTAAATCATGAATTGTGTATATCAATGTCAAAATGTTTATTGTCAAATGGTTCACATAATGTAAAATAATGTGTTCATATGCTGGATGCGCATATGCAACAAATTGTAATGTAAAACGATGTACTAAGTATGCACACAATGGACATACATAGCATGAAATGTAATGTAAAACAATGTACTAAGTATGCACACGATGGACATACATAGCATGAAATGTAATGTAAAACAATGTACTAAGTATGCACACAATGGACATACATAGCATGAAATGTAATGTAAAACGATGTACTAAGTATGCACACAATGGACATACATAGCATGAAACGTAATGTAAAACAATGTACTAAGTATGCACACAATGGACATACATAGCATGAAATGTAATGTAAATCATGTACTATAAATGTACTAATGAACATAGCAAGTATATGATGTGAAAACATGGAAAGCATGAAAGTAACAAGTAGGCACATGTGTTTCACCCCAAAAAAGTTTGAAAACGGTAAAAGAGGGGTCTATGTACTCACTTGAGATTGCTTAGTAGTCCTTGAGTAACAACCAAACAATGCTAGAGATCACGGATATCAAATGGCTCCTAATATAGGTAACTACATTAATAAACCGGACCTAAATCGGAAGATTGGATAGAATGAGGGCTCGTAAACCAAATGAGTATGAGAACTCATGTAGTATGGTTTAACAAAGCCTACATACTAAATGAAACCTAACCTAAGTGTTTACGACCCATTACGACCCGTTTAGGTGGCTTATGCTACTTTAACGCGTCGTTCGCGTGAAACGCGTTCGGAATGCCTAACTAGTCCTATGATAAGTAAAATATGCCTTAACATGTCTAATATTGTTACCAAATCAGTTTAGATACCAAAAGTTATGTTACATATGCTTAAAATGAATTTTGGCGTTAAAGGGCATTTTGGTAATTTACCTAAGACATATATACTACCTACCATACAACTACTCAAACGATGTGACCATAAGGTATAACCTCGGAAGGTTATCCCCTATACAACTATGGTCACCTAGTGTGTTTGGTCGGATCCTAATGATCGACCAAACGGGTCGGGTTCGAAAGTATAAGCGATTGTTTAGATCGCTTACCTTACGACCCTATATAAGCACTAAACTAAAAGTGACGAGCTAAGCATGTTAAAACATGCTTAACTAAGTTTAGAAAACAGGTTTGGTATCAAAACAAACGGTTTTGATACCCAAGAGTAGTTTGGTTACAAAATACGCGTAAATGCGCATTTTGGCCGAAACTACGACTCGTCACTGAGCCTAGATAACGTGGTAATCAGTAGGTATAGTCACAAGAGACTATAACCATCGTGATTACACTCACGTTATGAAGTTCAACCGAACTTCGTGTTGACCATAAACTGGTCAACGCAGAAAGTCAAACAAAGTTTGACTTTTAACGCTTAAAGAATAAAAGAACGAAGGAACACTTACAAAGGGTTCCCGAAAGCTTTGATTTCCAAATATTTCTCAGGTATGAAGTGATAGAACACCCCAACTTAGAGAAAAGTCAGAGTTCAAGTGGCTTTTGAGTTGTGAATCAAGGGGTATTTATAGGATTTGCAAGACCATTAGGATCGTTTATCAAATAATGTGCTTTGATCTTGTCCCTACACTTGTTGGAATGTTATGGAACATCAATTGGCCCCCCACCATCAGGTATCAACATGTGGCATTGGGTTTGGGAGTGGTTAACAGCTGTTAACAGCTGTTTAGAAGTTTATAATGTGCTGGGGACCCCTTACGGACCGTAAGGGTGATGGCTTACGGTCTGTAAGCCATCAACTATGCTGAAATGACAGTTTCAGTCCCTGCACCTTGTTTTGTTGCGTAAAGGCACTTCTAACACCCGTCAAACCCAATTTCAAGCTCCAAAATGATGTTAAGACATAGGGAACATGAAATATGCTTGAAAACATCACGGATGTCGGTTCGTTTGGCCGTACGATTGCGTTGTTCGGTTAATTACGACGGGAGTCGTAACGAACGCAAAATCGATCCAAATTAAGCGACGAATGGATTTTTGACAAGCCAAACACTAAAGCATAATATTATAATGCTTACATAAATTTTTGGAGGTCCGGATGTATTCAGAACGTAAGATATGCGCGAAAGTGCAAACTTATGCACTTTTTGACACTTTTAGTCCCTGAATGAGCCAAAAGTTTATTTTAGCACACCGAACCCCTAAAAGCCTATTTCTAAGCTATGTAAAGGATATTTATGGTATGTTTAACTTATGGTCATGTTCCAGAATGTCTGTTACAGTTCAAATCGGCATACTTTCGCAGTTTGTCGAATTTAGTCCCTGTAAGCGATTAAACTTGATTTTGCCATACCAAAGCCTTCAAAACTTATTTCTAAGTTATGTAAAGGTTATTTAAGGTATGTTAAGCCTATTTCACTATTCTGGAGTGTTCGTTGCATTAAACTGGTTATATTTACGCATCAGTGCGCGTATAACCTTCCAGAAAGCGATTTAGAGCCCGAAATCGAACAAGAATTGATATGTGCAAATGATACACATATTTTTACAAATCCCAAGTATGAAATAAAATATCTCATTGATTTGGTATTTGTTTGATGGTCACGGAGGCACAGTTGTCACAGTCTCCCTACTTTAGGAAATTTCGTCCCGAAATTTATTTGTAGGAGCCTGTCTGTGACCTTGTGTTAAATAACCATCAAGGATAAGGCAAAATCCTGATGTTCCTCTTTAACGGACATTTTTCAGAAACGAAAAATGCACGGAGTGAGTCATTTTCCTTAATGGGTATCCTTCAGAAACGAAAATGCACGGAATGAGTCATTTTCCTTAATGTGTATCCTTCAGAAACGAAAATGCACGGAATGAGTCATTTTCCTTAATGGGTATTCTTCAGAAATGAAAATGAACGGAATGAGTCATTTTCCACAATTTCTTCAGAAACGAAAATGAACGGAATGAGTCATTTTCCATAATTCCTTCAGAAACGAAAATGCACGGAATGAGTCATTTTCCACAATTTCCTTAGAAACGAAAATGCACGGAATGAGTCATTTTCCTTAATGGGTATTCTTCAGAAACGAAAATGAACGGAATGAGTCATTTTCCACAATTTCTTTAGAAACGAAAATGCACGGAATGAGTCATTTTCCACAATTTCTTCAGAAACGAAAATGAACGGAATGAGTCATTTTCCACAATTTCTTCAGAAACGATAATGAACGGAATGAGTCATTTTCCACAATTTCTTCAGAAACGAAAATGAACGGAATGAGTCATTTTCCACAATTTCTTCAGAAACGAAAATGAACGGAATGAGTCATTTTCCACAATTTCTTCAGAAACGAAAATGAACGGAATGAGTCATTTTCTAGACACACGACCTGTCACACCCCGGATTCCACGTGTCACCGGTGGGCCCGGTGGGGAGTATCGTGACGTGGTTGGCAACATAATAGTCAAACAACACAATATTTAATATGCACAGCGGAAGCAAATGAAAGATATAATTCAACCGAATATAATATTGTAATATCAAGTATCACAACAGTCGATTGTTTATCCACATATGGATCGAAAATAAAATGGAAACAGTAGTTCAACAGACGTTAGGCATCTTAAGCTTGCGAGACTCTTTGTTGATGCTAAGGAGAAAATCCAGCCTATTACGCTTAGTACCTGCATTTAATCTTTTTGGGAAAATACGTCAGTTTACACTGGTAAATACAATCAACTGACTCATTTTAAAAAAATGATTAAAAATTGATTTGGATGCACGTGGCATAAAAATTACATGTTCCTTATGCGTTCAGTAGCCCGGATCGTGTCAGGGTTAAAGATCAATAGACACACCACATTATTCTTTTGTGCACTGACGGGTGTACGCCTACACCCCGCGCTTAAGTCGTGGCCATTTCGTAAAATGATGCCAGGGATATCCGGGACATGGTCATTAACCCCCCAAAGGCTTTAAGTAAACAAAACATATTTAAACGGGCCGATCAAATTATTCAATTAACCACCAAACGATGGAAGATTTAATGCCCAACCAAGCGGTATTTTATATACCGTAACCCAAGCCCGTATAGGGGAAAATAAGTTAAAAGTATTTACATGAGCAAAGTAATAATCACAATAAGCAAATGCAAGTAGCTTTTACTGGTCCTCCTATTCTAGAACGAAGGTTTATAATAACCTATTAGAATCCTAACGGGTCTTTAATTAAGCTTAAGCTTAGACCGGTTAGTTTCAAAGATACGGTTCGTACGCACGATTAAGCGAAGACCGGATAGAATGTGATTTAGACCCGACAAGTTTGAAGACTTGCTTAATATGGGTACATCATACACATTCTGGATTTTGAGAATAAACCGATAAGGTTTGACCCATTTCGGCTAATTTATGTAAACTAGTTACATAAACCGAACCGAAGGCGTAATAAGCGTAACGGGTATCCGTAAGAGCCATATATAGGTTTCCTAAGTTAATATGCTTCAAATATGTTGTGACATCAGTAAGATGTCTTCTATTATGCCCGAAACGAATTTAAACACAAACTATGCCCCGTAGGGGTAGTTTAGTCATTTACAAGGTTATAAAAGAGTTTAAGTATTAACCTGAATTACAGGTCTGCTATAATTAGCAAAAATACTTATTTTACTAAGTTATAATAGTAGGGTAAAGTATATATGTGAAATTTATCAATTATAACCAAACTATGCACCGTAGGGGCATTTTGGTAATTTCACATAAGCCGAAAAGCTCAAAACTGAAGTCTGAGTTTAACAACTTTAGTTTAATGTGAAAATAATATAATTTACCTAAAATATCAGTAGGTATCAATCCTTGTGTGTTTAAAATAGTTTTAGTACATACTATGCGTTAAAAACGCTTAAAAAGGCGATTAGAAGCCATTTCCGGGTTCTATACATAAAGCTGATATTTTTATTATTCCAGAAGGCTTAAAATAATTTATTTATCATATCTAATCAGTAGCAAAAGCTTTGGAGTCGATTAGATATGTAAAACTCATTTTATAGCCCGTAAGGGCAAAACCGACAATTACCGGATTAAGCCTACGACTATAAGTTATGCTCAGCCTAAAATTAATTAAAAATCTTCAAAAATCCCTAAATAATATATTACATCAGTGGGTAATAAGTTTGATATCAAAAAGTGGATTTAAATAGGCTATATGCTAATTATGCCGATTAATTAACAAAAAGCTTTCAATTTACGCTAATGCGCATAACTCTTAATCTAGACCTCAAACTGATGTCAAATTTTGGTTACAAGTTTATATATCAGTAATTAAGGTTTCTACTCTTTTACATTTTTAAAAATCACGTTTTAAGGTGAAAAGGGCATAATGGTCAACATATGAGCAATTAACGGAATCATGCATATTAATTGGATAACTAATGATCCGTGGTGTATAATCACAGAGGGTTATACTAGCATGTAACCTGGTCCAATTAAAGCTCCAAGGCATTTCTAAAACATGCCTAAACGGGTCAGAACTGAAAGTCAAAGCAAAAGTCAAACTATGCGACTTTCGGTTCCGAACCGGGTCTCTACTGAAAATTGTCGGGTTGAACATGTTTAGACATGTTCTTACATTAATTACTAAGTTATAATAATGATCAAACATGTTGTATGGGTTCTACAATGCTAATTATGCATAAATTAGAAAATAAACATTATGTTGACTTTTTAATAACAAGTTTGACCCGACATTCGACCTAGTTAGAGTGGGAATCAGGGGGAACCCTTTTAAGGGTTTATTACCCACATAATTACCAACTTATAACTACTTTCAATTCGACTAATCACTGGACCATTAGTGATTAATCGTTAAGTCAACCGTTAATTACGACGGTTTGACTTTTAAGCTAAAACTAAGCAAAAACTTAACTAAGAAAGGTTAAGCATACTTACTTAAGTCCTATGCTTGATTAGTGATCACTTGAGCCTGCTTTGGAGCTCCAGGAATGATCAGAATGCTGAAGGAAGGTGTGAAGAACTTGGTTGCAACTTAGTGGCCTTTTATAGTGTTCATATCTTCATGGATTGTTGACAACAAGGTCTACCATTGATGTTTGATCACTAACAAGTGTCTCTAAATGTCTAGGGGTTGTTTAGGGGTCGTGCAAGATGTGGAAAATCGGATAAAAGTCGATTAGAATGGCTATGGCAGACAAAGAACCAAATAATTCGGAGCAGACAGCCCCTCGCGGCACGCGTAGCCCCCCCAGGGTCGTCGTGTGGCGCGAGGCCCCTTTTGATCAAATCTTTAACTTTTGATTTTTATGTTTCGGTCCTTGGCTCTTGGAAATTTTGCTACGACTTTATTTCTTGCACTTTGAACCCTCCAAATTGACGTATAAGGGCTTCAAGATATATACCCACTTTGTTTAGTCCTCCGTTAACTTTATTGTCACCCGAAAAGTCCTAACTTTCAACGTTGACGCTTTAACCCCTCGCATACGAATTTGATCACAACTTGCTCATATGATAACGAAACTTTATGAAATTTATATCGTGCATTCTAGTGAGCATAATTAACCGTTACAAAGCTTCGGGTTTGTCAAAAGGTCACTCAGAGGTATAACTTAAACATGTTGACACATTTAACCCTAGTAGTTTGTAATCTCTCACTTTCTTTCATATTTAACTTCGTATGATCCGTGATTTAATCGTTTGAAGGTTTGAGCATCATGTAGGGTTAATGTACAATATATTTATTCACTGTTGACATTTAGAACTCGTATATTCACATACTTTTCATGATTGTCAACTTTAATCCTTTTATAACATTCTTTTACACGTTCAAACCTATGACACGTGTCAACACATTATAGGACGTGAATTTTCGAGGTGTTACACGACCAAACTTGCTGTGGTTTCTGTGCACTGAATTCCATAATTATGTATGCATCCATAATTACGCAATTCCTTGCACAGTCCGCACAATTTGTTTTGTAATGTGAAGGGGAAAAATTAAACATGTGATGAGTGTGACTAGACCATCATAGGGTCCTTTTAATTAGATCGGCAAATGATATCTCTTAATTAGACCACCAAGGAGTCTTTTCAGCTATTTCATCACATGATATTCCTAACCAGATTTTTGGATCAATCTGTTTAACTAGACCACTCAAGGGGTCTAATTATGGAATAGTACAATATAATCCAAGGGTCTTTACTATTACGTAAAAGCCCATTGAGGATTTAATATAGTACCTTTGGATATCCTACTATGAATCCCTTATACGAAGATATGGAAGATTCTACGAGGATTTGGATAACAAAACTTGGATTACACCAAAAATATAAAAAGGAAACACATAATCACATAGTTGTTTAACTTGGTTATTAATTTGTTATTAACTTGTTATCGATTGAAAATGGATATTCAAGGTACACCTAGGAAACCAGTAGATGGGCTTCAATGTCCTCTGGGATCTATCTGAAAGATATGATGATCTCCCAAAAATTCGATTTTGTTTTCAAAGAAACGTAATATTCGAATTTAAGGAACACAACAATTTTTGGATTTACGGAAATACCCTTAGGTACCCTATTAAGGATTTATAGTGGTACTTTGGGTATTCGTCCAGTGTTGTAACTTGCGCCTTGTACTTCGTTTTCCTTAGAAGAAACGGGTACTTAGGAATTTCGTGGAAATGCAAGATATCATAAAATAGAAAAAATTTTGGGGGGTAGTTTGCTTTTCAAGGAATACGATTCCTTGATTGTCGGTATTGTAGGGGATATGTTGTTTATACATATAACCACATAAATACATTGCAGTGTAAATAAAAGATTTATTTATAAACAATGATAACAACTGTTTCATGGACTTTGACAACAAAAGAAAATAATACATAAGACGTGATTATTTCTAAAGGGTGTTGTCTTCTAGTCGGTCAGATGCTCATCCCTGTGCTGGATTTGCATTAGCAAGCTTTGGGCAATTTCTTCGGAAATGACCCATCTCGCCACAATTGTAGCAAGAACCTGGTGGAAAGCGAGCTTGAGCAAGATTGTTGTCAGCTTGATTTGGTGCAACTGCTGCTCAACAAACTTTTGCTGTATGACCTTTAAGTCCACAAATTTGGTATTCGCGGCACTTCACCCTAGCATGATGATGAAGGTTACATTGGTTGCACAAGGGTGAAGTTCCATTGTATGGCTTCCTAGCAGGGGGTTGAGCTGGTTAGTTGGGGACGGCTTGACCATTGTGAGCGACCAGGGCGAAGTTCTGAGAAGCCTTTCGCTTCTTTGACCTCTTAGGGGATCCAGTCTGTTCATCCATGGTCTTTGATTCCTCGATTGGTTTCTAATCATCTTTTCGGAAGAGTTTACCTTTCCTGATTTGAGATTCAGTCAAGGTAGCAGATAGCTCAATGGCCTGCCTAACCGTAGTGGGGTTACTACCAGTAACAATGTCCTGAACTGAGTCAGGGAGACCATCAATGTATTTTTCGATCGCCTTATCCAAAGGCGTAACCATGGTAGGACACAACAGGCTCAGCTCCTCATATCGATCCGTGTATGCTCGATGTTCACCGCTGTCTTGCTTAAGATCGTCGAATTCCCTTTCTAAGGCCCTGATCTCGTGACGAGGGCAGAATTCCTTCATCATCAGAGCTCGAAGCTCTTCCCACGTTTGGGCCAGTGCCACATCGGCACCTCTATCTCTCATCACACCATTCCACCACGTCAAAGCTCGTTTCTCAAAGACACTAGATGCAAAATCTACCTTTCGCTCGTTTGGAAATTGAACATGTCTGAAGGTGCTCTCTAGACTCTCGAACCATTGCAGAAGTGCAGTCGCTCCTTGAGACCCGGGAAACTTTGATGGCTTAGCTGAGTTGAACGTCTTGAAGTTGCAGGGGGCATTATTGTTGTTGAGAGCTTGGTTACATTGAGCGACGATGTTCGGGATTGCAGCAGTCATTTGCTGTGTAATGACAGTTGCCAGCTCTTCGATAGATACCTGATTTTCGCGTCGTGGAGGCATTCTAAAAGGGGAAACAAGAGAGAAAACAAATGAAATGGCATTGGGTAAGAATAGGATGTTACAATTACCGACCAAAATCATGGGTGATGGTCATTTGTTTGAACCACGAAGCAACAAACGACACACAAAGGCTGAATCAAAGCAAATAGATCCTTATAATGTATCACGAAGACATGCTCGCCTATAAGTGGACACTCACCCCAAGAGTTCCCAGGTAAGAGTGACTGGTCCGATTATGTGGATTTGTACGAACACTCTAGCCTTAGACAGAAAACCCAGGGTACAGGCATTCACTCTTCCAGTTTGCACGTGTTCACAGTATTTAGGACCCAAAACTTTGATGAGATTTTGAAAACTCAAAGGGGTTCAAAACCTTATAACATAGGGTTTAAAACCTTACAATAGAGGGTTCAAAACCTAGTAATCAATCATCCAAAAATAAATGATTAATTTTCAAAGCGGATTCAGAATTGATGTTCTCGTCGTGGTTATCACCTAAGGATAGGTGACGTGCATGTTTTAAGATCTAAACACAAGATAACTTGCATTGGGGTCCTAGAAAGGTTATAGTCTAGGTCAAAGCATTACTAATAACCTAATTCCCTATAACCATTGGCTCTGATACCAACTTTTCTGTCACACCCCGACCACGTAAAACAACAAAACGTGGCGGAAACGTCGGGGAGTGTTGTAACAGAATCATTGTTTCATAACACATGGAAATTGAATTATTGTTTTATTGATTAAAAGAGTTACAATGTCTTGACAATCAAAGAAGTATAACATAAATAACTAGTCTTGCATCTTTTATTGTCACTAAGGCCCAATTCTGCCTAAGTGTATCTTGATAAAACCTATGCATCATATCCTGAAACACATGTGAAAATAGGTACGTCAGCATAAAAATGCATGTGAGATACATAGGTTTTGTGAAAATAGAATTCATGACTTATGTTTAAGAAAATGTTTAGTCATGAACCTTGTAATTTGCTTTGTCTTGTAAATCATTTGAAAAGTGATAAATAAACCAAATGATATATATGTATAAAAGAATGATACATGGTTAAGTAAATAACCAAGTAAAATGAGTTTGTATTAGATAAGTTGTTTGTAAAACAATGTATTGTGAACAGTATGTTATTTGTATAAAATGTTATGTGTCTAAATTGAAATGATTCAAATAACGCTACGATATGTAATACCATACAAGCACTTATATATAGGAAGTACCAGCGGCGTATCCACCATGCTTGTATCATATTACACACGCCTCGTTACTTATATCACTTACTCAAACCAAACCACCAAAGTAAAATGTTTATGTATAATCAAATGTCAAAATGATTGTGTGAAAACCATGTCTGATGTCTATGTCTAATGTAAATCATGAATTGTGTATATCAATGTCAAAATGTTTATGTCTAATGTAAATCATGAATTGTGTATATCAATGTCAAAATGTTTATTGTCAAATGGTTCACATAATGTAATATAATGTGTTCATATGCTGGATGAGCATATGCAACAAATTGTAATGTAAAACGATGTACTAAGTATGCACACAATGGACATACATAGCATGAAATGTAATGTAAAACAATGTACTAAGTATGCACACGATGGACATACATAGCATGAAATGTAATGTAAAACAATGTACTAAGTATGCACACAATGGACATACATAGCATGAAATGTAATGTAAAACGATGTACTAAGTATGCACACAATGGACATATATAGCATGAAATGTAATGTAAATCATGTACTATAAATGTACTAATGAACATAGCAAGTATATGATGTGAAAACATGGAAAGCATGAAAGTAACAAGTAGGCACATGTGTTTCACCCCAAAACAGTTTGAAAACGGTAAAAGAGGGGTCTATGTACTCACTTGAGATTGCTTAGTAGTCCTTGAGTAACAACCAAACAATGCTAGAGATCACGGATATCAAATGGCACCTAATATAGGTAACTACATTAATAAACCGGACCTAAATCGGAAGATTGGATAGAATGAGGGCTCGTAAACCAAATGAGTATGAGAACTCATGTAGTATGGTTTAACAAAGCCTACATACTAAATGAAACCTAACCTAAGTGTTTACGACTCATTACGACCCGTTTAGGTAGCTTATGCTACTTTAACGCGTCGTTCGCGTGAAACGCGTTCGGAATGCCTAACTAGTCCTATGATAAGTAAAATATGCCTTAACATGTCTAATATTGTTACCAAATCAGTTTAGATACCAAAAGTTATGTTACATATGCTTAAAATGAATTTTGGCGTTAAAAGGGCATTTTGGTAATTTACCTAAGGCATATATACTACCTATCATACAACTAGTCAAACGATGTGACCATAAGGTATAACCTCGGAAGGTTATCCCCTATAAAACTATGGTCACCTAGTGTGTTTGGTCGGATCCTAATGATCGACAAAACGGGTCGGGTTCGAAAGTATAAGCGATTGTTTAGATCGCTTACCTTACGACCCTATATTAGCACTAAACTAAAAGTGACGAGCTAAGAATGTTAAAACATGCTT
The DNA here is from genome assembly GCA_030545235.1 of Helianthus tuberosus. Lineage (NCBI taxonomy): Eukaryota > Viridiplantae > Streptophyta > Magnoliopsida > Asterales > Asteraceae > Helianthus > Helianthus tuberosus. Next base: position 173,959,617 of record CM060447.1, read on the forward strand.
AACTAAGTTTAGAAAACAAGTTTGGTATAAAAAAAAATGGTTTTGATACCCAAGAGTAGTTTGGTTACAAAATACGCGTAAATGCGCATTTTGGCCGAAACTACAACTCGTCACTGAGCCTAGATAACGTGGTAATCAGTAGGTATAGTCACAAGAGACTATAACCATCGTGATTATGCTCACGTTATGAAGTTCAACCGAACTTCATGTTGACCATAAACTGGTCTGTCACACCCCTTTCTACGGCGGAAGCACGAGGTGTGATCATGAAAGGTTCTCATTGCATACGAAGAGTAAACATGCTACATGCTCGTAAAATAACATCAAATACCATAATTTGAAAACATAAGTTTAGCGTTTACATCGCTAGACAGCTTAAAACATTGTCTTAAGAGTTTACAACTTTATTTAAAGTTAAACACAAGCGACATCCACGAGCATAAGCAAGACCACGCGCACATCCATCCTAGTTACCTGAAATACATGTGAGTTTTTGGAAAAACGTCAACATAAAGTTGGTGTGAATTCATGCAGTTTTGTATTACACGTTTGTATACCTTGTATAAAAACATAGTTGTGAATAAATCAAGTTTTTCTCGAGTACTCCACGTACTTCAAGTTATATATCAATCCTCTTGAGTACCCCACGTACTTCAAGTTATATATCAATCCTCTTGAGTACCCCACGTACTTCAAGTTATATATCAATTTTAGTATGGTATGAATTTTATGTAAATACAGTATTTCTGTAATTATCAGATTGTTAATGGGTTGCAAAGCCATTAACATGTGGCACGACATAGGAAGTCACCAAACCTAAGGCATTTAATTGGTATATTCTGAGACACAAAAGCACTACTCGATTCTCGCCCCGACCGAGTGTGAGGCTGCCAGGCACCCGTTAGATCTAACCTTTTGTTCTGCGGTCTAAGTATGTACACGATTAATGGTGCTTCTGTACCCTATTCGTGACACTATTTCTCATAACGCATCCTACTTGGTTCTCGTTCTCACCAAGCGCGTTTCTTGTTATCATTTCTCATAGCGCCTCATACTTGGTTCTCGTCCTCACCAAGTGCGCTTCTCATATTCTTATATTTCGTCACACTTGGTTCTCGTTCTCACCAAGTGTACTTCTTGTCACACTTGGTTCTCGTTCTCACCAAGTGTACTTCTTGTATTTATATCATACCAATTATAAATTTTGTACATTTGTACATGTATTTCACCCCCGAAGTTATAAAAACTGAAAACAGTTAAAGAGAAAAGGGGGAGCATGAACTCACAACTTTGCGTTCCTAGCGTCGTAAACTCCACCGGATTTGCTTAATTAACGTCGTAACCTATACGCGTTTTCTTAATGTTAGTCACTAGACTTGCGTCGCACAAGTACAGTCACTCTCTTTTGTGTATATTTTCTTGTGTTAAAAATATTCTTATATTTTTAACTACGTATCTTACTTATATTATTTTCTCTAAATAAATATAAGTCTTTTGTGTTTTGCACTTTGCACCCGAATTATGTATCTTGTATGTTGTATGTGTATTTTTATATTTCTACTCCTCATGAGTAATTAGTGTATTTTTAAGTCTTAATACACTAGCACGTATAACACATACTATATACACTTAGCACAAAAGTTGGTGATCAAATAATATATATTTTTCTTTCAAAAATATATATACTTATTATCCATTTTTATTCTTGAAAAATCACCATTTCTCATCACCAAAAATTAGGGAAACCTTGGTAATACTTTTAAATACATTTTTAGGGAATAAGTTTCTCAAAACTTATATTTTTCTAAGTGTCAAAATTTATAAAAATTTTGACAGAGTTTCCCCTAAAAATGGAGGTTTCCCACGTTTTCAAAACATGTGTTTATTTTCTTTTAAATCATCATCAATCATCAATAATCATCAACAACAATTATCAACAATAATCACTACTTTTCCCCACTTCATGAACTTGGATATTTACCAAAATTGTGTAGTATCTTACTAGCACATTTAGTAAATCTTTTCATCTTTAAAAATAATTTTAGTTTCTTAAAAACTTTATTTTTAAAGAATATGAAGTTTCACAACTTCTAGTCAAGATTCGCAAAAATACTTCTTTGTTAAATTTTCTTGTGACACAAGTGTCTACACACTTGTTTATTTACTAAAAATGCTTTTAGTTCGGATAAGATCCGGGTTTTAAACAAGACTAATAGTTTTGCTTGGTTCTACCGAAAAACCACTTGTAGATCTTTAGATCTACTAGTTTTGAACAATATTTTGCAAGTAAAAATACTTTTACACAAGTTCATGTTTCATGTGTGGTAGAGTTTCACCTTTTAACCCTTATATCTTCTAACATAACCTTATGTCATGATTCATGATCATGACCAAACCGGGTTAAATGATGATCCGAGCTACCACAACATAGATCGGGTCTAAATAATCACAAATTTCAATTACTACAACATTTACACAACATATGTGCTTTTAACCACCATTTTTCATGCCTTTAGTAGACTTTTAAGCATCATATTGCATGTTAACGAGTTTTAACCGACAAAAATCCTTTTAACCACTTTAGAATAGTTTAAATACGAGTTCTAAGTGTTATACCTCTAGCTCGAGGCTAGGGAAGAATTTATGCGCAAAATGAGTGGGTAAAAGCAAAGTAGAGAGGTCCTTCGCGTTCCGCTTGCACCAAACTTCCTAATATGTGACCCTTAACACTTGTGTGTGCTTGGAATGATGATGATCGAACTCGAAAATGGATGGTTGAAAGAGGGGTGTTTGGCCGTAAGCTACTAGAGAGAAAGAGAGAGTTGTGGGGTGGTGTGTTTAGTGAAAGTTCATGTGTTTAACTCTTGCATCTTATAGACAAACCATAGGTTAATTACCCAAAGGATATTGTGTTATTTAGATATTAGACAAACTAGATTTTGGTAATCTTGCAAGGACAAGTGTGTCCCCCATGGTTGGGGACGGTTAGGAGGGGGGGGGTAAGCTAGTTCAAATCCAACTAGATGATTAGGAATTAGTTAGTTAAGTTAAGTGTCTTACCCGGTTACTAATGTGTAGTGTGTTATGACGGGTGTTAGGGTATACGGGGACCCTAACTGGTTCTGAAAAAGATAAATAATGTTATTAACAATATTTTCATGTTCCGGGTATAGTCCGGTTGTTCGGTTACATACCGATTCGTTAAAGTGCTAAATTGCACCTTTTAGTGTTTAATAAGTATCTTTTTGTAACATTATCGATTCCCAACCCTTAGGGAAACATTCTGGATAATAAAACGACATTTCTGCATAATATTTATATGTCTAAATGCCGAATTATTGCTTATTTGTATAAATTCTGCACTTAAAGTGCGTTTCGGGTGCTTTTTAGTGCTTATTTTTGCTTTCGTATTGCATATATATTAACCCTTGTATGTACTCTTGGGTTTTAATGCATTCTTGTTGTCGGACCTACACCTAGGCTCCAATTTTATTGTCTGACTGCTTTCTGCAGCTCAGTCGACACAGTGTGTCTTACCGGTGAGTTTACTATTATTTTTGACGCAACGCTCTCGTTTATGCTTAAATCAATATTTTGTAGTATACAACGTGCATGAATTCACTTGTTTAATCATGTGTTCAAACATTGCTGACAATTAAACTCATAATTGCAGTCATTAAGCAATAAGTAATGTGTACGGAAATTACCGGTTTGGGCCAGTTGTCACTTGTTTATACGGCTTTTACTATATTTGAAAACCGGTAACGGTTGGAAGCTAGGTAAAAGGTAAATACTCTTAACTTATTTTGTTTTTAAACTTGGGGTATGGCGAATATGCCACTTGGAGAGAGACAGAGAGTATTACGTAAATGGGTCGCCTATGATAACCCAGAAATGTAAGAACTCAGTTTACTCCATTATATTTGATAAATGAAATGATTGGGGGTTATTGGTACCATGTCCGGACGTCCCGACTCATATACTGTTATGGCCATACGGAATAGCGTGCAAGGGTAGGCATACCGACTGTAAGACGCGTTTTATTCAACTTTGGCGAGTACCGTCATTAATATAGCACTGAAAATGACCGGCTTTGATATCTGGTTCACATCATATGACAAATACGTAAATCTGGTGATAAGAATAAATCCCAAGAAATATTAAATGATTATCTACGGGTTTTCTCTATGTATAAAATCATTTTTGAAAAACAATTTTCAAAATGAGTCAGTTAATTGAACGCCTTACAATGTCGCTGAGACACCATGGACGAGGCAAGGAGTCTATGATGGATCACATATGGGAAGGTTGAAGTTCCATATGGTATACTACACTGTTTTGGAGATAAGGACTCTGATACGAGGATGCTGAACCTTGTCAACATATACTATTTCTTTTGATAATCATGTGATAACCCAATATCATTTATCTAAAGTTATCATATTTGATAGACATTCCGGTGATATCTCACCAGCTGATTAAAATCAACAGCAACTATGGAAATCTGCACACTGGCAAGGATATCTGTGCACTTTTGCACAAATTTCTATTTTCTTAATTTAATATTCTCTCATTCTGGAGAATAAACAGAAAAAGGAATCACTTTTTCTGGTTCTTGCTTGAAGCATATAAATCTCAAAGTTTTGGAACTCGATTTTCCAAACCCATCTGGGTGTATTATATTAAATAAATCCGGCAAATTTTGCCAGTTTGCTCTCCTCATGATCTCTGGAGTACGACATTGAATTATATTTCATAGATCTTTGACAACTGTAAATGCTAAACTTAGTATGATAGAAGCACCATATGGTGATTGGCAGTATCTTAGTGATGGTGATATAGCTCCCGACTGAATCAATGTGCTATAATCTCCTGATTATATGAAATCAAATTTCAAATTCCTTTTCTATTTAATTGATATGTTACTAATATCCCAAAATCTTACTGATGGTGATATAGCTCCCGACTGAATCAATGGCGAGCCTAAATCCTGGCAATCTATCTAACAAAAACAACGATAGCGACAACTATGATCGCAGAGACCGTTCGGACGAAAAAAATAATCTTCCATCCTTAGTCGCCGAGGAGGTTGGAAAAGATATGGCCAAATTCATGGCTAAATGTAAGGGGCCGGAACTATCAGTACCAAACGATAAGTCTGTTTCTAAAACCCACTCGAAATCTGAAAAGACTCACTACTCCATGACTAAAAGTGAGCAAAGTGTTAAGAACAATGTTCGAACTGAGCACCACAACTCTAAAGACAGGTGCACTTATAAATACTTCGTCTCATGTAAGCCCCGTGACTTTACGGGCGAGAAAGGGGCCATTGATGCTCTGAAATGGTTGGATGAGATGGAGACGGTGATTGATATTAGCGGTTGTACTATTAAAGACACTATTAAGTATGTGTCTCAATCCTTTAAGGAGGAAGCCTTGACCTGGTGGAAGACAATGATCCAATCCACAGAAAAGGTTGCACTGTACAACCTAAGCTGGGATAAATTCGTAGAACTGATCCGCGAAACCTACTGCCCACCTCACGAGGTGGAGAAAGTTGAATCTGACTTTCTCAAGCTTACCATGAAGAACTTCAACTGTCAAGCATATGTCTTTGATTATAACTCTCTTTCAAGGCTCGTATCGTATCTGATCACCCTCGAGTCGAAGCGCATTGCGCAATTCATTGGAGGATTAGCTCCAGAAATCAAGGGGATGGTTAAATCCTCTAAACCTACGACGTTCAGATCGATTGTTCATCTAGCATTTTCCCTCACTAAGGATGAGATGCGGGCGAGAGCCGCCAAGTTTGATGATGACAACAAGTGCAAACGTGATGACACTCCTGCCAAGGATTCTAAGAAAGGCAAAACTGATTCGAACCATAACCATTCAAAGCCAATTGAGGCAAAGCCCGAATGAAAAACCTGCAGGAAAAAGCATTTTGGGAAATGCATGTTTAACCAGCCCAAAAGTTGTGGCATCTGCAAGCAGACGGACCACAAGTCTCACGAGTGCAAAGATCTAAAGAATGCCACCTACTAGGGTGTGGCGACAAAGGGCACATCAAGACTCATTACCCCAAATATGCAAATGACATGAAGAACAAGAATACTGACAGCGAGAAGAGCAATGCTTGAGCCTTTCGATTTGCTGCAGGAGAAGCAGTTAACGTTATAAATATCATTACGGATCAGTTTCCCGTAAATGATTTAATTGCTAGAAACTTGTTTAAAGTCTGGAGCTAGTAAAAGCTTGATGTGCTAAAAAGTGGTTTAACTAAATTAACAAAATTAAACCCTAAACTAGACTCTCTAAGTTTTAAATTTATAAAACTAAGACTCTCTAAACCCTAAACCACACAACCGGCAAGTGTACCGATCGATGCAGTATAGCCTAAGGAAGTCCGAGTATCGAACCCAAGAGACTCTACTGAGTACGCTAAGACTCTATCTAGACTAAGACTGACACGACTCAACTATTTGTTTATTAATTGGGGGGGGGGGGTTTCTAAAAATCCTGAGAATGCAAGTAATGAAAATCTAGATTAGCTAAAGAACTAACACGAACTCGAACGACGACTGAACTCAAGAGATGATGAAGGCTACCTAGGCTAGACTCCTGTTTAACTTGGATTGGATTTCTATTTGATAGTTTTGTGGTGTGGAACCGGGATCTTTGGATTCAAAACCTATTAAGACACCACTAAGCCCCTCAAACACTCTCAAGGCGATTCTTATGGCACTACCTAGGCTGTTACGCTCACCGGTTTTCTAGATTTCTTTTCCGTCCTCTAGTTTCTTGAAAGTGCCTATATAAGACGCTCTACCTTTCAGCGCGAACGTCTAAAGCAACTACGGGTTTTAATCTTAACTTAATAGACAATGGAATGTTAAGTCCTTATAACTAAACCAAGACCTATTAATATCCTCGAGCTTTTCTGCGACGAGTCTAGCAGAACACTTGATTTTATTAGATTACCGGATATTACTTCTAAGGTTACTTACGCGTTTTCACCCTAAAGGATCAAAGATTTATTACGTCATATAGACACTCACCAAAACCTAAAACCCTAGCCCGACTCTATTCCGTGATAAAGACCGTCACCAAGAATCGAACGAAGCAATAAACAATAATAAAATAATCACAAGCACGCATATGCACCAAGTTAAATTCCCATAGCTTTTACAGTACAAGAAAGATCCAAAACCACGACAAAAATCCAATAAAAATCCAATCTTTGTTAAACATTCATCATAGCCTAGGTAGTAAAGGTTTCTAGCCGATAATCATATTCAAAGATAAAGCACAAATCATAATCAAATCTGAATTCATCATTAAACAAATAAAAACAAACGAAAAACGAAGTAAAGGTAGTAAAGGTTTCTAGCCGATAATCATATTCAAAGGTTTCTAGCTCAGTCGACACAGTGTGTCTTACCGGTGAGTTTACTATTATTTTTGACGCAACGCTCTCGTTTATGCTTAAAGCAATATTTTGTAGTATACAACGTGCATGAATTCACTTGTTTAATCATGTGTTCAGACATTGCTGACAATTAAACTCATAATTGCAGTCATTAAGCAATAAGTAATGTGTACGGAAATTACCGGTTTGGGCCAGTTGTCACAGTCTCCCCCCGTTAAAAGAATTTCGTCCCGAAATTCAGACTGAACTCACTCTCGCTGGAGTCTTCTTGAATAGGTGGGGATACTTTTTCTTGAACTGGTCTTCACGTTCCCATGTGTACTCGGGTCCGTGCTTAGAGCTCCAACGTACTTTGATAAGTTTTACGCTGCTCCTCCTGGTCTTGTTGACTTTCCAGTCGGTAACCTCAACGGGTTGTTCTGTAAATCGGAGGGCTTCATCAATATGCACTTCATCCATCGGGATGATCACGTTTTCTTGTGTTGGACTCTTCTTCAGGTTGGATACATGAAACGTATCATGTACTCCATTAAGTTCTTCCGGTAACTCCAACTTGTATGCCACGGTACCAATTCTCTTCAAAATTCTGAATGGTCCGATGTATCGTGGATTCAGCTTTCCACGCTTTCCAAACCTGACTACGCCCTTCCATGGTGAGACTTTTAACAACACTTTGTCTCCCACCTTGAAATCTACCGATTTTCTATTCGGATCAGCGTAGCTCTTTTGTCGCTCTCGAGCCGCCTTAATGCGCTCTCAGATCTGTGCAATCTTGTCGGTTGTCTCTTGTACAAGTTCAGGACCAACCATACGTTTATCTCCAGCGTCTGCCCAACATAAGGGCGATCGGCATTTGCGGCCATACAGAGCTTCGAACGGCGCGGCTTTTATGCTCGTATGATAACTGTTATTGTAGGAAAACTCAACTAAAGGTAGATGAGTATCCCAGCTGCCGCCTAGATCCATGACACATGCGCGAAGCATATCTTCTAACGTTTGTATAGTCCGTTCGCTCTGGCCGTCTGTCTGCGGATGGAATGACGTGCTCAGATCCAACTAAGATCCAAAGGCTTCCTGAAATGATTGCCAGATTCTTGAGACAAAGCGTCCATCTCTGTCTGAAATGATTGAGATTGGCACTCCATGACGTGCCACAATTTCTCTTAAGTATATCTCTGCAAGCTTTCCAGTGCTATCCTTCTCTTGGATTGGTAGGAAATGCGCAGACTTCGTCAATCGATCAACTATTACCCATATCATATCGTGCCCTCTCGGGGTCCTGGGTAATTTCGTTATGAAGTCCATCGAGATTTGTTCCCACTTCTACACGGGAATCTCTGGTTGTTGTAGTAGGCCGGACGGTTTCTGATATTCTGCCTTAACCTTAGCACAGGTTAGGCATTTTCCCACATAAACAGCAACGTCGCTCTTGAGTCTCGGCCACCAATAGTATCCTTTCAAGTCTTGATACATTTTGTCTGATCCTGGATGGATCGAATATCTCGATTTGTGGGCTTCATTAAGGATGACTTCTCGTATGCCACCATAGAGTGGAACCCAAATACGCTTCTTGAAGTATAAGGCTCCCTCTTCGTTTGGCACCATGTATTTCAGCATATCTCGTAGGTATTCAGCTTTACGGTTCTCTTCTTTAAGAGCTTCTTGTTGTGCATCTCGAATGCGTGCTGTGAGGTTCGTTCGAATCGTCATTTCCAGTGCTCGAACCCTTAGGGTCTTAACCCTTTCCTTTCGGCTCAACGCGTCTGCTACAACGTTTGCCTTTCCAGGATGGTACTTAATCTCACAGTCATAATCGTTCAGCAGCTCGACCCAACGTCGCTGGCGCATATTCAATTCCTTCTGATCAAATATGTGTTGTAAGCTTTTATGATCTGTGAAAATTGTACATCGAGTACCATATAAATAATGTCGCCAAATCTTTAAGGCGAATACCACTGCGCCCAGCTCCATGTCGTGAGTGGTATAATTTCTCTCGTGAACCTTCAGCTGTCTTGAAGCGTAAGCGATGACTTTTTGGCGTTGCATAAGCACGCAACCCAAGCCTTGTCGTGAGGCGTCGCAGTATACCACGAAGTCTTCAGTGCCTTCGGGTAATGATAGTATCGGTGCATCGCATAGCTTGTTTTTAAGTAACTGGAAGGCTTCTTCTTGTTTGTGACCCCAGTCGTACTTCTTGTCTTTCTGAGTAAGGGTCGTTAGCGGTTGAGCTATCTTCGAGAAATTCTCAATGAATCGCCGATAGTAGCCCGCTAAGCCCAAAAATTGGCGAACTTCGGTCGGGGTCTTGGGAGCTTCCCAATTCTTTATTGCTTCAATCTTGGACGGGTCTACATGAATGCCCTTCTCATTCACCACGTGACCAAGAAATTGTACTTCGCGAATCCAGAATTCGCACTTTGAGAATTTTGCATAAAGCTTCTCTTTCTTCAGTAGTTCCAAGATGGTTCTGAGATGTTGCTCGTGCTCTTCTTTCGTTCGCGAGTAAATCAGGATATCATCGATAAATACAATCACGAATTTATCGAGATATGGTTTGCATACGCGGTTCATTAGATCCATAAAGACCGCCGGTGCATTCGTCAGCCCAAATGGCATCACAAGAAATTCGTAGTGCCCATAGCGCGTTCTGAATGCAGTCTTTGGCACCTTTCATCTTGGATTCTCAGCTGATGGTATCCAGATCGAAGGTCGATCTTGGAATAGTAGCTTGATCCTTGCAGTTGATCAAACAAGTCATCAATCCTCGGTAGCGGATACCGATTCTTGATTGTGAGCTTGTTCAGTTCCCTGTAATCGATACACATCCGCAGTGTTCCATCCTTCTTCTTTACGAACAATACTGGAGCTCCCCAGGGTGAGAAGCTTGGCCTTATGAATCCTTTATCCAACAACTCCTGAAGTTGTGTAGATAATTCTTGCATTTCGGATGGTGCAAGTCGATAGGGTGCCTTGGCTACAGGAGCAGCTCCTGGAACCAAGTCTATACGGAATTCGACTTGTCGTTGCGGAGGTAGTCCTGGCAGATCTTCAGGGAACACATCAGGAAATTCCTTCACCACAGGAATGTCTTCGAGTTTCGGCTCCTCAGCTTTCTTGTCTATAACGTGTGCTAGGAAAGCAACACATCCTTTCCTTAAGCACTTCTGTGCCTTCATACAACTGATGATTCGAAGAGGCGCGTCTCGTTTTTCTCCATGCACGATGAGAGTTTCACCATTCTCTAAAGGGATGCGAATGATTTTCTCATGGCAAATAACTTCAGCTTTGTTCTTGGACAACCAGTCCATCCCGACTACTACATCGAAGCTACCCAATTGAATAGGTAGGAGGTCGATGCTAAATCTTCGTTCACCAAGTTCTAGTGTGCAGCCTTTAACAACTTCGCCCGATTCAACAAGTTTACCATTGGCTAGTTCTATGGAATAAGGAGTTTCTAATCTACTAGATTCTATTCCGAGTATGCGTTTAAATTCCACAGACATGAAGCTATAATCGGCGCCAGTGTCGAATAATATGGATGCAAAGTGATTGTTAATGAGAAACGTACCGGTGACCACGTTAGGGTCCTCGCGTGCATCTCTTGCTCCAATCACAAATGCTCGAGCCGGAGCGTTGTTTCTCTCTGGGCAGTTCTTCATGAAATGATCATTGCTTCCACACTTGAAGCATCCTTGCCCTTTCCCGTTGCCATTCTTGTTACCAGCACCGTTCCCATTTCGGTTCTTTCCTTTTCCCCAACAGTCTTCTGTTTGATGACCCAATTTACCACATTTGTCGCACCTTGGAATGCGACAAGCTCCATCATGATGATACTTACATTTTTGGCATCGAGGCATGGAGCCTTGGTATGCTTTGGTTGCATGGATTTTTGTCTCCTGAGGCGGATTAGTGTCGCGCTTCTTGTTGAAACCCTTGTTGTTGCGAGTAGCTTGGTTCAAACTTGTATGCTTTCTCTTTTTGTCACCGGACGACTCAGCATGTGTCTCGGTCTTTTCTGTTGGGTTTAGTGATAACTTCTTCATACGAACACAATCTTCAGTCAGGCTGACAGCCAGAGTTACAGCCTCGGTGATTGTTTGTGGTTTGGCCGACGTCACCATGCCACGAAACTCTGAGGCCAGTCCCCAAATGTAGCGTTCCACACGCTTAAATTCAGGAGTCACCATGTAGGGAAGCACTCTCGACAGGTCGTGGAACCTTCGAGTGTAACCATTGATGTCAGCACCTTCCATAGTCAAGTGCCAGAACTCTGTTTCCAGCCTTTGGAGTTCCGCACGAGAGCAGTACTTCTCTCTCATCCTTTCCTTCAGTTCCTCCCAAGTGAGGCCATAAGCGGCGTCATCACCCAAAGTTTGGGCTTGCAGGTTCCACCAAGTCAGAGCTTCATCGACGAATAACCCAGTAGCAAAAGTGACTTGTTGATCCGCGGTACACTTGCTCATGCGGAAAGTAGCTTCAGTCTTCTCCGTCCAGCGCACAAATGCTACTGCACCTCCTGTGCCATCATAGTTCATCGGCTTGCAGTCGAGGAACTGCTTGAAAGTGCAGCCTTGAGCTGCATTGCCTCCCGACGAATCTCCATTCCCATTAGGCCTAGCGTTGCTTGGTCCTCCACTGTCTTGAGTTCGGTTCGCCTCGTACTGGGCGATAGCAGCGGAGATCCTTTCCTCCAGTAGAGCGTTCAGCTCATCAGCAGTTCTTGGCAGTGGGGGAGGAGGAGGTTGATCGTCATTGCGAGCATTCACAGTTTTCCTGGGTGCCATGTTCTGACAGAACATAACACAACAGGGTTAGGCATTTGTTTGATATCGTCCTACTAGGCAGTAGTAGTATATATATATTCACAGGTATATATCACATAAGAGTCATCAAACAATTATTACTCTAGCAGAGTACTTAGTAGGCTTGCACTGAGGGAATCCACACGTGACAAGACTTGCTGTGGTTTCTGTGCACTGAATTCCATAATTATGTATGCATCCATAATTACGTAACTCCTTGCACAGTCCGCACAGTTCGTTTCATCGTCGTATTTCTTCCTTCAGATGGGCCATTGCTTTTAGGTAGAGTCACGTATGTTTGTGACATTCTACTTCTAGTACATGCTAATTATCACACATAATTGCAAGTAATTTCTCAATTAAAGACAAGTGCTACTCATGTGCACTCTAAGTCTCATAGTGTCTTTTCTAGACTCATGTTGACAGTTTCAGGTAGTGGATGTCGCGGGACGTTTTATGCAATGAAAACTCTTTGAAAATTGTTTTCGTGAATGGATCCTAGAGATTGTAGACTAGACTCGAGAAGGAATCCTGGTTCACTACAATCGCAGCTCTGATACCAATCTGTCACACCCCTTTCTACGGCGGAAGCACGAGGTGTGATCATGAAAGGTTCTCATTGCATACGAAGAGTAAACATGCTACATGCTCGTAAAATAACATCAAATACCATAATTTGAAAACATAAGTTTAGCGTTTACATCGCTAGACAGCTTAAAACATTGTCTTAAGAGTTTACAACTTTATTTAAAGTTAAACACAAGCGACATCCACGAGCATAAGCAAGACCACGCGCACATCCATCCTAGTTACCTGAAATACATGTGAGTTTTTGGAAAAACGTCAACATAAAGTTGGTGTGAATTCATGCAGTTTTGTATTACACGTTTGTATACTTTGTATAAAAACATAGTTGTGAATAAATCAAGTTTTTCTCGAGTACTCCACGTACTTCAAGTTATATATCAATCCTCTTGAGTACCCCACGTACTTCAAGTTATATATCAATCCTCTTGAGTACCCCACGTACTTCAAGTTATATATCAATCCTCTTGAGTACCCCACGTACTTCAAGTTATATATCAATTTTAGTATGGTATGAATTTTATGTAAATACAGTATTTCTGTAATTATCAGATTGTTAATGGGTTGCAAAGCCATTAACATGTGGCACGACATAGGAAGTCACCAAACCTAAGGCATTTAATTGGTATATTCTGAGACACAAAAGCACTACTCGATTCTCGCCCCGACCGAGTGTGAGGCTGCCAGGCACCCGTTAGATCTAACCTTTTGTTCTGCGGTCTAAGTATGTACACGATTAATGGTGCTTCTGTACCCTATTCGTGACACTATTTCTCATAACGCATCCTACTTGGTTCTCATTCTCACCAAGCGCGTTTCTTGTTATCATTTCTCATAGCGCCTCATACTTGGTTCTCGTCCTCACCAAGTGCGCTTCTCATATTCTTATATTTCGTCACACTTGGTTCTCGTTCTCACCAAGTGTACTTCTTGTCACACTTGGTTCTCGTTCTCACCAAGTGTACTTCTTGTATTTATATCATACCAATTATAAATTTTGTACATTTGTACATGTATTTCACCCCCGAAGTTATAAAAACTGAAAACAGTTAAAGAGAAAAGGGGGAGCATGAACTCACAACTTTGCGTTCCTAGCGTCGTAAACTCCACCGGATTTGCTTAATTAACGTCGTAACCTATACGCGTTTTCTTAATGTTAGTCACTAGACTTGCGTCGCACAAGTACAGTCACTCTCTTTTGTGTATATTTTCTTGTGTTAAAAATATTCTTATATTTTTAACTACGTATCTTACTTATATTATTTTCTCTAAATAAATATAAGTCTTTTGTGTTTTGCACTTTGCACCCGAATTATGTATCTTGTATGTTGTATGTGTATTTTTATATTTCTACTCCTCATGAGTAATTAGTGTATTTTTAAGTCTTAATACACTAGCACGTATAACACATACTATATACACTTAGCACAAAAGTTGGTGATCAAATAATATATATTTTTCTTTCAAAAATATATATACTTATTATCCATTTTTATTCTTGAAAAATCACCATTTCTCATCACCAAAAATTAGGGAAACCTTGGTAATACTTTTAAATACATTTTTAGGGAATAAGTTTCTCAAAACTTATATTTTTCTAAGTGTCAAAATTTATAAAAATTTTGACAGAGTTTCCCCTAAAAATGGAGGTTTCCCACGTTTTCAAAACGTGTGTTTATTTTCTTTTAAATCATCATCAATCATCAATAATCATCAACAACAATTATCAACAATAATCACTACTTTTCCCCACTTCATGAACTTGGATATTTACCAAAATTGTGTAGTATCTTACTAGCACATTTAGTAAATCTTTTCATCTTTAAAAATAATTTTAGTTTCTTAAAAACTTTATTTTTAAAGAATATGAAGTTTCACAACTTCTAGTCAAGATTCGCAAAAATACTTCTTTGTTAAATTTTCTTGTGACACAAGTGTCTACACACTTGTTTATTTACTAAAAATGCTTTTAGTTCGGATAAGATCCGGGTTTTAAACAAGACTAATAGTTTTGCTTGGTTCTACCGAAAAACCACTTGTAGATCTTTAGATCTACTAGTTTTGAACAATATTTTGCAAGTAAAAATACTTTTACACAAGTTCATGTTTCATGTGTGGTAGAGTTTCACCTTTTAACCCTTATATCTTCTAACATAACCTTATGTCATGATTCATGATCATGACCAAACCGGATTAAATGATGATCCGAGCTACCACAACATAGATCGGGTCTAAATAATCACAAATTTCAATTACTACAACATTTACACAACATATGTGCTTTTAACCACCATTTTTCATGCCTTTAGTAGACTTTTAAGCATCATATTGCATGTTAACGAGTTTTAACCGACAAAAATCCTTTTAACCACTTTAGAATAGTTTAAATACGAGTTCTAAGTGTTATACCTCTAGCTCGAGGCTAGGGAAGAATTTATGCGCAAAATGAGTGGGTAAAAGCAAAGTAGAGAGGTCCTTCGCGTTCCGCTTGCACCAAACTTCCTAATATGTGACCCTTAACACTTGTGTGTGCTTGGAATGATGATGATCGAACTCGAAAATGGATGGTTGAAAGAGGGGTGTTTGGCCGTAAGCTACTAGAGAGAAAGAGAGAGTTGTGGGGTGGTGTGTTTAGTGAAAGTTCATGTGTGTAACTCTTGCATCTTATAGACAAACCATAGGTTAATTACCCAAAGGATATTGTGTTATTTAGATATTAGACAAACTAGATTTTGGTAATCTTGCAAGGACAAGTGTGTCCCCCATGGTTGGGGACGGTTAGGAGGGGGGGGGGGGTAAGCTAGTTCAAATCCAACTAGATGATTAGGAATTAGTTAGTTAAGTTAAGTGTCTTACCCGGTTACTAATGTGTAGTGTGTTATGACGGGTGTTAGGGTATACGGGGACCCTAACTGGTTCTGAAAAAGATAAATAATGTTATTAACAATATTTTCATGTTCCGGGTATAGTCCGGTTGTTCGGTTACATACCGATTCGTTAAAGTGCTAAATTGCACCTTTTAGTGTTTAATAAGTATCTTTTTGTAACACTATCGATTCCCAACCCTTAGGGAAACATTCTGGATAATAAAACGACATTTCTGCATAATATTTATATGTCTAAATGCTGAATTATTGCTGATTTGTATAAATTCTGCACTTAAAGTGCGTTTCGGGTGCTTTTTAGTGCTTATTTTTGCTTTCGTATTGCATATATACTAACCCTTGTATGTACTCTTGGGTTTTAATGCATTCTTGTTGTCGGACCTACACCTAGGCTCCAATTTTATTGTCTGACTGCTTTCTGCAGCTCAGTCGACACAGTGTGTCTTACCGGTGAGTTTACTATTATTTTTGACGCAACGCTCTCGTTTATGCTTAAATCAATATTTTGTAGTATACAACGTGCATGAATTCACTTGTTTAATCATGTGTTCAGACATTGCTGACAATTAAACTCATAATTGCAGTCATTAAGCAATAAGTAATGTGTACGGAAATTACCGGTTTGGGCCAGTTGTCACTTGTTTATACGGCTTTTACTATATTTGAAAACCGGTAACGGTTGGAAGCTAGGTAAAAGGTAAATACTCTTAACTTATTTTGTTTTTAAACTTGGGGTATGGCGAATATGCCACTTGGAGAGAGACAGAGAGTATTACGTAAATGGGTCGCCTATGATAACCCAGAAATGTAAGAACTCAGTTTACTCCATTATATTTGATAAATGAAATGATTGGGGGTTATTGGTACCATGTCCGGACGTCCCGACTCATATACTGTTATGGCCATACGGAATAGCGTGCAAGGGTAGGCATACCGACTGTAAGACGCGTTTTATTCAACTTTGGCGAGTACCGTCATTAATATAGCACTGAAAATGACCGGCTTTGATATCTGGTTCACATCATATGACAAATACGTAAATCTGGTGATAAGAATAAATCCCAAGAAATATTAAATGATTATCTACGGGTTTTCTCTATGTATAAAATCATTTTTGAAAAACAATTTTCAAAATGAGTCAGTTAATTGAACGCCTTACAATGTCGCTGAGACACCATGGACGAGGCAAGGAGTCTATGATGGATCACATATGGGAAGGTTGAAGTTCCATATGGTATACTACACTGTTTTGGAGATAAGGACTCTGATACGAGGATGCTGAACCTTGTCAACATATACTATTTCTTTTGATAATCATGTGATAACCCAATATCATTTATCTAAAGTTATCATATTTGATAGACATTCCGGTGATATCTCACCAGCTGATTAAAATCAACAGCAACTATGGAAATCTGCACACTGGCAAGGATATCTGTGCACTTTTGCACAAATTTCTATTTTCTTAATTTAATATTCTCTCATTCTGGAGAATAAACAGAAAAAGGAATCACTTTTTCTGGTTCTTGCTTGAAGCATATAAATCTCAAAGTTTTGGAACTCGATTTTCCAAACCCATCTGGGTGTATTATATTAAATAAATCCGGCAAATTTTGCCAGTTTGCTCTCCTCATGATCTCTGGAGTACGACATTGAATTATATTTCATAGATCTTTGACAACTGTAAATGCTAAACTTAGTATGATAGAAGCACCATATGGTGATTGGCAGTATCTTAGTGATGGTGATATAGCTCCCGACTGAATCAATGTGCTATAATCTCCTGATTATATGAAATCAAATTTCAAATTCCTTTTCTATTTAATTGATATGTTACTAATATCCCAAAATCTTACTGATGGTGATATAGCTCCCGACTGAATCAATGGCGAGCCTAAATCCTGGCAATCTATCTAACAAAAACAACGATAGCGACAACTATGATCGCAGAGACCGTTCGGACGAAAAAAATAATCTTCCATCCTTAGTCGCCGAGGAGGTTGGAAAAGATATGGCCAAATTCATGGCTAAATGTAAGGGGCCGGAACTATCAGTACCAAACGATAAGTCTGTTTCTAAAACCCACTCGAAATCTGAAAAGACTCACTACTCCATGACTAAAAGTGAGCAAAGTGTTAAGAACAATGTTCGAACTGAGCACCACAACTCTAAAGACAGGTGCACTTATAAATACTTCGTCTCATGTAAGCCCCGTGACTTTACGGGCGAGAAAGGGGCCATTGATGCTCTGAAATGGTTGGATGAGATGGAGACGGTGATTGATATTAGCGGTTGTACTATTAAAGACACTATTAAGTATGTGTCTCAATCCTTTAAGGAGGAAGCCTTGACCTGGTGGAAGACAATGATCCAATCCACAGAA
This sequence comes from Helianthus tuberosus, assembly GCA_030545235.1. NCBI lineage: Eukaryota > Viridiplantae > Streptophyta > Magnoliopsida > Asterales > Asteraceae > Helianthus > Helianthus tuberosus. The sequence continues at coordinate 173,977,701 of CM060447.1, forward strand.
AAGGTTGCACTGTACAACCTAAGCTGGGATAAATTCGTAGAACTGATCCGCGAAACCTACTGCCCACCTCACGAGGTGGAGAAAGTTGAATCTGACTTTCTCAAGCTTACCATGAAGAACTTCAACTGTCAAGCATATGTCTTTGATTATAACTCTCTTTCAAGGCTCGTATCGTATCTGATCACCCTCGAGTCGAAGCGCATTGCGCAATTCATTGGAGGATTAGCTCCAGAAATCAAGGGGATGGTTAAATCCTCTAAACCTACGACGTTCAGATCGATTGTTCATCTAGCATTTTCCCTCACTAAGGATGAGATGCGGGCGAGAGCCGCCAAGTTTGATGATGACAACAAGTGCAAACGTGATGACACTCCTGCCAAGGATTCTAAGAAAGGCAAAACTGATTCGAACCATAACCATTCAAAGCCAATTGAGGCAAAGCCCGAATGAAAAACCTGCAGGAAAAAGCATTTTGGGAAATGCATGTTTAACCAGCCCAAAAGTTGTGGCATCTGCAAGCAGACGGACCACAAGTCTCACGAGTGCAAAGATCTAAAGAATGCCACCTACTAGGGTGTGGCGACAAAGGGCACATCAAGACTCATTACCCCAAATATGCAAATGACATGAAGAACAAGAATACTGACAGCAAGAAGAGCAATGCTTGAGCCTTTCGATTTGCTGCAGGAGAAGCAGTTAACGTTATAAATATCATTACGGTTCAGTTTCCCGTAAATGATTTAATTGCTAGAAACTTGTTTAAAGTCTGGAGCTAGTAAAAGCTTGATGTGCTAAAAAGTGGTTTAACTAAATTAACAAAATTAAACCCTAAACTAGACTCTCTAAGTTTTAAATTTATAAAACTAAGACTCTCTAAACCCTAAACCACACAACCGGCAAGTGTACCGATCGATGCAGTATAGCCTAAGGAAGTCCGAGTATCGAACCCAAGAGACTCTACTGAGTACGCTAAGACTCTATCTAGACTAAGACTGACACGACTCAACTATTTGTTTATTAATTGGGGGGGGGGGGGGGTTTCTAAAAATCCTGAGAATGCAAGTAATGAAAATCTAGATTAGCTAAAGAACTAACACGAACTCGAACGACGACTGAACTCAAGAGATGATGAAGGCTACCTAGGCTAGACTCCTGTTTAACTTGGATTGGATTTCTATTTGATAGTTTTGTGGTGTGGAACCGGGATCTTTGGATTCAAAACCTATTAAGACACCACTAAGCCCCTCAAACACTCTCAAGGCGATTCTTATGGCACTACCTAGGCTGTTACGCTCACCGGTTTTCTAGATTTCTTTTCCGTCCTCTAGTTTCTTGAAAGTGCCTATATAAGACGCTCTACCTTTCAGCACGAACGTCTAAAGCAACTACGGGTTTTAATCTTGACTTAATAGACAATGGAATGTTAAGTCCTTATAACTAAACCAAGACCTATTAATATCCTCGAGCTTTTCCGCGACGAGTCTAGCAGAACACTTGATTTTATTAGATTACCGGATATTACTTCTAAGGTTACTTACGCGTTTTCACCCTAAAGGATCAAAGATTTATTACGTGATATAGACACTCACCAAAACCTAAAACCCTAGCCCGACTCTATTCCGTGATAAAGACCGTCACCAAGAATCGAACGAAGCAATAAACAATAATAAAATAATCACAAGCACGCATATGCACCAAGTTAAATTCCCATAGCTTTTACAGTACAAGAAAGATCCAAAACCACGACAAAAATCCAATAAAAATCCAATCTTTGTTAAACATTCATCATAGCCTAGGTAGTAAAGGTTTCTAGCCGATAATCATATTCAAAGATAAAGCACAAATCATAATCAAATCTGAATTCATCATTAAACAAATAAAAACAAACGAAAAACGAAGTAATAAGATATTAGAACCCGTAAACTTCGATCCCGAGTGCTCCTGAATGTCTCCCGATGATTCCTTGGCTTCCCGAACCTTCAACAACCTCCAAAACAGTCTCCAAGATGTCCAAAGAACTCTCAAATTCGTAATGTTGCTGTTTCTTCGGCTGTTGATGATAACGATCATATATAATTCTTCAAAACCCTACAACCGTTGCTGATTAAAGTCGGTTTCGCGTAAACAGACCCCACGCGGCCCGCATTACATATAAAGCTAAGTTCAAGCGGGGCGCGCGCGTGCTATCATCCGGAAATGTGATTTAAGCTTAAACGGCCCGCGTCAAAGGTGATTAAAAGCTTATTCGGCCCGCCTGGGCTCTCCAGATCTGCTTTTTCGACTCGTTTCAACTCCCAAGCTCTCTGTTTCCGTTCCAGACTTTCGCCTCTCCAGATTTTCAGTCGTTTCTGCTCCTTTTGGCTATTAAGACCTGAAAAACACAAACTATCAAAAGTATATACATTCTACGCTAAAAACGGACAAAAACGAATTATCTAACTACCAAAACCTGACGCAAATAAAGATGTATTTTACAATACATCAAATATCCCCACACTTACTCTTTTTTCGTCCTCGAAAAAGAATTATGCAAACGGAATCATAGTCGGAATAGTCGAACGAGCCAAAAGCTTAAGTTATTTTATTAAAACCGAAACTCGTGTTAGCCGCGATTGCAAGTATATCGATCCTCTTAAACCCAACCCGGTTCCAAGCCCTTATCATGGAAGTTTAGTTCAAGTGCGGTCAATCTACCTAGGGTCTCACGCTAAGAATTGCAAGTCCACCTAATCCCCCCTCAAGCTTATAGGACAAAAGGAACAACCACTGGGTTATTTCCTAACCGTCTTATACCAAGATCAAGAGAGTTTAAAATCAAATCTATTCTTATTTTTTTTTTCATACGAGCTTAGACTTTGCTTTTTGCTCTTTTTTTTTTCTCGTGAGTCTAGACGATGCTTTCCCTAACCAAGAGGTATTCCGGCTGTAGAGTCGCTATCCCCAACCACAGATTACTTAGGTTTCGGTACTTTTATTCGGCAATTCGATTTCACACATCCCAGAGGCATTCCGGCTGTAGAGTCGCTATCCCCAACTCGGATTACATAGACCTGTGCTACTTTCATTTAGTTTCTAGCTCACTTATTATTCTATTTTTTTTTAACGAGATAATGACCAAAAACTCTAACGATCTTAGCTTATAACGGTGCCCCTTATACTATTTTTGGCGGTTTCAATTTCCCCACTTTCCCTAGATGAGAACCCACTAGTAGACCGACAATTAGGTATATTTAATATCAAAGGAACCCAGAACCGAACCGAGCCTACCCGCGCATCCCAAACTAGACACAAGCACGATTATATTATCTCATATTATCATTATTTGAACCCGAACAAAAACCCAACTTTTCTATCATTTTCCGTTTTTTATTTTGCAAACTTCTTGTTTCAAAAGACATTTTCTAATTTTTTAATTTTTTTGGATTTTTTCAATTTTTTAATTTTTTTTTTCAACTCAAGACACTACTAACTGGACACTAAACGATAGTTCCCATCCCCACACTTAAACTCTACATTGCCCTCAATGTAGGATGGAAACCGACTCAAAAACTAAAAATAAATAAGAAATAAAAGACAAAGGGCAAATCGGAAAGGACTTAGCTGGTTTTATAACGCATAAGCTTCACAAACTTTCGTCCAATCCAGCACGATCGTATAGCATTTCGGTCGCGATCGGCTTTGACACTGACTGACATGCTTGGTAAAATGGTTGATATATGAACAGCAGCTCCAAAATCACCCGAATGGAGATTGAGTACGGGTGGTACATATTCGAACCTGCATCAACAAAAACAAGCAAAATACCAAAGCAATACCAACTCGACACAAATGACTCAAAAACTTCTAACTTAGACGCATGGTACAAAAATAAAAGACTCAAAGTACACAACCAAATTACCATCTTACCCCCTCCCAGCACTTTGCTCACCCTCGAACAACCCAAGTGCCAAACCTGACCAAAGTGTGGATGCAACGGATAATGGGCCGAATGTTTAGTGAGAAATCACATTTTAATACCTTAAAAAATATTCAACCCGTTTCCCCACACTTAAGATGGAAATAAACCCGATAACAACCGACTCAAATATAACAACAACAAATGCAGGAAAACATACCTAAACGTCGACTCGAACCAACCGAATGATGATGAATAAATGGATGAAGGTGAATATGAGAAATGGATAAAATGGCTGTGATAAAAGCCCAATGTCGACAGTAGTGGGCTCGCGGCCCGCATAAGATGTGTGATAAGTTGAGGCGGGCCGCTTCAACTTAACAACCGCCAAAACTTCTTTTAGTCCGCGCGGCCCGCTTCAGAGATAAACCTAAGTCCATGCGGGCCGCCTGAACAGCAGATAACAGCAACGTAATGCACAGCAGCAGCAAAATGTGCAGAATCTATTTTTTTCTATTCCCAAATTATCCCTGCATCTTATTTCGTCGTTTTGAACAGTAAACGTACCTGGGAAACGCTCGTCTGCTGAGTTCGGCCTTCGTGAAGAGGTGTGTACCTGCAAAAACTTTTACGACACACAAAAGACGCAAAAACATGAAACGACACTAACGACCTAACTAACGACACGACACGAATTACGACTCAAAATACAAACTCTACAAGTAATTCACAACTGTTCACGCACTTACGGAGGATCATATAATCGGAGCTCCCCTCCAAACCAACTCTTACGGGCCATAGCACTACCATCCGTAAAATCGCCCACATCTCTCCTAAACCTCTCATACTCCATCGACTCGTCATCAAGCGGTTTGAACCTAAACATATCATCTTTATATCTATCCCCACACTGAGCCTTACTCAGCATCTCTAACTTAGATTCCAACCTAATCATTCTCTCTTCCAACTCTTCGACCCTCCTATCAGGTGGATCCCCACACTTGGGTTTTAACACCTTTTCTAGACTCGGCTCACTTACTACCTTTTTCTCGTCTCTCTCACTCTTCTCACTCTCCTCTACCGATGCTATCGCCTCAACTTTCTCACTCGACCCTCTCGCATTATTCACCTCAAAAACTACTGACTCGTCGCCCGCTCTAAGTGTAATTGTGCCTAAGAAGACATCTATAAGGGCTTTAGCTGTGTTCAAGAACGGGCGCCCTAAAATCAACGGAACTTTATCATCAGCCTCCATATCTAGCACTACAAAATCAGCCGGAAACACAAACTTATCCACTTTTACCAACAAATTCTCTACAATCCCCCTAGGATACTTAACTGTCTTATCTGCTAACGAGAGGGTCATACGAGTTGACTTCAAATCACCAAAGCCTAGTTTTTCGTAAAATGAATATGGCATCAAATTAATACTAGAACCAAGGTCTGCCAACGCGTGGTTTTTAACATCACCACCAAACAAACAAGGAATCGTGAATATACCTGGATCAGTAAGTTTCTCAGGAAGTTTATTTAGGATCACAGCAGAACACTCTCCACTCAATGAATTACTCGAACACTCTCCTACCCTATCCTTACGCTTGAGAAAATCCTTAAGGAACTTGGCGTATTTAGGCATGGATCTCAAAGCCTCTATAAACGGAAGATTCACCTTCAACTGGGCGAACATCTCAAGAAATTTCTCGTATTCCCTAGCATATATCTGCTGTCTAGCACGAGCGGGAAACGGAAGACGAGAAATATCAATCACTGGCGGTGGCCGAACCTTCTTCGGCTGCTTCTCCACTTTCTTCTCCACTGGAGACTTCTCGGCGTGTGCGGTACTTGCTGGGTCTAGCCTATGTTGCACCTTGCCTGGAGCCTCCATCTCAATCTCCTCATCTACCTCAGCATCACTCTCTTCTTCAACTCTCTCTCTCACAACCTCTCCTAGACTCATCCCACTACGAGTCGTAATAGCTTTCACAGAATGGTTAACAGGGTGAGTGGTACCTGAAAACTGACCCGAAGGGTATTCTCTCAACTGCCTCGATATATCCCCCACTGTTCTCTTAAGATCTAAAAGAGTGGACTCTTGATTTTTAAGCTGCAGATCGTGACTCTTATTAATTTGATCTTGAGTTTGAATAAATTCAGTGAGGGATTTTTGCGTCGCCTGATTTTGTGTCATCATCGCCTGATTTTGTGTCATCATCTGAGCGAACATCTCCTCCATCCTACTCATACTACCCTCTGGAGCCTTGCCACTACCTTGACCCTCTTGATTCGACCCTCCACTCGCAAACTGACCTCCTGAACCACTATACTGACCACTCTGACCCGAACCACTACTCGTATAAAGACCCGGCCCCCTATTTTGATACTGACCAGATGGGAAACCAGGGGGATTGCCAGAAGGGCGAAAACTACTACCACTACCCTGCCAGTTGGGGTTAAAACCATTATTACTACTACTAAACAAACCCCTAGACTGACCTGCTATGTACTCTACCTGCTCTAACGTAAGTGTGGGACAATCGAGTGTATCGTGACCTCCCCTACAAACCTCACACCTATCGACTCTCTTCTTAATCTCATCCAACTCTCTCCTCATCTCTTGCCTCAAATCTTTCCTCACACTCTCGACTTCAGCAGCTACCGATGGATCCAAGCTAACTTGGTTTACCCCTCGACCGGCCGAGGAGGTAGTAACAGGAATGGAAGTCCTGCTGGTAGTGCTGTAATCCATATCAGAATGGGCGAAACTCTCAAATAAATCATTACACTCAGTCACCGTCTTCTTTCCCATAAGCTGACCTCCTGCTGAAGTATCGAAACGAGCTCTAATCTCAGGAGTAAGACCATTGTAAAACTTCTCAACTAACGCCCAATCAGACAAACCATGCTGCGAACGACGGGAAAGAAGCGTCTGAAAACGCTCCCAAGCTAAGTGGTATGGCTCATCAAGCTCCATACGAAAGGAGTGAATCTGATCACGAAGGCGAGATGCCTTGGCTGGCGGGAAGTATTTTGCTATAAAAGCATCGCGAAGACCAGCCCAAGTAGTGAAAGTGCCTGCTGGCTGAGAATCAAACCAGACGGCTGCGCGTCCAGCGAGAGAGAATGGGAAAACCTGAAGGTACCTGGTCTCTAGATTAACACCCTCAATGGAGAAGGTGCCACAAAGACGAGTGATGCGATTTATGTGAGCGGGAGCATCCTCGTCGTCACGACCATGGAACTGGCAAGAATTGGTAATGGCCGTCATGATGTAAGAAGGAATCTGCCAGGACCTATCATTTGCAATGTTCGGAAGGGTGATGGGTGAAGTAGCATCGGTGAAACCGGTGGTAGCCTGCTGGTAAACGGTGCGGTTCGCCATGGCGGGTGAAGGACTAGGTGAACGAGAACGGGAGGGTGGCGGGGAAACGTGTGGTGAAACGTGTGGTGATGGCTTCGGTGTGAAATCGAACGCGGGGGTGGACTGTGCAACCGAAGAAGAGCTAGAAGCACTAACCTCTGACGCAGAAGACGAAACGGACGACTTGACTGTAAACAGAAGCGGCGGCGGTCCCTGCGAGCGCGTATGGGGCATCCACCAACTACGAACAACGAAAAGACTCTAACACAGACTCGCTAACCTAGAAAAGACACTAAAGCAAATATTTTTTTGATTTTTTTAATTTTTAGACTCCTACGACTCAACGAACACAAATAGCACGTAATATGTCAAACAAGTCCAAACAAAGTAATCAACACAATCGCCAAGAGTCCCCGGCAACGGCGCCAAAAACTTGATGTGCACGAAGTGGTTTAACTAAATTAACTAAATTAAACCCTAAACTAGACTCTCTAAGTTTTAAATTTATAAAACTAAGACTCTCTAAACCCTAAACCACACGACCGGCAAGTGTACCGATCGATGCAGTATAGCCTAAGGAAGTCCAAGTATCGAACCCAAGAGACTCTACTGATTACACTAAGACTCTATCTAGACTAAGACTGACACGACTCAACTATTTGTTTATTAATTGGGGGGGGGGGGGTTCTAAAAATCCTAAGAATGCAAGTAATGAAAATCTAGATTAGCTAAAGAACTAACACGAACTCGAACGACGACTGAACTCAAGAGATGATGAAGGCTACCTAGGCTAGACTCCTGTTTAACTTGGATTGAATATCTATTTGATAGTTTTGTGGTGTGGAACCGGGATCTTTGGATTCTAAACCTATTAAGACACCACTAAGCCCCTCAAACACTCTCAAGGCGATTCTTATGGCACTACCTAGGTTGTTACGCTCACCGGTTTTCTAGATTTCTTTTCCGTCCTCTAGTTTCTTGAAAGTGCCTATATAAGACACTCTACCTTTCAGCACGAACGTCTAAAGCAACTACGGGTTTTAATCTTGACTTAATAGACAATGGAATGTTAAGTCCTTATAACTAAACCAAGACCTATTAATATCCTCGAGCTTTTCCGCGACGAGTCTAGCAGAACACTTGATTTTATTAGATTACCGGATATTACTTCTAAGGTTACTTACGCGTTTTCACCCTAAAGGATCAAAGATTTATTACGTGATATAGACACTCACCAAAACCTAAAACCCTAGCCCGACTCTATTCCGTGATAAAGACCGTCACCAAGAATCGAACGAAGCAATAAACAATAATAAAATAATCACAAGCACGCATATGCACCAAGTTAAATTCCCATAGCTTTTACAGTACAAGAAAGATCCAAAACCACGACAAAAATCCAATAAAAATCCAATCTTTGTTAAACATTCATCATAGCCTAGGTAGTAAAGGTTTCTAGCCGATAATCATATTCAAAGATAAAGCACAAATCATAATCAAATCTGAATTCATCATTAAACAAATAAAAACAAACGAAAAACGAAGTAATAAGATATTAGAACCCGTAAACTTCGATCCCGAGTGCTCCTGAATGTCTCCCGATGATTCCTTGGCTTCCCGAACCTTCAACAACCTCCAAAACAGTCTCCAAGATGTCCAAAGAACTCTCAAATTCGTAATGTTGCTGTTTCTTCGGCTGTTGATGATAACGATCATATATAATTCTTCAAAACCCTACAACCGTTGCTGATTAAAGTCTGTTTCGCGTAAACAGACCCCACGCGGCCCGCATTACATATAAAGCTAAGTTCAAGCGGGGCGCGCGCGTGCTATCATCCGGAAATGTGATTTAAGCTCAAACGGCCCGCGTCAAAGGTGATTAAAAGCTTATTCGGCCCGCCTGGGCTCTCCAGATCTGCTTTTTCGACTCGTTTCAACTCCCAAGCTCTCTGTTTCCGTTCCAGACTTTCGCCTCTCCAGATTTTCAGTCGTTTCTGCTCCTTTTGGCTATTAAGACCTGAAAAACACAAACTATCAAAAGTATATACATTCTACGCTAAAAATGGACAAAAACGAATTATCTAACTACCAAAACCTGACGCGAATAAAGATGTATTTTACAATACATCAAAGCTTCATCAACCCTAAATGTAATAAATTATAAATTCTGGCCTTTTGGGGTGTAAATATTATTATCATGTGGCCAATGAAAATGGTTTCACAATTCATAATATATAAATATATAAATATATATATATATATATATATATATATATATATATATATATCCATCATGAATCAACCTGTCTTTGAAAATTTGTTATCTTTAAATCTTGTGGGATTCGATATAGTTTTAGGCATGGATTGGTTAAACTCATAACCAAGTCTATATTCGCTGTGATAAGAAACTTATCGGAACTAAATCCCCATCTGGCAATATACCTACTTTTGTGGAAGATCAACACTATAGATTGCCCGAGAAAGATTTTATGCTTAAGGCATCCAAGTAATTGAAAGGAGAATGTGTTATCTACATGACACAAGTAACTTATGATGAACTGGAGCCAATGGTGGAAGATCTTTTGGGGATGGACATGAAGATCCACATCCACCTATGAAGCAAAATGCTTAATGTGCTCACAAGTAAGACGAACATCATGGACCATCTGGTCTGCATCAATGAGCTGGAAAATCCCAGATAGATATGGGAAATGGTAACAATGGATCAAATTCCATATTTAGCTAAATCAATCATAGCAATGACACGATATGAGTTATAGTCAACAGACTGACTAAATCGGCGCTTCTTGTCAATTAAGGAAAACTTATATTTCTAACAAGTTAAGCTATATAAAGACAACATCGAGTCTTTTTATGGAGTATCGTTGTCTATAGTATCGGATTGAGATACTAAATATATTCTTATTCGTATAAATTTTCCAACAAAGCGCTTAGTACGCTCTTTAATTTTAGTACGGCTTACTGCCCATACTAATGGGTAGAGTGAGCGTACCCTCCAAACTCTGGAGAACATGCTCTGTGCGTTAGTGTCGAACGCTCGTCTGTTGGGCTAAAGTTGGTAGAACCCAACTCTCTGGACCTAAGATTGTCCTTGAAGTAACTAAAAGAATCTTACTCTCATGATAAACTCAAGGCTGCCCATGATAGGCAGAAGAGTTGCACTAATAAAAAAGGCGGAAGCCTTAAAGATAATATATCATTGAATAAGGGAAATTGAGCCCTAGATATATTCACCATTCGAGATGACAGAATGTGTCAGTTCAATAGCTTCTAGATGTAAGCTATTAATAGAGCTGAGTGGAATCCATGGTGTATTCCATATCTCTAATATGAAAAGTGCTTAGTTTAAAGCACTTGTCATGTTGTTCCATGACATTTAAACATGAGCTTAAGGTTTATTGAAAAACCTTGTCCATTAAGAAATTCAAAAGCTCAGTAGAAAATAAGTTTCCCTCGTAAAAGTGAAATGGGATTCCCACTATGGCCCAGGATACACTTGAGAGGTTGAAATCTGAAATGAAACGGGACTAACCGTATTACTTTTTTACAAATATTGAGGACGAGATTTACTTTAAGGGGGTGAGGATGTAACACCTCGGAAATTCCGTTCAACTTTGTGACGACATGTGTCCGATTCTCCAACTAATCCAGTCTACATGAAAGGAGAAACCTCCAACTAAGGAGGAAGGGCCAATACTGAACGTTAACTGAAATGCATTTGAATCTCTGACTAATCCCAAAATTGGGAAGGAGAAAAAAAATTCTATTGAGCGTTAGCCGAAACGCGTCCCGGAACTCCGACTAATCTCAACTGCGAGAAAGGAGATGGACTTAGCGTGCCAAATGTCCAAAGATATAAAAATATTAGGACATAAGCTACACATACCCTAAATACCCTTTACTTGACTTAGATATAAGTTTTGAAGGGTTAGGTATGACAAAAACACGCTTATACAAGTCCAGGGACTATTTTCGACAAACTGCAAAAGTCAACCCTTTCTCGTATTTTGAATACGAACCATGTATACAAATACAAATACTTTTGTATTCAATATAATCTTGTATTTTATTGATAAGAATGGAAAAATATCAATCGTTGCGAAATTTCGATTATTTTCGTGTTCAATAAAGCGTTATGCGTTATTTGCGAAACGCGTAACCATACAACCGAACAAACCGACATCTATGACATTTTCAGGAAAAATTCAAGTTGCATATGTCTTAACGCCTTTATATAACCTAAATTTGGGGTTAAACGTGACAATACGCGACAATACAAGTCCAGGGGCTAAACCTGCCAAAAATGGAAAGTCTGCCCCTGCTAGGTCCTTACAGACTGTAAAATAAAACCCCTTACGATCCGTAAGGGGTACCCAGCTCACCAATTTTAAGTGTGGCCTCCAAGTAAACCTCTAACTCGAACCTATGGCAATGTGGCTGCACTAAACACGTGTTAGGACACTTGTAATGATCTCTAAAGGTTCCCTAACACCTGTGATGATCATATCATTCCTCCACAACTATAAATAGGTGCTTAGTTTCATTCTTGAACTTGTACCTTCTCAAAATCTTTCTATCTTTCTCTCTTGGAAGTTCTTGAGCTATAGGAACATCCTAATCAGTCATTTTCATTCGAGGATCACTAGTAAGTGATCCTTTCATTTGCATTTTCGTTTATTAGGCCTTTAAAGCCAAAAGTCAAGCAATTTCGATAATTGCTTTGAGTTTCGGTTTAGACCTTTATGGTCCAGCCATTGTTCGAGTCGAACATGGCTACGTGATCGTAATTAGGTATGTGTTAATCCCTCAAAAGGGCACCTCCTGGAAATCATGTTAACTAAGTTAATTGAGGGGTCAAAGTTTTATTGTTTAAAAAATCAAACAGGTCAGTTTTTGTAAATGTTATAAACTGATTATAGAGACGTTATAAAATATGTTTTGACACTTAAACAAGTTGGTAATAATTATTAGAACATGTATGAACATGTTCGGCTCGTCAATTCAAGTTTTAAGGTCGGTTCGCAACCGAAAGTCGAGAAGTTTGACTTTTGCTTTGACTCTCGATTCTAACCCGATTTAGCTTAGTTAGTGTCACAACCCCCGACCTCACCCTGGGAGCGGGAGCCGCGAACCAATCAAGTGGATTAATTTTGCAGCGGAAATGTGACATCAAAATCGTAGTTAGGAAATAAATTTCAGAGTTTCAAGACACCAAACTTTTATAATAAACAAATGTGATAAACCCATATTTCATTTATAATAATATTTTATAAGGATAAACCCTAGTTGCTAAAAACATAACTTCTTCGATTTATTCAGGTAAATTAAAGCCACTTTCTTTAAGCCTTCAGTGCTCCATAGCTGGCTTCTTATAGCTTCATATTAAGTTACCTGAAACGCATTTTAAAAATACTTTATCAGCAAGAAATGTTGGCGAGTACATTCCATTTTATAAAACATCAGTTGTTATAACTTTACAGTATTAAGAGCAATTACAATGTTTATATCTACCCAATTACTCGTTCAGTACTTGTCATTCAACGGATCTGTGACTATGGTCATATCACACATTGGCTACCCATGTCCAATTGTGAAGATTATCAAGTACTGTATACAACCCCATAATACTGGAAGCAATTGTAGAATACAAAGACTTAATCACTGTAATTATAACTGATAAACATTTAGGGTTTTGTAAAACATTTGAAATAATGGCTCACAAATTGTGAGAAAAAGAGAATGACTCACATTGTAAACTTTCTACGGGCTTCCTCGTGATAATTCCCGATTATTTTCTTGAGTTTATGCACGCTTGTTAGTAAAATAACCCAAATCACATTAGCCATACAACACGAGACAGAACCCCAACGAACTTAGTCAGGCAGAGCCTTGACATGCTTTGATGGGTCTTAGATCAATCGGGTAGGGTAACGAATTAGTGATCGGGGGTTAAAATACTTACAACAGGGCAGATCTTCGTGTTTTAGGGGGTATTTGGCTATAATTTTCGCACTATAGAAGTTGAGAGAGAAAGAAAATGAACGAATTGGAGAATGTAGTGAACTGCTCCATTTATACGAATTTTCAAGGTTCATCGCGCCCCGCGACCCCCTCCCCTTGTTTTTGTCGTGCCCCGCGAGAGGCACCCTAGCTATGGCTAGGGTTGCCGGGTGGCCAATAGGGTTGCTACATGACCCAACACGTGGCACAAAGGAGTGAAACTGATCATAAGCTGAGTTTTGACTAAAGATCGCAAATGTCGTTATTTAATGACCGAAACGCCCTTTCTGGCGCATATTATGGTTTTGAACCATAACTATCAATCAAAACTTGATACCTACTGATATTATAACATATTTAAAATGTTTTCACAGTAGGTACATGATCACAACTCATATTTCAAATAAGTTTTCAAACTATGTATATAATGATCAAAATGCCCCTACGGTGTATAGTTTGGTCTTAAATCATAAAACTCACATATGCTTGATTACTTATTGATATTGTATCATAAATATAATATTTTTGCAGAATGATCATATTCATAACATCAGTTTATACGCAAGTTCCTTTAATACGTCGCTTAATGACTAAAATGCCCTTATGAGGCATATTTTGATTTTAAAACCTCAATGGGCATATAAGTTGGTAACCTACTGATGTTAAAACTTATTTAAAGTATATTGGCATATAGAACTTGTTCATGACTCATCTGGTTACCCGATATCGCTTATATGCGTACAGTTAGGCTTATTTAACTAGTTTACGTAAGTGTACTGAAACGGGTCAATTCTTATCATTTTCGTTTCAAATTCCAGAATGTACAATGTTTACCCATATTATACAAGTCCTAGTACTTGTTGGGTTTACGCTTAATCTAGCGATTAATCCTATTCTCACGTAACGGGTCGTATTAAAGGAACTAACATATGACCCGTATACATTCTAACAGATAGCTAAATCTGTTCATTCCGGACTATAGAACCCCCAGATAACCGGACTTGAGTTTAGTACTTGTTTATACGGCTTTTACTATATTTGAAAACCGGTAACGGTTGGAAGCTAGCTAAAAGGTAAATACTCTTAACTTATTTTGTTTTTAAACTTGGGGTGTGGCGAATACGCCACTTGAAGCGAGTATTACATAAATGGGTCGCCTATGATAACCCATAAATGTAAGAACTCGGTTTACTCCATTATATTTGATAAATGAAATGATTGGGGGTTATTGGTACCGTGTCCGGACGTCCCGACTCATATACTGTTATGGTCATACGGAATAGCGTGCAATGGTAGGCATACCACTGTAAGACGCGTTTTATTCAACTTTGGCAAGTACCGTAATTATTATAGCACTGAAAATGACCAACTTTGATATCTGCTTCCCATCATATGACAAATATGTAAATCTAGTGACAAGAATAAATTCCAAGAAATATTAAATGATTACCTATGGGTTTTCTCTATGTATAAAATCATTTTTGAAAAATTATTTTCAAAATGAGTTAGTTAATTGTATTTACCAGCGAAAGCTGACGTATTTTCAAAAGACTAAACTGCAGGTACCGAACCTTGACTGTTTGGCTGGGAATCCAGGTCGGATATGATAAAAGCAATGGAATTTGCAACTCCTAGCTTAAGGTCTATGATGTCTAAACTTCATTCCGTCTCGATCCGCCCGTGGGCTGTTATTTGAACAATCTTTGTATTTGGAATATTAAACACTTTCAATATAATGAATGTTTAATTTTACTCCTAATACTTCCGCTGCATTGTTATTAAATTAACTTGTGAATGTAACTAGTAACCAACCATCACGATTAGACCATCGCGGGCCCACCGAAAATCGGGGTGTGACAGATGTGGTATCAGAACTACAGTTTGAGTGAATTAGACACTAGCCTTTTGTGTCTAATCTCAAATATCACAAATGCAGATTCCATAATACTATTCTGAGTTCTAGACTTGAACATAGGACTACCCATTTATTATATTATTGATTTTATGAACGCCTTACAATGTCGCTGAGACACCATGGACAAGGCAAGGAGTCTATGATGGATCACATATGGGAAGCTTGAAGTTCCATATGGCAAACTACACTGTTTTGGAGATAATGACGCTAATACGAGGATGCTAAACCTCGTCAACAGATACTATTTCTTTTAATAATCCTGTGATAACCCAATATCATTTATCTAAAGTCTATCATATTTGATATACATTCCGGTGATATCTCACCAGCTGATTAAAAACAACAGCAACTATGGAAAGCTGCACACTGGCAAGGATATCTGTGCACTTTTGCACAAATTTCTATTTTCTTGATTTAATACTCTCATTCTGGAGAATAAACAGAAAAAGGAATCACTTTTTCTGGTTCTTGCTTGAAGCATATGAATCTCAAAGTTTTGGAACTCGATTTTCCAAACCCATCTGGGTGTATTATATTAAATAAATCCGGCAAATTTTGCCAGTTTGCTCTCCTCCTGATCATCTGGAGTACGACATTGAATTATATTTCATTGATCTTTGACAACTGTAAATGCCAAACTTAGTATGATAGAAGCCCCATATGGTGATTGGCAGTATCTTAATGTGTTCCATAGATTACTTTCATGCCTGATCAGTATGAAGGTTAATGCATGGAACCTCTAAGATCTGCCAACGATCATATTGTACTGATATCAGCTAACAGTATGCATCCAAGTATATTTTGGCAATATCACTGCCATAACAATGATCATTAATTTTATGAAACGTACTGGTACTTCCTCTATTAAATCACTAAATCCTCCAACACTAAATGGAGTAAAGCAAGAAGAGGAATAACTTGTATGATGGAAGAAAGGATGACTGAAGACTCTTTTCTTAACTATGTTTTACTTGTTTTCAAAAGTCCACTTATGGACAATCTTATATGTAAATTCGAAAAGTCCTTATAGGACATTGTGCTATAATCTCTTGATTATATGAAATCAAATTTCAAATTCCTTTTCTATTTAATTGATCTGCTACTAATATCCCAAAATCTTACTGATGGTGATATAGCTCCGGACTGAATCAATGGCGAGCCTAAATACTGGCAATCTATCTAACAAAAAGAACGATAGCGACAACTATGATCACAGAGACCGTTCGGACGAAGAAAATAATCTTCGATCCTTAGTCGCCGAGGAGGTTGGAAAAGCTATGGCCAAATTCCTGGCTAAATTAAAGGGGCCGGAACTATCAGTACCAAAAGATAAGTCTGTTTCTAAACCCCACTCAAAATCTAAAAAGACTCACTACTCCACGACTAAAAGTGAGCAAACTGTTAAGAACAATGTTCAAACTGAGCACCACAACTCTAAAGACGGGTGCACTTATAAATACTTCATCTCATGTAAGCCCCGTGACTTTACGGACGAGAAAGGGGCCATTGATGCTCTGAAATGGTTGGATGAGATGGAGACGGTGATTGATATTAGTGGCTGTACTATTAAAGACATTATTAAGTATGTGTCTCAATCCTTCAAGGAGGAAGCATTGACCTGGTAGAAGACAATGATCCAATCCTCAGGAAAGGTTGCACTGTACAACCTAAGTTGGGCTAAATTCGTGGAACTGATCCGCGAAACCTACTGACGACCTCACGAGGTGGAGAAAGTTGAATCTGACTTTCTCAAGCTTACCATGAAGAACTTCAACTATCGAGCTTATGTCTCTGATTATAACTCTCTTTCAAGGCTTGTACCCTATTTGATCACCCCCGAGTCGAAGCGCATTGCGCGATTCATTGGAGGATTAGCTCCAGAAATCAAGGGAATGGTTAAATCCTCTAAACCTACGATGTTCAGATCGGCTTTTGATCTAGCATTGTCCCTCACTGAGGATGAGATAAGGGCGAGAGCCGCCAAGTTTGATGATGATAACAAGCACAAACGTGATGACACTCCTGCCAAGGATTCTAAGAAAGGCAAAATTGGTTCGAACCATACCAGTTAAAGCTAACTGAGGCAAAGCCCGAATGCAAAACCTGCGGGAAAAAGCATTTTGGGAAATGCCTGTTTAACCAGCCCAAAGGTTGTGGCATCTACAAGCAAACGGACCACAAGTCTCACGAGTGCAAAGATCTAAAGAATGCCACCTACTATGGGTGTGGCGACAAAGGGCACATCAAGACTCATTATCCCAAATATGCAAATGACATGAAGAACAAGAACACTGATGGCGAGAAAAGCAATGCTTGAGCCTTCCAATTTGCTACAAGAGAAGCAGTTAAAGTTATAAATATCATTACAGATCTGTTTCTCATAAATGATTTTATTTCTAGAAACTTGTTTAAATTCTGGAGCTAGTAAAAGCTTCATCAACTCTAAATGTAATAAATTATAAATTCTACCCTTTTGGGGTGTAAATATTATTATCATGTGGCCAATGAAAATGGTTTCACAATTCATAATATATATGATATATTCATCATGAATCAATCTGTCTTTGAAAATCTTTTATCTTTAAATCTTGCGGGATTCAATATAGTTTTAGGCATGGATTGGTTAAACTCATAACCAAGTCTATATTTCCTGTGATAAGAAACTTATCGGAACTAAATCCCCATCTGGCAATATACCTACTTTTGTGGAAGATCAACACTATAGATTGCCCGAGAAAGATTTTATGCTTAAGGCATCCAAGTAATTGAAAGGAGAATGTGTCATCTACATGACACAAGTAACTTATGACGAACTGGAGCCAATGATGGAAGATCTTTTGTGGATGGGCATGAAGATCCACAACCACCTATGAAGCAAAATGCTTAATGTATTCGCATGTAAGACGAACATCATGGACTATCTGGTCTGCATCAATGAGCTGGAAAATCCCACATAGATATGGGAAATGGTAACAATGGATCTAATTCCAAATTTACCTAAATCAATCGCAGCAATGACACGATATGAGTTATAGTCGACAGACTGACTAAATCGCCGCTTCTTGTCAATTAAGGAAAACTTATATTTCCGACAAGTTAAGCTATATAAAGACAACATCAAGTCTCCTTATGGAGCATCGTTGTCTATTGTATTAGATTGAGATATTACATATATTCTTATTCCTAGAAAATTTCCAGCAAAGCGCTTAGTACGCTCTTAAATTTTAGTACGACTTACTGCCTAGACTGATGCGTACAGTGAGTGTACCCTCCAAACTCTGGAGAACATGTTATGTGCGTACATGATACACAAGAAAGTGTTGAAAGCCTGTCTGTTGGGCTAAAGTTGGTAGAACCCAACTCTCTGGACCTAAGATTGTCCTTGAAATAACTTAAAGAATCTTACTCTCATGATAAACTCAAGGCTGCCCAAGATAGGCTGAAGAGTTGCACTGATAAAAAAGGCGGAAGCCTTAAAGATGATATATCATTGAATAAGGGTAATTGAGCCCTAGATATATTGACCATTCGAGATGATAGAATGTGTCAGTTCAATAGCTTCTAGATGTAAGCTACAAATAGAGCTAAGTGGAATCCATGGTGTATTCCATATCTTTAATCTGAAAAGTGCTTAGTTGAAAGCACTTGTCATGTTTCGCCATGACGTTTAAATATGAGCTTAAGGTTTATTGAGACACCTTGTCCATTATGAAATTCAAAAGCTCCATAGAAAATAAGTTTCCCTCGTAAAAGTGAAATGGGATTCCCATTGTGGCCCAGGATACACTTGAGAGGTTGAAATCTGATATGAAACGGGACTAACCGTATTACTTTGAACAAATCTCGAGGACGAGATTTACTTTAAGGGGGTGAGGATGTAACACCCCAAAAATTCTATCCAACTATGTGACGACACATGCCCGATTCTTTAACTAATCCCGTCTACGTGGAAGGAGAAACCTCTACCTAATCCCGACTATGTGGAAGGAGGAAGGACATATACTGAACGTTAACTGAAACGTATTTGAATCTCTAACTAATCCCAAAATTGGGAAGGAGAAATAAAATTCTATTGAGCGTAAGCTAAAACGCGTCCCGGATCTCCGACTAATCTCAACTGCGAGAAAAAAGAGAGACTTAAACGTGCCAAATGGCCAAAGATATAATATCTAAGGACATAAGCTACATATAACCTAAATACCCTTTACGTGACTTAGATATAAGTTTTGAAGGGTTAGGTATGACAAAAACACGCTTATGCAAGTCCAGGGACTATTTTCCACAAACTGCGAAAGTCTGCCCATTCTCGTATTTTGAATACGGACCATATATACAAATCCAAATATTTTTGTATTCAATAAAATCTTGTATTTTATTGACACGAATGAAAAAAATATCAATCTTTGCGAAATTTCGATTATTTTCGTGTTCAATAAATCGTTGTGCGTTATTTGCGAAACGCGTAACTGTACAACCGAACAAACCGACATCCACGACATTTCTGGGAAAAATTCAAGTTACATATGCCTTAACGCCTTTATATAACCTAAATTTGTGGTTAAAAGTGAAAATACGCGACAATACAAGTCCAGGGGCTAAACCTGCCAAAAATGGAAAGCCTGCCCCTTTACGATCCTTACGGACGGTAAAGGAAAACCCCTTACGGTCCGCAAGGGGTGCCCAGCTCACCAATTTTAACTGTGGCCTCCAAGTAAACCTGTAACTCGAATCTATGGGCAATGTGGCTGCAGTAAACACGTGTTAGGACACTTGTAATGATCTATAAAGGTTCCCTAACACCTGTGATGATCATACCAATCCTCCACAACTATAAATAGGTGCTTAATTTCATTCCTGGACTTGCATCTTCTCAAAATCCTTCTATCTTTCTCTCGTGGAAGTTCCTGAGCTATAGGAACATCCTAATCAGTTCATTTTCATTTGAGGATCACTAGTAAGTGCTCCTTTTATTTGCATTTTCGTTTATTAGGCTTTTAAAGCCAAAATTCAAGCAATTTCGATAATTTCTTTGACTTTCGGTTTAGACCTTTATGGTCCAGCCATTGTTCGAGTCGAACATGGCTACGTGATCGTAATTAGGTAGGTATTAATCCTTCAAAAGGGCACCTCCTGAAAATCACGTTAACTAAGTCAATTAACGGGTCAAAGTTTTATTGTTTAAAAAGTCAGACATGTCAGTTTTTGTAAATGTTATAAACCGATTATATATACATTATAAAAATGTTTTAACACTTAAACAAGTTGGTAATAATTATTAGAACATGTATGAACATGTTCGCCTCGTCAATTCCAGTTTTAAGTTCGGTTCGCAACCGAAAGTCGAGAAGTTTGACTTCTATTTTGACTTTCGATTCTTACCCGATTTAGCTTAGTTAGCTACTGAATTAAGGTTGCATTATGACCATATATTAATGTAGCATAACCCTATGAGGTTATATTACATGATCATAATCAGATTCTGAGTTTATATGCAAGTATCTATATGCCAACTTTGACCAAAATGCCTTTTTGCAATAAATAAGGTTTTAATCAACAACGAACTTGCAAATGGTTTACATATTGATATGTTAAAGTAATTAACATATTTTGATGTTATGAAATTGATCATAAGCTGAGTTTTGACTAAAGATCGCAAATGTCGTTATTTAATGACTGAAACGCCCTTTTGGTGCATAGTATGGTTTTGAACCATAACTATCAATCAAAACTTGATACCTACTGATATTATAATATATTTAAAATGTTTTCATAGTAGGTACATGATCACAACTCAGATTTTCAAATGAGTTTTCAAACTATGTACACAATGACCAAAATGCCCTTACGGTGCATAGTTTGGTCTTCAATCATAAAACTCACATATGTTTGATTACTTACTAATATTATATCATTGATATAATATTTTTGTAGAATGATCATGTTCATAACATCAGTTTATACGCAAGTTCCTTTAATACGTCGCTTAATGACTAAAATGCCCTTATGAGGCAAATTTTGATTTTAAAACCTCAATGGGCATATAAGTTGGTAACCTACTGATGTTACAACTTATTTAAAGTATATTGGCATATAGAACTTTTTCATGACTCATCCGGTTACTCGATATCGCTTATATGCGTACGGTTAAGTTTATGTAACTAGTTTACGTAAATGTACCAAAACGGGTCAATTCTTATAATTTTCGTTTCAAATTCCATAATGTACAATGTTTACCCATATTATACAATTTCTAGTACTTCTTGGGTTTAAACCACATTCTATTCGGTTTACGCTTAATCTAGCGATTAATCATATTCTTGCATAACGGGTCGTATTAAAGGAACTAACCTATGACCCGTATACATTCTAACATATAGCTAAATATGTTCATTTCAGACTATAGAACCCCCCAGATAACCGGAGTTGAGTTTGTTTATACGGCTTTTACTATATTTGAAAACCGGTAATGGTTGGAAGCTAGCTAAAAGGTAAATACTCTTAACTTATTTTGTTTTTAAACTTGGGATATGGCGAATACGCCACTTGGAGCGAGTATTACATAAATGGGTCGCCTATGAAAACCCATAAATGTAAGAACTACGTTTAATCCGTTATATTTGATAACTGAAATGATTCGGGGTTATTGGTACCGTGTCCGGACGTCCCGACTCATATACTGTTATGACCATACGGAATAGCGTGCAAGGGTAGGCATACCGACTATAAGACGTGTTTTATTCAACTTTGGCGAGTACCGTAATTATTATAGCACTGAAAATGATCGGCTTTGATATCTGGTTCCCATCATATGACAAATATGTAAATCTGGTGACAAGAATAAATCCCAAGAAATATTAAATGATTACCTACGGGTTTTCTCTATGCATAAAATCATTTTTGAAAAACTATTTTCAAAATGAGTCAGTTAATTGTATTTACCAGCGAAAGCTGACGTATTTTCAAAAGACTAAACTGCAGGTACTGAACCTTGACTGTTAGGCTGGGAATCCGGGTCGGCTGTGATAAAAGCAATGAAATTTGTAACTCCTAGCTTAAGGCCTATGATGTCTAAGCTTCATTTTGTCTTGATTCGCCTGTGGGCTGTTATTTGAACAATCTTTTTATTTGGAATATTAAACACTTTCAGTGTAATGAATGTTTAATTTTACTCCTAATACTTCCGCTGGATTGTTATAAAATTAACTTATGAATGTAACTGGTAACCAACCGTCATGATTAGACCCTCCCGAGCCCACCGAAAATCGGGGTGTGATATGTAGAAAATGCCAGTTAACAAGTATGCCCTATAAACATGGTATGACTGCTATGTGGGATGACAAAGATTGGTATGAAGGTGGGTTTTGTAGAGTCATGAGATGATTAGGTTTACTAGCTTCAAACCTTGAAAGATGTTTACACGCACACAATTGAACCTATCAGTGGGACAGACTTCTGGCCTCCTCCAGAATGCCCAATAACCCTCATCCCTCCCATTCATCATACTCCATTGGGAAGGCCCAAGAAGAAAAGGAAGACGTCAGAAGTGGAGATTTCATAACTAATAATTAACAAGAAAGGAAATATAACAAGGCAAGGAGTGCCAAAGACTTGCAAGAAGTGTGGGAATATTGGCCATAATTCCAAGAGTTACAAGGGGCAGGGTGCTGAGAAGCAAAAGGGGCAGGGCCAGAAGCAAAAGGATGGAACATGTGGAATAGGTGCAAACGATAGAAGAGGTGGAAAGGGTAAACTAGTTGATGTTAGGCTGAGTTCACAGGCTTCTTCACAAAGTGCCCCACAATCTAGTCAAGCTGCTGATATTTGAAAGTCTTTGTTTTAAGGGTTTTGATGCTTTTGTTATAAAACAGCTGGTGGTTTTTATGTAATTTGTTATGTTGGAACTAATTTGGTACCTTAACTTTGGATATTATACTTTTAGATGGTTTTATAACTTTAGATATGTTATGGCTGATTGTGCTTGTGACAACTCGTATTTCCGAACTTATAAATATATGTGCTTAATGTAACGAACGTAAACATTATGTGACTATGTGAATTGGATGATTAAATGGAATGTTATGTTATTGAATGTTATGTGAATATGTGTTGTGCTTGTATATATGTATGTATTATCGCACGAAAGAAACCAATCGCACAATAGCAACTCGAACGCATAAGCCTTCGGGCTTTACTACTCTCGGCCCACTTCGTTTGAACTTGAACCGAATGGGCAACCCATTAAGGGGGTTCGGCCCACTTCTTCTTTTACACGCATAGCATTAGGAAAAAGGAGTATACTTCTCATTTGTTTGCTAAACACACAACACCACTCGAACCCTAGTGCTCTCTCTATCTCCCCCTCACGAACCCGACGGTAGCCATACATCCTCTCCATCGAAGATCCTTCCTTGTTCGGATCAATCCTTGTTCCTTCTCTAACCGGTTAGTGTTCTATGATGTGTGTTCTAGGATGTTGTTGTTAAATGATATTATGGATGCCATGATATAGTGTGTATGAATGATAATGTTCTTGTGAATCAGATATGTATGATAATGTTAATCGGCTATCATGTCTTGTTTTCAGATTGTTTGCATGATGAGCTAAGGATATCTTGTGATTTAATGTGATTTAAATCATTGATCGTTGATGTGCATGTAATCGGCTTGCATATGTGTATTGGATAATGTTCATGCTAATCGGATTTCATATTATTGTTTTAAGAATCGAATGTTTGTTAATCGGCTGCATGTTTGCTGAAATCGGGTTAGTTGTAGGGTCGATCATGAGGTGTTATATGATGGTTTGAAACCCTAGATAGATATGTTTATGTGTCTTGATTATTGTTCACGATTATGATCATATTAGGGTTCATAAGAATTGATTAGAATATGCTCAGTTTGATCGAGATTATGTTAGATGGATAGTTGGAAATTTGTTAATTGATAAAATGTAAATAAGGAAACTATTGAATGGTTAGAACCGAATGTCATAATATTCAGATATTTAAACTATTCGCACAAGACCTCTTGGTCGCACAAGAGGTCCATTCGTAGAAGAAGCCTAGTCGCACAAGCTGATCTGGTCGCACAAGATGACCTGATCGCACAAGAGGTCCCCAGTCGCATAAGACTGTTGGATCGCACAAGTTGATTATGTTGCTTAACTGTTGGGCCGGATATGCATATTGGGCTGGGCTAGTTTCAATCGCACAACCCAATCGGATCGTACAAGCTATCCAGGTCGCACAAGACTTGTTATTTGGGCCGTGTCCATGTTTATAGTTTTGTTGGGTTTCTCGTTATTGGGCCGGGTAGTATTGGGCTCCAACGAATGACTCGCACAAGGCCATTAGACTTGTGCGAGCCCAATCTTTTAATCGTACAAGTTAAATAGGTTATGACTGTTAAACGTGATGATGTGTATCTGCCATGATCTATATGTGTTTTATCTGCTAGCTTATGTGATACTTATGTGCACTACTTGAAACCAAAAACCTGACTTGTATGGTAACCATTGTTAGGACGTGGTTGACCACTAGCATCTAGACTTGACCTTTCTGTGTATCTGCCGAGCAAAACCAAGGTGAGTTCACACTTTCTACAAAGCATGGGATTCCCAGGGGTTGGGAATGGGTTAAGGAACATGGATTCCTCGTCCTTTCTTGGGTAGGACAGTACTGGTTCAGGAATACAATTCCTCGTCCTCATGGACAGATAACTTTTACTAGACCAAAACTCTATCACGAAGTCCCTCCTTTTTATATCGACTTAATCCCCGGGCCAATGGCGAGTGGGTCATTAGTTAGATAGCGCTATTTAGATTTGACAAGCCTCACACCGTGCCGCAGAGGACGTGCGTGAACTAATGGATCTGGGCACGTCAATGATGATAGACATTAACAGTTCAGGGCACATAAACATGACTATAGTCAGCAGTCGATATGGTAACGAGTCTAGTGTATACATGGGGTAGCCCCCACGGCCGAGAAGCCAGATAACTAAACATGGGGTAGCCCCCACGGCTGGATTGCCAGAGTTAATGGGTTAAACAAATCACGTTTTCTACTATGGGGTAACCCCCACGGCAGGGATGCCAGTTAAAGGAACTGTTTTTGGAACAACTTAAAATGAACACCCAACTGTGAACTCGCTCAACATTATTGTTGACTCGTTACTACATGCTTTGCAGGTCAATAGGTACTTAGCTGGAGCTTGCATGGGGAAGAGTCGTTGTGGGACATGGATAGCTGTGTGCCATGTTGAACTATGAGATATTTAAACTTAAGTTTTGGTTTTAAACATTATGCTTCCGCTTACAACTTAAACTATGTTTGTTTTGGTCACCAATTCTGTTGGTGGGACTTTTACAATTAATTACTTGCTTGTTCAATATGATTGGTGGTTTGATCCTGGTCAGTCACGCCTCCAAGCGGTGATACTCCGCGTGTGGATTTTGGGGGTGTGACAGTGCTAATATCCATGTGCATGTTTCAGTTAGGTTTGCAGGTTATTGTGTTAGGTTTGCAGGTTATTGTGTTAGGTTTGAAGTGTATTGGTTACGTGCAACTTATTGGTTTGTGCAGTTGTTTGGTTTATGGGATGGTTTTGGTATTGGTTCGTGATGTTTTAGTATATGTTAATGAGGAGAAGGGATTTTGGTATAGGTTAAGGGGCAGGGTATGGTTTTGGTTTTGGTGTAGGTTAATGAGTGGTAGGGGTTTTGGAATGGTTTTCGGTTTTAATATTATTTTGATAGTATCTTAGTTTTGGTTTATGAAAGGCAGGGGTTGGGGTTGTTCTGGTATTGGTTTGACAGTCTTTTGACAATTGGTTTGTCAACAGTTTTGGTAGATAACGTCTACCCTAGTTTGGTCAAAGTTTCACAAAGTGCACAATCCATTACTTATTGCAAATTATCACAAACCCATACAACATTTCAAAGAACCATATAAACAAAAATAGGTCATTATCGTTATGCTTATTATCTAGTACAAAATACTTCCAGATTAACCATTACAATATTTCCAAAAAGGGTCAGGATAAAATGGCTACCACTTTCATGCCATCAAAACTTACATTACAAAAAAACCTAACTAGATGTCCCTTTTCTTCATCATTGTTGATGGATCTTAGTAATCCGGGTATAATTTCAGTTGCTCGTACACAAAGTGGAGGTTCCGCCCAACTTACAAATCCACAATTAGTTCCCTGAAACCCATGCAACACGGAAATTAGGTTTCATTAGTGGTAGATCTTTAAAATAAAATACTTACCTCTCTTGCACAACAATGGAATCGCCTCTTTGGATTTTTACACTCCGTGAGGGGTGTATGGTTGTTGTAGACCTACATGCACACACAAATTCATTGTTTATGGTGAAGAAATTAGGGTTTGTGGAGTTTGTGAAAGATGGTCAAACATAGTGGAAGTCTTATAAAAGAGAATATGGCATTCAATAAGCATTTATGGACGAAAGGGTTGGCTTAACAGAGCATTTAATACCGCAAGGAATTGGAGTCAAATGGTTAAGAAAAATGGTTGTGGGTACTCAAAGCGTTAAACATTTTGATTTTGAACTCTACTAGTTAACACCCTAAAATACAAGGACCAAAAAAGTAATTTTCTCTAAATACTAGAGTAACAAACCAAAAAATGTTTGAAGTACAATCTACGGAGATGTGAATAATGTATCTCTATCACTACTACAGAAATAGGCATTTGCTACGGCCAAATCCGTAGCAAATCCGTAGCAAACACCCTTTTTGCTACGAATTTGCTACGGATTTGGTTCGTAGCTACAAGTCCTGTCGCGAATTTATTTGCTACGAACTTTAGCTACGGAAATTATGTTTGCGACGAATTTAGCTACAAAAAATGGCGTCGGTGTTTTAGCCACGAATTTGCTATAAAGAAGGTTGCTACGAAATTTCGCTATGGATTTTTAGCTACGGATGTTTTTAGCAACGGAAACTTTTAGCTACGATTGTTTTTAGCTACGGATACTTGTAGCTACGGATCTTTTTTAGCTACAAATACTTTTAGCTATGGTTATTAGTGACTGAGATTGTGACCGAACTTCTTTGTGACAGATTTTGCAACCGAAGGGTTACCAACTACAATCGCGACCGAACCTTTTTGTGACTGAACTCATAGCAACCAAAACTACGACCGAACAAATTTATAACTAAATTTGCGTCTGGTTTAGCCACCAAGTTTAACTTCAACCTTGCAATTGGGTTTGCAACCGCTACTCTAATTTTTCATTGTTTATAATCTAAAATCAAATAATCCTATTGTTTCACAAAACTATATCAAACATTTAGAACTATATGTGCCAACAAAAGCCAAAAGATTCTACAATACAAGCATATCATTGCTTTTAAGTTGTAATGAGAATTTCACAAAATAGAAATATTAGCATGAATCAGAATCAACATTCAGGAATGTATTTATATATATTGCTACAACGATGTCTGAATTTGCATTTACATGTAGAACATTATTTGCAAGTCGCTTTTGCCCAAATACTTGTAATAGATAGAACTGAAAAGGCAATGGACGGCCTATTGTTAGATCTGCAATAGTGGCATTTAAGTCCTAATAAGTGGAGGGAAACGTTGTAGTGTCAATGCAGTAGTTGCATTGTATCGAAACCTGCAAAATTAACAATTTACTCATAAGTGGGTCAGTGGTTTAAGTAGAAAACAATAAACTATCAAATAATGTTTTAAAAAAACAGGTGATAAGAAAATTTAGTGGAAGCATTTCGTCAAGCAGATAATAAACATTAGAAGAACAACTTGAGACAATATTTTATTAGCCATAACTACTTGAGCCACCTTCTTTTCTAGTATATGCAACGTCACAAGTATGGCGATAACACTTTTATATCCAAACTATGAAGAAAGAAAGAAAGAAAGAAAGAAAGATTTGTATGCACAATTTCATATAACCATTAAACTCTAATAAATTAATACATTGCAGATTTCTTTTCTGGCATATACCGTAATTTATTATATTGTATGTAGTTATTTATTCTTCAAACATCGAATCTTTTCATCCTGTTTTATTATAATACATGTAATAACTAGATACCTGATGTATAATTTGGAAATTCAGCCGGGTCAACCCACAGAGGAAACCCTCCAGCCACACACCGATGAACTATTGATCTAAAAACAGAACCTAACATCGATTAACATGGAAAAGAATCATCTTTAAAATAGCAGTCTTAAAAAAAAGGAACAAGTCGCTCAATGTAATGGAAAATGATAACTCAAACACGAAAAAAACACCAGAATTGGATTGGACTTACATAATGAGAGGGTGTTGAAACGAAAATGGGTATTGAACTGTTCCCTGCGAATTGACAAGTTCGAAAGCTTTCAAAAAGAAAAATTCACAAATTTATTTCCAAAATTTTGTTAAAGCGCCTGGTCATTAGGTGATCATTATCATTAGGTCACCTGAAGAAAATTTCCTTGGGAAAGTGAAGCAGAACCTAGATCAATTTTGATGAGGTGTGTGATCGAAGGTGAAATGGTTTTGGGATAGGAGAGAGGGAGGGGGGAAATGAATCAGGAAATGAGAAGAAGCGGGAATAAGAATATTCGGAAGAAGCGGGAATTGAGAAGAAGCGGTTCATTGAATTGGGTGAAAAAGTTTAAACTGAAAAAGTGGGGTGGTAAATTGTTGAAAAGGGGGGAACAGGTGTAAAACAAATCAATATTTGGGGAAAAGTTCTTAAATGTAACATTAAAAATACAGATAAATAAAAGAACGGTTCCCTCTATTTTCACACCTCTATTTTCTTATTTTCACATCCCTAGTTGTATATGGGTTGTATAACGTTACACGGCCCGGATAGAATGTTGTTGCACAAAAATAAATGCAGTGGAATGTTTTTTTTTACATGTATACGGGTCGCATAACATTATACAAGCCGTATATAATTGTATACGAGCAATATAATGTTATACGACCAGATGTGTTTTTTTTGTGAAATTTTATCACGGTTTTGTGTTTTTAACACTTGTATACGGGCCGTAAAATGTTATACGACCCGTATATAATTATTCTTATTTTTTTACAACTTTGTAATTAAACGTACTAATAACGTTGAATAATTTTACACTGTATTATGTGAAACGTCTATGTTACAATAGTATTAGCCGTATAATTATATATATATATATATATCAGATAAGCAAAACATGTGCATATGATAAACAATACCATAGCAATTATTAAACAAAAAAGTTAAAATGTAAACATAAGGTTAATATTGACAATGTTTTACATCTAAAACAACAAAGGATAAATATTTACAATGTTTCAAATGTAAAACAACAAAACCAAAATACAATAAGCAGTTACGACAGTGGTGGCGTTGGTGGTGGTGGTGGTGCAGTGCCAGCTCGTGGAGGTGGGGGCGCGCTATAATGCATAGCAATAATCGCCTCTTCCATCCACTGTACGTCACTTTGTATACAAGATACGTTCTCCCGTACAACAGCTACACCCGACTTGACCTGAGCCAGTCTCTCATCCACTCATGGTGGAGGCATCACACATGGTCTCATGCTCCGTCGCTCGTACGGGCGATCAACCTGTACATCCTCCACATCCATCTGCGATCTGTCGACCGCAACATCAACTCACCCGTACCCCGCCTCCCCATCCTCCCTCTCCCTCGCCTCCCTCACCCTGTCACCCTCACCATCACCCTCGCCCCCTAGCCCGCCTCCCTCTGCGGTGGTTGCCCTGGGTACCACTCGGTACGACCATCATCAAGCGACCAAATCACCCGGACCTTATCCGGTAACACCTCGTGAGCAATCCTCATCAAGAACTACTGGATGAACCTGGTGTGTGATGGTCATATCCACAACCACCTGCGGGGATAAGTGGCACGGCCAGTGCTTCACCAGACGGGTGACGAAGCCGCCACAGCTAACGTGGATAGAGGTACGCTTCAAAGCGTATTCGGCGAAGTATGTGGCAAACTTGTATGCCAAGTCCCCTCCCCCTACCGATAAGTAAGTCATGCAAGAAGAACATGTCATTTTGGGTGACTCACTTCCTGCTATCGTGTCGACCCGCAATCGTCACCGCGATACACCGATGTAGGTATCGGTGCAATGGGTCGTAAATGCGCGACACCCGCGCCTTCGGGGATCGTGAACTCCCCGGTCACAATAGTGCGCCACCATGTCCACAACACGTCAGAGGATGTGGTGGTCAGCGCATCAAAAAATGTCTGGGATACTGACTCCTCCTGTGACTACAAACCCGAGGCAACAGCAAACTGGGGGAGGATCAACCGGCGAGGCTCCCCACAAAGAGTAAACGACACCGCGGTGCTATCCAAAAAATGTTGTAAACTCCTACCCCGGGTGTCCGTAAATGCAAACGTACATAAAAAAACTCTAAAGTAATCTTCCTATGGGCCCGCTCTCGGGCGGCCTCAAATATACAGTCCCATGGGGAAGTAGCTGGCATGAACTCTCGGACCCAACCGATCGATCCAATCTCTGTAAAAAAACCAATATCAATGGTTTGGGAAGCATCCAGCTCCATCTCGCGTAATCTACCCAAAAACCTGTGGGCAACCTGCTTGACATTGTTCCCCCTCATGGTCTTTGTAGTATACTAGTTTATGCCCCGCCCGCGTTGCGGGGCGCTCGGCCAAATATTTCCCTACCAATTAAAATAAAACACTATCAAAGTTTTCCTAGAAAAAAAAATGAAACCGATGAAAAGACTGTAATTCTGAACTGGGGATAAATCGTAAGTTCAACTGGAGTAGAATCCAATGTCTTAAAAACCGGTTCAAACCGACCAGTTGTACCGATTGAACCATCCGGTAAAACAGGTTAAACCGCCCGGTACACCCGGTTAAACCGCCTGATACACTCGGCTAAACCGTTTTTGAGCCAAATCTAGTACGGTATAAAAACCGGATTATAAAACATTGGTATAATCATAATTTGTCAAAAGCTTCAACGGTGGCAACAATGTAATTTTGAACTGGGGGTAAAATCGTAAATTTGACTAGGGTAAAATTGTAATTTGTCGAAATCTTCAACAATGGTAAGACTGGAATTTTGAACTGGGGGCAAATACTAATTCTAAGTTGGGGTAAAATCGTAATTTGTTCGTGCCAACGGGGAAGTGCCAGGCAGTGCCTGATTATTCCCCTCCATGGATTTTGTATATTAAGTGGGTCCAAATCGGAATTCTAAACTTGGGTAAAATCATAATTTGTTCAGGTCAATGGAGAAGTCTGATTATTCCCCTCCATGGATTTTGTATATTAAGTGGGTCCAAATCGGAATTCTAAACTTGGGTAAAATCATAATTTGTTCAGGTCAATGGAGAAGTGTCAGGCAGCTACCTGACACTATTCCCCTCCATGGATTTTGTATATTTATAAAATAAAATGAGTGCAAATAATGTGAAAACGTTATAGAAATCAATTACCTTAATGATCTAATATGTTTAACTAGGGATGAGTTCGGTGTCAACTGGTACTGAAAATCCTAAGAATGGGCACCGGTACCGAAAATACCTGGTACGGTACTGGTATTTGAGTGGTAAAACCGATAAATACCGGTACCGTACCAAACTGGTACCAAAAACGTCAAAAGTCGGTACCAAATATATTCGGTACCGGTACCCAGCACTATTTGCTCACCCCTATGCTTAATTTAGTACGTATTATTTGTATGAGATATCTATATTAAATGTATTTATGTTTATATCAGTCCGTGTAAAATTGACTTTTTTTAACTATTTTTAAGTAATTAAAGTTTTGCTTTTGATTTTTCTATTGTATATATTATTAATTATTTTTTAATATTTATTTTGTTCATTTTTCTTATGGATTTTCTTACGTGTCTTTTTTATTGTTTTTTGAATATTTATTTTGTTAGTTTTGCTATGGATTTTGTTACCACTATTATTAATTAATTTTTTTTTTGTTTTCGCAACGTATTTTGCTATGGATGTTGCGATGGATATTAGTAATTTATTTTTTGAATACTTTATTTTTTCTTATTTTTCAATGAATTTTTCTATGGATTTGCTATAGATTTTGCTACGTTAGTTTTTAAGAATGTTTCTAGATTTTGCTACCAATTTCTCTACAGACTCTATTTACTTACCGATTTTGCTACCATTTTTTAAACCTCAGTTAGTTAGTTTTTAAATATTTATTTTTATAATTTAGCTAAGGATTTTGCTACCAATTTTACTAAGTTTTTTTATTATATTTATTTTCACAATTTTGCTATCGATTTTGTTTCAGATTTTATTTTACTTTTTTTAGTTTATTTCTAAATACTTATTTTCATGGTTTTGCTACGGATTTTGCTACCGGTTTTGCTACATTATATGTTTTATATTAATTTCGTCAATTTTGCTACGGATTTGCTATGAGTTTTGCTACGAAATTCATTTGCGACGGAAGTTCGTAGCTAATCCGTAGCTAATTCGTAGCAAAATGTGTTCGTAGCTAATCCGTAGCTAACTCGTAGCAAAATTTGCTACCATTTTTTTCCGTAGCAAAATTTCATAACAAATGCCTCTTTTTGTAGTAGTGTATGAACAGAGTCATTATTCTAAAATATTTAAATTTTGGAAATGAAGATGGAGATGGAGATTTGTCTATAAAAGAAAAATAGGCGAAATCTCTAAATTTTAAAGATGGTAACTCCAATGTCGTATTGATAATAAGTAGTTTATTAGTAATAACTAACGGACATAGCTAAGAGAGAGATATACTGGTACCTAGGGTTGTAAACGAACCGAACGTTCGTTGAATAGTTTGTGCACCGTTCGGCGGGATTTCGTTTATGTTCGCTCGTTTAATTAATGAACGAACACGAACAAGAAATCTTGTTCATTAAGTTAAACGAACGAACTTGAATAGAGGTTGCATTCGTTCGTTTATGTTCGTTAACGTTCGGTAATGTGTTCATTTATGTTTGCCCGTTTATCTTTCTTTGTGTTTGTTTATTTAAAAGGTTTTTGTATTTGTATTGTTGTTTTATTGTTTTTAGTTTTTAAAACCTTAGTTAAACTATATGCCTCCTTCGACATCCCTTATTTAACCATTTCAATTTCATTTTTTGTTAAAGCTTAAAAACCTTCTTAATTATGTGATAATCATGTTTTTGATAATTCTGTCAAATGTGTTCGGATAATTAGGTGGTCCATTGGCAAAGGCAAAGCCTTTAAATACCTTGGGAGAGGGAGGTCTTGGGTTCAAGTCCCATACGCGTCATGGAATAAAAGAAATTTGCCGTTAAAAAAT
Source organism: Helianthus tuberosus (assembly GCA_030545235.1). Taxonomy (NCBI): domain Eukaryota; kingdom Viridiplantae; phylum Streptophyta; class Magnoliopsida; order Asterales; family Asteraceae; genus Helianthus; species Helianthus tuberosus. Next base: position 174,011,206 of record CM060447.1, read on the forward strand.
TAGATTAAGTGCTTTTTTTGTTGGATTCTTTGTAATCTTTGTAATGAAAAATAAATATCTTATTTTAAAATAAATGTATGTTTGTGTGTATTCATTTGGGTTCATAAATGTTGTTTGTGTACATTTATGTTCATGAACATTTTTATGAGTTCAATTGTGTTCAGTAAGTGTTTGTGAACAGTTAATGAACATGTTTATTTCGTTAATGAACGATCACAAACAAGAAATCTCGTTTGGTGGCTTTCAGTAATATATTTGTCAAACCATTCCCTAGTTGATAGAAAATGGTTGTAAATGAAGGGGAATCAGTAAGAGAGTTAAAATAGCATACTGAGAATAAGGTTTAATTATTAGAAAATGGTTTAAATTTTTTTATAAAAGTATATATGTACTTTTAAAGAGAAATATAAAACTAAAAAAAATTACCCAAAAGCATCTGGTCTGAAAAATGTATCTTTAGGCTACTCGATACGGGCAGGGGCGGACTTATGTACAAGTTATGGGTTCCCAGGAACCCATTCGGTTTTTAATTTTTAGTGTAAATATGTATAGTAAACTAAAAAGGAACCCATAAATAAAATATAAAGGGAACCCATAAACTAAAAGCTTTGGTGGTTCACTGGTTAATGCGCTTTCTTGTTTCGTTGACACCCGGGTTCGAATCCCGCGTTAGGCGTTTTTTAAGAGTTTATTTCGTTTTTTTATTTTTCCTTTAATGAGTAACCCATTTTAGGGTTACACTCACAAAAAAAAAAAAAAAAAACCGCAGCAGAAGAATAGAACAGAGAAGTCGCAGTGCAGAACAAGAAAACACCGCCTCCACCCTTCCCCTCACCCTCTCCGGCGACCACCTCCTCTCCTCCGGCTGTCCTTCTTCGGCGTCCCTCTCCGTCTCCGTCTTCCTCCGCTCCACCTCTGGCTGTCCTCTTCCGCTCCACCTCCGGCTGTCCTGCTTCGGCCACCGCTTCTTGTTTCCACCATTCCAGTAGCCTTCAAATTTCACTCGTCCTCATTTTCTCTCATGTGTGTTAATGTCAACTTTTAACTTTTATTGATGTTTTAGTGTTAATTTTGATGTTAATTTTAACCTGTTTGATGTTTTAATCTTAATTTTGCCATTTGATGTTTTATGGTGTTTTGTGGAAACTTAGAATTTAGCCATTTAGGGATGTAAAATTTAAAGCATTGTGTTTTAATCAGCTTGAATCTTGTATGTGAATGTTGTGAATATGTGATTTGTGAATATGAATTTGTGATTTTAATCCTGTTAAAACTTGAACCAGTTATCAAAGCTAATAAGAATTGGCTTGATTGAGTTCTTACCATTCAACCGTGTAGTGATTTATGATTCTTAGATATAATGCATTAACGAGTTATCAAAGCTAATAAGAATTGACTGGATTGAGTTCTTACCATTCAACTGTGTAGTGATTTATGATTCTTAGATGTAAAAGGTAGTTTATAATCAACAGTTAGCCATAAGTTCTTAAATAACATGGATATCTAGAGACTTGCTATGGTTGATTAGTGACCAAGGGTTCACTAATCAAAGGGATACTTTTAGAGTCTTGTACTTCTTTTACCAAAAGGAAAATAAGAGTCCACAATTTTCAAAAATGGGGCACTATCTAAAACAAGGTCAAACAAGCTCTTCTATGACAGTTTTGCAATAATATGGATTATGAGCAAACTGAATCTAAGCAACATCATTAAGGGTTTAACAAGAGTTGTTTGTTTAGTATAACGCCTCGAGTAGCTATGACAAACACCTAAATTTCACCTGGTTCATGTTGAAGAGGACTACTACTTGGGCCCCATAGGCTATAGATAAACTAAAAGGTGAGTTGTGCAATGTCAATATTACTTAGGACACTATCAAGGCATCAATCAATTAAATAAAATAGCTGATAGTGATGAAAATAATTTTCTAGTTGCATCATTATACTGTATTTTTTCCCTGGCCGATCCGACCCGATCCGATCCGTCTCGAACCGAATATCTTAACGTTTGGTTGTAAAAAATCTGACCACCGAAAAAAAGTGAACCCATAGGAAAAAATTCCTTAATCCGCCACTGGATACGGGGACCTCCTGCCCCGTCTTGGATCGTCGCCGGCCCTCAACACTATTTCCAATGGGGTGTCGGCGTCATGAACATCCTCCCCAAGACGTTGTTGCCGGGCCACAAACAAACAAAAAGAGCCGTTGTTTAACGGCTAGTTTAAAAAAAAAAAAATTCTTTCCCACTTTATAAATATATACTCTTTATTCTTCCATTTTAACCCAAATCTTTCCAATCTCTCTCACTTTTTATACACCACCTTTATTTTCATAAAATTTTATGCATGTCTTCTTCTTCATCGTGGTGTTCGTGATCTTCGGGTGAATACTAGTAATTTTTTCTTATTTTTTTAAGTTTAGGTTTTTTTTAATGTAATGTAGGAACTAGTATTTATTTTAGAGTTTAAATTAATTTTAGTTATATATATATATATATGTATATATATATATATTGCATATTTAATTTGCCAAAATTATTAAAAAATAAATAAATAAGCGGGGGAGATCCATCCTTCATTTCCCTTGGTCCATTCTTGGAGGGGCACAGGGCCGGCCAACCCATGCCGAAGCCCAATGCCCAAATTTTAAAAGGGCCCGAAAAGTCTTTATAAGCTTTTATATATTTATTAAATTATATATTTAATATATTTAATATATTTATCCGTTTATTATGCAAAAAAGTGTTGGTGGTGTAGTGGAAAAAACCATCTCAAGATAATTTAAAGGTCTCAAGTTTAAGTCTTGGCTCCACCACTAAAGTTTATTTTTTTAATTCATTTCCCCTTAACTACAATTTTGGGCCCAATTCTTTTTGTCGCCCGAGGCCTAAATTTTTTCGAGAGTTTTCGGGGACGGCTCTGGTGGGGCATCTTCAAAAAACTTGTCTCCTCCACACCGAGTAGCCTTAAAAAACTTGTCTCCTCCACACCGAGTAGCCTTATTGATAGCCAACCCACAAGCTATTTAAATTCCCTAGCCATTGCATTAGACGTTGGATCAATCGGGTCTTACGGTGCGGGTCAAAAGTGGTTCAATTACATCAAGTTGGGTCAAGCTATCAACCCAGATTGAAAAGCCCATGTCAAGCAATCATGCATGCAGCCCACGTTCCACCCATTTGCATTTCAAGTTACAAGTTTTTTTAGTCCATTTTTCACATGCAAATTTTATGTCTATTTTATTTTAATTTATTTAAAATTTGAAGTAGTTTTCAGTTTATCCACTTCCCTAATTGTAGCAACGTGGGGTTGCATTTTGGTTTCCTTTATGTATGTCGACAAGATGAATAAAAAAAGGCAGTGAGTTTATGAAAAGTTTCTTTGGTTAATTTTCTCATTGGATTATGAGTTAATTGATCCTTCTATTGCTAGTTCAAGTGTGGCAACTTGAATGGTGTTCTTTGGATCCTAAATTGATACTAGTGGTGAATCTGTATCTAGTATTAACTTAGGCTGCCCTATCGTTTGTTTGTGTGGTGTGTCTGTATCACAAACGGGCGTTAGATCTATCCGTTTCTAGTCGTTTCTCATTTGATTTCGAAACACGATCCGTTACCGTAACCGGGTGCCTATCACTTATATATGGTTATGAGTTCAAGTCATGTATGAGAAAAAAACGTGTAGAATCATAGGTAGGATGCTAGCTGTTAAAAATTGGAAAAAAATGTTTGCATTATAATGCAAAATGATGTGACACCATTCGATTTGCTTCGATGATATATGTATTCGCTTAGTAAAAGTTCGGGGTTACATTGGGGTAGTTGAGAAACTTTTATGGTTGTCAATTAATAAAATCTAAACAAATATCGAAGATACGCCTTTTGACCAACATCTTAATAGAAAACGGACGAAACACGAGAACAACGACGACGACGGTTCATGACCGCATGTGCCTTTGACTGGTCCCATTCACGTTCCTACTTTTTTTTAATAAGTTGGTCAATTTTTTTTAGTCAATAATCTCTAGCTCAGCTGGTGGGTTGGCTGGTTGTCTCCATTGGAGGCGCCGGTTTGATCTCGGACTGCTGCAGGGTGAGACATCCGGGTGAAGGCTCGGCTCGAGATTCATCACGGGTTTGAGTCCAATGGGGGCGAGGGTTTACCCATTTCACGGGGTTCCCGCGCATCAGGGGTGCTACACTTTCTAGCGGTGGTCGAGTAGTCGGCCTTTGGACATAGCTCCGAAAGGGTGAGTTTACACGTGGAAAGCAGTTAGCCGTTCAAAAAAATAATAATAATAATAAGTTGGTCAATTTTGCCGAGAGTTGTGCAGAATTTCGATAGTTATCCGTCGGCTCATTACGGCTTGGCATGAATGTTGTTTCATCGTAATTGATGTTTGGTAAGTTTTATCGATAATGGTATCACTTATGTAAGTCATGGTACTGATTCGGTTCTGGCATTTACTATATTTTACGATAAAAAGATAATAATCTCGTGAATACAACTTCGTTTTCAACGAAATTTATAACGGAGAACATAAAAATGATTATCGGTAGCGTTGAAGAAGTTACCGGTACAACACAAAAAATATCAACTATATTTGACCTTTTCAATTTTGAACAAAACTTTTATCAAAACGTAGACAAACATATAGTATTATTTGAATAACAAAATAAGTAAGCGAAATGAATTTATACAAATGTTAAATGAGTCGTCCATTCGTGTTATTGAACTGCATTATTTAATGGTACTAAACATGTTTTATTAGTGTTATTTATCTCATTAAACGTGTTGTGTTCAAACTAAATAGTCGTGTTAAACATTCGTATCAAACACAATATGTTTAGTATAACGTAGTGTATTATTTCGCGGTAGTAGCATAGGATATTACACTAGGGACGTAACTAGTGTATTAGGAGCCTAGCACGGGCAATGACTCAACCCTGTATTCGTAGTGTATTTTTTCGGTTTTATACAAAGGATATCCCTAAAAATACGCGATATCCCTAACCTTTAAATCGGATACTTGATATTACTAAAATCCCAATTTTTTACAAGTCCAAACATTTTGCAACCCAAAGCTTGTAGAATAATTAAGTTTGAATGATTAGATAAGCCCAAATAATAATAATAATAGAATTGAAAGAAGGCCCAATTGGTAAATTAAACAAAAATTTGCCCAAGACTCAAAACAACAAAATACAACTTCTGAAATCGACATCATCCCTGCTGCCTGATCTCTGAAGTGCTGGTTGTTGTCTGCTGAAAGCCTGAAATCGTCCCTGCTAGCCTGATAATTGCTGGAATCGTCCCTGTTGTTTGCTGATTCGGAATCCACGTCCCTTTTGATCGTTGGAATCGTCCCTGCACAGCATGAAGTCGTCCATGTTGACCGTTGACCGGCGTTGATCTTTGATTTGTGAGTTTTCTGGTCCCTTAATTGTACGGTATTTTTTTTTTCTTTTGAGATACCCTTAATTTAATGGGTTACCTCCGCCACTGTATTACATTATAATAAAATATTAATTTCTTAGTCAAACTTATTAAAGTACAACTCTTATTGTTCATCCATTTTATGGTGCACTTGATCATAATATAAAGTCAATTTACTTTGAATATCCATTTTATGGTCCACTAAATCATAATATAAAGTCTATTATTAACTTTAAATATAATGGCGCCAACCATACATGTGCATATAAGGTTTGGTCCATGTGAGGCAGGCATGATGGAGTCAAAAAGCAAAATGCGAATCTCTCTCATCATCCTTGTGTTGATAGTGCAGGTGCACATGCTACCCTTCTCACAATCCAAATCAATCGTCAAACATCTTCCTGGTTTTTCAGGTGATCTTCCTTTCACTCTTGAAACCGGGTACGGATCTAGTCTCTTGTAATCTCGTTTTCGATTTTAAAGGATTATATATGTATGTATTTGAAGATATATATATATTCTGTGTATATGGTTGCAAGATATGTTGGAGTGGGGAAAGAGGAAAAGGTGGAACTGTTCTACTACTTTGTTGAATCTCAAAGAAACCCACACCGAGATCCCTTGCTTCTATATCTCACTGGAGGTCCGGGAACCTCGGCCATTCTTCCCTTATTTTATCAAATAGGTAACTTTTTCAATTTTCATCTTTATTATTTAAATTATATTTTATATATATTATATATTATCTTTGTCAACTAGAGCTGAATGCAAGTTGCTATATGAAAATGTGTATGTTTATAAAATAGTTTAATTATTTCAGATGGTTATGTGGGTTATGTTTTTAAAACGTTGTTGAATTTGTGCATAAAGGGAGTGTTTAGGATTCCTTCTCAAAAACAACTTATTAACTTATATAAGGGGTTATTGGATTTTAATAACCCTAATTTCACCAGTTGGCCGATAATAATCCCAACTTTAAAAATTCTCTCCAATAATCACAACTTGTAAAAGTTTGGCCGCCGTTGATCATTTTCTAACATAGGTGCATTTAAATCAATTAAGGAGTCTCTAGGTGTAATTGAATCTATTGATGAGACAAAATTCTTATATGTTTAAAAAGGATCAATGGCAGCCAAACTTTTACAAGTTAGTATTATTGGAGTGAATTTTTAAAGTTGGGATTATTATCGGCCAACTGGTGAAACTTCAGATTATTAAAATCCAATAACCCTTATATAAGTCATAAGTTAGAATTTCGAACTTCTCAAAAACAATTTTTCACACACAAAAACAACTTAAATAAGTTAAACCAAACACTATAAAAACAACTTATTAAGTTTTATAAGTTATAAGTTGCTCCAAAATAAGCTAACCTAAACACCCACAAAAACTTATTTTAAAGGGTGATTATGTAATTTTCCTTACTTCTTTTGATTACACTCAAGTAAATAATTAACTATCCTTAAGGGATATGGTTGTGGGGTGTAGGCGGAGAGTTCAAATCTCATATATACATGTATATAAGGGGGGTGGCAGCACTCACTGGTAGGGTACTGGTTTGGGTACATCGTCGCCACCCATTTGGGTACCCAAATTGGGGTAGTAGTTTATGGTAGTTCTTACCAATTGAAGGAGTGTCGAGTTAGAAAAGAGATAGAGAGAGTAGTGTAAGAGACACTGAGAGCCAATGACCTCTAGCTCAAATGGTAGGAGGATTTAAGTTCTTGTTTGAAGACTCAAGTTCAATTTCCATTTGGTGCAAAAAAAGAGTAAGATACTGGTGGGCAGTGATAGCAGACCCAAGAAAACTTGGGTTCGATCCTTGAGCCAAACGAGTTTTAATGGTAATTTACCGTCATGTTTATGGGCAGGTGGGTTACCGGGTTTTCTTCGTAATTGGTGGTGGACCACTCGGATTACTCTCGGAGTACTCCATCTGTCTAATGGGTGCCGTGAAAGTGTCCATGATTGATTTGTTGGTCGTTTAAAAAAAAAAAAAAAAAAGAGTAGTGTAAGAGAGAGAGTAAAAGGTAGGGTCTATTGTATGATTTGTATATGATTTGTATCAATTGTATGAAACTGGGTGTAAATTTTGGTGCCATTCTGGTTAACAGCTTGGGTTAGCCAGAAATGTGAAATAAATTTGGTTGGCCTTTCAAAAAAAAAAAGGTAGGGTCTATAGTTTAGTACAGTGGTGTCACCAATAATATATTTTAGGATAGTTTAAGGATAAAGATAAATTGACAACACATGATTGGTTGAATTTCGAGTATATTCCAGTTGTGCCCAAACCCCCCGAAGTATTTTGAAAAGTGTAAATAATCTATTACACGAAGTAATTTTAGTTTACCCAATATGATTGCACGAATTGCAACTCAAAGTTTAAATTTTAGTTTACCCAATATGATTGCGCGACATTGCAAATCTGAAAATATATTCTCCTGACCATAAAAAACCACACATTAATAAATTTATTATTTTTGTAGGTCCACTAAATTTTGAATATACAAATGCGACAAGATCTGATGTGAAACTGGAAGTCAACTCATATTCATGGACCAAGGTTCATATTCTTCAGTAGATATACTTTTTATTTACGTATACATACACATTATATATAATTAATATATGTGTGTGCAGTGCACACGCATAAGAAATAAAACAAACCTAAATTGTTTAACTTTTTTTTTTTGCCAATGTTCTTTTGTTTCTTATATTTTATATATGTGTGTCTGCACACACGCAAAACAAAAAAAAACAAAAAAAAAAAAAACAAACCTAAATTGTTTAACTTTTTTTGTCTATGTTTTTTTGTTTCTTGTATTTTATATATAATTAGGCTAGTGGGCTTCGCTTTAAATTTAAAAGGTTTTGAAGGACACAAAGAGGAGTTTATTTCTTTAGATATCAAATACGAGAAAATTTAAAGTGAATGGTGGAATTTCGATATCTGATATCTGAATGTTGTATTTCTTTGTGTTTGTACTCCTTTGTGGATCCAGCTTCTTTCTAGCTTTTCATATATAATATAACCACTTATCAATGTTAAAAAAAAACGTGTAAGTAAGTTTTATAAAGGGTAGTCTAAATGCACCTTTTTTTTTTTTTTTACTTTTCACACCATTTTTCTAAAAATAACAGTTTAAAGTTGTCAAATTTCACCCCAACAAAAATCCTTATTTTTGGTTCTATACATAACTAATTCATACTCATTCAATGTGTATAATATCTGGATAAGACTTGGTTATATAATTTAATATATTTATTTGAAATATTTAAAATTTTTGTAAGACTCGATTATAATTTACTCAATTTTTTGAAATGTTAAAAAGCTTACTTAACTATATTTTTTAACTATAAAAATTTACGTTACTATATTTTTTTAATCGTAAAAACTTATGTAAATGGTATATATCTCAGTTTAAAATTGTATAAAAAATATATCTCAGTTTAAAACTGTATTAAAATTATTTTAAATTATTTACATTATTCAATAAAAAATTATTTTAAATTATTAACATTATTCATATAATTACTTACGTATTCGTTGATTAATCTCTTTTCTATTATTATATATGAGGTAGGATCAAATACAAAGGATAAAATAAATAAGAAGGTTTCTAGTCCATTAAAACCTATATAACTTTGCAACTTATTTGTGCATTAGCACTTGTAACTTATGCTTAGGGAGTTTTTCAAAAAAAAAACTTAATTTTCCATTTTCAAGCTAAAAGTTTTATCTTTTACAATTTAACCTTTTTTTTTTTTTACTTTTAACTCTAAGTTTTTCATCTTTTATAATTTAACACAACACTTTGTTATTTACAACTTTGGTCCCCCATACTTTTTATCTTTTGCAAGTTTTTCGTTTTACGTTTCGTTCTAAATTTTGCGAGTTAACATGTCGTAGCGTGCATGTGAGGTTCAACGTTTTTGCTCTATTTTTTCATATATGACAGACCCGTCGCAACGAGTCCATTTTTCCCCTTTTGTAAAGTTCGTCGCAACGGGCGGGTCGTAGATAAACTAAGTTATTATTTTCTACATTTTCCGTTTCTGCTTAATTTCTTCGCATTAAGACACTGTAACGGGTGTGCATGGTTCAACGATTTTAGTCTACTTTTCGTTCTGTGTAATTTTTACCATCTTATCTATTTTATTTTTACGATGTTGAGAGTCGATGTCGTTGTGGCATTGGTACTACTTGGCACGGTTTTACGAACGTTTTTAACATATTAAAATTTTTACTAATATTTTCTTTCGGTTTACCCATGTTCTTCCTTTACTTAAAAACTGATTTTTGTGTGCATATTTTATGTACCGGTATGTATAAATATGATTAGTTCTATATTCCGACGTAAACTTTTTTATAGACGAGTCAGATCAAATATAATACGTTTTCGTTTAAAGAAACCATTTTTACGTGCATATTTTTACGTACGTTTTGGTATAAATTCAAGTTGTTCTACGTTTTGAGGTAAACTTTTTTGGGAAATGATTTAGGTCAAATATAATATGTTTTCGTGTTTATTTTATGTATGTTTCGTAAAGTTTGTTTCGAACCGAGTGGAGTCAAATTATGGTTTTTTTTTCTCCTTTTTTTTCGAAAGCTCTAATTAATCCCTTTCGATTACATGTGCATATTTTCCTTCATACCTGTTACGTTTTCTGTGTATGAGTTGGGTCACATATAATACGTTATAATTGTTCGATATGAATTCCATTTACTTTACGTTTGATCCAATCACAATGCTTATACAGGTTACAGTGAGTTCAACTGGATACGTCGAAATATGTGTTTTCATATGGTTAATGCATCATATAACGTTTGGACTAATCCATTCAATATTTACGATGTACCCGCGCCGCAACGCGGGCGGGTCTTAACCCTAGTTGATCTTAGATTTGTAAGGTTGAGATTAGTTGTAGGACAAAGGATAAAATAAATAAGAAGGTTTCTAGTCCATTGATCTTAGATTTGTAGGGTTGAGATTACTTGTAGAAAAAGAAGATAATAGATAGGCATAAAGGGAATCCTATATTTATGGATTTTCTCTCTCCACATGCAAGACACATACCAATTCCCCCATCGATTTAAAACGTCCATAACTTTTTCATACGACATTTTTTTTTTTTTAAATTTCACAATAATAACGAGCGTTTTTTATCTTTAATATGAGTACCATATTATCATATAAAAATAAAATAAAAATTTCATTTTTACCGGGTTTTATCACATTGTGTTAAAGGTTCAGTTCATTGTGTTTTTTAACTGGGTTTTGGTCATTACGTTTTAGTAGAGTTTCTATACATTGTGTTATTATCAAAACCTATAACACAATGTTAATTTGGGTTCTACCCATTGTGTTTTTATAAGAACCTATAACACAATATATGACACAATGAAGATGGTGTTGTGTCTGGGTTTTCTATAAATTTTGTTATTAGTTCAGGTCATTGTGTTTAATATGTTTTCCATTGTGTTTTAATAATTTGTTCAATTTTTTTATTATCTTGTTCATTGTGTTTTAGTTTGTTGTGTATTGTGTTTTTAGTTTGTTTTCTATTTTGTTTTCACTGCCCTTCATTGTGTCTTTTATCTGCTGTCATTAATTGTGTCTTTTATCTGTTGTCATCAATTGTGTTTTTATTTAGTCTGATATTTATTGTGTTATATGTTATCGTCATTGTGTTATACGTTATGGTCATTGTGTTTTAGTATGTTGTCCATTGTGTCTTTATCGGTTGTCATTGATTGTGTTTTTGATCTACTTTACATTGTGTTTTACATCATGTCCATTGTGTAATATGTAACTGAGTTTTTTTTTAAATATAACAATATGGTACTCATATTAAAGATAAAAAAACACTCTATTTTATGGTCTAATTTTTTTTTAAAAACAAATGATGTATAAAAAAGTTACAGACGTTTAAAAATTATGGGGGAAATAGCATGTGACTTGCATGTGCATATTCTCTTTCCTCTCGTAGACAAAATTACCCTTTCCATTTAATTCCTCCTAGGACACTTGTCACTCTCTGGTGGCTTCTTACCCTTCTTATTTTTAAATCCTTTGTATTATAACTCAACCCTATTATATATATATATATATATATATATTGTTAACGAATATCCATGAATAGTAATTTTAATTTTATAATAATATATAGTTTTTTTAATTATTTATAATTTTAATAGTGTAACATTTAATTATTATATATGCTTTTCACTTTTTAACATAATAAACTTAAGAAAAAATTGAAAATGTATGAAAATTAATTAGTATTATAATATTAAAATAATAAAAGTATTAAAAAACTATATATATATTATTATAATATAAAAATCACTATTCATTAGTTTGTGTTATTAATATATAGGATAACTAGATACCGACTTTTGGCGTTTTCTGTACCAGGATGATGCCGTTTTTACCTTTATGTACCGATACCGAACAGGATCGTGCCGATATTGTTGATACCAGTATTAGTTCAGTACCGGTTGACATCAAGCTTGCCCCAACCCATAATACTAAAAAAATTATTAAACTTAAGAAAAATTAAAAAATGTATGAAAATTAATTAGTATTATAATATTAAAATAATAAAAGTATTAAAAAAACTATATATATATTATTATAATATAAAAAGCACTATAGTTTGTGTTATTAATATATAGGATAATACTAAAAAAATTATTAAACTTAAGAAAAATTTGAAAATGTATGAAAATTAATTAGTATTATAATATTAAAATAATAAAAGTATTAAAAAAACTATAAATATATTATTATAATATAAAAAGCACTATTCATTAGTTTGTGTTATTAATATAGGAGAATATATAGGATAATTAGTGTTATTAATATATAGGATAATTAGTATTATAATATTAAAATAATAAAAGTATTAAAAAACTATATATATTATTATAATATAAAAGCACTATTCATTAGTTTGTATTATTAATATATAGGATAATTTTCATTTTTTTCTTAAACCATATTTCCTCAATCATTTATTTTCTATTTTTAATAATTATTTTTTCCTTTTCTAAATCATATTTCCTTTTTTAGTTAATTAGATATTTTATTAATAACTTAGATTCGTTATTTTTCCCCGTAACATTCCCGTATAAGTTTTGTTAAAAACAAAAATGCATTCAAAATAGAGTATTTATTTGGTATTATAAAACAGTACGATGATAAACTGAACCGATTTTCTAACGGGTTGGCTTTCTAAACAAGTTGCTTCTTTTTCAAATAACGTTTATTTTACATTATCATTTGATCCGTTTAGCCGCAACGCGTGACGTCAACAAATCTATGCTATATAATAAAAGAAACCATTTTTGGGACACTTGTCATCATATTAGAGCATCTTTTATAGATAATTATTATTTTAATTTAATCTTTTCTAACTAATTATAGATAACCATCCTATTAATTATTATTTAGTTTAATATCTTATGGATAATTATTATTTAGTTTAATCTTCTTCTCATTTATAATATTATTTTGAGAAAATTACGATTTTGGCCCCTGTATTTATATTACCTTCACCCTTTTAGCCCAATTTTTTTTTTAACATCTGAGCCACCAACGTCTTCTTTTCTCACCCTTTTGGCTCTTAACACTAACCTCATCCATTAAATGTTAGGGGTCAAAAGGGTTAAAAAAAAAGACATTAGGGGCTAAAAAGGTTAGAAAAAAGACGTTGGGGGCTTAGATGTTAAAAATTCTTTAGAGAAAATTACGATTTTGGCCCCTGTATTTATATCACTTTTACCTTTTAGCCCAAAAAGAATTTTTTAACATCTGAGTCCCCAACGTCTTCTTTTCTAACCCTTTTGGCCCCTAACACTAACCCATACATTAAATGTTAGGGGCCTAAATGGTTAAAAAAGACGCTAGTGCCAAAAAGGTTAGAATTTTTTATTATTTAGTACAGAAAATTACATTTATTCAAACCGTGTAATACGTATATTTTTAAAGATGTAATTTTTTTTATTATTTGGTATATAAAATTACATTTATTCAACCCGTGTAATAAATGGGGTTTTTTAAAGATGTATTATTTTATTATTTGGTAAACAATATTACATTTATTCAACTCTTGTAATACACGTGGTTTTAAAGATATAACTTTTTTTATTTTGTATATAAAATTACATTTATTCAACCTGTACAATATTGTTCTTATATATATAATATATTATTTAATATATAAAATTATATTTATTTAACTTGTGCAATAAAGAAGGTTTTTAAAGATATATTGTTTTATTATTTAGTATATAAAATTTATTTATTCAACCCGTGTAATACACGGAGTTATAACCTAGTCTAGTTATATATTAAAATCAATTCAGAAGAAATCTATTTAATATAATTTATATATATGTTATGCATGAACAAATATGCGTACTGACTTGTTTATTTACATTAAAACAGAGTATTTATTTGTTTACATTATAATTTAACTAATATCATAATTATATCTAATGTTTGAATTTTCCGTGTGATAGATGAATTCATTTTGAAAATTGTTTAATACATAAATAATTGACAGAAATTCAATCTCAGTATGTTTTATTTATATTATTTAGTTATTTTTTTGAATTGTTTAAATACATATAGCAGATGCAATTTAAAAAAACAATACAAGATAAAAAGATAAAGGTTTAATTGTATTTATTTAAAAAGTTTAAGGAGGGAGTACAACTAGTAAAAATTGAAAAAAGAGGAAGACATTTAACAACACCCATAAAAGGGGTAGGCTAAATGTATTACAATTAGTTTCTTATATTTAAAAAAAATATTGAATTTCAATAATACAAAATATTCGTCCTTGGCCACCAAAAGTTCTAACTTCAAAAATAACAACTGACAGTCCCAACTATTAACATACGAAATTTGTTGGATTTTAATAATTTAGGAGAGAGAAATAAATACTGTATTACAGTTACTTTCTTATATTTAAAAAAAAGAATATTGGATTTTAATAATTTAAAATATTCGTCGTTAGCCGCCAACAGCCCTAACTTCATAAATAATAACTAGCAATCCCAACTATTAATATATTGGCCTCCAATAGACCTTGACTAACGGAACCCTAATGCTATTAGGCTACGGTCGTCTGAAAAACGTTTTTTGCTGGAAAACTCAACATTTCCGTCCCAAACCTCTTTATAACTTTATTACGGACCTTTTAGAACCTTTTTCTAGTACAAGCAAGCCCCAATTATTGAAGTCGCTGAAAAACTCCTTTTTCGTCGGAAAACTTCTTTTTGGCCGGAAAACTCAACTTTTAGGCTAAAAAACTCAACATTTTCGTCCTAAACCTCTTTGTAACCTTAGATTGGAGCTTTAGAAACCTTTTTCTGACCAAAAACGGTTTTCCGACAACCGAAGACTAACGACATTAGGGTTCTGTTTGTCAGGGTCCATTGGTGGTCAATATGTCAATAGTTGGGACTGCTAATGGTTATTTTTTAAGTTTGGACTGTTAGCGGTCAACGTCTCATAGTTTGGATTATTAAAATCAATTATTCCTAAAAAAATTAAGATTGAAAAAATAAATAATTTATTTGTTCTATGTGTTCGCTCAACATTTAATGTTCTACATAGGTCTCTTCCACATACACGCATATATAGCGTGTGTAAGTGCGCACGCTCTATTTTAACATAAATGTTTATGGTTTCTTGTAGACAGCTAACATCATATTCATAGATCTTCCAGTTGGAACTGGTTTTTCATATGCAAAGAGATGGGAATCATCAAAGAAGAATAGTGATTCTCTTGTAGTTACGCATGCCTACGAGTTTATAAGAAAGGTAATACAAAACTAAAATCACAAGTTTATTAGGATAATATGGCGAGTGCTTGTGTTGTTTGTTTTTTTTTTACTTTTAAGATATGATATTTTATAAAATTACAAATATACGGTTGCGACATGCGTATTTTTATTTACATGATGTAAGTTTTATTTAAATCGCTCTTGCGCGTATTAATGTACAAATCAAATAAGCACCTATGTACACATCGTTTAAGTTGTACGCATATTCTACCTCAGTTTTTCAACGGTTCGACACCTATATTGCAACGCGAGATGTGGGTTTACGTAAAGCTTTCAGCGTGCTATTTCTTTTTTAATTTTTGTTATCGTTTTTGTACTGATGACTCGATGTTTAACGCGAGGATCTTATTTCTCTTTTAGATTAAATGTTTGATTGTGTTTTGATGAATTTGTAGTGGCTCATGGATCATCCTACCTTTCTCAATAATCCATTGTACATTACGGGGATTTCTTACATGGGACTTATCATTCCAAGAGTCGTTTCAAATATATACGATGGTAACTGTTATCTTTCATGCTCAAAAACCAACAACACGCTTACAAAACCAAAAAAGAAAAAATTCTTATTGTGATATGTTTAAAACGTTACCGGTTATTAATGATGAAGTTATGTGTCATGAACTGTGTCATTAAATTTCTCATTTTGTAGGCATTGAACGAGGGGTTAGACCAGAACTAAAAATTAAGGTAATGCTATATATTGCACCTAAACTCGTATTTTGCATGTAATGGATTCATCATTCATTTTCATATATAGTTCTTGTATTTGTATAGATAATGGAAACCTCATAGGGTATCGTGTATTAATTATTGACAACTATTTATAAGAGTACATTAGGGATAATTTTAAAGCAAATCTAGTCTAATCACAACTCCTAATTATAGGGTGGAGTTCGGTTACAAAGTCTAAATTTCAGAAAAGTGTAAAAAGTCGTAAAACATTATAATTTCAACTATAAAACACACCTAAAACCCACAAATAACAGAGTGAAGACTACTAAAACATCATATTTAAACCACAATAGTCCATAAAAACTTAAAACACACAATCGTATAACTATGAATATAAAGCACAACATGTTAATCAACATAAAACACAATAATGTTTGTCATTCGATAATGAGAGCCTAATCATCCAAAACACAACCAATTTATATGATGTTTTAGTAATCTTCATTTTGTTATTTGTGGGTTTTGGATGTGTTTTATGGTTGACATTTTGATGTTTTATAACTTTTTACATTTTAAAGAAATTTGGACTTTGTAGCCAACTCCTAGCCCCTAATTATAATAACAATAATTAAAGTCAATCTTATCTACATAAAAAAAATCCTAACTAATATATTTTGTCTCATAATATGGCTCTTGGTATAGGGTTTCTTGATCGTGAACCCTCTTACTGACAAGTTCATAGATTTTAATTCAAGAACCGAATTCGCTTACCGAGCTGGACTTATAGAAGATGAACTCTATGAGGTAACATGAGTCATTTACTCCATGCATCAACTAAAATGTGCTTGATTTGTTGGTTTAGTCTAGTTTAACTCTTTTAAATCTTTGCAGCCAGCAAAAGAACATTGTGGAGGAAAATACATATATGTTGATCCTAATAATACATTGTGTTTGGATAGTCTTCGTCCGATAAAGGAGGTGAGTTGATGATGGATGGCCTCATTCATTTGTTACTGATAGTGATCGCCTCTTATATGCGTTCTAACTTATTAATCTTTTCATTCGCAGTGCTTAGATCGAATTAACGTGGTTTACATCTTAGACCCCCTTTGCAATAGACAAGATCCGAAACAAACATGTCGAGTAAACTTAACCCTAGATCCGAAATTCTTAACCTTCGTGTTATACATATCTTAGATTAATAACATTTACTATAAATGTGTTTTATCTTTAGGAATCCATTTATTCATATTCTAATATATGGGCAAACATGAAATCCGTCCGACAAGCTCTTAACATTCGTGAGGTACGCTAGTCAAATGTTAAATCGAGCATGAGCTATTTGATCGAAGTTTTGATGTATCTTGCTATCTCTATTTCGCATCAAATGTTTGTGACATTAGTGTTTGATGGATGATTATTAAAACGTTTGGATCCTTCTGTTGTGTGCGTGCAGGGAACGGTGAACCAATTTCAAGTCAGCAACGCGAACATTAGCTCCTTATTTGGGAGACCAGACACCATATATTACTCTCATGATATCTTTAGCAGTTTGGCCTACTATAAGAAACTTGTTACCAAGAACTGTCATGCCTTAATCATCAAGTAATCCCCCCCCCCCCACCCACCCACACACACATTTTTCTTTTAATGTCTGTTTGAATGTTGTTGAATTGGTTTGCAGTGGTGATCATGACATGACATTTCCGTATATGGGCACAAAGCAATGGATAAATAGTCTAAAACTTAGAGTCCAGAGTCCATGGAAACCATGGTTCATTCGAACTCAAGTTGCTGGGTGAGTTCGAATTCTTAACGTTTTTTGTTTCTACATGTATAATCAGTGTTTTGTACAAAGTAACATTAAAAATTCCAAGAACCTAATCTTGATTATGAATGCAGATATGAGAAGACATACTCAGAGGCCAAATTCTCTTTGAAATATTCTACCATCAAGGTAACATGAAAGAACTATATGATTATTAATAACATATTAATATACTCATCACCTTGCAATCACTTACACGTATTCATCTCTATATTTAGTTACCATAGACTAAACTTTGTAAGTAATAATATCACGTCAATATGTCATAAGCGAGAGCAGGGGCGGATCTACCTTGATGTAAGGGGTAGCATCCGCTACCGCTTTGCCGGAAATTTTTTGACGTTTTTAGTGTAAATTTTGGAAAAATTTGACGTTTTTTCGATTTCGTTACCGCTTATTTATAAAACGTTCCCGCTTGGTCGGAATCCTAGATCCGCCACTGAGCGAGAGGCCCTTATCTCTCTGTCACTGAACACAGACAACATTGAAAACCATATTATGTATTATTAATCAACTATTTGTAGGTGTGCGATAATCATTGTAGTTCATATGATTCATAGACTAAACATGACTAAATGATATATGTTTTGTAGGGTGCGGGTCACTCGGTGGCAATTTACAAGCCTGAAGAATCAATGGTCATTGTGGAGACATGAGTTGCTTCTCATAATTCTTCAACATCTTAACCAGTCCTAATAAATTCTCCATTGTTTTACTCTTCATGTATCGCGTGCATATGTCCTTGAGTACCTTTGATATGTCAAACATGGAAATTTGTAAGATTAAATAAGCCCATTCTAACATGTCAAATTAGTAACATTATTTCACTTGTTAAAGGTTAAATAAATGGGTGTTAATATTCCCACACCCCTCCACTCTATCTCTCTCTATATATACATAGATAAATTTAGAGAGAGATAGAGGGAAAATGATGTGGGAATAAGATTTTAGGTATGTGGAAATAAAACAACCCTAAATATAATCTAAATGGAACTCACTGATAAAGTAAAAGAGTCAAAAATTGATTTAGAGCGCAATAGCAAAAGTGCACTAATATTAACACATGGAAAAAAACTTATTTTCACATGATGTATACGGGCCGTATAACATTATACGGCCTGTATACACCACGTGAAAATAAGTTACCTGGTCGTATACAATGTATACAAACATTGTATACGGGCCGTATAATGTTATACGGCCCGTATTATTCGAAAATTGGATTTTTCTCAAAGTATATAAGGGGTTTAAGGTGCCAATCACACGAGACATTTTACAGTCGTGAGGTGGTCAAACCTTTCTAAAAGTAGAAAAAATAAAACATTAACAAGTAACAAAGATTGAAGAACAAAAAGACGTGTCGTATGACTGTAATAAAACAGAAGCTATCAACGCGGGGATGGGTATGGAAGCCGACATGTCTTCCTGAATCTGAATCTGAATAGCAACGTTAACTTTGACTTATAAAACCCACTAGCAAAATAAGCGGTTTTTATCATACAGTCGTGAGGTGGTCAAACCTTTCTAAAAGTAGAAAAAAATAAAACATTAACAAGTAACAAAGACTGAAGAACAAAAAGTCGCGTCATATGACTGTAATAAAATGGAAGCTATCAACGCGGGGATGGGTACGGAAAAATGGTTGCTGATGTTTTTCTGTATTCGGATTTTGTTGGTTTGTTTCCAGCTAGGGTTTAGAATGGTTGAAGGAATGTCGGTTTTTCAGTATTCGGATTTTGTTGGTACAATGCCACCTCATCTTTAGTAGGAAGGGTACGTACGGTTACATGCATGGTGTTATTCTTTATTTAATATTTACAGAATAAAGGAAGGGTACATAGTGTTTGTTTGAGAACCTGATTCAGATACACAACGGTTCTCCAATTCTAGATCAGTAAGAAAATACACAACGGTTTTCCAATTCCAGATCAGTAATGTAAGGAGAAGCGTTGAGATAACGGACATCCATCAAGCTCAAAAAGAAAACTTGTGTTTCCCATAGTCACAAACAATTTCGTTTCAAATCAAGGGTCCCGTCATTACAACCACTGTTTTTAACGGGGATGTAATGCAATGATTCCTCTCAATTGAATAGACAGAAACTTGCTTCATAGGACTCACTTGAATCATCTCGGAAGTACTGAACAACCGAAATAACAGCTTCGGTTTCATCAGCTGCATCGTTTACCGTGAAATGCATCCTTACTGAATCCATTGTGGTTCGTGAATGTTTCGAATCATTATAGAAGACGTGTCGGGTTCTTCTGCTAGTGGTCGGGTTTCCAATGCTCACACAGGGTGATAAACAACGCTGATATGAACACAAATCAACTGCTTTATCTTGAGTCGTCGGGAAAACTTTTCCTCAGGGGAGGGTGAGTAGTATGAGTCTGTAACACCCCAAAAACGTTAACTAGGCATAAGTTGTAACACCCCAAAAACGTTAACTAGGCATAAGTTGTAACACCCCAAAAATGTTTAGTATTATGATAAGTGCAAATAAATAAAGAATTTAACTTAATGAAATGTGGCAACATGGTAGTTAGTTTATGGGGGAAAACCTCATTTAAACACTCTTTCAAAATGGAAGGGTTCAATGTGTAATTAGTAAACTAGAAGGGTTTTACTAATAAACAAAAAAAAAACACCCACAATTGGGGTTCTGGTCGATCGAACAGGAAGCAGGACAAGAGGGGAAACCCTAGTATCAAGAAAATTAAGCAATTGAACTTGAATCAATGGAGAAATCTGATGCATGAACCCTTAAATGCGAGTAACTAACCTCAATTTCTAAAGTGGTAAGTTTAATTTTCTGAAATCATGATTTGTTGAATGATGGGTTCAACCCAATCTTGAATTATTGTGTTTGAATGTGAGAAATCTGAGTTAGGATTTCCTTCTAGCACAAGAATCATGTATGATACTAGGTTATTTGGAAGATTTTAGTAAAAACCCACTTATGAAGTTGTGATATGAATTAGGATGATCATGTAGTGTCATGCATGTGAATCATTGATGTATAATTCTGTGGATGATGTATAAACACGAGATAAATTGATATAGAATAAGGTTTGCTTGATTATTGTTGAATGATTAAAAGAACTAGCCTAAAAACACATTTTAGTTAGATGAGTAAATGTCCCGAAAATGCGAAACCCGCCAAGTGTTTGATGAAATGCTTGAAAGAACAATTATGTGTAATTTGGAAAATAATGGAATGAAATTTGGGGTACTAAACGAATGAATGGATGTGTTGATATAGGCGTGAAGGAAGAAGGTTCAAGTACTAAGAAATCGGAAAGCTCACAAGATCGAGGTATGTTCCGTTGCATACAAAACCTTACTTAAATTTTGTTAATAATTATGAAGAACAACCCTTGTAATAATGAATATGGTGATTAGTAAGTGGATAGCAAATCCCTTGCGGATTTGGTTATACTAACGAAGGTTATGATAAGTTATGCAAGTCGACCGGTTCAAGTTGAACAAGTCGAGTAAGGATAAGGTACCATCCGTTTAGAACGGGTGGTCGTGAATGCAATAACGAATGTATGAAGTTCAATCCGTTATACGGATAGAACGAAAGATTTATGTTGAAAGTAATTAACCCGATGTTACTGGGTCGTAAGTAGTATGCTTGAATCTCATTATGAGAGTATATGCCATTACCCATTTAATTGGGTAATCGAATACGTAAAAGAAATGAAAGTATGTAAGCGAATGGAACTAAAATGTTAGTATTGTAAGCGAAATAGATATTATGACTAACTTTTAAAAGCTTTGTCGTTGAATGTAGGTAAATCCTCAATTTAGGCGACTTGGAGAATCGGAGCGAGCACGTGTTCATGTTATGTCATACCATGCGCTTCCGCTAGCTTGTTCTAATGTTTTTGGTCCAATACTTGTTTATTTTGCATAACCTTGTTAGTAGTCATACTTTTTCTAAAACATGTTGTCTTGGTTTTTGGTAGTATTTTGTCGAACGAATCGTAAAATTGTATTTAGATTGTTTATGGTAAAAACAGGGGTATATCCGTTTTACGGACGGGTCATGCCCAAATTTTGTAAAATTATGTACTAATGATATTAGTACATTTAAAGGTTTATGTTTCTAGCAAAATTTTGGTCATTATTTCATAAACGAAAAGTGGGGTTCTAACAAGTTGGTATCAGAGCCTAGGTTTGAGGAATTCGAGCAAGAGTAATAGTGCTTGAACTCAAACCGACGGCTCGTGTAAAAGTGTGCTCGCTCCGAGATCGCCAATGAGGTAAATCTTTAAGTTTTTGTTTAATACAAGTATGTATAGTGTGTTTATGATAAATATTTAAGTTAAGTATGTGAAATAGTAATAATGGGAGTTAAACATTGGGTTATATCAGATCTGGCGTCGCACACAGTTGTGTCGTTAAGTGACACAGTTGTGTGGACCATTGATGCTTGTTGCTGAGATCAGGGTGTGTAGCAAGGCTGACACAACTGTGTGACATTGTACTCAGATAATCAACACAGCTGTGTCTGGGCAAAATTTTTTAGCGATTTAGCAAAGGAAGGGCCGTCGCCGACGGGCTGTGATGCCGTCGCCGACGCCCTCATGTTTGTCGACGGCTTAGCTAGCTGTCTACGGACGTTTACGGGCGACGCACGTTTACAGAGCCCGTCGCCGACGGGGTGTGAAGCCGTCGCCGACGGCTAGCGGAATTCAAATCCGCTGAAATTTTTTTGTTTCGTCTTGTTTTCGTATTATGAGTTTCTAAGTCGTTCAAAAGCCTAATGAATGTTCGTGTAGGGTCTATATAAGGCCTAGTAAGATATATTCAACCACGATTAGTGGTTACGTTAGAAAGAAATTTATAAAACTCGAAGGTAATGTGTCGAATGACACGAAAGAATGATGAAAGCTGAAAAAGCGAGTAAAGTTTAAAATATAAGAATGCGAACGAAGTAATTATGGACTAATGAACTATGATGTATTGAAGCTTGTGAATTATGATTTAAGTTCCCATACTTCTCAGAAATGCCCGTTTTATGTTCCTGTCAAGTTATAAGAAGAAATAATAAGTTATGTAAAGTTATGTAGATCGTCGGCGATAAAGTAAAATTTATAAAATTCGAATGTAACGTATGGAATGGCATGAAATGAATGACGAATGTATAAAGTGGAGTTGGAATTCGTATGAAAATTCGGATGAATGTATGCTTTGATAGAATTATGCATTAGAGGCTTGTACCTTGTACATGAATGGTGTGATGCTTATGTGTATTTAATGATTTGCTTTAGTATGATTAAGAGGCGAATATGTGCTAAATGTGAATCATACGAGCTAATCAGTAAAGGATATGTTGAAATTATGTTATATAGTTGTTTCGAATGAAATTTGCTAATTGTAGAATCATGGAGCATTAGCATGTGAAAATACGTGTATGTGAATGTATATGTGTATTGTTTAGAGGATCACGTAAATTGTGCATGTCGTACAATACGAGTATGAGATACGCAAGATATTATTATTATGACCTACCATATTTAGATGAATACATGTTCAAAGATTTGAAGTGTGTAAACGAGACAGTTGACTTTCTGAAGGTCAACAGTATAGGGATATCATGAGATGTCCATTAGACACAATTGTTTAAGTAAAGAGTTAATGTGTTACGTACTAGATGAATTACATGTTATGATGGATGATAGTTTAGTTGTATGGATTTGAAATGAGATAACTATTAATGAACGTCTCACTTATACGAAATTCTACTAACGAAAGTCGATTAACGTATGAATAGAAAGAAAGTGAACAGTCGTATATATGCTCACATAAACTAATGATATTACGAAAGTACTGATATGTAAGGATGGGAATCCTGTCAATTTACTTGAGCATGGATGGCAAAAAGGGTTAAGAGGAAGTAATAAAGTAAGCATGAACATGGACGCTAAAGGAAGGTGAATTTGCAATCACTTCGAATGTATTTACATAAAGAAGTATGCGTGTTAGAATAATTGAAATTGAGTGGAACGTATAAATAAATGAGAACTTGGTAATGTTAATAAAAGGTATGGAAAGGATAATAGTTCAGATGTTAGCTAAAGGCGTTTTGTAAGTGTGTTCGAATTGAAAGTAAGAACAACCAGTACTACAATACTTATATACAAAAGTACTGGGTGGTAGTTGACCTTAAAAGGTTATATTGTAGAAGTCAGTGAATAATAATTACTTACAAATGCTGGAAGTATTACGTAAGAAATACAACGTGTAAAGTAGAATACTCATTAGTAAAAGACATGTTAGAGAACGTAGGTGAATTAACACCTAATACGGTGAACAAACAAATGGAAATGGTATATTAAAGGATGGTCATGTATTGACCAAAGCTCGAGAAAAACATGAGAATCACCTCACTTATGTCCGGTCAAGCTAGCAAAAAGGGGTCTAACGATTCTTAAAGGAACGGATCAATATAAGAAATAAAGAAGGATAAGAATGAAAAGTATAAGCCTACAACTGAATGTAAGACAAAGTTAAGAAAGAAGGGTGGGAACACCACTAGAAATAGGATGTAAAGTGTCGCGTCGAGACGCGCTACATGAAATAGGACATGGAATTAAGTGTTAGGACCCAACACTCGAAGTTGAATGTAGAAGATTAATATGAAAACGTTTCGTAAGAAATGACATGGTAAATGATACGGCAGAAGAAAGGAAGGTACGGAGGAAAATGTTTGAATATGATAAATGGATTCGACCATGTAAGGAATGAAAGGTTGAATCCATAAGCAAGCACGGGTCAAACCAGTAAGAATGAAAGGTAATGAATTAAAAGTTCGAATCCGTAAATGAAGACGGATTAAACGAATAGGAATAGAAACTAAAAACGAGACTCAAATGAGTCATACGGGTCAAATGGCGATCGCCATTTGAACCCGGTATTTAATGTTCGATTTGTCAAGTTTATTACTTATAGGTGAGCATAATGTATGGGCATGCATTGTCACAGTTTGGAAAGTATTAACCATCGCAAAGTATGAATGTCGAGTCAAGGGTTCTGACCCGCGCCAGGTAGGTATAAAAAGATTATATTTTTAATAGGAGCATAGGGCTCGACTAGAGAATGGTGTGTCAGAATAGGATAACTGATACCCATATGTGAGAATGTATTTACAATTAGACTTCCGAAAGGTCAAACGAAATAAATGAAGTCCTTGCAATTATGCAAGTATAAGGTACGGACATGTACCTCGATGCGACCACAATAGGTAAGGGGGTGTAATCTGACCCTGAAAGGTCAAACTGCGAAAGTTGGCGAGATAACCAATAAAAAGAAATGGAATGTATGATATGTTTAGCATGTACGTAAGAAAATTTTGAAAGAGACAGTAGGCGAACAAACACCCTGTAGGACACAATTATGAAAGGTTATGTGCTAACTATTTATTTATAGATAAATATGATGGAATTCTTAGTGAAATGATAATATTGAAGCTAGTGGAAGAATGCCCACGAGTGGGAGCATATTTCATGAATGAATGAGATCAATTCTGGTACGGAAGGTACACATAAAGAAGCGGATTGATCCGGCACACGGATAACCGACTTATACATTGAAAGCGAGGTTAGTAAAATGTTTAATTCTTAGTTAATGATTAAGAATCCGTAGATTTATTTGTAAGTGTGAACAAAATGAATGGTAGAATAATTATGGTATGCTATACAGTGATCGACCTGTAATGGTCAGCGTGAGAAGGTATGAATGTCATTAAGAGGGAGAATTAAAGGCCTTAAATGAAAGTTTGAGCTAAATTGGTTAAACGCTAGTATGGTGCTCGTACACAACATACCTAGTTGTTATCATAAGTAGTTCATGCAAGGAGCTAATAATAAAGTGTGCGAAGGATTAAATTCAAGGGTAAACTCAAACTTGAAATTAGTTCAAGTGTCGGTGGTAACCGTAGAATGATGCCTTATACTCGTATTAAGTATGAAAAAGTAATTAGGAAGTGGGAAGCTTTATATTAGTACCACTAAGTCATTAAATGTCTATAGTATACGTATAATGTTGTGCTAAGCCCTCATATGAGCAAGAAAGTAATTGGAAGAACGTTAGTAATGGGATGATGGGGTTGCTTATAATTACAATAATGAATTATGTCGTGCATGATTCGTGTGCGGAATAAAATAAATCGATTTATTTATATTAGTAAATGTATGAATATGTTACACTTATTTAGAAAGATAGAAACAAGCCGTAAGCATAAGCTTGTACGACCAATAGCATACATTGGAATAAATTCCAATGAACGAATCGCTAGTGATGATGTATGCTAGGAACTGGCATTATAAAGCGAAAATGACACTAATAAGAGCCCTGGATCAGATTCTGACTTATAGGTGATTATGAAAGTAATTTACTTGATTTAAGAACCGAGGGACAATGCGTACAAAGACGTTTATGCATGAATGAAACTCTTGCCAAGTTCTCGAATGCATCTATGTTGTAGTAAGCATTGTGAATGAAAAGACGAAAAAGTAGGAGTAGAATTGGTCTAGTTGGAATGAGAAAGGTTTCGGGGACGAAACCTCTTTTAAGGGGGGTAGACTTGTAACACCCCAAAAACATTAACTAGGCATAAGTTGTAACACCCCGAAAACGTTAACTAGGCATAAGTTGTAACACCCCAAAAATGTTTAGTATTATGATAAGTGCAAATAAATAAAGAATTTAACTTAATGAAATGTGGCAACATGGTAGTTAGTTTATGGGGGAAAACCTCATTTAAACACTCTTTCAAAATGGAAGGGTTCAATGTGTAATTAGTAAACTAGAAGGGTTTTACTAATAAACAAAAAAAAAACACCCACAATTGGGGTTCTGGTCGATCGAACAGGAAGCAGGACAAGAGGGGAAACCCTAGTATCAAGAAAATTAAGCAATTGAACTTGAATCAATGGAGAAATCTGATGCATGAACCCTTAAATGCGAGTAACTAACCTAAATTTCTAAAGTGGTAAGTTTAATTTTCTGAAATCATGATTTGTTGAATGATGGGTTCAACCCAATCTTGAATTATTGTGTTCGAATGTGAGAAATCTGAGTTAGGATTTCCTTCTAGAACAAGAATCATGTATGATACTAGGTTATTTGGAAGATTTTAGTAAAAACCCACTTATGAAGTTGTGATATGAATTAGGATGATCATGTAGTGTCATGCATGTGAATCATTGATGTATAATTCTGTGGATGATGTATAAACACGAGATAAATTGATATAGAATAAGGTTTGCTTGATTATTGTTGAATGATTAAAAGAACTAGCCTAAAAACACATTTTAGTTAGATGAGTAAATGTCCCGAAAATGCGAAACCCGCCAAGTGTTTGATGAAATGCTTGAAAGAACAATTATGTGTAATTTGGAAAATAATGGAATGAAATTTGGGGTACTAAACGAATGAATGGATGTGTTGATATAGGCGTGAAGGAAGAAGGTTCAAGTACTAAGAAATCGGAAAGCTCACAAGATCGAGGTATGTTCCGTTGCATACAAAACCTTACTTAAATTTTGTTAATAATTATGAAGAACAACCCTTGTTATAATGAATATGGTGATTAGTAAGTGGATAGCAAATCCCTTGCGGATTTGGTTATACTAACGAAGGTTATGATAAGTTATGCAAGTCGACCGGTTCAAGTTGAACAAGTCGAGTAAGGATAAGGTACCATCCGTTTAGAACGGGTGGTCGTGAATGCAATAACGAATGTATGAAGTTCAATTCATTATACGGATAGAACAAAAGATTTATGTTGAAAACAATTAACCCGATGTTACTGGGTCGTAAGTAGTATGCTTGAATCTCATTATGAGAGTATATGCCATTACCCATTTAATTGGGTAATCGAATACGTAAAAGAAATGAAAGTATGTAAGCGAATGGAACTAAAATGTTAGTATTGTAAGCGAAATAGATATTATGACTAACTTTTAAAAGCTTTGTCGTTGAATGTAGGTAAATCCTCAATTTAGGCGACTTGGAGAATCGGAGCGAGCACGTGTTCATGTTATGTCATACCAAGCGCTTCCGCTAGCTTGTTCTAATGTTTTTGGTCCAATACTTGTTTATTTTGCATAACCTTGTTAGTAGTCATACTTTTTCTAAAACATGTTGTCTTGGTTTTTGGTAGTATTTTGTCGAACGAATCGTAAAATTGTATTTAGATTGTTTATGGTAAAAACAGGGGTATATCCGTTTTATGGACGGGTCATGCCCAAATTTTGTAAAATTATGTACTAATGATATTAGTACATTTAAAGGTTTATGTTTCTAGCAAAATTTTGGTCATTATTTCATAAACGAAAAGTGGGGTTCTAACAGAGTCTGAGTCCATTGTGGTTCGTGAATGTTTCGAATCATCATAGAAGACGTGTCGGGTTCTTCTGCTAGTTATTCAGAATGTTTCGAATCATCATTAAAATTAACAATGCGGTCTTGATTGAAGACGTAATTGCAAGACTGTTTGTCGGGCTTCCAATGCTCACGCAGGGTGAAAAAACTACCCTTGATGTTGAAACTGGTTTTACCTCATGAAAAGGAAAGAAACAAATTTTTTTAGAGAAGCATTGGGATTCAAGGGTTTATGAGTCAAAGTTAACATTCAGATTCAGATTCAGAAAGCAGATGATTTGTATGTGGTTTATTTTCTTTAATCCATTAGAACGATCCTTGTTTTGTCACGTACATGTGTTTAATTCCCAACATCCTTGTTTTGTCACGTACATTTCGTAAGAAACTTTTCGTGCGCCGAACCTTCAGTTGTGTACGCAAATTCACCACCGGTTTCTACAGCACAAGCACATACACCGGTTTCCAGGTAGGGTTTAGAATGTTTGAAGGAATGCTGGTTCAATACCAACTCATCTTTAGTAATGTTTGTTTGAGAACCTGATTCAGATAAACAACGGTTCTCCAATTCCAGAGTAAGCAAATACACAACGGTTCTCCAATTCCAGATCAGTAATGAACGTTCAGTTGTGTACACAAATTCATCACCGGTTTCTACAGCACAAGCACATACACAAGGAGAATGTTCTGGAAAATTAAAGGAAAAGAAAAAATGGTTGCTGATGTTTTTCACTATTCGGATTTTGTTGGTTTGTTTCCAGGTAGGGTTTAGAATGTTTGAAGGAATGTTGGTTCAATACCAACTCTTCTTTAGTAGTGTTTGTTTGAGAACCTGATTCAGATACACAACGGTTCTCCAATTCCAGAGTAAGCAAATACACAGCGGTTCTCCAATTCCATATCAGTAATGAACGTTCAGTTGTGTACACAAATTCATCACCGGTTTCTACAGCACAAGCACATACACAGTTAGGGTTTAGAATGTTTGAAGT
Source organism: Helianthus tuberosus (assembly GCA_030545235.1). Classification (NCBI taxonomy): domain Eukaryota; kingdom Viridiplantae; phylum Streptophyta; class Magnoliopsida; order Asterales; family Asteraceae; genus Helianthus; species Helianthus tuberosus. The sequence continues at coordinate 174,040,383 of CM060447.1, forward strand.
ATTCGGATTTTGTTGGTTTATCGGGTTCTATAACTACAATCCTTCCTACATTATTGAAAATTACTATATCACCCCCATCAGATTTTGTTGGTTTCTACAGCACAAGCACATTCCGAATAACTACACAAAGATTTGTTGAAAACCCAACTCTCTCTATAGATATGACTGAGAGTGAGGGTTACTCTGTTATATACATCAACAACTGATTGGTTCAATACCAATTCATCTTTATTGATCTTCATATTCTTGGTTCAATACTAATTCATCTTTATTGATCTTCGTATTCATGGTTCAACACCAACTCATATTTATATGAGAGTATGTTGATATAGGAGAGGAGATGAAATTTTCCAATTGGTTATAGAAACCACTAGTAGAAGAACCCGACACGTCTTCTACCAACTGCTCGAAATCCCTTTCGTTTCTTGGATTTCCCTTCGGTTGAGATCGAGAAGGATGATGTGAATGATAAAAGCTGTGCCAGCAGACTTTTGTCAGTTTATTTAATTATATATGGGCCGTATAAACTTATACGGCCCGTATACACCATGTGAAAAAAAATTACCATCTCGTATACAATGTATACGATGATTGTATACGGGCCGTATAATAGTATACGACCCGTATTCTTAGGGTAAAAGATGGTAAAAAATGGTTTATTCTCTTTAATCTATTAGAACGATCCTTGTTTTGAGAACCTGATTCAGATTTAAACAATGCACGACATGTCTTCCTGAATCTGAAAGTTAACTATGTTTAAGAAAGAAATCTGTAAAAATACAACTGATTACTCGGTCGAATAATGGCCAATAAGAAACAAATTTGTAAAAATACAACTGATTACTCGGTCGAATAATGGCCAATAAGAAACAAATCTGTAAAAATACAACTGATTACTCGCCATTCTCTTGCACCTTTTGCAGACATGCACCTTCAACTATGTTGGTTCAGTTTAGTTTTTTTTCCTACTGTTTCAGTTATGATTCAATAAATAATATCTGATTGAGAAGCACTAAAACGGTTGTGGTTGTCCAATTCCAGATGTAAGGAGAAGCGTTGAGATAACGGACATCCATCAAGCTCAATCCTTCCTACATTATTGTAAATTACCACATCACCCCCACTAGATACATCTTCCAACTTTCAAAATTCAAATCAAACTAACACGAAGTATCTCGAAGGTATCTTATTCATATATTACAAATTAATCATTGAAGGAAAAGGAGAACTAGAATATGGATATGGTTAGTGTAAAAGCTCACATTTTACTACATTGACTATGTGTTATAACTGCGAGAAGTAGATGCATTCGGGAATTAAACGTGGAATCTGTAATGATGTTTGGGAATTAAATGCATGTACGTGACAAAACAAGGATCGTTCTAATAGATTAAAGAATTAAATGCATGCACCTGTCAGTCAGCCATGTCTTTTGACAAATCATCTGCTTCCTGAATCTGAATCTGAAAGTTAACTAGACCCCTCAAGTTGTCATTCATAACAACTACGCGTCTGGAGAAGAGTATGTTGATATAGGAGAGTTGGTGCAATTTTCCAAGCATTCACAACCACCGTTTTCGTAGTCAAAGACGGTTGCGGTTTGCACATTCAATCTTCATTGCTTCATTAAAATTAACAAGGCGGTCTCGGTTGCATATTTTAGAGAGACCTTTAAGTACGGATCCTACAGCTACATTTGGAACAAGAAGTCAAACAATCTGTTCATTATCTGTTGTTGTCTAAACAATATGAATGCATGCAACGAATTTGACAACCGGTCAAATCACACACTATAAAGTGTAAACTTATCGTGTGTTGTAGTTTGGAAAGATAACCGAATAGAGATCTGAATCAGGCGTGCATTGGTTAAATCTGAATCATGTTGTCAAACAAACACTACTAAAGATGATCCGAATCAGGTTGTTAGTTTTAATGAAGCAATGGAGATTGAATGTGCAAACCGCATCCGTTTTTTACTATGGAAACGGTGGCTATGGGAAATACAAACCCGACACGTCTTCTGTGATGATTCGAAACATTCCAAATAACTAGCAGAAGAACCCGACACGTCTTCTGCTAGTTACTCTTTTCTTAGATTTCAACAAATCTTTCAAGACCATTCACCTCTTTCAACCTACCAAAACACCGTAAACCCCTTCTTTTCTTCCCAAAACCAACCCGTAACGAATTTGACAACTGTTTAATATCTTTAATCTATCAGAACGATCCTTGTTTTGTCACGTACATGCGTTTAATTCTCAAACATCAGCAACCATTTTTCCTTTTCTTTCAATTTCGAGAACATTCTCCCTAACATGAGAAACAAAAGAGATTTCGAGCAATTGGTCGATGACATGATAGATAAAGATCCTGACACATGTAACATCTAGTTATATTCCTACATCTATATCTTTTGTCACGACAAACTATGTGGCATGTGTCTGGTCCAGTGGTCCCATAGTCACAAACGATTGCGGTTTGTATTTCGCATAGCCACTGTTTCCGTAGTAAAAAACGGTTGCGGTTTGCACATGCAATCTTCAATACTTCTTTAAAATACCACTAGTAGAAGAACCCGACACGTCTTCATGTTACGGAGAATGTTCTCGAAATTGAAGGAAAAGGAAAAGATTTGTTGAAATCAAAGAAAAGAGTAAAAAAGATGAATTGAGGCGTGCATTTGGAACAAGAAGTCCAACAATCCATTTATTATCTGTTATTGTCTAAACAATATGAATGCACACAACGAATTTGACAACTGTGACAGCTTATTAAAAGCAGAAATCACCTCCAATCATTTCCTGGTTAAATCACACAATATAAAGTTTAAAGTTATCGTGTGTTGTAGTTTGGAAAGATGATCGAATAGAGATCTGAATAACAAACTGTGGAGAACTTGTTTGTGTCGGGTTCTTCTGCTAGTTATTCGGAATGTTTCGGATCATCATAAAAGACGTGTCGGGTTCTTCTGCTAGTGGTCTGTAACCAATCCATTATCACCCTTGGTGGTTTCTGTACCCAACCCCGCCGATAACTAGCAGAATCGATAAATAACCAACATGAAGATCTCTGCGATCGCTAAGATTTCCATCAACGGACTGATCGGTAACGTTACTCTACTTGTGCTCCGATTTAAGCGGCGTGTTCCGATGAACGTTTATCAACATTGTTAAAGGTGATGAACAGTTTATAAACCCTAGAATGATTGTGTTTTTACTGGAAAAAACGTGATACTTGAAAAAACATCCTTATATACGGGCCGTATACAGTTATACGGCCCGTATACATTTGGTAACATAAAAAAACTCACAAAATAAATCCATTGAGCCGTATACGTTTTACAAATCGTATACACATGTATACGACTCGTATAACTATATACGGGCTGTATATAGTAAAATCAAAAAAACATTCCCTGCGCATTTTCCTATTAAAAACATTCTATACGGGCCATATAACTCTATACGGCCCGTATACAATAGGGGGTGTGAAAATAAGATATAGGGTATGTGGGAACAAGGGGGCCTAGCAAACTCAGCACCATCCAACGTCTGACAAAGCTACACAATCTTTTCAGCAGCACTTTTAGATATATGATCACTGTGTAGTTTACATCATCTCCAATGTTAACATAATTTGAAATGTATTACATAATGGAGTACTATCTCTTACAATTCACTTTTGAGAAATCCCACTCTCGTTAAAGAAACTCAAGAAACCCAATTGTGTGAGTGGAGATGTTCCACGTCAAAAGTGAATCAGATGGAAGAAACGGTATATTCGGTATTTTACACTGGACAAGTAGAAGAATTGTAAGAGATAGGTACTCCATTATGTTGTCAGTTTTTGCACAATTGGAGGCTGCAAAAAGAATTGTTGCGGCCATAGAAAATAGTTCCTTGTAAAAAAAACAATAAAAGAATTATGAAAAAAAATAAAAACAAGTGTGGTCACATCAAACTTTTATGACTTGGTCTTTTTCAATCTTCATAGGATATCCAAATTGCCAGTTCATAACCAGCCTCCCCTTTTCGACATATGTTTAAAAATAACGTTTTTATATTTAATATTAAACTTATTCCACAGAATATTAAACTTATTTCACAGAATCGATAGATTTCATATACCCCTATACCCGTAACGTAACGTAACGTAACGTAACGTAACGTAACGTAACGTAACGTAACGTAACGTAACGTAACGTAACGTAACGTAACGTAACGTAACGTAACGTAACGTAACGTAACGTAACGTAACGTAACGTAACGTAACGTAACATTAATCATTTTACACGTATATTTTGTGCATTACATTATTTTTTATTACAATTTTAAAAAATTACAAAAGAAATTGGTAAGACACTCGTATATATTAAGTTGACACAGTTCCCCTAGCGGTTTTAAATTTTATGTTATAGCAACTCATATATATATTTTTTTGTTAATAGATGAATTAAAAAAAAGTGTTAACTGTCATTTTCATCCCTGTGGTTTGTTCACTTTTGTCATTTCAGGCCAATTTTTAAAAATACACCAGTTTCCTCCCTGACATACTGGAAACATGTCACTTCAGTCCAAAAATTAAAACTCAGCTAAGTCAGACATATTAAATGAAGGATATTATTGTCAATTCATAAAATAAGGTGAAAATAAAAGATATATGAACTGACAATAATACCATTCATTTAAACTGTCCGACTTAACTGGGTTTTAATTTTTGGAGCGAAGTGTCACGTTTCCAGTATGTCAGGGAGGAAACTTGTGCATTTTTTAAAATTTGCAGGAAAAGGCAAAAGCGAACAAAACACAGGGACGAAAATGGCAGTTAACTCATTAAAAAAATCAAAATTATTGCATACACCTTAGTGTACATACATACTTAGTGTTTTTAACAAGGAAAAAATACATGGTAATTCCACATCCTATTTAAACAATTGTCCTGTTTTAATCCAAAAATTGCACATATTTTAAAGAATGTTACATATCATAGCTAGGACACAGAGGCTACACACCACATCAAAAACAATATATAGGGGTGGGTGGGGGGAGGGGCTTGTCATGATGATACATTGGGAAGTGAATTGACACTTTGTCAAACTTTTCTTTCCTTATTGTGTAATTTGATTTATGTCACTTCAAAATATGTGTCATTTTTGCTAAATCTTTTTGGTAATGAACCGTTGTTAAAGCCCTTTTATAATATCTGCATCCATTTTATAGGAACAGTTTATACAAAACCATATCAGTGTTTGATGACAACGGTTTGACGTAACATTTACAAAAATCATTTTTTTCATATGTTACACAAATCGAGTCATATCTACATTAGTTAATTAGGTTTCAATCATTTTTTCGTATGCTACCCAAACCGAGTTATATGTTACAAAAAATCATTTTTTTTCATATTTTATCCTACATAGAAATACACATTAATGCTACAACATAGACATTTTTTTGTTTCATTTCACGTTTGTACATATAAATAAAAAACAAAGCCCAAAAGTTTTTTTATATAACCAGGTAATAAGATATCTAATCATAGCACCATACATAAAACAAAAATTTCCGCAATGTTACAAAGAATCCGTAAACACAAACTATACAAATTAATGTAATAATAATTTGAGATTAAATACTTATTAGTTTCCCTTTAACACCTTTTTTTCCAATTTGGTGGTAGATTCCTTTTTTTCCCTGCATTTCAATTAAAAAAACATCAACATTCCTCGCAATACAAAACATTTTTGAAGATGGGGAACACCCAAGGAAAAAAACTATTTGAATGTATAAACACATGTGGTCATTTTTATCTGTTTTGTTGCTTATCTTCACTATCTACAAGCACGAAGGTTAAATACTAGTTAAACTTTTTTTCCCAGGGATCCAACAATGTAAAGTATTCATGTACAATGTAGAGTATTTGGATTATCTCAAAATGCATCACACATGTATATTTTTTATACACATCAACCGGAGGTATAAAAGCTATAAACATATAGAAATATGAGTGTTTGGTTCGGTTTAGTTAATTTTGGTTAACGAAGGTACAAAAAACCGATAACTGGCTTTTGGTTGATTCGGTTTTCAATTAATTCAGTTTTTTGTTGATTTCGGTTTGATTTGTCTGTTTTTGGTTCGGCTTTTTATTAACGATTCAGCTATTGCTCACCTCTAAACACTGTTAATCATGTAATATATCAATTTTTTACTTAAAAAACAATTTTAGCAATACTACACTCAAATTAAATATAATAAAATGCTCGTTTTTATGATATCATTTTTTTTAAAAAAAAATACTAACGTACGTAAAAGTTATGGTGGTGAAAGTTAGAATTATTAAAAATCCAATAACTAGGTTTGTGCCACGTAAGTTGTCACGCCAGCAAAAAACTAATTGTGTTATAACCCAGTTAGAAAAGGATCAATGGGGGCCAAATTCTTACAAGTTGGAATTGTCAAAGTGAATTTTTGAAGTTTGGATTAATGCCGGCCAACGGGTATAGTATGATTATTAAAATCAAATAACCCATTATTTTTTAGCCAAATTTATTAAAACTGCTTTTTTAAAGAAATGTTATTTAAAATATTAATTTTATCACACACGGTTCTAACCTACTATATTATATTTAGATTTAACTTATATGTTTAATCAATTACTCACGTGCATGTAGTAAAGTGAAACTGATATAAAAGCAATATACAATCCGTCAAAAAAACTATAAGATCTTAAATAAAATTTTCGATGCAAAACATTCATATACCTATAGTGTCTCGTATTCAAAGCCGTAAACTAAACACTACTAGAAAACTAGACAACTACAACCAAAACATATACTGAAAACAACGGTCGTAAACTTCGCAACCAACCAAGGTTTAGTTGCAAAACAATTGCAAATTTTACTTCGCAAAAGTCATAATAGATAACTAATCAAAATGAAATTGTAAATATTGGTTGTAAACCGGTCTTAAAATGTGAAAAAAATAAAATTTGAATATAATCACATATCATGCAAATAACATCGGTTGCAATACAGTCGTAACAATGACGTTAGATAGTCGTAGCAGTGTCGGTCGCAACACGGGTCCGGCGCAACAATTACCGTTGCAAACAAGTACGGATTTCGCGACTGTCAATCCGGTCACTAATTTTTTGGCGCAAAACCGATGTTTTAGGGCTTTTGATTAGAACGGGGATACGAGTTGATTGATGTAAAATTTACCTCGAAATGCTGCCCCAAACGATGAAAACGGTGCTTCAATGCGATTGTTTAAACTTCCAATTAACAAAAATCAAGTTGTTTGAAGCACCGTTTCGAGGTAAGTTTTACATAATTCGACTCGTATCCTCATTCTGATCAACCCTAAAACATCGATTTGCAATTCGGAAAAAAACTTAACTCCGTTAAGCTATTTTTAACGGCGGACTATCATCGGCCAAAAGTGGAACAGTTCGGATTATTATCGGCAATATGTAACACCCTAAAACGTTTTGATCATAAATACACAGCGGAAAATACGAACTATAAAATTCCTTTCGTTTTTGTCGCTCAACGTGCTAGAAAACCATTTAAATCGATTTCCTTTTTAAATCATTTACATCATGTTCCTAACCAAAATAACTATGTTACATATGATTGTAACTATGTGACTAGATCTTGGTATAATCCTTAATCTTCAACTCGATCCTCATTGGTTTGTCCATTATGATAATCCGACTATATGCGGTCACCATATATAACCAACACGTTAGTAAATGATGACATCATCTATTTTAAATAAATACATAGAAATCAATAACCACATAGCCATCTATCAATGTATAAAATTCCAATAGGATGTTCTTCAAATTTGTTCCTTACACCGAGCCTCAAACCTTCGAGAGCCCAACACTTACATGCCTACAATTCTAAATTCATTCTTAATAATAAAACAATTAGCAACACATATTCTCCAACGCATTGAAGACTCACATCTTTACATATGCACATAACGTTGAACTACGTTCATTGGACTACATCACGTGTAAACACTACCATATGTCCACAAACTTACATACATGTTCCATACATACATCTCACAATAACAACGACACCTAATTCTTACACTCTACATTATATGCTTCCATACGTACATTCAAGACATATTCACCTATCCAACACTAACATATTATTGTACTTTAATCGTGCATAATAATTCACCCATAAATATATTTATGAACAAGTTTCATCTTCTCATCCGTATAATACATTCTAACACATTCGTTCCCACAAGTTTAATCGTTTATAAAGTCCCCGCGTCTACATGAACTAAAATTCTTAAATGTACCTATTTTAATAAGTTTGGTACTTTCATATGTTTAACAAAGCTTATGGAGCCATTCGGGAACTTTACGAAGCATCGGGACGAAAATGAGATCAACCGGATACGCGAAATGAAGAAACCAGAAAACCTGGTCTTTGACATGGCGTCAGTGACGCCCAAACTTGCGTCCCCTGTCACACCCTCAAATTCCACATGCAGAGTACTACCGCGAGGCGTGTGACTGACCAGGATCTAGGCACTAATCATGATGAACCATTTACGTAAGTTATAAATTATCCAATTGGCTTGATTAATATTCAAGATTTAAATGTCCAAAAAACACAATTTAATTTAGCAGCGGAAGTATAAAGAAAACCCATATTAATTTAAAAGCACAAGTACGTTAATTATACATTAATCATGATACTTACAAACCACACACTCCAGCCGATTGCAAAGTCCGTCATAAGCTGTAACGAGCAACCTGCAAAGCATGCAGTAGGGTGCCAACATAAAGTTGGCGAGTTCACGAGTTGTCCAGTTTTAGTTCCAAAAATGTAAGTTGTTTAGATAAGGTATTTATAATCACGTTATGGGGTGCTACCCCATCTGTAAGCTCACTAAACTGTATGATACCGAATACTGGTGACGTTTAAGTTGTTGTGCCGCAAGTCAATGTCTAACATCATTGACCAAGTTGCAAGGCCTACTAGTTCACGCTAGATCCCCCCGGTCACTGCGTGAGGTTTGTCAAACCTAATAGCGCTATCAACTAATATTATGTTCGCCCCTGGCGATTAATCGGTATTGTAAGTGGGGACTTTCCATGATAGAGTTTCGTTTAGTTTGCTAGTCATGATTTATAAATAGTATCCAAACATATTCCCCCCGGGAATAGTAGTTTAAAAGTATCCTTCCCAAGGATAGTAGTTCGTTCGTGTCCCCCCGGGACGCATGCTTATAGTGTGTGCGAACTCACCTTTGCTTTGCTCGGCAGGCATTTTACTTGTGTTATGTTGGTCAACCGTATCATATTATGGTTATTAATATTAATTAGGTTCGTATTCAAGTAATGCACGTATTTATTTACACGTATTCAACATGTTGCAATGCAAGCTATCACGTATCACGCATATTTAAACATATGGGTTGTAGCATAGCCTAATCACATGAATAGTAAGTAGGGCAGCCTAGATAAGTAGACATCTTAGTGTGCGGCCTAGCAAGGACCCAATTTATCTCATACAAGTGTACGGCCCAAACAAACAATGTGCGGCCCAAAAGTAAGTGTGCGGCACACATGAGGATGTGCGACACACCAGAGTGTGCGGCCTCCTCATCGTGTGCGGTCACGTTGGATGAGGTAGTACTATGTGCATTATATGCTTGTACTATAAAAGTGTGAGGTCACAAATTAGTGTACGGTCTACTTTAATTGTACGGCAAAGTTATAAGTGTGCGACCGTGCAATATACACTTGTACGTTGTGTAGTAATGTTTGTACAAAGGAAAGTGTGCGATAGGATTAAAACCAAACAAACAGCAGATTATTCATGTTCTTCGCAGCTTAAATCAGATAATCCAAATACCACTTTTCACATTAGTTTCTCATGAATTAGAATATGAAATCATCATGTATTTCTTTCTAACCACCTATAAATCAGTCATCATTTATGTGGGAACCATATCACTATTAATGTTAATATCATACCTACTTCAGATTTTCATATAACAAAACCTATGTTTTTAATGTCATCAATTAAAATTCTTTTGTGCATAAACCCTAGATGAATAATCTTCCCAAATTCATGCTTTTGGTTGTTTTAATTAATCACACGTCGAAACTCTCATTACCGGTCATTCCAACATCATTCCAATAATTAACAAGTATCAAATCATTTTGTGCATAAAATCCTAAATCAAACTCAAACCTATTTACACCAAACAGTTAGCAATTATCACCAAAAACCACAAAAGTGCAAGGACCACAAAAGATGCAAATACTTGACATGTACAAACCAAGAATCTCGAAAATGTAGAATATCAAAGATAACACATATTACAACATTCCCTTTATTCCAAAACAATTTATTAAACATATGTGTATTTTCATTTCACAACCAAAACAAACAATCGGCCATAGTCAACAGTTAACCTTATTTATTCCTATACAACAGAGCCGTATTATAAGGATATGCAGCCAAATATATCATCACTCAAATTCATCATCTACACAGTTAATCACACAAGAGCACACTCCCTCTTTTCACAATTTATAAATCACATAGAATTTAAAACAAATACAGAAGGACATGAACTGACCAAGTGATTTAGGGATGAACAGAGGTTGGTTGCCGTCGCTGTGAGCCTGTACCGGAGTTCCGACGGTCCGTCACTACCGTGCGGCTGTTGTCGCCGTCTGCCACTGCCTCGGAACTATAGGATCGTTTTCAGACCCCGAACGAGTCGATCAGAAGAGTTTTTCTCAATACAAAAAGCGGAAACAGACGTATTGAGGTCAATTCAGCTAGAATATCACTTTAAACCGTCGTATTATTGATTTGATGACAAATTACAGCGAGACGACACTTCGGCAGCACTTCGTTGCACAAACCGGAATTGTTACTAAAGATTTCGCTTGGACAGTATTTATAGAGTTTTGATTCTGCTTGAAGAGGTTTCAAGCGAGATTACATTTCAAACGGAATCTGTAATTTCGTTTGAAATAGCTTGCCTCTTTCAAGCGGAATTACAACCTTTCAAGCGAAATTACCTGTTATCTCGAACTACGTGCCCTGATCTAACATTCTAAGTACAAGACTCGATACAAGACGAAGTCGACAGACGCATGCACCAACAGACTCCCCCTCGAATGTTGACGAGTCTTAAGTGTCGAGTCTTCGCATCTTCAATCTTTATCAGTCTTCAGGCTTCTCTTTTGAAGTATCTGACACTGTAAGCATCCTCAAATCTTCTCTCTTCTCTTTTCATCACCAACAGACTCTCAAGATCAGAACCTGACTCTTTGTCATTCAGACTTCCCCTCTTAATAAGCTGGGATTGTAGTCTAGCTTTCACAGATTCACAGGATCGAGAGCTGGCTCACACTCTTTCCACAGGTTTAGGACCAGTTCCTGGCTCTACTATTACCTGCGCAAATCTCTACCCAAAAATAAATTTCACAAATTTAAACTTTTACAAATTTATATTTTGCTTACCACTTGTAAAATCAATTTTCAAAATGATTTAACATTTATAATTTCTGATGAACCTCTTTCTGGAATTATTCAATCAATGAATGATTTTACAATGTTACATTCTGATAAACCACCTGAAAAAAAATATCATTTATCTTTTTCAAAAACACACTCTCTCAACCTGATTGTCATCATGTTTAGCACTTGGAATTTTGAAAATCAGCTCTTCAACACCAGTTGTCGAAAATCTTTTTGAATTTTTCAAAATTTTATGCTAAAACACAATAAAATCTTTTTGGATTTTTGAATGAAATAAAATGCAATAAAGAAATATTTACAGACAATATTTTTGTGAGTTTGTGTAAGAGGATCATATCAGTTTTTGACAAGTCACAAGTACCGTTGAGCTTAGTTACACATTAAGTATTAAACAATTCACTTAGATTGCCGATATACTAATCCACTTAAATTTTCACACAAATTTCAACTGATTCAGGATATGAATTAGGTATATTAAGAACTTAAACTCATTCATGTGTCCCACCTCTTGAATATACTCCCGTATCCAGATCCCAATATTCAGTCTTACAGGTGAGTATACCACAAATGATATCTGTAAGGGGTTAAGTTGCGAAACCGTGAGAGCTCAGGTCAGAACTTCCATTCAGCAGAGAGATGACGGCTTCGACTTTTGGTGGGTCCCCTTTAGAGAATCTTTTTTACAACAGCACATGATTTGCATTTTTTTCAATGTTTCATCATTTTTTGTACTGAGGGCAGGCTTTTATTTCAAGCAAGCGTAAAGTATTCTCCGGGGACTAGGCCATTGCTTCCGTAAAATCAGAAGTCCCGGGATAATACCCCAGATATCACTGAGTATAAAGACCTAGTGTCTCAGAAAGAGGGATCCTTCAAATGAAATTTCAGGGGTTACCTATATATCCAAGTTAGGGATGAGATCGGTACGATACCGGTACCGTACCGGTACCGATACCGTAAATACCGTTACCGAAATTGAGGAAATATGGATACCGATTACCGTACCGTATTTATAGATTCGGTACCGGTATCGGTACCGGTATTTCGGTACTTTACCACATTGGTACCGCTTTGGTGTTATCCATTGTTTTACCTTAAAAAGATTTCATGTGCAACTCGTCTATCCATTATTAACTGAACTAGAGTAATACATAAAGGAATGTAAACATATTAAATAGTCAAAAAAATCAAAAGGTAAACATCCACGGGTTCGACTTTTAACATATAAATTCCAACATGTCTAAAAAATCATCATCATTGATTAAAAATAACCAAACAAAAGAAATTTGATATTGGTTTTTTAAAACAATGTTCAAAAAAGTATAACTTCATAGTGGGATCTAAGATAATAGCAAAATATATAAAGTTATTATTAAATTCGGTATTAATACCGGTATTTACCGAAAAATACCGGTACCGATACCGTTTTTTACCGATACCGAATTTCGAAAAATCTATTACCGATACCGGTACCGTTTATGATCGGTACGGTACGGCATCGGTACGGTACCGGTATGGTACCGGTACGGTACCGGTATTTCGGTAAAAAATCTCATCCCTAATCCAAGTAGTGTTCCCCACAAAATAAGCAAGTTTGAATTTAAGTTTATATCCCGAAAAAGCTTACTAAATGTATAAAAACCTATCGGCATATTATCAGTGAGACCGTTTAACGCTATTTAAACATTACATTTCTTTAGCATACTGTAACTGTCTACTGATGTACTATCATTTCCTCTTTTTACAACAAAACACATTTTTTATTTTATCATGTTTTTGTCTTTTTCAAATTTTCTAATGTTTTTGGATTTTCTGAAAATTCTTACTCCCCGTAAAATTCAAACACATTTAAAAGAAATTTGAAAACAAACTATACAAGTAAAGTGACAACTGATATCGAATCACTTCAAATCGCCATCCACTTGGCATAAACAATCAGAACTCCCCCTCACAACAAACTATTTTCCCATTGATCACAAAACACTTAAGTTTGTTTTAATCAAATGGTTTTTTCCGGAAAATTAGTTTTGTTATCATTATAAACCACTTGTAGGTTAGGGGTTTCAATTCATCACCTTGTTCTATCAACCACTTAAAAATGTAACAATTTTAAGTTCAAACACCAAATATCACTTGTAGAAAATCAAGTACAACTTAATGTCCCTGATTTATCACTTGTAAGACGAAATCACTTTCGTGAATTTCTTCAAGAAATATGCCGATTCCTGCTCCACTTTTACCAACCTGGGAGCTCCGGCAAGTTCAGATATTTACTGTTCATAATAAGTTCCATCCCAGTCACAAACCTGAGATGAAACATTGTTACCTGGTTTCTTCATTTTTTTCTCATAAAATTCTTTCACCCCTTTGACTTTCTTGTCAACCATTTTTTTCAAAAATATGTTTCACTGTGGGGTTAAAAGCTTTTTCAATATCAAAATCTTTCTTTTCCAAGAAAAATTGATTTGAAATTTCAACTTTACCAACTTTTTGTTTAAAATTCTCAGCCCTCAATGGTGGAAAATTGACATCATCCATTGGCGGTACTGATGTTTCCAATTTTATCTCAACACGTGGCTCCTCTGACTTTGTGGAATCAGATTCATCGCCGGAATATAGCTCCTCTGATTTTGATGAATCAGAATCATTGTTAGGACTAACGTCAGATGTCTTAACAACCCATTTTTGGTTGTCAAGATTTGCCCTTCTCTTGTAAAACCTGTTCGAACATTCACCAATTTCAAATTTTGAATTTTTGAAAAGTTTAGTTCTCTCAATTGGTGGTTCAAACCAAACCTTTTTATCTTTCAGTTCACGGGAAACTCCCTGTTTTGATTGTATTGCCTTGGAACAATTCTTGGCAATATGACCAACATTGTTGCATTGGAAACAGGTTCTCGTTTCTTTCATCTGATCAGCAAATTTTATCTCTTCTTGCTTCTTCGCAAGGAACTCTTTGTAAGATTGCTTCCAGAATGGGATATTTTGTTCTTCCTCAGCACTACCTCCTGAAACAAATACCATCTTTGATTTAAAATCTCTAACATGTTTTTCATTTTTATAATTTTCTGGTGAAATAAAACCTAATCCTTTCTTTTTGAAATTACCGTTATGGTTTGGTTTCTTTCGATTACCAGAACTAGAACTGTAACCCTTTTTCTTGTTTTCTCTTTGTTGAACTCTTGAGGTGTACTTTTTAGGTTTTTCCGAAAGATTTACATCTTTTATTTCAGAAATATTAATTTCTGTTAATTTGAAAACCTTTTTAATCATTTCAGGTTTGACACCTCTTATTGGAAATTCCTCATCAAAATATAATTTGTTGGAATCATTCAATATATATGCAACTTTGAATGTTTCGTCATTCAAATTAGATTTTGATAGAAGGAATTCTTTATTGTATACTCTTTTGCTCTGTTTGACTGTTGACTTTGATTTGTCAGACTTTGACTCTAAGTTTGACTCCGACTTTGACTTGTCAGACTTTGACTCTGAGTTTGACTCCGACTTTGACTCCTCAGTTTCATCGTTATCTAACACATGATCCACTACTTTCTTCATCAATTGAGATTGTTGATCAGTGTCAGACGATGTAAACGTAACATCAATGTTTTCTGGTAGATTAACTGAAGACTCCGACTCCAACTGTAAATTTGTTTCCTTTTCGACTCTTTCTGAATTTGGATTTCTCGGAGAATATCCATTTTCAAGCAGGGGTGGACACTTGTTGTAACTGACACCTTGTTTCTTACCAGATGTCTTTTCTTTAGTATCCTTCTTCTTTTCTTTTTTCTTTTCAGGAGTCTTTTCTTCAGATACCTTTTGATCATGAGTTACTTCATAAATCCTCAAATACCTTCATGCCTTCAACAGTTGGATAAATCATGTCAATGACATAAGAAGTACATGAGTAACTTTTTAAAAAACGGTTTACTCTTTCTATCTCAACCCTTTGTGTCTCCAGTTTTTGTTCAAGCACAACACATTTTTCAATGTAATTGTTAACACTTTTCTGCTTTATCATAAAAGCTCCTTGAAGTGTCTTCATTGCTGTTGCTTGTTCTTCGCTTGATTGATTGTACTGATTCATTGCTTTGTTCAGAACATCGTATGATTCCTTCAACCTGTTTATGTTGTTAATCAATTCGCTGTTTTTCTTTTTCATAATCTCACAATTTTCACAAATCACCGAAACATTTTTAGCGTTAGCTTCTGTATCAACTTTGAACTTTGGAATATCTATCACCTTTTTCCTTATCACTGGAACTTCCTCATCATCACTGCTGACTGGTGTTTTAACCTTTTTCTTTTTCTTTTTAGCTTTTTCATCTTCCCTGTCACTTTCTGCCATCATTTTCAAATGAGCTGCCATTCTTCTTGCATAATACTCTTTATCATCATCACTCTCTTCTTCAACTCGAGCGACAAAAGCTTTGTGATGTGAAGTTTTGTTTGGATCATAATCATCCCAACTAAAACCTTCCCAGTTAAATCCTTCTGGTAACTTTTCATCATCTTGGTTTATCAGGCATGCTTTATTATCAGCTGAGATATATTTGTCCCAACTGAAACCTTTCGATGATTTCTGATCTTCTTGATTCACCATACAAGCTCTATTTGATGATTCTTCGATTACTTTCCTACCATGTACCACTTGTGGTTCTTGTTGTTGTTGAGCAACTTGATGATAAATCGATTTCCGATAGTAATCATTGTTGTTGTTGAACGGATTTTGAGCTCCACTTGCTTCGCGGTTTTTGCACTCCCTCTTGAAATGTCCTTTTTCCCTGCAACGAAAACAAGTGACTTTAGATTTATCAAAGCCTAAAGTAGAAACATTTGCATCACGAAAATCATCTCTTCCCGTAATTTGTTTAAACTTTTCGACTCTCCTCAACATACTTGCCAAACACCATTTTATATCCATTAATTCCAACTCTTCAGCATCTATTTGATCGTAATCCTCTTTTGTAAGCATTGGATTCCCGATCCGACCTGCCACAAAACTTCCATACGACTCCAACACGGTTCCCAACAAAGACATGTGACTCTTAACAACTTCTTCGGAATAATCCTGATCATTCTCCAGATTTAGTACAATATTGCATTGTAACTTCTTGCCATTCTTTGTTGCTGAAATGTTCGGATCAAATGATGGATACGATAAAAAACTTGTGTTGCTGTTTGATCCTTTAGATGAACTTCCTGATGAACTTTTTGCATTGAATGCAATCTCAACCTTCGGTGACATGTTGGTGGATTTATCACTGACACCACCTTTGTAATAGAGACCAATGTCTTGTTGACCATCGAAATCTTTCATTCTTGAAATCTTTCTCTGTTCCATCTCCTAAGCCTCAATTTTTTCAATGAACTTGCTCAGTGTCAGACTGCTAAACCCTTTCTTGTTCCTTAGCATCATGAGATATGTGCCCCAAGTTTCATATGGCAATGCATCGGCCAATTTTTCGATCAACTCTTCATTATCTTTGTCGATGCTCAATCTCTTCATGTTGGCTAACAAATTGCAGTATCTTTCAATGATTTGCTTAGTGCTCTCATTTTTCAACCCACGAAACAGATCAAACTCTTTTTTCAGAAGTGACTTTTTGTTTTTAACCATCTCTTGACTTCCAACGAACTTCGATCTTAATGCTTTCCATATTGAATAAGAAGTTCCATTATGTTGCAATAAAACCAAGATATCTTCTTTCACAGCTTGTTGTAATAGACTTAACATCATTTTTTCATCTTTGTATTTCTTTCTATTTTCAGCACTCGGATCTTTAATAGCAATATTCTCCTCATCATCAGTCATCGGTCTAACATATTTCGTCTCAACACATTCCCAAGCATCTAAATAATTTGCTTGTACCCAGTTTTCAAAACGTCCTTCCCAACCTTTATACTCCTCAATGTTCATAAGCTTAGGCGGTTTTTGCATAGTCCCCGTTTCATTTTCCAACATCGTGTTCTGTGCAAGAGTAATCGGGGTAACCGGGGTAGCGAATGCGTTGTAAAATTCCTCTTCCATGATTCAGTTTTCAAGAAATTTTCAAACGAAATCACAATCTCAAGCGGAATTCCTTTCAAACGGAATTACACAAATTCAAACAAAATATTCCCTTTCAAACGAAATCCCTGTACAAGCGAAATCAGCTCGTTCAAACGAAATCTCCTTTAAAGCGAAATACCTTTTCAAGCGGAATACCTAATTTCTCTTGAACTAACACCTTTTTTAAACGGAATATCAGATTGAAGCGAAATTAACGATTTTGAAGCGGAATAAGCTTCTTTCAAGCGGAATAAGAATGAAATTTCAAGCTGAATACCGGTTTCAAGCGGAATTAAGGACTAATTCCGTTTGAACTGCTGCTGATGTCATCATTCTCGATTTGATTTTGAAACGGAATTACAAATTTTATCACTTTTAGATCGAATTAATGTCCAATTTCACAAGGATTAGTTAAAACACTATTCCGAGTATAATGTGTAAAAATCAGAACATTTTGACCGTGAAAAGTTGTAAATTTTGAAAAAGAAGGTGTAGAAATCAGAATTTTCAACTGAATTGGTAAGAACTCTTCTTCCTGAGCTCTAATACCACTTGTAGGATCGTTTTCAGACCCGAACGAGTCGATCAGAAGAGTTTTTCTCCATACAAAAAGCGGAAACAGACGTATTGAGGTCAATTCAGCTAGAATATCACTTTAAACTGTCGTATTATTGATTTGATGACAAATTACAGCGAGACGACACTTCGGCAGCACTTCATTGCACAAACCGGAATTGTTATTAAAGATTTCGCTTGGACAGTATTTATAGAGTTCTGATTCCGCTTGAAGAGGTTTCAAGCGAGATTACATTTCAAACGGAATCTGTAATTTCGTTTGAAATAGCTTGCCTCTTTCAAGCGGAATTACAACCTTTCAAGCGAAATTACCTGTTATCTCGAACTACGTGCCCTGATCTAACATTCTAAGTACAAGACTCGATACAAGACGAAGTCGACAGACGCATGCACCAACAGGAATGATGGCTTCAGCCGTCGTCGTCGCACCCTTGCCACCATCGCGGTTCTCTTTCTCACCTCAACTCTCTCTCTCTCTCTCTCTCTATGTCTGCTTACACTTTCTCTCACTGTCATCTTCTTTCTCTCTTGTCTGTTTGGATGAAGTTAGAGAGGCTGTTTGGGGTTAGATTGTGTTCAAGGAAGGGGGTGTGCGGGTGAAACGAAAATAGAAGGACAAAGGGTTCAATGTTGGCATGCCGGTCAGATAAGGGACGCCAGAATTCCAGCTCCGGCCGCCGAAGAAGTCCGAACGGGAGAAGGAATACGGGAGTGCAGCTGAGGTTTTGGAGGTAGGGTTTTATTTGTTGATTTAAAATGAGGGGTGAGGTTTTGTAAGGAATATTTATAGGGTAGGGTTTATGTGTAAGGGATTTGGGTTGGGCTTGGCCCGTGTATATGGACCCGTATAATATCAGGTGTCCTGTTTAACGAATTGGCCCATTTTTCTTAACACTTAAATACAACGGTAAATAGATAAATAAATAAATATGCATATGTGTGCGTTGAATTAAATACACTTGACTCGGGTTATCAGTTAAACGGTGTGCTTCTCTCATCATGGTTATATAATAATAATAATAATGATAATAATAATAATAATAATAATAATAATAGTAATAATGAGAATAATATAATACCCTTCTCTTGACGATTAGGGTTAAAGGTACGTGTTGTCACATCCCCGACGCCCCCTGGAAAGTCGCGTCGGCAGAAATCATGCGTAGGCAGCCAATTATTGCGTCAGAAGATTTTAGGCCTACCAGGCCGCATCGGCCACGCCAGAACCGCCGTCGGCGACATCGAACCTGCAGTTCCTCGCTGTTTAACTTGTTAACAGCCATTATAACCCCCGGTGGAGCTCTCGGGCATTCGAGAATGTAGAATGTCAAGATTTCAAGTCCCTTAGTCATTCTAATACTTTTCCTCATGATGTTATGGTCAACACTTTATTTTACCACACTATCTGGACTTGACTTGTTTGGTTAAATCATTACATACTCCATCTTAAACAACTATTTACGATCATAACCACACAACTTACTTTGATACTTTCATCAATTACACGTTCCTACATGAATCCTAACAATTACCGTACAATAATTCCCTTTAATTACTAAAGAGAGAGTCCAAGAAGTACTTACCTTAAGCGTCCGTATTCACATTGGCTTCCTTACCTCCTTTTGACCCGTTAGGCTTCCATGCTTCCATCCTCCTTGACATGATCCCTATATTTTCATGTCATCGCATCCACATTCTTGTTAGCATACGTGATTGCATATATTAAAGATTATATCAAGTTCATATCTCACATTCCATTAGTCAATTCTAACAAGCATAAGGCATGTACCCGCAATCACATCCTTTCAAACTCATATAATTCATCATATCCTCACATATAATGCGTATTAATATAACACATATCATATGACTTTGTATAACATTACAATTTAACAAAGAGTCTAGCCATACTACTTATGCAAGGTTGACTTTCAGAAGTCAACGATCTATACTTCCCTGTCATCATAGTAGACCATACTAGTGACACTATATATATATTTCATACTTATGATGCAATACACATATAACCACATGATCGATCAATTACATATATACACACATATTTATTATCAATTCAACACATACTATTGCTTTCTCGATCCCACAATAGACGACCGTATTTGGAGTAAACAAACAACATGACTCTACCATCCTACTTGCTATATATTAACACCAATTTCCTTTCGTAATCCCAACTAAACCATCCACTTAACGCATAATGTGTATCATACAATGCAAGCGAACAATGAAAGTCACTAGTGCACATTTGTCACAGCCCAACCGATGGCGGAAACATCGGGGTGTGGCACTAAGCGAAACAGATTGTCCAGAAGTTTCCATAACAACTATAATTACCAATTATTTAAAGCAACATGTCCCATACCATGTTATAAAAGATAACTTAATTATTACAGACAAAAATCTAGGCAAATCGTTTTGTTCGGACAACTCAGATTTCAAATACAGACAATTGTTTATTTGTTTCTAGACCTTTCCTAGCCTCGATTTCACAGCATGCCATGCATATAGACATCCTAAGCACCTATCACATACGTTAAAGTAAAAGTCAATACACATAGTGTAAAGGTGAGCATACAAGTTTGATAGATAAAATAGAGTTCGAAATCGTTACGCATAACCAGCACGTACACAGTGTAAAATGAGGCATGTTAGTTATCGACATGAACCTATCGATACCAATGACTGCGGGTTGACTGCCCAAGGCAGTTCGTAATACACACTCACCACTGTGAGCCATGTAACAAATTGTCCTTAACAACCCCTGAATGAACAGGTGCTGAGTCCAAGCAAATAGTACTATCGTTGCTAAGGCAGGTAGACAACATTCCACGTGTAAACATAACAAACAAGCATTCATTAAGTCACGTATAACATGCGGTAACGGTTAGCGTTTAAAGTATTGCGTAGTGTGATCGATGTGATTTAGAATAAGTAACGTATGTAACACCCAAAAGTGCGTAAAGCAAAAAGGGATCGAGTATACTCACAGCGATTGATGGATTGAAGGGAGCGCTAGAGAGTAAGGTTAGCCTGATCAGAACGATAGCATAACAATAAGCGTCGCGTAAAACGTTACAGAGTGTCATTGGATCGAACAGCAATCCGATCGGGTGGCCGGTCGTTCGGATAACAATCTGTTCGGGTGGTCACCCGATTGGGTGGTCACTCGATTGGATGGTCACCTCATTTGGGATGGATGTGTTTGTGTATGATGGCATGTCTTTTGAAGTTTTCGTTGTAGCATTTTGAAAATAGAGAAGTATCTCTACCTTTCAGGTCGGTCGATCGAACGGCTGTTCGATCGGACAGCAATCTGATTGGCGAGGCTTCTCAGGTTGAGAACAAATTCACAGCAGGACGGTCACTCGATCGGATAGCAATCTGATCGGGTGGCAACCCTTGCGCATTGATCATGTTGAAAATTATTAAGTCCCTAATCGTCACACGATCGGACGGTTACTCGATCGGATGGCAATCCGATTGGGTGGTAGTCCGTTTCAAACTTCAGATCTTTAAATAGTTTGAGAAAATGGTTTAAGTATAGAACCAAGTGCAGCCCGATCGGACAGCCAGTCGATCGGGTGGCAATCCGATCGGGTGGAAACCCGATCGGATGGTAGTCTGTTCCGACGGTCTGATCGTTCTAATACTGGTTTCTGCTTGGAGTGTTGTAGTTTTGAATGAGGCATTTTGATGTCTTGTTTGTACAACGGAACCCTTATCTCGTCCCAAGTGAGCTGGCCGGACAGGAATCACCCTGGTCCGAACAGTTCCCGGTTCGAGTTGGTTGTTCATGTTCAAACCCGAAATCAACATCACGTGGATAGAATCCAGATCTTGAACCAACACATCAACACGAAAGAGTAGAAGGTTAGAACAAGATCCGATTATATCGGTTTTGAGTGCATTGAGTGTAAAATAGTTGAAAGAAAGTTGGAAAACCACCTTTCAATCCTTTTCACCATGAGTATGTTCAGATCTATGAAAGATCTTTGTTTATTTGTGTGGAAATCGTACAGATCTAAGTTGTTCTTGGTGGATTGAAGCCAAAACATGAAGTTCATAAGAACACCATGATGACATCATCCTAGAACACCTCAAATCTAGTGATTTCATGGTTAAAAGTTAAGATTCAAAAGATAGAAAGGTGTAGGAGTGCGTGTAGATCAAGAAAGTACAAGGTTCAGATGGAAAACTTACAAGAATCGCGAGAAATCTGAAGGAATAGCGGCTGGTTCGAGTGAGAGGATGATGTGTGCAAAATGCAACATATAAATTACATCGAATGTGGCATAAAACTAACCCTTTTTTAGTACTAATGTTGGAAAAAGTATGGTTTTGTCTTCCTTTTGTATTTTCAGGATTAAATGAGCTCAAATGAACAAAAGAAGCAAAAAGGCAGCTGAATCTAACATAAATACAAGAAAAGGAACAAACGTGGCATGCCCAACCCCCCCGACAGCATCTTCCCAAGCAAAACAAGAAAACAGAAGGCTGAACACTCCCCGTGCTCAATGAGCACGGGGGCGTGCCCAAGTGTCTGCAGAAAAGACAAAGCTGTAGAAGCTTCTATCACCCACCACGGGGGCGTGCCCAGCGGACACGGGGCCGTGGTCAACTCTAAGATTCACAGAATCTGAGGAAATCTTGATAGTACAGATACGCTTCTGCACACGGGGTCGTGCCCGCGGACACCGGGGCGTGGTCAACTAATGCAGACAAACTGCAATTAATGAACAAAGAGAAGAAGGATGGACACAGGGCGGTGCCCAATGGACACTGGGCCGTGTCCGAGCTGCTGTTCAGGCTATAAATAGGGGTGCTTGGCTCATTTGCAAACCATCCCTTGGCACACCACCTCTCTCACACTTCACCCACTACCTACCACCATCACAACACCATCATCCACCACCATCATCCATCGTCGATCATAGAGTGTGTGAGTCGTATCAGGATCCAAGATTGATCGTAAGAGTTCTTGACAATCAAAGGCCATGTTTACCTAAGTCTCTTACATCACTTGGTGAAGACAAGTGTCTAGTGTAATACATTTTATTTTTAATCTTTTCGCACTTTTTATTTGGTTATGTATTAATGACTTTAATAACTAGTTTCTTATGTTGAAGGTGATTCTTCCTTATCGTTTGTCCGTGGTGTCTTGGCATTATTTTACTATCTATATAAAATAAAAGATTTTCACCATTCATATCTCCACGGTCTATATGGAGGTATGTTGGCTACATGGCCGGGGGTTAAGGGAACGGTTTGGTAAGAGTCTTGCCTTGTTCAGTGTATAGATCCTGCAAGGACCTGGGTCAAATTTAGTAGGACCTCCTTCAATACCCGCTGGTATTGGATGGCGGGGGTCCAAACTCTTTGATCCCCTCATATGTAAGCTACTATTAATACTTTAACCCAGCTACTTAGGACTGTATCCCTGCTGACTCAGACTACTTAGCCGAGGGTAACGTCTCCATCAAAAGAGGGGCCTACCACATTATGCATTAATAGCTTAATTAATTATCTTTCAATAATCCAACCCTTTAGGATTGTATCCTTACTGACTCAAACTACTTGGTTGAGGGTAACGTCACCTTCAAAAGAGGGGCCTACTACAATAACTAAGATAATCTCTTAAAAAGTGCAAAAGTGCGGAAATAATCAAAGGTTACACTACACACGAGTCGGATCCAAGTGATTCATCTTCTCTATCTGTTTTTATTTTTATTTTATTTTTCAGCATTTTAGTTAGTTTTTTTTTTCTTGTTAAAAAAAACCTTTTTCTAACTTTTTATTTGATTAGACGTTGAGGATAAACCGGTACTAAAAGCTCTTGTGTCCTTGGACGACCTCGGTATCTTACCAACACTATACTACGCTCACGATGGGTGCACTTGCCCATATGTGTGTTTAGTGTTAGTAAATATCGTGTTTTATAAATTTAAAACTTGGCTAAAAAAGTGTAAAAGGGCTTAAAATATATATTAAAAACTTATCACACTACACACGCATCAAGTTTTTGGCGCCGTTGCCGGGGACACAAGGATTTTAAGAAAGCTTAAAATCGATGACCTAATTAGTTTTTCACAAAACCTTTTTAACGCGCGTAATTTTTTTCCTGCATTTAGTTAGTTTTGCATTTACAGTAGCATGAACACGGGCCGTGCTGCATATTTTTCATAAAACACCCAGATACAGAGCCTGAACACGAGGCCGTGCTCACTGAGCACGCCCCGTGCTCAACGAAACCAGTAAATTTTAATTTAAACGCCCAGATACAGATTCTGTACACGGGGCCGTGTCCAGCCTCTGTTTACGTTTTTATTTTTATTTTCTGGTCTCGAGACTTTGTTGTGGTCTGCTGAGTGATTCTCATGGATCAATACTCAGGAGGTTACAGCTACACCTATGAGGAGGATGATTATAGGGAAGACTATTGCACCAATTGCGGTAACACTCACTCGGTACAATATTGTGACTTATTTCAACCATCCACTTCATACACCTACTATGAGGAGCCCAATTACGAGCCATCAACTTCATACACATCCTATGAAGACCAAAGGTATGAACCTTCTCCCTCATACTCATATTTTGATGAACCAAGGTATGAGCCTTCATACTCATACTTTGAGGAACCAAGATATGAGCCACCACCTTTGTATGCTTATTATGAGGAACCATGGCGTGAACAACCCACCTCATATGAGTATTATGAAGAACAAAATTACGACCCTTATCCATCATATACTTACAATAAAGAACAATGGTGTGAACCATCTACTTCATATGGGTCTTATGAGGAACAAAGGATCGAACATCCGGATTCAAGCTTTGAAAATCCCGATCCTTACTCTATCGCCGATGTGACCGATAGGATATTAGAACACATTAAAACTATCAAACGTTGCATTTTGGAATCTCGCGCAAGGGAAGAGGAGTCCCGCGCAAGAGAAGAATTAAATAAAAAAGAGATAGTTGAAAATGTAAAAATGGAAGAACAAATAAGTGAAAAACCGACACATGAGTTAAACAACAAAAAAGGTGAGTCTGACAACGTTAAAATGCAAGAAGAGTCTAATTTTGAAGAAATTAATCTCTTGTCACCTTCTTTCGAAAATCATTGTTTAATACCCACTCATGCTAAGTTTTTAAAAGAGTTAAACACTAACACAAAAATTGACAAAACGGTAAGCGTTAAACCTCGCTAATAAAAGAAGACCCATTTGAAATCAACATTACACCGGTTCCATGTGTTTTTCAAAATTCATTTATTAGTAATGTCACAATTGATAAAGATCTTTTCGTTAACATAATGCCCAACTACATTTTCAAAAAATTAAGTATTAGTGATTTTTCTCCACTTCAAATACCCATTTTTCTATCCAATCGGAAAGTAATAAAATCAATCGGTGTAGTTGAGGATGTCTTGGTTCAAACAAATCAAATGGTAATCCCAACCGACTTTGTCATCCTCGATGACGCTCCTCTAGTATTGGGATGACCTTTTGTAAAAACCCACGAAGCTTTGAAAAACCGGAAGAACAACAATCTATCAATTCAATTAGGGGCATTTAAAAGAAGCATCGATATTGAGAGTTCAATGAAATATCCTTACGGAAATAATGACCCCCTAATTGAAGATGAAGATGAACCACCCGATACAAGTGAAAAGATTAACCACTTTGTTGAAGAAGAGGTCGCCATAGAACAAACTTTCAAAGTTCTTGATCAAAATGAGCAACCAAATAAGGAGTCTCCTAAAGACCCACCGCTTGAGCTCAAAGAACTTCCGAAAGGTTTGGAATATGCTTTTCTAGACAAAGATGGTAAATCACCTGTAATTATTTCGTCTAAATTAGGTAGTTTAGAAAAAGAAAAATTAATTAAACTTTTGAAAAAACACAAAAATGCGATCGCTTGGAAGCGTGTAGACATCAAAGGAATAAGTCCTTCCATGTGCATGCACAAAATTTTAATGAACGATAACTACAAGTCTACCAATACAACCACAACGTCGAGTAAATCCAAATGTTCAAGAAGTGGTTAAAAACGAAGTCATCAAATTACTTGACGCCGGACTTATCTACCCTATCTCCGATAGTCCTTGGGTAAGTCCCGTCCAAGTAGTTCCAAAGAAAGGAGGTATGACGATAATAACTAACGAAAAGAATGAATTGATACCAACGAGAACCGTCACAGGATGGAGGGTATGTATAGATTATAGTCGATTAAATGAAGCAACAAGGAAAGATCACTTTCCTTTGCCCTTCATTGATCAAATGTTAGAAAGATTATCCGGTCATAAATTTTATTGTTTCTTGGATGGTTTTTCAGGATACTTTCAAATCCCGATAGCACCCGAAGACCAGGAAAAGACAACCTTCACATGTCCCTACGGAACTTTTGCTTATCGACGCATGCCATTCGGTCTATGTAATGCCCCCGCAACCTTTCAACGTTGCATGGTAGCCATCTTCCATGACATGATAGAAAAGACAATGGAAGTCTTCATGGACGACTTTTCTATCTTCGGGGATTCATACGACCAATGCCTCGATAACCTTGAACGAATGCTAACCCGATGTGAGGAAACTAACCTCGCCCTTAACTGGGAAAAATGTCATTTCATGGTAACAGAGGGAATAGTACTCGGTCACAAAATCTCAAGCGAAGGAATGGAGGTTGATCGAGCCAAAATAAACACTATTTCTCGCTTACCACCCCCTCCTCCGTTAGAGCTATCAAAAGTTTCTTAGGGCATGCCGGGTTTTATAGGCGGTTTATCAAAGACTTTTCTAAAATCTCCAGGCCTCTAACAAAATTACTTGAAAAAGATGCTCCTTTCATCTTTGATAAGGATTGCAATCAAGCATTTCTAACCCTAAAGGAAATGCTAGTCAATGCACCTATCATGATAGCGCCTGATTGGAAACTACCTTTCGAAATCATATGTGATGCAAGTGACTTTGCAGTTGGAGCTGTCTTGGGACAAAGAAAAGAAAATCATTTTCACCCAATTTATTATGCTAGTAAAACACTTAACGATGCACAAGAAAATTTCACAATAACTGAAAAAGAATTACTAGCTGTGGTATTTGCTTTTGATAAATTTCGTTCTTATCTTGTTCTTTCTAAAACAATAGTTTATACAGATCATGCAGCCATTCGATATCTCTTCAAGAAACAGGATGCTAAACCACGTTTGATTCGGTGGATTCTACTCCTCCAAGAATTTGATATTGAAATCAAAGACAAAAGAGGAGCAGAAAACACTGTAGCAGATCATCTTTCACGCTTAGAAGACCCAGCTTTGGAAGCAACCAGGGACGAGCAAATCAACGAAAAATTTCCAACAGAGTCCCTAGAAATGGTGGAATACAGAGAAGAACCATGGTTCGCAGACTATGCTAACTACCTAGCTAGCGGTATAGTCGCAAAAGGTTGGCCACATCATCAAAGAAAGAAATTCTTTGCTAATGTAAAACATTATTTTTGGGAAGATCCTTATCTTTTCAAAATGTGTGCCGACCAATTCATCCGACGATGCGTACATGGTAGTGAAGCAAGAAGAATTCTCCGCCATTGTCATGAAGGTCCATACGGAGGACATCATGGTGCCGCTAGTACCGCACAAAAGGTATTTGATTCAGGATTTTATTGGCCGACCACTTACAAAGACGCCCAAAGTCTTGTCAAGACATGTGACGCTTGCCAAAGGACAGGTAATATTTCTTCCAAAAACGAAATGCCACAAAATGGCATTCTTGTTTGTGAAATCTTTGATGTGTGGGGACTCGACTTTATGGGACCCTTCCCACCGTCAAAGGGAAACAAATATATCCTTGTGGTAGTAGATTATTTGTCTAAATGGGCCGAGGCACTTCCAACAAGAGATGGAAGAGTCGTGGTAAGATTTCTGAAAAAATTATTCTCTCGTTTTGGAACACCTAAAGCATTAATAAGTGATAGAGGTACCTATTTTTGTAATCACCAACTTGAAAAAATCTTAACAAGATATGGGGTCTATCACCGGGTCTCAACAGCATATCACCCTCAAACAAACGGACAAGCCGAAGTGACTAATAGAGGTTTAAAAGGAATACTTGAAAAAACCGTAGGGTTAAATAAAAAGGAATGGGCCGATAAATTAGATGATGCTTTATGGGATTTTCGAACTGCTTATAAAACAACAATAGGTACAACCCCATATAAGTTCGTCTATGGAAAAAGTTGTCATTTGCCAGTAGAAATAGCTCACAAGGCCTACTGGGCAATTAAAAATGTAAACCTTGATTTAGAATTTGCCGGTAAAAATCGATTTTGTCAATTAAATGAATTAGACGAATTAAGGAATTATGCATACTCAAACTCTGAAATTTATAAGGAAAGAATGAAAAATTTGCACGACAAACACATAAAACCAAATGAATTTCGAGTAGGAGATCAAGTTCTATTATTTAATTCATGACTTCGATTGTTTCCTGGTAAATTAAAGTCCAGGTGGTCAGGACCTTTTTCCATCACCCATATTTTCCCACACGTTGCAGTAGAAATTAAATCTCGGAATGGCATTCCATTCAAAGTCAATGGCCACCGGCTGAAGCTCTATCAAGGATTCATTGAGGATGAGGAGGAAGAAATCTCGTTTCAAACGGTCGAAGAATAAAAGCATCAACATCATACCTGGTAAGTTACGAACGAACAGGTTGACTTCCAAATCGGTAAGTCTTCTAACCGAGTTTTTGGGAAACAAGGGCACTCACACGAGCACTAAAAAAAATTTAAAAACTTTGCTCGGCACGGGGCCGTGTCCGCGCAACTGTCGGGATAAAACCCCTTTTCAACACAGTTTCTTCATTTCCACACGCCCCGTTTCCCCGAAAATGCTCTGGTTCAGGCGATTTTTCCGCAGAATTTTGACGTCTCCTCTACTTCTAACAACATCAAGGTATGATTCTATCATCATTAGTAGTTAGATTAAGCATTTACATGTAGTTAAAACATCAAATATTTAGGGAAAAATCTAGGGTTCTTGAACTTCATCCGGATCGAACCTCAAATTTTTGCTTAAATCTGTTAGCATTAGTTTAGATTCATGTTATAGGAAGTAAATACACTTGTATTGTTCATAGATTTGCCCGATTTCTCACAAAAACACCAAACCCTTGTTTTTGAACCGAAAAAAGATAAAATTGAAGGGGTAAACGGTTTGTTTTGGGAAAAACGGCATTTGGGGTTTCATTTTCAGGGAAAACCGCCCCTACTGGACCAGAAATTTTCAAGTTTTCGGGACCGGGTAGAAAAATGGGATTTTTGGGAAACAGACGTCTGGGCACGGGGCCGTGCTCGCTGAGCACGGGGGCGTGTCCAGCCAATTTCTTTCCAACATGGGGCCTGTCTGCTGAACACGGGACTATGTTCAGCCAACTGTTTTCAGTTTTCTCCAGAAATTTCACTGTTTCGTGCTAATTGTTTGGTGTATCCTTTCAGATGTCGAAGAAATTCACACGGTTCAATGCAAATGAGTTAGATGCTAAGGCAAGATACGATGTGCTTCGAACCAGACCGGAAGAATACCCAAGACAAGTGTGCATGGATCTTTTAGCAATGGTGAACCAACTTGACCGGTTTAACAACCTAGTCACCGGCCCACTAAGAGCTGCACTGACCACTCGACTTCGTTCGGTCCACGAGTATAATCTGGAATTCTATAGCACATTTGTGTTCAATTCAAGATGCAGCCCATTTGATAATGATGGGGTAGAGTTCCGATGTGGGGGGACTAGGTACTCGATTTCGATGGCACAGTTTGGGTCGATAGTTGGGTTGTATGCGGAAGAAGATGCAGGTAATGATGAGAACACCGGAGGGTTACGTGAACTATCAGAAAACCAACGCCAAGCCGCTTGGTCTCAAATAGGAGATGGAATCTACAACCCAAGTAGCACTAAGAGCACCAAGTTGAGGGACCCTCTTTACCGCTACATCCATAGGGTCCTCTCTTACTCTCTTAGCCAAAGGCACGATAGCAGTGGCGTTGTAGGGTTGAGAGATCTGGTGGTCCTTCATTGCATTCACAACCGCAGAAACCTTGATGTTCCGTACCTCCTGCTCCGAAACATGCATTGGAACTGGCTTGCTACTCCACCAACCCCTATCTTCTTCGGGGGTGGATATACCGTCTCTTCAAGCATTTCGTGAACATGCCAAGGTCTTTCCAAAAGAGCCCATGGTCGGGAAGAGTGGACAAACACATCTGCCGCTCCATGAATTTGATTTATGAAGCCGAAGACGGGACGATTAGCTTCCAAAGAGTCCAAGGGTATGCATGGAACCCGCAAGAGGCACTCGTCCTTCACGTTCCACAGTTCCAATAACCTCCTCAATACCAGTACCAGCCCCACGGTGATCCGGGCCAATCCTCCTCACAAGGAGGCGGTTTTCCTAATTTTCAAAGTTTACATGATTTGTTACAGGAAAACCTCATGTGCACCAGGAACACCTATAACATGGCGAGCAACACGTACACCCGAGTCGGAGCAATCGAGAGAAACATCTCCGACATTCAGGATGACATTGGGAATATCCGAGAGTACATGGCGGGGCACGGAGGAGGAGATGATGATGAAGATGAGGACATGGACTAGGCAGGAGGAGTAGAGGTAGGAGCAGCTGGTTGGTGATCCCACAAGTTAACCCTCTTTTCTTATGAACAATTTATGGCCTGCGTGCCGTGTGTTGAGCAATTTACTTCCTTTAACTCTTTTTATTTTCTGCATTTTTTTTCTTTTTAACCTTGTGACATGGATGTTTGAACGATGGTAATTTAGGATGTTTGCTATGGTTTGGTGTAGTGTTTATTGATGAAACAGGTACAAACGAGGCTTAGAGTACTAAACATTAGTACTACTAAATCCGGGACAGGAAAACCGAAGCCAAAAACCTGTTTTTCACCCTTGCAGACTGTCTACACGGGGTCGTGTCCAGCCGACACGTTCCCGTGCCCACTACCCCAGACCTGCTGTTTGTTTATCCCTGCAGATTTTACCCAGACACGGGGTCGTGTCCAACCGACACGCCCCCGTGCCCACCTTCTGTAAGTCTTGGTTACTGGCACCCTAAACACGGGGTCATGCTCAACGAGCACGGGGCCGTGTCCAGACACCCAGTAACATAAAATTTTGCTTTTTCGCACCTTTTTTCAAGTCCAATCAACCTAAAAACTTATTTTTGGGATACATTGAGGACATTGTGTAATTTAAGTGTGGGGGGGATGCTAAAACCTTGAATCTTGCAAGTCCTAATTACAAGCCTTACACAAAACTCTATTGAAACCGCTAAACACCCCAAATTTTTTCAAAAAAATCTTTCATTTTTCTCACTTGTCTAGGTTTAAGTTAGGAATTTCAAAGTTCTAAAAAGGTGATATTTTTATAAATTTACAACCGATAGCGTCGTGATAAAAAGAACCAACATAAGAAAATTATGAAACGGCATTACAAGTTTAGTTAAAATTTGATTATATATACTTGATCACATAAAAACCCATTCCCACAAAAAGTGAGTTTTGAGCCTTTATTGAGCATACAAATACATATCTTTAAACTAATTGCTCATTTTTCGTTTCTTGTGTGAATAGCCGCTTGGTTCTTACGACTCTAGAACTTGTCACGACAATGCATTCCCAGTCCTTACCAACTTAAACCCGAGTAAGTAAATGATAGAGGCATTAGGACTAACCCTTTTTTTTCTTTCTACACCATTATTTTTTTTTTACCACCTACCCAAAATCCCCCTAGTTAACCCCTTTGAGCCTAATCTTAACCCAAAACAAACACCCTTTTACCTACCAAAACCCTTTTTTATTTTAAACCCTTTATTTTAGTAACAAGCTCGGTTTTTCGTATGACTCCCTTATTCAGAATATATATATATAGGGGTAAGATCAAATAAAAAGTTTATTTTGCCTAAGTAGGATGAGAAGAAATCTTAACCATTCATTTTTTAAATCAATGGTTAAGATGAAAGTGTAGGAGAAAGGAGGAGTGCAAAGGTATATTGGGAAATCCTATTTATGGACTTTCTCTCTCCACATGCAAGGCACATGCATATTCCACCCCCGTTTTTTAAACGTTCATAACTTTTTATACGACATTATTTTTTCATAAAAGTTTCACCGTAAAATCGAGCGTCTTTTTATCTTTAATTTGAGTACCATATTGCTATATAAAATATGAAGACTAAAAAAACCCACTAAAATATGTTGTATTTCTATATTGTATAACATTTTTTGTGCTGGATTTTTGTACTATATTTTTGTGCTAAATTTTTTTGTCTTAAATTTTTTTTTTCTCAATTTTTTGTGCTGGATTTTTTTGTACTACATTTTTTTGCTGAATATTTTTGTACTAGATTTTTTTGAGCTATATTTTTTTTGTACTAAATTTTTTTGTCCTATATTTTTTGTACTACATTTTTTGTGCTATATTTTTTGTACTACATTTTTTGTGCTATATTTTTTTGTACAAGATTTTTTGTGCTAAATTTTTTTGTACTAGATTTTTTTGTTATATTTTTAAAAAACAAAAGGGGTGCCACATGTCATTTTTACTCCTATTTATAAGGACAAAATACCATTCATTCCTACTTATTAGAAGTGCCACATGTCATTATCACAATCCTTCTTAGGCTACTTAGGCAAAATCCACTTTTTAGTGGATCCTTCCCCTATATATATATATAAATTTTGATGATGAAGCCAAAAATAAACTAACAAGTTTACCAAAAACAACTTTGTTTGAAGAAGTGCTTCATCAAAATAAAAAGTTATGAAAAATAAAAAGGGTCTCACAAAAACCAACGTTTTTTACGCCTTTCGCCCTTTTTCTACTAACCACTAACCCAACCACCTACCTTTAACCCAAGCCTAACCCTTCACCCCAAAAGTCCTCTTGATATTTACAAAGGTGTATAGTTAAAAAGGAGGAGGATTGATTGCTTGGCAAGCTTATGGTAGAAGTAAGTTCCATGCCGCTCTCGAGTGTTTCACAAAAATACATCTTCGACCGAGTGTTGACTGATCCCCCGTGAGGTATGTGAACTTGTATATAAATGGAATTTTAAATAAGGCATGTTATGCCCTAATAAGTAATTTATCTTATGTAATGTTTTAAATAAATCATGACGAATAGGATTGTAAATAAATAAAAATAAAGCTTAAAGAATCTTGGAAATCACAACACTCTATGACAAGCCCAAAAAACCTTCTCTTCTACCCATTCCATTTGGGAGTGTAAAGCCACATTATAAAGAGTTTTGCTTGAGGACAAGCAAAGATTCAAGTGTGAGGGTATTTGATGTGTGCAAAATGCAACATATAAATTACATCAAATGTGGCATAAAACTAACCATTTTTAGTACTAATGTTGGAAAAAGTATGTTTTTGTCTTCCTTTTGTATTTTCAGGATTAAATGAGCTCAAATGAACAAAAGAAGCAAAAAGGCAGCTGAATCTAACATAAATACAAGAAAAGGAACAAACGAGGCATGCCCGACCCCCCGACAGCATCTTCCCAAGCAAAACAAGAAAACAAAAGGCTGAACACGCCCCGTGCTCAATGAGCACGGGGGCGTGCCCAAGTGTCTGTAGAAAAGACAAAGTTGTAGAAGCTTCTATCACCCACCACGGGGGCATGCCCAACGAACATGAGGCCGTGGTCAACTCTAAGATTCGCAGAATCTGAGGAAATCTTGATAGTATAGATACGCTTCTGCACACGGGGTCGTGCCCAGCGGACACGGGGGCGTGGTCAACTAATGCAGACAAACTGCAATTAATGAAGAAAGAGAAGAAGGATGGACACGGGGCCGTGTCCGAGCTGCTGTTCAGGCTATAAATAGGGGTGCTTGGCTCATTTGCAAACCATCCCTTGGCACACCACCTCTCTCACACTTCACCCACCACCCACCTCCATCACAACACCATCATCCACCACCATCATCCATCGTCCATCATAGAGTGTGTGAGTCGTCTCGGGATCCAAGATTGATCGTAAGAGTTCTTGACAATCAAAGGCCATGTTTGCCTAAGTCTCTTACATCACTTGGTGAAGACAAGTGTCTAGTGTAATACTTTTTATTTTTAATATTTTCGCACTTTTTATTTGGTTATGTATTAATGACTTTAATAACTAGTTTCTTATGTTGAAGGTGATTCTTCCTTATCGTTTGTCCGTGGTGTCTTGGCATTATTTTACTGTTTATATAAAATAAAATATTTTCACCATTCATATCTCCACGGTCTATATGGAGGTATGTTGGCTACCTGGTCGGGGGTTAAGGGAACGGTTTGGTAAGAGTCTTGCCTTGTTCAGTGTATAGATCATGCAAGGACCTGGGTCAAATTTAGTAGGACCTCCTTCAATACCCGCTGGTATTGGATGGCGGGGGTCCAAACTCTTTGATCCCCTCATATATAAGCTACTATTAATACTTTAACCCGGCTACTTAGGACAGTATCCCTGCTGATCAGACTACTTAGCCGAGGGTAACGTCACCTTCAAAAGAGGGGCCTACCACATTATGTATTAATAACTTAATTAATTATCTTTCAATAATCCGACCCTTTAGGATTGTATCCTTGCTGACTCAAACTACTGGTTTAAGGGTAACGTCACCTTTAAAAGAGGGGCCTACTACAATAACTAAGATAATCTCTTAAAAAGTGCAAAAGTGCGGAAATAATCAAAGGTTACACTACACACGAGTCGGATCCAAGTGATTCATCTTGTCTATCTGTTTTTATTTTTATTTTATTTTTCATCATTTTAGTTAGTTTTATTTTTCTTGTTAAAAAAAACCTTTTTCTAACTTTTTATTTGATTAGACGTTGAGGAAAAACCGGTACTAAAAGCTTTTGTGTCCTTGGACGACCTCGGTATCTTACCAACACTATTCTACGCTCACGATGGGTGCACTTGCCCATATGTGTGTTTAGTGTTAGTAAATATCGTGTTTTATAAATTTAAAACTTAGCTAAAAAAGTGTAAAAGGCTTAACATCAAATGATGTTGACACAAGGGGGTATTTATAGGGTTTCCATAAAAGGAAAGGGGCATAAGTGGCTGGTCGATCGGGTGGTAACCCGATCGGATGGCTGCTCGATCGAGTGGCACCTCGATCGAGTGGCAACTCGATCGGGTGGCAGCTCGATCGGCTGGCCACTCGATTGGAGGGCACGGCGCGATGAGTTTTGCGGTTTCGATTCTCTTGTCGAGCGTTGCGATGCGATAGAGTTTCCTATTCAAATTACTTTTAATCCCAACTACTATATCAACATACAATCATCCTTATTTGTCTTGCGTTTAGCGTTTGCGATTCGATTGCGTTTCGATTAATCACCACACACAACATAAATAAACATGCACGATTAACATTTAAGGCACACACACACATAGGAACAATAACCATATTGCGTAATCCGAGTTGCGAGTGCGATTGCGATCAACGATACAGCGATAAAATGTGCGATAAATATCGAATAAACCTCGATTATTAATAAGTACTCCACATAATACAACAAACGTAAAAGCATAAAAGACTATCTACAAGTCAAAGAAGTCAAAACAGGATTTGAGCAAGGAGTGACAGATCGCAATTAGCAATCCTGTCTCCCTTTGACTTCAATGTTGACTTTGACTTTTACTTTCGAAACACGGGGTGTTACGGCCTCCCCTAGTTGAGGCAATTTCGTCCTGAAATTAGGCCGAAGCCGTAATAAACAACTGCGGGTATTTCACCTTCACGTCGCTTTCAGTTCCCAAGTGAACTCTGCACCTCGTTTGCCTTCCCATTGGACTTTCACAATAGGAATGCACAAGCGTCTGAGCTACTTGGTTTGGCGATCCATGAGTTTGACAGGCTTCTCCATGAAGTGTAGTGTTTCGTTTACTTAGAGATCATCAAGGGGTACAATTAAATCATGCTCAGCCAGGCATTTTCTGTGGTTCGAAACATGGAAAGTCGGGTGGACGTTACTAAGTTCCTCCGGTAGTTCGAGTCTGTAGGCGACTTTTCCGATCCTTTCCAGAATCTTAAAGGTCCAACATATCGAGGCGCTAGTTTCCCTTTCTTGCCGAATCTAACCACACCCTTCCAAGGTGACACCTTTAGGAGTACGTAGTTGCCAACGTCAAATTCAAGGGGCTTACGTCGTCTATCGGCGTAACTTTTCTGACGACTCCGAGCTTTCAGTAGATTGTCTCGAATTTGGAGGACTTTGTCAGTCGTTTCTTGCAGTAGCTCAGGACCGGTTAATTGCGAGTGCCCGAACTCATGCCATACAATTGGCGATCGCCATTTTCTTCCGTATAAAGCCTCAAACGGTGCCATTTGAATGCTGGAATGATAACTGTTATTATACGAGAATTCGACTAAAGGCAGGTAAGCGTCCCCATTACCACCGAAATCTATGACACATGAACGGAGCATGTCTTCAAGAATATGAATCGTTCTCTCAGTCTGACCGTCGGTTTGGGGGTGGAATTCGGTACTTAGATTAAGCGTAGTACCGAGAGCCGTTTGAAACGTCTCCCACATGCGTGAGGTAAACCGAGCATCACGGTCAGAGATGATGTCGCGAGGCATCCCATGTCGACAAATGATCTCATCGGTGTAGATTCGGGCTAATCGTTCTACCTTGTAGTCTTCTCCTATTGGTAGAAAATGAGCAGATTTGGTCAAACGGTCAACGACAACCCAGATGCTGTCGTGACCTGATGGCGTACGCGGAAGTTTCGTTATGAAGTCCATTGCTATACTTTCCCACTTCCACATAGAGATAGGGGTGGTTCGAGTAAGCTAGAGGGTCTTTGGTGTTCAGCCTTGACCTTCGAGCAAGTCAGGCATTTTCCAACGTAGAGGGCGATATCCCTTTTCATGCCCGGCCACCAGTACTTGTAGCGAAGGTCCTGGTACATTTTATCGGCACCGGGATGAATAGAATACCGGGATTTGTGGGCTTCGTCCATCAAAATCTGTCGCAAATTGGTCCGCTTAGGGATCCAAATTCGGTCCAGAAAGTGAAATATCCCATTCGACTTATTCACAAGCTGGGCTCCATCGTGGTAGATCTTTTCCTTCTTCAAAGTGCGCTCATTAAAACAAGCATGCTGGGCTTCACGGATGAGGGTTTCGAGATCGTATTGGGCTTGGTTATTTCGAATGCTGAGCAGATAGCTCTGTTTGCTGACGGAGTCGGCAACGACATTTGCTTTGCCTGGGTGATAACGGATCTCACAGTCGTAATTGTTGAGAAGTTCTACCCATCGGCGTTGACGCATATTAAGTTCCTTCTGGTCAAAGATATGTTGTAGGCTCCTATGATCGGTGAAGATCGTACACTTGGTTCCATACAGGTAGTGTCGCCAAATCTTTAACGCAAAAACAAGGGCGCCTAGCTCGAGGTCATGGGTTGTATAGTTCTTCTCGTGGATCTTGAGCTGACAAGACGCGTAAGCGATAACCTTGTCTCGTTGCATGAGAACACAACCAAGGCCTAGGTTTGAGGCATCTTAATAGACTATAAAGTCGTCGTTTCCGTCGGGTAACGTGAGGACGGGAGCATTGCAAAGCATATGCTTGAGGGTTTGGAAAGCAGACTCTTGTTCGGTTCCCCAAACAAAAGGCTTGTCTTTATGTGTGAGGGCGGTAAGCGGCACAGCGATTTTAGAGAATCCTTCGATGAATCGACGATAATAGCCCGCTAGTCCGAGAAAAGAACGGACTTCAAACGGGTTCTTCGGCGTAACCCAACTTTTAACTGCTTCAATCTTTGTGGGATCGACATGAATACCTTGACTATTGACAATGTGACCGAGGAATTGAACCTCCTCCAGCCAAAATTCACACTTAGAGAATTTGGCATAGATTCAATTCCCTTGGAGTAGCTCGAGAACCAAACGTACATGTTGCGCGTGTTCGACTTTCGACTTAGAATAGATCAGGATATCATCGATGAACACGATGACGAAGCGGTCAAGAAATGGTTTACACATCCGATTCATCAGATCCATGAAAACCGCGGGTGTGTTGGTCAAACCAAAAGGCATAACAACGAACTCATAGTGGCCGTATCGAGTGCGAAAATCGGTTTTGGGTATACCCTCCTCTTGAATGCGTAGCTGGTGATAGCCTGAGCGTAGATCGATCTTCGAGAAACACGTAGCACCTGGTAACTAGTCAAACATATCATCAATGCGAGGCAGGGGATAACGATTCTTTATTGTCAACTTATTCAACTCTCGATAGTCGATGCACATCCTGAACGACCCATCCTTCTTTTTGACGAAAAGGACTGGTGCGCCCCACGGAGAGGTGCTCGGGCAAATGAAGCCTTTATCAAGTAGTTCCTGGAGCTGACTCGAGAGTTCACGCATTCCGGACGGAGCGAGTCGATAAGGAGCTCTAGCAATAGGGTTGGCTCCAGGAATGAGGTCGATACGAAAGTCGATATCATGACTTGGCGGTAAGCCAGGAAGATCATCAGGAAACACATTAGGAAATTCACAAACCACATGAACATCTTTCACTTCTGTCTTTCCTTTCTTTTCCTTCTCCGCTACTACAATGTTAGCCAAAAAGCTCTGTATTCCTTGCGGAGATACTTGCTAGCTTGGACACATGACAGGAGCTTGAGAACTTTCGAGGGAGTTTCACCATAAACACATAATACATCACCATTCGCGAGCGAGAATCGAATCATCTTATCAAAGCACACAACTCAGCATGGTTTTCACGAAGAAAGTCCATGCCTACTATGATGTCAAAGCTTCTGAGCTGCATCGGAATGAGATCAATCGGAAAGATGTGATTGTTGAGTTCAAGAGTACAATCACGAAGAACAGAATTAACGGCGACAGTTCTTCCGGTGGCGATTTCGACATCAAACGTCGAGGAGAGATGGGAGCGCTTACGATTAAGGAGCTTCTCGAATTCAAACGACACAAAACAGTTATCGGCTCCGGTATCAAACAAGCATGAAGAATAAATACCATTCACAAGGAACGTACCATTAACCACATTGTTGTCGGCCTGGGCTTGGCGCGCGTTGATGTTGAAGGTTCTGGCGCGGGCGGCTTGTTGCTGCTGCTGTTGCGGCTGTTGCTGCTGCTGTTGTTGTTGCTGAGGCTGCTGCTGCTGGGGCTCTTGTTTCACAACCCTGTTCGGGCACATGTTCGCGAAGTGGTTGGGATCACCACACGCGAAGCAGACTCTAGCGTTGACCGCGGGTGCCTGAGCCGCTTGTTGGTCTTGAGGAGCTGGAAGTAGAGCTTGATGAGCAGTAGCTTGAGCTGGCACTTGTCGAGGACCAGTACGGCAATTAGCAGTGAAGTGGCCATACATATTGCAGTGCACGCAGAATCGGCAGGCGATACTCACCGGGTGAAGATAAGTACATGTCGGGCAGGCAGGGTGGGGACCAGTGTAAGCACACTTTGCAGGCGGTGCATAGGTAACTGGTGCTGGAGCTGATCGGTGTTGAGATTGTTGCTGGGCCGGTACGACTTGAAGCGGAGCAGCAGTAGTAGTAACAGCACAGTTCTTGTTGCTGGAGCTGCTGTTGTTGTTCTTCCTCTTGCGACGAGAGGAATTTGATGATTGAGGGGCAGCGGTGGTGTCAGTAGTTAGAGCGACGGTAGCTTGCTGCAGGTTCTTTGAATCTTTATCCCAAAAACCAGCTTTGACTCGCTTGTCGTTGATTTCAGCGGCAAGCAGGTAGGTTTCTTTGATTGTGGCTGGCTTTGAAGCATGCACAAAATCTGCAACACAATCTGGCAGAGCGCGGATGTACTTCTTGATTGTCATGTCAGTAGTCCTGACTTGGTCGGGGCAGATAATAATGAGCTGCATGAAGCGAGCAGTCAGGGCAGCGTTGTCACCATCTTTCTGCTTGATGTGCCAGAATTCGTCCTCCAACTTCTGGCACTCATGGGGAGGGCAGAACTCTTCGAGCATAACATTCTTCAACTCATCCCATGACAGACCATAAGTTGCGTCATTTCCGCGTTTGTTTCTTTCGGCCGTCCACCAGTCTAGAGCGCGGGACTGGAAGACGCCGGTAGCATTCAAAGTGTGGAGATTGTCAGGACATCCACTCTGACGCGACCTCGATTGAGTCGAACCATTGAAATAAAGCCGTAGGGCCATCTTCACCAGTGAACTCTTTCGGTCCGCATGCCTTGAACTGTTTGAAGCTGAAAGCAGCTTTAGGAGTCTCGGTCCTGGATTCTTCGGACGATTTGCTCATATTCTCGTATAGTTCACTCACGATCTGAGGAACAGCCTTTGCTATTTTCTTGGCGACGAGTGCGGCAAGGTGTTTGTCTTTCTGGTTTTGGCGAGCAGTGTGCGTGTGACGGGATCCAGATGACAACATTGTCTGCAACAGACATCGTGATAGGACTCAGACACAACATAGTCGAATCTCACCTCACACGTCTAATACTATTAAAGCTCAGAAACACGTATAATCACGTAGACACATAGGCACATAATCACAGATTCACATAAGCACAGAAGCACGTGAGCACGTAAGGCACAGAAAACACAGAGGTACATAAGCACGTAATCACAAGAGGCAGTCAGAGTACAGAAACCTATCATTCAAAGTCCTCGAGTGTTCGCAAAGGATAGCGATTGCGAATAGCATAGCAAGTAGTATAGTAAAAGCGAATATCATAGCAAGCAACATAGCGTGCGGCGGTTCCTCATGTAGTAGCGATTTGTCAGCGTTTTGAGGTAGATGAGTAGTGTGAGTCGTGTGTGTCGATCAAACGAATAGCAAAAATTGAATAAATTACCAAAAATCAAAACATATAAACAGGTAAATACACACATAAACACATGAAATTGACGAGTATCAGAGTCAGCAGTTGCGGGCTCAGAATCGAAACACATAAAAATCGAGGATGGATTGTCTGCGGCTGTTTAGACATCGACTAACCAAAGTGATTCGACTATTCACAAGGACTTTTTTAGTACTCACTTTGGCCTTCGGGACTGTGCTCTCGCCTCGAATCTCGACGAATGGCACGCATCCATCCAGTTTCAGCGTGACTTCAAGTCATTGGAGTCCGTCGAGACTTTGGTGAGAGTTTTGTAAAACAACATAGAGATCGGAACAAGTCGTCGAGGTTCGGGTTTCACCCTTGACTTAACGACTTCATTCCTATTTTTGATAAAATAAAGGAGAATTTACTGTGTCAAAGTATGGATCTCACTCCTGATTCGGCACAATTTCTCCCTTTTGTGGATAAAAAATGCGGGTTGAACAGGCAACTTAGTCGAGAGTTTGCGACTTTCACACCTAATCTCGACTTAAT
This sequence comes from Helianthus tuberosus, assembly GCA_030545235.1. NCBI lineage: Eukaryota > Viridiplantae > Streptophyta > Magnoliopsida > Asterales > Asteraceae > Helianthus > Helianthus tuberosus. The sequence goes on from CM060447.1 coordinate 174,081,955, forward strand.
CGCTCGTTCATCTTTGAAAATTTGAGTGTAGTGATAGTGTAGCGTAGGCGAAAATAGCGAGAAATAGCAAATGAGCCCGTACATAATCCCTTCAGGATATGCACAAGTCGGTCTGTTGGTTCCTAACTATAGACTAGGTCGTTTCTAAGACATCGGCCCGGACTAGGTCGTGTCTTGCATAATTCCCTATAGTTATGGCTCTGATACCAATCTGTCACACCCCAACCGATGGCGGAAACATCGGGGCGTGGCATTGAGCGAAACAGATTGTCCAGAAGTTTCCATAACAACTATAATTATGAACTATTTAAAGCAACATGTCCCATACCATGTTATAAAAGATAACTTAATTATTACAGACAAAAATCTAGGCAAATTGTTCTGTTCCGACAACTCAGATTTCAAATACAGACAATTGTTTATTTGTTTCTAGACCTTTCCTAGCCTCGATTTCACAGCATGCCATGCATATAAACATCCTAAGCACCTGTCACATACGTTAAAGTAAAAGTCAATACACATAGTGGAAAGGTGAGCATACAAGTTTGATAGATAAAATAGAGTTCGAAATCGTTACGCATAACCAGCACGTACACAGTGTAAAATGAGGCATGTTAGTTATCGACATGAACCTATCGATACCAATGACTGCGGTTGACTGCCCAAGGCAGTTCGTAATACACACTCACCACCGTGATCCATGTAACAAATTATCCTTAACAACCCCTGAATGAACAGGTGCTGAGTCCAAACAAATAGTACTATCGTTGCAAAGGCAGGTAGACAGCATTCCATGTGTAAACATAACAAACAAGCATTCATTAAGTCACGTATAACATGCGGTAACGGTTAGCGTTTAAAGTATTGCGTAGTGTGATCGATGTGATTTAGAATAAGTAACGTATGTAACACCCAAAAGTGCGTAAAGCAAAAAGGGATCGAGTATACTCATAGCGATTGATGGATTGAAGGGAGCGCTAGGTTGTAAGGTTAGCCTGATCAGAACGATAGCATAACGATAAGCGTCGCATAAAACATTACAGAGTGTCATTGGATCGAACAACAATCCGATCGGGTGGCCGGTCGTTCGGATGACAATCCTTTCGGGTGGTCACTCGATTGGATGGTCACCTTATTTGGGATGGATGTGTTTGTGTATGATGGCTTGTCTTTTGAAGTTTTCGTTGTAGCATTTTGAAAATAGAGAAGTATCTCTACCTTTCAGGTCGGTCGATCGAACGGCTGTTCGATCGGACAGCAATCCGATTGGCGAGGCTTCTCAGGTTGAGAACAAATTCACAACAGGACGGTCACTCGATCGAATAGCAATCCGATCGGGTGGCAACCCTTGCGTATTGATCATGTTGAAAATTATTAAGTCCCTAATCGTCACACGATCGGACGGTTACTCGATCGGATGGTAATCCGATCAGGTGGTAGTCCGTTTCAACGTTCAGATCCTTAAATAGTTTGAGAAAATGGTTTAAGTATAGAACCAAGTGTAGCCCGATCGGACAACCGGTCGATCGGGTGGCAATCCGATCGGATGGTAACCCGATCGGACGGTAGTCCGTTCCGACGGTCTGATCGTTCTAACACTGGTTTCTGCTTGGAGTGTTGTAATTTCGAATGAGGCGTTTTGATGTCTTGTTTGTACAACGGAACCTTTATCTCGTCCCAAGTGAGTTGTCCGGACATGAATCACCCTGGTCCGAACAGTTCCCGGTTCGAGTTGGTTGTTCATGTTCAAACCCGAAATCAACATCTCGTGGATAGAATCCAGATCTTGAACCAACACATCAACACGAAAGAGTAGAAGGTTAGAACCAACACATATCGGTTTTGAGTGCATTGAGTGTAAAAGAGTTGAAAGAAAGTTGGAAAACCACCTTTCAATCCTTTTCACCATGAGTATGTTCAGATCTATGAAAGATCTTTGTTTATTTGTGTGGAAATCGTACAGATCTAAGTTGTTCTTGGTGGATTGAAGCCAAAACATGAAGTTCATAAGAACACCATGATGACATCATCCTAGAACACCTCAAATCTAGTGATTTCATGGTTAAAAGTTAAGATTCAAAAGATAGAAAGGTGTAGGAGTGCGTGTAGATCAAGAAAGTACAAGGTTTAGATGGAAAACTTACAAGAATCGCGAGAAATCTGAAGGAATTGCGGCCGGTTCCAATGAGAGGGAGAGAGAGCTGTCAACATCAATTGATGTTGACACAAGGGGGGTATTTATAGGGTTTCCATAAAAGGAAAGGGGCATAAGTGGCTGGTCGATCGGGTGGTAACCCGATCGGGTGGCTGCTCGATCGAGTGGCACCTCGATCGAGTGGCAGCTCGATCGGGTGGCAGCTCGATCGGCTGGCCACTCGATTGGAGGGCACGACGCGATGAATTTTGCGATTTCGATTCGCTTGTCGAGCGTTGCGATGCGATAGAGTTTCCTATTCAAATTACTTTTAATCCCAACTACTATATCAACATACAATCATCCTTATTTGTCTTGCTTTTAGCGTTTGCGATTCGATTGCGATTGAGTTTCGATTGCATTTCGATTAATCACCACACACAACATAAATAAACATGCACGATTAAAATTTAAGGCACACACACACATAGGAACAATAACCAGATTACGTAATTCGAGTTGCGGTTGCGATTGCGATCAGCGATACAGTGATAAAATGTGCGATAAATATCAAATAAACCTCGGTTATTAATAAGTACTCCACATAATACAACTAACGTAAAAGCATAAAAGACTATCTACAAGTCAAAGAAGTCAAAACAGGATTAGAGCAAGGGGTGACAGATCGCAATTAGAAATCTTGTCTCCCTTTGACTTCAATCTTGACTTTGACTTTCGAAATACGGGGTGTTACAACATTCCTACTCAAACGAGAACTCAACAACCTCCGCATGGATTCAACCTTACACACATTCCTTTTGTAAGTCTACCTAGCATCTAATCACTTCCACATTGCATGCATATTCATCCAATATTTGCATACATTTTCACATAATATTGTCATTTATACATTTCATCAAACACTTGGCGTGCGTACTAATATTTAAGCATAATGTACAAGTAGTTTATGCCTAAACTTCTTAGTTCATACATAATTCATCAAGTTTCTTACTTACAACATGTACCATTCTTATCATAACATTAAACATATCAAATACCACATTTCTTTCAATTCATATAACAAGAATCCATTATACATGACATAGTACATCAACATTGAGCAAGAATTAGACATGGTGAAACACTCATGTCATCTTCATCTCCCAACCAGTGGGTTTTCATCTTTAAACGTCAAATTAATCAAAATTATGCATAACACATGTTTCCTATGATGATACTAACACATATTCATGCTCAATTTCATACAAATTTGTGGGTTGATCACAACCCATTTCATACAAGATCATCAAATCATAAATTTCAACTTACCATATGTTTGCTAGGGCTAGATCATCAAGAAAATGAGTTCATGCATTAGTTTTGGCCTAAAATCCTTCTTCAATTTGGACCAATTTCATCAATTTTGAGCCTCCCCGTTTTCTCCTTTTAGTGTGTGTCGACACACTCACCTCAAAACACTGATTATGAGTGTTTATAATTTCTTTTGTATAATTATCTTTCTATGATGGGCATTTTCAGTCCCTCATGAATGTTTGCTACCCCTTTTGTCCAAAACTTCATCCCTTCATATTTAGTTTATATTATAACCAAGTTATATAACCTAGTTATTTATTTTTATTTTCTTGAGCCAACATGAGAAAACACGCCAATTGATAAAATTGGGTTTTTAGGGCGTTACAAAATAACTGAGTTGTGATTATTATCGGCCAAATTGAGAAAGTTGAGATTATTTAAATCCAATTTGCCCAATTTATTTTATTATATATAATAATTTATATTCATATACATATTTATAGATGAAATTTGTTGTTCAAGCAAACTTAGAATTTTATTAGACGTGAGATACATTAAGTTTAAGAACAGGACAACCTCATAAAATTTTGCATGAGATGCATAAAGAGTAGAAAGATGACGATTTTATTTAGAAGTGTTGAGAATTTGAAGAATTAGTATGAGAAGTAAGCCATGACTCCACGATCACCATTAATTCTTCAGGCTTGTAAGCTGCCACCGAGTGACCCGCACCCTGCAAAACATATATCATTTAGTCATGTTTTGTCTATGCCTCATATTAACAATCGTTGTGTTCATCTAATTTTAGTTAGCATGAATCGACACATGACTAAAATAAATGAACTTAGGGCAATAAGCTAACCAAGAATGCACATAAAGAACATATACATCAGTCATTATTATGTCAAATATTACAACACCCTTTTTGTGGTGCCCTGTAAGTGCAGTTCCTGCCGGGTAACTGTCGCTTATCAGTTCTGTATCAACCAAAGCAGAAGTCCAAGTTAAAGTCAATGATAATGAAGATTATCAATTGCTGAAGGCATTCCGGACGACTTTCTAGTCTTTCAGATTATTGTATTGTTTTGTATCCCGGACAATGTGTTTTGTCCGGGTTTAGTCCCTAGCCTATATATATGTGTGTATTGTGTAGATTAGGGAAACTCTTGAGAGCTTTGTGCATCTCTCACAAGATCCCATCCATTCTCAATCACTGTGTGTATTCTAGAGAGAGAGGGAGACTATGTGTTAGTGAGAGAAAGCTAGGTTTAGATCTTTGTGATCTAAACCAGCTTGTAGATGATGTATACTCCTTTGGTTTGTGTAATCTGTGATGACTGATTCATTAATAAAGGGTTCATCTTCTACATCTTTCTATCTTTGGTGTTTGTGATTGTTCTTCATGTCTTGAATCAAGTGCAATGTTTGATGTTCGTCATCGATCCGGTGCTTTAATAGTGGTATCAGAGCATGGTTACCGATTCGGAATGGTCTAACCGCCTTCCGAATCACCATTGCTCTTGATTTGATGTTTGTTTCCGCCAAACATCTTGAAGACGTGAAGCTTCTGCAGAAAAGTTGAAGAAAATGAAGTTGTTCGTGGTTGTCTTGTTTTCCAAGTTGTTGCAGATATGAGGTTTGATCCAAAATTGCTCTGTCCGAGTTTTTCTTAGTGTTAAAAGGCTCCGATTTTGTTGGTCAGGACTTTCTGTTCTGAATTTGTTCCTTCCGAGTTATGAGTGACCCATATGTGAAGTCATATATGGGTAGATAGTTCAGAAGATGATGTTCCGAATTTCTTGGTTCTTATATTCCGAGCTTATCTCTGTTTATTCCGAGTTTTCCAAACTTTATAGATGTTCCGAGTTCTTGAGCTTTAACTGTTCCGATTTTCCGAGTTTTGTTTACAAGATCTCAACTCCGAGTTTTTTTTTTAGTCTCTCATAGTTCCGAGTTTTAACAGAGTGAAGATGTTCATAGTTTTAAATCAGCAAACAGTGGATCCGATTTTAAAATGATGAAAGAAATTCTAAGTTCCGATGTTTAACTTTCCGAGTTTTTAGTCTGTGTGTTTGATCCGAGTTTTAATCATAGAAAATATGTTCCGACTTTTCTACAATCCGAGGTTTGACCTTTGTGTTAACTGTTCCGAGTTTTCAACAGTCCGAGTTTTGGTCTATGTGATTAACTGTTCTGAGTTTTCAATGGTCCGAGTTTCTCTACACTCTTATCAGGTCCGAGTTTAGTGGAGTCTCATTGGCTTGTTAAATTTCAAATTAAGTCTGAGTTTTAAATCCAGAACTTAAGAGGTCCGAGTTTTAAGCTCCGAGATTTCATTTTCTAAGCTCCGAGTTTTCATAAGGTTTAAGATTCCGAGTTTTACTTCCAGTTCCGAGTTTTAACAAGTTTCGTTTTTAAAATTCCGTGTTTTAAAGACGGTTGAAACTGTTGGATGTGTTTCGAGGTATGGATTTGTTCCGAGTTTGTAATCTTCATTTTTACACACTGTTCCGAGTTTTGGTCAATCTCAGCCTGGTGTCGAGTTCCTGTTTTGTTCAAACTTCTTTAATCAGTTCCAAGTTTTGGCAAAATTAGTTCCGAGTTTTGGCAAAATTTGAACAGCTCCGAGTTCCTGTTTGTTATCATTTTGTTCAAACTTCTTTAGTCCGAGTTAGTCTTTGGGATAGCAGTCTCCGGGTTTCTTCAGAGTTTCCTTTATTTCCTTGCTTGTTTCGAATTCCTTTGTACTCTAAGTACTGCTCAATGATTTGATCCTAGGTTTCAAGAGCTTTCGGGTTTTACGAGTTCCGAATTTTTCTAAGAATTCCGGGTTACCTGGGGTACCGGATTTTTAACTAAATTTTAGAAGTTTGTTGTTCAGAAGTTTCGAGTTGTGCATGTTCCGAGTTTTTCTAGTTATTCCGGGTTACCTGGGGTACCGGATAACTAACTAAGAGTCAGAATTATGTGTAGTTTGGAAACTTGAAGTCAGTTTCAGATTATCGAAAAGTTTTATGGTACTTATGTTGTTCGGATCAAGTGCGGAGGTGAAGAGAATAAGACTTGCTTGGATTTTTGTATTGTTTACAAAGAAAAAGGGGGAGTAAAATTTTTGAAATTCCTATTTTCTTTGTAAATCAAAAGCTCGTGGTGCAACATCGAAACAAGTTCATGTTTACTATCTTTGAGATTAACTTAGTGTTAACCTTACCGGTGGCGAAGTGTTTATAACATGAAGCAAGTTAGAGCTAGTGTATGATTGAGTTTTGTCAAGTTTGTTCGAGGTTCAATCAAGTGTTGACGTGATGAAGCAAATTGTTCGTTTGGCAACTAGTTGAAGGTCATGCCTTTATCGTATGCCGGTTAGAGTAGAGAAGATTAGTCTTCTTGGTACCTCTTCCAAGTTGGTGACTGGTCAGATTCTCAAAATAGGGGTTCTTACATTGAGGGGGAGATTGGAGACGAAAGTCATTGGGTAATTGGTGGATTCATGAAGATACGAGATTGGATCATGAAGATTCGAGATGAAATGATTTCAGACACTCGGTTGAAGACTCTGATCAAGATGGTGGATGTACTTTTAGAAAGTTCAGTTTGTTATTAACTTATCGAACTGAGCTTCATATCTTAGTGAAGTTTGAAGTGTTCAAGGTTGGGCATTGGAAATCCAATGTTTCTTTCTGCTACCGGTTAGGTTTGAAGATTAATGTATCGAGCGATATTCCTACATGTGGTTGTAGGTCGGTTTGCGTTAACTTGATTCGGGAGTAGTTTGAGGGGGAGGATCTACAGTGTTTGATGTTGGATTCTTTGGGTTTCTCAAAGCAGCTTTAAGTGATCATCAACAAGTCTTTAATTAGAAGGGTTGAAGATCGCTGTGCTCTACCTAAAAGATCAAGTCTCAGCTAAAGTTGAAAGCATGCATGATATCATCAGTCAAGGGGGAGTCTGTAAGTGCAGTATCCGGTGATTGAAGATTATCGATGCCATACAGAACTGATGCAACAGTTAAGGGGGAGACTGTAAGTGCAGTTCCTGCCGGGTAACTGTCGCTTATCAGTTCTGTATCAACCAAAGCAGAAGTCAAAGTTAAAGTCAATGATAATGAAGATTATCAATTGCTGAAGGCATTCCGGACGACTTTCTAGTGTTTCGGATTATTGTATTGTTTTGTATCCCGGACAATGTGTTTTGTCCGGGTTTAGTCCCTAGCCTATATATATGTGTGTATTGTGTAGATTAGGGCAACTCTTGAGAGCTTTGTGCACCTCTCACAAGATCTCATCCATTCTCAATCACTGTGTGTATTCTAGAGAGAGAGGGAGACTATGTGTTAGTGAGAGAAAGCTAGGTTTAGATCTTTGTGATCTAAACCAGCTTGTAGATGATGTATACTCCTTTGGTTTGTGTAATCTGTGATGACTGATTCATTAATAAAGGGTTCATCTTCTACATCTTTCTATCTTTGGTGTTTGTGATTGTTCTTCATGTCTTGAATCAAGTGCAATGTTTGATGTTCGTCATCAATCCGGTGCTTTAACATGCCCAGAGATGGATGTGGAAGTAGCGGCGAAGCTTGACCCGAATAACCGGAGGGGGGGGGGGGTCGAAAACGTATATACCAAAAAAATTCTATATAACCGAGGGTCGAAAACATATATACCCAAAAATTTCTATACGAAAACTACATATATAACATTACTGAGCGAAAAGTTCGAGGGTCAGGCGCCCCTCCCCGCCCCTTATATACTTCGCCACTGTGTGGAAGCAAACCGACGTCTTTGTGATTAAATGGTTTTGCGATCAATATTGACAAGGCTGGTTTTAGGGGAGGGCCGGGTTGACGACGGCACTGATCAGTCTTCATAACGGCCCGGATTAATATATATAGAGTTCTGAAATGAACCCAACCCTATACAGAGTGAACACTAGTGTATTTGTGAACTGAGTGAACAAATCCTGACCATTGATTTACATCATCAAATCGTAAAGAGTTAACTGTCATTTTCGTCCATGTGGTTTGTTCACTTTTGCCATTTCAGGCCAATTTTAAAAAAAATGCACCCGTTTCCTCCCTGACATACTGGAAACGTGTCACTTCAGTCCAAAAATTAAAACCCAGTTAAGTCAGACATGTTAAATGAAGGGTATTATTGTCAATTCATAAAATAATTTAAAAATAAAAGATATATGAATTGACAATAATACCCTTCATTTAACCTGTCAGACTTAACTAAGTTTTAACTTTTGGAATGAAGTGGCACGTTTCAAGTATCCCAGGGAGGAAACTGGTGCATTTTTAAAAACTGGCCTGAAATGGAAAAGGTGAACAAACCAAAGGGACGAAAATGGCAGTTAACTCAATCGTAAAATACCCTACTGTATTTTCATCATCAAATCCTGGCCATCGATTTACACTTGTGTATTGATAATCATATATATATATATATATATAGAGGAGAGGGTTTAAATGAGAACGCTAAATATCGCGAGAACCGTGAGAACAAATGAAAAAACCACGAGAACTTGGTTAAAAACAATTTAAATTCAAAATTTCTTTTTACACTTCTCATTATTATTCGAATACAATGTTAGAAAATAAATTTACATGTTTAAATTTACGTGAATTCGTAAATAAAGAAAATTTACACATGTGTAAGTTTGTTATTTATACATGTGTAAATTTGTTATATTTACACATGTGTAAAAAATCTAGTAATAGTGATTTTGAGAGGAGAAATGAATTATTTAATGTTGTGAATTCTTTTTTGATGTTGTATTTTAATTAGAATGAGGTTTATATTAAAAAAAAAAATCGGTTTTGATTGGTTTTTTTATTCGTTCTCACGGTTCTCGCAACATTTGCGTTCTCAAGATAACCCTCCCCTATATATATATATAGGAAAATGTTTAAATGAGAACGCTAAATATTTGGAGAACCGTGAGAACGAAGGAAAAACTCAAGAGAACTTGGTCAAAAACAATTCAAATTCAAAATTTCTTTTTACACTTATCATTATTATTCGAATACAATGTTAGGAATTAAATTTACACATCTAAATTTACGTGAATTCATAAATAAATAAATAAAATTTACACATGTGTAACTTTTCCATTTACACATGTGTAATTTGTTAAATTTACACATGTGTAAAAAATATAATAAGAGTGATTTTGAGAGGAGAAATGAACTAATTAATGTTGTAAATTCTTTTTTTGATGTTGTATTTTAATTACAATGAGGTTTGTATTAAAAAAATTGATTTTGATTGGTTTTTTCATTCGTTCTCACGGATTTCGCAATATTTAGCGTTCTCAAAATTAGTTTTAATTGGTTTTTTCATTCGTTATCACTGTTCTCACAATATTTAGCATTCTCAAAACAATCCAGATTATTCACTAAGAGAAGATTTTCTACTTATCCACCTGCCACTAAGGACCTATAAAGGATTGATTCAATATCTTCTCTCACCCATGAGGCCATGACGTGACATTTTTAGTGACAAAGTTTTATCTAATATAGAATTGCATATGATTTTATAACTCCATATAGACGAAAATGTGTGTAAATAATTGATACCATGATGAGAATATTAATATGTGATTGATAATCATATGGTTCTTGCATCTTACCTTGATGGTAGCATGTTTCAAAGTGAAATTGGCCTCTGCGTATGTCTTCTCATATCTACAAACCAACAAGGGAAATGTTCACAATCAAGATTAGAGGTTTTTGGTGATGGATGTTTCTTTTTACAAAAAATGTTACCAACTTTGGTGTGGAGTTAATAAGCTGAGCATAAACTGTTTCCAGAATACAGTATGATGAATTTCTAAAACATAAAGGACCTAAACTCACCCAGCAACTTGAGTTCGAATGAACCATGGTTTCCATGGACTCTGGACTCTGAGCCTGAGACTATCGATCCATAACTTTGTTCCCATATATGGAAAAACCATGTCATGATCGCCGCTGCAAAGCAATTGAACACACTTATAGATAGACTATAAAAGAGAAGTGGGGGTGGGATTTATGGATATTACTTTATTATAAAGGCATGACAGTTCTTGGTAACAAGTTGTTTATAGTAGGCCAAACTGCTAAAGATATCATGAGAATAATATATGGTGTCTGGTCTCTCATGAAAGGCGCTAATGCTCGCGTTCATGTATTGAAATTTGTCCGCTGTTCCCTGCACAATCACACCATAAACATTCAAACGTATCTTAACTAAACGCACTCGTGTTCTCACTTAATAATCATAATACTATCAGCGACAAACAAATTTGTCGTAGTTTTTTAGTGAAGGTAGGAGTAGTTGGTTCGTCAGTGAAGGTACATGAGAAAAGGGGCGTGGATAAAGACTTCACCGCGGAAGAATTAATTTTTTTTATGATACAACCTCTCTATCACTAATTGTTTCATAGTTTATAATCAATTTTCAAGAAGTTCTTGGGTTAATCTTGATGTTACAAGTCGGGTACCGGGTTTGTTTAAATGGATCACTGATTAGCAAACGAGTCATGGGTTAGCATCATTGAAGGGTCAAATGTATGGAATTAGTCCATGTTGACCGAGTTTCATGGAAGTGGACGTTTGCAAGTGAACATTGGGTTTGTTTGTTCCAAAATAACAGGAGAACATGGGTTTATTTTAGCATGTGTTTGTTTATGTTTTTCATTATAAATAGCATTAACACTAGTACGTAGAATTCATTTCTCTTGCAGGGGCGGACCCATCCTTGGTCCAAGGTGGGCGGCCGCATCCCTTGAAAAAAAAATAGTGTATATTTTAGAAAAAAAAAACCCGACCGCACCCCTTGAAAATATGGTTGAGCACCTCATTCGCATCCCCAACAAATAATTTTTGGTTCCGCCACTGCTCTTTGTACTCTTATTTTTATTTAAGCAAGAATTAAAGTAGTAAACTTTGTGTGTTTGATCTTGGGCTGATAACCAACAGAAGTGTCTATCTAAAACATCCTATTAGCTTACCTTACGAATGTTGAGAGCTTGTCGGGCTGATTTCTTGTTTGCCCAAATATTAGCATATGAATAGATGAATTCCTAAAGATATAATATATATAGAAAACGTTGTTAGTATTAGTATAAAATATATGTAACAAGAGTGTTAAGAACTTAAGGTCTGGGGTTAAGTTTACTCGACAAATTAATTTCGGATCTTGTGCATTGCAAACTGGATCTAAGATGTAATTCATGTTAACCCGATCTACGCACTGCATGCAAATGAAAAAGTTCTCAAGTTGGAACGCATATAAGAGTCGAATACTAAAAGTAACAAAATAATGGGGACATTTATATTGACCATCTCACCTCCTTTATCGGGACAAGACTATTCAAACACAATGTGTTATTAGGATCAACATACATGTATTTACCTCCACAATGTTCTTTTGCTGGCTACAAAGATGAAAATTGGATTAAACCAACAAATCGAACACACATTTTAGTTCATGCATCGAGTAAACGACTCATATTACCTCATAGAGTTCATCTTCTATGAGTCCAAGTCGATAAGCAAATTCGATTCTTGAATTAAAATCTATGAACTTGTCCGTAAGAGGGCTAATGATTAAGAAACCCTACACCATCGTCGAAATACATAAACTATGGATTTATCACACATAGTAAACCCGAGATTATGCACAACATATTGAGTTACCTTAAGTTTTAGTTCTGGTGTAACCCCTCTTTTATTTCCTACAAAATGAGAAATTTAGTGAAGAAAATGTCTCCTGACGCAGAGCTTCATTATATATAACTAGTAACGTTATTAAACATGTCATGAGAAGTCGTGTTGTCGTTTTTGAACATGAAAGATAGTCGTTACCAGCGTATATTTTTGAAACAACTCTTGGAATGATAAGTCCCATGTAAGAAATTCCCGCAATGTACAATGGATTATTGAGAAATGTGGGATGGTCCATGAGCCACTACAAATTCATTCAAACACGATCAAAAATAAAAGACAAATTAACTTTGAAATGATCTTTTCTTTACCAGAATTTGTAGAAGAAAAATATATGAAAACTAAAGAAACAAACATTATTTCTTTATACTTACTACATAGGGGCACATTCAAATCATAACCAGTTTTAAATAGAAAATCATGACAACTACAAAGTCACTTGAACGCTATTATATAAATATTGTTGACGAATGACAATGAATAGTAATTTTATTTTTATAATAATATATAGTTTTTTATTATTATGTTATTTAATATAGAGGAAATGGACTGTATCACCCCCAACTAAACAAAATTGGCCGTTGCCACGCCCAACTTTCACTTTGGCTCCCACCACCCCCAACTGGATACTTGGGTTGCTGTGTCACCCCGTCGTTAACCAGACACTAACGAAGTTAGTTTTTTTTTGCTGAGCTGACCAATTTTTGCTAACATGGCATGGCTATATGTAAAAAAAAATAGTTTTAAAAATCAAGAAAACAATATTACTTACACACACAATACACACATCTGTTCCAAACCCCTTTTCCCTTTCTCTCTCTAACGCTACCACCACCAACCACCACCATTATCACCTGCCACCACCGCCACAAAACACCACCTACCATCATCACTCCGTCGTCTCTTCACCACGCACAACCCTCCATTTC